>CM060926.1:463238430-465638430 GCA_030737875.1 Allium sativum | reverse complement strand
TCTAGTGGAAGGGAAAAATCGGGATTTCGTTGTGTAGATTTTGAGATATGTCCAATTAAAATTTTATAATAGTCGCTATAAAATCGTTTATCGACCATAACGGCTATTTCAATATAACTAGAGATCGGGTTTGAATTTAGGCAAGGTTCTTTTGGGACATAGTGATAATTTAATTTTTAGAATTTTACTATAATTTTTAATTAATTAAATATACGACTTTTTATTTGGAGTATTTCGCACCCTAAAATCAACATTTTGAAGTTTCAAAATATGAGTCAATCTACCGGTATTATTATATTTTTGGGATCGTGACACCGAGCTCGACACAACGGCATGGTTATTTCTGTCTATAGAAGTTTATATATATATAAAGTTTACGAAAGGGATACAAATATTTTCCTTAAATAATTTAAACAAGTACGTTGGTATGCCTTAACCACAATTACCACTTTGAGGTCTACAGAAGACCACGCCTTCAAAGTTTGGCATTATAAATAAGTTACTTTTTTATTTCTCTAAACCTAATTCTCTGTCAAATTCATGCACCGCCAATTCCATTCGTGGAAAACCAAAAATCCGCTATATATATCATTCTCATCTCCTTATGTGGCCAGATTTTCTCGTATACCTTAGGACTTCAAGCACTACCGCACTGAGGAGAGCTGCCCTTTTCCGCGATGGAGTTTATGGTTGGTAGGTGGAGAACGGAAGGGAGTATGCAGGGAAGACGTGGAAGCGAGGTGTGGTTTATACTGTAATACTGGTGCTGGAGCCATGACCAGCACGGTGCCGTCGAGCTGCGAAGGTGTGGATCCAGAAGGTTACAGTGAGGGAGAATATGGAGGAGAAGGGGCTGAGTTGGTTGATCGATTGAAGGTAAGGAGGTCGCGTGTTAGAAGAGGGAAACGAGTTTTTACAGTTGCTTATGGGGTTCGTCTTTTCAATTTGAGGCATTAGTACAAGTTTTGATCTTGGTTTATGGCTTCAGCAGTTGGTTTAACAACAGTGTGCCAAGTTTCAAAGTCTTTGTGAAGTTCGGCCTCGAGTTCTGTACTGTAGCCGCGGAGGAGTATTGATGCTCGTTTTCCTGGCATACGAGTTGATGTCCGAAGGGACGGAACTGAAGAGAGTGAGGCAGATTAATGTTTCTAGTTGGTTGTTGGGCCCGTTAAAGGTATAGGCCCATATTAGAAATAAATATATATGTAGTTTAAATTTAATTCAAACAAATTATACAAGCTTTTAAATTCTATACTGTGTACATACTATATCAGAATTCAGAATGATCGGATCCGTTAGGATTGTATGGACGAGGACAACACCATGGCAATGACTGGGAGTGGAGTGGAGCTCGTTTGAATTTACGGCAAAATAAATTGTTTGATTCAAATCAAACAACAGTTTATCGTTCTTCAACGATGAACTGCAAATGTGAGTAAATCTCACTAACTATGAACAGTTTATAATTTCATGTTGTATTTTTAGAACTGTTAGATATTGGCTGATTTACTGTATGTTGACTGTTTGATTGAACTGCTAGTCAGTTGATTTAATTTCTATATTGATTCTGTTTAACAGAATATATCATATAGAACTGAAAGTGATGTTATCTATATTGTTTAACATCCGTGATGCAGGGAAACAGGTTGGAGGAATCCAACTGGATTCCTCAACATTTATTTTACTGTTTTCATATATTGTGATATATGATGTGTTATATAATCTGTTATGGATTATGGGTGTTGGAATGATGTTGATCATTTTTATTCGATATTTTAAATATCATAAAAGACCCTGGAATGTAAAAAGAAGTATTTCAATGTATATTGAAATAAAAGAATTTTATAAAATCACAGGATTTTATAAAAGGAATTATTTATAAAACGAACACGGTTTTATAAAAGGGATATTTATTTAGAAAATAAATAGAAATAGAAAAGGAATATTTATTTAGAAAATAAATAGAAGTTATAAATAGGAAATATTTGTAACGGTAAATAGAAGTTATAAATAGGATATATTTGTAATGGTAAGTAAACGTTATAAAAAGGAAATAGTTGTAACGGAAAACGTAGTTTATCAAAAGAAGTTAATCGATGTTAGTTAATCGATTAGTGTTAAAGTTAAAAAGAAGTTAATCGATGTTAGTTAATCGATTAGTGTTAAAGTTAAAAAGAAGTTAATCGATGTTAGTTAATTGATTAGTGTTAAAGTTAAAAAGAAGTTAATCGATGTTAGTTAATCGATTAGAGAATAAAGTAAAAAAGAAGTTAATCGATGTTAGTTAATCGATTAGTTTTAAAGTTAAAAAGAAGTTAATCGATGTTAGTTAATCGATTAGTGTTAAAGTTAAAAAGAAGTTAATCGATGTTAGTTAATCGATTAGAGAATAAAGTTGAAAGGAGATAATCGATGTTAGTTTAATCGATTAGAATAGAAGCAAATGAGTTAAATCGAATATAGTTATTCGAATAGAAGCAAATGAGTTAAATCGAATATAGTTATTCGAATAGAAGCAAATGAGTTAAATCGAATATAGTTATTCGAATAGAAGCAAATGAGTAAATCGAATATAGTTATTCGAATAGAAAGTAAAAGGAATTATCGAATATAGTTTATTCGAAAAGAGTAAGTGAAATGAGTAAATAAACAGCGTTAGTCAAATAGTGTTAGTCCAATAGAGTTAATTGATAGGGGTTAGTCCAATAGAGTCAATTGAATATAGTTATTCGAAGGAGGGTTAAGTAAGGAAGTTTGTTAAAGGAATAAAGTGAACTTTGTCTATTTCAAAGTTAGAAATGTTGTTCAGTTAAGGTCTGAGAGGTAGTTCTACCCCAACTTGATTGACTTCATTTTTAACTAAGGAATAGTTAAGGTTCGACACTAAAGGAAATGGTTTGAGTTGGCATCGCGATGGTTTGTTTAAACATATGTCTAAGTCCAATGAAGAAGCTTTGGAAATGTTTTCCAAATAAGAAACCAGAAATGTTCTCTAATAAAGAAACAAAGAAATGGAAATGTTTTCCATTGTTAATAACGTATATTTTTCCCAATTTAGAAAATAAGGAATATTGAACGTAGGGAAACAAGAGATAAGTAGATTAATGAACTAAGGAGATGAAATGTTAAATGATGTTTGATCGATATAATTTCCATTTGGGAATAATATCGTTGGTTGCACACCTGTTTTTATTCGATAGTTAAATCACAGACTATCGAAGTTTTGACCATTTTAACGTTGTTAATATGGAGAGACCGGTTGGATTATTTTCCAAAGAACCACTCTGTATTGGCATAAGCGTTGCGAATCATATATGCCAAAGGAAATTGAAGACGAAGTTATGCAAGGGCTATCCTGTTTACAGAATAGTGCCTTCGGTTCATCCTGTTCCTGGGTGACTTGTATGGACGGATGTCTGACAGAGTAATTCCAGACGATCACGTATATTGATTTCTCCAACCGTACCAAGAGTGGAAGCGGAGGAGGAAACTTCTTTTAGCTAACACATAATGTACTGTTGTAGACGCAAATCGTTGATTTGATGGATTTGACGATGTGGCATTCAAAGTGAATCTGGTTTGATGATAAAGCGTAGCTTCTAGCCTCATCATCCGGTAAATGACAGAAATCGGGCAGGCAGCATGGCTAAGTCGGTCGCACCGAAGTAGGGTGTATAATCACCTGATCTAGAGTTTCATTTACTTCTAAAAATCTATTGTTGATGCTGTCCCATTCGGGAAACGGTTGCTGATCCCAACTGTTGGTGATATACATTCGATACACTCAAGCGAAATGAGTGGTCGGTCATGTGTGGCCGGGTTGCAAGATGTTCTTGTTGAACCCAGTGTATTCCTCTCTAGAGGTACATTAGCGAAAGGTGATTCCATACCTTGTCATAGTTGGAAATCCGTTACCCAATAAGTGCTTGCGGTTTTGAGTTGTATACTATATATGTAGAACGTGAGATGAAAGCGTTTCTACTAGATGATTATATATATACTGTGGGTGATAGACATTATTATAATATCAAAAGGTTTTTGATATAAAAGATATATTGGATTCTCATAAGGGAAAAACCCGTTCCGTTATGCGGCATGGTCTTATGAGATATCGTTTACCTGTTTGAACTGTTTTAAACTGTTTTACTCACACCAGTCCCATGACTGACCCGGAGTTTACTTTGTTGTTTTCCCTAAACTCTTGGGTGCCTAAATTTGTATGGGCAGTCAAGTAGTCGGGATTTTACAGATACACATTGAAGAGATGGAGCAGGAGGCTTCAGGATCATATAGCTATAGTTATTTCCGCTGTGTTGTAAGTGTTGTACTTTGATAATGATGTATATTCAAATACAGATGTATATTTCAAAGTTATGTTACATATATTATATGTTATTCGTTCCGCTGTGAGATTCGTGTTACTCTGATGTTGTGTTCTTCTTCTTCTATTCTAAGTTTCTATCTTATCATTCCTCACCCTCTAATTTCTTTCACTAATTACCAGGATTTTTCGATGTTTTGGTTATCGACATCGAGCTTATGTCGATAACCAAAGTCGCCGAAAATCCGGGTCGTTACATTAAGAACCAAAGAAGCGATTGAAAACCGCACAAAGCCGACAGAAAAGTTATGCTGATGCGAGAAGAAGGGATATATCGCTTGTCGTTGGCAATTATGTTTATTTAAGAGTTTCTCCAATGCGAGGAGTAATCAGATTTGGCAAGACTGGGAAGTTGGCACCGAGATTCATTGGTCCCTTTCCTATACTTGAACGGATTGGAACTCTTGCATATAGGGTTTCATTACCTGATTGGTTGCCTGGTGTGCATGACGTGTTCCACGTGTCTTAACTCAGAAAACATGTGCATGAACCGGATCTTGTTGTGGAAGAAGCAGCACAACAGGACTTGGAAATTACTCCAGAATTAGCAGTCAGAAGAGAGCCATTGAAGATCGTTGGCAAAGAAACTAGAGAGCTAAGGAGCAAAAATATCCATTTAGTTAAAGTGCAGTGGAGTAGTGATGCTAGAGACTGTACGTGGGAGACTGAGGAAAGAATTAAACAAGCCTACCCCAAATGCAGAGTGGACATCTCTGATTAACTCCGGTGCAAGGTACCTTTACAATACTTTGCATTTACATTTTGTTTCCTACTTTGTTGTTGTTTCCTTTTGGAGGACGAAAAGTTTTAAGTGGTGGAGATTGTAATAACCCGGAAAATATGAACCAATTTAAAATTTTTAAAATAGGTTATTGTCAAAGAATTTAAACAATTGAAATATCATATTTCAATAAAATAATAAACTGGGAATAGTGAGGCAATTTGAAAATTTGAATACAAATTTTGTCTGACTGTACTGGGTGGAAAATATAACAGATTTTAGCGAAACCAAAAATATTTAAATATGTTTATGAATATCTTTCTAACGAATCTGAAAAATCGAAGTTTCATAGCAGGAATCAAAAGTTATGGACAAAAGAATTTCAGAGAGGTCGCTATATAGAATATATAGCCCTTGAAAATAGATATTTTGCATACGACCTCGGAATTCGACGAAACCACTTTTGTTGGATCCGGGATGTCAAACTATTGCTAGGTTTCGAATTTCATAATTTTTGAAGCTAGTATGTGAGCGGGGCAAAGGAAAATATGATTGGTCAATTTCTGTTAAAATGGGTCGACCTGAAAATAGCCATTTTGCATACGATCTCAGAATTCGACGAAACTGGTTTTGTTGGGACCGTATCGTCAAAACATAGCTAGATTTATTTTTCTGGAATTTTTCGATTTAGTTTGTGGGCCTGGAAAATTAAAATGTACGTTCAAATTGAAAATTAAATGTTTTATACTTTAATTTGAAAAATAACTGACTGTAACAGTCGAATTGGCCAACGAAACATATCCTATTGTGTCCGGAATGGGGGTATTTAGCTGGAGGCGACAGTCGTTGGGTTGAAATTGGTGTACGTTTGTTCAAAGGGATATTTTGGGAATTTAAAATTTAAATATAATAGGAAATATCCTTCATTTTCTCTCTCTTTTGAAAAGTAAGTCAAACCCCAAGGAACGAACGACGGAACTAGCTCAAAACTTCCAGGACTGATCGCCGCCGCCATAGGCGTTTTCGCCACCCCCTCCAGTTGGCTTTTCCGTTCGCCTTCCCCTCATCTTTCAAACAATCCAAGCCTCGTCTGAATTCGTTTAGTATCTGCGTCAAATTTCAGCTAAGAAGTTTCCACCTTTGGAGCGCCGCCGAGCATCAGAGGGGCCATCGAGTTCGCTGCCACCACAGGCGCTGGAAAGCCTGTTCGAAGCTCTTTGACGTTGCAGCATCCGATCGTGACGATACTGCACAGATCGATCGAAAAATGAAAACCTAGTTTCGAAGGTTTGAAAAACATATCTGCTTTGAAATTTCTGAATTGAAAATAACACTTTTAAGTGTTGCAAAACTTTGAAAAGTCATATCTTTTTAGTGTGTTAACGAAATTCAATGAAACAATAAACATCGGGACCGCAGGGAGGCTTTCTACCATCTAGCAGAAGCCGCGGATTTTTCTGATCTACATACGATTTTTAGCACTTCAAAAACCAATGTGAGTAATCTAAATTAAATTGTGTGAATGGAATCGTGTTGTATAAATTATATAAGCGAAGTGTAAATTATATAAGCATTGTATACCTCATGTACATGTGTTGTATAAGTTATATTAGCGATGTATAAATTATACAAGCGTTGTATAGACGACCCCAAACCCCGTACTGACGGCGGCAAGGGTAATCCTTGGAATATAACACAGAAACAGATAATAGAAGAACAGAATTAAATAAATACACCAGATAATGAACAAATAATACACTGGATAAACATAAACATCATAGTTACATAGTATACAGGATCATACTTAGTACAAATACAGTTCAGCTATACATAAATGTCTACAGCGGAAATAAACATAATATGTACAATAGGAGCTGAACAGCATAAAAAGAGATAAGTGATAGAATCCATCTTCAGCTCCAGCTATCCGGATAAAGCCTGCTAAACCTAAATACAAGGGTGCCCGTGTAGAAAAAGGGGCACCCGAGTTTGAAAGTGAAACAAACTACGAGTTAGTCATGGGACTGGTATGAGAAATCTACTCAACACATTTAAAATATGGCTAATCACAGGACCATGCCACTTTCGTGGAACGGGTTTACTCCATTGGATTGACAGTGCTTTAAAACAAATCATTCTTTTAAACATCGCAATGCTTTTTGTAAAAATGAAGCCATTATAAGACTCAGTTCCCATCACACAATGCAACGCAAACCAGAGGATAGAGTTTTTACCTTATAATGGCCAAAATATGCTTGATACGAATAAAAAAAAAGCGTTTGATATTATTACTAGTGTTTATATGTTTCAAAAACAATTTCAAATCATAACTATCAATCATAGACGGCTTGGGTACCATATATCATGTCGCCATATATATATATATATATATATATATATATATATATACACAATCAAAACCGCATAGTCACGTAATTGGAAATTGGATTTCCATCATGAACCAAGGCAAAAGATAGTACTTACCGAATTCGAGACTGCCTAGCCCGGGCCTCAGGATCAGAGCTCGAGTGACCCTTGGATCATCAGGGCCGGTCCACCGATGTGGATTAAAATTCCTGAACAATGCGTTTCCTCACCCTTTGGGGCGTAAGTGAGCCAATGAATGACTCTGTAACATCCCGCATTCTTTTAGCTTTGAAAATAAGAGACATATATATATATATATATATATATATATAAATAGGGATACGCGAGCGGGTTAATTGAAGAACTATGGTAATAAAAGATATTCTGTTTATATTCTAAGAATTAAGTTAAACGGATTTCACCATTCCGTTCGTCTCGGAAAAATACGCGAAATAGAGTCCGAGTTTTCGAAAATTGGAGTCCGTATGACCAAGTTATGGCCCGTCGAAGTTTTCAGAAAATTTCAAGTTCAAAACAGTTTAAAACTAGGGCAGAATTCAAAATTCAAACACACAGGGGGAAAGGCGGGAGAATTCCCGCCCAGGTCAAGTCGACAGGCGTGTCAACTGTGCAGTCGACACAACCCCCCCTCCCCCCCCCCCCCGTGTCGACTGCCCAGTCGACACGGGTGTCGACCTGCCTGGTCGAGCCCAGGCAACCTGGGTGCACTTGCTTGCTGTTTGAACTGGTTTTGGGGGCTTGTGACGAATTCTGACGGTTCTGATCTATCCTAGGGTTAATCCTATGGTCTAAACTCACCTAAACTCCTATAAAAAGACCCCTAGACCTAGCTTAAACCCTCACAAATCACTCTTGCTATGAAGTGCTGCCCAAATCTCTCTTGATCATGGCCTCCACCTTCATCTTCAAAAGCTTATGCATGCAAACTAGATTCAAGGCAAAGGAGCAAGCTTTCTACACCAAATCAAGAGTTTTGATAATCATCTCAACATGGGTTCTACGACAAGACGATTCATGCTCTTAATCCTTTAGCCACGCTATGTAAGTTCTAGCTACTTCTAGATCTAAACGGTAGTCTTAATGATGGCATGGAATAAAACGAGATTAAACTAAGTATGCTAGCCTATATGAACCATGTCATGTCTCTTTTGCTTGAACCTATGACCTTAGGCTATGTTTAATGACTAAATTAAGTTACTCATGTTGCATTGGACCTAGTTTGCCATGCAAGATTGCACCTTTACTTGTGCGATGTTGGCATGAACACTTGGAACCACTTTGACTTGTGAAATATGTGCATGAACCTGACTTGGGGTTTATGCATATAAATGAACCCAAACCCCTCATGATATTAGGCATGTTTGGGACCAAAACCCCCTTATGATACTTTGCATGCTTGAGGCCAAATCCTTTATGATATTATTCACGTTTGGGGCCAATCCCTTTATGACCTCGTGCATTTTTAGAGGCCAATATGCAATATGCTAGTTATATGAACACCTTTGCCTCAATTTTCACCATGTTTAACTTGTGATTCATCTTTGCCATCTTGTACCCATCTTTGTCATATTATCCCAAATATGTTTCACTTTCATGTGCGTTGGGGACACGCTTTGGGTAGCTTAGGCAAACTTGAAAATTGGCTATGATCTTGACGTGAAATTAGATGTAACATGAAATGATAAATAACGTGAATATGACACGAAAACTTGACATGGGGCTACATGAAAACATGGACTTAAAAGGGGTCTAAATTTGACGTGAACATGATACGTAGAAAAACATGAAAGTGGCCAACTCGAGGTTGGGTTGAGTTTGTTGCATAAATCTATCCGGACCCGCCCGGCTTAACTAGTGGCTACAAACAATAGGACCCAATGTGAGTAGTTGGTCATATAGCACTTAAAACCCGAGGTTAGACTAGGTTGTGGTGTAAATCTACCCGGACCCGCCCGGCTTAACTAGTAACCACAACAAAGTCTAATGTGAGAGGTTGGGGTGCATTAATCTAATTAATGCCACATGAAAAGGTTAAGTAAATTTGACTAATGACACTTAACCGATAAGACACGAATGGGTAGGTTAAGTGGAACCGGACTTGATTTCTTAAAGACACTTAACCATATAAGACAATTAGGAGATGGGGTTAAGTAATTTACACTTAACTAATCTAAACACAGTACTTAGGCGAGGTTAAGTAACCTACACTTAACAGATCTAAAATGACAAGTGGATAAGGTTTAGTCGTAAACCGTTTGATATACTTAGCCAATTTGACATACGGGTTATAGGGCTAAGTCTTGAACTTGAACACTTAGTCGATTATGACATGGTTGGTATGCGGGTTAAGTCATGGGCTAGAATAATAACACTTAACCCAATAGACAAAACCCTAGTTAGAGGAATTAGGTAGAAAATCGTAGTTAATCAAGGGTAACGGGAAAAAAAGCTAAGTGGTAAACCTTAGTCAAGAATAACTAAGTAATAATTCTTAGCCAAGGACATGGGACTAGTTCATAAATAGATGAGTAACCTGATACAGTAGGTCATCGCTTAGTATACGATGAGGAGCAACTTATCTTATTTGGATAAGAAGCTCCAGCGAACTGGGTGACGAAGCGGTAGCTTCGAGGGATGTGAGGGTACTCTTAGTATTCCTCTGTGAGGTGGCAGATGGTCCAGGAAACCTGGCCTCATAGAGGTTAAGGTCTGCGGTAGGAGAGCCAAGGGTATGCCTTGGTTGCTGTGCGAGCAGCCTAAAGACGGGGATGGATTAGCGTGGAGTCGACGATACTTGATTTTTGCCCTGGATAGCGCGTCATCGACTACCTACCATCTTTAGTCAATCGTGTACGTACAGAAAGGCAGAGAACTCCTAACAGACCATATACTTGCTATCGAGTTATGGGTGAGGTTGGCCAATAGGAAAGTGGGGCTATAGTGGGGTCGGGATGTAGTTCTCATACATGATTTTTCTTGGATTGCCTTTCAGTAGTTGAGGGAGGGGTCACGTGGGACCATAGCCACAGATACAAAAACAGACCTTGATATCTTCATCAGCAGATGACTTAAAGCTCCCGACCGAGTTCCGTATTTCTTGATTTTCCCTGGCACAGAACTCGGATGGCACATTGAGATACTTGTGCGTCTAGACATGGAAAACGATTCATGATTTATACGTGGGACAAAGGGCGTGGTTGACGGGTGGCATAATCCCTAGTGGTCCTAGGTGGCTAAAACCCAAACCAAGTTACGGAAACGTTCATTAGGTAGCACAATCCCTAGCGGTCCTACGTGGCATAAATCCTAAGTGAACACGCGATAGTTCATGGTAAGAAAACATAACTATTTCAAGGGTAGCAGTCCAAAACAACTTCAAGGATAAAATGGTACTACGTTGAGGTGGTATAGATTTACATGGGAAAGCCCGTACGACCTACGGCAAAGGACTGAACTTATACATGGAAAGAAACATACGAGTTGGGAAAACCTACATATGCTATATATTAGGTTGACATGGACCATTACATGACATTGGGCAAGGGACATTCATAGTTAACACATGACGTGGGTTAGGATACTAGTACAAGAGGTGCAGAGCAAATATACATGTTAGAACCATGAGAAATATACTTGATAGTAACCTCGGGATGTTATACATGATAGATACATTGGGATAGTATACTTGATAGAAACCTGACGATGTGATACCTTGACTTATCTTGACACCGTAGTTTATCATGATACCTTAGTTCATCTTGATACAGTAGTTCAGTCTGTTATCTTGGTTTGGCTTATCTATCTTGTAGTCATCCTTATGTTTACTTTCAGTTTATGCATGTCATGTTACCTTTACCTATTTTTATACTGGAAGTAGATAGGACTTACCAGTCTTTATGACTGACCCTGTTTTGTTTTGCCTCTTTGTCTTCCGTTTCCCCCCAGGTTTTCAGGGAGGAAACACTGTTGTTTAGTTCGGACCTCTTCTGCTTGAAGGTCATCATATATGGCTTGGACTTCTTTTGGCTATGGATTCTTTACCGGTTTGTTTTGGGGGAATAATTTATGAAAAGGTTTTATGCTTCTTTACTATTTGCAAGACAGGTTTCTATGTACTCTGATGTAAAAGGCTTCAGACCGTGATGTTTTATAAAGTAATGAAATTTGTTTTACTTCCACTGTTTTATATGTTCTGTCTTGTAATATTTCTGTGCATCTTTACCAAAAATGCCCCTCCAAACCTAGTGCATTCCTTTGTGAGTGACCCTGGCGGAGGTGGGGCGTTACTGACTCCATCGGACCCAAATCGTCCGATCTAACCGAGGCGCCTCGCAACAGCAACAACCACATAAGTCAAACTTGTCAGGGCATGTAAAACCACTGACGCCACTTCTAGCTAGGAAGAAACGCATGTCCTTCCTGAGGTCCTCTCCCGTTTCTGGTTCATACCGGGGTGTGAGGCTCGCGATTTCACGTTATACACAAAGCTACGCCACACCAGCGGTGCTTTGATCATCACCACAAGACTTTGCTTATCAACAGAAGTCCTGATCACTGCATCATAGCATGCCACACAGGCAATTCACACCGTGCAACTTACGGCTATCAATCACACAGAATAAATTCCAATGTCAGACACACTGTCCATTTGCAAGTCCGTTCTGGGTCTGAACGAAACCGGAGGTACTATATACCTCGCAAACCCATCGATCACCACGTACGTCTGGACGATCACCACTCATTATCCATATTTCGGGATGCCTCCCAATCGGGACCTCGGTTACCATCCAAACGAGGTGAAGATCTCCGGTCTTCGACCACCGTCTTCATCTTCAATTTCTTATCGTCAATTCAGTTATTCAGAATGGGATAAACCCGGTCTTTCTGAGCTACTCACGTATATAATAAACAAGTGCAACACTAACATACACACGCATCATTTCAATTCATTAGTCACTAACCGTCAATCAGTAAGAGAATGATTTCCCGAATATTAACACCGAAGGCCGAAACCAACATCAGATCAACACCCAGGATACCATTCGACTTAGCCAACATTCAGTTAGTTTCTAAATTTCACATCAATATTGTTTATAATATTTTATAACGATTTATCCCTATTTTTATTTATTTTAAAATAGCCAATTTATTCAAAACGACGCTTCGGGCCATAACGCGGCCGTGGCGCTGTTTTTCCTCAGATTTGATTTACACATATCTGAAAATCTAACCGTTGGATCTTCTCAAAATTTACATCATTAGAAAGGTCTTTTCAAAACGAATCCAACGGTTCCAGTTTTGGGAAATTCCGACGGTCGGATCTTCCGGTATAATCGTTTGAAGTTTCGATTTCAAAATACGAACTGCAGCGTCGTTATTCGATTAAATATAATTATATATATAAATAATCGATTCTGGCGCTGTTTTTCTTCAGATTTGAATTAATCATTCCAGACAATCCAACCGTTGGATTTTTACAAAGTTGGTGTCGTTGGAAAAGTATTTCCAAAGCAAACCCAACAGTTGCGATTTCGGGAAAATCCGATGGTCGGATCTCCCGGTATAATCGTTTGAAATCACGGTTTCAAAATACGAACTGCAGCGTCGTTATTCGATATATTTCGATTCTATTTATATATATATATATATATATATATATATATATATCGATCTTTCGATTTCAAAACTATATTCCTTTCATACATTTGATAAAAATGATATTTTTATCTAGCTGTCTTCTATTTCAACACTTCACTATTTTTAACAATTCATGTATATAGTAAAAATGTGATTTTTATTATAAAACAATTCATTTCAAAACACGATTATTTTCTATAGTTCATATAGGTGATAAAATAGGATTTTTATTATAAAACAATTTATTTCAAAACACGACTATTTTAAATAGTTCATATAGATGATAAAAATATGATTTTTATTATAAAACAATTTATTTCAAAATATGAATACCACTCAACACATGAATTTCAATTCAACGAATGAATTTTCGATTCAACACAGGAAGGTTTTCTATAGTTTGTATATATAGATAAAAAGGTGATTTTTATATTTAAAACATGAATACCATTCAACACATGAATTTCTATCCAACGAATGAATATCGATTCAACACATGAAGGTTTTCTATAGTTTGTATATATAGATAAAAAGGTGATTTTTATATTTAAAACACGAATATCATTCAACACATGAATTTCTATCCAACGAATGAATATCGATTCAACACATGAAGGTTTTCTATAGTTTGTGTATATATATATATATATATATATATATATATATATATATATATAAAGGTGATTTTTATATTTAAAACACGAATACCATTCAACACATGAATTTCTATTCAACGAATGAGTTTCAGTTCAACACATGAAGGTTTTCTATTCAACGAATAAATATAGTTTCAACAAATGAAAATAATTCAAACACTTGAATATTATTCAAAATTTCGGCAGCATAACGGCAGGGTAGTTAAAACTGGGAACGTCCCTAGTACGGCTCCTCGCTCTACCTTAAAACCTCGCGGTTTTTGACAATGGGGAATCATGCATCTAGTATGCACGCAGGCGGCATGTATATTTATTTCATTTCCACAAACTAATCCTATGTGGTTTCAACTAAATATTTCTCAACCACAAACGGGTATTTTTCAACCATAATCATTCCATTTCAACCGCAAACAATTCCAATCAACCATTCGCTATCAATCAATTTTTCACACCAGTCACAGCCGATAAATATCGTCCATGGTTTGTGAACGAGGGGCGTATATATATATATATATATATATATATATATATATATATATATATAGCATTTCACTTCTATTTCAACACATATATAATTTTTACAACGCATATATAACTTATACATCGAACGTACAACTTATACAACGCTTATACAAGATGTCTACAATGCTTATATAACTCATATATCGACTATATAATTTATACATCGTCGTTTTCCATATCGTTTATAAATTAGAAATCTCACATTGGTTTCCACTCCACCAAAAATAGCAGAAGGCTCAGAAAAATATGCGGTCTCTTCTAGAATGTATAAGACGTCCACACGAGTCCACTGTCTCTTGTTTCACTAAATTTCGTCAACAAACGAAAATGATATGATTTTTACAGTGAAATCAAAAACCGTAGCGCTTAAAACTGCTATAATATAGTTTATATTAAAATCAGCCGTATACCTCCTTGAAGCTTTAAAACTAGGTTTAGATTTTTACTCCAATCCGCGAAGTTGCAGCCCGATCAGACCATATCACGTTGTCGAGCTCCGAACCGCGCTCCTGTCGATGGTGGTGGGGTCCGCTCCGGTGGCTCGAGCTGGCAGCGGCGACGACCTGAAGACCTCGACTTTGGAGCATCGATCTGCGACGAAGACGAGATGAGGGAGGGCGAATCCTGCATGGATTTGAAGGTGGAAGGGAGATCTTCAAAAACCCCTACTGGAGCCTCGCCTGTAGATGATCAGAGCGATTTTAATTTGATCGGGAAGGTTCAAAGGGTTTTCCGTCGTAGATCGCGATGGGGGAGAGAGAAAAGGGATGGCCCAATAAGATTTTTTTTATATTTATAATTTTTTAAAAATCCAAAAATAACCCTTATCTCATACGCACTCCAATCCAAACCCAACGACTGTCCTCCCTAGCGTTTTACCCCCATTCCGAACACAATGGGATATGTTTCGTCGGCCCATTCGACTGTTTCAGTCAGTTTTCCTTCAAATTAAAATATATAACATTCAATATTAAATTTGAACGTACATTTCAATTTGCCAGGGCCACAAACTGATTCGAAAAATTCCAGAAAAATAAATCTAGCTATGTTTTGACGATACGGTCCCAACAAAACTAGTTTCGTCGAATTCTGAGACCGTTTGCAAAAAGGCCCTTTTCTGGTCGATCCAATTTAATTGTAATTGACCAAAACGCGTTTTCCTTTAACATGCTCACATACTAGCTTCAAAAATTATGAAATTTGAAACCTAGCAATAACTTCACATTCCGGATCTAACAAAAGTGGTTTCGTCGAATTCCGAGGTCGTTTGAAAATGGCCAATTTCACGGGCTATATAAATTCCATAGCGACCTTTCAGAAAATTCATTTGGCCATAACTTTTGCATCCCGCTATGAAACTTCGATTTTTCAGATTCGTTAGAAAGGTATTCACTAGCAGATTTAAATATTTTTGGTTTCACTCAAATCCGTTTTGTTTTGCACCCGGTACAGTCCGACAAAGTTTAAATTCAATTTTTGAAACTGCAACGCCATTTCAGGCCTTGTTTATAATTAGAATTAATTATATTCGTTTTCAAACGTCGATTCAAACTCACTTTTCATCTCTATTATTTAAAATACTTATTTTAAATATTTAAAATCCACTATTTTAGCCAATTTAAAAATTTTAAATTGGTTCAGATTTTTCGGGTCGTTACAATCTCCCCCACTTAAAACTTTTCGTCCCCGAAAAGGAACAAAGTCGAAAGTGGTTTGATTAATCAACTCTACGTTCAATCTGGCTTCCATTCTCCAACTTTTCAGTTTTTGAGAATTTTCAAATTCTTCAAAAATTTGGCTAACACCCGGAATTTTCGAAAAATTTCGCCATAACCTCCTTTGTACGCGGAGAGGTTTGGAAATTTATTGGGCCGTATTAGGTACCCAATAAATCTTAATAAGCATACATATATTTATAGTGATATATTCAGGTATTTACAGGGGAGCGTGTATTGATAATAACTCCAGAGAATAATTTCTCGTCACCCTATCAAAGCCTGAGGGAGTGTGTATTTTAAATGGTACAGAGGATAAATCCTCGTCACCTCGTCCCGTGTAGGAAATAAATAGTCCATGTGCCGTATCTAATAACTAGAGAGACGTGGTTATTGTCAACTCCAGACCCGTGTGGGGTTTTTATTAATCTGGCAAATTAATTGTTACAATTTACTATGGTCATATCAATCATCAGTTCAACCTGTAAAATATAGTCATCGCCATACAAGCCACTCGCTCGTATGGTAAATCTTCCACCTCGTCACACAAGCTCCAAATGCTTATGTGGTATATGATGAAGTATGCCTATATTCAGAAATATGCCATGTAATGTAGATCAAAATTAATTGTAACTATCCTATGGCGACGTTTATTATTACACACAGAATAATCAGCACTCCGCATCCAATGGCATTCACAGGAGTTGATATAATAATATTTCGCATCCAACTCATTAAGGTTTACCTATTTGTTGGGCACGCAAATAAAATCTTTACTCAACAGCTATCCATTTACCTGTTCAAACATATATAATGTACATGTATATATTTCTATCTATTTTCTAATCAGTTCAATGTGTGATTCAATCGAATAAATTCTACCATTCATTCTATTATTGATTAAACTAACTATCGTTTCAATAATTCAATTAATCAACTCTACAATCACATAACACAAACAATAATCAAATTGTTTTTAACTTTTCAAAAATATACTAATCAATTCCTATACTCTTTTAAAATCATTCAGACTATAGAATTAAAAGTGCACATCCATGAAACGAAAATAACAACAGAATAGAGAACTAATTGGTAATGCAAAGTACGGTAAATGTACCTTGCACCGGAGTCAATCTGAGATATCCACTCGGCATCTAGGATAGGCTTAGTTTGTGGAAAACCTTCGAACTGACGGCCCCAAACCCCGTACTGACGGCGGCAAGGGTAATCCTTGGAATATAACACAGAAACAGATAATAGACGAACTGAATTAAATAAATACACCAGATAATGAACAAATAATACACTGGATAAACATAAACATCAGAGTTACACAGTATACTGGATCATACTTAGTACAAATACAGTTCTGCTATACATAAATGTCTACAGCGGAAATAAACACAATATGTACAATAGGAGCTGAACAGCATAAAAAGAGATAAGTGATAGAATCCATCTTCAGCTCCAGCTATCCGGATAAAGCCTGCTAAACCTGAATACAAGGCTGCCCGTGTAGAAAAAGGGGCACCCAAGTTTGAAAGTGAAACAAACTATGAGTCAGTCATGGGACTGTTATGAGAAATCTACTCAACACATTTAAAATATGGCTAATCACAGGACCACGCCACTTTCGTGGAATGGGTTTACTCCATTGGATTGCCAGTGCTTTAAAACAAATCATTCTTTTAAACATCGCAATGCTTTTTATAAAAATGAAGCCATTATAAGACTTAGTTCCCATCACACAACGCAACGCAAACCGGAGGATAGAGTTTTTACCTTATAATGGCCAAAATATGCTTGATACGAATAAAACAAAAGCATTTGATATTATTACTAGTGTTTATATGTTTCAAAAACAATCTCAAATCATAAATATCAATCATAGACGGCATGGGTACCATGTATTATGTCGCTATATATATATATATATATATATATATATATATAATCAAAATCGCACAGTCACGTAACTAGAAATTGGATTTCCATCATGAATCAAGGCAAAAGATAGTCCTTACCGAATTCGAGACTGCCTAGCCAGAGCCTCAGGATCAGAGCTCGAGTGACCCTTGGATCGTTAGGGCCGGTCCACCGATGTGGATTAAAATTCCTGAACAATGCGTTTCCCCGCCTTTTGGGGCGTAAGTGAGCCAACGAATGACTCCATCGGACCTGGATCGTCTGATCTAACCGAGGCGCCTAGCAACAACAACAACCACATAAGTCAAACTCGTCAGGGCGTGTAAAACCACTGACGCTGCTTCTAGCTAGGAAGAAACGCATGTCCACCCTGAGGTCCTCTCCCGTTTCTGGTTCATACCGGGGTGTGAGGCTCGCGATTTCACGTTATACAAAAAGCTACGCCACACCGGCGGTGCTTTGATCATCACCACAAGACTTTGCTTTTCAACAGAAGCCCTGATCACTACATCTTAGCATGCCACACAGGCAATTCACACCGTGCAAATGATGGCTATCAATCACACAAAATAAATTCTAATGTCAGACAAACTGTCCATTTGCAAGTCCGTTCTGGGTCTGAACGAAACCGGAGGCACTGTATACCTCGCAAACCCATCGATCACCACGTATGTCTGGACGATCACCACTCATTATCCATGTTTCGGGATGCCTCCCAATCAGGACCTCAGTTACCATCCAAACGAGGTGAAGATCTCCGGTATTCGACCACCGTCTTCATCTTCGATTTCTTATCGTCGATTCAGTTATTCAGAATGGGATAAACCCGGTCTTTTTGAGCAACTCACGTATATAATAAACAAGTGCAACACTTACATACACTCGCATCATTTCAATTCATTAGTCACTATGCGTCAATCAGTAAGAGAACGATTTCCCAAATATTAACCCCGAAGGCCGAAACCAACATCAGATCAACACCCAGGAAACCATTCGACTTAGCCAACCTTCAGTTAGTTTCTAAATTTCACATCCATATTGTTTATAATATTTTATAATGATTTATCCCTATTTTTATTTATTTTAAAATAGCCAATTTATTCAAAACGACGCTTCGGGCCATAACGCGGCCGTGGCGCTGTTTTTCCTCAGATTTGATTTACACATATCTGAAAATCTAACTGTTGTATCTTCACAAAATTTATATCATTAGAAAGATATTTTCAAACTGAATCCAATGGTTCCAGTTTCGGGAAATTACGACGGTCGGATCTCCCAGTATAATCATTTGAGGTTTCGATTTCAAAATACGAACTGCAGCGTCGTTATTCGATTAAATATAATTATATATATATGTATATATATATATATAATCGATTCTGGCGCTGTTTTTCTTCAGATTTGAATTAAACATTCCAGACAATCCAACCGTTGGATCTTTACAAAGTTGGTGCCGTTGGAAAGTTATTTCCAAAGCGAACCCAACAGTTGCGATTTCGGGCAAATCCGATGGTCGGATCTCCCGGTATAACCGTTTGAAATCACGGTTTCAAAATATGAACTGCAGCGTCGTTATTCGATATATTTCGATTCTATTCATATATATATATATATATATATATATATATATATATATATATATATATCGATCTTTCGATTTCAAAACTATATTCCTTTCATACATTTGATAAAAATGATATTTTTATCTAGTTGTCTTCTATTTCAACATTTCACTATTTTTAACAATTCATGTATATAGTAAAAATGTGATTTTTATTATAAAACAATTCATTTCAAAACACGATTATTTTCTATAGTTCATATAGGTGATAAAATAGGATTTTTATTATAAAACAATTTATTTCAAAACACGACTATTTTCAATAGTTCATATAGATGATAAAAATATGATTTTTATTATAAAACAATTTATTTCAAAATATGAATACCACTCAACACATGAATTTCAATTCAACGAATGAATTTTCGATTCAACACAGGAAGGTTTTCTATAGTTTGTATATATAGATAAAAAGGTGATTTTTATATTTAAAACACGAATACCATTCAACACATGAATTTCTATCCAACGAATGAATATCGATTCAACACATGAAGGTTTTCTATAGTTTGTATATATAGATAAAAAGGTGATTTTTTTATTTAAAACACGAATACCATTCAACATATGAATTTCTATCCAACGAATGAATATTGATTCAACACATGAAGGTTTTCTATAGTTTGTATATATATATATAAAGGTGATTTTTATATTTAAAACACGAATACCATTCAACACATGAATTTCTATTCAACGAATGAGTTTCAATTCAACACATAAAGGTTTTCTATTCAACGAATAAATATAGTTTCAACAAATGAAAATAATTCAAACACATGAATATTATTCAAAATTTCGGCAGCATAACGGCAGGGTAGTTAAAACCGGGACCGTCCCCAGTACGGCTCCTCGCTCTACCTTAAAACCTCGCGGTTTTTGACAATGGGGAATCGTGCATCTAGTTTGCACGCAGGAGGCATGTATATTTATTTCATTTCCACAAACTAATCCTATGTGGTTTCAACCAAATATTTCTCAACTACAAACGGGTATTTTTCAACCACAATCAACCCATTTCAACCACAAACAATTCCAATCTACCATTCGCTATCAATCAATTTTTCACACCAATCACAACTAATAAATATTGTCCATGGTTTGTGGACGAGGGGCATATATATATATATATATATATATATATATATATATATATATATATATATAGCATTTCACTTCTATTTCAACACATATATAATTTTTACAACGCATATATAACTTATACAACGAACATACAACTTATACAACGCTTAGACAAGATGTGTAAAACGCTTATATAACTCATATATCGACTATATAATTTATACATCATCGTTTTCCATATCGTTTATAAATTAGAAATCTCACATTGGGTTCCACTCCACCAAAAATAGTAGAAGGCTCAGAAAAATATGCGGTCTCTTATAAAATGTAGAAGACGTCCACACGAGCCCACTATCTCTTGTTTCACTGAATTTCGTCAAAAACGAAAAAGATATGATTTTTACAGTGAAATCAAAAACCGTAGCGCTTAAAACTGCTATAATATAGTTTATATTAAAATCAGCCGTATACCTCCTTAAAGCTTCAAAACTAGGTTTAGATTTTTGCTCCAATCCGCGTAGTTGCAGCCCGATCAGACCATACCATTTTGTCGAGCTCCGAACCGCGCTCCTGTCGACGGTGGTGGGGTCCGCATCGGTGGCTCGAGCTGGCAGCGGCGGCGACCTGAAGACCTCGACTTTGGTGCGTCGATCTGCGACGAAGACGAGATGAGGGAGGGCGAATCCTACATGGATTTGAAGGTGGAAGGGAGATCTTCAAAAAACCCTACTGGAGCCTCGCCTGAAGATGATCGGAGCGATCTGAATTTAATCGAGAAGGTTCGAAGGGTTTTCTGTCGTAGATCGCGATGGGGGAGAGAGAGAAGCAGGGAGAGAGAAATTCGAATAGAAAATGAATTCAAATTCAATGGAAAAGAATTTATAAGGGAAAATTCAATTTTGATTTGAACTTGAAAGAAAGGTTGAAATTGTTTTTGAAACAAATTTAAAATGATTTATAAAATTCGTTTTAAAAAGGAAGTCGACGAAATATATAATATATATATATATTATATATAATGGCCTGATTATAATGCGCCGCGCCGCGACAGTTCGTAAATTTCGACCGTTGACTTTTACGGAAGATCCGTTCGTCGGATTCTCCTAAAACCAGAACCGTTGGGTTCGTATCGGAAAGAGCAATCTAACGAATATTAGAAATTTGAAATCTAATGGTTGGATTTGGAGATACGTCCAAATCAACATTTGGAAAAGGTCGCTGTAAGTGCAGTTCGATGGCCGTTGTTGGAAATCGACTGTACGGGCCTTGATAAAATTATTAAAAATATCAATAATTTGGGTTAAATCATAAGAAATGATTTGGGAAAAATTGGGATGAAAAACTCCATATTTGAAAAGATAAAAATAGATTTTTATCGAAATGAACTAGTTTTGAACTAAATTTAAAACCCAATTATTTTTAAATAAATAAATTGGATTTAAAAGGGGTTTTAAATAATCGGAATTTCTAATACATTTGATTGGAATTGAATTAGAAATGATTTAAGGGTTTATCAGGAATGATGTTTTAAATAACACTTGTTCTTCAACCTTATAATAAATAGAATGTGATTTGGGTTTATCGTGAACCGTGTTTTAAATGACATTAGTTCTTTAACCCAGTAAAGGGTGTTTTAATGAATCTGCAATTAGATTGAAATGTGAATTGATAATTTAAATTATCAAATTTGGAAAATAAGCGAGAATGGAGTATCACCAGTTTTGCTCCAAGCGATAGTTAAATCTTTAATTAGATTTGAACATGAAATGGTAACTAAATTTACCGATAACACCATGGTGTTAGATATGGAGTATTACCAGTTTTGCTTCATGGGATGAATAGGTTGGGATTGGGAAATAAAATAAATAATTACTTCGGTGCGGTTCGCTAATCTCGACTAGTTTGGAAAACCATAATTTGGTTTGAAATGATATCCAAAGGAAGATTAAAGAATAAATTTAAAAGAATTTATCTTTGATAAATTAATGGGAACCTTTCCCTAAGATTATGAAATTTAGAAACTAGCTGTAGGTTAGCTAAGAAGAATGGTTTCCTGGGTATTGATCTGATGTTGGTTTCGGCCTTCGGGGTTAATATTTGGGAAATTGTTCTCTTGCTGATTTACGGTTAGTGGCTGCTAAATTGGAATGAGGCGATGTTAAAATATTTGAAGTGAAAACGATGTTAAAATATTTGAAGTGAAAACGATGTTAAAATATTTGAAGTGAAGACGATGTTGAATTTAAAGAAGTGAAAACGATGTTGAAATTAAAGAATGAACCATATTTATATATATATAAATATAAATAGAATGGAAAGGAATCGAAGCCGTGCAGTTCGTGTTTTGAAATCCTAATTTGAATCGAGTAGTACGAGAAATCCGACCATCGGAATTTCCCGAAACCGCAACCGTTGGGTTCGCCTTGGAAATATCTTTCCAACGGCACCAACTTGGTAAAAATCTAACGGTTGGATTGTCTGGAATGTTTAATTAAAATCTGAGGAAAAACAACGCCAGAATCATTTATATTTATATATAAATATAAATATAATTAAATTAAATCGAATAACGACGCTGCAGTTCGAATTTTGAAACCGTAACTTCAAACGACTAGTGTGGAAGATCTGACCGTCGGATTTTCACGTTACTGGAACCGTTGGGTTCGCTTCGGGAATATCTTCCCAGTGGTGTAAACTTTGTAGAAATCCAACGGTTAGATTTTCCGATATGTGTAAAACAAATTAGGGGAAAAACAGTGCCATGGCATGACCTGAAACGTCGATTAATTAAATATGGCCATTTTTAAATAAATAAAAATGGCGAAAAATCGTTATAAAATATTATAAGCAACATGGATTGGAAATAAACCAATTTGGCTTGATCTGCTTGATATTTGATGGTTGTATGTGTTTGACACGAAAATTATACTAAAGAACTGAAATTTGAATGTCGAATAATATAACCATGGAAAGAATTGATTTGAATTCTAATTACGTGAATTATTTGAAAAGGCCGAGCTAAGCCTCATTTCAAATAATTGATCGAACGATTCGAAGGCGAAAATACAAAGACGATTTAAGACCGACGATCTTCGTATCGGTTGGATGGGCGCTGCTGAGGTTCCTGATTGGAGTAGCTACCGTGAAGGAACGGAAGTAGTAGCCGTCTGAACGTATGTGTTGATTGTACCGATATACGAGGAATTTGGTGCCTCCGGTTTCGTTCAGACCCAGAACAGACTTGTAAATGGACTGTGTGTCTGACATTGGATTTTGTTCTATACTGATTGATCTCTGTTAAATATATATCTGTTTGGCGGCGGAGAATTTATTCTTTTGCTTAACGCCCTTCTCTGAGACGTACGAGCTCAGAGGTTATATATCGATAGAAATCAGTCGTATGGAGTGGATTGCCTATGTGGCATGCCAAGATGCAATGATCAAGGCTTCTGTTGCAAAGAAAAGTCTTGTGTTCGATGATCAAAGCACGACCTATGTGACCTGGCTTTGCGTATAGCGTGGATTCGCGAGCCTCACACGTCGGTATGAGGTAAAAACGGGATAAGGACTACAGGGAGAGCACGGCGTTTCTTTCTAGCTATGCTGGTGTCAGTGGCCTACCAGCCCTGACATTTATATCTACTTTTCACCAATGTGGTTGTTGGAATGTGAGGCGCCTCGATTTTAGGTCTGTAAGGACCGGGAAACGTGTGTTCAGGAATACTAATCCACTAACGTAAGTGTGGACCGGCCCTGAAGCATCCAGGGGTTACCCAGAGTGTGTAGTCCTGAGGCATTTTCTAGAGTGCCTCGAAGCGGAGAGGAGCTTGCCCCTTGCCTCGACTCATGACGGAAATCCAATTTCCAATACGAGATAACGGATTCGATTGTAACTTATGTATGGCGACATAGTGGCATGGGACGCTCATGTCGTCTATGATTGATATTTATGATGCTATTCGTTTTTGAAACACATATGCACTAGTAATAATATCAAATGATTTTTCTTTACACATATTAAGCATATTTGGCCATTATAAGGTAAAACTCTATCCTCCGGTTTGCGTTGCATTTTATGATGGGACTTGAGTCTTATAATGGCTACATTCTTTTTAAAAACATTGCGTTGTTTTAAAGAATTTACTTTGTTTTAAATGCACTGGCAATCACTGGAGTAAACCCATTCCGTGAAAGTGGCATGGTCCTATAATTTGCTTATTACTGTTGTTTAAACTGTTAAGTAGATTTCTCACACCAGTCCCCATGACTGACTCGTTGTTTGCATCACTTTGCAAACGCGGGTGCCCTTATTTTCACACGGGCAGCCTAGTTCACAGGTGACAGGATGTTTTGGCTCGGCACTGTAGTATGGAGTGCACTTTTGGCTCATGGCGAGGCTGACTTCACCGAGATGACTTTGAAATTTTCCGCCATTATTGTATATATATTATGATTCCTCCACAGGCGATGCAGACTGTTTTACTTCCAGTATTTATTATCGTATGTATATGTACCGCCTTCGGCGATGTAGACTGATACCCTTATTATGTCTCACTTTATGTATATATTCCGCCTATGGCGATAGTGACTGATCATTTCCCTTGTATTTACTAAGTTATATCCTACGTTGTGCTATTCTGATGTTGTTACATGTTACGATTCCGCTGTCATATTTATGTAAAATTATTCTATTTATTGTTTTTGCTATTATCTGTACTCTGCTATGATGATTGATTTGTTATATTCCAATGACTATCCTTAATACCGTCGCACGGATTTTGGGATCGTCACACCGTATGTGACCGTACGGGATTTTAATGTGAAAAATATTCGATAATTTGACTTTAAAAATACGCTGTGTGAGCAAACGAAGTCGGAATTCGACGAAACAAGTTTCGTTGGGTCCGTAATGTCAAGATATAGCTGCATGACAATTTTCATCAAAATTGGGTATTTTATATGGTCGTACGAATTTTTAAACAAGAAATACACATAGCGATTGATTAAAATTAATATAAAATTTAAATATTAAAATATTAAAAATTCCTATAAATATAACCTTAAACCTAATTCTATTCTTCCCACGGTCAAAGAAAATGTGGTCGCCGCCCATTTCTTTTTGGAAACCAAAAACGTGAAGAAACCTTGTCTTAAAAAATCCTTAGAAATCAAATTAAATTCCATAAATCATAATACTTATACATATAGAATCCTGGTGATGTGCTCTTCAAATTCATGTAATTTTCATGGAGTTCGAATGTCACTCATGTCGCTGAAAAACAAGCCAGCAAGGTTAGGGTTGGTTCTCACGAGATATACAAGCATCGATGAGTGAAATGTTTGTTGGCATTGGCTTCACGAGGTATAGGCGCATCTTTTGGCCGAGTTCTGAGGGTTTCCGTGATTTTTTTGTTCATGCGTTCTTGGGGGGGTCAGCGGATGTAGCTGTGAATGCGATTTGACCCAGGGGTGCGAGCTTGTTCTAGTTAACATGGAGAGAGAGCTCGAGTAGAGAAGCTTGTCGGAAATAATGGCATGAAAATTGGTGGAGAAATGGACTTGGATGGGAGAGATGAAGCAGCGCAATGGCCGTGGTAGTACTGGAGGACGGAGTTTTTATTTACGGGAGGAAGAAGAGAAAAGAAAGCAGACCGGGAGTTTAAAACTGAAGTTGGGCCAAGGCTTTAAGGTGAAGCCTAATAATATAAATATAAATTGAATTTATTTCAAATAAAAATAGTACAAAACTTATTAGCATCATAACATATTCAAATGTTATCGAAATTCAACGAAACAGGATCTGTTTGGATCATATAGACGATGGCTACACAATTGAACTGACTGGGAGTAAATTGGAGCTCGTTACAATTTATTGAAAAATAAATTGTTTGTATGAATCAACCAACAATTATCGTTGTTTAACAATGATCGTCCAATATGAGTAAATCTCACTAAATTTGTTCAATTTATATTTTCATAACATATTTGTTTTAGAACTGATAAATATTGGTTGATTGCTATGTGTTGATTGGTTGGTTGAACTGCTAATTGATTAGTTGAAAATACCGATATAGTTATATATATATCGTTAATTAAATATTGATTCTTTTGATCGGACTATTTCATATTGAAATGAAATTGACGTTAATTATATTGTTTAACATCTGTGGATATAGGGAAACAGGTCGAAGGAATCCAACTGGAATCTTCAATATTTATAATACTGTTTTTTATATATTATGATATATGATGTGGTATATAATATGTTATTGATTGTGTGTGTTTGGATGATGATTGATCCTTTTGATTTGGTATTTTGATACTATAAGTGATACTGGAAAATAAAAAGGGAATTTTCAAAGTGTATTTCGAAAATAAAATAGTTATATAAAATCAATGGATTTTATATGAAAGGAAATATTTATATGAAATAAATATAATTAGAAAAGGGATTATTTGGAAAATAAATATTATATAAATGAAATATTTATATAAAATAAACAAAATTTTATAAATGAAATATTTATATGGAATAAAGAGAATTATATAAAGGAATTTTGTAAACAAATAGAATTGAAAAAGGAATATTTTTAAAACATTTACAAATAGAATTGAAAAGGAAATATTTGGAATTATTTATAAATAGAAGTTAAAACAGAATTTGGAAATGGAATATTATATTTAAATACAAAATCAAAACTGAATTGATATATAAAAGAAATATTATTCACATTCGATGTGAATAAAGGATTAAAATAGATATTTTATAAATTATAACATTTATAAGGAAAATTGGGTTTTGAAACAGGAGTTCAAATGGAAATCTGAATGAGATAGGACGTAGAGTTAATCGAAATAGAGTTGATCGATTAGAGTTAATCGAATATTAGTTAATCGAATAGAGTTAATTGAATATTAGTTAATCGAATAGAGTTAGTTGAATATTAGTTATTCGAATTAGAATTACTGGAAGAGAGATAATCAAATGTAGTTTATTCGAAAAAGAGATAATCGAATATAGTTTATTAGAAGAAGAGAGATTATCGAATATAGTTTATTCGGAAAGGGAGTTATAGAATATAGTTTAATCGAAAGGACATTATCGAATATAAGTTATTCGTGGAGAGATTTTCGAATATAAGTTATTCGAAGAGAGATATTCGAATATAAGTTATTCGAACAGAGATTATCGAATATACATTATTCAAAGAGAGATTTCGAATATAAGTTATTCGAAGAGAGATTGTCGAAGTAGTTTATTCAAAAGAGAGATTATCGAATATAGTTTATTCGAAGGAGAGATTATCGAATATAGTTTACTCGAAAGAGAGTTATCGAACAGAGATTATTCGAGGGAGAATTATACATTGGGATTTGACTATATCGAAATTAGGAAAGTATTATTTACTTTCTGGTTTTTAAATCAAGATTTATTTATTTAATAAACACTATATTTATTTATTTAAATTAAGAAATAAAAGTTATTATTTTTTGGAAGCATGGGATTATAACACTATTGTTATAATCAAATGATTTCTGCAAAAGAAGTGGATTCGTAAATAGAATCCGAGAGTTACGTAAGGAAGTTTATTGAAGATTTTAAATCTGAACTTCGTCTATTGCGAGGTTAGAAACGTTGTTCGGTTAAGGTCTGAGAGGTAGTTATACCCCAACTTGATTGACTTCATTTTAACCAAGGAATGGTTAAGGTTCGATAGTGAAGGTTAGTTAATTGAATTTAGTTAATAAGTGTTAATGGTTCGAGTTGGAATAGCGATGTTTTATTTAAAGTTCTGTTTAAATCCAATGAGGAAGTTTTGAAATGTTTCCCAAATAAGAATCAGAAATGTTTTCTAATATAGAAAATAAGAAATATGAGTAAATATGGAAATGTTTTCTAATGATTAATAACGTATATTTTCTAAATTTAGGAAATAAGAATTTACGAATATATGGAAACGTGAATAGGGAAATGAATAATTGAATGACAAATTAAATTAAAGGGGATCATTGTTGATTGATGATTTGCTCGGTAAGATTTCCATTTGGAAATACGACCATTGTTTGTACACATGTTTTCCTTTGATAGTTAAATCACCGACTATCAAAGTTTTGACCATTTTTCGTTGTCAATACGGAGAGACTGGGATCAGATTCATTATCTGAAAACCACTCCGTATAGGCATAAGCGTTGCGAATCAAATATAATGAAGATAATTGAAGACGGAGTTGTGCAAGGGCTGTTTTGGCAATCCTAGGTAGAAATTTCCCAAGATGGATTTACAGAATATTACATTCGGTTTGTCCACACCCAGGACAACGTGTATGGATGAATGTCTGACAGAGTATATCTAATCGATCACATAAGTTGATCGCTTCAAACGTATCCATGTTAGGTGGCGGAGTAATTTGTTTCTCTTAGTGAGATGACCCCAAACCCCGTACTGACGGCGGCAAGGGTAATCCTTGGAATATAACACATAAACAAATAATAGCAGGACAGAATTAAATAAATACACCAGATAATGCACAAATAATACACTGGATAAAAGTAATCATCAGAGTTACACAGTATACAGGATCATACTTAGTACAAATACAGTTCAGCTATACATAAATGTCTACAACGGAAAACAAACATAATGTACAATAGGAACTGAATAGCATAAAAAGAGATAAATAATAGAACCCATCTTCAGCTCCAGCTATCCAGAGAAAGCCAGCTAAACCTGAATACAAGGCTGCCCATGTAGAAAAAGGGGCACCCGAGTGTGAAAGTGAAACAAACTACGAGTCAGTCATGGGACTGGTATGAGAATTCTACTCAACACATTCAAAATATGGCTAATCATAGGACCACACCACTTTCGTGGAACGGGTTTGCTCCATTGGATTGCCAGTGCTTTAAAACCAATCATTCTTTTAAACATCGCAATGCTTTTTATAAAAATGATGCCGTTATAAGACTCAGTTCCCATCACATAATGCAACGCAAACCAGAGGATAGAGTTTTACCTTATAATGGCCAAAATATGATTGATACGAATAAAACTAAAGCATTTAATATTATTACTAGTGTTTATATGTTTGAAAAACAATTTCAATCATAACTATCAATCATAGACGGCATGGGTACCATATATCATGTCGCCATATATACATATACAATCAAAACCGCACAGTCACGTAATTGGAAATTGGATTTCCGTCATGAACCAAGGCAAAAGATAGTCCTTACCGAATTCGAGATTGCCTAGCCCGAGACTCAGGATCAGAGCTAGAGTGACCCTTGGATCGTCAGGGCTGGTCCACCGATGTGGATTAAAATTCCTGAACAATGCGTTTCCCCGCCCTTTGGGTCGTAAGTGAGCCAACGAATGACTCCATCGGACCTGGATTGTCCGATCTAACCGAGGCGCCTCGCAACAGTAATAACCACATAAGTCAAACTCGTCAGGGCGTGTAAAACCACTGACGCCACTTCTAGCTAGGAAGAAACGCATGTCCCCCCTGAGGTCCTCTCCTGTTTCTGGCTCATACCGGGGTGTGAGGCTCGCGATTTCATGTTATACACAAAGCTACGCCACACAGGAGGTGCTTTGATCATCACCACAAGACTTTTCTTTCCAATAGAAGCCCTGATCACTGCATCTTAGCATGCCACACAAGCAATTCACACCGTGCAACTGATAGCTATCAATCACATAGAATAAATTCCAATGTCAGACACACTGTCCATTTGCAAGTCCGTTCTGGGTCTGAACGAAACCGGAGGCACTATATACCTCACAAACCCATCGTTCACCACGTACGTATGGACGATCACCGCTCATTATCCATATTTCGGCATGCCTCCTAATCAGGACCTCGGTTACCATCCAAACGAGGTGAAGATCTCCGATCTTCGACCACCGTCTTCATCTTCGATTTCATATCGTCAATTCAGTTATTCAGAATGGGATAAACCCGGTCTATCTGAGAAACATGCGTATATAATAAACAAGTGCAACACTAACATATATACGCATCATTTCAATTCATTAGTCACTAACCGTGAATCAGAAAGAGAACGATTTCCCGAATATTAACCTCGAAGGCCGAAACCAACATCAGATCGATACCCAAGAACCAATCGACTTAGCCAACCTTCAGTTAGTTACTAAATTTAACATCCATATCATTTATAATATTTTATAATGATTTATCGCTATTTTTATTTATTTTAAAATAGCCAATTTATTCAAAACGACGCTTCGGGCCATAACGCGGTCGTGGCGCTGTTTTTCCTCATATTTGATTTACACATATCTGAAAATCTAACTGTTGGACCTTTACAAAATTTACATCATTAGAAAGATCTTTTGTAACGGCAAGGAATTTCGCTCGATCCGAATCAGTCATTAAACCGACAAAGACCGTTCGAAACCCCTGATCGTTTTAAGAACAGGACAAATCAGAACAAAAACAGAAGAACATTTCATTGCTATTACAACAATTCCATCAGATACAAGAATATACAGAGTATAAATGAATAAATTACATTCGATAAATATCAGAGATTACAATAAATACAAAGCAGCGGAAAAATATACAAAACACAATTGAAAGTGATACACGGACACAGAGCTTTCCGAGCATCGTTCCAGCTGTAAACCAGGATCCTGTGAATATAAATCTGCAAAACCAAAACTACTAGCTGCCCGTGTAGAAAATAGGGGCACCCAGAGTTTAGGTTAAAACAATAAACTCCAGGTCAGTCATGTGACTGGTGTGAGAATTAAAACAGTTATTTAAAGCTTTACTTTAAAAGAGAGTAATTCAAGGGACCACACCATATAACACGGAACGGATTTCCTCCCAAGAATACCAGTGCATAGAATAAACAGCGCAATGCTTTTTCAAAAAATGAAGCTATTATAAGACCTAGGTCCCATCAAACAATGCAACGCAAGCCGGAGGATAGGGTTTTCCCTTATAATAGCCAAACATGCTTGGTACGTTTAAAACAAATCATTTGATACTATAATAAGTGTATAGTGTCAAAACATTTTCAATCATAAATATAAATCATAGACGAAATGGGCACCATATATCATGTCGCCATACTAGTTCTACAATTGAAACCGCAATACACGTATTGGAAATTGGATTTCCGTCATGAGTCGAGGAAAGGGGCAAGCTCCTCTCCACTTCGAGACACTCTAGCAAATGCCTCAGGACTACATACTCTGGGTAACCCTGGATTCGGCTGGGCTTGTCCTCTCTTACGTTTGAGGATTAATTATTCCTAAACACATGTTTCCCGGTCCTTACAGACCTATAATCGAGGCGCCTCGCATTCCAACAACCACATAGGTGAAAAATAGATATAAATGCCAGGGCTGGTAAGTCACTGACACCACCATAGCTAGAAAGAAACGTAGTGTTCTCCCAACGGTCCGTATCAGTTTTTAACTCATACCGAGGTGTGAGGCTCGCGAATCCACGCTATACACAAAGCTGCCATGTAGGCCGTGCTTTGATCATCAACCACAAGACTTTGCTTTTCAACAGAAGCCTTGATCCATGCAACTCAGCATGCCACACAGGCAATTGATGTCATGCGATTGATATCTATCGATATATAACCTCTAAGCTCGTACGTCTCAGAGAAGGGCGTTAAGCAAGAGAATAAATTCTCCGCCGCCAAACAGGTATATATTTAACAGAAATCAATCAACACGGAATAAAATCCAAGGTCAGACACACAATCCATTTACAAGTTCGTTCTGGGTCTGAACGAAACCGGAGGCACTTTCCTCGCATATCCATCGATCTCCAAGTACGTCTGGACGACAACCAACTGATTCCCTCATCTTGGGTGTACAGCCCTATCAAGATCGTCAGTAATCACCCAAACGATGTGAAGACTTCCGGTCTTCAACCACCGTCTTCATCTTCGACATATCGTCGAATCAGTTATTCAGAATGGGTATAAACCTGGACTTTTCGAACAACCCGCGTATATTAAAAATAAATGTTACACAAACACAACATACATCTCATTCCAATTCATTAGTCACTAACCGTAAATCAGCAAGACAACAATTTCCCAAATATTAACCCCGAAGGCCGAAACCAACATCAGATCAATACCCAGGAAACCATTCTTCTTAACTAACCTTCAGCTAGTTTCTAAATTTCATATTCTTAGGGAAAGGTTCCCATTAATTTTATCCAAGATAAATTCTTTAAAATTTATCCTTTAATCTTCCTTTGGATGTCATTTCAAACCAAATTATGGTTTTCCAAACTAGTCGAGATTAGCGAATCACATCGGAGTAATTATTTATTTTATTTCCCAATCCCAACCTATTCATCCCATGAAGAAAAACTGGTAATACTCCATATCTAACACCACAGTGTTATCGATAAAATTAATTACCATTTCACGTTCAAATCTAATTAAAGATTTAACTATCGCTCTGGAGCAAAACTGGTGATACTCCATTCTCGCTCATTTGCCAATTTTGATAATTTAAATTATCAATTCACATTTCAATCTAATTGCAGATTCATTAAAACTCCTTTTACTGGGTCAAAGAACTAGTGTCATTTAAAACACAGTTCACGACAAACCCAAATTACATTCTATTTATTATCGGGTTAAAGAACAAGCGTTATTTAAAACACTGTTCACGATAAACCCACAAATCACTTCTAATTTAATTTCAATCAAATATATTAGAAATTCCGATTATTTAAAACCCCTTTTTAAATCCAATTTATTTATTTAAAAATAGTTGGGTTTTAATTTTAGTTTGAAACTAGTTCATTTCGATAAAAATCTATTTTTATCTTTTCAAATATGGAGTTTTTCATCCCAATTTTTCCCAATTCATTTCTTATGATCTTACACAAATTATTACTATTTTTAATAATTTTATCAAGGCCCGTGCAGTCGATTTCCATCAACGGCCATCGAACTGCACTTACAACGACCTTTTTCAAATTTGATTTGGACGTATCTCCAAATCCAAAAGTTAGATTTCAAATTTCTAATATTCGTTAGAAAGCTCTTTTCGATACGAACCAAATGGTTCCAGTTTTAGGAGAATCCGACGGTCGGATCTCCCGTAATGTCTATTCGAAGTCAATGGTCGAAATTTACGAACTGCCGCGGCGCGTTCTATTCAGGCCATTATATTATATATAATATATATAATATATATTTCGTCGATTACTATTTAAAACGCATTTTATAAATCGTTTTGAATTCGTTTCAAAAACAATTTCAACTTTTATTTCAAATTCAAATCAAAATTAAATTTTCTATTATAAATCCTTTTTACTTTCATTTCTATTTGATTTCAATTCAAATCGATTTTAATTCGATTCAAAATCATTTTCTTTTCAGTTCAATTCGAATTCATTTAATTCAATTCAATTCGAATTCGATTATATTCAATTCAATTCAATTCAAATTCGATTATATTCAATTCAATTCAAATTCGATTATATTCAATTCAAATTCGATTATATTCAATTCAAATTCGATTATATTCAATTCAATTCAAATTCGATTATATTCAATTCAATTCAAATTCGATTATATTCAATTCAATTCAAATTCGATTATATTCAATTCAAATTCGATTATATTCGATTCAAAATCGAATTCTTTTTCTATTCAATTCGATTTGAATTCTTTTTCTATTCAATTCAATTTGAATTCGTTTTCTATTCAATTCAATTTGGATTTCATTTCAAAATATTAAATTTTGAAATCACTTTTCAATATTCATTGTAAAACGAATAAAATCGATATAAATATCGTTCACGTCAAAATAGCGCAACTCTAATCAACACGACTTTATATATTTCAATAATTCCGTTATTCTATTCAAGAAATGAATATCTATTTTTGTCAACACATGACTAATCTCAACGAATGAGTACTGTCCACGTGTAACTATTTTTGTTAGTTAATATATTTTATAAAAATTATGGTATATATCGTTTGATTTAAAATCAGACTCCAACCGTAAATTAGTAAGAGAACGATTTCCTGATTATTAACCCCGAAGGCCGAAACCAACATCAGATCAATATCCAGGAGATCACTCATCTTATCTATTTTCCAGTTAGTTTCTAATTTTATATATGATAAAGATGTAAATTTTATTGTTAAAATCTTTCGTTCAACACATGACTAATCTCAACGGATGAGTACAGTCAACACATGAACCTTTACTTTATAGTGATAAAGATATAAATTTTATTGTTAAAATATTTCATTCAACACATGACTAATCTCAACGGATGAGTACAGTCAACACATGAACCTTTATAATATTCTTTATCTCCTAAATTGAAATGAGGCCCAATCAATTACCATATAAAGTTAATTATATGGATTCCATACAACACATGTATATAATAGCAATGATAAACAATCAACCATCATCCAAGGTGCACCACACAACTGCATAAGCATCAAATATAAATAATCGACGCTTACACAGTCTGTCGACCAATCGATCGACATATAATTAAATAATTGGGATTAGTGTATGCCAAATATCATCCCAACACCCGTGTGGGGTTTCAAATCAACAAACACAGATTTAATTCGTGTAGTTGGGCGATGTGTAAAATTTATCGACCCAATCAATACCAGTCAAATCAGTGTATTATAAACAAATCGGCCGATTTGTTTATAAATATTTATTTATTCACTTTCACGTTAAAAATTATGTTTTTAACGATAAAATATTTTTAACTATATAATTATTTTATTTCCTTTAAACACATTAATTAATATTATCGATTTCACATCAACAACACAAACAAATTTCACGACACATCAATTAAACAAACAAGCCATCCATGGTCTGTGGATGACGGGTGTCAGGTGCTACTAAACACCGTCTGCATCCTAGTATATATATATAACTAGAAAAGGAAATTTGAGTGAGAAGTTCTCACTGAAAGCTATCCCAACTTCATGACACTTCTTAAGTAGAAATCTTCGTCGTTCTCGTCTCTTATCACTTTCGTCTCCCGTAGCCACTACATATGTAAAAATCGAATTTTTACTTTGATATTAAATATATAAAAATCGAATTTTTACTTTGCTATTCAATATATAAAAATTGAATTTTTACTTTGCTATTCAATATATAAAAATCAAATTTTTACTTTGCTATTCAATATATAAAAATCGAATTTTTACTTTGCTATTCAATATATAAAAATCGAATTTTTTACTTTGCTATTTAATATATAAAAATCGAATTTTTACTTTGCTATTCAATATATAAAAATCGAATTTTTATTTTGCTATTCAATATATAAAAATCGAATTTTTACATCGTTCTTTATAGATAAAACTCTATTTTTACTTCTACTTTATATATTTTTACAACACTTCATTCTATATAAAAATTATATTTTTATATTTCTATTTCTTATATAAAGATTGAATTTTTATTTATATATCATCGCTATTGTATATATAAAAATCTCATTTTTTACCGCTACTGAACATATAAAAATCGTATTTTTACTTTGCTACATATATAAAGATCAAATTTTTTTACTTTGCTAAAAATCATATTCTTCTCTAACAAAATCAAGTCTTTTTCTTCTAACCAAAAATCTATTCTTTTACATGATAAAAATCTATTCTTCCTCCGCTAATATCATGTAGAAAAATCCAATCTTACTTTTATTAAAAATCGTATCTTTCCTATATAAAAAAAATCTTAGCTTTATATATTTAAAAACCTCAGCTTTGTATATTTAAAAATTCTAACTTCATATATTTAAAATTCTAACTTCATATATTTTTAAAAAAGAAAAAAAATAGAACTGTAAAATAAAAATCAATTTAAATTTATTACCTTGAAAATTTGGTGGAGGGTGTTGTTTGCGCTTGTTGGAAGAAGGGGGGGAGGGTTCGCTGGTGCCATCGCAGGTGGAGGGAGGGTACGTTGTTGGTGAGGGCGGCGGAAGATGGCAGAGGGGGCGGCAGGGCAGTTGGTGGTCGGGGGAAGGTCCAGGTGGCGGCGGTGGCTAAGATGGTCGGAGGCGGTTCGATTCGAGGCTAGGGCGTGCGGTTTTGAATGGAGGAAAGAGAGAGAGAGGACAGCGGGGTTAGGCGGTTGCAGCGAGGCCAAGGCGATGGGGGAGCACCTCCCCTGGTGGCTCGACGGCGACGATGAACCGGGGGGGGGGGGGAGGGGGGGCTGGCTGCTCGAACGAGATCTGTGGGTTTTTTTTCTTTTCTTTTGAAAAGTGATGACGGGGAGAGAGAAGAATGGGGTAGGGGAGTTATATAATTAAATTAATATTATATTTAATGACATCAATAGTTGACTTTTTCAATTGACCTCTAAACGAGGCCCACCGCCTATCGTCTATAGCTAATTACCCCCATTCCGAACACAATGGGATATGTATCATAGGTTGATTCGATCGTTTCGATCAGTTTTCGTCAAAATCCAAATATAACTCTATATATTGAATTTGAACGCGCATATCATTTTACCGGGGTCACATACGAACTCTATAAATTGCAGAAAAATATTTTCTAGCTTCGTATGGACGATACGGTCCTAATAAAACTAATTTCATCGAATTCTGAGGCCATTGGAAAAATGGCCATTTTCCAGTCGATTAAAATCAACTGAAACTGGTCAAACGCGTTTTCCTTTTCCACACTCACATATTGATTCGAAAAATTAGGAAATTTGGAATCTAGCAATAATTTGACATCACGGATCCAACAAAAGTGGTTTCGTCGAAATCCGAGGTCGTTTGCAAAATTCCTATTTTTAAGGGCCTGAATTCCATAGCGACTATTCAGAATCTTCAACTGGACATATCTTTTGATCTCCGCCATGAAATTTTGATTTTTCGGATTCGTTGGAAAGATATTCCCAATTAGATCCTAATGTTTTTTGTTTCAATAAAATCCGGATTGTTTTGCACCGGTACATTCAATTGAAGTTTAAAATCGAATTATCGAACTACCGCGCCATTTTCAATTCCTTTTATAATTAAATATATTTATTTATATTCTAACGACGACGTATATAATATATACGTTCGAATTATATTCAAAATAAATTTCTCATCGATATTATTTAAAATAATTCATTTTAAATGTGCAAAATTCATTAAAATTGCCAAAATAAAAATTTTAAACTGGCCCAGATTTTCGGGTTGTTACATCTTTTCAAAACGAATCCAACGGTTCCAGTTTCGGGAAATTCCGACAGTCGGATCTCCCGGTATAATCGTTTGAAGTTTCGATTTCAAAATACGAACTGCAGCATCGTTATTTGATTAAATATAATTATATATATATAAATATAATCGATTCTGGCGCTGTTTTTCTTCAGAATTGAATTAAACATTCCAGACAATCCAACCGTTGGATTTTTACAAAGCTGGTGCCGTTGTAAAGATATTTCCAAAGCGAACCCAATGGTTGCGATTTCAGGAAAATCCGATGGTCGGATCTCCGGCAATAATCGTTTGAAATCACGGTTTCAAATTACGAACTGCAGCTTTGTTATTCGATATATTTTAATTCTATTTATATATATATATATATCGATTCTTCAATTTCAAAGCTATATTCTTTTCATACATTTGATAAAAATTATATTTTTATCTAACTGTCTTCTATTTCAACACTTCACTATTTTTTTTATCAATTCATGTATATAGTAAAAATGTGATTTTTAATGAAAAACAATTTATTTCAAAACTCGACTATTTTATATAGTTAATATAGGTAATAAAAATATGGTTTTTATTATAAAATAATTTATTTCAAAACAAAATTATTTTATATAGTTCACATTGATAATAAAAATAGGATTTTTATTATAAAACAATTTCTTTCAAAATATGAATACCATTCAACACATGAATTTCAATTCAACGAATGAATTTCGATTCAACACATGAAGGTTTTCTATAGTTTATATAAATAGATAAAAAGGTGATTTTTATTTTTAAAACACGAATACCATTCAACATATGAATTTCAATTCAACGAATGAATATCGATTCAACACATGAAGGTTTTCTATAGTTTGTATATATAGATAAAAAGGTTATTTTTATATTTAAAACACGAATACCATTCAACACATGAATTTCAATTCAACGAATGAATATCGATTCAACACATGAAGGTTTTCTATAGTTTGTATATATAGGTAAAAAGGTGATTTTTATATTTAAAAACACGAATACCATTCAACACATGAATTCTATTCAACGAATGAATTTCAATTCAACGCATGAAGGTTTTCTATACAACGAATAAATATAGTTTCAACAAATGAAAATAATTCTAACACATGAATATTATTCAAAATTTCGGCAGCATAACGGAGGGTATTTAAAACCGGGACCGTCCCTAGTACGGCTCCTCGCTCTACCTTAAAACCACGCGGTTTTGGAAAACGGGGATTCATGCATCTAGTTCGCACGTAGGCGACATGTATATTTATTTCATTTCCACAAACTAATCCTATGTGGTTTCAATCAAATATTTCTCAACCACAAACGGGTATTTTTCAACCACAATCAATCAATATCAACCACAAACAATTCCAATCAACCATTCGCTATCAATCAATTTTCACACCAATCACAACCAATAAATATCGTCCATTGTTTCTGGACGAGGGGCGTGTGTGTATATATATATATATATATATATATATATATAGCATTTCACTTCCATTTCAACACATATATAATTTTTACAACGCATATATAACTTATACATCGAACGTACAACTTATACAACGCTTATATAACTCATACATCGACTATGTAATTTATACATCGTCGTTTTCCATATCGTTTATAAATTAGAAATCTCACATTGTGTTCCACTCCACCAAAAATAGCAGAAGGCTCAGAAAAAAATGTGGTCTCTTCTAAAATGTAGAAGACGTCCACACGAGTCCACTGTCTCTTGTTTCACTGAATTTCGTCAACACACGAAAAAGATATGATTTTTACAAGTTTGCAACGGTTTAAAAGTGTTAATTTCAGTTTAAATAAAACAAGTCGTACCTCAGTAATTCCTTCAAAACTAGGTTTTGAATTTTCGTGCAAACGGTGAAGTGGTTGGACGATCGGCCTTCGCAGCGACGAAGAGGGAGGAGAGGCGCGCTGGCGCCTGGAGCGGGGCCCACTTCGGTGGCCTAGAGGTGGCGCGGCGGCGGTGAAAACATCCGAACTTCCCAAGCTCGACTCTCCTAAACCACTAAATGAAAAAATCCAAACTATATATGGATTTGAAGATCTTCTCGAGCTCTACAAATTTCCCAACTGGGGTGATTGATTTTGGTGCATGGATCGATCAGAAAATGGACTGGAAGATTTGGTGGGTTTTCCGCCTTCGATCGTGTTACGGGGAGAGAGAAAATATCAGGGGGCTAACGTGGGAGAATGATATTTTTTTTATTTATAACTTTTAAAATTCCAAAAATACCCTCTTTAACACACGAACCCCAATCCAAACCCAACAACTGTCGTCCCTAGCGTTTTACCCCCATTCTGAACACAATGGGATATGTTTCGTAGGCCCATTCGACTGTTTCATTCAGTTTTCCTTCAAATTAAAATATAAAACATTCAATATTTGATTCGAACGTACATTTCAATTTTCCAGGGCCACAAACTGATTCGAAAAATTCCAGAAAAATAAATCTGGCTATGTTTTTACGATACGGTCCCAACAAAACTTGTTTCGTCAAATTCTGAGACAGTTTGCAAAAAGGCCTATTTCTGGTCGATCCCATTTAACTATAATTGACCAAAACACATTTTCCTTTACCACGCTCACATACTAGCTTCAAAAATTATGAAATTTGAAACCTAGCAATAACTTCACATCCTAAATCCAACAAAAGTGGTTTCGTCGAATTCCGAGGTAGTTAGCAAAATGGCCAATTTCACGGGCTATATAAATTCCATAGCGACCTTTCTAAAAATTCATTTGGCCATAACTTTTGCTTTCCGCTATGAAACTTCGATTTTTCAGATTCGTTAGAAAGGTATTCACAAACAAATTTAAATATTTTTTGTTTCACTCAAATCCGTTTTGTTTTGCACCCGGTACAATCCGTCAAAGTTTGTATTCAAATTTTGAAACTACCGTGCCATTTCAGGCCTTGTTTATAATTCAAAGTAATTATATTTATTTTCAAACGTTGATTCAAACTCACTTTTCATTGCTATTATTTAAAATATTTATTTTAAATATTTAAAATCCATTAGTTTAGCCAATTTAAATTTTTTTTAAATTGGTTCAGATTTTCCGGGTCGTTACAATCTCCCCCACTTAAAACTTTTCGTCCTCGAAAAGGAACAAAGTCGTAAGTGGTTTGATTTATCAACACTACGTTCAATCTGGCTTCCATAGTTCCATTCTCCAACTTTTCAATTTCTGAGAATTTTCAAATTCTTCAAAAATTTGGCTAACACCCGGAATTTTCGAAATATTTCGCCATAACCTCCTTTGTATGGGGAGAGGTTTGGAAATTTATTGGGCCATATTAGGTACCCAATAAATCCTAATAAGCATACACATATTTATAGTAATATATTCTGGTGTTTATAGGGGAGCGTGTATAGATAATAACTCCAGAGAATAAATTCTCGACACCCTGTCAAAGCCTGAGGGAGTGTGTATTTTAAATGCTCCAGAGGATAAATCTTCGTCACCTCGTGCCATGTGGGAAATAAATAGTCCATGTGCCGTATCTAATAACTAGAGAGACATGATTATTGTCAACTCCAGACCCGTATGGGGTTTTTATTAATTTGGAAATTTTATCGTTACAATTTAAATAGTCCATATCAGTCATCAGTTCAACCTGTAAAATATATTCATCGCCATACAAGCCTCTCGCTCGTATGGTAAATCTTCCACCTCGTCACACAAGCTCCAAATGCTTATGTGGTATATGATGAAGTATGCCTATCTTCAGAAGTATGCCATGTAATGTAGTTCAAAATTAATTGTTACTATCCTATGGCGACGTTTATTATTACACACAGAATAACCAGCACTCCGCATCCAATGGCATTCACAGGAGTTGATATAATAATATTTCGCATCCAACTCATTAAGGTTTACCTATTTGTCGGGCATGCAAATAAAATCTTTACTCAACAGCTATCTAATTACCTGTTCAAACATATATATGCACATGTATATATTTCTATCTATTTTCTAATCAGTTCATTGTGTGATATAATCGAATAAATTCTACCATTCATTCTATTATTGATTAAATTAACTTTCATTTCTATAATTTAATTAATCCAATTCTACTATCACACAACACAATCAACAATCAAATTGTTTTTAACTATTCAAAAATATACTAATCAATTTCTATACTCTTTTAAAATCATTCAGACTATAGAATTAAAAGTGCACATCCATGGAAAGAAAATAACAACAAAGTAGAGAACTAATTGGTAATGCAAAGTATGGTAAATGTACCTTGCACCGGAGTCAATCAGAGATATCTACTCGACACTTAGGATAGGCTTTTTGAATGCTCTCCTCAGTTTCCCAAGTACAATCTCGCGGATCTCCACTCCATTGCACTTTGACTAAGTGAACCTTCTTGTTCCTCAGTTCTTTGGTTTCTTTGCCAATGATCTTGAGCGGCTCTCTTCTCACAGCTAATTCTGGAGTAATTTCAATATCCTGTTGAGCTGCTTCTTCAACGATCAAGTCTGGATCATGAACGTGCTTTCTAAGTTGAGATATGTGAAATACATCATGAACTCCAGGCAACCAATCAGGAAATTTAACTCTATAAGCGAGCGTTTCGATCCGTTCCAGAATAGGAAACGGACCAATGAATTTGGGCTCCAACTTCCCAGTTTTACCGAACCGGGTAACTCCTCTCATCGGCGATACTTTCAAATATACAAAGTCGCCAACTGCAAACGATATATCTCTCCTTCTCTTGTCGGCATAGCTCTTCTGTCGGCTTTGAGCGGCGAGTAATCGTTTCTTAATAAAATCCACTTTGTCGGCACCTTCTCGAATCATATCTGTCCCCAACACAAGTCTATTTCCGGGTTCGACCCAACAAGCAGGAGATCGGCACGACCTACCATATAGTGCTTCGAATGGCGACATTGTCAGGCTCGCCTGGTAGCTGTTATTATATGAGAATTCAGCCAAATGTAGATGGTCTTCCCATGATCCACCGAAATCTAGAACACAAGCCCGCAATAGATCTTCTATTATACGATTCACCCTCTCAGTTTGACCATCTGTCTGAGGATGATAGGTGGTTCTTAGGTTCAGCTTTGTTCCCAGCTCTACTTGAAATGCCTCCCAGAATTTACTAGTAAATACTGTATCTCTATCATTGACTATACTGAGCGGCACTCCGTGTAGGCTAACTATTTCCTTGAAATATATCTGCGCCAGACTCTGAGCAGTTCTGTTTGATCTAACAGGTATGAAATGGGCGGTCTTCGTGAAGCGATCTACGATAACCCAAATACTGTCATTTCCTTTTCTGGTTCTGGGCAAACCATCTATGAAGTCCATGGAAATATGTTCCCACTTCCAATCAGGAACGTCTAGCGGTTGCAGTAATCCAGCTAGTTTCTGTTGGTCGCTTTTGACTAGTTGACAAGTAGGGCATCGACTAACATATAAAGAAATGTCCCTCTTCATCGACTTCCACCAGAAAGTGCGTTTGATGTCATTATACATTTTTCTTACTCCCGGATGGATATTAAGTTTTGACTTGTGGCATTCATTCAGTACTTCCTTTCGGAGCTCAGCAATGTTAGGAACACAAATTCGACCTTTCAGCCTTAGAATCCCCTCATTATCAACTTGAAAACTCGAGGGTTCGCCTTGTTGAATTATCTCTCTGATCTTCTGAATGAAGTGATCATCCTTCTGAAGAGCAGATATTTTATCTATCAATGAAGTCGTGATAATAAAACCGGCGATCATCTCATTCTTTCGGCTTAACGCATCGACCACGACATTGGCTTTCCCTGGAGTGTATATAATCTCAAAATCGTATGCTGCAAGGAACTCTAGCCAACGTTGCTGCCTCAGATTCAAGTCTTTCTGGGTGAACAGATACTTTAACGACTGGTGATCTGTAAACAATTCAAATCTCTCACCCAGAAGATAGTGTCTCCAGATTTTCAAAGCGAATACTATAGCCAATAACTCAAGATCATGAGTGACGTATTTTTTCTCGTGTGGCTTCAGCTGACGGCTAGCATAAGCAATCACTTGGCCCTTTTGCATTAACACTGCGCCAAGGCCTTCTTTAGAGGCATCTATCCAGACTTTTAAATCCTGATTGCCATCGATGATGGTTAACACTGGAGCTGTCGTTAATCTTAACTTTAGCTCTTCAAAAGCCTCTTCGCTTTCTGGAGTCCATTTGAATTTTGAGTGCTTCTTTGTAAGCTTCATTAAGTGACCAGATATCTTCGAAAAGTTTTTAACGAACTTCTGGTAATAACTAGCCAATCCGAGAAAACTGCGGACTTCTATAGGAGTACTGGGCTGTTTCCAATTTTGAATAGCGGTGATTTTACTTGGATCCACAGCAATTCCTTCTTTTGATACGACGTGGCCCAGAAATTTCACTTCATCTTGCCATAATATGCATTTGGACAATTTGGCTTTCAATACATTCCGTCTCAGAATTTCTAGAACCTGTTCCAGATGCTTTTCATGTTCGGCTTTTGATTTAGAGAAGATTAGAATATCATCGATAAAAACCATAACAAATTTATTCAGGACTCCTCTGAACACTCAATTCATCAAGTCGACGAAGTAAGCTGGAGCGTTACATAAGCCGAACGACATTACTAACCACTCATAGAATAGGTCTGGACCTCTGAATGCTGTCATAGGAACACATTCTTCGGCAATACGAAGCTGATGGAGGCCTGTAGCTAGGTCCATCCTTGAAAATACTTGTGATCCATTCAGACGATCCAAAAAATCATCGATCCGCGGCAATGGATATTTGTTCTTTATCGTTTGCTTGTTCAAATCTCGATAATCCACACATAGACGTAGCGTCAGATTTTGGGACAAACACCGCTGCTGCTCCCCAATCAAAGAAACTAGGCCTGATTAGACCCTTCCATACGAGCTGTCGTGTTTGATTGTCAAGTTCTTCTTTCTCTTTCAAGGACATTCTTCGAATAGCGTGAACTACCGGCCTTGCATTCGGAATCAAAGAAATCTTGAAATCTATTTCTCTTTGCAGAGGTAAGAGAACAACTTCTTCGAACACATCCACATAGTTCTTGACGACAGGAATGTCTTTGATGAGGTCAGGAATATTCTCTGTGACTTCAGGGATATTTTCTATTTGAACAGGAGAAACATCCAAAGCTTCCCAGAAGTCTTTTCAATTAGCATTCTGACCTTCACAGGGAATGGTTATATAATCACTTGATTTAATCTTCGCCTTTACGATTCTGTCGGCGCATTTAACTTCAGCTTCATACTTGGTCAACCGGTCTAACCCCAAGATAAGATCAAACTCTGTAAAATTCATGACGACCGCGATCTTAGGGAACCGATAACTAGGAAAGGAAACCGACACTCCACAAACCCAACTGAGATCAATGGAACCCCCAACCGGATTCTGGACAGTCATTGGTTCCTTGAGCTTCTTCAAATTCAAATCCAGTTTCTTAGCTGCATTCTTTGCAACAAAGCTTTGCAACGCGCCTGTATCAAACTGCACTTTAACAGGAATATCTTTGACAATAAGCGTGCCTTCTAAAACATCTGGCCTTTCCTGAGCAGACGAAGATGCAGGCACTTCTGCTACTTTATTTACATGTACTGCTTCAGGTTTTCTGAATAGCGGGCAGGCCTTGGAAAGGTAACCGGCCTGATGGCATTGGCTGCACTTTCTATTCTCTTGAAATCCCTTCTTGGATTTGAACTCATCGTTTCTTCGTTTGCTTCTCAAAGCCTTACATTTCCTGGACAGGTGACCTTTTTGATTGCAGTTGAGGCATATGGCGGTCATTACTGGTTCTTTCTTAGATCTGGCCCTTTTCCGGTTTACTTTAGGTTCCATACTGACCTTAGACATCGTACTGGCCTCCGGACAATCAGTTTCAGACTCAATTTTATTACTAGAGTTGACTTCTTCTTCGTACTGTGACATACCTTTCTTGTCTAGATCTTCGTACTGGTAAGCCATGTATATTATTTCAGAAAAGGGGAGCTTCACATTCCTCATTACACTGTTCTGATATTTTCTTTGAAGCCCGTTGATAAATCTCAAATTCTTCCTCTTCAGATTTTCAATTAGATGAGGGGCAAAGTGAGAAAGTTCGTTGAATTTCTTATGATATTCCGGGATGGTCATATCACCTTGTATCAGATAAGAGAAATCATCGCATAACCGCTCAGTGGCTTCGGGAGGAGTAAATCTTTCTAAGAAAATCATTTTGAATCTATCCCAGGTGATATCACCTTCTGGATTATCTTTAATAACTGAATCCCACCAAAACAAGGCTTCTTCTTTGAGTGCCCAAGACGCCAGTAATTTTTCTGATTATCTCTCAGCTTTAAACCATCAAAGATTTTCTCTGCAGAACGGATCCAAGCTTGTGTTTCCATAATGGACTCTTTGCCTAAGAATGGTGATCCACCCAGATTTCGAAATCTCTTGAATAGAACTTCTATATCTGATTCTGGCTGTGGGATCACAACTGGCTCATTAGCTGGTCGAGCCATACGATTATTTCTTCTGTTCCTATCACTCATTTTCTAGTACTTCTGCAATTAGCAGACAAAGTGTCAGGTCAACAGAAAAGATATTTCAAAACATAGAGACAAAAACTTGAATGTAAATGTGTCTACTGGGGTGTATTTAATTCTGCTTTACTTATACTAGGGTATTACTGATCCTATCTGTATAGAGTTACCCGTCCTAGAACACTACTGGTTCTATTTCTGACGAGTTCGTTCATATGTCATATTCCAGAACTAAGTTTAACCAAAGCTCTGATACCAAATGAGACGACTCCAAACCCCGTACTGACGGCGGCAAGGGTAATCCTTGGAATATAACACATTAACAGATAATAGCAGGACATAATTAAATAAATACACCAGATAATGCACAAATAATACACTGGATAAAAGTAATCATCAGAGTTACACAGTATACAGGATCATACTTAGTACAAATACAGTTCAACTATACATAAATGTCTACAGCGGAAAACAAACATAATGTACAATAGGAGCTGAACAGCATAAAAAGAGATAAATAATAGAATCCATCTTCAGCTCCAGCTATCCAGAGAAAGCCAGCTAAACCTGAATACAAGGCTGACCATGTAGAAAAAGGGGCACCCGAGTTTGAAAGTGAAACAAACTACGAGTCAGTCATGGGACTGGTATGAGAAATCTACTCAACACATTCAAAATATGGCTAATCACAGGACCACGCCACTTTCGTGGAATGGGTTTACTCCATTGGATTGCCAGTGCTTTAAAACCAATCATTCTTTTAAACATCGCAATGCTTTTTATAAAAATGAAGCCATTATAAGACTCAGTTCCCATCACACAATGCAACGCAAACCGAAGGATAGAGTTTTACCTTATAATGGCCAAAATATGATTGATACGAATAAAACAAAAGCATTTGATATTATTACTAGTGTTTATATGTTTGAAAAACAATTTCAATCATAACTATCAATCATAGATGGCATGGGTACCATATATCATGTCGCCATATATATATACAATCAAAACTGCACAGTCACGTAATTGGAAATTGGATTTCCGTCATGAACCAAGGCAAAAGATAGTCCTTACCGAATTCGAGACTGCCTAGCCCGAGCCTCAGGATCAGAGATCGAGTGACCCTTGGATCGTCAGGGCCGGTCCACCGATGTGGATTAAAATTCCTGAGCAATGCATTTCCCCACCCTTTGTGGCGTAAGTGAGCCAACGAATGACTCCATCGGACCCGGATCGTCCGATCTAACCGAGGCGCCTCGCAACAGTAATAACCACATAAGTCAAACTCGTCAAGGCGTGTAAAACCACTGACAACACTTCTAGCTAGGAAGAAACGCATGTCCCCCCTGAGGTCCTCTCCCGTTTCTGGCTCAAACCGGGGTGTGAGGCTCGCAATTTCATGTTATACACAAAGCTACGCCACACAGTCGGTGCTTTGATCATCACCACAAAACTTTGTTTTTCAACAAAAGCCCTGATCACTGCATCTTAGCATGCCACACAAGCAATTCACACCGTGCAACTGATAGCTATCAATCACACAGAATAAATTCCAATGTCAGACACACTGTCCATTTGCAAGTCCGTTCTGGGTCTGAACGAAACCGGAGGCACTATATACCTCGCAAACCCATCGATCACCACGTACGTCTGGATGATGACCACTCATTATCCATATTTTGGGATGCCTCCCAATCACGACCTCGGTTACCATCCAAACGAGGTGAAGATCTCCGGTCTTCGACCACCGTCTTCATCTTCGATTTCTTATCATCGATTTAGTTATTTAGAATGGGATAAACCCGGTCTATCTGAGCAACTCGCGTATATAATAAACAAGTGCAACACTAACATACATACGCATCATTTTAATTCATTAGTCACTAACCGTGAATCAGTAAGAGAACGATTTCCCAAATATTAACCCCGAAGGCCGAAACCAACATCAGATCAATACCCAAGAAACCATTCGACTTATCCAACCTTCAGTTAGTTACTAAATTTCACATCCATATCATTTATAATATTTTATAACGATTTATCCCTATTTTTATTTATTTTAAAATAGCCAATTTATTCAAAACGACGCTTCGGGCCATAACGCGGTCGTGGCGCTGTTTTTCCTTAGATTTTATTTACACATATCTGAAAATCTAACCGTTGGATCTTCACAAAATTTACATCGTTAGAAAGATCCTTTCAAAATGAATCCAACAGTTCCAATTTCGGGAAATTCCGACGGTCGGATCTCCCGGTATATTCGTTTGAAGTTTCGCTTTCAAAATACGAACTGCAGCGTCGTTATTCGATTAAATATAATTATATTTATATATATATATATAAATATAATCGATTCTGGCGTTGTTTTTCTTCAGAATTGAATTAAACATTCCAGACAATCCAACCGTTGGATTTTTACAAAGTTGGTGCCATTGAAAGATATTTCCAAAGCGAACCCAACGGTTGCGATTTCAGGAAAATCCGATGGTCGGATCTCCCGCAATAATCGTTTGAAATCATGGTTTAAAAATACGAACTACAGCTTCGTTATTCGATATATTTTAATTCTATTTATATATATATATCGGTTCTTCGATTTCAAAGCTATATTCTTTTCATACATTTGATAAAATTTATATTTTTATCTAACTGTCTTCTATTTCAACACTTCACTATTTTTTTATCAATTCATGTATATAGTAAAAATGTGATTTTTAATGTAAAACAATTTATTTCAAAACTCGACTATTTTATATAGTTAATATAGGTAATAAAAATATGGTTTTTATTATAAAACAATTTATTTCAAAACAAGATTATTTTATATAGTTCACATTGATGATAAAAATAGGATTTTTATTATAAAACAATTTCTTTCAAAATATGAATACCATTCAACGCATGAATTTCAATTCAACGAATGAATTTCGATTCAACACATGAAGGTTTTCTATAGTTTATAAAAATAGATAAAAAGGTGACATTTATTTTTAAAACACGAATACCATTTAACACATGAATTTCAATTCAACGAATGAATATCGATTCAACACATGAAGGTTTTCTATAGTTTGTATATATAGATAAAAAGGTGATTTTTATATTTAAAACACGAATACCATTCAACATATGAATTTCAATTCAACGAATGAATATCGATTCAACACATGAAGGTTTTCTATAATTTTTATATATAGGTAAAAAGGTGATTTTTATATTTAAAAACACGAATACCATTCAACACATGAATTCTATTCAACGAATGAATTTCAATTCAACACATGAAGGTTTTCTATACAACGAATAAATATAGTTTCAACAAATGAAAATAATTCTAACACATGAATATTATTCAAAATTTCGGCAGCATAACGGCAGGGTAGTTAAAACCGTGACCGTCCCTAGTACGTCTCCTCGCTCTACCTTAAAACCACGTGGTTTTTGAAAATGGGGATTCATGCATCTAGTTCGCACGCAGGCGGCATGTATATTTATTTCATTTCCACAAACTAATCCTATGTGGTTTCAACCAAATATTTCTCAACCACAAACGGGTATTTTCAACCACAAACAATTCCAATCAACCATTCGCTATCAATCAATTTTCAGACCAATCACAACCAATAAATATCGTCCATGGTTTCTGGACGAGGGGCGTATATATATATATATATATATATATATATATATGTATGTATGTATGTATGTATGTATGTATATATGTATATGTATATATATATAGCATTTCAATTCCATTTCAACACATATATAATTTTTACAACGCATATATAACTTATACATCGAACGTACAACTTATACAACGCTTATACAAGAGGTGTACGATGCTTATATAACTCATACATCGACTATATAATTTATACATCGTCGTTTTCCATATCGTTTATAAATTAGAAATCTCACATTGGGTTCCACTCCAACAAAAATAGCAGAAGGCTCAGAAAAATATGCGGACTCTTCTAAAATGTAGAAGACGTCCACACGAGTCCACTATCTCTTGTTTCACTAAATTTCATCAACACGCGAAAAAGATATGATTTTTACAAGTTTGCAACGGTCTAAAAGTGTTAATTTCAGTTTAAATTAAACAAGTTGTACCTCAGCTAATTCCTTCAAAACTAGGTTTTGATTTTTTGTGCAAACGGTGAAGTGGTTGGACGATCGGCCTTCGCAGCGACGAAGAGGGAGGAGAGGCGCGCTGGCGCCTGGAGCGGGGCCCACTTCGGTGGCCTAGAGGCGGCGCGGCGGCGGTGAAAACATCCGAACTTCCCGAGCTCGATTCTCCCAAACCACTCAATGAAAAAATCCAAACTATATATGGATTTGAATATCTTCTCGAGCTCTACAAATTTCCCAACTGGAGTGTTTGATTTTAGTGCATGGATTGATCCGAAAATGGACGGGAAGATTTGGAGGGTTTTCCGCCTTCGATCGTGTTACGGGGAGAGAGAAAATATCGGGGGGGGGGGGGGGCTGACGTGGGCGAATGATTTTTTTTTTATTTATAACTTTTAAAATTCTAAAAATACCCTCTTTAACACACGAACCCCAATCCAAACCCAACGATTGTCGTCCCTAGCGTTCTACCCCCATTCTGAACACAATGGGATTTGTTTCGTAGGCCCATTCGACTGTTTCAGTCAGTTTTCCTTCAAATTAAAATATAAAACATTCAATATTTGATTCGAACGTACATTTCAATTTTCCAGGGCCACAAACTGATTAGAAAAATTCCAGAAAAATAAATATGGCTATGTTTTGACGATACGGTCCCAACAAAACTAGTTTCGTCGAATTCTGAGACCGTTTGCAAAAAGGCCCATTTCTGGTCGATCCCATTTTACTGTAATTGACCAAAACACGTTTTACTTTGCCACGCTCACATACTAGCTTCAAAAATTATGAAATTTGAAATCTAGCAATAACTTCACATCCTGGATCCATCAAAAGTGGTTTCGTCGAATTCCGAGGTCGTTTGCAAAATGGCCAATTTCACGGGCTATATAAATTCCATAGCGACCTTTCTGAAAATTCATTTGGCCATAACTTTTGCTTTCCGCTATGAAACTTCGATTTTTCAGATTCGTTACAAAGGTATTTACTAACAGATTTAAATATTTTTAGATTCACTCAAATCCGTTTTGTTTTGCACCCGGTACAGTCTGTCAAAGTTTGAATTCAAATTTTGAAACTACCGCGCCATTTCAGGCTTTGTTTATAATTCAAAGTAATTATATTTATTTTCAAACGTCGATTCAAACTCAATTTTCATTGCTATTATTTAAAATATTTATTTTAAATATTTAAAATCCATTAATTTAGCCAATTTAAAAAAAATTAAATTGGTTCAGATTTTCCGGGTCGTTACACTTAGCTTTATACCCGTGGTATTTTTGTGGAAATCAATTTTTGATTTGGCGGGTATGACGATGTGGCATTAAAAGTAAATGAATGTATGAGCTGTCAAAAGATACGTTATGACCTCAAGGCTCATCAACCGGGAAATGACAAAAATCGGACAGGCAACATGGCTCTGTGGGTCGCCCCCATTAGGGAGTATTGTCACCATCTAGTGAATAATCATATTTGTTACTTCTTTTCGCTTTTGTATCTCCCAGGAATGGTTATTTTGCTAGCTACCATGGGTGACAATATATTCGATACACTCAAGAGAAATGAGTGGTCGGTCATGTGTGGATGGGTTGCAAGACGTTCTTGTTGAACCCAATGTATTCCTCTCTAGAGATACACTATCGGTAGGTGGTTCCATCCCTTGTCGTAGTCGGAATCCAATCTTCAATAAGTGCCTGCAGTTTTGATTATATACAATATATATGTGGAGCGTGAGATGCAAGCGTTCTGCTAGATTGTTAATTACTTGTGATTAGACATTATTATTAGATCAGAAAAGTATTGATTTTTAAAATGTTTTGGGTTATCGTAAGGTTAAAACCATCCGTGTTTATGTGTGGATCGGTCTTACGATTATCATTTCTTTTGAAAAAGATTTTTCTATTTTTATCACCGACCTTTTTATATCCGTGTTTATGTTTTGGGTTATCGTAAGGTTAAAACCATCTGTGTCTATGTGTGGATCGGTCTGACGACGAATTTGCAAGTGATTTACAAGGGATAGTATTAAGATTTTTCTATTTTTTTCTCAACTTTATCACCGACCTTTTTATATCTATCTCTGAATTGTTGCAAATTGTGTCAATTTACCGACGGATAAATTTTGACGCTAAATTCTGTCGTAGATTAAGATAAATTACAGACACAAGCATTTTGAAGATATTTTGCAATGAATTTTCCAAAGAATTTGCAAGGGATTCTTATTTCTAAATTAAAATTTGGGAAGGCTTATACAATTAAGCCATGATGAAGTTTTTAATATACATATTTAATAATCAATAATCAATAACCAATAACCAATGATTAATACGTATATTTAAAAAATAATTTATAATAATTAATTTTTATTGATGAGAAATTATTACTAATTAACTGATAACTAACAATACATACTAAATAATTTCTACTAGTAATAATTAACTAATAACGAAAATTAAATAATTACTATTTATAATAAATAGTTAATAAATAATATTTAATAATATATTAAATAATTAATAATCATAATTAAAAATAAATTTTGTTGTTTAATATACTTAATTGTTTATAATTAATGATTAATATGCAGTTTGTAATAATTGAGAAATAGTATTTATTATTTAGTTTCTAATATTTAATAATTATAATTGAAATCACATTTAATACGTATTAATTAAGAAAGTAAAAAATTTTGAATTTTCTAAAATATATTTAATGTTATTCATAAATTTTAAATGTAAAAGTTTGAAGTTTTCATACGATTCGGAAATATTTTTTTAAATAAATCTACAAGTTTGTAAAATAATCAAAATTATAGAGAATTCCAAAATGATTAAAGAATTTCAAATTTTGAAAACACAAACACAAACATTACCTTATAAATTATTACTTAAATGCATATTTACAGGTTTTCAAATGTAACTATCTTATTTGGGGCGCTCGCTTGAATCTGAACATGGATAAAACCTAATGTGAAAATTAGGGACACATCCCTAAAACCAAAGTTAATTCACGCCACGTCCCCCCACTTTTTTTTTATATGTTTCCGGTCCCTAAAATTAGATGCCGCCCAAAAATTTTGGTCCATTCGCCTGCTCCTCAAGTCCCCTTCGCCTTTTTCAATTTCTAGCAAAAAAAATGCGCTCATGCATAAAAAAAAATCTAAATTCTGGAAATAATCCCAGGAGCCCACGCAAACTGAAAAAAAAAGTTACATACATGTATGCATCTATTACTGATAGTTGCATACATGTATGCAACTTTTTAAATACACATGCAAAAAAGATCGGCACGCCTGCTGAATAATTGCATACAAGTATTCTGTTATTCAAAATAGCTGCATACTTGTATGCAGTAATGCGTTGAAAGCCGAAGGCGTGACAATATGTGCATACTTGAATGCATATTTTCTACATAACTGCATACTCGTATGCACATATGCAAGCATGCGTGCTTTCCATGCAGAAATCGAATAGATGCATGAAATCATGCATGTATTTCGGAAAATATGCATACATGTATGCATATATACTGCTGTATGATGCGGAATTGAAGTAGATGCATACATGTATGCAACTATTTGAAATATGTGCATGTTTTCATGCATTTTACTGCATTTTCCGCTGTTTTGTGTATTTTTTTGATTTTGACGTGTTTGTTGATTGATTTTCCACCTGATTTTTTTGTCGTGAACATGTTCTGTTTAATTACGAATTTACGTGATTTTTTTATATATTTTTTTTATATTTTTTTAATGAATTTTCAAAAAATAGGGACCTAATTTACATGAAAACTTTGACCGGATGTGAGCCTAATTTTGAAACTTAATAGGGACCTGTGACAAACGGACCCAAACCTAATTTCTTCAACACAGCAAATTTCATGATGGAGGTCCCATAAAAAGGCGTGTTGGGTTGAACACATGAACTTGCATCATTTGAAAAACAAAATAGTTAAAAAACGTCCTAACTAGTTCGGACAAGACGTTTGTCACATATACATGTTTTGATTATGTTTGCAATTGATTACAATGCTATAATAATTAGTTTACAAATAATTACTCTTGTTATTGCATTTTTATCTTAATTTTTTGAGATAATATAACTGAATAGATTTACTGTAACGACCTGGAAAAATGCGATCTTGGTTATCCGATGTACAACACATATCGAACATCCAAGGATCGAAAATAACCGAATAGCTAATGAAAGAAATTAGAGGGTGAGGAAAGATAAGATAGAAACTTAAAATAGAAGAAGAAGAAGAAGAACACAACATCAGAGTAACATGAATCTCACAGCGGAACGAATAACATATAATATGTATAACATAACTTTGAAATATAAATCTGTATTTGGATATATATCATTATCAAAGTATAGCACTTACAACACAACGGAATACAATAGCTATATATAATCCTGAAGCCTCCTGCTCCAGCTCTTCAAGTATCTGTAAATCCCGACTATTTGACTGCCCATACAATATTGGGCACCCAAGAGTTTAAGGAAAACAAAACAAAATAAACCCTGGGTCAGTCATGGGACTGGTGTGATTAAAACAGTTTAAAATAGTTCGAACAAGTAAACGATATCTCATAAGACTACGCCGTATAACGGAACGGGTTTTTCCCTTATGAGAATCCAAAATATCTTTATATCAAAAACCTTTTGATATTATAATAATGTCTATCAACCACAACTATAATAATCATCTGGCAGAAACGCTTTCATTTCAGGTTATATATATATAGTATACAATCAAAACCGCAAGCACGTATTGGGTAATGGATTTCCAACTATGACAAGGTATGGAACCACCTTTCGCTAATGTACCTCTAGAGAGGAATACACTGGGTTCAACAAGAACATCTTGCAACCTGGCCACACATGACAGACCACTCATTTCGCTTGAGTGTATCGAATGTATATCACCAACGGTTGGGATCAGCAACCGTTTCCCGAATGGGACAGCATCAACAATAGATTTTTAGAAGTAAATGAAACTCTAGATCAGGTGATTATACATCCTAATAGGTGCGACCTACATAGCCATGCTGCCTGCCCGATTTCTGTCATTTACCGGATGTGAGGCTAGAAGCTACGCTTTATCATCACATCAGATTCACTTCGAATGCCACATTGTCAGATCCATAGAAAATCACAAATTGACGTCTACAACAGTACATTACGTGTTAGCTAAAGAAGTTTCCTTCTCCGCTTCCACTCTTGGTACGGTTGAAGTAATCAATGTACGTGACCTTTTTGGAAATACTCTGTCAGACATTCATCCATACAAGTCATCCAGGAACAGGACGAACTGAAGGCAATATTCAGTACATCCATCTTAGGCACTGTTATCTAAGACTTATACAATAGCCCTTGCACCTTACTCTGTCTTCAATTATCTTTGGCATATATGATTCGCAACGCTTATGCCAATAAAGAGTGGTTCTTTTGATAATAATCCAACCGGCCTCTCTATATTAACAATGTTAAAATGGTCAAAACTTTGATAGTCTGTGATCTAACCATCAAAGAAAAACAGTTGTGCAAACAACGATATTGTTTCCAGGAGGAAATTATATCGATCAATCAACATTCAACATTTACCTCTTTATTTCATTAATTTACTTATCTCCTGTTCCCATATATTCTAAATTCTTATTTTCTATTATCAGAAAACATATCTGATTCTCGTTTTGTAATGACCCAGATTTCCGTAACATCAGAGTTGACTATATACATCATACGTCCAACCCAAATATCACGAAAATACGGAACATTTTTTTTTAAAAGAAAGAGATAGAAGAAGAACAGAAATAACAACACAGAATCTCACATCGCAGCGGAACAAAATATAATATATCATATCTTTGAAATACAAAATCTTCACTGTATAACATGCACTTATCAGAGTACAACACTTACAACATAACGGAACAACTATAACTAGATAACGCTGAAGCCCCCTGCTCCAAGCTCCTTTAGATATATCTGTAAAATCCTGAACTACTTGACTGCCCGTACAAATTTAGGCAGCCAAGATTTTAGGTAGAACAAAACAAATAAACTCCGGGTCAGTCATGGGACTGGTATGAGTAAACAGTTTAAAACAGTTTCAGAAAACTAAACGATATCTCATAAGACCACGCCGTATATCACGGAACGGGTTTTTCCCTTATGAGAATCCAAACACTTGATTTAACTTTATATCAAAACTCTTTTGATATTACAATAGTGTCTAAATCAAGTAAATAACAATCTAGTGGAACGTTTGCATCTCACGTTCCACATATATAATATACAATCATAAACCGCAAGCACGTATTGGGTATTTGGTTTTCCAACTATGACAATGTATGGAACCACCTTCCGCTGGTATATCTCTAGAGGAGAATACACCGAGTTCAACAAGAACATCTTGCAACTCAGCCACACATGACCGACCACTCATTTCGCTTGAGTGTATCGAATGTATATCACCAACGATTGGGATCAGCAACCGTTTCCCGAATGGGACAGCATCAACAATAGATTTTTAGAAGTAAATGAAACTCTAGATCAGGTGATTATACACCCTAATAGGTGCGACCTACATAGCCATGCTGCTTGCCCGATTTCTGTCATTTACCGGTTGATGAGGCTAGAAGTTAGGCTTTATCATCACACCAGATTCACTTCGAATGTCACATCGTCAAATCCATCAAATCACCGATTGACGTCCTCAACAGTACATTATGTGTTAGCTAAAAGAAGTTTCCTTCCCCGCTTCCACTCTTGGTACAGTTGAAGAAATCAATGTACGTGACCTTTCTGGAAATACTCTGTCAGACATTCATCCATACACGTCACCCAGGAACAGGATGAACCGAAGGCACGATTTCTATTAATAGAAAAAGTCCTTGCACTCTACTCCGTCTTCGATTATATTTATATAATCTGATTCGCACGCTGCTGCCAATACGGAGTGGTTTTTTGGATAATAATCCAACCGGTCTCTCCATATTGACAACGATGGTCAAAACTTCAATAGTCTGTGATTTAACTATCGAATAAAAACAAGTGTTTCGATAGTCGATGATTTAACTATCGAATAAAACAAGTGTTCATCCAAACATCCAACAATCACTGAGCCTTTAATTAATATTTCATTAATTAAATCTCTTCTCTATTTCTTTATCAATATTTGTTAACCAAATATTTTCAGTAACCATATTGGCCTTTTACGTTATTTGGAAAACATTTCCGAATATCGCCTTCTTTATTTTCTAACTTTAGAAATATTTATTATTCTATTTCCAAGCTTACATTTATTTGGGTTAAACCGTATGTTGTGTAAAACATCGGTACGACAACCCAAATACTATATTCAACTAACTCTCATTCAACATTAATCTTCGAGCCTGAAATCTTACTGTTTATCTGTTAATAATGAAATCAATCAAGTTGGGGTATAACTACCTCTCAGACCTTGACTGAATAACATTTATAACATCAAAACAGATATGACTACTTACTCGAATAATCAATACCATACAACTACTGATTCACTTTTAAACACGTATACTCTTCCTCTTTCTATTCTTACTAGATTTTATCCCTAGTCTCCCTTTTTGATTATACTATTCTATTACTAAGTTCGTTTCCTTATCGACTTCTATATATTTTGATATGTTAATTTCTAACTATCAAATTATCTTAAAAATATTTTATCTCCTTAACTTCCCGGAAAAATTCGCCATAACCTCCTTTGTACTGGGAGCATCGGGAAATTTCAAATAGCTTTCCCGGTCCTTCTCATCTCAAAAAGAAAAAGGAAAAAGCCAAGCAGCTTGCCGATACGGCGCATAAAATCTCATATATGAATTAAATACGTACTTTTTTATCGGGCATTCTATTTATTTCACTTCTATATTTTATTCCATACCTGTCTCCTGTATGTCTATACCTGTCCAATCTATTTTAACTATACCAATCGTTTTAACTAAATTTGTTAAATAAACTTGTTACTTAACTCTTCAGTCTATTTCACTTCTATTTATCCAAATCTATTTATTATAAATCCCATTTGAATTTCTATATTCAAATTCCATTTGAAATACTATATTCAAATTCTATAGTTAAACTCCATTTGAATTCTATTATTCAAATTCTATTTCAATTCCTTATATTCAAAGTCCATTTGAATTCTCGGCATTATTTATAAACAACGTTTATAAATTCAATTCAAATCCCATATTTTCATTTATAAACAACGTTTACAAATTCAGTTCAAATCCCATATTTTTCATTTATAAACAAAGTTTATAAATTCGATTCAAATCCCATATTTTCATTTATAAACAAAGTTTATAAATTCGATTCAAATCCCATATTTTCATTTATAAACAAAGTTTATAAATTCGATTCAAATCCCATATTTCATTTATAACACGTTTATAAATTCGATTCAAATCCCATATTTTCATTTATATACAAAGTTTATAAATTCGATTCAAATCCCATATTTCCATTTATAAAAAAAGTTTATAAATTCGATTCAAATCCCATATTTCATTTATAACACGTTTATAAATTCGATTCAAATCCCATATTTTCATTTATAAACAAAGTTTATAAATTCGATTCAAATCCCATATTTCATTTATAACACGTTTATAAATTCGATTCAAATCCCATATTTTCATTTATAAACAAAGTTTATAAATTCAATTCAAATCCCATATTTTCCTTTATAAACAAAGTTTATAAATTCGATTCAAATCCCATATTTTCATTTATAAACAAAGTTTATAAATTCGATTCAAATCCCATATTTTTATTTATAAACAAAGTTTATAAATTCGATCACTTGTTTTATATACCTTCAAAACAAGTTAATATTTTCTATAGTTTTATTAAAAATTCAAATTCTATTTATAAAAATAGAATTCCCTTTTTAAATATCAAATACCCTTTTCGATATTTTTTTAAATCCATATTCAAGCCCCAGGGATATTTTAAACAATCAAATCAACCAATTTTCTATCATTTGATTTTTAACACATCATATATGAATATATATGAAATCAAACAAACAACAGATAATATATATTTTGAGGAATCCAGTTGGATTCCTCCAACCTGTTTTCCTGGATCCACAGACGTTAGTCAACATAGTAATACCCATCCTGCTTCGAGGCAGGATATCGCGGTATAGAAGGTCATCCACTAATCATAGCGTGGGGCGTATAGGGTAATCATCCGCTATGGTACCGCGGGCATCCGCTAATGAGACTGCGGGAATCCAACCAATCATCAACCCAATATATATATAATAGTCAACCATTCCTAAATAACTATATATATTTTAAAACAATCAGACATCATTCAAACAAGCACAGACAATTATTTTTAACTATATAAAAATAAATTTCTAATAAAAGGTGAGATTTACTCACCAGAATTTAAATTGCCGAACAACCAATAAATTTCCATTTCATCTCGGATATGTATATCCTCGATTAAATTCACACCTGCGATGATTTTATTCAAATTTACAAATTAAACATTTATTTATTTAGATTAATTATTTAAATAAATAAATAACTTTCCTTTATATTTTTCTTCTTCTAATGGTTACTAAATCACTTCTAACTTAACCAATATACTTAACCAAACCTAGATTAGTAGTAATGATAATCCCTTTTCAAACAGTATACTAATTTTTGTTTTTAACTAATATGATAATTAAAAAAAACAAAAATAGAAAACAATAGGAATTACCTGCTTTCTTAATTACCACCTTATGTCATGCCTTAACCACCTTACTTTCCTACTTCGACAACAAGAACCCGCCTTCACACTAAAGGATGATCTTCCTTAATCACCCAACTGCCATTTGAACTCCAGTCCACTAACCCAAGCTTAGTTCGATACTCTTTGACCACCGTGTGCCCTGTACTTGCTTTCTTACTGCCTGTTCAGGCTTTGAACAAATTATGTTCGAGTTTTCCCCTAATCTTCTCAGTAGGATGTTACTCCATCTTTTAAAACCAAAATCGAAGACCTTAGCTCGCTGCAAAAAGGAAGAACTCGAGAACCTGTCGCAACCCCTCTCCGTTGATCAGAGTCACCTCACGCGATGCCATCGTGATCCTGAAACTGCCAACCCCAAACTCAATCAATCGCAACCTCCCAAACCCCTTGAATCTCGAGCTCGAAGAACAGTTGCCCCCAAAAATCGAACATCGAAGTCTGCGTCGCTCTCATACTCGAGCTTCAGGGAACTCGCACCTTTCGAATTCACGAGACCTCAAAGTCCATCGTTACCAACAATTGAGCCAAGCATCGCTGTATCGAATTGGGCGACAGCGATTTCGTTCGAACTCTTCACCCCCCTTTTTCCCTTTTGAGCCGATTTGTGTTTGAGGATAAAAGAAGCAGAAAATTTAGATTTTTCTTCTGGGATTTAGGATCAGGAGTTGCGTTTTTAAATAGGAGCGGTGTGGTTTTTATTTCAACAGCGACGCCCCCTTTATTTTCTCTTATGTGTTTTGTTTCTGTCCACCCAAAATAAGAGGAAGGTATATTTTGTTTTTTTTTAAATTGGTTTTGAACCGGTATCCTTAAATTAAAACACCCCGTGATTCCGAACTCCTTTCTCAACCCAACAAATGACATTCCTAGGGTTATAACACTATTTTGAACACACTGAGATAGGTCACGAAGTCAAATTTTATCATCTGAAGGAGATATTTATTTAATTCAATATAAATTAATTTTAGACAGTTTATTTCCTCGATAAATAAATAAATATTATTATCGTTATAAATTCAAATAAAATTCCCTATTAATTATTTGAACTGTAATTAATTCAAATTAAAATTTGAATTCAACTAAATCCATTTTCTTATTCTGATAATTTAATATTTTCAATATTAAATCGAAATTGATTTTAAAATCGATAATTCAAATAAAAAAATTTCCAATTATATTATCAACTAAATATTTGAATCCGTACAAAATAGTTAAAATTAACCCATAAGAATCCAGGTCATTACAATCTTCCCCACTTAAAATAATTTCGTCCTCGAAATTGCTAAGGTAAAGAAAAGTGCTACAAACCCATTTATTTATTTTCAAAACTTATTTATGTTGATACTCAACATTTCCAACTTCCTTATGTCTCTCTTTCGAATAAATCCTTATTCGATAACTCCTCCCTTCGAATAACTATATTCGATAAATCTCCCTATCGAATAACTAGATTCGAAAACCTTTCTTCGAATAAACTATATTCGATTTACTCTATTCAATTTCCTCTTATCAATTAACTCTATTGGATTTAACTCTTTTCGATTAACTCCATCGAATAACTAAATTCGATAACTACTTCGAATAACCAATATTCTATAACTCACTTCAATTAAACTAATCGATAACTCTTTTCGATTAAACTATAATCGATAACTCAATTCGATTAACAAATAATCGATAACTCATTCGATTTACTAATAATTGATAACTCCTTCGATTAACTAATTCAATAATTCCTTTCGAATTAACTATATTCGATAACTCCTTTAATTCTATTCGAATAACTAATATTCGATAACTCCTTTCGAATAAACTATATTCGATAACTCCTTTCGCTTGGCTCTAGATCGCAGCAATCACAATGGTTACGTCTGATTCCCTCAGGAAACATCCGACCGCCCTAGGCTATCTGCAGCCCTGCGAATTACGCTAGCAGTCGTACGAAATGGCAACTTATCCTGAGTAACTATGTTTGACTAACTCTATCTCAATAACTATATTCGATCAACTTTAATTGAATAACTAACATTCAATTAAATCCTAATTCGATTAACTATGTTCAATTTACTCTATCTGGTTAACTCTTAATTTGAATAATAAATAATCGATAAATTCTAATTGAATAACTAATATTCAATTAACTTGTGACGGCAAGGAATTTCGCTCGGTCCGAACCAGTCGCTAAACCGATCCAGGCCGTTCGAAACGCCCTATCGTTTGAGAACACGACAAAACAGAACGCATACAGAAGAACATTTCATTGTATATTACAACAATGCATCAGATTACAAGAATATACAGAGTATAAATGAATATTACACAGAAATATCAGAGATTTAAATTACATTTAAATACATAGCAGCGGAAAATAATACAATACACAACTAGAAGAGATATACGGATACAAAGCTTTCCGGATATCGTTCCAGCTGTAAACCAGGATCCTGTGAATATAAATCTGCAAAACCAAAACTACTAGCTGCCCGTGTCAAAATAGGGGCACCCAGAGTTTAGGTCAAAACAATAAACTCCAGGTCAGTCATGGGACTGGTGTGAGAACTAAAAACAGTTATTAATCTTTATTTTCAAAGTTAGGTAAATCAAGGGACCACGCCGTATAACACGGAACGGGTTTCCTCCCAAGAATACCAGTGCATAAAACAAACAGCGCAATGCTAAATAAAGAAAAATGAAGCTGTTATAAGACCCAGGTCCCATCACACAATGCAACGCAGTCGAGGATAGGGTTTTCCCTTATAACAGCCAAAGAATGCTTGATACGTTTTAAAACAAATCATTTGATACTATTATAAGTGCATAGTGTATAAAACACTTCAAATCATAAGTATCAATCATAGGCGGCATGAACGGCCCATAACACTATGTCGCCATATATAAGTTTACAATCAAAACCGCAAATGTCGTATTGGAAGTTGGGTTATCATTTATGGTATGAACCGAGGCTAGGGGCAAGATCCTCAACCGATTCGAGACAATCTAGCCCATGTCTCCGGAACAGCCGCAACTGCCCCTTGGATCGTCAGGGCCGGTCCACCGATGTGGATTATTATGCCTGAACACTACGTTTCTCCGCCCTTTGGGGCGTAAATCTGGCCCGTCAGCCGACCAGAAGCATCGGCCGAAACCGATATCACGAGGCGCCTTGCTTTTCAGCAAGTAATAATAAGTAACATCCACATGAGTCAAACTCGTCAGCCAGTTCAAGCACTGACGCCACTCATAACTAGAAAGAAACGCATGCCCTCCCTGAGGTCCGTCTCCCGTTTTTGATTCATACCGGGTGTGATACTCGCGAATCAACGTTACACAAAGCTACGCCACAAAGGCCGTGCTTCGATCATCAACCACAAGACTTTGCTTTTCAACAGAAGCCTTGATCATTTGCCACTTAGGCATGCCACACAGGCAATTCACTCCATGCGATTGATATCCATCAATATATAACCCCTGAGCTCGTACGTCTCAGAGAAGGGCGTTAAGCAAGAGAATAAATTCTCCGCCGCCAAACAGATATATATTTAATAGAGATCAATCACACGGACTAAAATCCAATGTCAGACACACAGTCCATTTACAAGTCCGTTCTGGGTCTGAACGAAACCGGAGGCACCTAGTACCCCGCATATCCATCGATCTCCAAGTACGTCTGGACGATCACTAACTGTTTCCATCTTCTTGGGTGTACAGCCCAATCAAGATCATCAGTAATTACCCAAACGACGTGAAGACCTCCGGTCTTCGACCATCGTCTTCATCTTCGACTTATCGTCGTATCAGTTATTCAGAATGGGATAAACCCGGTCTTTCCGAATAACTCGCGTATATTTTAAATAAGTGTTACACAAACACAACATACGCCTCATTCCAATTCATTAGTCACTAACCGTAAATTAATCAAGAGAATAATTCCCTAAATATTAACCCCGAAGGCCGAAACCAACATCAGATCAATATTCAGAAAAACCATTCTGCTTGGCCAACCGACAGTTAGTTTCTAAATTTCACATTCATAGGGAAAGGTTCCCATTAATTTTATCCAAGATAAATTCCTTGAATTTATTCTTTAATCTATTTTTGAATATCAATTCAAACTAGTCGGGATTAACGAACCTTACCGAAGTAATCATTTGTTTTAATTTCCCAATCCCAACCTATTTATCCCATGAAGTAAAACTGGTAATACTTCATATCTAACACCACAGTGTTATCGGTAAATTCAATTACCATTTCACGTTCAAATCTAATTAAAGATTTAACTATCGCCTGGAGCAAAACTGGTGATACTCCATTTTCGATCATTTCAATCTAATTAAAGATTCATTAAAACTCCACTTAGTTTTAATCTTCGACTGGGTTAAAGAATCAGTGTCATTTAAAACACGGTTCACGATAAACCCAAAGTCACATTCATTAATTATCGGGTTAAAGAACAAGTGTTATTTAAAACACTGTTCACGATAAACCCAAAAATCAATATCAATTCAATTCCAATTAAATATTATTTAATTGGTACACTTCATTAAATCTAAATAAAAAGATTTAATCATTTCTCAACTGGGTTCAAGAACAGTGTTAGTGAAGACACCATTCACGACAAACCCAAATCACATTCGATATTCAATACAAGGCTCTGAATAGAAAATATATCGGCTTATATTCAATATCGAATTCTACGACTAACAAATGTCGTATTGGAAATAGCGATATAAATATATATCTTTCAAATTTCCATAACAACACCTGTATAATCACGAATTCCAACATCGAAATATTCCGAAGACAATTTCGATTCAAATCCACTCCAATGCAATCATTGGAAATTTTGGTTATTTTCAAAACCCTTTTCAAATTCAATTTATTTATTTAAAAATAAATAGAATTATAATTCTAGTTCAAAACTAGTTCATTTCGATAAAAATCTATTTTTATCCTTGCAAATATGGAGTTTTTCATCCCAATTTTTTCTAAATCATTTCTTATGATTTTACACAAATTATTACTATTTTTAATAATTTTATCAAGGCCTGTACAGTCGATTTCCATCAACGGTCATCGAACTGCACTTACAGCGACCTTTTTCGAATTTGATTTGGACGTATCTCCAAATCCAACCGTTAGATTTCAAATTTCTAACCTTCATTAGAAAGCTCTTTTCGATACGAACCCAACGGTTCCGGTTTTAGGAGAATCCGACGGTCGGATCTCCCATAATGTCCGTTTGAAATAAATGGTCGAAATTCACGAACTGCCGCGGCGCGGCGCGTTCTATTCAGGCCATTATATTATATATATATATATAATATATATAATATATATTTCGTCGATTTCTGTTTAAAACGAATTATATAAATAGTTTTGAATTCGTTTCAAAAACAATTTCAACATCCTTTTCAATTCAAATCAAAATTGAATTCTTCTTTATAAATTCGTTTTAAAATTCATTTCTATTCAATTCAAATTTCAATTCAATTTGAATTCATTTCAATTCACTTTCAATTCAATTCGAATTCGTTTTCAATTCAATTCATTTCGAAATCGTTTTCAATTCAATTCATTTCGAAATCGTTTTCAATTCAATTCATTTCGAAATCGTTTTCAATTCAATTCATTTCGAAATCGTTTTCAATTCAATTCATTTCGAAATCGTTTTCAATTCAATTCATTTCGAAATTGTTTTCAATTCAATTCATTTCGAAATCGTTTTCAATTCAATTCATTTCAAAATCTTTTTCAATTCAATTCATTTCGAAATCGTTTTCAATTCAATTCATTTCGAAATCGTTTTCAATTCAATTCATTTCGAAATCGTTGATTTCAAAATTACTTTTTAATATTCATTTTAAAATGAATAAAATCGATATAAATATCGTTCACGTCAAAATGGCGTCAATCTAATCAACACGGCTTCATATATTGATATTTTCAAATATTCCATTTCGAATATTTCTATTTCAAATATTTCTATTTTAAAACTGGAATGAGGCCCAATCAATTACCATATAAAGTTAATTATATGGATTTTCATACAACACATGTATAATAGCATTGAAAAATAATCAACCATCAACCAAAGTGCACTACACTGTATAAGCATCAAATATAGATATCTAACGCTTATAACAGCCTGTCAATCAATCGATCGACATATTTAATCAATCAGGATGAGTGAACTTCAAATTTCATCCCAACACCCATGTGGGGTTTCAAACAATCAAACACAGATTTTATTTGTGCAGTTGGGCGATGTGTGAAATTTATCGACCCAATCAATATCAGTCAAATCAGTGTATATACAAACAAATCGGCCGATTTGTTTATAACTATTCATTTATTCACATTCACGTTAAAAAATATATTTTTAACGATAAAACATTTTATTTCAACCTATGAATTTCTATTCAATTCATTTACACAATAAAATGATATTTTTATTTTCTAACATATTTTAGAAAATTTCGGCGGCATAACGGCACGATACTAGAAACGGGACAAGGCCTAGCCTTATCCCCGGTCTAGTGAAGGCCCACGCCATTCACACATCAATCAAATCAATTTCATTTTGCAAACCACAAAATTTGGAGTAAGAGTCTAACCTAGCCTTACTCCTTCGCCTTATAACAGCGCACGTCTAATCCTAACCAATTTATCGATTCGATTTTTCACACCACAAACCATATTCAAACCAATATCGCAATCAATCACCAAACAGCCAAACAAACAAGTCCATGGTCTGTGGACGATTGTGTCGGGTGCTACTAAACACCGTCTGCATCCTAGTATATATATATATATAACTAGAAATTTAAATTGAAGAGTGAGAAGTTCTCACCGATAGCTATCCTAGCTCCACGGCACTTCTTATGCAGGAAATCTTCACTGTTCTCGTCGATATCACTTTCTTCGCCCGTATTCACTACATATGTAAAAATCGAATTTTTACCTCGCTATCCAATATATAAAAATTGAATTTTTAATTCGAAGTTCAATATATAAAAATCATATTTTTTATTTCGAAGTTCAATATATAAAAATTATATTTTTTATTTCGAAGTTCAATATATAAAAATCATATTTTTTTTATTTCGAAGTTCAATATATAAAAATCATTTTTTTTATTTCGAAGTTCAATATATAAAAATTATATTTTTATCGCTAACTTCATATTGTGAAAATAGAATTTTCAAAAATATATATTTCGCCTTTATAAAAATAAAGATTTCCCTTTATAAAAATAAAGTTTATATTTTCCTCAAAGTAAAAATCATATTTTTACTTCACTACTCATATCGAAATATCGTCTTTTCATATCTAAAAATATCTTCTTTTCAAATTTAAAAATATCGTCTTTGCTTTATAAAAAAAAAAATCTCGTTTTAGCCTTATAAAAAATCTCGTTTTAGCCTTATAAAAAATATAGTTTTAGCCTTATAAAAAATATAGTTTTAGCCTTATAAAAAAATATAGTTTTAGCCTTATAAAAATATAGTTTTAGCCTTATAAAAAATATAGTTTTAGCCTTATAAAAAATATAGTTTTAGCCTTATAAAAAATATAGTTTTAGCCTTATAAAAAAATATAGTTTTAGCCTTATAAAAAATATAGTTTTATATGTAAAATAAAATAAAATAAAACATAAAAGAAAATTTGAAAAACTGACCTTGCCTTAAGGAGAGGGGGGGGGGGAAGGGGTAGCTGCGTCGAGTTCTCAGTCGAAGGGGGGGATCCACGTTCGGCTTCAGGTGGTGTTGGAGGGGAGCAGACCATCGGAGCAGTGGGGTGCGGGCAGTTTTAGGGTTTGGGCTGCGATTGGGTGGCGCGAGGGGTGCGTTCGATTCTCGATTTTTGGGCGTGTCGGTGGACCTCGCGCGAAGCGCTGGAAGGGGAGAGGAGAGAGAACGGGGAGGACGGTGCGTGAGTGGGAGGTGACAGCGGAGGCGCCCGCGATGGCGGGGCGACGAGGTACTGGCGATCGACAGTCGCCATTTTTTTTTATTTAATCAGTGAACCCGATATCGGGTTTGGAAGAGAGAAGGGGGGCGTTGACCACCTTTGTCTATTTATTTATTTATTTTTTTTTATTTTTTTTTAAATTATCCCCAAAAAGTAACTTTTATTCTCGAACTCGAAACGAGACCCACCGACTGTCGTCCCTAGCGTTTTACCCCCATTCCGAACACAATGGGATATGTATCGTCGGCCAATTCGATTGTTTCGATGGTTTTTTTTATTCAAATTCAAGTATAAATCTATATATATTCAATTTGAACTTACATTTCAAATTACCGGGGTCACATATGACCTTTAAAAATTCTCGAAAAATATTTTCTAGCTTCGTATTGACGATACGGTCCTAACAAAACTAGTTTCGTCGAATTCTGAGACCGTTTGAAAAATGGCCAATTTCCAGTCGATTAAAATCAACTGAAACTAGTCAAACGCGTTTTCCTTTGCCATGCTCACATATTGATTCGAAAAATTATGAAATTTGGAATCTAGCAATAATTTTACATCACGGACCCAACAAAACTGGTTTCGTCGAAATCCGAGGTCGTTTGCAAAATGTCCATTTTTAAGGGCCTGAATTCCATAGCGACTATTCAGAATTTTCAACTGGACATATCTTTTGATTCCCGCTACGAACTTTTGATTTTTCGGATTCGTTGGAAAGATATTCACTATTAGATTCCATTATTTTTGGTTTCACTAAAATCCGGAATATTTTGCACCCGGTACATTCATTTGAAGTTTGAAATCGAATTATCGAACTACCGCGCCATTTTCAATTCTATTTATAATCTAACGACGACGCGTATAATATATACGTTCAAATTATATTCAAAATATATTTTCTCGTCGATATTATTTAAAATAATTCATTTTAAATAATCAAAATTCGCTAAAATTGCCGAAATAAAAATTTTAAACTGGCCCAGATTTTCGGGTTATTACAATCTCCCCCACTTAAAACTTTTCGTCCCCGAAAAGGAACAAAGTCGAAAGTGGTTTGATTAATCAACTCTACGTTCGATCTGGCTTCCATTCTCCAACTCTTTAGTTTCTGAGAATTTTCAAAACTTCAAAAATTTGGCTAACACCCTAAATTTTTGAAAAATTTCGCCATAACCTCCCCTGCACCGGGAGCATCGGGGAATTTCAAATAGCTTCCCCGGTCCTTCAGATCTCAAAAAGAAAAAGAAAAAGCCAAGCGGCTAGCCAATAGGCTCACAAAATCATCATCACCCAAACAAAACAGGAAATTATGTAGTAAACATGTACCTATTTGTCGGGCAAACAAATTTTATTCTCTGCTCTAGCCTCCTTGCTATGACCTGTTCAATGATATACATATATATGCAAGCAAATGCAACCAATTTTCAATACAGTTCAATATTTGGTTCAAATAGGCATAATAGTTCAAAATTATCAAACAATTAAACAAACAACACAAACATCAATCAATTAGTGAATTTAACGTTTCAAATTCATACTTTTGATATATAGTCAAAAATCAGATTTTTGATGCCAATTCACAACAATAAGCCCTATCTAATTTTGGTTCTCACACCAGTCTAATGGAAATATATAGAAATCACACCTTCGGAGCACGAACATAAATATTGATGATGCCATGGTCATTATCAACATCATCTCCGGGCGACTAGAGTGTGATTCTATATCTATCCAGTATATTAAAATTTCAAATACACGTGGATCAGACGTATACGAAAAATCTTTATATACTGGACTGTCCAACTCAATATAAATAGAAAATCAAATACGAATAATTGATTTAAATTTTCAAAACAAAAACTTGTTTTCACTTTCAAAAATATACTCTTCACACTCGTTCTAGGATACTACTGATCCCATCTCTAACGAGTCATTCTAATTGGATGTCACTGATCCAATATCTGATGAATTCTTTCGTATGGTCCTAATGTGCCTTGTTCTCTGCTTTGTAAACCAAAGCTCTGATACCAACTATGATGGCAAGGAATTTCGCTCGGTCCGAACCAGTCGCTAAACCGATCCAGGCCGTTCGAAACGCCCTATCGTTTGAGAACACGACAAAACAGAACGCATACAGAAGAACATTTCATTGTATATTACAACAATGCATCAGATTACAAGAATATACAGAGTATAAATGAATATTACACAGAAATATCAGAGATTTAAATTACATTTAAATACATAGCAGCGGAAAATAATACAATACACAACTAGAAGAGATATACAGATACAAAGCTTTCCGGATATCGTTCCAGCTGTAAACCAGGATCCTGTGAATATAAATCTGCAAAACCTAAACTACTAGCTGCCCGTGTCAAAATAGGGGCACCCAGAGTTTAGGTCAAAACAATAAACTCCAGGTCAGTCATGGGACTGGTGTGAGAACTAAAAACAGTTATTAATCTTTATTTTCAAAGTTAGGTAAATCAAGGGACCACGCCGTATAACACGGAACAGGTTTCCTCCCAAGAATACCAGTGCATAAAACAAACAGCGCAATGCTAAATAAAGAAAAATGAAGCTGTTATAAGACCCAGGTCCCATCACACAATGCAACGCAATCGAGGATAGCGTTTTCCCTTATAACAGCCAAAGAATGCTTGATACGTTTTAAAACAAATCATTTGATACTATTATAAGTGCATAGTGTATAAAACACTTCAAATCATAAGTATCAATCATAGGCGGCATGAACGGCCTATAACACTATGTCGCCATATATAAGTTTACAATCAAAACCGCAAATGTCGTATTGGAAGTTGGGTTATCATTTATGGTATGAACTGAGGCTAGGGGCAAGATCCTCAACCGATTCGAGACAATCTAGCCCATGTCTCCGGAACAGCCGCAACTGCCCCTTGGATCGTCAGGGCCGGTCCACCGATGTGGATTATTATGCCTGAACACTACGTTTCTCCGCCCTTTGGGGCGTAAATCTGGCCCGTCAGCCGACCAGAAGCATCGGCCGAAACCGATATCACGAGGCGCCTCGCTTTTCAGCAAGTAATAATAAGTAACATCCACATGAGTCAAACTCGTCAGCCAGTTCAAGCACTGACGCCACTCATAAATAGAAAGAAACGCATGCCCTCCCTGAGGTCCGTCTCCCGTTTTTGATTCATACCGGGTGTGATACTCGCGAATCAACGTTACACAAAGCTACGCCACAAAGGCCGTGCTTCGATCATCAACCACAAGACTTTGCTTTTCAACAGAAGCCTTGATCATTTGCCACTTAGGCATGCCACACAGGCAATTCACTCCATGCGATTGATATCCATCAATATATAACCCCTGAGCTCGTACGTCTCAGAGAAGGGCGTTAAGCAAGAGAATAATTTCTCCGCCGCCAAACAGATATATATTTAATAGAGATCAATCACACGGACTAAAATCCAATGTCAGGCACACAGTCCATTTACAAGTCCGTTCTGGGTCTGAACGAAACCGGAGGCACCTAGTACCCCGCATATCCATCGATCTCCAAGTACGTCTGGACGATCACTAACTGTTTCCATCTTCTTGGGTGTACAGCCCAATCAAGATCATCAGTAATTACCCAAACGTCGTGAAGACCTCCGGTCTTCGACCATCGTCTTCATCTTCGACTTATCGTCGTATCAGTTATTCAGAATGGGATAAACCCGGTCTTTCCGAATAACTCGCGTATATTTTAAATAAGTGTTACACAAACACAACATACGCCTCATTCCAATTCATTAGTCACTAACCGTAAATTAATCAAGAGAATAATTCCCTAAATATTAACCCCGAAGGCCGAAACCAACATCAGATCAATATTCAGAAAAACCATTCTGCTTGGCCAACCGACAGTTAGTTTCTAAACTTCACATTCATAGGGAAAGGTTCCCATTAATTTTATTCAAGATAAATTCCTTGAATTTATTCTTTAATCTATTTTTGAATATCAATTCAAACTAGTCGGGATTAACGAACCTTACCGAAGTAATCATTTGTTTTAATTTCCCAATCCCAACCTATTTATCCCATGAAGTAAAACTGGTAATACTTCATATCTAACACCACAGTGTTATCGGTAAATTCAATTACCATTTCACGTTCAAATCTAATTAAAGATTTAACTATCGCCTGGAGCAAAACTGGTGATACTCCATTTTCGATCATTTCAATCTAATTAAAGATTCATTAAAACTCCACTTAGTTTTAATCTTCGACTGGGTTAAAGAATCAATGTCATTTAAAACACGGTTCACGATAAACCCAAAGTCACATTCATTAATTATCGGGTTAAAGAACAAGTGTTATTTAAAACACTGTTCACGATAAACCCAAAAATCAATATCAATTCAATTCCAATTAAATATTATTTAATTGGTACACTTCATTAAATCTAAATAAAAAGATTTAATCATTTCTCAACTGGGTTCAAGAACAGTGTTAGTGAAGACACCATTCACGACAAACCCAAATCACATTCGATATTCAATACAAGGCTCTGAATAGAAAATATATCGGCTTATATTCAATATCGAATTCTACGACTAACAAATGTCGTATTGGAAATAGCGATATAAATATATATCTTTCAAATTTCCATAACAACACCTGTATAATCACGAATTCCAACATCGAAATATTCCGAAGACAATTTCGATTCAAATCCACTCCAATGCAATCATTGGAAATTTTGGTTATTTTCAAAACCCTTTTCAAATTCAATTTATTTATTTAAAAATAAATAGAATTATAATTCTAGTTCAAAACTAGTTCATTTCGATAAAAATCTATTTTTATCCTTGCAAATATGGAGTTTTTCATCCCAATTCTTTCTAAATCATTTCTTATGATTTTACACAAATTATTACTATTTTTAATAATTTTATCAAGGCCTGTACAGTCGATTTCCATCAACGGTCATCGAACTGCACTTACAGCGACCTTTTTCGAATTTGATTTGGACATATCTCCAAATCCAACCGTTAGATTTCAAATTTCTAACCTTCATTAGAAAGCTCTTTTCGATACGAACCCAACGGTTCCGGTTTTAGGAGAATCCGACGGTCGGATCTCCCGTAATGTCCGTTTGAAATAAATGGTCGAAATTCACGAACTGCCGCGGCGCGGCGCGTTCTATTCAGGCCATTATATTATATATATATAATATATATAATATATATTTCGTCGATTTCTGTTTAAAACGAATTATATAAATAGTTTTGAATTCGTTTCAAAAACAATTTCAACTTCCTTTTCAATTGAAATCAAAATTGAATTCTTCTTTATAAATTCGTTTTAAAATTCATTTCTATTCAATTCAAATTTCAATTCAATTTGAATTCATTTCAATTCACTTTCAATTCAATTCGAATTCGTTTTCAATTCAATTCATTTCGAAATCGTTTTCAATTCAATTCATTTCGAAATCGTTTTCAATTCAATTCATTTCGAAATCGTTTTCAATTCAATTCATTTCGAAATCGTTTTCAATTCAATTCATTTCGAAATCGTTTTCAATTCAATTCATTTCGAAATCGTTTTCAATTCAATTCATTTCGAAATCGTTTTCAATTCAATTCATTTCGAAATCGTTTTCAATTCAATTCATTTCGAAATCGTTGATTTCAAAATTACTTTTTAATATTCATTTTAAAATGAATAAAATCGATATAAATATCGTTCACGTCAAAATGGCGTCAATCTAATCAACACGGCTTCATATATTGATATTTTCAAATATTCCATTTCGAATATTTCTATTTCAAATATTTCTATTTTAAAACTGGAATGAGGCCCAATCAATTACCATATAAAGTTAATTATATGGATTTTCATACAACACATGTATAATAGCATTGAAAAATAATCAACCATCAACCAAAGTGCACTACACTGTATAAGCATCAAATATAGATATCTAACGCTTATAACAGCCTGTCAATCAATCGATCGACATATTTAATCAATCAGGATGAGTGAACTTCAAATTTCATCCCAACACCCGTGTGGGGTTTCAAACAATCAAACACAGATTTTATTTGTGCAGTTGGGCGATGTGTGAAATTTGTCGACCCAATCAATATCAGTCAAATCAGTGTATATACAAACAAATCGGCCGATTTGTTTATAACTATTCATTTATTCACATTCACGTTAAAAATTATATTTTTAACGATAAAACATTTTATTTCAACCTATGAATTTCTATTCAATTCATTTACACAATAAAATGATATTTTTATTTTCTAACATATTTTAGAAAATTTCGGCGGCATAACGGCACGATACTAGAAACGGGACAAGGCCTAGCCTTATCCCCGGTCTAGTGAAGGCCCACGCCATTCACACATCAATCAAATCAATTTCATTTTGCAAACCACAAAATTTGGAGTAAGAGTCTAACCTAGCCTTACTCCTTCGCCTTATAACGGCGCACGTCTAATCCTAACCAATTTATCGATTCGATTTTTCACACAACAAACCACATTCAAACCAATATCGCAATCAATCACCAAACAGCCAAACAAACAAGTCCATGGTCTGTGGACGATTGTGTCGGGTGCTACTAAACACCGTCTGCATCCTAGTATATATATATATAACTAGAAATTTAAATTGAAGAGTGAGAAGTTCTCACCGATAGCTATCCTAGCTCCACGGCACTTCTTATGCAGGAAATCTTCACTGTTCTCGTCGATATCACTTTCTTCGCCCGTATTCACTACATATGTAAAAATCGAATTTTTACCTCGCTATCCAATATATAAAAATTGAATTTTTAATTCGAAGTTCAATATATAAAAATCATATTTTTTATTTCGAAGTTCAATATATAAAAATTATATTTTTTATTTCGAAGTTCAATATATAAAAATCATATTTTTTTTATTTCGAAGTTCAATATATAAAAATCATATTTTTTTATTTCGAAGTTCAATATATAAAAATTATATTTTTATCGCTAACTTCATATTGTGAAAATAGAATTTTCAAAAATATATATTTCGCCTTTATAAAAATAAAGATTTCCCTTTATAAAAATAAAGTTTATATTTTCCTCGAAGTAAAAATCATATTTTTACTTCACTACTCATATCGAAATATCGTCTTTTCATATCTAAAAATATCTTCTTTTCAAATTTAAAAATATCGTCTTTGCTTTATAAAAAAAAAATCTCGTTTTAGCCTTATAAAAAATCTCGTTTTAGCCTTATAAAAAATATAGTTTTAGCCTTATAAAAAATATAGTTTTAGCCTTATAAAAAAAATATAGTTTTAGCCTTATAAAAAATATAGTTTTAGCCTTATAAAAAATATAGTTTTAGCCTTATAAAAAATATAGTTTTAGCCTTATAAAAAATATAGTTTTAGCCTTATAAAAAAATATAGTTTTAGCCTTATAAAAAATATAGTTTTATATGTAAAATAAAATAAAATAAAACATAAAAGAAAATTTAAAAAACTGACCTTGCCTTAAGGAGGGGGGGGGGAAGGGGTAGCTGCGTCGAGTTCTCAGTCGAAGGGGGGGATCCACGTTCGGCTTCAGGTGGTGTTGGAGGGGAGCAGACCATCGGAGCAGTGGGGTGCGGGCAGTTTTAGGGTTTGGGCTGCGATTGGATGGCGCGAGGGGTGCGTTCGATTCTCGATTTTTGGGCGTGTAGGTGGACCTCGCGCGAAGCGCTGGAAGGGGAGAGGAGAGAGAACGGGGAGGACGGTGCGTGAGTGGGAGGTGACAGCGGAGGCGCCCGCGATGGCGAGGCGACGAGGTACTGGCGATCGACAGTCGCCATTTTTTTTTTATTTAATCAGTGAACCCGATATCGGGTTTGGAAGAGAGAAGGGGGGCGTTGACCCCCTTTTTCTATTTTTTTTTTTTTAAATTATACCCAAAAAGTAACTTTTATTCTCGAACTCGAAACGAGACCCACCGACTGTCGTCCCTAGAGTTTTACCCCCATTCCGAACACAATGGGATATGTATCGTCGGCCAATTCGATTGTTTCGATGGGTTTTTTTATTCAAATTCAAGTATAAATCTATATATATTCAATTTGAACTTACATTTCAAATTACCGGGGTCACATATGACCTTTAAAAATTCTCGAAAAATATTTTCTAGCTTCGTATTGACGATACGGTCCTAACAAAACTAGTTTCGTCGAATTCTGAGACCGTTTGAAAAATGGCCAATTTCCAGTCGATTAAAATCAACTGAAACTAGTCAAACGCGTTTTCCTTTGCCATGCTCACATATTGATTCGAAAAATTATGAAATTTGGAATCTAGCAATAATTTTACATCACGGACCCAACAAAACTGGTTTCGTCGAAATCCGAGGTCGTTTGCAAAATGCCCATTTTTAAGGGCCTGAATTCCATAGCGACTATTCAGAATTTTCAACTGGACATATCTTTTGATTCCTGCTACGAACTTTTGATTTTTCGGATTCGTTGGAAAGATATTCACTATTAGATTCCATTATTTTTGGTTTCACTAAAATCCGGATTGTTTTGCACCCGGTACATTCATTTGAAGTTTGAAATCGAATTATCGAACTACCGCGCCATTTTCAATTCTATTTATAATTATATATAAATATTTATATTCTAACGACGACGCGTATAATATATACGTTCAAATTATATTCAAAATATATTTTCTCGTCGATATTATTTAAAATAATTCATTTTAAATAATCAAAATTCGCTAAAATTGCCGAAATAAAAATTTTAAACTGGCCCAGATTTTCGGGTTATTACATAACTCTACGGATTAACCCTAACTGATTAACTCTAACTGGTTAATTCTTACTCTAATCGATTTATTCTAACACTAATAACTCCTATTGGATAACGTTTATTTATTTATAAAGATTTACTTTTAGTAACGGTTCTTCACTTTATAAATGTTCTCTTTAATAAGTTACTTCACTTATACAAGTGTTGTGTACCCCTTCTATTTAAAACTATCGGTGTTAAAAACCAATAACTCTTCTCTATATAAGTTCAGACTGACTTGTATCTTCCATTTATCGAGTGATAAATATTTAATTTAATTTATAAACTGTTATTTATAAATTAATCTTTTCTACTTATCTGTTAAAACAGATTTCCATTTTCTATTCATCTTCTGAATATTCCTTTGATTAAATTCTATTTATTTAACAAATAAATATCTCATTTATAACATTCTATTTATTTTCTATAAATAAATATTTCCATTTACTCTATTTGTAAATGTTTTACAAATATTCCTCTTTCTATTTGTTTGACAAATATATTTCCTCTTTAACTCTTTTGGTTTTTCCTTTATTCACACCAAATTCATATTGTCATTCACATTGATTTTACTCAATTTATTCATTTCGATCCATTTAACTTACTTAAGTTAAATTTAATTTCAATCATTCAAATTCCCATTAACTAGTTGCTAATTAACCGTTTTGCCTATTTCACCCTTTTTATTTGAATATAACTTGTTCAAATAAATGTCAACTTAATTATAAACTAATCTAATTATATTTTCAACTCGAGTTATATATTCGATTTCGAATATAAATCCACAATCTATTTCACTTATCCAAAAACCCAATTTCGATTCAAATTTCATTTAACTAATTAGTTTCCAATTTAGTTAATTCTATTTAACTATTTAAAATATGATTTTTGTCTTAAAAATCATTTCACTTACTTCACTGGAGTTCATATTTATTTTATATCTCCAGTCTGGATTTTTCTAATGCCAATTCGGATTTTATTTCCTAAAAATCCTTTTATTTATTTAATTAAACCGTTATGGTTTTATATTGGTTCTGGCGCTGCTTTTCTAAAAATTTGATTTTGACATAACTCAAAATCTATACGACGAAATCCAGATTTTTCTCTTTTATTAGAAAACTATCGTTCAACCGGTCCCGATGATTTTTGTTTCAAAGAATTCCGACTTCAATTGAGTTATGTATACTAATTTGAAGTTCGAATCACCAATTTACGAACTGCCGCACTACGGCGAGCTCGTTTTAATTATATTTATAAATATAAACGTTTTAACTTCGTTTATACTAAATTCTACTCCATTCTGATATATTTTTAATATATATCAAATCCATTTCATAATATTCCCGATCTATCTCACTTCTAATATTCAAATCCTATATATTTACAATATTCAAATTCCATTTGAATTTCTTTAATCAAACTCTATATTATTTCCTTCTATTCAATTTCTATTTGAATTTTTCTTATCTTCAAATTCTATTTGAAATCCTTTATTCAAAATCCATTTCAAATCCCTTATTCAAATTCCATTTGAAATCCTTTATTCGATTTCTATTTAAATTCCTTTATTCAATTTCTATATGAAATCCTTTGAATTTAAATTCTATTTTAACTCATTTGAATTCAAATTCTATTTAATTTCACTTTGAATTCAAATTCTATTTAAAGTCCTTTTATTTTCTTTAAATTCTAATATTCATCCTCCACTTTATATTCTCTTTGAAATTCTATTTAACCAAATTCCATTTGAATTCAAATATTCAAACCTCTATTTGACCTTTCTTTATTCAAATCCATTTGAATTCCTTTGAATTCAAATTCCATTTCAATTTTTTCTTATATAATTTCTATTTGAATTTGTCTTTATTCAAACTCATTTGAATTCCTTTGAATTCAAATTCTATTTCACTTCTATTTGAATTATAAATATATTCAAATTCCTTTATTTTACTTCTATTTGAAATCTATATTCCAATTCCCATTTCAAAATTCCTTTGAAGTAATATAGATATATACATATATTTATATCTATCCCAAATTCAAAATATTTGAATTTTCAAACAACAAGTTTCTTTCAAACAAATTTCCATCAAAACTTTTCTAAGGCAGCAATTCATCACTTAGAAACTCGAAAATGAACAATGGTGATGTTGCGACCATCATCAGAATTATTTCCCAGCTACTGAATGAGTCCAGTACTTTATTTCTTTCAAAATCTATTTAGAAAAATATTTTCCCAACTCCCAGGATTTTAAATTTTGAATTCTGGTTGGAATTCAATTTTAATTTATCACATTTGTATATTTGATTTCATATACAAATTCCATTGGTTATATATAACTATTTCAGTTTTATAATCTAATTTGATTATAATCCTAACAATCAACTCAACTATTTAAAAACAATATCGTGTTCAATCTCCTGTTCAAGTGTTTATAAACTCCTATCGACATCCTGTCGTCCCATGATTCGACCAAAATTCATAATCCACTCAATAGACTAGTCAACACAATATAAAACAGTTTTTATATCAAATAACAAATACGCTCTCTCGTATATATATACACTTAACTCATTCTAGGATACTACTGATCCTATCTCTAATGAGCACATTCCAACAAGCCTAGGTATTCGCTCAACGTAAGCTCTGATACCAAGTGTAATGACCCATATTTCCGTAACATCAGAGTTGACTATATACATCATATGTCCAACCCAAATATCACGAAAATACGGAACATTTTTTTAGAAGAAAGAGATAGAAGAAGAACAGAAATAACAACACAGAATCTCACATCGCAGCGGAACAAAATATAATATATCATATCTTTGAAATACAAAATCTTCACTGTATAACATACACTTATCAGAGTACAACACTTACAACATAACGGAACAACTATAACTAGATAACGCTGAAGCCCCCTGCTCCAAGCTCCTTTAGATATATCTGTAAAATCCTGAACTACTTGACTGCCCGTACAAATTTAGGCACCCAAGAGTTTAGGTAGAACAAAACAAATAAACTCCGGGTCAGTCATGGGACTGGTATGAGTAAACAGTTTAAAACAGTTTCAGAAAACTAAACGATATCTCATAAGACCACGCCGTATATCACGGAACGTGTTTTTCCCTTATGAGAATCCAAACACTTGATTTAACTTTATATCAAAACTCTTTTGATATTACAATAGTGTCTAAATCAAGTAAATAACAATCTAGTGGAACGTTTGCATCTCACGTTCCACATATATAATATACAATCATAAACCGCAAGCACGTATTGGGTATTTGGTTTTCCAACTATGACAAGGTATGGAACCACCTTCCGTTGGTATATCTCTGGAGGAGAATACACCTAGTTCAACAAGAACATCTTGCAACTCAGCCACACATGACCGACCACTCATTTCGCTTGAGTGTATCGAATGTATATCACCAACGATTGGGATCAGCAACCGTTTCCCGAATGGGACAACATCGACAATAGATTTTTAGAAGTAAATGAAACTCTAGATCAGGTGATTATACACCCTAATAGGTGCGACCTACATAGCCATGCTGCTTGCCCGATTTCTGTCATTTACCGGTTGATGAGGCTAGAAGTTACGCTTTATCATCACACCAGATTCACTTCGAATGTCACATCGTCAAATCCATCAAATCACTGATTGACGCCCTCAACAGTACATTATGTGTTAGCTAAAAGAAGTTTCCTTCTCCGCTTCCACTCTTGGTACGGTTGAAGAAATCAATGTACGTGACCTTTCTAGAAATACTCTGTCAGACATTCATCCATACACGTCACCCAGGAACAGGATGAACCGAAGGCACGTCTATTAATAGAAAAAGTCCTTGCACTCTACTCCGTCTTCGATTATATTTATATAATCTGATTCGCATGTTACTGCCAATACGGAGTGGTTCTTTGGATAATAATCCAACCGGTCTCTCCATATTGACAACGATGGTCAAAACTTCAATAGTCTGTGATTTAACTATCGAATAAAAACAAGTGTTTCGATAGTCGATGATTTAACTATCGAATAAAACAAGTGTTCATCCAAACATCCAACAATCACTGAGCCTTTAATTAATATTCCATTAATTAAATCTCTTCTCTATTTCTTTATCAATATTTGTTAACCAAATATTCTCAATAACCATATTGGCCATTTACGTTATTTGGAAAACATTTCCGAATATCGCCTTCTTTATTTTCTAACTTTAGAAATATTTATTATTCTATTTCCAAGCTTACATTTATTTGGGTTAAACCGGATGTTGTGTAAAACATCGGTACGACAACCCAAATACTATATTCAACTAACTCTCATTCAACATTAATCTTCGAGCCTGGAATCTTACTGTTTATCTGTTAATAATGAATTCAATCAAGTTGGGGTATAACTACCTCTCAGACCTTGACTGGATAACATTTATAACGTCAAAACAGATATGACTACTTACTCAAATAATCAATACCATACAACTACTGATTCACTTTTAAACACGTATACTCTTCCTCTTTCTATTCTTACTAGATTTTATCACTAGTCTTCCTTTTTGATTATACTATTCTATTTCTAAGTTCGTTTCCTTATCGACTTCTATATATTTTGATATGTTAATTTCTAACTATCAAATTATCTTAAAAATATTCTATCTCCTTAAATTCCCGGAAAAATTCGCCATAACCTCCTTTGTACCGGGAGCATCGGGAAATTTCAAATAGCTTTCCCGGTCCTTCTCATCTCAAAAAGAAAAAGGAAAAAGCCAAGTGGCTTGCCGATACGGCGCATAAAATCTCATATATGAATTAAATACGTACCTTTTTGTCAGGCATTCTATTTATTTCACTTCTATATTTTATTCCATACCTGTCCCCTGTATGTCTATACTTGTCGAATCTATTTTAACTATACTAATCGTTTTAACTAAATTTGTTAAATAAACTTGTTACTTAACTCTTCAGTCTATTTCACTTCTATTTATCCAAATCTATTTATTATAAATCCCATTTGAATTTCTATATTCAAATTCCATTTGAAATACTATATTCAAATTCTATAGTTAAACTCCATTTGAATTCTATTATTCAAATTCTATTTCAATTCCTTATATTCAAAGTCCATTTGAATTCTCGGCATTATTTATAAACAACGTTTATAAATTCAATTCAAATCCCATATTTTCATTTATAAACAACGTTTATAAATTCAGTTCAAATCCCATATTTTTCATTTATAAACAAAGTTTATAAATTCGATTCAAATCCCATATTTTCATTTATAAACAAAGTTTATAAATTCGATTCAAATCCCATATTTTCATTTATAAACAAAGTTTATAAATTCGATTCAAATCCCATATTTCATTTGTAACACATTTATAAATTCGATTCAAATCCCATATTTTCATTTATAAACAAAGTTTATAAATTCGATTCAAATCCCATATTTCCATTTATAAACAAAGTTTATAAATTCGATTCAAATCCCATATTTCATTTATAACACGTTTATAAATTCGATTCAAATCCCATATTTTCATTTATAAACAAAGTTTACAAATTCGATTCAAATCCCATATTTCATTTATAACACGTTTATAAATTCGACTCAAATCCCATATTTTCATTTATAAACAAAGTTTATAAATTCGATTCAAATCCCATATTTCCATTTATAAACAAAGTTTATAAATTCGATTCAAATCCCATATTTCATTTATAACACGTTTATAAATTCGATTCAAATCCCATATTTTCATTTATAAACAAAGTTTATAAATTCGATTCAAATCCCATATTTCATTTATAACACGTTTATAAATTCGATTCAAATCACATATTTTCATTTATAAACAAAGTTTATAAATTCAATTCAAATCCCATATTTTCCTTTATAAACAAAGTTTATAAATTTGATTCAAATCCCATATTTTCATTTATAAACAAAGTTTATAAATTCGATTCAAATCCCATATTTTCATTTATAAACAAAGTTTATAAATTCGATCACTTGTTTTATATACCTTCAAAACAAGTTAATATTTTCTATAGTTTTATTAAAAATTCAAATTCTATTTATAAAAATAGAATTCCCTTTTTAAATATCAAATACCCTTTTCGATATTTTTATAAATCCATATTCAAGCCACAGGGATATTTTAAACAATCAAATCAACCAATTTTCAATCATTTGATTTTTAACACATCATATATGAATATATATGAAATCAAACAAACAACAGATAATATATATTTTGAGGAATCCAGTTGGATTCCTCCAACCTGTTTTCCTGCATCCACAGACGTTAGTCAACATAGTATTACCCATCCTGCTTCGAGGCAGGATATCGCGGTATAGAAGGTCATCCACTAATCATAGCGTGGGGCGTATAGGGTAATCATCCGCTATGGTACTGCGGGCATCCGCTAATGAGACTGCGGGAATCCAACCAATCATCAACCCAATATATATATATATATATATATATATATATATATATATAATAGTCAACCAATCCTAAATAACTATATATATTTTAAAACAATCAGACAGCATTCAAACAAGCACAGACAATTATTTTTAACTATATAAAAATAAATTTCTAATAAAAGGTGAGATTTACTCACCAGAATTTAAATTGCCGAACAACCAATAAATTTCCATTTCATCTCCGATATGTATTTCCTCGAATAAATTCACACCTGCGATGATTTTATTCAAATTTACAAATTAAACATTTATTTATTTAGATTAATTATTTAAATAAATAAATAACTTTCCTTTATATTTTGCTTCTTCTAATGGTTACTAAATCACTTCTAACTTAATCAATATACTTAACCAAACCTAGATTAGTAGTAATGATATTCCCTTTTCAAACAGTATACAAATTTTTGTTTTTAACTAATATGATAATTAAAAAAATAGAAAACAATAGGAATTACCTGCTTTCTTAATTACCACCTTATGTCATGCCTTAACCACCTTACTTTCCTACTTCGACAGCAAGAACCCGCCTTCACACTAAAGGATGATCTTCCTTAATCACCCAACTGCCATTCGAACTCTAGTCCACTAACCCAAGCTTAGTTCGATACTCTTTGACCACCGTGTGCCCTGTACTTGCTTTCCTACTGCCTGTTCAGGCCTTGAACAAATTATGTTCGAGTTTTCCCCCAATCTTCTCAGTAGGATGTTACTCCATCTTTTAAAACCAAAATCGAAGACCTTAGCTCGCTGCAAAAAGGACGAACTCGAGAACCTGTCGCAACCCCTCTCCGTTGATCAGAGTCTCCTCACGCGATGCCATCGTGATCCTGAAACTGCCAACCCCAAACTCAATCAATCGCAACCTCCCAAACCCCTTGAATCTCGAGCTCGAAGAACAGTTGCCCCCGAAAATCGAACATCGAAGTCTGCGTCGCTCTCATACTCGAGCTTCAGGGAACTCGCACCTTTCGAATTCACGAGACCTCAAACTCCATCGTTACCAACAATCGAGCCAAGCATCGCTGTATCGAATTGGGCGATAGTGATTTCGTTCGAACTCTTCTCCCCCTTTTTCCCTTTTGAGCCGATTTGTGTTTGAGGATAAAAGAAGCAGAAAATTTCGATTTTTCTTCTGGGATTTAGGATCAGGGGTTGCGTTTTTAAATAGGAGCGGTGTGGTTTTAATTTCAACAGCGACGCCCCCTTTATTTTCTCTTATGTGTTTTGTTTCTGTCCACCCAAAATAAGAGGAAGGTATATTTTGTTTTTTTTTAAATTGGTTTTGAACCGGTATCCTTAAATTAAAACACCCCGTGATTCCGAACTCCTTTCTGAACCCAACAAATGACATTCCTAGGGTTATAACACTATTCTGAACACACTGAGATAGGTCACGAAGTCAAATTTTATCATCTGAAGGAGATATTTATTTAATTCAATATAAATTAATTTAAGACAATTTATTTCCTCGATAAATAAATAAATATTATTATCGTTATAAATTCAAATAAAATTCCATATTAATTATTTGAACTGTATTTAATTCAAATTAAAATTTGAATTCAACTAAATCCATTTTCTTATTCTGATAATTTAATATTTTCAATATTAAATCGAAATTGATTTTAAAATCGATAATTCAAATAAAAAAAATTCCAATTATATTATCAACTAAATATTTGAATCCGTGCAAAATAGTTAAAATTAACCCACAAGAATCCGGGTCATTACACGTTTGGAAAACATTTCCAAAACTTCTTAATTGTGATTTAAACAGATGTTTAAAACTATATTGTGATGACGACTCAAACCACTATACTAAATTACTAAATCCACTAAACCACTTCACCCTCGAACCGTAACCATTTCTTAATTAAAAACGCAGTCAATCAAGTTGGGTATAGCTAACTCTCAGACCTTAAATGAACCACCTTTCAAATCTCGAAATAGATAAGATTCGCCTTTTTAACTCTTTAACACTTCCTTACGATCCCTCGGATTCTATTTGCGAGCCCCCTTCTTTTACAAGTTTTACGTGATTATAACAATGGTGTTATAATCTCCTGCATCCGAAATATATTATCTTTAGTATGACTTTTATTTCCTAACACGAACAATATAACGACAACTAATTTATTTACTCCTATTCGGTTAACTCTAATCTATAACTCTTATTTGAATAACTCCAGCCTAATAACTCTTACTTGAATAACTCCAACCTAATAACTCTTACTGGATTAACTCTTATTCAAATAACTTATATTTGATTTGCTTACTTTCGAATACTTATATTCGATAATCTCTTTCTTCGAATAAATCTTATTCGATTTAACTCATGTCGAATAACTAGATTCAATCAACTCACTTCGAATATTTCTGATTCGATTATCTCACTTCGAATATCTCTGATTCGATTATCTCACTTCGAATATTTCTGATTCGACTATCTCACTTCGAATATCTATGATTTGATTATCTCACTTCGAATATTTCTGATTCAATTCACTTCTTCGAACAACTAAATTCGATTACTCATTTCAACTCTATTCGAATAAACTAAATTCGATTAACTCCATTTGAATAACTCTAGTTCGATTTAACTCTATTCAATAACTCTAGTTCGATTTAACTCTAACCAAAAACTCTAGTTCGATTTAACTCTATCGATTAACTCTAACTGATTAACTCTAACTGGTTTAACTCTAACTGGTTTAACCTAACTGGTAAACCCTAATGGTTTTACTCTAACTGGTTAACCCTAACTGGTTAACTCTTTGTCCTTACTCAGTTTCAAACATCGATGTTGAAATCGATTCTTACTTCTTTATATAAGTCCTGACTTATATATTCTATTTATCAAAATGACAAATATTTAACTTAATTTATAAATATCATTTATAAATCAATCTGCTCCTTTTATCTGTTTACTTCTTCATATACAAGTTCATACTTATATATATATATATACATATATATATATATATTTATCCAAAGATAAATATTTACTTTATAATCTATTTGTTTTCTAAATGCCTTTTACCCATATTTCCTTTTTAAATCTTTATTTGTAAATGGTTTACAAATATTACCCCTTTAAATTCTATTTGCAAATGGTTTGCAAATATTCCCTTCTCTATTCTATTTGCAAACGGTTTGCGAATATTTCCTTTTCTACTCTATTTGCAAATGTGTTGCAAATATTTCTCATATAATATCTTATTTGTTTTCTAAACAAATATTCCTTTTATCTTATTTTATTCATTTAACAAATAAATATCCTTTTCTTATCCTATTTATATAACAAACTAATATCCGTTATAACCTATTTGTAAATGTTTTACACATATTTCTCTTTCTATTTTATTTGTAAATGGTTTACAAATATTTCTTTATTCATTCTCTAAATAAATAATCCCTTTTTATAACTTATTTATTTCCTACTGAATGTCCTTTTAAATAATTTATTTATTTTCTAAGTCAATATCTCTTTATCTTATCCTATTTATTTAACAAATAAATAATCCATTTAAATATCTAATTTATTTATTCTAAATAAATAATTCACTTTATAAACATTCCATTTATAAATATTTCCCTTCATATAAAATTCCACTTAAACATATTTCCTATTTATAAATATCCCATTTATAAATAATTTCCTTTATAAAATCTTCTTTGATTTTATAAATATTATCTCTTTTATAAAACCCCTTTGATTTTATAAATAATTTAATTTCAATATTCATTTTGAAAATCTCCTTTTTCCGTTTCGATATTTTATGGTACTTAACACATCAAATCACGATGACCAATATCGTCTAGGCACATATAATCAACAACAGATTATAAACCATGTCATATATCACAATATATGAAAATAATAAAATAGATGTTGAGGAATCCAGTCGGATGCCTCCAACCTGTTTCCCTACATCCACAGATGTTACAAAATAAAATCAACATCCTTTTCAGTTCCATATGATATATTCTGTTAAATAGAATCAATATAGAAATTCAACTAACTGACAAGCAGTTCAATCAAACAGTCAACACACAGTCAATCAGCCAATATTTAACAGTTCTATAAATACAACATGAAATTATAAACTGTTTAGAGTTAGTAAGATTTACTCACATTGGGCGATCATCGTTAATAACGATAACCATCGTTCGATTCGATTCAGACGGACATTTTATTTTGCCATAAATTGTAGCAAGCTCGGATTCACTCCCAGTCAGCTCCATTGTGTTGCTCCCTTCCATATGATCCCAACGGATCTTGTTTCGCCGAATTTCGATCATGTATGTAGAAGATATCAACATTACAAGTTCATATATATTTTTAAATTAAATAAAACTGTAATAACCCGGAAAATGTGAACCAGTTTAAAATTTTTAAATTAGGTTATTACCAAGAAATTTGAATAGTTGAAATAGTATAATTCAATAGAATATAGAATTTGGTATGGTATGGCAGTTTGAAATTTTGAATACAAACTTTGTCTGACTATACCGGGTGGAAAATATAACGGATTTTAACGAAACTGAAAATATTTAAATCTGTTTATCAATACCTTTCTAACGAATCTGAAAAGTCGAAATTTCATAACGGAAATCAAAAGTTATGGCCAAATGAATTTTCAGAAAGGTCGCTATATAGTATATATAGCCCTTGAAAATTGAGATTTTGCATACGACCTCGGAATTTGACGAAACCACTTTTGTTGGGTCCGGGATGTCAAAATATTGCTAAGTTTCAAATTTCATAATTTTTGAAGCTAGTATGTGAGCGGGGCAAAAGATAACGTATTTGGTCAAATTCTGTTAAAATGGGTCGACCAAAAAATGGCCGTTTTTCAAACAAGCTCAGAATTCGACGAAACTGGTTTTGTTAAGACCGTATCGTCAATACAAAGCTAGATTTATTTTTCTGGAATTTTTCGATTCAGTTTGTGGCCCTGGCAAATTGAAATGTACGTTTAAATTAAATATCGAATGTTTTATATTTTAAATTGAAAAATAACCGACTGTAACAGTCGAAATGGCCAACGAAACATATACCATTGTGTCCGGAATGGGGGTATTTAGCTAGGGGCGACAGTCGTTGGGTTTAAAAAGGAGTCCGTTTGCAAAAACACTATTTAAAAATTTTCTATAAATTTCTGGCCAATAGGAAATTTTCTTTCAAAAAATAAAAATAAAAGAAAACCCAAAACCCCTCCGCCGTTCAAAAGAATCGACTATCCACGTCGTTCATTTCTTTCCGCCCACGCCGCCGCCGCTACAGGCCATTCTAGACCGTGCCACCACCGCCGTTCGCTCCGCCTCTTCCCCCTCTACAAATCCGACCCATCGCCGACCCGCACCGCCTCCGCCATCGTCGGAATCACCCCTAGGAAGTTCCAAACTTCCCATCGCCAGATCTGCTCCGATCTGCCACCATCTCCGACCCCACCACCATCGACCTGACGCCCTCGACCTCCTCTACGACACCATCACCTCCGATCAGACCCACGACGCATAGATTTCGCGAAAACAGCGAATCCCCTTTTGAACAAATAATAAAGGTAATTCCTTTATACGTTTTTAACAATTTAAAGCGTTGCAAAGCTTTGAAAAATAATATTTTTTTCATTCTTTAACGAAATTCGATGAAACAGGAGACACCGTGACCGCAAGGAGGCTCTCTACATTCTAGAAGAAGCCGCGGATTTTTCTGACCTTCCTACGATTTTTAGCACCGCAATAACCAATGTGAGGAATCTAAATTATCTGTGCGAATGAAATCGCGTTGTATAAATTATATAAGCGAAGTGTAAATTATATACGCATTGTATACCTCATGTACATGTGTTGTATAAGTTATATTAGCGATGTATAAATTATACAAGCGTTGAATGAAACATATATGCTTTGAATTATGATGAAATGCAAGTGAATTATTATTATTATATATATATATATATATATATATACTCCCCTCGTCCACAGACCATGGAAGATATTTATTGCTTGTGATTGACGTGATATTATATGGTGTGACGAATGGTTGGAAATAATTGTTTGTGGTTGATATTATGGTTGAAAAATACCTTTGTGGTTGAAAAATACCCTCTTGTGGTTGAAACAAAAATAGAATAGGATTGTGGAATTGAAAATAAAACATGCCGCCTGCGTGCAAACTAGATGCATGATCCCCATTGTCAAAAACCGCGAGGTTTTAAGGTAGAGCGAGGAGCCGTACTAGGGACGGTCCGGGTTTTAACTACCCTGCCGTTAAGCTGCCGAAATTTTCTGAAATATTTATGTGTTAGAATAATTTTCATTCATTGAAATTATTTACATATGCTATAGCGAATATTCATGTGTTGAGTTGCAATTCATTCGTTGAGTTGAAATTCATGTGTTGAATATTATTTGAATTTAAACAAATGGCTTTAGCAATAAAAATCACATCTTTATATATATACAAACGATATGGAATATTCATGTGTTGAGTTGCAATTCATTCGTTGAGTTGAAATTCATGTGTTGAATATTATTTGAATTTAAACAAATGGCTTTAGCAATAAAAATCACATTTTTATATATATACAAACGATATGGAATATTCATGTGTTGAGTTGCAATTCATTCGTTGAGTTGAAATTCATGTGTTGAATATTATTTGAATTTAAACAAATGGCTTTAGCAATGAAAATCACATTTTTATATATATACAAACGATATGGAATATTCATGTGTTGAGTTGCAATTCATTCGTTGAGTTGGAATTCATGTGTTGAATATAATTTGAATTTTAACAAATGGCTTTAGCAATAAAAATCACATTTTTATACATATACAAACGATATAGAATATTCATGTGTTGAATTGCAATTTGTTCGTCGAGTTGAAATTCATGTGTTGAATGTTATCGTCTTCTAAAAATAAATGAATCGACAATGAAAACTATATTTTTATAGTGAATAAGAAGAGTTAAAAATACACATGTGTCGAATAAATATTTTTTGATGATAAAAATATTCCTTTTATCATGTATACGCTTAGTTAAAAATACACATTTGTCGAATAAATATTTTTGATGATAAAAATATTCCTTTTATCATGTATATGCTTAGTTAAAAATACGCATGTGTCGAATAAATGTTTTTGATGATAAAAATATTCCTTTTATCATGTATACGCTTAGTTAAAAATACACACGTGTTGAAATAAATAATAGTTTGCTAGAAATATTATTATTAGCTTTGTTCTGCATATATATACATGTGTTGAATAGGAAAAATGGATTAGCTGTAGAGTAAAGAAATTATTTGCGTGCCCGACAAATAGGTAAACCTTGGTGAGTTGGCTGCGCAATTTTATTTATATATCAACTCCTGTGAATGCAATTGGATGCGGAGTGCTGGTTATTCTGTGTGAAATAATAAATAACGCCATAGGATAGTAACAATTAATTTTGAACTACACTACATGGCATACTTCTTGATGATAGGCATACTTCATCATATTCCACATAAGCAATTGGAGCTTGTGTGACGAGGTGGGAGATTTACCATACAAGCAAGAGGCTTATATGGCGATGACTATGTACTACAGGTTGAACTGATGACTGATATGGACTATATAAATTATAAAGATAAATTGCCAGATTAATAAAAACCCCACACGGGTCTGGAGTTGACAATAATCACGTCGCTCTAGTTATTAGATACGGCACATGGACTATTTATTTCCACACGGAAACGGGGTGACGGGAAATTATTCTCTGGAGTGATTATCAGTACATGCTCCCCCGTAAACACCAAAATATATCACTATAAATATGTGAATGCTTTTTAGGATTTATTGGGTACCTGATACGGCCCAATAAATTTCCAAACCCCTCCCCGTACAAAGGAGGTTATGGCGAAATTTTTCGAAATATTAAGGCGTTAGTGAAATATTTGAAGTGAAAACGAAATTGAAAATAATAGAATGAACTATATTTATATATATAAATATAAATATAATAAAAAGGAATAGAGGCCGTGCAGTTCGTGTTTCAGAATCATAATTTGAAATGATCAGTACGAGAAATTCGACCATCGGATTTTCCCGAAACCGCAATCGCGGAGTTCGCCTTGGAAATATCTTTCCAACGGCACCAACCTTGTAAAAATCCAACGGTTGGATTGTCCGGAATGTTTAATTCAAATCTGAAGAAAAACAGCGCCAGAATCGTTTATATTTATATATAAATATAAATATAATTAAATTAAATCGAATAACGACGCTGCAGTTCGAATTTTGAAACCATAACTTCAAACGACTAGTGTGGAAGATCCGACCGTCGGATTCTCACGAAACTGGAACCATTGGGTTCGCTTTGGGAATATCTTCCCACTGATATAAACTTTGTAGAAATCCAACGGTTAGATTTTCCGATATGTGTAAAACAAATTTAGGGAAAAACAGCGCCAGCACCACGACACGACCTGAAACGTAGTTTAATTAAATATGGCCATTTTTAAATAAATAAAAATGGCGAAAAATCGTTATAAAATATTATAAGCAATATTGATTGAAGATAAACCAATTGGGCTTGAATTGTTTGATATTTGATGGTTGTATGTGTATGACATGAAAATAACACTAGAGAACCGAAAGATGGATGTCGAATAATATAACCATAAAATGAATCGATTTAAATTCTAATGATGTGAATTATTTGAAAAGGCCGAGCTAACCCTCATTTCAAATAATTTATCGAGCGATTCGAATTGGAAAATACAAAGACGATTCAAGACCGACGATCTTCGTATCGGTTGGATGGGCGCTACTGAGGTTCCTGACCGGAGTAGCTACCGGAAGGGGACGGAAGTAGTAGCCGTCTGAACGTATGTGTTGATTGTACGGATTTGCGAGGAATTTGACGCCTCCGGTTTCATTCAGACCCAGGACGGACTTGTAAATGGACTGTGTGTCTGACATTGGATTTTGTTCTGTACTGATTGATCTCTGTTAAATATATATCTGTTTGGCGGCGGAGAATTTATTCTTTTGCTTAACGCCCTTCTCTGAGACGTACGAGCTCAGGGGTTATATATCGATAGAAATCAATCGTGTGGAGTGGACTGCCTATGTGGCATGCCAAGATGTTGTGATCAAGGCTTCTGTTGCAAAGCAAAGTCTTGTGGATGATGATCAAAGCAAGGTCTACGTGGCTTGGCTTTGTGTATTTCGTAGATTCGCGAGCCTCACACCCCGGTATGAGTTAAAAACGGGATACGGACTGCAGGGAGAGCACGACGTTTCTTTCTAGCTATGGTGGTGTCAGTGACTTACCAGCCCTGACATATATATCTATTTTTCACCTTTGTGGTTGTTGGAATGCCAGGCGCCTCGATTATAGGTCTGTAAGGACCGGGAAACGTGTGTTCAGGAATTGCCAATTCTCTAACGTAAGTGAGGACCGGCCCAGAAGCATCCAGGGGTTACCCAGAGTGTGTAGTCCCGAGGCATTTGCTAGAGTGTCTCGAAGCGGAGAGTAGCTTGCCCCTTGCCTCGACTCATGACAGAAATCCAATTTCCAATACGAAATAACGGACTTGATTGTAGAACTAGTATGGCGACATAGTGGTGTGGGGCACTTATGTCGTCTATGATTGATATTTATGATGCTATTCGTTTTTGAAACATATATGCACTAGTAATAATATCAAATGATTTTGCTTTATATGTATCAAGCATATTTGGCTATTATAAGGTAAAACTCTATCCTCCGGCTTGCGTTGCATTGAGTGATGGGACCTGAGTCTTATAATGGCTTCATTCTTTCTAAAAGCATTGCGTTGTTTTAAAAGAATTTACTTTGTTTTAAATGCACTAGCAATCACTGGAGTAAACCCGTTCCGCGAAAGTGGCGTGGTCCTATGATTCGCTTATTACTGCTGTTTAATTGTTAAATAGATTCCTCATACCAGTCCCCATGACTGACTCGTGTTTGTTTCACTTTGCAAACGCGGGTGCCCTTATTTTCACACGGGCAGCCTAGTACAGAGGTGACAGGTGGTTTTTGGTACTGCACTGCTGTATAGAGTGCATTTTTGGCTCATGGCAAGGCTGACTTCATAGAGATGACTTTGATATTTTCCGCCATTACTGCATTTATATTATGATTCCGCCACTGGCGATGCAGACTGGTTTACTTTCCGTATTTCTCACTATATGTATATGTATTCCGCCTTCGGCGATGTAGACTGATACCCTTATTATGTCTCACTGCATGTATGTATTCCGCCTCTGGCGATGATGACTGATCACTTTCCTTTTATTTACTAAGTATATCCCACGTTATGCTATTCTGATATTCCTACATGTTGTGATTCCGCTGTCATATCCATGTAAAATTGTTTTATTTATTGTTTCTGCTATTATCTATACTCTGCTATGATGATTAATGTGTTATTTCCTAATGATTATCCTTAATACCGCCCCTCGGATTTTGGGATCGTCACAGTTGGTATCAGAGCTTTGGTTAACCTTAGTTCCGGGATCTAACACATTAAACACCTCGTCAGAATAGAATCAGTAGTGTTCTAATGCGAGTAGCTCATTAGAGATAGGATTAGTAATGTCCTAGAATGAGCTAAGCAGATTAGCAAAACAATTTGATCAGTACATCATCATTATCTTTCCTTGTATTCCCTTGCTTTATCATTTATGAAAATTATCAAATCTGTGAGCTTGACACTTTTCTTGCTTATACAGTACTCTTAGATGGCTACACGTGGAGCAGCAGCTAGAGGAGGCCGTGGAGGCCGAGGAGATGCAGCAGGAGGACGGGGGAATATCCCCGTAGTAGTGGAAGGCCCTATTGTTCCACCACCAGCACCAGAAGACTTTGAGCTAGATAAAGTAGCAAAGAGGTACAGAAATCTTGGGGGAAAACCTTTTACAGGCACTGGCACAGTGACCGAGGCAATAGCTTGGCTGAAAACCTGTGAGAAAATCTTCTAAGGCATGGGTATGGGAACCAACAATAAAGCAAGACTTGGCATTTGGCTCCTTCAGGAAGAAGCAGAGCTGTGGTGAGATGCCATTACCTCTGAGGATGCAGCTGGTACTATCCGGACTTGGGAGCAGTTCAAGACTTTGTTCAATGAGAAGTTTGTACCGGAACAGGCTCTAGAGAGGATGAGAGAGTAGTTTGCTAATCTCCAGCAAGGAGACCTCTCTATTCAGGATTATCTAAATAAGTTCACCCAGTTGTCACGCTATGCTCCAGAGCTGATTTTGACCAACAAAGCAAAGAATAAGAGGTTCATATTTGGGCTGAAGCGCAAGTACCACGATAGAGCTATGAGCAACATCAAACTCTCCTTTACAGAACTAGTAGAGATGGCTTGCAATTACGAAGACATGGATGAGTGACATGCTAGCCAAGACCGCGCTAAAAGCCAAGCAGGAAATAAGCGCAAGGCTTCAACAGATTAACCCGAATCTAGCATTACCGCGGCCACTACTCAGAAACCTGCAAAGATCCCGAAAGGAAATTGCTACAATTGCGGGAAGCCAGGTCACTTTTCTAATGTATGCAAAGCCCCAAGGAAGCCAAAGGCAAATAACTCAGTCGAATGCTACAACTGCCATAAGAAGGGGCACTATAGCAGGAATTGTCCTCTGAAGCAGAATGCTCAAGTGGCTCATGTCTATGACGGGAAGACCCCGCCAGCTATCACCGATGGATCAGGTAAACCCGACGTCTTGGGAGGTACTCTTACCATTAAAAATATTCCTGTTTCTGTACTTTTTGATACTGGTGCATCACGTAGCTTCATTTCTGGTAACATTGTTCATAAATTAAAATTGAAACGAAGAAGGCTTAAAGAATCAATTAAAGTTCGAAACCCGATAGGAAGTTCTGTTAGTCTCAGTTCATACAGTAGAGTGCCTATCTCTTATTCTTGCTACAAGTTCTCTTATGATTCGATTGTCATGGACCTTTCCGAATTCGATATTATACTGGGGCTAGACTGGTTGACAAAGTATAAGGCCGAAGTTAGATGTGCCGAAAGAATAGTTAAAGTCGAAACGAAACCTGGACCTATATATATACCATGCCATTGCTCAGAAATTAATAGAACGGAATTTTGGTCTTCTTTAGAAGTTACTCCCCCTTCATTAGAAAAGATACCGGTCGTTAAAAACTATGCGGATGTGTTTGAAGAAGTAGAAAACTTACCGCCGCAAAGAGAAATTGAATTTAGAATAGATTTAATTCCTAACGCCCGACCAGTAGTACATCCAATTAGAAGAATGGCCCCGAAAGAAAAAGAAGAGCTAAGTAGTCAAACCCGAGAATTGCTTTGGAAAGGTCTAATCAGACCGAGCTTTTCAGCTTGGGGAGCAGCAGTAGTATTTGTCCCGAAATCAGACGGTACTCTAAGACTTTGCGTTGATTACCGAGATCTCAATAAACAGACACTGAAGAACAAATATCCCTTGCCCCGAATAGATGATCTGTTAGATCAATTAAATGGAGCAACAGTATTCTCCAGAATGGACCTAGCTACAGGTTTCCACCAATTGCGTATAGCGGAAGACTGTGTTCCTTTGACAGCCTTCAGGGGTCCCGATTTATTCTACGAATGGTTAGTAATGCCGTTCGGCTTGTGTAACGCTCCGGCGTACTTCGTTGATCTTATGCACAGAGTGTTCCGTGGTGTATTGAATAAATTTGTTCCAGTCTTCATCGATGACATTTTAATCTACTCTAAGTCGGAAGATGAACATGCAAAACATTTAGATCAAGTGTTGAAAATTCTAAGGAGAAATGTCTTGAAAGCTAAATTTTCTAAGTGTGTCTTCTGGTAGAATGAAGTTAAATTCCTAGGCCTTGTCGTATCAAAAGAAGGAATTGCTGTAGACCCAAGCAAAATTACAGCGATTCAGAACTGGAAACAACCTACTACACCCACGGAAGTTCGAAGTTTCCTTGGATTGGCTAGTTACTATCGGAAATTCGTTCAGGATTTTTCAAAGATATCTGGTGTATTGACAAAGCTTACAAGGAAGCATGACAAATTCAAATGGACTCCCGAATGTGAAGAAGCTTTCCAGGAGCTGAAACTGAAGTTGACAACTGCTCCAGTATTGACAATTATAGAGGGCAACCAAGACTTGTCTGTATGGACAGATGCTTCTATTAGAGGGCTAGGCGCAATATTAATGCAAAAAGGCCAAGTGATCGCTTATGCCAGCCGTCAACTAAAGCCGCATGAAAGAAACTATGCAACTCATGATCTTGAGTTATTAGCTATCGTGTTCGCTTTAAGGATCTGGAGGCATTATTTATCGGGCGAGAAGTTCGAACGATTTACCGATCATCAATCCTTGAAATATCTGTTCACCCAGAAAGATCTAAACTTGAGACAACAGCGTTGGTTAGAATTCCTTGCATCATACGATTTTGAAATTCTATACACTCCAGGGAAAGCCAATGTTTTAGCGGATGCGCTCAGCAGAAAAAATGAAATCGTCGCCAGTTTTTTCATTACGTCTTCTTTAATAGACCGGATCTCGACCCTTCAAAAGGAGGATAATTTTGTAAAAGTAATGATCAAAAGGATCAAAGAAGGCATAGACTCCAGCTTCCAAGTGGATAGTGAGGGGGTTTTGAGATTAAAAGGAAGAATTTGTGTTCCCGACATCTCCGAGCTAAAAAGAGAAATACTTGATGAATGCCACAAATCCAAATTAAGTATCCATCCCGGTGTGAGCAAAATGTATAACGATATCAAGCGCACATTCTGGTGGAAGGCGATGAAAAGAGATATCTCATTATATGTTAGCAGATGCCCCACTTGTCAGCTAGTTAAGAGTGACCAGCAGAAATTGGCTGGATTATTACAACCATTAGAAATTCCAGGATGGAAGTGGGAACAAATTTCGATGGATTTCATAGATGGCCTGCCTCGAACTAAGAAAGGAAACGACAATATATGGGTAATCGTAGATCGCTTCACGAAGACTGCCCATTTCATACCTGTCCGATCCAACAGAACGGCTCAAAGTCTAGCACAGATTTACTTCAAAGAAATAGTTAAACTACATGGAGTGCCGCTCAATATAGTCAGCGATAGAGATCCCCTATTTACTAGCAAATTCCGGGAAGCATTCCAGGAAGAATTGGGAACCAAATTGAATCTAAGCACCGCTTATCACCCTCAGACAGACGGCCAAACTGAGCGGGTGAATAGAATTTTAGAAGATTTGTTGCGGGCTTGCGTTATTGATTTTGGAGGCTCATGGGAAGATCACTTACATTTAGCAGAATTCTCTTACAACAATAGCTATCAAGCAAGTTTGGGAATGTCTCCATTTGAAGCATTATACGGTAGACCGTGCAGATCTCCCGCATGTTGGGTAGAACCTGGCAATAGACTTGTGTTAGGGCCCGATATGATTCGAGAAGCATCGGATAAAGTCGATTTCATTAAGAAGAGATTGAAAACCGCACAAAGCCGACAGAAAAGTTATGCTGATGCGAGAAGAAGGGATATATCGTTTGCCGTTGGCGATTATGTTTATTTAAGAGTTTCTCCAATGCGAGGAGTAATCAGATTTGGCAAGACTGGGAAGTTGGCACCGAGATTTATTGGTCCCTTTCCTGTACTTGAACGGATTGGAACTCTTGCATATAGGGTTTCAGTACCTAATTGGTTGCCTGGTGTACATGATGTGTTCCACGTGTCTCAACTCAGAAAACATGTTCATGATCCAGATCTTGTTATAGAAGAAGCAGCGCAACAGGATATTGATATAACTCTAGAATTAGCACTCAGTAGAGAGCCATTAAAGATAGTTGGCAAAGAAACCAGAGAGCTAAGGAGGAAAAAGATTCATCTAGTCAAAGTGCAGTGGAGTAGTGATCCTAGAGACTGTACTTGGGAAACTGAGGAAAGCATTAAACATGCCTATCCCAAATGCAGAATGGACATCTCTGACTAACTCCGGTGCAAGGTACCTTTACAATACTTTGCATTTACATTTTATTTCCTGCTTAACTGTTATTTCCTTTTCGAGGACGAAAAGTTTTAAGTGGGGGAGATTGTAATAACCCGGAAAATGTGAACCAGTTTAAAATTTTTAAATTAGGTTATTACCAAGAAATTTGAATAGTTGAAATAGTATAATTCAATAGAATATAGAATTTGGTGTGGTATGGCAGTTTGAAATTTTGAATACAAACTTTGTCTGACTATACCGGGTGGAAAATATAACGGATTTTAACGAAACTGAAAATATTTAAATCTGTTTATCAATACCTTTCTAACGAATCTTAAAAGTTGAAATTTCATAACGGAAATCAAAAGTTATGGCCAAATGAATTTTTAGAAAGGTCGTTATATAGTATATATAGCCCTTGAAAATTGAGATTTTGCATACAACCTCGGAATTCGACGAAACCACTTTTGTTGGGTCCGGGATATCTTTATATTGCTAAGTTTAAAATTTCATAATTTTTGAAGCTAGTATGTGAGCGGGGCAAAAGATAACGTATTTGGTCAAATTCTGTTAAAATGGGTCGACCTAAAAATGGCCGTTTTTCAAACAAGCTCAGAATTCGACGAAACTGGTTTTGTTAGGACCATATCGTCAAAACAAAGCTAGATTTATTTTTCTGGAATTTTTCGATTCAGTTTGTGGCCCTGGCAAATTGAAATGTACGTTTAAATTAAATATCGAATGTTTTATATTTTAAATTGAAAAATAACTGACTGTAACAGTCGAAATGGCCAACGAAACATATCCCATTGTGTCCGGAATGGGGGTATTTAGCTAGGGGCGAGAGTCGTTGGGTTTAAAAAGGAGTCCGTTTGCAAAAACACTATTTAAAAATTTTCTATAAATTTCTGGCCAACAGGAAATTTTCTTTCAAAAAAATAATAATAAAAAAACCCCAAAAACCCTCCGCCGTTCAAAAGAATCGACGATCCACGTCGTTCATTTCTTTTCGCCCACGCTGCCGCCGCTACAGGCCATTCCAGACCGTGCCACCACCGCCGTTCGCACCGCCTCTTCCCCCTCTACAAATCCGACCCATCGCCGACCCCCACCGCCTCCGCCATCGTCTGAATCGCCCCCAGGAAGTTCCAAACTTCCCATCGCCAGATCTGCTCCGATCTGCCACCATCTCCGACCCCACCACCATCGATCTGACGCCCTCGACCTCCTCTACGACGCCATCACCTCCGATCAGACCCACGACGCACAGATTTCGCGAAAACAGCGAATCCCCTTTTGAACAAATAATAAAGGTAATTCCTTTATATGTTTTTAACACTTTAAAGCGTTGCAAAGCTTTGAAAAATAATATCTTTTTCGTTCTTTAACGAAATTCGATGAAACAGGAGACACCGTGACCGCAAGGAGGCTCTCTACATTCTAGTAGAAGCCGCGGATTTTTCTGACCTTCCTACGATATTTAGCACCGCAATAACCAATGTGAGGAATCTAAATTATCTGTGTGAATGAAATCGCGTTGTATAAATTATATAAGCGAAGTGTAAATTATATACGCATTGTATACCTCATGTACATGTGTTGTATAAGTTATATTAGCGATGTATAAATTATACAAGCGTTGAATGAAACATATATGCTTTGAATTGTGAAGAAATGCAAGTGAATTATTATATTATATATATATATATATACTCCCCTCGTCCACAGACCATGGACGATATTTATTGCTTGTGATTGACGTGATATTATATGGTGTGACGAATGGTTGGAAATAATTGTTTGTGGTTGATATTATGGTTGAAAAATACCTTTGTGGTTGAAAAATACCCTCTTGTGGTTGAAACAAAAATAGAATAGGATTGTGGAATTGAAAATAAAACATGCCGCCTGCGTGCGAACTAGATGCAAGATCCCCATTGTCAAAAACCACGAGGTTTTAAGGTAGAGCGAGGAGCCGTACTAGGGACGGTCCCGGTTTTAACTACCCTGCCGTTATGCTGCCGAAATTTTCTGAAATATTTATGTGTTAGAATAATTTTCATTCATTGAAATTATTTACATATGCTATAGCGAATATTCATGTGTTGAGTTGCAATTCATTCGTTGAGTTGAAATTCATGTGTTGAATATTATTTGAATTTAAACAAATGGCTTTAGCAATAAAAATCACATCTTTATATATATACAAACGATATGGAATATTCATGTGTTGAGTTGCAATTCATTCGTTGAGATGAAATTCACGTGTTGAATATTATTTGAATTTAAACAAATGGCTTTAGCAATAAAAATCACATTTTTATATATATACAAACGATATGGAATATTCATGTGTTGAGTTGCAATTCATTCGTTGAGTTGAAATTCATGTGTTGAATATTATTTGAATTTAAACAAATGGCTTTAGCAATGAAAATCACATTTTTATATATATACAAACGATATGGAATATTCATGTGTTGAGTTGCAATTCATTCGTTGAGTTGGAATTCATGTGTTGAATATAATTTGAATTTAAACAAATGGCTTTAGCAATAAAAATCACATTTTTATACATATACAAACGATATAGAATATTCATGTGTTGAATTGCAATTTGTTCGTCGAGTTGAAATTCATGTGTTGAATGTTATCGTCTTCTAAAAATAAAATGAATCGACAATGAAAACTATATTTTTATAGTGTATAAGAAGAGTTAAAAATACACATGTGTCGAATAAATATTTTTTGATGATAAAAATATTCCTTTTATCATGTATACGCTTAGTTAAAAATACACATGTGTCGAATAAATATTTTTGATGATAAAAATATTCCTTTTATCATGTATACGCTTAGTTAAAAATACACATGTGTCGAATAAATATTTTTGATGATAAAAATATTCCTTTTATCATGTATACGCTTAGTTAAAAATACACACGTGTTGAAATAAATAATAGTTTGCTAGAAATATTATTATTAGCTTTGTTCTGCATATATATACATGTGTTGAACAGGAAAAATGGATTAGCTGTAGAGTAAAGAAATTATTTGCGTGCCCGACAAATAGGTAAACCTTGATGAGTTGGCTGCGCAATTTTATTTATATATCAACTCCTGTGAATGCCATTGGATGCGGAGTGCTGTTTATTCTGTGTGAAATAATAAATAACGCCATAGGATAGTAACAATTAATTTTGAACTACACTACATGGCATACTTCTTGATGATAGGCATACTTCATCATATTCCACATAAGCAATTGGAGCTTGTGTGACGAGGTGGGAGATTTACCATACAAGCAAGAGGCTTGTATGGCGATGACTATGTACTACAGGTTGAACTGATGACTGATATGGACTATATAAATTATAACGATAAATTGCCAGATTAATAAAAAACCCACACGGGTCTGGAGTTGACAATAATCACGTCGCTCTAGTTATTAGATACGGCACATGGTCTTTTTATTTCCACACGGAAACGGGGTGACGGGAATTTATTCTCTGGAGTGATTATCAGTACATGCTCCCCCGTAAACACCAAAATATATCACTATAAATATGTGAATGCTTTTTAGGATTTATTGGGTACCTAATACGGCCCAATAAATTTCCAAACCCCTCTCCGTACAAAGGAGGTTATGGCGAAATTTTTCGAAAGATTAAGGCGTTAGTGAAATATTTGAACTGAAAACGAAATTGAAAATAATAGAATGAACTATATTTATATATATAAATATAAATATAATAAAAAGGAATAGAGGCCGTGCAGTTTGTGTTTCGGAATCATAATTTGAAATGATTAGTACGAGAAATCCGACCATCGGATTTTCTCGAAACCGCAATCGCGGAGTTCGCCTTGGAAATATCTTTCCAACGGCACCAACCTTGTAAAAATCCAACGGTTGGATTGTCCAGAATGTTTAATTCAAATCTGAAGAAAAACAGCGCCAGAATCGTTTATATTTATATATAAATAAAAATATAATTAAATTAAATCGAATAACGACGCTGCAGTTCGAATTTTGAAACCATAACTTCAAACGACTAGTGTGGAAGATCCGACCGTCGAATTCTCACGAAACTGGAACCGTTGGGTTCGCTCTGGGAATATCTTCCCACTGATATAAACTTTGTAAAAATCCAACGGTTAGATTTTCCGATATGTGTAAAACAAATTTAGGGAAAAACAGCGCCAGCGCCACGACACGACCTGAAACGTAGTTTAATTAAATATGGCCATTTTTAAATAAATAAATATGGCGAAAAATCGTTATAAAATATTATAAGCAATATTGATTGAAGATAAACCAATTGGGCTTGAATTGTTTGATATTTGATGGTTGTATGTGTATGACATGAAAATAACACTAAAGAACCGAAAGATGGATGTCGAATAATATAACCATAAAATGAATCGATTTAAATTCTAATGACGCGAATTATTTGAAAAGGCCGAGCTAACCCTCATTTCAAATAATTTATCGAGCGATTCGAATTGGAAAATACAAAGACGATTCAAGACCGACGATCTTCGTATCGGTTGGATGGGCGCTACTGAGGTTCCTGACCGGAGTAGCTACCGGAAGGGGATGGAAGTAGTAGCCGTCTGAACGTATGTGTTGATTGTACGGATTTGCGAGGAATTTGACGCCTCTGGTTTCGTTCAGACCCAGGACGGACTTGTAAATGGACTGTGTGTCTGACATTGGATTTTGTTCTGTACTGATTGATCTCTATTAAATATATATCTGTTTGGCGGCGGAGAATTTATTCTTTTGCTTAACGCCCTTCTCTGAGACGTACGAGCTCAGGGGTTATATATCGATAGAAATCAATCGTATGGAGTGGACTGCCTATGTGGCATGCCAAGATGCTGTGATCAAGGCTTCTGTTGCAAAGCAAAGTCTTGTGGATGATGATCAAAGCAAGGTCTACGTGTCCTGGCTTTGTGTATTTCGTATATTCGCGAGCCTCACACCCCGGTATGAGTTAAAAACGGGATACGGACTACAGGGAGAGCACGACGTTTCTTTCTAGCTATGGTGGTGTCAGTGACTTACCAGGCCTGACATATATATCTATTTTTCACCTTTGTGGTTGTTGGAATGTGAGGCGCCTCGATTATAGGTATGTAAGGACCGGGAAACGTGTGTTCAGGAATTGCCAATCCTCTAACGTAAGGGAGGACCGGCCCTGAAGCATCCAGGGGTTACCCAGAGTGTGTAGTCCCGAGGCATTTGCTAGGGTGTCTCGAAGCCGAGAGGAGCTTGCCCCTTGCCTCGACTCATGACGGAAATCCAATTTCCAATACGAAATAACGGACTTGATTGTAGAACTAGTATGGCAACATAGTGGTATGGGGCACTTATGCCGTCTATGATTGATATTTATGATGCTATTCGTTTTTGAAACATATATGCACTAGTAATAATATCAAATGATTTTGCTTTATACGTATCAAGCATATTTGGCTATTATAAGGTAAAACTCTATCCTCCGGCTTGCGTTGCATTGTGTGATGGGACCTGAGTCTTATAATGGCTTCATTCTTTCTAAAAGCATTGCATTGTTTTAAAAGAATTTACTTTGTTTTAAATGCACTAGCAATCACTGGAGTAAACCCGTTCCGCGAAAGTGGCGTGGTCCTATGATTCGCTTATTACTGCTATTTAATTGTTAAATAGATTCCTCATACCAGTCCCCATGATTGACTCGTGTTTTTTCACTTTGCAAATGCGGGTGCCCTTATTTTCACACGGGCAGCCTAGTACACAGGTGACAGGTGGTTTTTGGTTCTGCACTGCTGTATAGAGTGCATTTTTGGCTCATGGCGAGGCTGACTTCATAGAGATGACTTTGATATTTTCCTCCATTACTGTATTTATATTATGATTCCGTCACTGGCGATGCAGACTGAATTACTTTCCGTATTTCTCACTATATGTATATGTATTCCGCCTTCGGCGATGTAGACTGATACCCTTATTATGTCTCACTGCATGTATGTATTCCGCCTCTGGCGATGATGACTGATCACTTTCCTTTTATTTACTAAGTATATCCCACGTTATGCTATTCTGATATTCCTACATGTTGTGATTCCGCTGTCATATCCATGTAAAATTGTTTTATTTATTGTTTCTGCTATTATCTGTACTCTGCTATGATGATTAATGTGTTATTTCCTAATGATTATCCTTAATACCGCCCCTCGGATTTTGGGATCGTCACAAAAACTAAATCTATTTGGTTTTTACTTCATTGGTCCTTACCACATCCTCGTGGCCCATCCCCCTTCGTGAAAACCAATACCCGAATACCCTTCTTCCTCATTCCTATCGTGACTTCCTGTAACCACAAATGGCCATCACCGAAGTTTCAAACCCCTCGTTCACCCTTCATTCTCGACCGAACTTCCTAAACTCTTCACCACCAAACTCCTCATCGCGCCCTCTCTACTTCCGTCACCATAGAAGCGTCTCAGCCTCCACCCTGTAAAACGCGTTGCACCAGCCTACTGTTGATTTTCACGCCCAAACATCGACATCAAACTCCATTGAATCCCCCAAATCTTTCACATAAGGTGCTAAACTACTCGCTGGACCCAAAAAAAACCATGAATCGGACCAATCTTTCCTCGTTTTGGCAAAAACCTCAACCCTAGTTAACACTGTCATTTTCCAGCGATGGAAAAATGATGCCGACTCAACAAAAACGATGTCAACGTGAAAAGCAGCTTCAGAGGAGATCGAATACACAAAGGAATTGATTTTTATATTTATGGTTGATTTCTTTTGATTTACCAAAGGAAGAAACCTTACTTTGGAAAGAAGATAGTTGACGGCGGATATTTTTTTGAGGAAGTGAATTAGGTTAAAAGTGTTGAAGGGGTATATATAGGGAATTTAGATATTTTTAGATATTTTAGGATATTTTATTTTAATCATTTTATATCCGTTCTGCACTCTAAAAATTTCTACGAACACACACGATATCTAAAAACCACGAAACTGGACATGCACATTCAGTTCGACATTACGGTCCCAATGAAACTGGTTTCGTCGAATTCCATCTCCTGTTTGCTCACACAGCGTATTTTTAACTATCAAAATACTGACTGTTTTTTCACTCTAAAAATCCATACGGCCATATACTGACTTCAAAAATCACGAAAATTGAAATCTAGCAATAATTTAATATTGCGGACCTAACAAAATTGGTTTCGTTGAATTCTGAGGTGGTTTGCAAAGATGGCTATTTTTAAAGCTCTGAATGACCCATTTAAACATATAAATATATTTAAATATAATTAAATTAAATACAAATAAATTTGTGTTATTGTATATACTCATACTCATAGTGGAATACCATGCAGCTCCAGAATAATCCTGTATGGATTTCTAACTCGATACTTCAATCCTGATTAAATCGATATTCGATTTATAATGAAATTCCTTTTATAAATATAAATAATTCCTTTATTAATTATAAAGGAATTCCACAGCGACTTTTCTAAAATTTGATTCGGACATAAATCAAAATCTACACGACGAAATCCCAATTTTTCTCTTCCATCAGAAAGATATACTTCACCAGCTCCGAACGTTTCTTATTTCACAGAAATCCGGCTTAAAAACGAATCCTGTACATCCAGTTGAAGTTCAAATCGCCAAATAGCGAACTACCGCGCCATTTCGAGCTCGATTTTAATTATAATATAATTATATGTTCAAACTGTCGTTATTTAAATATATTCGTTATTCTGATTAAATTCTAAGTTGAATTAAATATTTTAAATCGCCCAGTTCACATTAAAATGCCAATTCACTATTTCTGATTATTTCAGAAATTAAATATATTATTTAATTATTAATTTAATTAAATATTCACTCTTATTTAATTCAATGACCATTAAATTCTCTAAATCACTGTTTAAATAATTAAATAAATTAATTATTTACCTCTACAAATACGAGTCATTACATTCTTCCCCACTTAAAATAATTTCGTCCTCGAAATTGCTAAGGTAGAAAACAAACCCTACTGACTGGTTAAAACTCATTTGTTCACTTCTTAACTTCAGTTTCAACTGAATCAATTTAATTTCAATTAAATTATTAATTAATTCTTATCAATGAAAAGTTTGAAAAATTCTGAAAATTTTCTAACACTTTAACTTCTCGAAAAATTTCGCAAGCACCTCCTTTGTACCGGTCAATCGGTCAAACTCCAACTCGCCTCTCTGGGCCATCTCCAACCCAAAAGAAAATCAAACAGCCAAGCGGCTTACCAATTCGGCTCATAAATCTTATATCCAATCGAAATATAAACTTGTACCTTTTTCTCGGGCATATCAACTCGATCACTTCCATATGCTACCAACTCAGCATATACCAGTGTTATCCCAATCAAATTCTGATCAATTTCTCCTCAACACAACCATTCGCTTATATCCGAGCCAAATATCATTTCAACTCGAGTTTCTTCTCGATTCCCAACTCTTAACTTGATTGTCACATTACACTTCAAATTTGAATCTCACAATCCAATTAGTCTTGATATCATTCTAATTCAATCTCAGTTACCACTTTACTGGCTTTACTTTAATTCAAATTTGCTTTCACAAATTTTTGTTAAATTTGTTTTTAATTCAAACAGTCTTTCCCTAGGAGTTTTTTTAACAGTTTACTCTTTTCAAAAATCAAATTTTCCTTTTTGAAATTCAACACAACTTGTCTTTCCGAAAACAATTTCAAAACAGTATCTATTTTCCAGCGATCGAAGTGAGTTCAATTCTATAAAACCATTTCTAAACATTTCCACTTTGAAATTCATTTCAAAATATAATTCACACTGCTTGTAAAGCAATTTAAAATCTACCAAGATCTTAAATTTTCCTTATTTATAATCCAAATCCATTTACAAACACTTATCCAATTTTTCAGAGATTTTAATTCAGTTTCTGGTTTAAATTTCAAATTTAACTCATCTGATTTCGCGTATTTCACTTACATGAATAATGATTGGTTATTTACATAACCATTTAATTTATAATCTTACTCGATTATAATAACAACCAATATATCCACTATATTGTAATTTAGATATATATATATATATATATCTTCCCTATATCAAGATATACCTTAGGTAAACTTATTTTAATTTACCCTCTTTTCAAAACATATCGTGTCGACCCATCGTATTCAAGTGTTTAGTAACTCCTACCGATACATTGGATCAAACTGATCGACCAGATCTCTTAAACAACTCAACTAATAAATCACCACAATATAAAATAATTTTTATATCAATAACAAATATGCTCACTCGTATATATACACTCAACTAAATCTAGGGTATTACTAACCCCATCTCTAGTGAGTCACACCACAGAGCCAAGGTAATTCTCTTAACCTTAAGCTCTGATACCAACTGAATCGACCCAGAAAAATGCGATCTTGGTTATCCGATGTACAACTCATATCGAACATCCAAGGATCGAAAATAACCGAATAGTTAATGGAAGAAATTAGAAGGTGAGGAAAGATAAGATAGAAACTTAGAATAGAAGAAGAAGAAGAACACAGCATCAGAGTAACACGAATCTCACAGCAGAACGAATAACATATAATATGTATAACATAACTTTGAAATATAAATCTGTATTTGAATATATATCATTGTCAAAGTACAACACTTACAACACAGCGGAATACAATAGCTATATATAATCCTGAAGCCTCCTGCTCAAGCTCTTCAAGTATCTGTAAATCCCGACTACTTGACTGCCCGTACAAAATTTGTCACCCATGAGTTTAGGGAAAACAAAACAAAATAAACTCTGGGCCAGTCATGGGGCTAGTGTGAGTAAAACAGTTTAAAACAGTTCGAACAAGTAAACGATATCTCATAAGACCACGCCGTATATCGGAACCGGTTTTTTCCTTATGAGAATCCAAAATATCTTTATATCAAAAAACTTTTGATATTATAATAATGTCTATCAACCACAACTATAATAATCATCTAGTAGAAACGCTATCATCTCACGTTCTACATATATAGTATACAATCAAAACCGCAAGCACGTATTGGGTAATGGATTTCCAACTATGACAAGGTATGGAACCACCTTTTGCTAATGTACATCTAGAGAGGAATACACTGGGTTCAACAAGAACATCTTGCAACCTGGCGACACATGACCGACCACTCATTTTGCTTGAGTGTATCGAATGTATATCACCAACGGTTGGGATCAGCAACGGTTTCCCGAATGTGACAGCATCAACAATAGATTTTTAGAAGTAAATGAAACTCTAGATCAGGTGATTATACACCCTACTTCGGTGCGACCGATTTAGCCATGCTGCCTGCCCGATTTCTGTCATTTACCAGATGTGAGGCTAGAAGCTACGCTTTATCATCACATCAGATTCACTTCGAATGTCACATTGTCATATCCATAGAAAATCACTAATTGACGTCTACAACAGTACATTACGTGTTAGCTAAAGAAGTTTCCTTCTCCGCTTCCACTCTTGGTACGGTTGAAGAAATCAATATACGTGACCTTTCTGGAAATACTCTATCAGACATTCATCCATACAAGTCATCCAGGAATAGAATGAACTGAAGGCACTATTCAGTACATCCATCTTAGGCACTGTTATCTAAAACTTATACAATAGCCCTTGCACCTTACTCCGTCTTCAATTATCTTTGCATATATGATTCGCAAAGCTTATGCCAATAAAGAGTGGTTCTTTGGATAATAATCCAACCGGTCTCTCCATATTAACAACGTTAAAATGGTCAAAACTATATTGTGATGATGACTCAAACCACTATACTAAATTACTAAATCCACTTAACCACTTCACCCTCGAACCATAGCCATTTCTTAATTAAAAACGCGGTCAATCAAGTTGGGGTATAGCTACCTCTAAGACCTTAACTGAACCACCTTTCAAATCTCGAAATAGATAAGATTCACCTTTTTTAACTCTTTAACACTTCCTTACGAACCCTCGGATTCTATTTACGAGCCCCCTTCTTTTACAAGTTTTACGTGATTATAACAATGGTGTTATAATCTCCTGCATCCAAAATATGTTATATTTAATATGAATTTTATTTCCTAACTCGAATAATATAACGACAACTAATTTATTTACTCCTATTCGGTTAACTCTAATCTATAACTCTTATTTGAATAACTCCAACCTAATAACTCTTACTTGAATAACTCCAACCTAATAACTCTTACTGGATTAACTCTTATTCGAATAACTTATATTTGATTTGCTTACTTTTGAATACTTATATTCGATAATCTCTTTCTTCGAATAAATCTTATTCGATTTAACTCCTGTCGATTAACTAGATTCGATCAACTCACTTCGAATATTTCTGATTCGATTATCTCACTTCGAATATCTCTGATTCGATTATCTCACTTCGAATATTCTTGATTCGATTATCTCACTTCGAATATCTCTGATTCGATTATCTCACTTCAAATATTTTTGATTCGATTCACTTCTTCGAATAACTAAATTCGATTACACATTTCAACTCTATACGAATAAACTAAATTCGATTAACTCCATTTGAATAACTCTAGTTTGATTTAACTCTATTCAATAACTCTAGTTCGATTTAACTCTAACCAATTACTCTAGTTCGATATAACTCTATCGATTAACTCTCACTGGTTTAACTCTAACTGGTTTAACCTAATTGGTTAACCCTAATGGTTTTACTCTAACTGGTTAACCCTAACTGATTAACTCTTTGTCCTTACTCAGTTTCAAACATCAATGTTGAAATCGATTCTTACTTCTTTATATAAGTCCTGACTTATATATTCTATTTATCCAAATGATAAATATTTAACTTAATTTATAAATATCAATTATGAATCAATCTGCTCCTTTTATCTGTTTACTTCTTCATATATAAGTTCAGACTTATATATATATATTTATTTATCCAAAGATAAATATTTCCTTTATAATCTATTTGTTTTCTAAATGCCTTTTACCTATATTTCCTTTTTAAATCTTTATTTGTAAATTGTTTACAAATATTACGCTTTTAAATTCTATTTGCAAATGGTTTGCAAATATTCCCTTCTCTATTCTATTTGCAAATGGTTTGCGAATATTTCCTTTTCAACTCTATTTGCAAATGTGTTGCAAATATTTCTCGTACAATATCTTATTTGTTTTCTAAACAAATATTCCTTTTATCTTATTCTATTCATTTAACAAATAAATATCCTTTTCTTATCCTATTTATTTAACAAACTAATATCCTTTATAACATATTTGTAAATGTTTTACACATATTTCTCTTTCTATTTTATTTGTAAATGGTTTACAAATATTTCTTTATTCATTCTCTAAATAAACAATCCCTTTTTATAACTTATTTATTTCCTACTGAATGTCCTTTTAAATAAATTATTTATTTTCTAAATCAATATCTCTTTATCTTATCCTATTTATTTAACAAATAAATAATCCATTTAAATATCTAATTTATTTATTCTAAATAAATAATTCACTTTATAAATATTCCATTTATAAAGATTTCCCTTCATATAAAATTCCACTTAAACATATTTCCTATTTACAAATATCCCATTTATAAATAATTTCCTTTATAAAATTTTCTTTGATTTTATAAATATTATCTCTGATTTTATAAATAATATAATTTCAATATTCATTTTGAAAATCTCCTTTTTCCATTCCGATATTTTATGGTACTTAACACATCAAATCACGATGACCAATATCTTCCATACACATATAATCAACAACAGATTATAATCCACGTCATATATCACAATATATGAAAATAATAGAATAGCTGTTGAGGAATCCAGTCGGATTCCTCCAACCTGTTACCCTACATCCACAGATGTTACACAATAAAATCAACATCACTTTCAGTTCCATATGATATATTCTGTTAAACAGAATCAATATAGAAATTCAACTAACTGACTAGCAGCTCAATCAAACAGTCAACACACAGTCAATCAGCCAATATTTAACAGTTCTAAAAATACAACATGAAATTATAAACTATTCAGAGTTAGTGAGATTTACTCATATTGGACGATCATCGTTAATAACGATAACCATCGGTCGATTCGATTTAGACGGACAATTTATTTTGCCATAAATTGTAGCGAGCTCGGATTCACTCCCAGTCAGCTCCATTGTGTTACTCCCTTCCATATGATCCCAACGGATCTTGTTTCGCTGAATTTCGATCACGTTGTAAAAGGTATCAACATTACAAGTTCATGTACAATTTTAAATTAAATAAAACTAAATCTATTTTGTTTTTACTTCATTGGGCGTTAACACTTCCTCGTGGCCCATCCGCCTCCGTAAAAACCAATACTTGAATACCCTTCTTCCTCATTCCTATCGTGACTTCCTTTAACCACAAATGGCCATCACCGATGTTTCAAACCCCTCGTTCACCCTTCACTCTCGACCGAACTTCCTAAACTCTTCACCACCAAACTGCTCATCGCGCCCTCTCTACTTCCATCACCATAGAAGCCCCTCCGCCTCCACCCTGTAAAACGCATCGTACCAGCCTCCTGTTGATTTTCACGCCCATACATCAACATCAAACTCCATCGAATCCCCCAAATCTTTCACATAAGGTGCTAAACTACTCGCTGAACCCAAAAACAACCATGAATCGGACCAATCCTTCCTCGTTTTGGCATAAACCTCAACGCTAGTTATCACTGTCATTTTCCAGCGACGGAAAAATGATGCCAAGCTCAACAAAAACGATGTCAATGTGAAGAGCAGCTTCAGAGGAGATCGATTACACAAAAGGAATTGATTTATATATTTATGGTTGACTTCTTTTGATTTTCCAAAGGAAGAAACCTTACATTGGAAAGAAGATAGCTGACGGCGGATATTTTTTTGAGGAAGTGAATTAGGTTAAAAGTGTTGAACGGGTATATCTAGGGAATTTAGATATTTTAGGATATTTTATTTTAATTATTTTATATCAGTTCTACACTCTAAAAATTTCTGCAAAAACACACGACATCTAAAAATCATGAAACTGGACATGCACCTTCAGTTCGACATTGCGGTCCCAACGAAACTGGTTTCGTCGAATTCCGACTCCGTTTGCTTACACAACGTATTTTTAACTATCAAAGTACTGACTGTTTTTCACTCTAAAAATCCGTACGGCCACATACTGACTTCAAAAATCACAGAAATTGAAATCTAGCAATAATTTAATATTGCGGATCCAACAAAATTGGTTTCGTCGAATTCTGAGGTCGTTCGCAAATCTGGCTATTTTTAAAACTCTGAATGACCCATTTAAACATATAAATATATTTAAATATAATTAAATTGAATACAAATAAATTTATATTATTGTACATACTCATAGTGGAATACCATACAGCTCCAGAATAATCCTGTATGGATTTCTAACTCGATATTTCAATCCTGATTAAATCGATATTCGATTTATAATGAAATTCCTTTTATAAATATAAATAATTCCTTTATAAATTATAAAGGAATTCCACAGCGACTTTTCTAAAATTTGATTTGGACATAAATCAAAATCTACACGACGAAATCCCAATTTTTCTCTTCCATGAGAAAGATATAGTTCACTAGCTCCGAACGTTTCTTATTCCACAGAAATCCGGCTTAAAACGAATCTTGTACATCCAATTGAAGTTCAAATCGCCAAATAGCGAACTGTCGCGCCATTTCGAGCTCGATTTTAATTATAATATAATTATGCGTTCAAACTGTCGTTATTTAAATATATTCGTTATTCAAACTAAATTCTAAGCTGAATTAAATATTTTAAATCGCCCAGTTCACATTAAAATGTCAATTCACAATTTCTGATTATTTCAGAAATTAAATATATTATTTATTTATTATTTTAATTAAATATTCACTCTTATTTAATTCTCTAAATCACTATTTAAATAATTAAATAAATTAATTATTGTACCTCTAAAAATGCGGGTCGTTACATTTACCTTATATAAATTATGAAATTATAAAAAAACAGTAAAAGGTTGATTTTATTACATATACTACAAAAAACAGATCTATTACAAAGGACAATGCCCGTTGTAATAGGGTTTTACAGCAGCCGCCCCACCCGTTGTATTAGGCCATGTTGTAATATGTTCTCTTTTACAATGTGCAATGAACGTGATAATAGATGGTTGCAATAGACTTTTTACAACGGTCTTATGTTATTGTTGTATGTTCCTTCAATAGAATGGCAACCAGTTGTTGTAACGACCTACCCTTTGACCGCCTCCAGTCAGTAATTAAACCAACTAAAGACGTTCAAAATGACGGGCAGTTATTTAGCTCACCGGGTTTAACAGAATAACATAGAGAATCAAAGTTCAATAATATTTGCAGTGGAATAGAAAATTTTATATACATATCAGAGTTTGTACAAAATATTTGGTACAGTGGAAAAATGTATAATGTTTACATGAATTATAAAGAATAAAAACTTTACGGTTTGTTGGGCGCGCGCCGTCTATGTCTTTATGCTTCTCCACTATGCTGCGAGCTGAAATCCTTAAATCTAGAACAATTAGGACCTGACCCGAGCGTTCCATGCAAAATACACAAAACACCCTAGTTAGGATTAAACTTATTTCAAGTCAGCAAATTTCGATAAATCACATAAATATAATTAGTTTAATCCCGACTATTAAATAAGTGATTCGAGCGTGACACCCCATGAAATATTGTCAAACATTTGGATGAAATCAAAGCATATCGTAACAAACAACCCATCTATGGGTAAATATTTTATGCCTCGATAATCAGCTAAATTGGTAGACTAACGAAAGTCAGTAATAATCGAATAACACACGGTCTTTCCGGTGGAAATTTGAAAGCAATATACTTTATTGGTTTCAAACAACTCAATCTTGAACAACAGGTTATAATGCAACACAGTAGGTAAAGTTCAACTGTTGCAAAAACAAAGTTGATCCACTAGATAAAAGGATCTACCAGCAAAATATTATGTAACATCATACCAAACCAGCCATGTCCACTACAAATATCTTCCTCTCATATCGAGTATTCGAATAATACTAACCAAACTCGTCGCTTTTCATAGTTTAAACAATAATCCATGGTTTAAAATCTTTAAACCCAATCCTTTCAGAGAAAATTTATAATAACATTAACTGTAAGTGCCAAAATGGATATTTAGATCAGATAGTGTAACACCCCGAATTTTAGTTAATACTAAAATTCACTAATTACAGGATAAATAATCTCAGAGGTGGGAATTAGGGGTAACGGGCTGCGTAATTGCGTTCGTCTCGGAAAAATACGCGAAATAGAGTCCGAGTTTTCGAAAATCGGAGTCCGTATGGCCCGGTTATGGTCCAATGAAGTTAGCAGAAAAATTTAAAACTAAAACAGATTTGAAAATTCAAATATTCAGATTTGGGATGGGCCAGGCGGGGTCAGGCGGGAAGCTTCCCGCCCAACCCATGTCGACAGGGCTGTCGACAGGCCTATCGACAGGGGTGTCGACATGCCTGTCGACTTGCCTGTCGACAGGGTCCAGGCGCCCAGTGAACCTGGGTGCACCAGGTTGCACCAGGTTGGGTTTCAGGCTGGCTAGGAGGGCTGGTTCTAGAGATTTCCTAAATCTAAGGGTCCTAATCTAATCTAGGGTTAATCTAAGGGCCTAAAACACTCACCTAATCCTATAAATAAGACCCTAACCCTACCCTAATTCATTCATAATTAAATCTAGTAACTAAACTATGGCAAATTGAAACTTGAGAGAGCCTCCACCAAAATTAGAGAAGGGATAGCATTCCAAATCAACTTTTAGCCTCTTAATCTTCTTCATTAGTTTGCTAATTTTGTTTTGGGTGAGCTTCTATCCCCTTAATAATCAATTGTTAAATTGATTAAGATAGGATATGATGATGTATGGTTATGTTTGTGGATCAATGCGTTTATGCAAGCTTAATATTGTATATGTCATGTGTTTTGCAAGTTATATGCTCTATGTCATGCAAGTTTAGTATATGTGTTCATAACATTTTTATGCAAGTTTAATGTTATATCTTTATGCAAGTTTGGGGCTATGTTTCATGATGATTATGATGCAAAACACTAAGTTGGACATTGATCTAGTATGCAACATGTTATGCATGCATATGAAGTTATGTGAATAAACATGCAAGTTAGGTGTATGCTCAAATGCAAGATTGATATGTTATGCATGCATATGAAGTTATGTGAATAAACATGCAAGTTAGGTGTATGCTCAAATGCAAGATTGATATGTTATGCATGCATATGAAGTTATGTGAATAAACATGCAAGTTAGGTGTATGCTCAAATGCAAGATTGATATGTTATGCATGCATATGAAGTTATGTGAATGATTATGCAAGTTATGTGTATGTTTAAATGCAAGGTTAACATGTTATGCATGCATATGAAGTTATGTGAATGATTATGCAAGTTAGGTGTATGCTCAAATGCAAGATTACCATGTTATGCATGCTTAGGAGGTCATATGAATAATTATGCAAGTTATGTAGATGCTTAAGAGCAAGTTGGGTTAATATGTGTTCATATATGCAAGTTGACATCCTCTTAACCCATGACAAAGTTATATGCTAAACCCATGATATGTGTGATGGATCTTCCCCTTTTATTATGTCATGAAATGAGAACGATTTACGTGGGGAACGATGGGGTGGGTAAATATGTTAATAAATGGATGATTGGGTATGATTAAGCATACCAAAAAAATAAATAAATTACCATAAGTGGGAATTTACCTATTGAGTTAGGTCTACCCCATGGGAATTTACCTATTGAGTTAGGTCTACCCATGTTATGGTAAACTTGATATTAATTAGGGATAATTAATATGGGGGTGATTAATTAGGTGTAATTAATCGACTAAGACACGAGGTTGGACTCATTTGTAGTGTAAAACTGCCCGGACCCGACCGGCTTAACCAGTTGCTACAAATGTCAGCCCAATGTGAGAGGTCTTAGCCATAAATTAAATACGTGATTAAGGTAAAGACACGAGGTTAGACTCTGTTATGACGTAAGACTGCCCGGATTCTACCGGCTTAACCAGGCGGTCATAACAGCCAGTCTAATGTGGGAGGTCTTTACGGGAGATCACGGTCTTAATTAATTAAGAAACACTTAACCATAATAGCATGTAGTAGGACAGGAGGGGTTAAGTGGGTGCCTTGGGTGGCATGAGGAAATTTTGTGGTTGCCTTGGGTGGCATGTGGAATCTAGTGGGTTGCCTTGGGTGGCAATAGAAAATACGATTAGAATACTTAACCAAGTGGAAACATGTAACTAAACATGATTAAAGGGTTAAGTGGGATACACTAGATATATGACAAGCTTAAGTGGGAAGCTTGTGGGGGCCCATTTCAACCAATATCCCAAACGTATCTTTGTGGGCTCGACCCATGTCGAGTGACGGGACACGCATATTGGGCTTGATTATAAGAGGCCAAAACGGGTTAGCGGTGGCAACGCAAGTCCAACGGGCTTCATATGCGTGTGTGGGCCCGGGCTGGTAAATAAGCCGTTGTTGCATCGTGTAGATATAAAGCCGTGCACCGTTAGTATTGGGTAGTCACTTTGGGGGAGTGATACACCCCACTGTGGGACCAGCACGGGTATCTACGGTAGGGAGCCGATCGATGGGGAGTAGTGGGTACACCTAGTGAAGATAGGGGCAGACGGCACCTATGTAGGGGTACACGAAACTACTGGGTAAGAATTACTGAGTACACCTAGTGGAGATAGGGGCAGACGGCACCTATGTAGTGAGCTAGGAGTACATGAAATTATTGGGGAAATTTTCTAAGTCCTTGGAAGGGATCAACCTTTAAGTAGGAATGACTGGTGTGGTGCAGTTAGTAATTATCCTTGGGTGGGTAGATGCGTCCTGACGGTTATCTTAGTTCATCCTATGTTGTTGGCTACTTAGTGTAGTTATTATCCCCAAAGGTACCGTACCGAGTTCATGTCATACCCTAATTACTTTAATAATTGTATTGTTAAGGTTATAGGGCTCACTCAGACTTATGTCTGACCCCGTTGTTTTTATTTTTTTCCCAACCCTCAGCTCCTACGGTGGATCCTAGCGGTAGTAGAGCTTGATCGGATTGCTGTTCCAGCCTTTGGGAGCTTGGGTAGATGTAAAGCTCCAGTTATCCAGTTATCTTTTCTTTTGTTATGGCTATTGTATGAGAGAGTGGGATTATGTACTTCTTTATTTTGACGGATATTGTACTTGACTTTTATCATGGCTTTATAATGTAACCAGACATGTTTATTTCCGCTGTTATGAGATGATGTTTTAAAATTTCAAGTACTATTTATATCTGTCTTGGTGTAATTTTTCTGTTCTATATTCACTAAAATACTCCACCGATGCTATGGCATTCCCTTTTTGAGTGACCATAGCGGGTGTGGGGTGTTACACGTGGTATCAGAGCAAAGGTTACCGGAACAGATAAAATTTTTAGAAAACTATTTTTCTAAAACATTTTTGGAAAAGATATTTTCAAAAACATGTCTTTTAAAGAGAAAAGTTTTTGAAAGAAAAGCATAATCCCCAATAGCCATATCTATATCCTTCGAATTCTCCGTTTTGAATCTTTCCTTTTTCGTTTCAGCATGGCTGAGGATCTTAACTTTCCGGAAGGTGTGACGGTACCAGTATGGTATAGGAGATTGATGGAGGCTAGGGCCACCACTGCGGGTCCAGCGAATATTCCTCCACCAACCGTAGCACCCGATCTTCCTCCTCCCCCTCCTCCTCGCACGGATACTTTTGCTAAGACTTGCAAGGAATTTAAAGCTATGGGAGGGAAACCTTTTCAAGGATCTGAAACCTTTGTGGAGGCTAGAGATTGGCTTAAGGAGGTGGAAGAGTTGATAGATATCTTTGGGATGGAAGAAGGGAAGAAAGTCAAGTTGGCTGCTTGGTTAATGAAGGGAGAGGCCTCATTCTGGTGGGAGGTTACTAATGGAGAACGCCCCGTTGACTCTTGGGCGGATTTTAAGCAAAGATTTGTGGCAAAGTTTCTCTCAAGGGCGGAGGAAAACTTGTATATGGAAAGATTCTTGACTCTAAAGCAAGGAAATCTTTCGGTGAAGGAATATGTTAACAAGTTTAATCAGTTGGCAAGGTTTGGCCTAGACATGGTGAATACACCGGAGAAGAAGGCTTTGAGGTTCGTGAAAGGCTTAAATGAACCGATGCATGGGTTGGCTATGACTCACATCCCTATGGGGGCCACCTTTGAGAAGCTAGTTGACATGGCACTCATGTTTGAGGAAGAGAAGGGTCCTAATGCTAATAAGGCACCCGAGAAGAAGGGAGATCAAAAGAGACCTCAACAACAGCAAAGCAAAGGTGGGAAAGGCAACGGTGGCAAGGGCAAGAAGAAGAAGTGTTTCAATTGTGGGACACCTGGCCACCTAAGCAAGGATTGTCGCAAGAAGAAGAAGACCGGTTGCTTCCACTGTGGCGAAGCAGGGCACTTAGTGAAGGATTGCCCTAAGAAAGGGCAAAGGACGGGATCTACCTCAGGAGGACAGGTGCAAGCTCTTATGGCACCGGGTCAGACTAGGGGGCAAGTACAGGCTCTCGCGGTTCCACCAATTCAGGAGAGAGGTAGAACTATTTCCGTTGAAAGTCTGGTTTTTCTATTTGACCATCCTGTCCGTACATTGTTTGATTCAGGCGCATCGCATTCGTTTATTTCATCATCATTAGTTGAGTCACTGCACCTAGACACCAGTTTGGTAGATGATCCCTTGGTTGTTTCAAACCCAATTGGGGGCTCCACTTATTTGTCCATGATATGTTTGGGTTTGAAGATTTCTATACTTAGCATTGAGTTTAGATGTGATGCTTTTGTGTTGGGCTTCACGGGCTATGGGTTGATTTTGGGCATGGACTGGTTATCCAGTAATGGTGCCGTTCTTGATTGCGAAAGGAGAGTTGTTAGGCTCATGACCCGCTTGGGTAACACTCTCGAGATTTCTTGTAACCCCAGGGACTCTGTTATGCTAAGTTATCTTGAATCGCTTGACGCTTCGGTCGAGAACTTGCAATCTGTTAGAGTGGTCCGGGAATATCCGGATGTGTTTGAAGAGGTGAAGGGCTTACCTCCGAAGCGGGAGATTGACTTCCGAATATATTTGGTGGATAATGCTAAACCGGTATCTTTACCAGTGCGCCACATGGCTCCTCGTGAGAGGAGGGAACTCCATAAGCAAGTAGGGGAGTTGCTTGAGAAGGGGTTCATAAGACGGAGCATATCGGAGTGGGGTGCTCCAGTAGTATTTGCTACGAAGGCAGATGGGTCCCTCAGACTTTGTGTAAACTATAGAGAACTCAACAAGCTCACAAAGAAGAATAGACACCCATTGCCGAGAATAGATGATCTTTTCGATCAGTTGGTTGGCGCTTCAGTATTCTCTCAGTTGGACTTGGCCACGGGGTTTCATCAGTTGAGGGTGGCTGAGGATAGCATAGACAAGACTGCCTTTAGAACTCCGGATGGTTTCTATGAGTGGTTGGTGATGCCATTTGGGTTGACGAACGCCCCTGCATATTTCGTTGATTTGATGAGTAGGGTGTTCAGGGAGTTCCTTAATAAATTTGTGGTGGTCTTTGTGGATGATATCTTAATATTCTCTAAGAGTGAAGAAGAGCATGCCCTACATCTTGGGGAAGTGTTGAAGACTCTTCGAGCGCATAGCCTTAAGGCTAAATTCTCTAAATGTCACTTCTGGAGGAAGGAAGTACGGTTCTTGGGGCACGTGGTCTCCAAGGAAGGGATAGCTGTGGATCCCGCAAAGGTAGTATCAATTCAGGATTGGAAGGTTCCGAAAAATGCTACCGAAGTAAGAAGTTTCTTGGGGTTGGCGGGTTATTATAGGAAGTTTATTAAAGACTTCGCGAAGATATCAGCCCCATTAACCCGCTTAACGAAGAAGAATCTTGTTTTTGCATGGGATGTAGATTGTGATGATGCGTTCCGACGGTTAAAGAGAGCTTTAACCACGGCTCCAGTTTTAGTGTTGCCGGATGGGAGCAAGCCATTTGTTGTCTATACCGATGCCTGTGGGACAGGACTTGGCGCCGTCTTAATGCAAGAGGGAAGGGTAATAGCCTATGGTGGAAGGCAGTTGAGGGCACATGAGAAAAATTACCCTACCCATGATCTAGAGCTGGCCGCTATTGTTTTTGCGCTTAAGATTTGGCGCCATTATCTTCTTGGTGAGAGATTCGAGCTGTTCACTGACCATAAATCCTTGAAATACTTGTTCTCTCAGAAGGATCTAAACTTAAGACAGCAAAGGTGGATGGAATTCTTAGCATCCTATGATTTCGAGATAGCATATACCCCTGGCAAGGGTAACGTGGTGGCAGACGCCTTGAGCAGGAAGAGGTTGTCCTTGAGTCCATTGTTCGTGGAACGGTAAAGCTTGGAATTTATCTCGATGTTTGATTTCAGACCTTCCATTGATTATGTACCCGGTTTGCTAGCTTCCTTGGAAGTTAGGCCTACTCTTTTGGGGCGGATTGGGGAAGCCCAGAGGGACGACCCACAGTTGGTTGAGTTGATAGAGAAGCTCATAAGGGGGGAGTCGTCCAGCCATTTGAGTAGGTACACCCTAGACGATAGGGGGTGCTTGCGTAGAGACGGTAGACTTTGTGTACCGCGAGATGAAGGGTTGAGGAAGGTTATTCTTGATGATGCACACCGTTCTAGGATGACCATTCATCCCGGTGGGGATAAGATGTACCAAGACATGAAGAGGGTTTTCTTCTGGGCCGGTATGAAGAAAGATGTAGCCGAGTATGTCGCTCGATGTTTGGTGTGCCAGCAAGTGAAGGCGGAGCAAAGGAAACCAGGTGGGTTGCTTCACCCATTGGAGGTTTCGCAGTGGAAGTGGGATAGCGTCTCGATGGATTTTATTGACGGGTTACCCAGGTCGAGGAAGGGTAATACAGGAATTTGGGTGGTGGTAGATAGACTTACTAAGAGCGCCCATTTCATACCTGTGAAGAGCAAGAGGACTGCTCCATGGCTAGCTTCAGTATATCTTCGAGAGATAGTTCGATTGCATGGGGTACCCTCTAGCATAGTGAGTGATCGAGATCCTATCTTCACTAGCGAGTTCTGGAGAAGTTTGCAAGAAGCGGTGGGGACTCAATTGTGTCTAAGCACCGCATATCATCCTCAGACAGACGGCCAGACTGAGAGGGTGAATCGTGTTCTAGAAGACCTTTTGAGACTTTGTATCTTAGATTTTGGAGGTACATGGGAAGAGCATCTTCCATTGGTGGAGTTCGCATATAATAACAGCTTTCAGTCCAGTATTGGTATGGCTCCTTTCGAAGCTCTCTATGGAAGGCCTTGTCGATCACCTACATGTTGGTGGGAATCTACGGATAAGATCTTGCTTGGGCCTGATATGGTTAGGGAGACTTCTGAGAAGATTGACTTGATTCGGAGAAGGATGAAAGCAGCGCAAGATAGGCAAAAATCTTATGCGGACAAGAGAAGGACGGATCTTGAGTTTGAAGTTGGGGACAAGGTCTTTGTCAAAGTGTCTCCATTACGAAATGTGGTTCGCTTTGGATCTGTTGGGAAGTTAGCACCAAGGTTCGTAGGGCCATTTCTCATCAAGGAAAGGATTGGACGGATGGCATATAGGGTGGAGTTGCCCGACAGACTTAGCGGTGTTCATGATGTATTCCATGTATCACATCTGAGAAAATGCTTACATGAGACCGCAGAGGTGGTAGAGCCGAGCTTGCTTAGAGATATGGAGATAGAGCGTGATGCGACTATTAGACGAGCTCCTACTCGCATCCTTGGGTCAGAGACTAGGAAGTTAAGAAACAGAGAGGTTCAACTAGTCAAGGTGCAATGGGGAGAAGATGAGAGCAACGCAACTTGGGAGACGGAAGCGAAGATGCGTTCACTGTACCCATTTCTTTTTGAGGGTATGTCTTTACTTTCTCCTTTATCGTTTGTCTAGTATTTATCTTATCCTTGGTATGTCCTCTCGTTAGTACCTTTAACCTTTAGATAGGGTAAACCTATGGTTGAAACATGTGTTTGAGACATGTTATGGTTGATGGATGCAAGTGGATGCAAGTGTTTGCTAGTGGTTGCTCGTGGATGCATATACACACACTCTAGGCACTAGATCGGCTCAGTCACTTCATATTGCATATTGCATAAAATTGTCTGTAGGAAAATATATTTATGGATGTATAATGGTTGTGTTATCACATGGATGATGCATTTTGGTGAATGATTGTGCACTCATGTAGATATTGTATGTTTCGATAGGGTTTTCTCGCATACATAATGGATGCATGGCACTATCATGGTTTGCATATGTTCATACATTAGATAGGGAACATATACACACACTGTTTGCATATGCTCATACATCATTAGAAACTGTTTAAGGACAATGGATGCCCGTGGTTGATGATTTGAGTAGATGGTTATTTGGATGGTAGGATATGCATTCTCCTTAGCTTAGAGATTTCGGGGACGAAATCCTTTAAGGAGGGGAGAATGTAACACCCCGAATTTTAGTTAATACTAAAATTCACTAATTACAGGATAAATAATCTCAGACGTGGGAATTAAGGGTAACGGGCTGCGTAATTGCGTTCGTCTCGGAAAAATACGCGAAATAGAGTCCGAGTTTTCGAAAATCGGAGTCCGTATGGCCCGGTTATGGTCCAATGAAGTTAGCAGAAAAATTTAAAACTAAAACAGATTTGAAAATTCAAATATTCAGATTTGGGATGGGCCAGGCGGGGTCAGGCGGGAAGCTTCCCGCCCAACCCATGTCGACAGGGCTGTCGACAGGCCTGTCGACAGGGGTGTCGACATGCCTGTCGACTTGCCTGTCGACAGGGTCCAGGCGCCCAGTGAACCTGGGTGCACCAGGTTGCACCAGGTTGGGTTTCAGGCTGGCTAGGAGGGCTGGTTCTAGAGATTTCCTAAATCTAAGGGTCCTAATCTAATCTAGGGTTAATCTAAGGGCCTAAAACATCACCTAATCCTATAAATAAGACCCTAACCCTACCCTAATTCATTCATAATTAAATCTAGTAACTAAACTATGGCAAATTGAAACTTGAGAGAGCCTCCACCAAAATTAGAGAAGGGATAGCATTCCAAATCAACTTTTAGCCTCTTAATCTTCTTCATTAGTTTGCTAATTTTGTTTTGGGTGAGCTTCTATCCCCTTAATAATCAATTGTTAAATTGATTAAGATAGGATATGATGATGTATGGTTATGTTTGTGGATCAATGCGTTTATGCAAGCTTAATATTGTATATGTCATGTGTTTTGCAAGTTATATGCTCTATGTCATGCAAGTTTAGTATATGTGTTCATAACATTTTTATGCAAGTTTAATGTTATATCTTTATGCAAGTTTGGGGCTATGTTTCATGATGATTATGATGCAAAACACTAAGTTGGACATTGATCTAGTATGCAACATGTTATGCATGCATATGAAGTTATGTGAATAAACATGCAAGTTAGGTGTATGCTCAAATGCAAGATTGATATGTTATGCATGCATATGAAGTTATGTGAATAAACATGCAAGTTAGGTGTATGCTCAAATGCAAGATTGATATGTTATGCATGCATATGAAGTTATGTGAATGATTATGCAAGTTATGTGTATGTTTAAATGCAAGGTTAACATGTTATGCATGCATATGAAGTTATGTGAATGATTATGCAAGTTAGGTGTATGCTCAAATGCAAGATTACCATGTTATGCATGCTTAGGAGGTCATATGAATAATTATGCAAGTTATGTAGATGCTTAAGAGCAAGTTGGGTTAATATGTGTTCATATATGCAAGTTGACATCCACTTAACCCATGACAAAGTTATATGCTAAACCCATGATATGTGTGATGGATCTTCCCCTTTTATTATGTCATGAAATGAGAACGATTTACGTGGGGAACGATGGGGTGGGTAAATATGTTAATAAATGGATGATTGGGTATGATTAAGCATACCAAAAAAATAAATAAATTACCATAAGTGGGAATTTACCTATTGAGTTAGGTCTACCCCATGGGAATTTACCTATTGAGTTAGGTCTACCCATGTTATGGTAAACTTGATATTAATTAGGGATAATTAATATGGGGGTGATTAATTAGGTGTAATTAATCGACTAAGACACGAGGTTGGACTCATTTGTAGTGTAAAACTGCCCGGACCCGACCGGCTTAACCAGTTGCTACAAATGTCAGCCCAATGTGAGAGGTCTTAGCCATAAATTAAATACGTGATTAAGGTAAAGACACGAGGTTAGACTCTGTTATGACGTAAGACTGCCCGGATTCTACCGGCTTAACCAGGCGGTCATAACAGCCAGTCTAATGTGGGAGGTCTTTACGGGAGATCACGGTCTTAATTAATTAAGAAACACTTAACCATAATAGCATGTAGTAGGACAGGAGGGGTTAAGTGGGTGCCTTGGGTGGCATGAGGAAATTTTGTGGTTGCCTTGGGTGGCATGTGGAATCTAGTGGGTTGCCTTGGGTGGCAATAGAAAATACGATTAGAATACTTAACCAAGTGGAAACATGTAACTAAACATGATTAAAGGGTTAAGTGGGATACACTAGATATATGACAAGCTTAAGTGGGAAGCTTGTGGGGGCCCATTTCAACCAATATCCCAAACGTATCTTTGTGGGCTCGACCCATGTCGAGTGACGGGACACGCATATTGGGCTTGATTATAAGAGGCCAAAACGGGTTAGCGGTGGCAACGCAAGTCCAACGGGCTTCATATGCGTGTGTGGGCCCGGGCTGGTAAATAAGCCGTTGTTGCATCGTGTAGATATAAAGCCGTGCACCGTTAGTATTGGGTAGTCACTTTGGGGGAGTGATACACCCCACTGTGGGACCAGCACGGGTATCTACGGTAGGGAGCCGATCGATGGGGAGTAGTGGGTACACCTAGTGAAGATAGGGGCAGACGGCACCTATGTAGGGGTACACGAAACTACTGGGTAAGAATTACTGAGTACACCTAGTGGAGATAGGGGCAGACGGCACCTATGTAGTGAGCTAGGAGTACATGAAATTATTGGGGAAATTTTCTAAGTCCTTGGAAGGGATCAACCTTTAAGTAGGAATGACTGGTGTGGTGCAGTTAGTAATTATCCTTGGGTGGGTAGATGCGTCCTGACGGTTATCTTAGTTCATCCTATGTTGTTGGCTACTTAGTGTAGTTATTATCCCCAAAGGTACCGTACCGAGTTCATGTCATACCCTAATTACTTTAATAATTGTATTGTTAAGGTTATAGGGCTCACTCAGACTTATGTCTGACCCCGTTGTTTTTATTTTTTTCCCAACCCTCAGGTCCTACGGTGGATCCTAGCGGTAGTAGAGCTTGATCGGATTGCTGTTCCAGCCTTTGGGAGCTTGGGTAGATGTAAAGCTCCAGTTATCCAGTTATCTTTTCTTTTGTTATGGCTATTGTATGAGAGAGTGGGATTATGTACTTCTTTATTTTGACGGATATTGTACTTGACTTTTATCATGGCTTTATAATGTAACCAGACATGTTTATTTCCGCTGTTATGAGATGATGTTTTAAAATTTCAAGTACTATTTATATCTGTCTTGGTGTAATTTTTCTGTTCTATATTCACTAAAATACTCCACCGATGCTATGGCATTCCCTTTTTGAGTGACCATAGCGGGTGTGGGGTGTTACAGATAGATTCAATTTTTCCCAAATTTCAAATATTTCCAAATTATGTTACTTTTATATATCAAAATGTGATTCATCATAAATTTCCGAAAATTTTATTAAATTTTATAAACCTGTTTATTAGAGTTTCCATTACAGTCAACGAACTGCAGGTATAGTGACTTTTCAAATTTTGTTTGAAAGATAACTTGAGAACTGTAAGTCCGAATTTGAAAATTTCTTTTCTATTCAAAAGTTATCATTAATTGAAATCCATCATTTCATGTTTCACGTTATCCTGATTTAAAACGTTCAAGTTATAGTCGTTTGAAAATTAAAATCGATATTAATGAGTTGTCGGTACACGACGCGTTCAAATCAAACCATATAACGCTTTAATATAAATCGTCTCATTTCTTACCAAAATAAACTCAGATTTTCATAACATAAACTTTAAGTACTATATTCCAAATAATATTTTATATTTACATTTGAGTTCCAAAATCGCTTTACTCCAAAATTCGTCCTTTTAAAAATTTGCCACTTGTCCTTGATTACCATGATTTTTACGCGTGTTTGCTTTATTCTGGAATTACACCGCGCGTCCTTCCCCGTATACTGTATTGTGTCCTCCTTCTTAACCCCCTCCTCTCCTTTATTCTATTTCATTCTTCCTTTCTTTTGTTTATTCCAATCCCACGACTGACCTGGAGTTTATTGTTCCTATACCTAAACTCTGGGTGCCCATATTTTCACGGGCAGCTAGTAGTTTAGTTTGCAGGTTTAGCGATTAGAGCTGGATTCAGATTTGGAGCTAGAGAAATGTTTTGGTTTAACTTCTTCCACTGAGAATAAATTTGTTTCCACTGAGCTATGGTATACTCTGATTTTTTTATGTAACTATGATGTAAAAAAAAGCTGAATTGAAATGGAAAGTCCTGTTCTTTGTGTTTAAATATGTCTGTACCCATAACTATCAGTCTTTATGAATGATTTAAGTTGGTTTAATTACCAGCTAGAGTTGGTAAAGGAGACGGGTCATTACAGTTGTAATATTTTTTGCAACAAACATTAACCCGTGTAATATCTTCTATAACAACAATTAATGACTGTTGTAAAATGCTGAAAGTTGCAATGGATTTGAATATTACACATAATATTAATAATATTTACAAGAACTGAATATTTAGTTCAAAATTTATCTTTAAACAAACATTTATTCAAATAAATATTTATTATACTTTCAAATAGTACACATAGTGTTTCCCCTCTATTTACACAATCACTTGTACATACACTCCCTCACTTCATTTCACTCGTATACATTGACTCCTCACAACACACTTATTCACTCATATACATGTACACAGTCACATGGTATGTAAATGAGTATTTTCCCATTCGATATCTGTGCCTGAGTACAAGAAAAGATCAACCATGTAAATTCCCATTCGATCAACTCTGTCTCTAATTTGATATATGATTTCTTCTCCAGAAACATAGATAATTGTTGATCTTGACACATTTAACTGCTTGCCTTCAACTATAATAGCGGCAACCTGTAATGTAAGTGTGCTACAGCCATCAATCCAACTATAGGTATTCCATCTTTAAGGAAGGTGGCTTTCTAGAAGTATGACACATATCAAAGAAAATAAAGGTAAATAAAATAGAATAAACTCATACCTTCAAGCTCTGTCCTTTGCAAACTTTAGTGAAAAATTTAAACCTTCTTTTGTAACCGTACAATCAGATAGAAATAACTATAATTGTAAATGGGTGCACTTTAAGCAACAACAACAAAGCCATATATCCCAAACAAGTTGGGGTTGGCTAGATATAGAACCCAAAATTAAAATAAAATAAAATTAATAATGATGATAATATATATATAAAGGGTTTAAAATAACCAAACAAATAAAAAGTCGTCCGATAAAGGTTTTTTTTAAATAATAATAATAAGTAAAAAGGTTCAATAAAATTGAAATAAAATCTAAAATAGTAATAAAAAGTAAAAAGGTTCAGTAAACATGAAATAAAGTCTAAAAAAAAAACCCTAAGGTTCTGGTACATGGATTGCCAGTTTCCATGCACTCCTATCAACTACCAGCTCTTCCGATAAACTCCAGTTACTTAAATCTCTCTTTATTATCTCCTCCCATGTCATTTTAGGTCGACCTCTACCTCTCTTTGGGACTTCGGCGTGGCCTAGAATTCCAACTCGTACAGGTGCATCGTATAGTCTACGTTGGATATGTCCAAACCATCTCAAGCGGTATTGGACTAACTTCTCTTCAGTAGGTGCAACTCCAAGTTTTTCCCGAATATCCTCATTTCTAATCCGATCTCGTCTGGTATGCCCACAGCTCCAACGCAGCATCCGCATCTCTGCTACGCTTATCTTCTGGACGTGTTGCCTCTTAGTAGGCCAACATTCTGCACCATATAACATTGGAGGCCTGATTGTTGTCCTATAGAACTTTCCTTTAAGCTTATGAGGAATCTTCCGATCATAGAGAATGCCAGATGCTAGTCGCCATTTCACCCATCATGCTTGAATTCTAAAACTAACATAAAATGGGCACACTTTAAGCATAATAGAAAAATCAAAAAAGTACTCGCTCATTTTATTATTATTTTTTTGAAGTTTTTAATTCCAGACTTCAACCTTCCAAGTGCATCTGTTTCCTGTAATAACCAAGTAGACATAAATCATTTCTATTTTAGAAATAAAAATACGAATGAATATAATGCTTATGAAAGAACAAACTAATAATCATGGGTAAATGGAAAACCATCATAGCATACAGAGGTGTTAGTCGGATTTGATTAGCGGAAGTCGGTGTAAAATACTGAAGTAATTGCCAATAGAGGTTGACAATAGCAATGTTAATTTTGCAGTAATTATAATTTGGAATCTTAATTCTAGTATAAACCTGTATTTACATCCAAAGCCTTGCAACTTTGTGACATTGAATGCAAACATTGAGAATGCTGAATGACTCAAGCTAAACATTCAACAATCACCAAATTTACCCTTTATTATTCCGTGAGCATCATTAATCAATTGTTACTAAGGAATTAAATGCAGTAATACTTGGATCCTAAAATTGAAGTTAGCATAGCAGCATACCTGGTCTACATAATAATTTCTTTTGCACTCCAATGCCTTAGCCAAAATATAATCCACTAACACACTATGAGCCTTGCTCGAATAATCACTTGCCTTTACATCAAAATATAAATCTATATATATCCACACATACATAATACTGGTTTTCTGGTCAAAGTTATAAGGAAAGCAATAGCATTTTCCAACAGAGTACTCGGGAATGGCTATGAGAGTCATTCCCACTCTAATTAAGAATTGCAAGATGATTAAAAAAATAAAAGCAAGAAACAACTGTTAGAGTGCGGTTTCTAATAAGATTATGACACATCTGCACAATTTATGGGAAAATGATTTGAAAAATGATAATTTCCTTTAATTTCCTAATAAAATGCCTTAAATTAATAGATATAAAAGAGATATTGAAGATAAAAAGATAATTTTTAGAATTAAGTTATCATAGAGATACTTAACATCCCTTTTGGTAAAATTAAATTATATGTAATTATTACCAAATAAATGTCTATTCGACTGTTACCGATTATGCACCTTTAAGAAGAATATTCTCCCAGTAACCAGATAACAAATTCTACCACCCCTTGACCAACATAGCCTTCAGTTGAGACAAACAAAATATCACACACAAGAAAGAATAATTTCTAGAATTAAGTTATTAGACAAACGTAAATATGAGTTAGCTGCCAAACCTATATCAATACACCCTACGTAATGGCGTTGAATGAATACATATATGTATTTCATCTTAAAGGTAGTCTTTGTTCTTGGTTCGATGAAGACCTCAGTGTTGAAGCTAAAGAAGATGATGGGTAATAATAATTGAGAAGAGTACTTAAATTGTCTCAAAATTTACTAACCTATACTAAATGACTGTAAACATTGGTGCTCTTCTATCATTTATGAGCCTAAAATTTTATAGACAACCTTTTCAGAATAAATACAGGATGTGGGAGTAGATGCCAAGATTTAAAATAGTAATTAAAGAACAAAAAAATGAGCCCTTGCTGTTGACACTAGAAAACTTGCTACTGACCGAACTATGCAAGTATATCATAAGCTGAAATCGCATCAGATTGGTCTACATCAAGATCCTCTGATTCATCCGTTATGAGTGCATGTCTTCTTGGTTAATCTTCCACATCTCTTTTAGCTTATATATAACAAACTCAGCAGCTCCTTTTCACCATCTTTATCTAAATCAGCAGCTTCAATATCAAAAAAGGTCATCCTTCGAGAAAGCACCCACTTTGCCAAAAGCCTTTGTCTGCTATCAGTGAAAACTTCAGCGAGGTAAAGGAAAAACTAGGAAAAGCAAATAGTACCAGCCAATATCCAAAACACTGCAAAAACTCTTCCTCCTGCAGTTGAAAAGCTCTTATCTGCATACCCTAACATTGTGATATATAACAAAAACAATAAAATGCATCCACTAAGTCTAATTTCTCAACCTCTGTTAGAAAAAACTATACCAGAAACCATCAATATAACAAGCAGTACTCCAGACGTGACAAATTTGTATTTCGCTTTGTTCGTTTCGATATCTTTAAGCATTCAAGCATCAACGATTTTATGTCTCAAATTTAATGCTTTAATCAATAGCACTTATTGCTTTTCGACTAAATGATCTGCAACTTTACCCAGCAAAAAACCTATGATAGCCATACCAGAAAATACAAATGCATAAGCCAGAAGCTTTGATGCAACACTATTAGGAACAAGATCACCATAACCAACCGTAGTCATAGTTACAATCACAAAGTATAGAGCATCAAGAAATGAATATGTTTTCTGACCTCGTATTCAATTTCTTACTAGGTAGAAGAATGTAGCTCTAAGTCCAAGATAGCTAAGAACAAATAGGATTACTTGTATTGTGCTTGGAACAAAGTATTTGAAAATGATTTTAGAAACTAGGAATAAACCTAGGGGATTTGTAGGATTTAACACAGAATCAATAAAGGGGATGATCTATAGCATCAAAACCGCTTTTTGTTAGTGCTTTTCTTTTTCTCTGGTTGATGGTTGTAATCCAATAGTCCTGCTAACAATGAACCATCAACCATTAGATTATTTTCAAAGGAAGGACCGAATGGTGCGATAACACTTTTTTATTAACTAGTTGTTCCAACTATGAAGAATCTGATCCGAATCAAGCAAGTTTTCGAAGAAACATGAACCCTCAAATTAAGAATATGAATATAAATAAGATTCTGAGTTGAGAGCGCGCCATCTGATTTATCCTCGCTGAAAAAGGAAACTAGGGTCGTGGCCGATTTTGCTCAGTGTGTTAAATCCAAAAAGAAGGGTAAAATACTATAAGAAATACTCCCTAGAAATCATAGAAGTGGTGAACGTATTTAGCATTCTATAGTAATATCTTAAATTGTTGATTGGAGATTTTAGATTCAAACTTCGTGACAAATGATTTGACTGAGAACCTTTGGAATGAACAAGTGCTTCTAGTTGTATGCAAGCATAAACAAAAAGCAAGAGGCATAAAATTGTGCAGTCGGGTTGGCAGAGAAAGAGAAACAAAAGGAGAAACGAATCAGAATTTTTACCTGACTGCCAACATGCTTCACTAAACTTAATGACAAATCCATATAACACATAGACATCACACAATTTCTTCAAAAACTTCAAAACAAAGTACGAAATCCACAAGCGCAGAACTAAAAAGAGCAAAAACATTATGTTCATCATCTTAATCGCCCAATATTTTTAGTGAGATATTACACTTAAACAATTATATCAGTTTGACCAAATGAGACCCTAAACAAAACATTAACGCATTTTCTAGTATCAAGTAAAACAAAATCTGTTTCTTGGTTCACCATTCGGATTCATAAATTTCAAATTACATAAACACAAACAAGGATAATCAATTTAAAGAAGACGAGAACATAAGGTTTCAATAAACTTAGATCAACAATCAGTAGGCAAGTGGAGCAATATACATACCTAACAGTCTGAAATTGCAATAGGTCTGAGATGTAGGGTATGTCTGTGACATTCGCATAGACCTGGAACTTGAAGTCGAGGATCTGAAGCGAAAGACCGGATCTGAAGCTGGCGAGAAGACAAGCGGTTGCCCGAATCTCGGAAAAGAAAGAGGTATTGGATAGGGTAGGAATTTTAGGGCGAACTCGAATTGGAGCGATGGCGTTGAATTGGTAAAAATTGGAAGGTCTGATTTGGGATTTAGGATTTTAGAAACCAAAAGCGGTGAATGAAATTCGAGGGGGAAGTCATGCAGGTGTTTAAATTTTGTTAGCAGGAAAGTTTATGTTTAACTAACAGGTAAGCTTATGTTTTATTGTATATATCCATCATTATCCATAAATAAATTCAAAACTAGAGTTAATAAATTAAAATTATTATTTATACTAGTGTTTAAAAACGATTAATTACAAATAATTGATTATAAAATATTATTTTTAATGCAATAATTATAAATCATTAATTATAAATAATTATTTACTATAAAAATGATTTTATAAATCATATATTACTAATCATAAATTTTAATAGATTGTAAATTGTAAAGTATGTAAGTTATCATTCATAATTTCATACAATGTTGATTAGATTGTAAATTATAAACTATATAAGTTATCATTTATACATTATTGATTAGATTGTAAATTATAAACTATATAAGTTATCATACATACATTATTGATTATAAATATTATGAATAATAATTTATAAAGCGTGCTTTTATATTGGGGAATGTAATTGTTTCTTTAGTAATCAAAAAATGTGTTCGATAAACGCATAAGGGTATGAATCTATTGTTAAATTTTAGTTATTAATCATCAATTATTTAATAGTATTAATTATTTAATATAATTTATTAATTTTATTATTAATTATTTAATGCAATTAATAAATATTAAAAGTAATTTACTATTTATTAATAATTATCCTTAAAAATGATTAAATATACAAAAATTATGAATTATTTGTTTATAATCATTAGTTATTATAAAGTTGAAATATTGTTTTATATAAGTTGATATTTATAATTACTATTTATTATTGGCACCTATTACAATAGGCATTTTAGCCCGTTGTAAAACTGGCACATATTACAGTGGGTGTTGTGAGCGTGGTAAAATTGGCATCAGTTACAATGGACATTTTGTGATCGTTGTAAAACTGACATCTACTATAATATTATTTAAAATTGGCATTTTATGAGCATTGTAAAATTGGCACTTTATGAACGTTGTAAAATTGGCATTGGTAATTAGTGATTATTTAATAATAATTAGTGATTATTACAAGTTATAAATGATTAATATAATATTTTTAATGATTAGATATTAATAAATAATATAGTAATGTTAATGATTAGTAATTATTAATGTAATATCAAAAGAAAATAATATAATTTATATAACATCATTGAATGAAATATAATATGTATATAATAATTAGTAATAATTTTGTAATAATCAATACTAATTAGTAATTATTTTGTGACCATTGTAGACTAGACATCTATTACAAAAGACATGTTGTGAATGTTGTAAAATTGACATCTATTATAATGGGCCTAAAATGACTGTTGTAATATTACTCTATTACAACTTGCAGTCTTTTACTCATTGTAAAAAGAGTTTTGTAAAGGATATCTATTACAATTGTCCAGAAATGACAGTTGTAAAAACATTCTATTACAATGTGCAGTCTATGCCTATTGTAAAGGATGTTGTACAGGCATCTATTACAATGGTTCAGAAAGTGACTGTTGTAATAGCATTCTATTACAACGGGCAACCCGTGCTCGTTGTAAAATGAACTTTGCAATAGGGTATTTTTGTGGTAGCGATACTAATAGCTTGAATACAAACACAATATTAGTTTTTATATATTACGTTATAGAATTTTAACATTTTACAATTAATATTTGAAATTTATGAAATATAAAAAAGTAGTGCCACTTTTTTCATTAACAAGTACAAGGTTTTGTTTTTCTGAATATTTCGAAATTTGGAAAATGCAAAATAATGTTACTCTTTTGACTAACATATGCAAGGTTTTCACATTGGCTTACACCTGGAATTATGGCTCCAAATCTAATCTGAATTGGCTCCAACCCTAAATTTTTAGTTTCGAAACCCAGATTTTTTAAACATAAATTTTCACTTAATATTCTACTCTAAAACATATTAAACTTCAATCTATATTGTAAACCATTTTGGCTCCAAACTTATAACTTTTTACATCTTTCCGATAAACTTCATCGAAATCCCCTCCTCGGCCAGATCCTTAATCTTTCATCAAACCAGCCTTCTTCGCCACCCTCCTCGTCCTTCTTTGCGCCTCCACTGATTCCAACTCTCGTCGCCCTTCCACAACAACCTTCATCCATAAAACAAATTGTCCTGGAAAAAGAAGCCCTTCAACCTAATTTCCACTATTGATATATATAAATAAAAAAAATTATAGAAGTTGTAATTTACAGTATTCAACGATATTTACCAAAATTGTACACTCAAAATATAACAACAACAAAAAGGAACAACTATAAATTTTATTTACAACATGTGCATAATGCTATAGCAAATTATACTTAAGACGATGTTTAATTTACATCATTACTGATATTATATGTAGCAACAATTGGCTAATGTTATTAATCATCGTATTTTGAACAATATATTATTCACATTTTTTAAGTATGTTTACAATTTTATATGGAATTTTAAAAGGTGGTTATAAAGACAATTAACTATACATATTACAGAAAAAATATTTAACAACTTCAATGTTGTGATTATTGTAGGACAAAAGGTCACCACAAAAAATATTCCATTTTGCCCCCATTTTGTTTAGAAGTTAGTGATCCATGTCATTGTGTATTGAAATGAAAAAACCGCATGTCGTGGGTAAGTGTTTTGAATCGTTGATTATATATTACACGGTGGATATTAGCCGTTAATCAAGTGAGATAAACCGGAAGTGTTGCGTGTAGAAAAACTTAGGTGTGTAAGGTAGGCTTTTCGCTCCTCGTTCCTTTCGCTTTCCCAAATACCCAAATAGGAAAAGGAAAAGAAAAACCTAATTTGATTTTCGATTTCCTAAAAAAATTCAGCTCATGCTGATTAAGTGTTCCCACAAACTATCTAAGTCTCTTACCCCTTAAATGTTTGATTGACATGGACGTAAGGCATAGGCATGTGCCGAGTTCAAATCCAATCACTGATGCTTGATGATTATTGAGGGGCAGAGGAGTCATGATGAAATGAAGGTGAGAACCGAATCCAATTTAACAGATAAATGGAAATTGCATATGGGGATTGATTTGCCAGGTTCAGTGGAAAAATATGGTAAATGTTGAAGCATTTCTGAATTAGTATCTTATCGCCTTCAATTTGTCTGGGTAAATTTTTTTGTTATTGATTTAATTTTAGACCTTTAAAACTGGAATTAATTTGAAAATTATGACTATGGTTAAAAAAAAATTGATTAGAATGTTGTATCAAACTTGGTTCCCAAATCACTGTAAATAAAAGTTTCTAATGTTTGTAGGCTCCATTTTACAGTAGAAAACTATAAATTGTATACTTTGATTTGAGTTCATTTACGCTTGCTATACATTCTATTTGTTTTTTATAAGTGTGAATCTTTAGTTATGCAGGTTATATAGATTAGAGCTTAGATACAGGGTCGGTCCTAGAAGTTTTGGTATCTAAGCCAAAAGGCAAAACAAGGCCTTTACACAGAAACATAGTTGTTAATGAAAGTACTTTTTATTCCTTAAAAACAACAAAAATATTAATGTGAACCCTGATTTTTTTTTAAATAATGTGAATTGTCCAGTTCCAGATCAACAAAGGATGATGTCCAAAGCCTCCTTCCGAGTTTCAATTTCCACACATAACAAAGGGCTGTTAGTTTTACCGGTTCAGAAATTTAAACAATAAAACTGAAGGCAAATATGAATATGATTTATTAGTTAGAGCTTTATGAAACATGTCTTCATTCTTTGAACTATCCTTTGTTCTTTAAATTATCCTCTTTTCCACTTACCGAAGGCAAATCTGTATACCCTTTATAGCCGCAAGACAAACTACAGAAAAGTAAAAACTAAAAACATTAGTTAACAAACTACGGAGAAGTACCTTCTAAGTTTCAGAAATGGAAAGCAAATTCTAACTGTGCCTTATCTGATTTTGGACCGTAGATCCTTTGTCGTGTTAATATTAATTTGGTATAGTCGATTGATTTTGTGCCCTAATTGATTTCGTGCTCTGAAGACTTGAAGGGGATGATGTTGAGAGGAAATAATTGTCGCTGCCCTTGCCTCCTCAATCGCCAATACTGGTATCTTATGCACATAACGATTTTTTTTCCATCCGCGTTGGTTATTTTTTTCCGCTTTCCCTCTGTGTTTATGTGGAAGATGGTGCCCTGATTATTTTGGGCCCTAAGCGACCGCTTCCATTGCTTTAGGGAGGGGTCGGGCCTGCATAGACCAAATGATAACAACCTTAAGTTGGGCAGGCTATTGAGATTCAATAAATACATGCTTTTGTTTAAGGAATTCCTTTGGCGTAACCTATAAAGACATTTTACAATTCTTGTTCTTGTTTTCCAACATACACTTCTCATCATTTCAGATTATAAAATATATTATTTATCCTTGCTATTGATTTTTCTTTCCATCGTGACATCATCGGCTGCATTTATTATTAAATAGTTTTTTTTACACTATTTATTATTCAATTTAGTTAATCAGTCTTTTCTGAAGATTGAGATCATAAATATATTTTGTCATTATAGTAAAGAAACTATGGTATTATTATAAGTTGATAAATATAATGGATATATGTTTTGTACTTTTATGAAGAGCACATTTAGAATATATATGTAATTTACATATGCGTATTTTATTGTATCTTCTATATCAGTGTTTAAATAAGTTGATCATAGTTTCTTCATTAATGCAAACATGTGAATTTTATTTATTAAGCAAGGGCATGATCCAGGGCTAAGATCCTGCTTCCGTCAGAATTTCAAACTCATAATAGTCATAGTCTGCCTTCGATAACTAAGTTTTAGTTTCTTTATAAATCCTCCATTGCTTCCTAGTATAATTTGGTAGTTCAAAATTATTTTTCTATGAGCTTATAATGACTTTAGGAGTACTTTTACATGGTAATTATGCAAGTTTTGTGTAGTTACATGATACATCCACTTTTTGCTCTTATATCTCGGGTTTTCAATTAATTAGAATATAGTAATCCGATTCAAAAAGAGAGTAATGTTAGTTCATAAAACTTATATTCTACCTTGACATTGATAAGCATAATTATCATAGATGTTTAATTTTCTATATTCGACTGGAACAAGCATGATCCTAGGAATAATTTTTCCATAGTCTTATATAATATGGAAAGCAAAGAATGTATGATGTAGATTTACACACAGAGAAAAATGTGCACACACAATTAAATATAGTACTAATGTTACTTAGCCATGCACTATATACTTATGTCACATAAAATATGCATTTAAAAATATAAACCCCATTGTTTTTTCAAAAAAAAAGTTTGATATGTTAACTTTCATGATTTATACGAAACAAAAAACATATCAAAATATGGTTTCATGTTCATAGCTATATCATCGCAACGCCATCAGAAAATGTTGTCAACCCTATGTCGTATACAGAATTTTCTATGTTTACTTTGGTATCTTCCTATATGTCTCATTTATGACTTCTTACTTGACTAGTTGATGCACATCTTAAAGTACTCTCATCTATCATCACTGATATACTAAATAGTATTTGTATCTAGAATTGAAGTATACTAAGATTGAGATATATCACTAAGCGATGGAAGCATCAACACATGAATATCAGGCCAGTTTCACTTGGTCATCGACCTCTATTCTCCCATAAAGCTTAATAATTGCCAGACTTTGATATTTATAACCTACCGCTATATGCACTACCCACTTTCCATTTACACTTGTTAGAGCATCTTCAACCTAGATCATCTTTCATTGTATTCTATTTTTAAGTAATGTGTTTCTGCACTCTGTGCTTGTTCAATTTAATTGCACATTTGCACTAGTTGGGTTAAGTGTACTTCGAAATCATTTAGTTATATGTTAAAACCAATTTATTGATGTCCTTATATACTTATTTACTATTAGACATTTTATTGGTCCGCAGCAGCAGTCCAGTGGTTAAGGACTTTGTGTCGTGGTAACAATGGTGTGAGTTCGATACCCAGAATGACATGCTAAGAGCATACCATGTGCATACGCTAAGATCAGCCACTTATATGATGCCCGTGGACCAGGATAGATGCATTAGGGAGGGTTTTACGACTCTGGTCTGTTCTCCAACTGAACAAATTAAAAAAAAAAGATATTTTATTGACTGTTAATATATGTTTTACTTTTGTGTTGGGTTTAAATGGATCTGGTAATCTTTATAGTGAATTAACATGTGAAAAAGCATACCATCTTTGGTTATTCCTTTCTTGTACATGTATGATGGCCTAAATCTTAATTCACTTGTAGTAGTTACTTTTGCGTGAGATTTTATACTAAATATACCATTTTATGGAATTTCATATAGCCCGTACATAAGAAAGTGATATTGCATAATATCTTTCGCATACACGCTAACATTGGTTTTGACCATCTTACAGATTACATTGAACATTTTGGATGTCTTGGTCCAAGATTTAACAACACCAATTTCTCCAGGTACAAGCAAGCATAATGCATTTCTTCTTTGCATAAAAGTCCAAGTTATTTATATGGATGACATAGTAGGTATATGCAAATACATTTTGTATGATTGACTAGCCGAATTCTTAGGTATGATGCAACTATTAATGCAAACACTTCATAATCCAAGTGTGAATACAAGTGTTTTTGTGCAAATGTTATTCAGTCGTAATGACTTAGGCATGATAAACACGTCAGATCCTTTCCTTAATATAACAATAGAACAATTATATTTTTTAAAATTATAGCTATGTTGGTGTGCATATGTTATTCAGTCATAATGACTTAGGCATGATGGTACAAATAAAATATGGTTTGCATATTTTTGTTTCATAACCGCCTTAGCTAATGTTGAACCTGCCATCTTTGTATTAGCAATGTACGTGCATGAGTACTGGTTGTTGAACTGAAATGCACAAGTTCAATTAAGCAATTATTTCCCCCTTCTGCTAATCATCGTTTATTTATATTATATTGAAATTCATAGAAAATATAAAGCCATAGTGGATATAGGGTTACTGGATTTCACCCTTGATGCATGCACAAAATACCATTGGGTTAATGAATTTATTGAAAAAGCTGGAGTCATGTAAGTATTATATGATCCAAGTTTATGTACATGTATCCCTTCTCAATAAAAGTATATAATCAATGGTTTCTCATTAAAATCTTATAACTCGTCCACATATTCCGCATGGAGTGACCGAGCCATTGGGAGTAATGGTATTGAAATTTAATGGTCTCTTTTCTTAAGAAAAATGGTACTGTATAGGTGTCGGTGCACTTATTGGATATGTAGTATTATTCAATTTCCTATACATTATCTGTCTCATGTATCTTGATCGTAAGTAAAACCGATTTTTCTACTCGGTTCTACCCGGTTTCCGGAGAACAATTAATAGTATCTTCTTCTTTCCTTTTTTTGTGCAGCTATTAGGGGTTCTCAAGCTGCAATGTCTAAAGATTCATTGGAGGAAAAACATGCTAATATAACCGGAGAAATGTCAAATAATAATTCCAATATTGGTCGGTCTACAATGTATATATTTATACGTGATTTACCTTCTTTATCTTGAATCTAAAAACTAACCTAAGACAATAAATGCAGATGAGATTGCAATGCAAAAGAGTTCATCAAATATCAACTCAGTTTAGAAAAAAGGGAATGGTTCTTCCACTCATGCCTCTTTCAATCATATTTATTGATATAAGATACTCTGTTTATATGCCAACGGTACATATGTCAGTTTGTTAGTTACATAAATAGTGTTCCTTTTTTTCATTTTTTGAAACTGTATATCATAGTAAAAAAAATGAATTGCAGGAAATGAAAGCACACAGGGTAGCACTAGAAAATTTGAGCTTTTGAAAGGTATAAGTGGATCGTTTAGGCCATGAGTACTTACATCTTTTTAGTATTAGCGGGTTTACCATCTTTGTTATTAAATTGTTTTGCAAGCACAGAAATAGTATTTGCTTATAAATAGCTGAAAATAATTTGGCACTGCTTTTTAGTTTATTTTCAAAGCTAATTATATAATATATCTAACCTATATTTTATTTCTACCATCACCTATGAAATTCTCCAGCATTGAATGACACTTAGTCGTAGAAGGGACATGATCGGCGATGGTGGATGGGCTTGCTTCTTCGGGATTGAAACAAGTAAAGGGTTCGAATGCTGAAATTACACTTGTACTCTTCTTTTGAGAAATAAGGTTCCGTGTACTATATAAAGAATTAAATGTGCGACTTTATAAATGATGTGAATATGCAATTTGTATTGGTTTTTAATAATTGCGAGTACATTTTGTATACGTGTTGCATCAACGTTTTTTCTTTTGCATCTTTTTAACAACCAACAAAAATAGTTGCAATAGATATTTATTGCGACATTCAATGTCTGTTGTGGCTAAGACATATTACAATGGTCCATGCCCATTGTAAAATACGATCTTTTACAACATTTATTGCCCATTGTAAAATATGCTCTATTACAATGTGGCCTAACACAACGGGCACAACTGCTGTTGCAAAACCCTTATTACAACGGGTATAACCCGTTGTAAAAAGGCTGTTTTGTTCTAGCAAAAAATTAGTAGCAAAAATGGAAAGCTAAATAAAAACATTGACAATTGTTGGCTAGCTTTTGACTAAGCCATTAGAAACTTAAACACTTGCGATCAGATGGACAAGGAGTCAAATACTCATAAGCTCGAGACTGAAATCCGAACTCAAGAAACGGGACTTAACTGTGTGACACATGACACTTAAGCCTTAGCACATACGCTCGGCTCGTGACCCATAAGCACGACCCGGCTCGGGTCCAACCATCACGACTCGACCCCATCTCCAAGAAAGATGCATGAAAACTTGGTCAAGATCCAGGACAATCACGAACCGAAGATCATAAATCTGATGATATGTGTCGATAACGGCTACATTGACCACTTTTCCACTCGCTCACGAACCACTCCGAGATCTTCGGGATGAATACCACATGTCTTCATGTACCGCTTGCAGAAATTGCCTACAAATAGTTCAAGACTTGTCATTTTTTGGGATCTTTGGCACTTGAGAGTTCTCCTTCCTCCATTACCATATTTCATTCATCTCTAATCAGATTTAACTCCGATTTGATGAGTTTTATTTAATCGATATTGAGTGATTAATCGTTGTAAGTGCGAGATTGAGTGGAGAACTTCATTGTAATTGTACTCGTTCACATAATCAAAATAATAAAAGTGGACATAGGCTCGTTAATGCCGAACCACTATAAATTTGGTGGCTTTTGCGTTTCATTTTATTCCTAGTTATAATTCTGTACGAATCAAGATAATTTGGGTGTTAGAATCACTTTTTGGTCTAAAATTTTGGTGCTTTCACTGAGAAGGAATTCTTAGCATATCAGATTATTATTCTACTGTTTGGATTTGCAAGTTCGAAAAAGATAGTTCACATTCCTACTGCTTTGTTTTTGAAGACTTCAGTAAAATCAGAACACTATGGCTGCAAAAAAATCTAAGGATTCACGAGCCTCTCAAGCGGATGAAGCCAATGAGGAGAATATCAAGAAGCAGGCCGAGGTGGTTTCCCTGACTCATGGCTCTCAGGGGGAGAGCTAACCCCCAAGAAGGGGCCACGAGCCAACCCCAAAAATGGATCACGAACCGGTCCTACCAAGAGATCATGACCTGGTCCGGAAAGGAGACAATGACCTATTCCACCTACGTTGATGCTTCTGCTCAACCTGACTCAAATGCTCCAAATCCAACTGCGAATGCTAGTGACCAACTACCTGCCTCTATCCCAGTACCAGAAAGAGATTTTTCACGTCTACTCGAGATGTTGGACAGGACAAACGATGCTTTGGAGGCTCAAAGATGTGAGAGTTCCTTAATGCAGGAGAACATGACTGTAATGAGTACACAAATTGACAAGCTTAGAAGATAGGGAACACCTTCCTCGACTCACTGTTTTAGTGAAGATTATTCTTCCTCTTCAGAAGAACTTATTCCACCACCACGACTGCCTTATGAAGGGTTTGAGAATATCCAACAAGTCCACTTCGGATCGCTTCCATCCATTGAGGAAAACGTGCGTCGGTTGGATCCCCGACCCTAGCCTGGCCGGCCCCAGGTTACTCCCTATGGAAGGATCCGGAGTAAGACCAAGAGAGGAAAACATCGTCAGCCCTACTCGGGGACAACCCCTGCCACCCACATGCCGTGTGACTGACCATGGCCACAAGGGGAAGGGAATCTCATCAAGGACTACAAACTTGGCGACGCTTCCCAGAATAAAGCCAGGAGGTTCCCATAGAGCAAGAATTGCTGACCCTAAGTCCACCTTGACCAATGCTGACGTCGAGGCGATGGTGAGGCAGATCATTGCAGATATCCGAGGATATAGTAACGAAGATTGGGGTGTAGACCGGAGCCATATGCCTTTCACTGATGACATGCTAGACGTCCGATTCTCGAGATGATTCAATCTACCATATATGAACTGTTATGTGGGAAGAACAAATCCGGTTCAACACTTTATGAGATATTCATGGTACATGAATGCTGTTGGCACTCTAGATGTGGTGAAGTGCAAAGCATTCCCAATCTACCTAGAGGACGTGGCATTAATGTGGTTTACTCCTCTAGCGCCGCGATCAATCTCCAGCTTTAAAGAATTAAGCGAAAGTTTTTATAAATCAAATCTGACTTCATGCTTAGGGCTCCAAGAACGTCGTTGAGTTATCCCTCATTAAGCAGCGTCCTGATAAAACTTTGAGGTCATATTTGAATCGCTTTAATTTAGCAGTCACGGAAGTGAGAGACCCTCATGAGAAGTCCATTTTGATGGCATTAATTGACGGAGTAGATAAATATACCGAGTTTGGTAGGTACTCAGCTGGAAATCTGCCGCTAACTAGGGCGATATTCTATGAGAATGCCAATATCTGCCTACATCAAGAAGAGATGTATGCTAATCGGAAGAGAAAAGATGCTGATAAGGAAGATATATAAAGTAATGTGACCATCAAGCAGTCTACCGACAGCTCTAGGGAGGTAAAGGTCAATGTTGGAAATAAGAACCAGGCCAATGACCACCAAACTGGAAACGACAACAAGAAAAATAATCGGAGGAACGACTCACAGAAGAGACCTCGGTTCAAAACTTTTGAAAGCCTCACACCTTTGAATGACATGCTAGAGAATATCTACTTGGACACTTACAATTTTCTCCAATACAAAAAGACTCCACCAAGGGATTCAACGGAAAAGGAGCGTGAAACAGGAAAATTCTAACTTTTCCACGAGATCTATGGGCATTCAACGAATGAGTGTCGTCATCTAAGAGACTTGGTAGGGAAATTTCTTAGAGAAGGAAAGTTGGATGAGTATAAGGCAACCTCGAGAAACCGGGGGCAAGGTAGCCCAGAGCAAAGTAAAGGGCAACAACCTTGAAAGTCTACTGCCCAGCAAAAGGGTAAAGGCATCGTCATCAATACTATAGTTAGAGGAGCCCATCCAGCTGGACGTAGCAACCAGGCAATGGATCAATATGTTAACGCAGCCAAGTGCCCTGAAGTGGGAGAGCGCAACAATCCTGAAGATAATTCCCTTGTAAAACAACAGAAAACGATGTCAGATGATGTCATATTCCGTGATAGAGAAAGTATTGGAGTTCAATCCCCTACCGATGACCCTTTGGTGATCACTACCACCATCGGTCCTGCCCTAATTCACAGGGTCCTAGTAGATAATGGGAGTTCTTTTAGCATTCTATTTAAGAAGGCGCTCGACCAGATGAAGCTCGAAGCAAAGGACTTGAAGCCCTATAGAGGATGGATACGCGGCTTCAACAGATCGCCAACAGCTCCGATGGGATTTGTTGAATTGTCAGTAACTCTTGGTGAGGGAGACCACCGAAGAGCGAGAATTCTCCCATTCGTAATTATGGATATTGATTCACCCTATAACGCCTTTTGGGCCGACCAGCCCTAGCAGAGTTCAGGGTCTGTATTGTGCCTTGGTGCTTACTATTGAAATTCCCAACCGAAGCGGGAGTGGGAGTAATTAGGGGTGATCAAATGACCGGACAAGCCTGTTATATGGCAAAGTTTAAAATGCTTTGCAAAGGAAAGGACGTAGAGACCAAGGGTACTTCCTTCCTCATAAAGGAGGATTCGACATAACAATTAAAGGGGACATTTCCAAAGGAGTCGCCGGAGACCTACCCGAGGACATAGATTGTAACACCCCACCTCTGCCAAGGTGTCTCTTGCAAGCACTCTGAATTTGGAGGGGCGTTTGAATCAGGTAAACATGCATAATGATATATCAAGGCAGAACAAGAACATATGTATATATGTAAACAGAGTAAATAACATAGATAAAACAGCGGAAGATTTTAAACCATTTCAAAACAAGTCTGGTACAACATAGCTTTCCAAATAAACATGTCTAGATAAAACAACATCAACTGAAAAACTGAAATACATAAGTACTAATCCCCAAAAGAAGTGATAGCCATAGCTAGCTTCATGTCAAACCGTACATGAGCTAAATCCCACAAGCAAGCGGTCAGAAATCCAAGCTAAGCTCCAATATTCCTTCCCTAAGAACCTGGGGGGGGGGGGGGGGGGGACGGAAGAAAAGAGGCGAAAGAAAACAGGTCAGTCAAAAAGACTGAGTAAGCCCTACTACAATCAATGTAAACTGATAAAGTTAACTGGCATGAGCAGCAGGTATGATCATAAGGATACTAGCATGATGATTAACTAACAAGGTAGATAAAGGTGTCATCGCATAATCAGGATTAAGGTTTTGCACCACAGGTGTACTAGCAAACTAACATGACTTGAATAAACAAGTATTGATCCCTTGGCCCAAGCTTTGGCCCAATAACATGAAGTGACCCTCATATGAGGTCCAACCAAACGGTCTAGTCGATCGGCTCCCTATAAGCCTAACTCGTCACGTGTTGGTGTCAATACGGCCGAATAACATAATTGTAGTCAGACTGTGCAGGGTCTCCCGTCGGGTGTATCAAGCCCTAGGGTGGCAACTCCTGGACACCATAAACATGAGTGCACAGTCTCGATCTACTGGTACCCGTGCATGATTTCCCTGGCTTCGGACGATGTGCACGACCAAAAGTCCGCCCGGAACTACACCGGCGTACCACTCTGCCGTCGCTTTTGGTCACTTACCTCCTAGTCCAGTAATCGTGCCCCCACCCTAGCCTAGTCCCTAGGTTCATGATGATACAAACTTGGGATTACTGCTGGAGTGGACCCCCATTGCTAGAATTTTCTAGTGGGTTAAGTACGGTTTAACCCTCTCGATAATCATGGATTAACTTGGTTAAGTGTAACGATGAGTTCACGACTTAACCCCGATTAATCTACCAAGCCCAAATTGGTTAAGTATTAAGTGGACCATGACTTAACCCTAATCACGAGGCATTAATTAATTTAATGCGCCTTAACCTCTCACATTAGACCTTGTTGTGGTTACTAGTTAAGCCGGGCGGGTCCGGGTAGCTTTACACCACAACTTGGTCTAACCTCGGGTTCAAGGTACAACATGACCAACTTCTCACATTGGGTCCTATTGTTTGTAGCAACTAGTTAAGCCGGTCGGTTCCGGGTAGGTTTACGCTACAAACTCAAACCAACCTTGAGTTGGCCACACTTATCTTTTCTAAGTGTCATGTCCATCATGTTTCCAAAACATGTTACAAGTTTTCAAGCAATTGGGTAGACCTAACTTAATAGGTAAATTCCCAATGGGTAGACCTAACTTAATAGGTAAATTCCCAAGCTTATGTTTTATGTCTTTTAAGTTTACCCAACCCCAAACGCAATCCCACCGCTTACATATCGCAATAGCGCATAAAGGATAGAAAGAGGGAACTTGGCATAATCATGACATAAAGGTATTGAAGCCACAAGTTTAACATGGTGGCATATGAAATGTTCATATGTTCATACACTTGCATATTACATTTTTTGGCCTCAAAAGCATGCATAAAACCAAACTTAGCATATTGGTGATACATGGTGATAAATGACATGTAGAAATGGCCATAAGTTCGCATTTAGCCTCACATGCAAGTTATCATAAGAGATATGATAACTTACATGTTGTCAAAATGCAACCTTTAGCATAAAGCTTGAAGCTTTATGTTCATAAACCCAAGATAAGCTTGCATAACATGATAGCATGAACAAAATGTTCAACCCAAACTTGCATAACATAACTTGCATATCATATGACAAACTTGCATATCAAACTTGATAAACTTGCATTTCATAGCATAGTAAACTTGCATATCATACATGATAAACTTGCATATCATAGCATAGTAAACTTGCATATAAACTTGCATATCATACATTTAACTTTAGAGTTTAAGTATGAAAGTAGAATAGGGCTTACAATGCTTAAGAAGTCACAAAAATATGACAAAGCCCTTATGAAATCAATCAAACCAAAAATGCAAGCTCTAACATAAAAACTCTTGAGCCAAAATGATCAAAACTCTTTCTTTATGATGCAAATATAGAAACTTGACTTGAATGCAAGCTAATGATGCTCATACAAGTTTGAAAACACTTGTATGCATGGAAAATCACTTAGAAATTTATTTAGAAATTTTATGAAGAGAGTGGAGGCCATGAGAGGATTGATTTTGCCATAGTTTAGTTATAGGATAGATTAATGATGATTTAGGGCTAGGTTAGGGCCTTATTTATAGATTAGGCAAGTGTTTTAGGCCATAGGATTAAACCCTAGTTCCAATCTCAGCCCTTAAAATCGAATCTGGCCCCCAAGCTCAACACAATCTCAAAATGGTGCACCAGGCTAAACAGCCCGGCTGGACCAAGTCGACAGCCAAGTCAACAGGGCTGTCGACTTGGGTCCAACCAGGTCGACTCCCAAGTCGACAGGGCTGTCGACTTGGGTGCTCTGGCGGGAATTCTCCCGCCTGGCCCAAACTGGCCCAAATTTTCAAATTCAAACTTGAATTTGAAATCTGTTTTTGCTTTGGAATTTTCTGAAAACTTCGTTGGGCCTTAATCGGGTCATATGGACTCCGATTTTTGAAAACTCAGACTCTATTTCGCGTATTTTTCCGAGACGGACGCAATGGCATAGCCCGTTTCCCTTAATTCAGATTTTAGAATTAAATTCTGCCTCGATTTATGTTACAACAGGTTATTGAAAATACGGGTTGTTACATTCTCCCCTCCTTAAAGGATTTCGTCCCCGAAATCTTCAAGTTAGGAAGAACGTATCCTACCATCCAACATCCATCTACTCAAAACATCATCCACGAGCAATCATTGTCCTTACAAGATTCTAAATGTTGTATGAACATATGCAAAGGTGTGTGTATATGTCCTTATCTAATGCAAATATCCTCAATGCAAATTATGTTAGTGAAATGAATCCATATGTATGCAATTCCTAACATAATGTATAACATCTATATGTGTGCACATCACATACATCCATATGCAACATCCATGTGATAACACAAAAATTTTCATCCATGAATAAGCATAAACACTCATGCATATGCAATATGAGGAGTGTGTGAGCCGATCTAGTGCCTAACGTGTATAATGCATCCACGAGTAACCACTTGCAAACACTTGCAACCACTTGCAACCATCAAGCATAACATGTTTCAAACACATGTTTCATCCAAAGGGTTTCTACCAAAGGTTCTCATGACAAGATTAACACGATAAACTAGATAAACATGGATAGCAAAGAGAAAGATATGCTAACAAAGAAAAGAGATTGAGAGTGTACCCTCAAAAAGGAATGGATAAAGCCCACGCATCTTCTCTTCGGTTTCTCAAGTTGCGTCTTCTTCGGCTTCACCCCATTGAACCTTCACCAACTTGACCTCTCGATTCCTTAGCTTCTTGGTCTCCGTCCCCAAGATACGAATCGGAGCTCTCCTCAAGGTAGCCTCTTTCTCCACTTCCACATCTTTCAGAACACTCGGCTCAACAACCTCTGCTGATTCATGTAAACACTTCTGGAGATGCAAGACATGAAAAACATCGTGTACTCCGGCAAGCTTCTCGGGCAACTTCACTCTATAAGCCATCTGCCCGATCCTCTCTATAATAGGGAATGGTCCAACAAACCTCGGTGCCAACTTCCCAACGGCTCCAAATCGGACCACATTCCGCAAAGGAGAAACCTTCACGAAAACCATATCCCCTACATCAAACTCCAAATCAGTTCTTCGCTTATCAGCATAGGATTTCTGTCGGTCTTGGGCCGCTTTCATCCTTCTCCGAATCATCTCGATCTTCTCGGATGTATCTCTGATCAGATCAGGTCCAAGTATAAGCTTATCTGTAGTCTCCCACCAGCATGTAGGCGACTTGCACGGCCTCCCATATAAAGCTTCAAATGGTGCCATCCCTATGCTTGCTTGATAACTGTTATTATATGCAAACTCAACAAGAGGAAGATGGTCTTCCCAAGTACCACCAAAATCCAGAATACAAAGCCTCAACAGATCCTCGAGTACCCTATTCACCCTTTCGGTTTGACCGTCCGTCTGTGGGTGATAAGCCGTACTCAGATTCAACCTCGTGCCCATAGCTTCTTGCAAGCTATTCCAGAATTGACTTGTAAAGATTGGGTCACGGTCACTGACTATACTAAAAGGGACTCCATGAAGTCTCACAATCTCACGAAGATATACAGACGCTAGCCAAGATGCGGTCCTCTTGCTCTTCACCGGAATGAAATGAGCACTCTTCGTGAGTCTATCCACGATAACCCAAATGCTCGTATTCCCTTTCATATGACTCCAAGATAGTCGTAAACCAAGTTCGAAAGGAGTTTCTAGCCAAGGGGCCAATACTTATATCATATTTGAGAGAGGTAGAAAAGCTGCTAGGTGGTTTCGAACACCATAGTATCTCCCATATCCCTCGGATAGAGAACCATAAGGCAGATAAATTGGCCAAGCTGGCGAGTTCTGACAATCCTAAGAACATGAAAATGGTCCCGATTGAAACATTGGAGACTCCGAGTATTGATCCGATGGAAATTGATCTAATACTGGAGACTGAACCGGAAAAGGAGTCGTGGATGACACCCATAAAAAACTTCCTGATCAACGGAACTGTCCCAACCAAGAAAAGAAAAAGATGTGTCGTTATTCGTAAAGCCTCTAGATATATTATGTAGGGCGAAGTTCTTTATCGACAAGGATTCTCGATGCCACTCCTCCGGTGTATAGCTCACGACAACATCAAGCGGGTACTAAAGGAAGTACACGAAGGTGAATGTGGCGACCATACTGGAGGCCAGGCGTTGGCTGAGAAAATATTTTGGTATGGCTAGTTCTGACTTACTATGAATAAAGATACGCGTAGTTACGCATGGCATCGCGAAAAGTGCCAGAAATTTGCAAAAATTCCCAGAGCACCCCTAACAAACTAAAGAGAATGGTGAGCCCGTGGTCTTTCATCTTCTGGGGAATTGATATTATTGGAAGCCAACCAATCGCCAAAGGCAGAGCAAAATTTGCAATCGTGGTCGTGGATTACTTTACGAAATGGGCCGAAGCAGAACCATTAACAACGATCACGACAAAGCGAGTGATAAACTTCATCATCAGAAATATCATATGTCGATTTGGTGTCTTGAAAATCATTATAACTGACAATGGGACCCAATTTGATAGCATAGAATTTCGATATATCTGCTAGAGGTATCAAATCGAGAAAAGATACACCGCCGTAGCGCATCCACAATCGAACGGGCAAGTTGAAGCGGTAAACAAAATAATTAAGTTCATTCTGAAGAAACGATTGAAGCTAGCTAGAGCCATGTGGGTCAATGAATTGCCCATTGCATTATGGGCTTGCAGAACGACCTACAAATCGGTAAAGGGTCACACTCTCTTCTCCCTCTCATTCAGATCGGAGGCGGTCATTCCGGTGGAATTGGAAGTACCGTCCCACAGAACTACTTATTACGACCCAATGACTAACAACGAGCTACTCCTCGAGTCCTTAACCATGATTAAGGAAAAGGGGGATGAAGCGGATCTACATGCCTCGAGGCATATGCAACAGGTCGCCCGATATTATAACAGAAAAGTTCAGGCTTGAACTTTTGAACCTGGAGACTTGGTTCTATAAAGTGTCTTCCCAGACCCCATCTTCTTGGCCCCGAAATAGGAAGGACTGTATACCATCTGGTGGAAGCTTGATAATGGATCCTTCAAGCTAGTGACTGTGGACGGTAATGAAATACCCAGAGTGTGGAATGCCCAACATTTGCGGCATTGCATGTAAAAAGGCACGACTTGCCTAGAATAGTCTGGTTGCTTAAGAAAAATATTATGAAGTGGACATAGGCCATGTTTCGACTGAACCACTTTAAAAATATTGTATGTCCTTTACCTTTACTGCCCTTTTTCATGCATATTCTTTTGTTTCTACTCGTATATACTATTATGTACATGATTTTCATCACAGGCCCTATGATAATCCTAATGAACATTGGAATAATCTAAAAAACAAAATTAAAATTAGTGTGGTCCAGCTCTCGAAGAACAGAGTGTAGAGGGGAAAATAAAGTAAATGGCACAACCACCAACGCTCTAACTCTCACGAATTGAGAGAGAGTATAAAGGACGAGAAAATGAAGCGTCCATAAGGCGTGAAAGTGCACCACGATTGAAAGGTCACCTTTATCTCACTCTACCCTTGGCATCCGACGGGAGAGTACAAAGGCGCCAGAGACTGAGCACCGCAAATGAACTCCTACCCTACTGAACCATTCATTTCTGAACATAGGGGCAATACATAGTCAATCCTAATCAATCCTAAACAAGCCCTAGCAAGGCACCATGTTAATGGTGGATTTGGGGCATATATATACACATCACGATGAATGCAACATGATATGATGCAGAAAATTTAAATTTTCCTACAGGGACGATTTATGATGTGGTTTTGGTTATAACTTAGTTATGACTTGAATGTTTATGTTCATGACTAAGTATGACAAATTTGCAGGTATGCAATAATGCAAAAGAAAGAGAACTTTTATTTACTAAATGCAGTTTTACAAAACGAGACTGGTCAAAATGCGAGGGTCGCATTTGTGACAATTACAAAAGGCCAGTGGAAATATAAAAACAAAACATGAGCCAACGAACTTTACTTAGGTTTTGGAGACGATTTGAATTTTTCTCTTTCTTCTATTTCTTCTTTTTCCCCTTATCAGTGTTAGAGATACCACACTTTGTCCCTTTCTTCTTCTCCAAAGGAGGATCCTGTGGAGTGCCTGAGGACTGGGATGCAAGATGAGTAGTTATTGACTTAGACAATTTTATAATCAACCCAGACCCAGGAGCAGCCGCACCGAGGGGTGGAATGTTCAAGGTCTCTTCCTCAGACGTAGCCTTCAAAAGCTCATCATTCTTAGCATTCCTCTCAGCTAAGGTCATGCTATCCTCCTTCTCACCACCCCCGTGATAACAACATCCACCTCTTCATCTCCGTCGTCACTATCAGTGTCCTTCAGAGCTCCAATTATCTCAGAATCTTTAGGAATCTATGTGCTTGATGATATAATGACCTTCTCGACCGCCTTAGCCTCTACTTACTTTCCTCCAATTCCTTCAGCAGGACTAACACCTGAATCACGAGAAGCAACAGTTATTAATTTAGGAGTGAACATGGTCCTCTCAGCTGTTTGCTCCACAATGCGACGATAAGTTGTAACGGCTTTGACAAACTATGGAGAGGATGTAGAGATACCTTCCGTCGATTGCTCGCTTGGAGCTATAGTAGAAACCTCAACAGGGGAAGGAATAGGAACTTCAGAAATTATAGGATCATTGGGATTGTACTCCTCGACCCTAGCAGCCTTGAATACAACGGCTGAGCTAGAATCTTCCTCAACCAAATTCTTATCTTTAAGCATACGCTTCTCCTCCTCCATGGGTTCTTTAATTAAACGCCTCCCGTTTGCTAAGCGCTCAGGTTCCTCACTTTTGAGATAAGTTTGCATGAGTTGCTCCTCATCAATAGCCTTAACCTGTAAACGTCACTTTTCGCCTTCAACAATTTGGTCTCATACCTGGAACAGAGTGGTAGGATAGTTCTTAATCCATGAGATGTCTCGGGTTCGAATCACCTAAGCAAAGAAGTCTATTAGAAACTCATCGAACTCTTCTATCTTCTGTTCAGCCGTGGAAAATTTAGTGTTAGCATCGGAAGTAGACTTGAGGGCTGTGTCGACGTATCATTCAGCAAGAACTGCTCTTTCCTCAGCTTGAGCTATCTAGGCCTTCAAACTTGAAATTTCTTCTCCCAAACAACTTTTTTCTTGATAAGGCAATCATGTGATAATTTCATCTTGGGGTTAGTTAATCTGAGGTCCTCCATCACTTTTCTCATGGTTGTACGCTCCTTTCTGTTTGAGTGGAGCTCGGTGTGGAAACGTCTCTCCGCATCCTCGAATTACTTCTTGTAATTTTCGGCATCCCGCTGAGCCCAGGCAAGTTGAGCTTGGTATCTTCCAGTTCTTTCTCAGCCTTATCCTGGCCTTGATATCATATTCAGCCTTTTTTAGGGTCAACCACATCCACTTCAAGATGGCGGGTGATCTCGGAGTGTTTTTTAGCATACTTCTTCATTTCACGATATTGCTTAGCTACAACACCTACTTGGCCCATGACCGGTGTGTCCTAGTTTTCGAGAATTGGTTCGATATTTAAAACGAAGTTCATGTTCCCATAGTGAAAATCTAAAAACCGTTCCTTTAAAAAGGCTAACCTTTTCTCATTTTCAGTAGTAAGAACTACCGGCTGTGTAGTTGTAATGTCGGTGTTACGCTGTTTGGAAGGGACAAAAGCTTTCTTTCCCATTTCGAAGTCTTTGCTTGGGTCCTTATGCTTTCCCTTGGCCTCACAATGCTTTTTGGTAGAATTCTCCTAAGGATGAACACTTTTCGTAGGGATCGGAGCTTTCGGCGGTTGTTTGCCTCCCCACATGCTGAGTTTGGTAACTATGATGCTTCTCGATATCGTGTCCTAGGGGAGAACGAGAGCATGACGAATGAGGTTTGTGGGAATCGTAGTGCTTCCTGCTATCTCTCCTACGACTGTCACCACGGTCATGCTCGGTAACGGGACTGAATCTGGGCATGTACTCGCGAAGCTCCCGATGAGAATAACGGCGACAATCATTTTTCCAGCAAAAATGACAGACAAGTATAAGAATCAAGGGTCAATACAGTATATAAGTGTCATGACATGTGGTGCATGTGATGTGCATCTCTTATGTGATCCCCCCGACGGATTATAGCCCAGAGCCAGGCTTGTCTGTACAGTATCTCCGTCTTTAACATGAGTAGGCTCTTCCTCAGAAGTAGGAAAGAATGACACTATTCCAATATCCTCAGAAGTGTAAATATCGTCTATCAAAGAAAGCTTGGTTAAATCTCTAAATATTTGTTTTTCTGTTTGTAATTCATGAGTTGGAGGCTGTGTTGGTGGCGGTGTTCGTTGAAAGGGTTGCCTTCCAAGAATGGAAGCATCTTCCAACTGATCCCCCTGAACTTCTCTCCCAGCATACACACTCATATCTTCATCATCTTGGACACTCATCGGCGAAGGAATTTTGGAAAGCTCAGTTGATGTTCTAATTTCTGCAGTCACCTGTCCCTTGGTTGGGGGCATGCTACAGATTCTCCAGGAACGGGGACTATAGGAACGTCAGCCGGGGCACATACTTGTTGGGTTTGCCTCCTTGACCGAGGCCTGGTTTTATATCCAGCAGTTGATGTTTATGAAGGTTCTCATTGACTATGAATTTCTTGATCCTAAGAAAATCGGATTCGCTTTCCTTAAGGCAAGTCAAACGGTCTTCATACATTTCGCCCTCTTGCTTCTTGGGATTGGGAACTGTAAAAGGAAAAGAAATATTAGTGCATGGATTTATGCAATTGGAGAAGACACTTAAGGATTTGAAACTTGCTTGACCACAACCACCTCCTCACACGTCCAGTTTGGTGCTTTATATAGAACCACTCGGATTTAGCATCGCCTACATTACTGTGTCCATCAGTTAGGACTTTCTTACTAGGGACAGATTCGAAGAAGACAAAAGACGGAGTCCTTGTGGAACGATGTTTAAAGTGGAAGTAGAAGTTCAAATCTTCACAAAAGAGCTAAGTATCGAGAATTTCTGCGTATGCGATATACAAGCTATATAAAGCAGCATAGGCATTGGGGTGAAGCTGCATGGGAGCAATACGCAATCGTCTCAGAAAGTCAACGACGAGTGGATGAAATGGGGGAAAAGCGCATATTGAACACAAGACCGTCTTAATGGCCATCTACCCTTCTGGAGCAGAATGGGGCATATACGTTTCCTCCGCAATTTTAACGTCGTCACATGGAATCCCGTGCTTTTAACATATCCTCTTTAGATTTATTTCATCGTGTGTAGAAGCTATAGTCACTCAGATTGACTAACTTTACGGTATTCCTGAACTCATCGGGAGCACTATCTCCAGTTCCACCCTCTTTTTCTTCTTCCTTAAGTGATGTACTTTCAGATGATGTCGATCCTATGTCAATATCTATTTCATATTCTGATCCAGAGATATCCCAGTCTAGGTCTGAAGGTAGTATGTCGGGTCATAATAACTTGAAGGTTCTGAAGTAGTGCTCTTATTTGATAATCTTGTTGAACGTCTTCCAGAAATATCTACCATATTGATGAACAAATATAAAAGGAATTAAAGTATAGTTACCCATGACCCCCATGTGTGCAAATGCTAATGTGTGCTTATGCGTGTAGTACTGAAAGGAAACAACAAGAAGAAAGGTGGATGAGCACGCAATTGGTTGATGTATGTCGGTGAGTTATATTTATGTCCAGTCCAGATCGATTTGTTCGAGGGCACTAACCTAACTATTCGTGAATTTGCCGAAGTTACGATTAATCCTAAACAGGAGTATATGTTAGCAGTCTTGGTTAATTGGTGTTACCGAAATAAGTGCAAAATTATCTCGAAGATAAACTACTTCTCATGATTAAACTCTGTTCGCAAATATGGCTTCGTTCGTGTATAAGCATTGGCTCGTGACCATGGGTAACTAGGATGCTAGACGAAGCTCACAATCATGCATTATTTTTTATTGATAAGTCGGCTCGCCCCCTCTCTTGCCAGTTGTCCACGACTCGATAATGCCATCTGCTTCATTCGCGGAAGATCTGGCTCATATATGGGAATGGGTCTGCTACATCGGGTTGGCTCGCGTCAAAGGGTTGGCTCGTACTCAAAGATTAGCTTGCTCGAAGAGCGGCTTGTGAACATCCCCCTTTTATTGACAAACATGGGATCAGGGTGCTGAAGAACGACCCGACCCAATGCCTATATTCTCTCACGACCAGGCCCAACAGGGAACACATCTTCTCCAATCCCTACGCCTACCATGTCCACGAACTAGACTGATGATAAACTTATCTCAAATCACTTCCCTGACCTGCCTCGCATGATCCTAACTCCATCCATATCCTTTCATCTTACAAATCGTCGTGGATATTCACGAACAAAAACCCCAAAGTCAGACTATCCTACTTACTAAAGCTCTCGCTCCCAAGAGCAAGAATGTCAGCTACCCAATCCACTGCTTGAAGGTGAGAAGGCACCATGAACGTCGGTGGCAAACTTGGGAGGGGAAAAATCGAAATCTTTAGTAAGGGACACCGATAGTAAAAACTAGATTACAACAACAATTGAAATGATCAAAAACTCGAATTGCTTTTACATATGAATTCGATTCAAAGATTTGAAGGATGATTCAAATATGGGGGCTAGGGTTTTGAGCGTTTGGAAAAAATGGAAGCAGTAAAAAAGGTAAATAAAGAGAAGTTGAGATAAATTATGTACAATGGACATCAGAACGTTTGTATGCTCCATTACTTAATCGTTTGGTTCAGCCGAAGGACTTAGTGCGAGGCAGATGGGCCTTGGCCTAGAACAATACACATTCCGATATGAAAGAAGGCTTTTGACTAGGCACGCAAGCAGTTCAAATGCACCAGTCCTGATCTGTTCTGAAATTATTTAAAGTCGTGCACACCTACGTGAATAAAAGTCCCTAAAGTGATTGGTCAAACATTCATGAGATCTCCGAGAATTTAGTTGATGGACTATTTGCAATATGGCTCGAAGTTGGAAATCGACAAGCGCAGAAATAATTGGAAACTCGATCTTGTATTTATACTCGTTTCATGAAATTCGAAGACACGATTTCGTGAAATGACGTGACCATGCAAACCGACATGACCGTCATCACTCGTCATTTCAAGAATAGATACTTTGATAATTTTCAAAGCACGTTTCATCCTTGATAAAACATATTTCAAGGGGGCAAAATGTTGGCTAGCTTTTTGATCAAGCCACTAGAAACTTAAACACTTGCGATCAGATGGACAAGGACTCAAATACTCATAAGCTCGAGATAGAAATCCAAGCTCAAGAAACGTGACTTAGCTGCGTGGCTCGTACACTTAAGCCCTAGCACATAGGCTCGACTCGTGATCTACGAGCACGACCCAGATCGGGTCCAACCATCGTGACCCAACCCCATCTCCAGGAAAGAAGCATGAAGACTTGGTCAAGCTCCATGACAATCACGAGCCAAAGACAACGGATCTGATGACACGTGTCGATAATGGCTACATTGATCACTTCTCCACTTGCTCACGAACCGCTGTAAGATCTTCGGGGTGAATGCCACATGTTTTCGTGAACCGTCTGCAGAAATTGCCTACAGATAGTCCAGGACTTGTCATTTTTCGGGATCTTTGGCACTTGAGAGTTCTCCTTCCTCCATTGTCATATTTCATTCATTTCTAGTTAGATTTAAATCCAATTTACTGAGTATTATTTGATAGATATTGAGTGATTAATCGATGTAAGTGTGAGATTGAGTAGAGAACTTCATTGTAGTTGTACCCATTCATATAATCAAAATCATACAAAGTGGATGTAGGTCCATTAACGCCAAAGCGCTATAAATTTGGTGTGTTTACTACATTTCATTTTATTCCTAGTTATAATTCTCTACGAATGAAGATAATTTGGGTGTTATAACCACTTATTGGTCTACCAACAATGTTTCGTCGTTAATTCCTGACTAATTTGAAAGCATTTACCGTCGAATTACCAACAAAAAAAGTAAGGATAAGTTTACCTCAATTTATTTTCCGTCCCTAATCCTTTGTTAAATTATAAGGGTTTTCCTACAAAATACCTGAAAAACATTTTTTAACCAAAACTTTTTTGTCGTTAATCCTTGGAAATTAGTAAGGGTTTACCAACGCCTTTTATAAATAATAATTTATTATAAATTACTTATTCGTTGGTAAATAGTCAGTAAATAAATTAAAATAAAATTAATAAATAAAATTATATTTTTATTATATAAATAATATAACGACGGAAAACTATTGGGAAACTTACGCTAAATTCCATCTCCAAAATTTGACACAATTACCGCCATGGTTTTTATCAGCAATGTTATATAGGAAATCCGTCGCTAAAACTAATATAGGAACTTATTGGAAACGAATTTTGCTGCTACAAAATCAGTTTTTTCTTATAGTGTCAGTTGTTGATTTCATTTGGGAGATGAATTCACCAAATTTATAATGCAATTAAGCATTTGAAAAAATAATTCAATGTCACATAGTTCGCCAGAAGCACTAACCAATGCAAGTTGCAATCGATGAGCAAAACGATGCACATAATACGCATATGGACATTCCTCTAAAATAGCACTTGCAATCCACCCTAAGCACCTCGCATATTACTAACACCATCATATCCTTGAGCCTGCATATTTTGAACAAGTAATCCATTTTGACCAAGAACATTAGAGCAGACTTTCTTTAAAGTTTGCACATGACATCAAAGAAACGCTCTTTAATATAACCATCATTATCTATCTTAAAACGACAGCCATGTTCTCGACATTTGATTCATCTTCATTTTCAGGAGAGAGTGAAGTGGTAAACTTGAGCAATTTAAGAAAGTTTCCATGATTTGATGCATCAGTGGATTCATCATAAGACGCCCATTATAATTATTATTTTTGAATTTTTCTTTTAAATCGGGTTGACATGGTCCCATTACGTTATAACGACGACGAATTGCATCATGTTCCTTAAAATGATACATCCATATTCGTCGTCATAATCCTAGATCATGTTTCATGCTATCTTCACTTTTTTGAATTTTTTTGCGCGATCTACAAGATCTGAGCTATTTGCCCCCGAATTCAGAGGGGAACTAGGAGAAGAAATCTCGATAGCATCAGTTTTTATTTTTAATACAATGAGAATAATGTCTTTGATAGTTTCTTTGACATAGCTTCAAAAAATAAAGTATTTGTTTTATACAAACACTGAAATTAACCATTTCAATTTTAGGTAATTTCATCATCAAACAAGAAATCATAACAAACATACATGCAATTTCTACCTACAAACATAACACTATCTGCAAACAAAATTCACATCGGTAAATTCACACAGGAAAATTCTTACAAATAAAATTCGCTGCAAACAAAATTCACCACATACAAAATTTGGTGAAAGCAGTACCTTGAAGTTGAAACTTTTGCTAACTGAAAGAGGAAGCAAGATAGCAGGATACAAGAGGCAGCTGTTAGCTGAAGACCTAGGAAGAGGAGATGCGCTGAGATAAGAGAAGGCACGCTTTTGTTTCAATTTACATTTCTCGAGCGCGTTGAGTTTTTTTCTTTGAGTGTGTTATTTCTGAGCATCGCTATTTGATTTTGAGGAAAATATTTGTAGGGCAATTGCCCACCCGACCCACTATGTTAGGTCCATCACTGATCATGTTGCGAACTGTGTAGATTTATTACTTCAAAACACGTTGAATCACTTCTTTTCATAAATGTTTTTCTCTTTGAATCAAAGAGGTTTTCGAGAGCACGTTCTTTCGTGATGTAGTGGAGAAAGTTTGTGTAAGTTATGTTCGTTTCCACAAATTAGAATAACATTCGAGATTGATCAAATAATGCTTATGTTAGAGTTTACATAATTTAGGATGGAAGAAAGAAAATTAGTGTTTAACGACAAACTATTGTTGCATGTATACACCAAGGAGCTTAAATTTGTGTTGGCAATTTAAACGAAAATACACATTCATCATAACCTTTAGTGGTCGACTACTGTCGATGAGGGATGCCCTCACACTCCAACATAAAGGTGTTATGGTGGTAATCAATTCAGATGATTTTATGCAAAAACATATGACATACAATTTAGTTTCAAACAAAATTAAATAAATGTATGTAGAAATTTTATGTTAGTCATTGATAAATTCACTATTGTTACCATACCTTTAAATTTACCATAAATAGTAAATCGTCAATAAATTGTAGAAAGATGGCATAGTTTTTCTACACATAGTTTCCTATTCTTTAACAGAAAGATTCCTAGCAGAACTCGATAATTTGCACCTTTTCTCCAAAAAATATCATTTTCATTTTTTGCTTAGCAAAAATGAATAATCATAAGGAACTTGTAGAAACAAACTATTGACAATCCATATCTATTATGTGCATTAGTGCATGCCCATGGGATCTAAGCACAATGAGGCGAACTAATATAAAGGAAAAAAAACTCACAAAGCTACAAACCTAGCAAAGAGAGTCTAAGTTGATGGAATTAATGGAAGGTACAAACTAGATGCAACTTACTTAGTATATTCACAAGCACAAACTTGGTTCATTGGTCCCCTTGCTTGCTCTGCCTAATAGATCCATAAAATTATGTGTCTTCAGAATGGTTTGATTGCTTGGTGATAGGAATACACCAAACAAGAATTCCTACATGATTGTCCCAACTTCGAACATGAATTCCTATTCGATAGGCGGTACATAATATAAGAATTCTTTTTAATTTTATGATATTACTAGACATGATATTTTGCGTTGAATATACCAAATAAAATATCTTGTCCAGTATGAGATATTAGCAAATAAATTATGTGGTTGGTTATAGGTACATGGAACAAAATAACTTATTCGGGCATTTAATCAGGACTATGTAAAGAAGGAGAGGATTCTAGCCAGACCAAGGAGGTGTAAGAAGGAGCATGTCCAAAAAGATGTCTAAATCCATCTACCAAGCTAACTTCCTAGGACATACCCATTTCAACCGAACCAAATAGAAATTTTTATGAATTGAAATCTAGGTATATATGGAAATACGATTATATTAGCTATTTGCAGAAATATGCTGGATCGAACGAATAACATATTGTAATTACCGAGTTTACCCGAGCGGCCCTTACGCCTTTTTTCTCCTTTAAATATTCAGGCATCTAATAATTATGAATGTGACTTTTTGGACCCACCAGACTCTACCGAAAAGAAATCGCTAAACATTACCAAGGAGTTCAAATATTAGAGGACATATAATTGAATTTACGCCCAAATACTTGTAAATACTAAGAAAAATAAGAATTGAAATAAGAATGATGTGATGGCTGCTCTACACCTACGATATCTGAATAGGGAAAATTCCGCAAAATCATATCATATATCCCACAACTCATGAGATAAAATATAATAATAACACATAATTGATACAAAACGGGTGAGACGGTAAGTAGATGATAATTAACCATAACCAATAGTGTAGTAGATCCATAATGCAACATAATGAAAATAGATTCATACATGTGAAAATAACTTAAAGGAATCTGTCTTTAAAACAAAAGTACTACTGAGCCCCATAGTAGTGAGCAATAGAAAGTAAAGGACAACATAATAAGAATATATAAAGTAGTCTCCTGCTTGCCTACTGATCAGCTACTCATGCTCACTCCTTGACTGCCTTTAGTCTGCTTATTTAAGAGTACCTAGAGTAATAAGAAGCAGTGCATAAAACTACAAGTCATACAAAGTCCGGTATGAGAGATAGTAGTCTCAAATACTAAAGTAGGGTGATTGAGTAGGTATGGAAAATCATACCTGACATGTCCCTAAATCTAAAGTGTTAGAATATGTAATAATGTACTTTACTCTAATATTATCATGTCACTAGGCGTAAACGGATGTGTGCACGATAAGATAATAGCAAAAAATCAAGCATAGGCATCCATTCCCACAATCACTCACTCAGTACATTGAGTAAGCGATACTCAATAATTTGATCACCAAATCTATCAAGGCACTGGTAGGTCCTACAACGATAGACTCCAACAGACTATCGCATTGTCGTACAGCGATGGACTATAGAATATAACCCTACCCAGTCCAAAACATCGATAGGCTCTGGGGTCCGGGCTAATCAAATCAAAACAACGATAGACTCTGATCCATCCTTGTGCTATCCTTTGAAGATGTACCAAAATAACGAGTGTTGATAACTCCTTTGCATACGTTATTTGCAGCAGAATCCACCTTTAGATTGCCTATAGGACACCAATATGAAGTCATCGCTATTTAGGGTACGACCACTTCCCCATGACTCCTGCACTAATCCGCGAGGAAAGTGCGTTTTATGATGTGCCAGACTGATATGGGACAATCATCAAAGAATAATAACTCAAAACAAAGCCTATAGCATAACTCTCAGCTCCTGGATAACACATAATAGAAAATATACAACAAGATGTACTAGTGAATCATAACGGGACAAAAAACTCAATATCAATAACATCTCACAATCACCAATACAAAACAACTGCATAAATGAATATCTGTACATCAAGCCTCACTACATAATTCTCAAAGTACCAACATTCATCAACATACAACTAAATCAACAAGTATCTGTAGTATAGAAATAATACGTCAGCCTCCTGCTTGTCGTCGCGTAGCATCATTGGCACCAAAACATGTCATGTGCTATCTCAGTCTATTCACCAACAACATTGATGAGCAACCCAAGGTATTAAGAGGAAGCATAAAACTTTGAATCAGACAACAATCTTAGTGAGCAATAAAATAATTGTCAACAATTACATAGGATATATGAGTGCGAATAGTCTAACATCTAACCATCCTTCCAACCATATAGTTAGCACGTGATAATCATCTTTAACATGCCACTTCAAAATAGAAAAATGATATCCCCCCAATTTCGCCTCTCTTCGACATCCAACGGTGATAGTCTACCTAGAGAAATAAAGAAGAAAGCATGCAATCAACCATAGAATCCATAACTGATAATATCCTAGTTATCAACGACTAAACCACGAATACATCAATCATCGAAAAAATGGTCGTTGTCATCTGTTTAGAGATAATGAAAATCCTGTTTCTAGCCATATGTCACCTTATATATGTTTTCCTCCATCTAAGACAACTAGACCCATCTTTATCCAAGGTACACGATCCTTCTGATCCTAATGGGCGTTTGTACGATACCCCTTCTTTGAGTCCACTTGAACCTTCGATTTTAGATGATTCCTTGGAACTTCTAATCTCACGAGCCATCTACCTTGATGACTCCATCTTTTAGTTTGAGCCGCTTCTCAAACTAATTCCATTATCTTCCACGATCAACTCCCACTGGAGTCAATCTATCATCTTACTACATCATGCATCATCCCAAGATCAGCATCACATTTATTCAATCTTCAACCACTCCGTCTTGAGTTCACAATCAAAGTATTAACCACCTTTGAGTTGCACTTAAAACATTTGAAGACCTTGGTCCACCAAACTTTATCAACAACCTCTAGAAGACAACATCATCATGCGCACAAAATTTGGGCTTCCCACCAAGCACCATGATGGACCAGTACCAGTCCATACACTTAGTCAAAAAATTGAATAAGTGTTCAACCCCTCAAACTCTATCCTCGAGCACTTCTGACCAGCCCATTCTCGAAGCCAAATCCCTTTTCGATGAATTATCATGTTGGTCCATCAACCATACTCAAGCAATCAAACTTCAACCCATCCAAATCACCTCAAACTTTGGAAGCATTTTCAATTTAACACCACGATTCCACTTTCCAAAATTTATCGTCATCCATGCAACCCTGATGGATAGGTACAGGTCTATCGATTATGGTCCGGTATCGGTCATCAAAGTCGGCATATTTTCACCTCGAAATTTTTAGCACCCTTCTTGCATCCATCGGGACTCCTCGCCAAGTTTCATTTGAAGCCGATCATTTGAAACTCCAATTTGTTCCAATCTTTAATTTTAAGTTCCACGGCAAACAATTCTAACAAACGATTCAAACAATGCATACAACTCTATTAAAAAATTAGTTCATCCGATTTTGGTCATAAAACAAGCACATAGTAACAACCCAAATTTTTAACAAACAATAATTAATTAATGGATTAATTAATTGAGAAATAAAATGATAAAATTAATATTTATTTGAAAAATATTGAGAGTTATGCAAAACATACTTTAGCGTTGCGTCCATTACAAAATTCTAATTCAGGTAGACTTTTAATTTGAGTAAATCAGATAAGAAACGAAATAGTTAAGAGCTAAAGAAGTTCGAACATAATTTAAATAATTAAAAAAACAACCAGCTTAGAAAAGCAATAGTAAGTAGACGACCCATCCTGAACAGGGTTGACATATGGGTCGACCAAGGTCTAAGGCAGGTTAGAAAAGCAATAGACATTTACATTCATTTGATGCTGAGATGGGAAAAGGGCATGTTAATGTTAATTTATTAAGGAAAACATGGAACAAATATTGGAATAACATGTTAATTGACACTGATTTGTAGCATTACAATTTGGCATCGATATCGGAAAACATGTAATTTGTCATTTGACATTAAAATGGGTAATCAACGTTAACTTGGAAAGCACGTTAATTTAACGTTAGTACCGAAAACACGTTAATTTTACTTAATATGACATTAAGTAATCTTATTGGAAAAAACATGTTGACCAAAATGAGTTATACTTAATATGACATTACGTAATCAGTATGGGATAATATAATTGGAACAAATGGCATTTAATTGGAAATTAACATGCAAATGGAGAACATGCGAGTTATACTCAATTTAATATTAAGTAAATATGTCATGGGAAAATATGAGGATCAGACATAATTAAGTAAAATGAGTTACTATAATATGTATATACTTCTGAGTAGGTGCTTGTCTGTTTGGGGCAGGGTTTGTACATAGAATAACAATTATATGAAATGTCATTTTACAACCATGCTTATTAATGAACTTAAACCCGCAAAGTTAAACCTTAATTGGGGGCACAAGCTTAGAGGGTAGCTTGTGTCAATCCTGTTGTGTGGAATCCGTAGCAGTCAATATCCCTCCTAATTAATAGTCTCTATCTGAATTCGTAGAAGTGCACAACAGTCAATCTGCCTGATCTGATTTCTATTATTATTGTTATCATCATTATCTTTTTATAAGAATAGTCAGTCCTTATTATTAGTTCATATTAGCTATTGTTCACCTTTTGACATGTATAGACACCTACCCTTTTCTGACAATAGAACCACTGTTTATTTGTTTTACTTAACTCAATAAGTCGAGCTGGTAATTACAGTAGCTCACCAGGCTTTATGTCTGACTCATTTCCTTTCTTCCTTTCTCTTTTCTTTCCCACAGGCTTACGAGAAGAAGGTAAGTATTTCAGATTTCTTTGTTAGCTTTGTCGTGATGACTTTCTACAAGTTGGATTACTTTATGTTCTCTTTCCAATGTAAGGTTGTATCTTTTTTGCTATATTTAGGGATAATCTTATTTTACTCTAATGTTTTTTTAACTAAGATTTTGAGATACGACAATTTGTAACTGTTTGGTTAAATAAAATGTGACGATCCCTGTAACGACCCGTATTTTTCTACCAATTTAATTGGATTATTTTAAAATATTTTAATAATTTAAAATATTGGTTTGAGGTTGGATAATCGAATTTAACGATTATATTGTGAATATATTATTTAAAATAAATAATAAATATTATTTTTAATTTCCAAAATATGGGAAATTGTCGAAATTGAAATATACTGTGATCCGACAGTTTAAAGTGGTCAAATATTGTTTATACTGAAATATTAGTGACAATTCATTTTGAAAACGAAGACGAATATATATAGTTTATAATTTAATTAAATAACGAGCTGCAACGGCGCGGCAGTTCGCGTTTTGGCGTTTTGAACTTCAATTGGTCGTACCGGGTTCAAAATAAGTCGGATTTCATTGAAACAAGAAACGTTGGGACCAGTTTGACAATATCTTCCCAACGACAGAGAAAAATCCTGTTTTCGTCGTGTAGATTTTGTTTTATGTCCAAATCAAATTTTGGGAAAAGCAGCGCCAGGAATTCTTTTATATATATAGCGCTGCAGTTATATAAAATAATGGTTTTTAAATATTTTAAACATCGAATTGGCTTGGAATTCAACCCGGGATATTTTTCCTTGGTAATACATCAAATTCTGGTCGTGTATGGCCAACTGCAATATTTTAATAATATTATATTGAAGTACTTTAAAATTGGGTTATTTTATTCAAAATTGGCCAGTTCAAAAGGAACATTTTTCAAACGACCTCTGTTTTCGACGAAACAAATTTTGTTGGGACCGTAACAGTAAATTATTGCTAGATTTTCTGACGGCGCGTCAATCGGGGTTATTCTGTGAGCGTGGCAAAATAAAATGTAAAAATAAATCGATCAAATTGGACGTGTACAAACGCTATTTGAGCATACGAGCACGGAATTCGACGAAACAAGATTCGTTAGGACCGTATCATCAAAATATACTATGCCGTCCAGTCGTAACTCGAACGGGGTTTGTATGTGAGCGCAGCAGCGAATAAACGATGTTCGAAAACGCGATAGACACGAAATAAAATATCGTTAGTCAACGTCGCTCGTCACGTCAACTTAAAATATATTTTCCCACCATTATATAAACCCCTACACCAGAAATTTCAGCCCAACCCTCATCTTCTTCATGTATTTTTGCAAAAAAGCCCCTCATTACAAAAACCATTATATCTTTCAATCCAAGAAGAATTTGCTATGGCAACCAAAGGCAAAGTTGTAGATCGGCTCGTTGTCTACCTCCTGTAAAAAGTTGGGGTTGATCGGAGCTAGGTGGTGGCCGGAAATTGGCGAGAACCGTGGAAAACTATTTTCGTTTTTCACTAAAATTGATGTGTTGTGGCCGATTTCGTTGGACGAGGCCTTAGGGCTTTCGAAGAGGGGAGATCATGCTTTATTTTGGCGGTGGTCTCAGATCCTAACGTTGCCGGTGGTCGGAGATATTGGTAGATGAACTGAGGTGTATTTCTCTGGGCTGTTTTTCACAAGAGCGGACGGAAATGAGGATTTTCCGGCGAAGTCTGTCATCGAGGGGGTCGGGGGTCTGACGTGGACGAAAGGCGGAGGCGAGGTGGTCGCTTTGGGGGTGGTCCGGTCACCTGAAATGGACGAAGGCGGCGGTTTTTGGGGCATGAACGGAGCCCGTTCGTGGCTGTTTCCACGGCAATCGAGGAGGTCTGGGTGGCTGGCGGTTTGGACGATGGCGTCTCAGGGTGGCACGGTGACATGGGTCCGGTCGGTTGGTGTTCAGATGGTCGGAATCAGTGGTTGTAGGTGGTGGAAGGCGTCGAAGTTTGGGGTGAATGGTGAGGTATCGGGTTTCAGCGAGGTCAAAGGAGGAAACGCGTATCCCATTTAATCTCCTGCTGACGTGGCCAGTTCAAACGTTAATTAAGGTAATGATTAGGTGATGATTATTTAATTTATTTAATTAAATTATTAATTAATGGTTTAGTTATAAATCGTATATTTTTTTCAAACTTCGAACCAACGTAACTTGTTCATACGTTAACGGATTTCAGCGAAACTGGATCCGTTGGGATCGTAGGGACGAGACCTACCCGCTGGATTTGAGTAGAAGTCAATCCGACACCGTTGAAAATTCAGCTATTTTTGGATGAACGGTTCAAATTAAAAGCGACAAACGCGTCAACCGTCGACCAGAACAAAATATGGTGAGTTAATTCTCACACCTTCTGGAATACTGTGATGTGGTACATTCACAGTTAAATATATTTTGCAGTTTACAGTTTAAATTGGCTGATTGGATGCGATGGATGCAAATTGGTTGTTACCTTCTGATTGATTGCAGCTGATTATTTGTTTAACTCGTATATTGTTATCAACTGACATCTGTGATGCAGAGAAGGACAGGTTGGAGGGATCCGACCGGATTCCTCAAATAAACTGTATTTTTGGTTGTTATGCATATATATGAATTGTTTGCTCTTACTGACACCAAAACCTGTTTGGATGTCGATGGTTGAATGTATATTCACCGGTGTTGTGTTTAAAATCAACCGACAGCGTTGATGTGGTAGTTGACATTGAATGGACTAAAGGGGACTGTTTTACCGTCGTGCGACTGTTAGGTGAATTGACGTGTTCTAAAGGTTATAAATTTATTTATAACTGAATTAAAGTTATTCAATCGTTTTATATGAATATTTAAATTGGAAAATTATAAATAAACATTTTTAATCAAGTTAAAGGAAATTATTCAGATGTTTTAAAAAAGTTGAAAAGGCAGAAAAGCAACGGATTTACCTACGGGTTGTTAAAATAGAATAATTGTTTTTATAACAATTAAATAGTGATTTTTAAATTAATTAAATTGTTTAATTAATTTGAATGGGAAATGACAAAGAAAATCAGTTATTGGTTAACTGAAGTGAACGGTTGGTAGAAATCAACCATTTTTTTTACTGAAACCAATAGTGGGATTAAATTAACTTAAATATTCGTTGAACGAAACAAATAGTATCACGATTAGTTAATCTTTGATTAACTATGAATAAAGGAAATTTTTGAATTGATTAGTGTTAAACATTCGTTATCTCCCGATTAACTAAATAAGGAAAATTTTCAAACTATTTAATGTAAATGAATGTAGTTAGTATTTAAGCTTGTAAAATGGTAATAATTCTATGAGTAAAAGTGTAGTTAACTATTCTTACAGTTAATATTTGAAGTTAACCATTATTTTATGTAAGGATAATGGTTTTAAATTGAAATTCATTTGAGAAGTGTAAAAAAAAAAGGGGCGATATGGTATGATCGAAAGGGACGATAAGAGTTTATAGAGATTGTAAAACCAAATTTTAAGCGTGGTCGTAAAAGAGGTTGATAAAAGGATTTGTGGAAATGTAAGTTAAGTCAAAAGAGTTTATAACCAAAGCGATGACCAAAATGAGATGCAAGGGAAAACACATACCGTTGGTTTGTGTTAAATATTGATAAATGGAATTCCGAAATCAAATCCAAGTTAAAGGAGATTATCGAGTTGTTTAGTGTTAATGTAGTTAATCTTAATGTAAATGGTTATTTTAATAATTAAAGCGATGGCTTTAATTTGGATTCAATTGAATATAATGAAATGGCAATAGGGTTTGACCAAAAAGATTTATAAAGTGTTATAAAGAGTTTTAAGGATCCAAGCTGCCAAACAAGGTTTTGTAAACAAGATTCATAAGTGAAATTGAACTTTACGTTAAAATGGTGTTTTGAATGAAGACTTCCTTAATTAAAGGAACTAAGTAAGATGATTTTTGAGCAAGGATTTCAAATGTAAGAAACAGTTATGGAAACCCAGATTTGAAATCGAGATTTGAAATGAGATTTAGTATCGCTGTTTAAGTGACAAACTAATATTTTTCGGAGGTAAGAACGAGTTGATCAAGGTCTGAGAGGTAACTAAAATACCCCAACTTGGTTGGCTTCACTATTATCAAGGAATGGTATTAGTTTGGTGTGAGTGGAAGTGTTGAATTGGATTTATCTTATACGAGGAATATCAAACTCCAATGCAAGATTTTGGGAATTAAATAATACTACCATATTAGTTTCAAAGAAAATAAGAATATTGATTTCAAATTATATTAAACATTTGTTATTCAATTAGAGTTGATCGAATATAGTTAAAGTTAGTCAAACAAAGTTATCTAGGAAAAAGTTCCATTGCGTACGACTGCTAGCGTAATTCGCAGGGTTGAAGATAGCCTACGGCGGTCGGATGTTTCCTGAGGGAATCAGGCGTAACCATTGTGATCGCTGCGATCTAGAGTCGAGTGAATGGAGTTAAGTCGAGTATTAGTTAATAGGAGTAATCAAGTCAAGTTTGTCGAGTTAAATAAGTCGAGTTAGTCGAGTTAGAGTTAATCAATCAAAGTAAATTTGTTAAAGTTAGTCAAAAGGGAATTTGGTTAAATATATTTTTAAAGGAGGTCGGGTTGTGCCAAGTACTGAATCTGAAAACTCATTGTGTTCACACTATTGTTATTTGATAGTTAAAACACCGACTATCAAACCAGACCAATACGATTGTTGGTTCGGAAAGGCCGGGATCGAATTATATTCGAAAACCATTTCGACCATCAAATACGTGAAGACGTCGATTGAAGACGGAGCAAGTGAAGACCGTGGATCTTCATAAGCGGAAGGACTACTTGTTGAATTTCTCTGGCCTGCAGCCAAAGTTATTTTGATTTGTGATTCTGTCGTGGTTCAAATCCACGGGTTGCAAGGACTTCTCGCTACTGATTCATGGGGTGATTCCTATATGAGATGCAGTAGGAGAGTACCTTCGGTTCATCCTGTTCCTGGATGACTTGTATGGACGGATGTCTGACAGAGTATTTCCAAAGGAATTACATGCGTTGATTTCTCCAAACGTACGATAATTGACGGCGGAGAAATGGTTATTCTCTAGCCAGATAGCTAGAGTATGTTTGTGGACGTCAATCAAGTGTGATCTGGCGGATCTGACGATGTGGCATTCAAAGTGAATGATGACCAGATGTTCTAGAGATAAAGTTCTAGCCTCAAGCCTCATCAACCGGGAAATGACAAAAATCGGGCAGGCAGCATGGCTATGTGGGTCGCTCCCATTAGGATGTATGATCACCTATCTAGAGAAATTCTTATTGCTTCTTTATCTATTCGATGCTGACCCTTTTCGGGTGGCGGTTGCTGATCCCAACCGTCGGTGATATACATTCGATACACTCAAGCGAAATGAGTGGTCGGTCATGTGAGGGCCGGGTTGCAAGACGTTCTTGCTGAACCCAGTGTATTCGCCTCTAGAGATACACGTGCGGAAGGTGGACCCATACCTTGTCAAGTTGGAATCCAATATCCAATAAGCGCCCGCGTTTTTTGATTGTATACTATATATGTGGAGCGTGAGATGCAAGCGTTCCTCTAGATTATTATTTACTTGTATTTAGACATTATGATAATATCAGAGAAAGATATTGATTTCAAAAATGTTTTGGGTTATAGTAAGGTAAAAACCATCCGTGTTTATGTGTGGATTGGTCTTACTATTACCTTTTGATTTCGAAAGGATTTTGCAAAGTTAAACAAGTTGTGTGTTATGTGAATTTATCACTGATGGTATTCCAGACTGACCCGGTGTATTTTGTTTTAAATCAAATGTGCTCGGGTCAGACCGAGTATGTTCCAGGTTAGGTTTCGCTTGGCGTTTCAGGAGCTGGAAGCAGGCGGCTTCACCGCTAGTTATTCAAAGTTATTATTCCGCTGTGACTAATGTATGTGTACTCTGATGATTGGTATGTTTTATATAGTTCTTTGTATAAAGAGATTTGATATTTTATTTTATCTGTTCCGCTGTGAGATTCTGATGTGTTCTTCTCCTTTCTTCTATTCTAATACTTCTTTCTTTCTATTCTCACCCTCTAAATTCTTTCTCATGACAATCTGGGGGTTCGATACTTGGGTTTTTGGCAAGTGATACGAGTTTATGTATTGTTGTCGAGAACTCGATTGTCGTTCCTTTCCCCGGGTCGTTACAATCCCATTTCCCGTACAGACGGAGACAAGGGTAATCTTTGGAATATAACACAAAAACAGATAATAGCAGGACAGAATTAAATAAATACACTAGATAAGGAACAATAGAATATACTGGATAAAAGTAATCATCAGAGTTACACAGTATACAGGATCTTACTTAGTACAAATGCAGTTCAGATATACATAAATGTCTACATCGGAAAACAAACATAATGTACAATAGGAGCTGAACAACATAAAAAGAGATAAATGATAGAATCCATCTTCAGCTCCAGCTACCCAGAGAAAGCCAGCTAAACCTGAATACAAGGCTGCCCGTGTAGAAAAAGGGGCACCCCAGTTTGAAAGTGAAAAAAACTACGAGTCGGTCATGGGACTGGTATGAGAGATCTACTCAACACATTTCAAATATGGCAAATCACATGACCACGCCACTTTCGTGGAACGGGTTTACTCCATTGGATTGTCAGTGCTTTAAAACAAATCATTCTTTTAAACATCGCGATGCTTTTTTATAAAAATGAAGCCATTATAAGATTCAGTTCCCATCACACAATGCAACGCAAACCGGAGGATAGAGTTTTACCTTATAATGGCCAAAATATGGTTGATACGAATAAAACAAAAGCAATTGATATTATTACTAGTGTTTACATGTTTCAAAAACAATTTCGAATCATAACTATCAATCATAGACGGCATGGGTACCACATATCATGTCGCCATATATATATACAATCAAAACCGCATGATGTCGTATTTGGAAATTGGATTTCCGTCATGAACCAAGGCAAAAGATAGTCCTTACCGAATTCGAGACGCTCTAGCCCGCCACTCAGTCAAGCCTTTGGATCGTCAGGGTCGGTCAACCGATGTGGATTAAAATTCCTAAACAATGTGTTTCCCCGCCCTATGGGGCGTAGGTGAGCCAAAGAATGGCTCCATCGGACCCGGATCGTCCGATCTAATCGAGGCGCCTCGCAACAGCAACAACCACATAAGTCAAACTCGTCAGGGCGTGTAAAACCACTGACGCCACCTCTAGCTAGAAGGAAACGCATGCCATCCCTGATGTCCTCTCCCGTTTTTGGTTCATACCGGAGTGTGAGGCTCGCGAATTCACGTTAGACACAAAGCTATGCCACACAGGCGGTGCTTTGATCATCACCACAAGACATTGCTTTTCAACATAAGCCCTGATCATTTGCCACTTAGGCATGCCACACTAGCAATTCATGCCATGCGACTGATGTCCATCGATATACAACCTCTGAGCTCGTGCGTTTCAGAGAAAGGCGTTAAGCAGAAGAATAAATTATTCGCCGCCAAACAGATGTATATTTAACAGAGATCAATCAACACAGAATAAAATCCAATGCCAGACACACAGTCCATTTACAAGTCCGTTCTGGGTTTGAACGAAACCGGAGGCACTATATACCTCGCAAACCCATCGATCACCACGTACGTCTGGACGATCACCACTCATTATCCATATTTCGGGATGCCTCCCAATCAGGACCTCGGTTACCATCCAAACGAGGTGAAGATCTCCGCTCTTCGACCATCGTCTTCATCTTTGATTTCTTATCGTCGATTCAGTTATTCAGAATGGGATAAACCCAATCTTTCTGAGCAACTCGCGTATATAATAAACAAGTGCAACACTAACATATACACGCATCATTTCAATTCATTAGTCACTAACCGTCAATCAGTAAGAGAACGATTTCCCAAATATTAACCTCGAAGGCCGAAACCAACATCAGATCAACACCCAGGGAACCATTCGACTTAGCCAATCTTCAGTTAATTTCTAAATCATATCCATATCGTTTATAATATTTTATAACGATTTATCGCTATTTTTATTTATTTTAAAATAGCTAATTTATTCAATACGATGCTTCGAGCCCTAACGCGACCATGGCGCTGTTTTTCTTTAGATTTGATTTACACATATCTGAAAATCTAACCGTTGGATCTTCACAAAATTTACATCATTAGAAAGATCTTTTCAAAATGAATCCAATGGTTCCAGTTTCGGGAAAATCGGACGGTCGGATCTCCCGGTATAATCGTTTGAAGTTTCGATTTCAAAATACGAACTACAGCGTCGTTATTCGATTAAATATAATTCTATTTATATATATATATAAATATAATCGATTCTGGCGCTGTTTTTCTTCAGATTTGAATTAAATATTCCAGATAATCCAACTGTTGGATTTTTACAAAGTTGGTGCCGTTGGAAAGATTTTCCCAAAGCGAACCCAACGGTTGCGATTTCAGGAAAATCCGATGGTCGGATCTCCTGGTATAATCGTTTGAAATCACGGTTTCAAAATACGAAGTGCAGCATCGTTATTCGATATATTTTAATTCTATTTTTATATATATATATATATATATATATCGATTCTTCTATTTCAAAGCTATATTCTTTTCATACATTTGGTAAAAATGATATTTTTATCTAACTGTCTTCTATTTCAAAACTTCACTACATTTAGCAGTTCATGTATATAATAAAAATGTGATTTTTATTGTAAAACAATTCATTTCAAAACACTATTATTTTATATAGTTTATATAGATGATAAAAATGTGATTTTTATTATAAAACAATTTCTTTTAAAACGAGATTATTTTATATAGTTTATATAGATGATAAAAATGTGATTTTTATTATAAAACAATTTATTTCAAAATATGAATACCATTCAACACATGAATTTCAATTCAACGAATGAATATCGATTCAACACATGAAGGTTTTCTATAGTTTATATAAATAGATAAAAAGGTGATTTTTATATTTAAAACACGAACAACATTCAACACATGAATTTCAATTCAACAATGAATATCAATTCAACACATGAAGGTCTTCTATAGTTTATAGATATAGATAAATATGTGATTTTTATATTTAAAACACGAATACCATTCAACACATGAATTTCAATTCAACGAATGAATATCGATTCAGCACATGAAGGTTTTCTATAATTAATATATATAGATAAAAATGTGATTTTTATATTTAAAACACGAATACCGTTCAACACATGAATTTCTATCCAACGAATGAATATCGACTCAACACATGAAGGTTTTCTATTCAACGAATAAATATAGTTTCAACAAATGAAAATAATTCAAACACATGAATATTATTCAAAATTTCGGCAGCATAACGGCAGGGTAGTTAAAACCGGGACCGTCCCTAGTACGGCTCCTCGCTCTACCTTAAAACCTCGCGGTTTTTGACAATGGGGATCATGCATCTAGTTCGTACGCAGGCAGCATGTATATATTTAGTTCATTTCCACAAACTAATCCTATGTGGTTTCAACCAAATATTTCTCAACCACAAAAGGGTATTTTTCAACCGCAATCAATCAATATCAACCACAAACAATCCCAATCAACCATTCGTTATAAATCAATTTTCACACCAATCACAACCAATAAATATCGTCCATGGTTTGTGGACGAGGGGCGTATATATATATATATATATATATATATATATATATATATATATATATATAGCAATACACTTCTATTTCAACACATATATAATTTTTTACAATACATATATAACTTATACATCGAACGTACAACTTATACAACGCTTATACATGAGGTTTACAATGCTTATATAACTCATACATCGACTATATAATTTATACATCGTTGTTTTCTATATCGTTTATAAATTAGAAATCTCACATTGGGTTCTACTCCACCAAAAATAGCAGAAGGCTCAGAAAAATATGCGATTTCTTCTAAAATGTAGAAGACGTCCACACGGTCACGATGTTTCCTGTTTCATCGAATTTCGTCAAGAAACGAAAAAGATATGATTTTTCAAAGTTCAGATGTAATAAAGGACTCACCTTTCACGATGGTTCAAAACAAGGTTTTGATCTTTCGATCAAACCGTTGCGCGATAGGAGAATCAGATCACACAGCATCGAAGAGCTTCGAACCACCTTCCCGGCGCCGGTGGTTTCGCTCCGTTCGGTGGCGCCCTGAAGGCTCCGCGGCGCTCCAAAGTCGTGGACTTTGAGGACTCGTATCTCCCTCCACACTTGATGATAACTAGCAAACCTTAGATGGATTTGAAGAGGAGACGAAGAGCTTTGAAATGAATCAAGAATCACGATTTTTCATTGAGTGGTTGCTGAGAAATCGAAGAGACAAGGTTCGGATCTCCTTCCGTCGTCGCGCCTGAAGCAATCGGGGAGAGAGAAAAATTATTGGCCAAATAGATTTATTTATTTATTTATATATGTTTAAAAATCCAAAAATACCCCTTGTCACACGCGAACACCAATCCAAACCCAACGACTGTCATCCCTAGCGTTGTACCCCCATTCCGAACACAATGGGATATGTTTCGTTGGCCCATTCGACTGTTTCAGTCAGTTTCCATTCAATTTAAAATATATAACATTCAATATTCGATTTGAACGTACATTTCAATTTGCCAGGGCCACAAACTAATTCAAAAAATTCCAGAAAAATAAATCTAGCTATGTTTTGACGATATAGTCCCAATAAAACTAGTTTCGTCGAATTTTGAGACCGTTTGCAAAAAGGCCCATTTCTGGTCGATCCAATTTAACTGTAATTGACCAAAACACGTTTTCCTTTGCCATGCTCACATACTAGCTTCAAAAATTATGAAATTTGAAACCTAGCAATAACTTCACATCCCGGATCCAACAAAAGTGGTTTCGTCGAATTCTGAGGCCGTATGCAATGGCTAATTTCACGGGCTATATAAATTCCAGAGCGACCTTTCTGAAAATTCATTTGGCCATAACTTTTGCTTTCCGCTATGAAAATTCGATTTTTCAGATTCGTTAGAAAGGTATTTACTAACAGATTTAAATATTTTTGGTTTCACTCAAATCCGTTTTGTTTTGCACCCGGTACAGTCCGACAAAGTTTGAATTCAAATTTTGAAATTGCAGCGCCATTTCAGGCCTTGTTTATAATTAGAATTAATTATGTTCGTTTTCAATTGTCGATTCAAACTCAGTTTTCATTGCTATTATTTAAAATATTTATTTTAAATATTTAAAATCCATTATTTTAGCCAATTTAAAAAATTTAAATTGGTTCAGATTTTCTGGGTCGTTACATTCTCTCCCACTTAAAACTTTTCATCCCAAAATGGAACAAAGTCGAAAGTGGTTTGATTAATCAACTCTACGTTCGATCTGGCCTCCATTCTCCAACTTTTCAGTTTTTGAGAATTTTCAAATTCTTCAAAAATTTGGCTAACACCTGGAATTTTCGAAAAATTTCGCCATAACCTCCTTTGTACGGGGAGAGGTTTGGAAATTTATTGGGCCGTATTCTGTATCCAATAAATCCTAATAAGCATACACATATTTATAGTGATATATTCTGGTGTTTACAGGGGAGCATGTATTGATAATAACTCCAAAGAATAAATTCTCGTCACCCTGTCAAAGCCTGAGGGAGTTTGTATTTTAAATGCTCCAGAGGATAAATCCTCGTCACCTCGTCCCGTGTGCGAAATAAATAGTCCATGTGCCGTATCTAATAACTAGAGAGACGTGGTTATTGTCAACTCTAGACCCGTGTGGGGTTTTTATTAATCTGGCAATTTTATCGTTACAATTTAAATAGTCCATATCAGTCATCAGTTCAACCTATAAAATATATTCATCGCCATACAAGCCTCTCGCTCGTATGGTAAATCTTCCACCTAGTCACACAAACTCCAAATGCTTATGTGGTATATGATGAAGTATGCCTATCTTCAAAAGTATGCCATGCAATGAAGTTCAAAATTAATTGTTACTATCCTATGGTGACGTTTATTTTTACACACAGAACAACCAGCACTCCACATCCAATGGCATTCACAGGAGTTGATATAATAATACTTCGCATCCAACTCATTAAGGTTTACCTATTAGTCGGGCACGCAAATAAAATCTTTACTCAACAGCTAATCCATTTACCTGTTCAAACATATATAATACACATGTATATATATTTCTATTTATCTTCTAATCAGTTCAATGTGTGATTTAATCGAATAAATTCTACCATTCATTCTATTATTGATTAAATTAACTATCGTTTAATAATTTAATTAATCATATCTACTATCACACTACACAAACAGCAATCAAATTGTTTTTAACTTTTCAAAATCATACAAATCAATTTCTATACTCTTTTAAAATCATTCAGACTATAGAATTAAAAGTGCACATCCATGGAAAGAAAATAACAATAAAGTAGAGAACTAATTGGTAATGCAAAGTATGGTAAATGTACCTTGCACTGGAGTCAATCAGAGATATCTACTCGGCATCTGGGATAGGCTTTCTGATTGCTCTCCTCAATTTCCCAAGTACAATCTCGCGGATCTCCACTCCATTGCACTTTGACTAAGTGAACCTTCTTGTTCCTCAGCTCTATGGTTTCTTTGCCGATGATCTTTAGTGGCTCTCTTCTCACAGCTAGTTCGGGAGTAATTTCAATATCCTATTGAGCTGCTTCTTCCACGATCAAGTCTGGATCATGAACGTGCTTTCGAAGTTGAGATATGTGAAATACATCATGAACTCCAGGCAACCAATCCGGCAGTTTGACTCTATAAGCGAGCGTTCCGATCCGTTCCAGAATAGGAAACGGACCAATGAATTTGGGCGCCAACTTTCCAGTCTTACCGAACAGGATTACTCCTCTCATCGGCGATACTTTCAGATATACATAGTCGCCAACAACAAAGGATATATCTCTTCTTCTTCTCCTATCGGCATAGCTCTTTTCTCGGCTCTGAGCGGCGAGTAATCGCTTCTTAATAAAATCGACTTTGTCGGCAGCTTCTCGGATCATATCAGGCCCCAACACAAGTCTATTACCGGGTTCGACCCAACAAGCGGGAGATCGGTACGGTCTACCATACAACGCTTCGAATGGCGACATGGTCAGGCTCGCTTGGTAGCTGTTGTTATATGAGAATTCAGCCAAATGCAGATGGTTTTCGCACGATCCACCGAAATCTATCACACAAGCCCGCAATAGATCTTCTAAAATACGATTCACCCTCTCAGTCTGACCGTTTGTCTGAGGATGATAAGCGGTGCTTAAGTTCAACTTCGTTCCCAGTTCGACTTGAAATGCCTCCCAGAATTTGCTAGTGGATATTGTATCTCTATCACTGACTATACTGAGCGACACTCCATGTAGTCTAACTATTTCCTTGAAGTAAATCTGCGCCAGACTTTGAGCAGTTCTGTTTGATCTGATAGCTATGAAATGGGCGGTCTTCATGAAGCGATCTACGATCACCCAAATACTGTCATTCCCTTTTCTGGTTCTGGGCAGACCATCAATGAAATCCATAGAAATATGTTCCCACTTCCAACCAGGAACGTCTAGCGGTTGTATAAATCCAGCCAGCTTCTGTTGGTCGCTCTTGACTAGTTGGCAAGTAGGGCATCGGCTAACATATAAAGAAATGTCCCTCTTCATCGACTTCCACCAGAAAGTGCGTTTGATGTCATTATAAATTTTGCTTACTCCCGGATGGATACTAAGTTTTGACTTATGGCATTCATCCAGTACTTCCTTTCGGAGCTCAGGAATGTTAGGGACACAGATTCGACCTTTGAGCCTTAGAATCCCATCGTTATCAACTTGAAAACTCGAGGGTTTGCCTTGTTGAACTATCTCTCTGATCTTCTGAATGAAGTGATCATCCTCCTGAAGAGTAGATATTTTATCTAGCAATGAAGTCGTGATAATAAAACTGGCGATCATTTCATTCTTCTTTACTCATACTAGGATATTGCTGATCCTATCTGATAGAGTAACCCATCCTAGAACACTACTGGTTCTATTTCTGACGATTTCGTTAATATGTCATATTCCAGAATTAAGCTTAACCAAAGCTCTGATACCACGTTGTGACGACCCCATTTACCGTACAGATGGAGACAAGGGTAATCTTTGGAATATAACACAAAAACAGATAATAGCAGGATAGAATTAAATAAATACACCAGAAAAGGAACAATAGAATATACTGGATAAATTAATCATCAGAGTTACACAGTATACAGGATCTTACTTAGTACAAATGCAGTTCAGATATACATAAATGTCTACAGCGGAAAACAAACATAATGTACAATAGGAGCTGAACAGCATAAAAAGATATAAATGATAGAATCCATCTTCAGCTCCAGCTATCCAGAGAAAGCCAGCTACACCTGAAAACAAGGCTGCCTGTGTAGAAAAAGGGGCACCCGAGTTTGAAAGTGAAACAAACTACCAGTCAGTCATGGGACTGGTATGAGAGATCTACTCAACACATTTCAAATATGGCAAATCACAGGACCACGCCACTTTCGTGGAACGGGTTTACTCCATTGGATTCCCAGTGCTTTAAAACAAATCATTCTTTTAAACATCGCGATACATTTATAAAAATGAAGCCATTATAAGACTCAGTTCCCATCACACAATGCAACGCAAACCGGAGGATAGAGTTTTACCTTATAATGGCCAAAATATGGTTGATACGAATAAAACAAAAGCAATCGTTATTATTACTAGTGTTTACATGTTTCAAAAACAATTTTGAATCATAGCTATCAATCATAGACGGCATGGGTACCATATATCGTGACGCCATATATATATACAATCAAAACCGCACGATGTCGTATTTGGAAATTGGATTTCCATCATGAACCAAGGCAAAAGATAGTCCTTACCGAATTCGAGACGCTCTAGCCCGCCCCTCGGGAAAGTACTCAGTCAAGCCTTTGGATCGTCAGGGCCGGTCCACTGATGTGGATTAAAATTCCTGAACAATGTGTTTCCCCGCCCTGTGGGACGTAGTTGAGCCAACGAATGGCTCCATCGGACCCGGATCGTCCGATCTAATCGAGGCGCCTCGCAACAGTAACAACCACATAAGTCAAACTCGTCAGGGCGTGTAAAACCACTGACGCCACTTCTAGCTAGAAGGAAACGCATGCCCTCCCTGATGTCCTCTCCCGTTTCTGGTTCATACTGGGGTGTGAGGATCGCGAATTCACGTTAGACACAAAGCTACGCCACACAGGCGGTGCTTTGATCATCACCACAAGACTTTGCTTTTCAACAGAAGCCCTGATCATTTGCCACTTAGGCATGCCACACTAGCAATTCATGCCATGTGACTGATGTCCATCAATATACAACCTCTGAGCTCGTGCGTTTCAGAGAAGGGCGTTAAGCAAAAGAATAAATTCTCCTCCGCCAAACAGATGTATATTTAACAGAGATTAATCAACACAGACTAAAATCCAATGTCAGACACACAGTCCATTTACAAGTCCGTTCTGGGTTTGAACGAAACCGGAGGCACTATATACCTCGCAAACCCATCGATCACCATGTACGTCTGGACGATCACCACTCATTATCCATATTTCGGGATGCCTCCCAATCAGGACCTCGGTTACCATCCAAACGAGGTGAAGATCTCCGGTCTTCGACCATCGTCTTCATCTTCGATTTTGTGACGACCTGGAATTTCGCTCGATCCGAATCAGTCGTTAAACCGATCTAGACCGTTCGAAACCCCTGAACGTTGAGAACAGGACAAACCAGAACACAAACAGAAGAACATTTCATTGTATATTACAACAATGCATCAGATTACAAGAATATACAGAGTATAAATGAATAAATATTACACAGAAATATCAGAGATTTAAATTACATTTAAATACATAGCAGCGGAAAAATAATATAAAGCACAACTGAAGGTGATATACGGATACAGAGCTTTCCGGATATCATTCCAGCTGTAAACCAGGATCCTGTGAATATAAATCTGCAAAACCAAACTACTAGCTGCCCGTGCGGAAAATAGGGGCACCCAGAGTTTAGGTTAAAACAATAAACTCCAGGTCAGTCATGTGACTGGTGTGAGAACTAAAACAGTTATTTAAAACTTTACTTTAAAAGAGAGTGATTCAAGGGACCACGCCGTATAACACGGAACGGGTTTCCTCCCAAGAATACTAGTGCATAGAATAAACAACGCAATGCTTTTTCGAAAAATGAAGCTATTATAAGACCCAGGTCCTATCATACAATGCAACGCAAGCCGGGGGATAGGGTTTTCCCTTATAATAGCCAAACATGCTTGGTACGTGTAAAACAAATCATTTGATACTATAATAAGTGTATAGTGTCAAAACAGTTTCAATCATAAATATAAATCATAGACGGCATGGGTACCATATATCATGTCGCCATACTAGTTCTACAATTAAAACCGCAATACACGTATTGGAAATTGGATTTCCGTCATGAGTCGAGGCAAGGGGCAAGCTCCTCTCCGCGTTCGAGACACTCTAGCAAATGTCCCCGGGATTACGCACACTGGGTAACCCCTGGATGCGGCTGGGCCGGTCCTCACTTACGTTAGAGGATTAATTATGCCTGAACACACGTTTCCCGGTCCTTACAGACCTATAATCGAGGCGCCTCATCCCAACAACCACAAAGGTGAAAAGTATATATATGTCAGGGCTGGTAAGTCACTGACACCACCAAAGCTAGAAAGAAACGTGCGCTCTCCCAGCGGTCCGTATCCCGTTTTTAACTCATACCGAGGTGTGAGGCTCGCGAATTCACGCTATACACAAAGCTGCCACGTAGGCGTGCTTTGATCATCAACCACAAGGCTTTGCTTTTCAACAGAAGCCTTGATCCATGCAACTCAGCATGCCACACAGGCAATTCATGCCATGCGACTGATGTCCATCGATATACAACCTCTGAGCTCGTACGTCTCAGAGAAGGGCGTTAAGCAAGAGAATAAATTCTCCGCCGCCAAACAGATGTATATTTAATAGAAATCAATCAGCACAGAATAAAATCCAGTGTCAGACACACAATCCATTTACAAGTCCGTTCTGGGTCTGAACGAAACCGGAGGCACTTTCCTCGCATATCCATCCATCTCCAAGTACGTCTGGACAACCACCAACTATTTCCATCCTCTTGGGTGTACAGCCCAATCAGGATCGTCAGTAATTATCCCTAACGATGTGAAAACTTCCGGTCTTCGACCACCGTCTTCATCTTCGACTTATCGTCGAATCGGTTATTCAGAATGGGTGTAAACCCGGTCTTTCCGAATAACCCGCGTATATTGAAAACAAATGTTACACAAACACAACATACGCCTCATTCCAATTCATTAGTCACTAACCACAAATTAGCAAGAGAACAATTTCCCAAACATTAACCCCGAAGGCCGAAACCAACATCAGATCAATACCCAGGAAACCATTCTTCTTAGCCAACCTACAGCTAGTTTCTAAATTTCACATTCTTTGGGAAATGTTCCCATTAATTTTATCCAAGATAAATTCTTTAAAATTTATCCTGTAATCTTCCTTTGGATGTCTTTTAAAACCAAATTATGGTTTTCCCAACTAGTCGAGATTAGCGAACCGTAACGAAGTAATTATTTATTTTATTTCCCAATCCCAACCTATTCATCCCATGAAGCAAAACTGGTAATACTCCATATCTAACACCGTGGTGTTATCGGTAAAATTAATTACCATTTCACGTTCAAATCTAATTAAAGATTTAACTATCGCTTTGGAGCAAAACTGGTAATACTCCATTCTCGTTCATTTTCTAAATTCGGAAATTTAGATTACGAATTCACATTTCAATCTAATTGCAGATTCGTTAAAACTCATTTTACTGGGTTAAAGAACTAGGTGTTATTTAAAACACAGTTCACGATAAACCCATTTCAAATTCAATCAAATATATTAGAAATTCGATTATTTAAAACCCCTTTTTTTTAAATCTAATTCATTTATTTATTTCAAAATGATTGGGTTTTAAATTTAGTTCAAAACTAGTTCACTTCGATAAAAATCTATTTTTATCTTTTCAAATATGGAGTTTTTCACCCCAATTTTTCCCAAATCATTTCTTATGATTTTACACAAATTATTGATATTTTTAATAATTTTATCAAGGCCCGTACAGTCGATTTCCAACAATGGCCATCGAACTGCACTTACAGCGACCTTTTTCGAATTTGATTTGGACGTATCTCCAAATCCAACCGTTAGATTTTGAATTTCTAATATTCGTTAGAAAGCTCTTTTCGATACGAACCCAACGGTTCCGGTTTTAGGAGAATCCGACGGTCGGATCTCCCGTAATGTCCGTTTGAAATAAATGGTCGAAATTCACGAACTGCCGCGGCGCGGCGCGTTCTATTCAGGCCATTATATTATATATATAATATATATAATATATATTTCGTCGATTTCTATTTAAAACGAATTATATAAATAGTTTTGAATTCGTTTCAAAAACATTTTCAACTTCCTTTTTAATTCAAATCACAATTGAATTCTTCCTTATAAATTCGTTTTAAAATTCATTTCTATTCAATTCAAATTTCAATTCCATTTGAATTCGTTTTCAATTCAATTCATTTCGAATTCGTTTTCTATTCAATTCAATTCGAATTCGTTTTCTATTTAATTCAATTCGAATTCGTTTTCTATTCAATTCAATTCGAATTCGTTTTCTATTCAATTCAATTCGAATTCGTTTTCTATTCAATTCAATTCGAATTCGTTTTCTATTCAATTCAATTCGAATTCGTTATCTATTCAATTCAATTCGAATTCGTTTTCTATTCAATTCAATTCGAATTCGTTTTCTATTTAATTCAATTCGAATTCGTTTTCTATTTGAATCAAGTTCATTATATATTCAATTTGAAATCAAATTGGTTTTCTATTCCATTCAAATCGAAATCGTTTTATATTCAATTCATTTCGAAATCGTTTTATATTCAATTCATTTCGAAATCGTTTTATATTCAATTCATTTCGAAATCGTTTTATATGTCGTTCGCGTCAAAATGGCGCATCACTAATCAACACGGCTTTATATATTCTATTTCAAATGTTTCTTTTTGTCAACACACGACTAATCTCAACGAATGAGTACCGTCCATGTGTGACTATTTTTGTTAAATTATTTCGTTCAACACATGACTAATCTCAACGAATGAGTACCGTCAACACATGAACCTTTATTTTATATTGATAAAGATGTAAATTTTATTATAAAAATAATTCGTTCAACACATGACTAATCCCAACGAATGAGTACCGTCAACACATGAACCTTTATTTTATATTGATAAAGATGTAAATTTTATTATAAAAATAATTCGTTCAACACATGACTAATCCCAACGGATGAGTATAGTCAACACATGAACCTTTATTATATAATATTCTTTATTTTTCAAATTGGAATGAGGCCCAATCAATCACCATATAACGTTAATTATATGGATTTTCATACAACACATGTATTTAATAGCATTGAAAATAATCAACCATCAACCAAAGTGCACTACACTGTATAAACATCAAATATAGATATATAACGCTCATGACAGCCTGTCAATCAATCGATCGACATATTTAATCAGTCAGGATGAGTGAACTTTAAATTTCATCCCAACACCCGTGTAGGGTTTCAAACAATCAAACACCGATTTTATTCGTGCAGCTGGGCGATGTGTAAAATTTATCGACCCAATCAATATCAATCAAATAGGTGTACATAAACAAACCATCTGGCTTGTAAATGAATATTTTATTTTATTCGCATTCACTATATTCATATTCACGTTAAAAATTATATTTTTAACGATAAAATATTTTATTTCGACATATGAATATCTATTCAGTTCATTCTTTAAATAAAATGTTATTTTTATTTTTCTAACATATTTTAGAAAATTTCGGCGGCATAACGGCACTATACTAGAAACGGGACAAGGCCTAGCCTTATCCCCGGTCTAGTGAAGGCCCACGCCATTCACACATCAATCAAATTCACTTTCGTTATGCAAACCACAAAATTTGGAGTAAGAGTCTAACCTAGCCTTACTCCTTCGCCTTATAACGGCGCACGTCTAATCCTAACCAATTTATCGATTCGATTTTTCACACCACAAACCACATTCAAACCAATATCTCAATCAATCACCAAACATCCAAACAAACAAGTCCATGGTATGTGGACGGGTGTCGGGTGCTTCTAATAAGCACCGTCTGCATCCTAGTATATATATAACTAGAAAAGTAAATTTGAGTGAGAAGTTCTCACCGAAAGCTATCCAATACCACGCCTCTTCGTTTATAGAAATCTTCTTCGTTATCCCGTCTTCGTCATCTTCGCTGCCCGTATTCACTATATATATAAAAATCGAATTTTTACCTTGCTATTCAATATAAAAAAAATCGAATTTTTTAGTTCAAAGTTCAATATATAAAAATCGAGTTTTTATTTCAAAGTTCAACATATAAAAATCGAGTTTTTATTTCAAAGTTCAACATATAAAAATCGAGTTTTTATTTCAAAGTTCAACATATAAAAATCGAGTTTTTATTTCAAAGTTCAACATATAAAAATCGAGTTTTTATTTCAAAGTTCAACATATAAAAATCGAGTTTTTATTTCAAAGTTCAACATATAAAAATCGAGTTTTTATTTCAAAGTTCAACATATAAAAATCGAGTTTTTATTTCAAAGTTCAACATATAAAAATCGAGTTTTTATTTCAAAGTTCAACATATAAAAATCGAGTTTTTATTTCAAAGTTCAACATATAAAAATCGAGTTTTTATTTCAAAGTTCAACATATAAAAATCGAGTTTTTATTTCAAAGTTCAACATATAAAAATCGAGTTTTTATTTCAAAGTTCAACATATAAAAATCATATTTTTAATTCGAAGTTCAATATATAAAAATCATATTTTTAATTCTTCTTTATATAAATTCAAACTTCTTCTTTACATATCTTAACAAACTGATTTTATATTTTATTTTAAAACGAAGTATGTTTATATTTTCAAATTCAAAGAATGTATATTTATTTTCAAAAACAAAGAATGTATATTTATTTTCAAAAACAAAGAATGTATATTTATTTTCAAAAACAAAGAATGTATATTTATTTTCAAATTTTATTTTATTTATTTTTAGACTTTTCATATTTTTCTTAATTATCTAAACTAATCACACAGTAAAAGAATTTACACTGTCTTCTTTATACCTGACACAGGCGCGTTCAAACCCATAGCCCAAACGAGGGTTCCATCTTGCCGTCGCCAGAAGCAATCGGACCAGGATCCGAGGCCATGTCGTCGGTCGACTTGGGGTGCGCCACCATCGCTTGAAACACGGCGAAGTTCGGCGGTCCTTTTAGCTCCCAATTTGAGTGCGACGTCAGCCAGTTCACACCCGAAAATCGAGCTCGATACTTCACCAGGGGCAATCAAAGTAGGCTAGATTCGAAGACCCCAAGCTTCTCTTCCATTTCCGCTTTCAATTTCCGAATTTCATTGAGTATGGGTCGAGATCGAGAGGGGTTTATTTCGGAGCAACTGTCGCCGTTGATTTTTGGTGAGTAGCGGTGGCTGTAACGTTTTCTAGGGTTAGATTTTAGTTCGGGCCCCTTTATAGAATTTTTTTTTTTATTTTATTATTATTTATTTTCATATTTTACTTGTTTATCGATCCCAACACCAAATCCAACCCAACGACTGTTGCCCCTAGCCAAATACCCCCATTTCGAACCCAATGGGATATATTTCGTAAGCCATTTCGACCGTTTCGACCAGTTTTCATTTAAATTAACATTTAAATCATTATATTGAATTTTGAACGTACATTTCAAATTACCAGGGTCGCATACTAACTTGATAAATCACAGAAAAATATTTTCTAGCTTCGTATTGCCGATACGGTCCTAACAAAACTAGTTTCGTCGAATTCTGAGACCGTATGAAAAATGGCCAATTTCCAGTCGATTAAAATCAACTGAAACTGGTCAAACGCGTTTTCCTTTGCCACGCTCACATATTGATTCGAAAAATTATGAAATTTGGAATCTAGCAATAACTTAACATCACGGACCCAACAAAAGTGGTTTCGTCGAAATCCGAGGTCATTTGCAAAATGTCCATTTTTAAGGGCCTGAATTCCATAGCGACTATTCAGAATTTCCAACTGGACATATCTTATCATTTCTAAGATGAAATCTTGATTTTTCGGATTCGTTGGAAAGATATTCACTATTAGATTCCATTATTTTTGGTTTCACTAAAATCCGGATTGTTTTGCACCCGGTACATTCAATTGAAGTTTGAAATCGAATTATCGAACTACCGCGCCATTTTCAATTCTATTTATAATTATATATAATTATTTATATTCTAACGACGACGCGTATAATATATACGTCGATTCTATATTTAAAATAAATTTTACGTCGATATTATTTAAAATAATCTATTTTAAATATTCAGAATCCGCTAAACTTGCCAAAATAAAAATTTTAAACTGGCCCAGATTTTCCGGGCTATTACAGATTTCTTATCGTCGATTCAGTTATTCAGAATGGGATAAACCCGGTCTTTATGAGCAACTCACGTATATAATAAACAAGTGCAACACTAACATATACACGCATCATTTCAATTCATTAGTCACTAACCGTCAATCAGTAAGAGAACGATTTCCCAAATATTAACCCCGAAGGCCGAAACCAACATCAGATCAACACCCAGGGAACCATTCGACTTAGCCAATCTTCAGTTAATTTCTAAATCACATCCATATCTTTTATAATATTTTATAACGATTTATCGCTATTTTTATTTATTTTAAAATAGCTAATTTATTAAAAACGACGCTTCGGGCCCTAACGCGACCGTGGCGCTGTTTTTCTTCAGATTTGATTTACACATATCTGAAAATCTAACCGTTGGATCTTCACAAAATTTACATCATTAGAAAGATCTTTTCAAAACGAATCCAACAGTTCCAGTTTCGGGAAAATCCGATGGTCGGATCTCCCGGTATAATCGTTTGAAGTTTCGATTTCAAAATACGAACTTCAGCTTCGTTATTCGATTAAATATATTTATATTTATTTATATATATATAAATATAATCGATTCTGGCGCTGTTTTTCTTAATATTTGAATTAAACATTCCAGACAATCCAAAGGTTGGATTTTTACAAAGTTTGTGCTGTTGGAAAGATTTTTCCAAAGCGAACCCAACGGTTGTGATTTCAGGAAAATCCGATGGTCGGATCTCCTGGTATAATCGTTTGAAATCACGGTTTCAAAATACGAACTGCAGCATCTTTATTCGATATATTTTAATTCTATTTTTATATATATATATCGATTCTTCTATTTCAAAGCTATATTCTTTTCATACATTTGGTAAAAATGATATTTTTATCTAACTGTCTTTTATTTCAACACTTCACTACATTTAGCAATTCATGTATATAATAAAAATGTGATTTTTATTGTAAAACAATTCATTTCAAAACACTATTATTTTATATAGTTTATATAGATGATAAAATTGTGATTTTTATTATAAAATAATTTCTTTTAAAACGAGATTATTTTATATAGTTTATATAGATGATACAAATGTGATTTTTATTATAAAACAATTTATTTCAAAATATGAATACCATTCAACACATGAATTTCAATTCAACGAATGAATATCGATTCAATACATGAAGGTTTTCTATAGTTTATATAAATAGATAAAAAGGTGATTTTTATATTTAAAGCACGAACACCATTCAACACATGAATTTCAATTCAATGAATGAATATCGATTCAACACATGAAGGTCTTCTATAGCTTATAGATATAGATAAAAATGTGATTTTTATATTTAAAACACGAATACCATTCAACACATGAATTTGAATTCAACGAATGAATATCGATTCAACACATGAAGGTTTTCTATAATTGATATATATAGATAAAAATGTGATTTTTATATCTAAAACATGAATACCGTCCAACACATGAATTTCTATTCAACGAATGAATTTCGACTCAACACATGAAGGTTTTCTATTCAATGAATAAAAATAGTTTCAACAAATGAAAATGATTCAAACACATGAATATTATTCAAAATTTCGGCAGCATAACGGCAGGGTAGTTAAAACCGTGACCGTCCCTAGTACGGCTCCTCGCTCTACCTTAAAACCTCGCGGTTTTTGACAATGGGGATCATGCATCTAGTTCGCACGCAGGCGGCATGTATATATTTATTTCATTTCCACAAACTAATCCTATGTGGTTTCAACCAAATATTTCTCAACCACAAACGGGTATTTTTCAACCGCAATCAATATACACCACAAACAATCCCAATCAACCATTCGCTATCAATCAATTTTCACACCAATCACAACCAATAAATATCCTCCATGGTTTGTGGACGAGGGGTGTGTGTATATATATAGCAATTCACTTCTATTTCACACATATATAATTTTTTACAATGCATATATAACTTATACATCGAATGTACAACTTATACAACGCTTATACATGAGGCGTACAATGCTTATATAACTCATACATCGACTATATAATTTATACATCGTTGTTTTCTATATCGTTTATAAATTAGAAATCTCACATTGGGTTCCACTCCAGTAAAAATAGCAGAAGGCTCAGAAAAATATGCGGTCTCTTCTAAAATGTAGAAGACGTCCACACGGTCACGATGTTTCCTTTTTCATCGAATTTCATCAAGAAACGAAAAAGATATGATTTTTCAAAGTTCAGATGTAATAAAGGACCCACCTTTCACGATGGTTTAAAACTAGGTTTTGATCTTTCGATCAAACCGTTGCGCGATAGGAGAATCAGCTCACACAGTGTCGAAGAGCTTCGAACCACCTTCCCGGCGCCGGTGGTTTTGCTCCGTTCGGTGGCGCCCTGAAGGCTCGGCGGTGCTCCAAAGTCGTGGACTTTGAGGACTCGTATCTCCCTCCACACTTGATGATAACTAGCAAACCTTAGATAGATTTGAAGAGGAGACGAAGAGCTTTGAAATGAATCAAGAATCACGATTTTTCATTGAGTGGTTGTTGAGAAATCGAAGAGAGAAGGTTCGGATCTCCTTCCGTCGTCGCGTCTGAAGCAATCGGGGAGAGAGAAAAATCATTGGCCAATCAGATTTTTTTGTTTATTTATATATTTTTAAAAATCCGAAAATACCCCTTGTCACACACGAACACCAATCCAAACCCAATGACTGTCGTCCCTAGCATTTTACCCCCATTATGAACACAATGGGATATGTTTCGTAGGCCCATTCGACTGTTTCAGTCAGTTTCCATTCAATTTAAAATATATAACATTCAATATTCGATTTGAACGTACATTTCAATTTGCCAGGGCCACAAATTGATTCGAAAAATTCCCGAAAAATAAATCTGGCTAAGTTTTGACGATATGGTCCCAACAAAACTAGTTTCGTCGAATTCTGAGACAGTTTGCAAAAAGCCCCATTTCTGGTCGATCCAATTTAACTGTAATTGACCAAAACACGTTTTCCTTTGCCACGCTCACATACTAGCTTCAAAAATTATGAAATTTGAAACCTAGAAATAACTTCACATCCCGGATCCAACAAAAGTGGTTTCGTCAAATTCCGAGGTCGTATGCAAAATGGCTAATTTCACGGGCTATATAAATTCCATAGCGACCTTTCTGAAAATTCATTTGGCCATAACTTTTGCTTTCCGCTATGAAAATTCGATTTTTCAGATTCGTTAGAAAGGTATTCACTAACAGATTTAAATATTTTTGGTTTCACTCAAATCCGTTTTGTTTTGCACCCGGTACAGTCCGACAAAGTTTGAATTCAATTTTTGAAACTGCAGCGCCATTTCAGGCCTCGTTTATAATTAGAATTAATTATATTCGTTTTTAATTGTCGGTTCAAACTCAGTTTTCATTGCTATTATTTAAAATATTTATTTTAAATATTTAAAATCCATTATTGTAGCCAATTTAAAAAATTTAAATTGGTTCAGATTTTCTGGGTCGTTACATAAAACTAAGATAGTTTTGTATTTTGTAAAATGAAAATTTCTTCTTCTGCTGTAAATTTATACTTTTATGTCGAGAAATGATAGCTTATGTGATGTTTTATGCCTTTATACCTATAATGCTCCATACTTGCTTAATAAAATCCTCATATGTGTGACATTAAGGAATGTAGGGTGTTACATTTGGTATCAGAGCCAAAGGTTACCAAGTCACTAAAGTTTTGTTTTAAAAGAAAGAATTTTCAAAAGAAAACACATTTTTCAGCAATCAAATGTTATTTCTGAAAGTAAAATATCCTCTATAATCAGTTGCAAACTTCCTTTGAATCTTTGTAAATCTGTATCTTTTTAGTTGAGTTATAAGGCATTCTATCCAAGCTTTCCTTTATAGGTTGAAAATTTAAATAATGGACAAACTCGTTAAATCATTAGTTAGGAAGAGTTGACATTAAAAAGGAACTTGTTGCTGGACGGATATTAAAAAGTGTTAATTATGGATTGAACTACCTCACTAGTTTAATTATAAAATGGATAGTTTGGAAGATAAGAAAAACCTAAATTGATTGGTAAAATGAAGGGGGATGTATTTCCATAGTTTGGTTTGAAATTAACATAGAAAACGTCGTTACAAGAATGAACGAGTTGGTGCGAAATAGGAGATTTATCGTCTTGCGCACAAACCGCTATCTTGAAGATAATTAAAAAGAAATATCTTGCAATCACGGATTTCTATAAAAATAGATTTTCTGATAATATGAAAATAGTTTTTTATACGTTTTCGATAAACAATTAATTAGGGAACTTCCAAAAACGTGAATTTAAGGATGACAAGTAAGAGGTCAACATGAGTATACTAATGACAAAGGGACTATAGGGAACATATAAGTAGTGATAAATTGGACATTAAGAGAGAAATGGTAGAAGGCAAGGATTGGTGGAACAAAGAATGTTATCTATCTTTAGTTCTCGCTAGTTTTCCTATTTTGTTTAGGGATATTTTGTCCCTTTTTCCTTTGATGTATTGGCTGCGTGGGATCATAGACATGATAAGATGAATTTTGTAGAGTGTTTATATTGTAGGCTTAATAGAGAGGTCCTTTATATATAGGGTAAATCCCTGAGGGTGTGATGATAGCACTAGTTACCGTTTTGCACTTAAGCCCAATGGTAGTTTCTGAATCCCATAGCGATCGGCTTGATTACCTGTTTATCTATGGTGAGTTCGAACTGAAACTAAAATCTTGTTGATTTGGGCATTTCCGAATATGGATTAGGTTGCCACGATTATGCCTCATATGACATATTGATTTCCAATGAGGGGGTAAATTACGAGCCTAAAATACGGTGTAGGCTTTACTATGACATATGGACTTATAAGTTAAAGTTATGGGCCTAATATATTTTAAGTATATTTTAGGACGCTTTTGACTATAAGAAGAAAATAGTGGGACCAGGACTAATTTTTTTGAGACTTCTTATGACCCAAAGGATCAGTCATGTTGACATTCCTATTTTCCTCACTGCATCTCTAGGAAGTATCAGTTCAGTTCTCTTTGTGCTATATATATTAAAGTGATTGAAAGATTATCTCTAGGAGAGAGAGAGAGATTAGTTTTCTGGTCTATATTTGTAGCAGTGCTAAATTTGTAGCATTTTCGGATAAAGCACATGGTGTAGGTGAGAATTGAGTTTCATGGTTTTGTTTGGAATCTTTCCTAGCTACAGGAATATACCCTCAGTGGATGGGCTGGAAGCTTAGGCAAGCTACCAGTATAATAAGTCGTCTCAAATGTTGGAAGGAAAATAGTTTTTCTTAGGGGTACTCGAACTCTAGTGTTGGCTTGTAAAAGATTAGTTGGATTGGAATATTTTACTCCCTAAAACCTATCTTTCGAAAATAATGGTGTAACACTTATGTTAGAACCTTCCGCATGTATTTTAAGGAAGTAATTGGACTTCAGTTCTGATGAAAAAGTTTTCGGGTAAAGCCAATTAAAAGGGTTTTTTAAATAATTATGTTCCTAGACAAGAGAGTAATAAGGAGGTGTTTTATGGAAACTTTTGGAACCACTTTGAGTCGAAACCCCATATGTATAAAGTTTTACAGAACAGGAATTTTGAAAGACTAATGTGTCTTGATATGAAATTTGTATTTTGGAAATTTAATAAAAGCAACTATACTTGTTTCAAAAAAAATTGCAACTAAATTTTTGCCTCATTAAGATTTTTGAAAATTATATATATAAAAAAAATGGGGTGGGAAGTAACTCTTTATTGGGTTGGACAATATAAGTGGAATGAGCCAAGGAACACAATATAGGTGAAGTAAAGACAAGAAATTTAAGGACGGAAAAGGAGGAAAAGTGTAGCTTTACTTGTAAGATTAAGGTGAACTTTTGGATTAGTCCACTTGAGAGTTTTCCCTGAAGTAACTAAGATGAGAAAGAAGAAAGAACTTCACTAAGGGATTCAAGTTTCTTAGCCGCACTCTTTTAACAAGTATTTCTTCTCTGATATCCTAGCTATTGCTTCTTCCTTTGATTAAGGACTCCCCTCTAGTATATCCTTGAGAAGTGTAGATCTTAGGATTTGAGCTTATAGATGATAGGATATGGTTGAAACATGTGTTTGAGACATGTTTTGCTTGATGGTTGCAACTGGATGCAAGTGTTTGCTAATGGTTGCCAGTGGACACATATACACAATTTAGGCACTAAATCGGCTCAAACACTTAAATATTGCATATCGATGTGTGCGCATTTTAATTTTCAGTGGATGAAAATGGTTGAATCATCACATGGATGTTTCATTTTGGTGAATGGTCGGGCATACATATAGAATAATATCTATCATTAGGATTTTTTTGCATGCATATTGGATACATGGCACAGATATGGTTTGCATTAAGGAGGTCGACTAAATCCGTAGACCACCTGATTTTCGCATTAGCATATGGACATATACATGAAACCTTTGCATATGTTCATACAAAGCATTAGAATTTGAAGGACACGTGATGCCGGTGGATGATGATTGACTAGATGGATGTTGGCATTCATAACATTCTTCTAACCTTAGAGATTTCAGAGAAGAAATACATTAAGAAGGGAAGAATGCAACAACCCAAATTTTTAAAAAACAATAATTAATCAATAGATCAATTAATTGAGGAATAAAATGATAAAATAAATATTATACTAATAATTAGTAAAAACAAACTTTACCATTGCGTCCATTACGAAATTTAATATAGGCTATCAGTTTGCGTAAATTGAACAAGAAATGAAGAAGTTATGAGCAAAAGAAGTTTTAACATAATTTAAATAATTAAATAAATGCCTAATATCTAATCGGCTAGGGACTACACACTCTGGGTAACCCCTGGATCCTCCAAGGTCGTCCTCTCTTATGATTGAGGATTGGTAATTCCTAAACACATGTTTCCCGATCGTATAGGACCTATCCATCGGCTCTATAGTAACTGATATATCTGAGGCGCCTCGCATTCCAACAACCACAAAGGTAAAAATATTATAAATATCTGGGCTTGTAAAACCCTGACACCACTGATAGCTAGAAAGAAACGTCATATCCTCCTTAGGTTCCCTTATCCCGTTTTTAACTCATACCGAGGTGTGAGGCTCGCGAATTAACGCTATACACAAAGCTATGCCATATTAAAGTCGTGTTTTGATCATCAACCACAAGACTTTGCTTTTCAATAGAAGCCTTGATCATTTTCATCTTAGCATGCCACACAGGCGATTCATGCCATGATACTGATATCTATCGATATATAACCTCTGAGCTCGTACGTCTCAGCCAAGGGCGTTAGGCAAGAGAATAAATTCTCCATTGCCAAACATATATATATTTAATAGAAACCAATCAACACAGAATAAAATCCAATGTCAGACACACATCCATTTACAAGTTCGTTCTGGGTCTGAACGAAACCGGAGGCACCTTATTCCTCATCCCGTATGTCCAATACAAGAGAGTGGTCCTCACATATCCGGTCGATCTCCAAGTACATCTAGACGATCACCACTTGTTACCTTATCTTGGGTGTACAGCTCAATCAAGACATCAGTAATCATCCAAACAATGTTAAGACCTCCAATCTTCAACCACTGTCTTCATCGTCGACTTATCGTCGAGACAGTTATTCAGAATGGGTATAAACCCGACCTTTTCGAATAACTCGCGTATATAATAAAAAAGTGCTATAAAAACACAACATAAGCCTCATTCCAATCCAGAATATTCTTTTATTCAAATATTCTTATACTTTAGGAAAGGTTCCCACTAGTTTTATCAAAGACAAATCCTTTAAATTTACTCTTTAATCTTCCTTTGGATATCATTCAAACCATATTACGGTTTTTCCAAACCAGTCGGGATTAACGCACCTTACCAAAGTAATCATTTATTAATTTCCCAATCCCAACCTATTCATCCCATGGAGAAAAATTGGTATTACTCTATAACTAACACCACGATGTTATCGGTAAAATTAATTACCGTTTCCCATTCAAATCTAATTAAAGATTTAACTATTGCTTGGAGCAAAGCTGGTGCTACTCCATTCTCGACCATTTCCCAAATTTGATAATTTAAATTATCAGTTCACATCTCAATCTAATTAAAGATTCATTAAAACTCCACTTAGTTGTAATCGTCCCAAAAATCAATATTAATGATTATTTAACTTTGGAAACACAAATATGTCGCATCGACAATCTACACCATACTATTGATTTATGCCGATATATAACCTCTATGCTCGTACGTCTTAGAGAAGGGTGTTAAGAAAGAGAATAAATTCTCCACCACCGAACAGATGTATCTTTATCAGGGATCCACCATACAGTTCAAAATACAATGTTAGACATGTAATCCTGTCTTTAACTGGGTTAAAGAACTAACGTCATTTAAAACACAGTTCACGATAAACTCAAATAACATTCCATTAATCATGGAATCTTCACGAAAAACAGATAAATATATGTAATCGATATCAATTTCCATATCCAACTAATAATATAAATGGAATAACTACAAAGCCTTTTAAAATTCCATATATATTAATAGTCTTCCTCCACAGAAGCTCATTTCGATTATTACCAAATCGAATTCCATTCAATTCCAATTTATATACTAAATTGGAAAACTTTACTTAGGAAAATTCCCGTTAAACCTTAATAAAAAGATTTATAAATTCCAAATCATATTTTACTGTAAATTGGGTTAAACAACGAATGTCGTTAAAAAATAGTTCACAATAAACCCAATTCACATTCCATTTTCAATTCCAATTAATTGGAAATTCTTCTTTAAATCTTAATTAAAAGATTTACTTTTTTCAAACTGGGTTTAATAACGGTGTTAATAAAGACACCATTCACGACAAACCTAAAATCCAATTCTATTCAATTCCATTTAAACATAAATTAATTGGTAAACTCTTCTAAATCTTATTTAAAAGATGTAATCTTTTCTCAACTGGGTTTAAGAACAGTGTCATTCAAAACACACTTCCTGACAAACCCAAAATCCAATTCAATATTAAATACAAGGCTTTGAATAGAAATTATATCGGCTTATATTCAATATCAAATTCTGAAACCAACAAATATCGTATTGGGAATAACGATATATATCTTCCAAATTCCCCTCCAATATCCGCATAATCATGGAATCTAATATCGAAATATTCCAGAGATAATTTCGATTCAAATCCATTCCAATTCGTATATTGGAAATTCTGGTTATTTTTAAAACTATTTCAAATCCAATTTATTTATTTAAAAATATTGGATTTCATAATTTTAGTTCATAACTATTTCATTTCGATAAAAATATATTTTTATCTTTTCAAATATGGAATTTTTCATCCTAATTCTTTTCAAATCATTTATTATGATTTTACACTAATTATTGATATTTTTAATAATTTTATCAAGGCCCGTATAGTCGATTTCCATAAACGGTCATCGAACTACACTTACAGCGGCCTTTTCCAAATTTTATTTGGACATAACTCCAAATCCAACCATTAGATTTCAAATATCTTGTATTCATCGGAAAGCTCTTTTCGATACGAACCCAACAGTTCTAGTTTTAGGAGAATCCGACGGTTGGATCTCCTGTAATGTCCATTCGAAGTCAATGGTCAAAATTCGAGAACTGTCGCGGCGCGGTGCGTTCTATTCAGGCCATTAAATTTATGTAATATATATTATATATATTTCATCGATTCCCATTTAAAACGTATTTTATAAATCGTTTTATATTCGTTTTAAAAAACGATTTCAACTTTATATTCAATTTCAAATCAAAATTGAATATTCCATATCATTAATATATAAATGATAATATTTTCAAAACATTAGATTTTGAAATCACTTCCTTTTCGATATTCATTGTAAAAATGAATAAAATTGATATAAATATCATTCACATCAAAATGGCGTTAATATAATCAACACGGCTTTATATATTTTAATATATTCGTGTCCATCCTAAATAGGACATCAAGATCATATCTTGATCCATTACTGAATATTATTTTAAAATATTTGTTATTTTAAAATATTCTATATTCGTCAATTTAAAAACATTTGTTAATTTAAAATATTTGTTCTTTCCGAATTGGAATCAGACACAGCCAATTACCATATAATTTTATTTATATGGATTTCATACACACATGTACACAATAATAATCAAACACAGTCAACCATCATCCAGAGTGCATTACACAACTGCATAAGCGTTAAATATAAATAATTAACGCTTACAACAGCCTATCAACTAATCGATTAACATACAACTAAATATTGGGATTAGTGTATGTCCAATATCATCCCAATACCCGTGTGGGGTTTTCAAACAACAAACACTGACTATTATTTGTGCAGTCGAGTGATGTGTAAAATATATCGTCCCAATCCATACCAATCAAATGTGTGTACATAAACAAATCGTCCGATTTGTAAATGAATATTTATTTTATTCATATACACGTTAATAATTATATTTTTAACTATAAAATATTTATTTCAACTCATGAATATTTTATTCAGTTCATTTGTACAATAAAAATGATATTTTTATTATTCTAATATTTTGTTCAACACATGAATAATTTATTTTCTATTTCTATCACAATCACAGTCAATCACCACAACACAATACAATCAAACAAGTCGTCCATGGTCTGTGGACGACGGGGAGCAGTTCACATATGCAGTTATGAAATAAATAACTATAAAGGAAATTTTAGTGAGGAATTCCCACATTTTGTTTCCACTCCGTCATTCTTTAGCGGATAATGGTTTGGATTCTATCCGCTTATAGTTGGTTCCATCGCAATCTGTCTCACCTGGTATATGTATTAAAAATCATATTTTTAATACGATGATATTTATAAATAAAAATCACATTTTTATATCGCTACTCCATATATAAAAAATTATTTTTATATTGCTACAATTTGTATAGAAACGTATTTTTATTTCAATGCTATAAAAATCACATTTTTCTATCGATGTTTACAACACAAAAATCATATTCTTATATCGGTCCTTGCATTATAAAAACCATATTTTTATATCGATCTTTACATTATATAAAAATCATATGAATAAAGATCATATTTTTAATTCGCTAACTTCATAATAAAAAAACCATATTCTTATATCGCTATCTAGATAATAAAAATCATATTTTTATTACTCCACTTATATGATAAAAAATATAGCTTTATATACATTAAAAATTATACTTTATATACATTAAAGATTACACCTTTATATACATTAAAGATTACACCTTTATATACATTAAAAATTACACATTTATATACATTAAACAATGCTTCAAATAAATAAATAAAATGTATAGAAAGGCTCACTATATTTTGGTGAACAGAGAGGGGGGTGACCGACGCTACGGCTGTAGGTGGTAGGGAGGTGTCGGTGGTAGCAGCAGCAGGAGGCGGCGGATGTTTGTGTTGGATATACGGCTTGGCGTTCGTGAATGGCAAAAGGGGGGTTGTGGTTTTAGGTGAAGAAGGAGGAGAGAGAATCGAAGAGGGGGACGTCTGAGGCGGAGCGACGGGGGGGGGGGGGGGGGGGGGGCAGAGCGTGTCGATCTGGAAAGGGGGCTGGTTTTCGTCGCTCCCCATTTTCCCTTTTTTTTTTTACTTTCTATTTTGAAAACTGAAGTCAACGAGGTAGGGGGAGGAAAGGGAATAAAAGTGGTTTTATAAATTTATTGATATTATATTTAATTATCCAAAAAGCAACCTTTTAATACAAACCCCAAATGAGACCCAACGACTGTCACCCTTAGCTATTTACCCCCATCCCCAACACAATGGGATATGTATCTTAAGCCCATTCTATCATTTTGAATAGTTTTCGTTTAAATAAAAATATAAATCTTTATATTTTTAATTTGAACATATGTTTTAATTTACCGGGGTCACATACGGACTTAAAAAATTCCCAAAAAGTAAATCTAGTTATGTTTTGACAATACGGTCCTAACAAAACTAATTTTGTCGAATTTAGAGACCGTTTGAAAAACAATCATTTTTCAGTCGATTAAATTCAAACTGAAATTACCAAACACGTTTAACTTCACTGCACTCACATATCAATTCCGAAAATTATGAAAATTGGAATCTAGCAATACTTTGACATTCCCGAGGTCGTTTGCAAAATTTCCACTTTTAAGGGCTATATTTTCCATAGCGACTATCGTAAATTTTCAACTGGGAACAACTTTTTATTCCCGCTATGAAATTTGGATTTTTCAGATTCGTTGGAAAGATATTTTCAAACAGATTCAAATATTTCTAGTTTCACTAAAATCCGATTTATTTTGAATCTTGTACATTCATTTGAAGTTTGAAATCGAAATTTCAAAATACTGCGCCATTTCCAATTCCGTTTTATAATTAAAATATATATTTATATTCTAACTTCGATTCAAATAAATATATAAATTCTAATTCTACTCAAAATAAATTTCAAGTCGTTATTATTTAAAATAAATCATTTTAAACATTCAAAATTCATTAAAATCGCCAAAATAAAAAATTTAAATTGGTTCCGATTTCCGGGTTGTTACATATGAAATAACATTAAAAAGGGAAATTGTGCATATTAGAATTTGTATTGTAAATTGGTATTATTATGAAGGAAGAATTTGTAAACATGAATATGTTAAACTTAATTTTATATTCAGAAGAAATGTCATTTGTAAACATGTAATTTGTAGACATATAAATATGGCATTGATTTCGTGAACAGGAATTTGGCGTTAATTTGTAGACATGTTAATATAGGCATTGATTTGATGAACGTTTATTTGGCACTAATTTGTAGATATGTCAATATGGTGTTGATCGAAGACATGTAATTAACATTAATCTATATATTTTAATTCGAGAAACATGCTGACATTAAGCAGAATATGCTAAACATAGTAATTTGACATAAGGATAGTATATGTTTGAGAAATATGGTAATTCAAGTTAATCGACATTAAGGAGGATATGCTACTTTGACAAACATGGTAACTAGGCATTCATGTTAACTGACATTAATAAGGGAGAATATGTTAATTGGAGAAAACATGTAATTTGTCATTTATGTTCAATTTAATTAAGGAAAATATGTCATTTGATGTTAATTTGGAAAAAACATGTCAATCAGACATTTATGCTCATTTCATATAAATTTGGGGGAAACTATGCCAATAAGTCATTTATATTCATTTAATGGTAATTTTGGAAAAACGTTAAGAGGACAATTATGTTCATTTGATGTTAAAATGGGAGAAGGACATGTTAACGTTAATTTAATAGGGAAAACATGGCATTGATATTGGAACCACATGTTAATTGACACTGATTTGTAAACTTGACAATTTGGCATCGATAACAAAAAAAACACGTAAGTTTTCATTTGAAATTAAAGTGGGAAACACATTCACTAAACGTTAACTTGAAAAGTGTGTTAATTTAATTTTAGTACGTAAAACACGTTTATTGTATATAATACGGCATTAAGTAATCTTATTGGGAAAAACTGTTAACCAAAATGAGTTACACTCATATGACATTAAGTAATCAGTATGGAAAAACACGTTAACTGGAATAAATGGTATTTAATTGGAAATTAACTGGCAAATGGAGAACATGTGAATTATACCTAATTTAATATTAAGTAAATATGTAATGACCCGCATTGGTAGAGGTATTATAATTAATTTATTTAATTATTTAAATGGTGGATTAAGGAATTTAATGGTCATTGAATTTAAAATGATATTGAATATTTAATTAAAATAATAAATTAAATAATATATTTAATTCTGAGTAATCAGAATTGGATGAAATGGCGATATGGTGTGGACTGGGTCATCTATGATATTTAATTCAGGTTGGAATTGAATTTGAATAACGAATATATTATTTGAACGACAGTTTGAACGTATAATTATATTATAATTATAATCGAACTTGAAATGGCGCTGCAGTTCGTAAATTGGCGATTCGAACTTCAACTGAATGTATAGGATTCGTTTTAAGCCGGATTTTTGTGAAACAAGAAATGTGTGGAGCTAGTGAAGTATATCTTTCTGATGGAAGAGAAAAATCAGGATTTCGTCGGGTAGATTTTGAGATAGGTCCAAATCAAATTTTAAATAGTCACTATAGAATCGTTTATCGGCCATAACAGTTATTTCAAAATAATTTGATATCGGGTGTGAATTCAGACAAGGTTCTTTTGGGACGTAACGATAATTTAATTTTTAGAATTTTATTGTAATTTTTAATTAATTAAATATGCGACTTTTTATTTGGAGTATTTTGCACCATGTAATCAACATTTTGAGGTTTCAAAATATGAGTTAATCTACCGGTATTATTATATTTTTGGAATCAGAACACCTCGCTCATCACGATGATATATTTATTTCTGTCCGTAGAAGCTTTTACATAAATGGAATTTGAGTACATTGGGTACATAACTTTTAAATAAGTATGGAAATTATCCTCCCCGCAGCTTAATTATATTGTCACAAATTCTTTGGTCTTCTTAGCAGCCACGTTGCCTATTCATTTACCACAGAGACAAATGGCTGCTTATGAAACACATAAACAAATCGTACCCGAGACTACGTTGCCTAGTCATGCACCAAGAGACCACGTCTTCAGCATTTATCCCATCTCTTTAAAACCTAATTCAATTGTCTCCTGCGAACGAGAAAAAAACATCAGCCGCCAGTTCTTCTTCATTTTCCTTTTGCAAACGAGAGTTGAAAATCAAATACAACTCCAAGCTCAACTACAAACCGATATATATATATATACATATATATATATATATATGGAGTTCAACGTTTTTTTTCTTCTGATGCTCGGAACAAGCAGTAAGGCTTGGTTGACATTCGATGTCAAAATGGTGGGTTGTGGCCATTTGTTTTGAGTTGTGATGAGATGGAATATCAGGCGTTCGAAAGTTATAAGGAAGTAAAGCGAAGAGAAGTTTAACGATGGGGATGGCTCTGTTGGGTGGCGGATGCGGTTTCGGGTCTGTTGAAGATTCGAAGCAGACTTTTGTTCGAACTGGGTACGGATTTTTAAAGGAGAGCGACGGGTAGCTTAAGGGCGATTTGGTTTGAATGAGTATGAAGAAGCAAGAGTGAAGATGGGAGCAGTTTCCTGGAATGTGTAATCAACGCAAAAGGGGGGAGTTTGCGTGACGACGGTCAGCCTTGGGGGTGAATAAACGGTGCAGCAGGATGTTGTTTTGGAGGGGAGAAGGATTTGCGTGGATGGGAACGTGAAGGATGGGTCCAGCGGTTTGTGCATAGTTGAGAGCTAGGGGGTTCAAAAGTGAGGGACTGAGTTGTATTTAATTAAGGAAAATAAAGGGGAAGATTTGTTGATTTCAGTTCGCACGTTTTTGTGCTGTATGGGTATGAAGGCCAACTAAGGAATTAAGTCATTTCTGTGATTTGCGATGAGGATTTTCACGGTGACCTTTGTTGTGAATTCGATCAAGTAAGGAGTGAGAACGAAGTAGAAGAAGGGATCGAAATTGGCTGTTGTGAGGAGCAGGCTATGGCAAGTGTTTGGGGGAGATGATGTTCGGGTCTGATATTTTAAAAGGGAGTTGGGCCGAAGTTTTAAAATAAAGGTTAAGGCCCGACAAGTTTAAAATTTATTAGCTTAAGTTAAAATCTAAATAGTGTACTAACTAGTATTTATAATATCTTTGACATATGGAGTCAGAAATGCGAACGGTCGGATCTGTTGGGATCGTATGGACGGGGGCAACACAATGAAACTGAAGGGAAGTGGATTGGAGCTTGTTTGAATTTATGGCGAAATAAATTGTTTGATTCAGATCAAACAACAGTTTATCGTTCTTTAACGGTGAACTGCAAATGTGAGTAAATCTCACTAACTCTGAACAGTTTATAATTTCATGTTGTATTTTTAGAACTGTTAGATGTTGGCTGATTGACTGTGTGTTGACTGTTTGATTGAACTGCTAGTCAGTTAGTTGAATTTCTATATTGATTCTGTTTAACAGAATATATCATATGGAACTGAAAAGTGATGTTATCTATATTGTTTAACATCTGTGATGCAGGGAAACAGGTTGGAGGAATCCGACTGGATTCCTCAACATTTATTTTACTATTTTTCATATATTGTGATATATGATGTGTTATATAATCTGTTATGGTTTATGTGTGTTGGAATGATGTTGATCATTTTTATTCGATATTTTAAATATTATAAAAGACCCTGGGATGTAAAAAGAATCATTTCAATGTATATTGAAATAAAGGGAGTTTATAAAATCAATAGATTTTGTGAAAGGAAATATTTCGAAAGTAAATAAAAAGGGAAATCATTTGTAAAGTGAAGAATTGTTACTAAAAGTAAATCTTTGTAAATGAATAGTTTATTCGAATAGAAAGTAAAAAGTAGTTAATCGATGTTAGTTTAATCGATTAGAGTTAAAGCAAAGGAGTTAATCGATGTTAGTTTAATCGATTAGACTTAAAGCAAAGGAGTTAATCGATGTTAGTTTAATCGATTAGAGTTAAAGCAAAGGAGTTAATCGATGTCAGTTTAATCGATTAGAGTTAAAGCAAAGGAGTTAATCGATGTTAGCTTAATCGATTAGAGTTAAAGCAAAGGAGCTAATCGATGTTAGTTTAATCGATTAGAGTTAAAGCAAAGGAGTTAATCGATGTTAGTTTAATCGATTAGAGTTAAAGCAAAGGAGTTAATCGATGTTAGTTTAATCGATTAGAGTTAAAACAAAGGAGTTAATCGATGTTAGTTTAATCGATTAGAGTTAAAGCAAAGGAGTTAATCGATGTTAGTTTAATCGATTAGAGTTAAAGCAAAGGAGTTAATCGATGTTAGTTTAATCGATTAGAGTTAAAGCAAAGGAGTTAATCGATGTTAGTTTAATCGAATAGAGTTAAAGCAAAGGAGTTAATCGATGTTAGTTTAATCGATTAGATTTAAACCAAAGGAGTTAATCGATGTTAGTTTAATCGATTAGAGTTAAAGCAAAGGAGTTAATCGAATATAGTTTATTCGAATAGAAGTAAAATGAGTTAATCGAATATAGTTTATTCGAATAGAAAGTAAAAATGAGTTAATCGAATATAGTTTATTCGAAGAAAGTAAAGGGAGTTATCGAATATAGTTATTCGAAAGGGGTTAAGTGAATAGAGTAAATCAAATAGAGTAAATCAAATAGAATAAATCGAATAGATATTTATTCAAACGAGAGTTAAGTAAGGAAGTTAGTTAAAGGGATATAAATTGAACTTTGCCTATTTCAAAGTTAGAAATGTTGTTCAGTTAAAGTCTGAGAGGTAGTTCTACCCCAACTTGATTGGCTTCGTTTTTAACTAAGGAATAGTTAAGGTTCGGCAGTAAAGGAAATGGTTTGAGTTGGCATCGCGATGGTTTGTTTAAACATCTGTCTAAGTCCAATGAAGAAGCTTTGGAAATGTTTTCCAAATAAAGAAACCAGAAATGTTTTAAATAAAGAAAACAATAATGGAAATGTTTTCCAATGGTAATAACATATATTTTCTAAATTTAGAAAATAAGAAATGTTGGATATAGGGAAACAGGAGATGAAAAATGAACTAAGGAGATGAATGTTGAATGATGATTGATCGATATACTTTCCATTTGGAAATAATATCGTTGTTTGCACATCTGTTTTTCTTCGATAGTTAAATCACAGACTATCGAAGTTTTGACCATTTTAACGTTGTTAATATGGAGAGACCAGTTGGATTATTATCCAAAGAACCACTCTGTATTGGCATAAGCGTTGCGAATCATATATGCCAAAGGAAATTGAAGACGGAGTTATGCAAGGGCTATCCTGTTTACAGAATAGTGCCTTCGGTTCATCCTGTTCCTGGATGACTTGTATAGACGGATGTCTGACAGAATATTTCCAGACGATCACATATATTGATTTCTCCAACCGTACCAAGAGTGGAAGCGGAGAAGGAAACTTCTTTTAGCTAATACATAAAGTATTGTTGAGGACATCAATCGGTGATTTGATGGATTTGATGATGTGGCATTCAAAGTGAATCTGGTATGATGATAAAGCGTAGCTTCCAGCCTCATCATCCGGTAAATGACAGAAATCGGGAAGGCAGCATGGCTAAGTCGGTCGCACCGAAGTAGGGTGTATAATCACCTGATCTAGAGTTTCATTTACTTCTAAAAATCTATTGTTGATGCTGTCCCATTCGGGAAACGGTTGCTGATCCCAGCCGTTGGTGATATACATTCGATACGCTCAAGCGAAATGAGTGGTCGGTCATGTGTGGCCGGGTTGCAAGATGTTCTTGTTGAACCCAGTGTATTCCTCTCTAGAGGTACACTAGCGAAAGGTGGTTCCATACCTTGTCATAGTTGGAAATCCATTACCCAATACGTGCTTGCGGTTTTGATAGTATACTATATATGTAGAACGTGAGATGAAAGTGTTTCTGCTAGATGATTATATATATACTGTGGTTGATAGACATTATTATAATATCAAAAGGTTTTTGATATAAAGATATTTTGGATTCTCATAAGGGAAAAACCCGTTCCGTTATACGACGTGGTCTTATGAGATATCGATTACCTGTTTGAACTATTTTAAAATGTTTTACTCACACCAGTCCCATGACTGACCCGGAGTTTATTTTGTTACTTTCCCTAAACTCTTGGGTGCCTAAATTTGTATGGGCAGTCAAGTAGTCAGGATTTACAGATATACTGGAAGAGCTGGAGCAGGAGGCTTCAGGATCATATAGCTATAGTTATTTCTACTGTGTTGTAAGTGTTGTACTTTGATAACGATATGTATATTCCAGTACAGATTTGTATTTCAAAGTTATGTTATGAAATATGTTATTCGTTCCGCTGTGAGATTCGTGTTACTCTGATGTTGTGTTCTTCTTCTTCTTCTATTCTAAGTTTCTATCTTATCTTTTCTCACCCTCTAATTTCTTTCACTAATTACCAGGATTTTTCGATGTTTTCATTATCGACATCGTGCTTATGTCGATAACCAAAGTCGCTAAAAATCCGGGTCGTTACAGTTGGTATCAGAGCTTAAGTTAAGAATTACCTTGGCTCTGTGGCGTGACTCGGTAGAGATAGGGCTAGTAATACCCTAGATTGAGTTGAGTGTATATATACGAGTGAACGTATTTGTTATTAATATAAAAAAATTTGTTTTATATTGTGTAGATCCATTGGTTGAGTTGTTTGTGAATTCTGGTCGATCAGTTTGATCCACTGTATTGGTAGGGATTTTGTAAACACTCGAATACGATGAACCGTCATGGTATGTTTTGAAAAGAGGGTAAACGAAATAATTTTACCCAAATTTTATTTGATATAAAGGATATATATTGGTTGTTATTATAATCGAGTAAGATTATAAATTAAATGGTTATGTAAATAACCAATCAGAATTCGTATAAGTGTTACGAAATGAGTTAAATCTGAAATTTAAAACCAGAAATTGAATTAAAATTCTAGAAAATTGGACAAGTGTTTGTAAATGGATTTGAATTAAAAATAAGGAAAATTTAAGATCCTAGGAGATTTTAAATTGTTTTACAAACAGTGTGAATTATATTTTGAAATGAATTTCAAGGTGGAAATGTTTAGAAATGGTTTTATAGTATTGAACTCACTTCGATCGCAGGAAAATAGATTCTGATGATGACAGCTGCATCATCAGTATTCATTTTCGAGTTGTAAGTGACGAATTACTACCAAAGATACTGTTTTGAATTCGTTTTGGGAAAGACAAGTTGTGTTGAATTTCGAAATAGAATTTGAATAATGGAATCTAAAATTTTAAATAGATTTGAAATATTAACTTGTTTTAAAAGAAATAAAACGAGAAGTTCCTTTATAAACGAAGTTTACAAATAGTTCTTTTATAAACGAAGTTTATAAAATGAAGTGAAAAGAATTATCATTGGAAAATTCAGAAATAAATATACAAGTGTGAAATTTAAAGGGAAATCTATTTTCCCAAAGGTAGAAATATCGATTTCAAAAGGAATTGAAATCGAGACTTATTTAAAGGAATTTGAATAAAGAGAATTCAAGTAGAAGTTTAATATAGAAATTCAAAGGGAGTTTGAATACATGAAATTCAATGAAATTGAAATAGAGTTTGAATATAGAAGATTCAAATAGAACTGAATTTGAAATTTGAATATAGAAGATTCAAATAGATTTGAATAGAAATTGATATATAGATTTGAATAACATAAGTGATATAAAATTTGAATAGAAATTGAATAGAATTAACTAAGACGAAGAGGAATTAGTTAATCGAATTTTGAATGTGAAGTTGAACTTTAAAAGGTGAATTGGATGTGTAAATGTATATTCGAAATCGAATATAGAACTTAAATTTGAAATTTGGATTCAAATTAGTTAACAAGCTAGCTAAAATATATTTGAACATGTCATGTTCAAATATGAAAGTGAAATATACTAAAGAGTTAATTAACAAATTAATTAACGAATTGAGTTAAAACGATCAGGTGTAGTTAAAATAGATTGGGCAGGTATAAATATACATGAGATAGGTATGGATAAGGTATGAAGGTATATAAATAGAATGCTCGACAAAAGGTGTGTATTTAATTCATATATGAGATTTTATGCGCCGTATCGGCTAGCCGCTTGGTTTTTCTCTTTTTCTTTTGGATTGGTGATGGCCATGGGAGGCTATTTGAAATATCCCGATACTCCTAGTACAAAGGAGGTTATGGCGAATTTTTCTGGGGATTTAAAGAGTTAGAATATTTTTAAGATAATTTGATTATTAGAAATCAACGTATCAATATATATATATATATATATATATAGAAGTCGATATGGAAACGAACTTAGAAGTAGAATAGTAAAAAAAGGGAAGACTAAGAATAAAATCTCGTAAGAATAGAAGGAGAAAGTGTATACGTATATAAACGTGAATAAGTAGTTGTGTGGTATTGATTATTCGAGTAAGTAGTCATATCTGTTTTGACGTTATAAATGTTATTCAGTCAAGGTCTGAGAGGTAGTTATACCCCAACTTGATTGATTTCATTATTAACAAATAAATAGTAAGATTTCAAGCTCGAAGATCAAATGTTGAATAAGAGTTAGTTGAATATAATATTTGGGTTGTCGTAACGATGTTTTACACAACGTCTGTTTTAACCCAAATAAGTGTAAACTTGGAAATAGAACAAAGAATATTTCCTAAGTATAGAAATAAACAAGATCGAAAAAGACATAAGTAATTGGAATATTTTCCAATTATAAATAGCATATATTTTCTAAAGTTTAGAAAATAAAAGAAGGCGATATTCGGAAATGTTTTCCAAATAACATAAAAGGCCAATATGGGTATTGAAAATATTTGGTTAACAATTATTGATAAACAAATAGAGAAGTGATTTAACTAATGGAATATTGATTAAGGGCTCAGTGACATGTTCAAAAGGAAAATTTGATTTTTGAAAAGAGTAAACTGTTTGAAAAACTTCAAGGGAAAGACTGTTTGAATTAAAAACAAATTTAAAAGAAATTTGTGAAAGCAAATTTGAATTTAAGTAAAGCCAGTAAAGTGGTAACTGAGATTGAATTAGAATGATATCAAGACAAATTGGATTGTGAGATTCAAATTTGAAGTGGAATGGGACAATCAAGTTAAGAGTTGGGAATCGAGAAGAAACTCGAGTTGAAATGATATTTGGCTCGGATATAAACGAATGGTTGTGTTGGAGATTAAACTGATTTGGAGTTTGATTGGCATGACATTGGTATACGCTGAATTAATAGCAGATGTGAGGGATATAATGATATGCGCGACAAAAAGGTACCAGTTTATATTATATATTGGGTATGAGATTTTGATGAGCCGAATTGGCAACCCGCTTGGCTGTTTGATTTTCGTTTTGGATGGAGATGGCCCAGAGAGGCGAGTTGGAGTATGACTGATTGACCAGTACAAAGGAGGTGCTGGCGAAATTTTTTGAAGACTTAAGGTGTTAGAAAATTTTCAGGATTTTTGAAAATTTTCGTTGATAAGAATTAATTAATAATTTAATTGAAATTGAATTGGTTCAGTTGAAACTGAAGTTAAGAAGTGAACAAATATGTTCTAACCAGTCGATAGGGTCGTCCTCTACCTTTTAACAATTTCGAGGACGAAATAATTTAAGTGGGGAAGATTGTAATGACCCGCATTGGTAGAGGTATTATAATTAATTTATTTAATTATTTAAATGGTAGATTAAGGAATTTAATAGTCGTTGAATTTAAAATGATAGTGAATATTTAATTAAAAAATATATTTAAAAATATATTTAATTCTGAGTAATCGGAATTGGCTGAAATGGCGATATGGTGTGGATTGGGTCATCTATGATATTTAATTCAGGTTGGAATTGAATTTGAATAACGAATATATTATTTGAACGACAGTTTGAACGTATAATTATATTATAATTATAATCGAACTTGAAATGGCGCTGCAGTTCGTAAATTGGCGATTCGAACTTCAACTGAATGTATAGGATTCGTTTTAAGCCGGATTTCTGTGAAACAAGAAACGTGTGGAGCTGGTGAAGTATATCTTTCTGATGGAAGAGAAAAATCAGGATTTCGTCGGGTAGATTTTGTGATAGGTCCAAATCAAATTTTAAAATAGTCACTATAGAATCGTTTATCGGCCATAACAGTTATTTCAAAATAATTTGATATCGGGTGTGAATTCAGACTAGGTTCTTTTGGGACATAACGATAATTTAATTTTTAGAATTTTAATTTAATTTTTAATTAATTAAATATGCGACTTTTTATTTGGAGTATTCTGCACCATGTAATCAACATTTTGAGGTTTCAAAATATGAGTTAATCTACCGGTATTATTATATTTTTGGAATCAGAACACCTCGCTCATCACGATGATATATTTATTTCTGTCCGTAGAAGCTTTTACATAAATGGAATTTGAGTACATTGGGTACATAACTTTTAAATAAGTATGGAATTTATCCTCCCCGCAGCTTAATTATATTGTCACAAATTCTTTGGTCTTCTTAGCAGCCACGTTGCCTATTCATTTACCACAGAGACAAATGGCTGCTTATGAAACACATAAATAAATCATACCCGAGAGTACATTGCCTAGTCATGCACCAAGAGACCACGTCTTCAGCATTTATCCCATCTCTTTAAAACCTAATTCAATTGTCTCCTGCGAACGAGAAAAAAACATCAGCCGCCGGTTCTTCTTCATTTTCCTTTTGCAAACGAGAGTTGAAAATCAAATACAACTCTAAGCTCAACTGCAAGCCGATATATATATATATATATATATATATATATATATATATATATATATATATATATATATATGGAGTTCAACGTTTTTTTTCTGATGCTCGGAACAAGCTGTAAAGCTTGGTTGACATTCGATGTCAAAATGGTGGGTTGTAGCCATTTGTTTTGAGTTGTGATGAGATGGAATATCAGGCATTCGAAAGTTATAAGGAAGTAAAGCAAAGAGAAGTTTAACGATGGGGATGGCTCTGTTGGGTGGCGGATGCGGTTTCGGGTCTGTTGAAGATTCGAAGCAGACTTTTGTTCGAACTGGGTACGGATTTTTAAAGGAGAGGGACGGGTAGCTTAAGGGCGATTTGGTTTGAATGAGTATGAAGAAGCAAGAGTGAATATGGGAGCAGTTTCCTGGAACGTGTAATCAACGCAAAAGGGGGGATTTTGCATGGCGACGGTCAGCCTTGGGGGTGAATAAACGGTGCAGCAGGATGTTGTTTTGGAGGGGAGAAGGATTTGCGTGGATGGGAACGTGAAGGATGGGTCCAGCGGTTTGTGCATAGTTGAGAGCTAGGGGGTTCAAAAGTGAGGTACTGAGTTGTATTTAATTAAGGAAAATAAAGGGGAAGATTTGTTGATTTCAGTTCGCACGTTTTTGGGCTGTATGGGTATGAAGTCGAACTAAGGAATCAAGTCATTTCTGTGATTTGCGATGAGGATTTTCACGATGACCTTTGTTGTGAATTCGATCAAGTAAGGAGTGAGAACGAAGTAGAAGAAGGGATCGAAATTGGCTGTTGTAAGGAGCAGGCTATGGCAAGTGTTTGGGGGAGATGATGTTCGGGTCTAATATTTTAAAAGGGAGTTGGGCCGAAGTTTTAAAATAAAGGTTAAGGCCCGACAAGTTTAAAATTTATTAGCTTAAGTTAAAATCTAAATAGTGTACTAACTAGTATTTATAATATCTTTGCCATATGGAGTCAGAAATGCGAACGGTCGGATCCGTTGGGATCGTATGGACGGGGGCAACACAATGAAACTGACGGGAAGTGGATTGGAGCTCGTTTGAATTTATGGCGAAATAAATTGTTTGATTCGGATCAAACAACAGTTTATCGTTCTTTAACGATGAACTGCAAATGTGAGTAAATCTCACTAACTCTGAACAGTTTATAATTTCATGTTGTATTTTTAGAACTGTTAGATGTTGGCTGATTGACTATGTGTTGACTGTTTGATTGAACTGCTAATCAGTTAGTTGAATTTCTATATTGATTCTGTTTAACAGAATATATCATATGGAACTGAAAAGTGATGTTATCTATATTGTTTAACATTTGTGATGCAGGGAAACAGGTTGGAGGAATCCGACTGGATTCCTCAACATTCATTTTACTATTTTTCATATATTGTGATATATGATGTGTTATATAATCTGTTATGGATTATGTGTGTTGGAATGATGTTGATCATTTTTATTCGATATTTTAAATATCATAAAAGACCCTGGGATGTAAAAAGAATTATTTCAATGTATATTGAAATAAAGGAAGTTTATAAAATCAACAGATTTTGTGAAAGGAAATATTTCGAATGTAAATAAAAAGGGAAATCATTTGTAAAGTGAAGAACTGTTACTGTAACGACCCGGGAAAAGACGACCTTGATTATCCGATATACAACACATATCGAACATCAAGGGTCGACAATTACCGAATAGTTAATGAAAGAATTTAGAGGGTGAGGATAGATAAGATAGAAAATTAGAATAGAAGAAGAAAAAGAAGAACACAACATCGGAGTAACACGAATCTCACAGCGGAACGAATAAAATATAATATATCACATAACTTGAAATCAAAAGCAGTATATGCATACAATACCATTATCAGAGTACAACCCTTGCATCACAGCGGAAATAAACAATAGCTATATAAGTCCTGAAGCCTCCTGCTCCAAGCTCTCCAGGTCTATCTGTAAAATCCTGACTACTTGACTGCCCGTACAAATTTGGGCACCCAAGAGTTTAGGGAAAACAAAACAAAATAAAACTCTGGGTCAGTCATGGGACTGGTGTGAGTAAACTCCAATCATTTGGTTTAACTTTTCAAAATCCTTTTCAAAAGAAAAGATAATCGTAAGACCAATCCACACATAAATACGGATGGCTTTTACCTTACGATAACCCAAAACACTTTGGAAATCATATATTATCTGATATTATAATAATGTCTAATCACAAGTAATTAAAATCTAGTAGAATGCTTGCATCTCACGCTCTACATATATAATATACAATCAAACTCGCGGGCACTTATTGGAGATTGGATTCCGACTTTGACAAGGTATGGGACCACCTGCCGATAGTGTATCTCTAGAGGCGAATACACTGGGTTCAACAAGAACATCTTGCAACCCGGCCCACACATGACCGACCACTCATTTCGCTTGAGTGTATCGAATGTATATCACCAACGGTTGGGATCAGCAACCGTCTCCCGATAAGGGACAGCATCGATAGATTTAAGAACAGAAGGAATTTCTCTAGATAGGTGATCATACATCCTAATGGGTGCGACCCACATAGCCATGCTGCCTGCCCGATTTTTGTCATTTCCCGGTGGATGAGGCTTGAGGTCATAACGTATCTTTTGACAGATCCCACCTCCATTACTTTGAATGCCACATCGTCATACCCGCCAAATCACAAATTGATTTCACCAAAAATACCACGGGTATACAGCTAAGAGAAACGAATTCCTCCGCCACCAAACGTAAGTACGTTTGAAGAGATCAACTTACGCAATCCTTTGAATATACTCTGTCAGACATTCGTCCATTCACGTTTGTCCTGGGACTGGACAAACCGAAGGCACTATTCTGTAAATAGGATAGCCCTTGCATAACTCCGTCTTCAATATATTCAGCATACTTGATTCGCAACGCTTACGCCAATACGGAGTGGTTCTCTGGATAATAATCCGACCGGTCTCTCCATATTAACAACGTTAAAATGGTCAAAACTTTGATAGTCGGTGATTTAACTATCAAATAAAAACATGTCGGTGTGCAAACAACGATATTATTTCCAGATGGAAATTCTATCGATCAATCATCATTCATCATCAAATTATCATGAATTTATCCTTTTCCTTATTCTTGTTTTCCTATATTTCTTATTTACTATATTTAGAAAATATACGTTATTAACAATGGAAAACAATTCCATTTCTCATTTTCTATATTCAGAAAACATTTCTGATTTTCATTTGGAAGACATTTCCAAATCTCCTTCATTGGGTTTAAACTGATGTTTGAATAAACATCGCTATGCCAACACCAACCATTTCGCTCATTAACTAAATTCACTTAACCCCTTTCACTCTCGAACCTTATCCACTTCTTAGTTAAAAACGAAGTCAATCAAGTTGGGGTATAATTACCTCTCAGACCTTAACTGAACAACATTTCTAACTTCGAAATAGACGAAGTTCAAACTTTACTCTTTAAGAAACTTCCTTGCGAACTCTCGGATTCTACTTATGAATCCACTTCCTTTACTGAATCATTTGATTATAACTATAAATGTTATAATTCCATGCTTTCAAAATATGTTAACTTAAATATATTTCCATATCTTAATTTGGATAAATAAACAAACAACTACTTTATTAACAAATAAGTAACTTGATTTGAAACGGAAAGTAAACCTTACTTCCCTTGATTCGATATAATCGAATTTCCATGTACAATTCACTCTCGAATAATCACTATCCGATAACTCTCTTTCGAATAAACTATATTCGATTCCTCTGTTCGAATAACTAATATTCGATAATCCTTTTCTTCGAATAACTATATTTGAAAATCCCTCTTCGAATAAACCATATTCGATAATTCTCTCCTTCGAATACTATATTCGATTTAACACACTTCGAACGAACTATATTCGATTACTCTTCTTGAACACACTATATTCGATAACTCTACTTCGAATAAGTGATATTCGATTAATCCCTTTTTTAACTAACTCTACTTAATTTACTAATACTCGACTAATTCGACTTAGTTAACTTCTATTGATTAATTACTATTTGATTTAACACCATTTGCTTGCAGCGATCACAATGGTTACGCCTGATTCCCCCAAGAAACATCCGACCGCCGTAGGCTATCTGCAGCCCTGCGAATTTCGCTAGCAGTCGTGCTAAATGGCAACTTATCTTGAATAATTATGTCTGTTTAACTTTATCTCGAATAATTAAATTCGATCAATTCAAATTGAATAACTAATATCCAATTAACTCTTATTTCTATATTTGAATAACTCTAGTTCGATTTGACTCTAATCGATTACTTTAACTGATTAACTCTAACTGGTTAACTCTAACTAACTAACTCTAACTAGTTAACTCTAGCTAGTTAACTCTGACTAACTAATTCTAACGGCTTAACTCTAACTGGTTAACTCCAACGGTTTAACTCTTTTGAATTAACTCCTTTGAGTTTTATCTTTTGAATAATTCATTTGGAATAATTTCTTTGAAATACCTCTTCTGAATTTATTCCCTTTCTATTTGTTTACTTAACAAATAACTTCTTCCCTTTTCACTTCCTTCTATTTAACAAATAAATACTTCTTTTATCCTTTCTATTTATTTAACAAATAAATATTTATTTTAAATTTCCTTTATTCACTAAATGAATATTCCCTTTTCAATTCCATTTGTAAGTGTTTTATACTTTTTCCCTATCCAATTCTATTTTCAAATAGTTTACAAATATTTCCTTTTTCTATTTATTCTATTTGCAAGCAGTTTGCAAATATTTTCTTATTCCTTTGTTTACCAATATTTTCCTTTATATCTGTTTTACAAATATTTCTCCTCTATATTTGTTTTTACAAATATTTCTCCTTTATATTTGATTTCACAAATATATTCCTTTATATTTGATTTCACAAATATTTTACTTTACTCAAGTTCTTTGATTCTATACTTATTTTCTTCTATGAAATTATTTTCCTTTTATATATAAAATCTATTGATTTTATATAAACAATTCATTTTCAAAATATATTTTGAAAATCTCCTTTTCACTTCCCGGTATCACTTATGGTATAAAAATACCAAATCAAAAGGTTTGATCATCATCCAAACACACGGTTTCAACAATAAATGATATAACACATCATATATCAGAATATATGAAAAACGGTAAATAAATGTTGAGGAACCCAGTTGGGTCCCTCCGACCTGTTTCCCTGCATCCACAGATGTCAGTCAACATGATTAACATGAAGGTAAAATATTCTGATAAACAGAATCAATATTTCGATACGATTTATATATATATCGTTATCGATGATTTCAATCAACTGACTAGCAGTTCAACCAAACAATCAACACACAGCAATCCAACCAAGATTTATCAATTCTAAAAATACTTTATAAAAATATAAAGTGTTCAGAGTTAGTGAGAATTACTCACATTGGACGGTTTATCGTTGAATAACGATAATCGGTCATTGATTTGGTTCAGACGTTAAATTTCACCATAAATCCAAATGAGCTCCAATCCACTTGTGGTCAGTTCCATTGCGTAGTGCTCGTCCATACGATCCTAACGGATCCTGTTTCGTTAAATTTCGTTAATGTATGCAAAAGTTATGCTATTTACAATATTTACCTAATTTAAATTAATATATATTTAATTAAATTAATTTTATCTTAATTAATTTCTAATTGCGTTATTAGCCAAATTACCTTCCCTGCCCTTCTAAAAAATCATACTTTCCCATCTCTAGCCATATCCAAATTTTTTTAAAATTGAAAAACCATTTTAATATTACTTAAATTTAATTTTCAAATAAAATATTTAAAAATATTCATTTAATTATAACTTAAAATTTTTAACCCGGATCAAAAATCTGCTTCCACTCATTTTAAAGTATTTTCCGATAAGAATCCAACGGTCCTTGTTTCGTGGAAATCCGACTTGTTTTGAAAAAGTTATAAGCTTTTAAAGTTTATGATTAAAAATTACGAAAATGCCCCTGGTCTGTTTTAAATTCAAATTAAATTCAAATTAAATTTTAAATTTAAATTTAAATTAATCATCTCATCCGTCGGATCAGTTAGGGATAGCCAGGGAGAGCAGGAAACTATATTTTCCAAACTCAAGCCTTAGACACTATCCTCTCTGTCACCCTTAGAATGTTCTGATATTTATTTTTACAAATTCTATTTTAATTATAATATATATATATATATATATATATATATATATATTACCAAAATAAATAAATAAATAAATATTATTTAAAAACTTACCTCGCGAAGCCCAAGCCTCTCCCTAAGAGTCCCTAGCTCCCCGTCTTGCCCTCCTTTCTCCCTTCCTTCCCTTTTCCCTATTTCCTAATATTTTATTATTATTTCTGCCATTGCCAAAGCTTAAAAGAGGAGGAGGAGGAGTGAGTTTAAAATGAAAGGGGGGGGGCTATTTATAGCCGAAGGAGTCACATGGATTGCTGAGGTGGCGCGAATCCAACGGTCGAAAATGGATGGATAGGATTAATCCTTAAATTAATTAAATTATAAATAAATTTAATAATTTATGAATAGTAAAGTGTGTTTTCTCAACCCTATTCGGACGTTAATTTGACTTACTTATTGATACCTTATCCGAAATCTTTTCCAACCATGTTGTTCAATTTTTCTTGCTCTTCAATACTATATAAAAATATATTAATTTTTAATTTGTTTGAACTTTCAAATAATTTAAATTCAAATTCAAAATAGTGTTTTGTGTTAGTTTCAACACCTTCCAGTCTCATGTTGGAGTATCAAACGATAACGGTTTTCAGAAATTCTTCCACCATCTGGTTAGGTTTTTAACGTACTTCAATCCTATGTATTCAAATCAAAAATCGGAGTTCGTTTACATTTTCAAATAATTTATTTAAATTTTGTTTCCTTAATAACTTTCTATATCCGTTATAGGATTTTTCCAGATTTCATATATAGCTAATATCCTATGTTTAGAATTTTCCTGGATAGGTCTCAGGTTCCAGTTTTGCCGTTAGCATTAGCAAATTCCAATTTCCGTCAAAATCTAGTTCAAATTTTGGCCTTTTATTTTTTCTTTTCCACATACGGATGCCATTTTTGACGTAACTTGGTTGGTTACCTAATTTCATCATTTCAGATTTAATGAAAACTGATTTCATCGAAATCCGAGTTCGTTAGCTACTACATCCTTTGTAAACGTACTATTTTAAATTAAAAATTTATCCTTTTATACTGCTAGTTCACATTATATTGCAGATCCACTAAATTTCTACCATTTCGGAATAAAATAAAATATTCAAAATTATTGAAATTAAACCATTTAGAATTCCAAAATAATAAAAAAAACATTTTTAAATAATAACTAAATGGTCAAAAAATCTGGGCCGTTACATTCTTCCCCCCTTAAAATAATTTCGTCCTCGAAATTGCTAAGGTAGAAAAATGAATTTTATAACTAGGTTAAAATTATTTGGTTACTCTGATTTCACTAAACCAATCTATTCTAATTAATTTATTAATTTATTTCTATAAACGAAAATTTTCAAAAATTCTGAAAATTTTCTAACACTCGAAATTTCTGAAAAATTTCGCCAGCACCTCCTTTGTACTGGTCAATAGCTCAAACTCCAACTCGCCTCTCTAGACCTTCTTCAACCCAAAAGAAAATCAAACAGCCAAGTGGCTTGCCAAATAGGCTCATAAATCTCATCAAACTCATATGAATATATACGTGTACCTTTTTGTCGACATTCAATTCTGCTATCAATTTAGCATATACCACTATCATCCCAATCAAACTCCCAATCACTTTTATCTTCAACACGACCATCCGCTTATAACCAAGCCAAATTTCAATCAAACTGCAATTCCAATCTCAATTCAAATTTCTTGCTCGACCATCCATTTCTATCCCAGATTATCTCTAATCCAGTCCAATTCTACTTGGTACCATTCTATTTCAATTCAACTCAATTTCCACTGAACTGCCTTCAATTCAGTTTCAAATTTGCTTTCACAAATTTCTATTTAATTTGTGTTTATTTCAATAATCTGTACATGGGAGTTTCAAATGGCTTTGCCTTTTCCAAAAATCAAATATCCCTTTGGAATATCAAAACAACTCGATTTCTCAAAACAATTCAAAAAAAAAATCTTTGGTAGTAATCCGTCACTTACAAGCTCGAAAATGAGCACCGATGATGTCCGGATCAACATCGGAATTTATTTTTCAGCTATCGAAGTGAGTTCAATACTATAGCACTTTCAAAACCCATTTTTAAACATTTTCATTTTGAAATTCATTTCAAAATATCCCTTTTCAATGCTTGTAACAAATTTAAAATCTCCCAGGATTTTAAAATTCACATATATTCAATTTAATTCCATTTACAACGCTTATTCAAATTTTAGCAATTTCAATTCCAATTCTGAACTTAAATTCAGATTTAATTCATCTGATTTCATATATTTCACTTATATGAATTTTGATTTGTTATTTACATAACCATTCCACATTTTATAATCTTATTCGATTATAATCACAACCAACACATTCAATATACTATAATAATTTCAAATATCTATACTTTGCTTATATCAAAATATAATTTGGGTAAAATTATTTCATTCACCCTTTTTCAAAACATACTGTGTTGGTTCATCGTATTCAAGCGTTTAGAAACCCCTATCGATACAGTGGATCAAACTGATCGACCAGAATTCATAAACAACTCAACCAATAAATCTCCACAATATAAAATCATTTTATATCAAATAACAAATACGTTCACTCGTATATATAAACTCAGTCTAGGGTATTACTAACCCCATCTCTACTGAATCACGCCACAGAGCCAAGCTAATACTTAACCTTCAGCTCTGATACCAACTGTAACGACCCGGGAAAAGACGACCTTGATTATCCGATATACAACACATATCGAACATCAAGGGTCGACAATTACCGAATAGTTAATGAAAGAATTTAGAGGGTGAGGATAGATAAGATAGAAAATTAGAATAGAAGAAGAAAAAGAAGAACACAACATCGGAGTAACACGAATCTCACAGCGGAACGAATAAAATATAATATATCACATAACTTGAAATCAAAAGCAGTATATGCATACAATACCATTATCAGAGTACAACCCTTGCATCACAGCGGAAATAAACAATAGCTATATAAGTCCTGAAGCCTCCTGCTCCAAGCTCTCCAGGTCTATCTGTAAAATCCTGACTACTTGACTGCCCGTACAAATTTGGGCACCCAAGAGTTTAGGGAAAACAAAACAAAATAAAACTCTGGGTCAGTCATGGGACTGGTGTGAGTAAACTCCAATCATTTGGTTTAACTTTTCAAAATCCTTTTCAAAAGAAAAGATAATCGTAAGACCAATCCACACATAAATACGGATGGCTTTTACCTTACGATAACCCAAAACACTTTGGAAATCATATATTATCTGATATTATAATAATGTCTAATCACAAGTAATTAAAATCTAGTAGAATGCTTGCATCTCACGCTCTACATATATAATATACAATCAAACTCGCGGGCACTTATTGGAGATTGGATTCCGACTTTGACAAGGTATGGGACCACCTGCCGATAGTGTATCTCTAGAGGCGAATACACTGGGTTCAACAAGAACATCTTGCAACCCGGCCCACACATGACCGACCACTCATTTCGCTTGAGTGTATCGAATGTATATCACCAACGGTTGGGATCAGCAACCGTCTCCCGATAAGGGACAACATCGATAGATTTAAGAACAGAAGGAATTTCTCTAGATAGGTGATCATACATCCTAATGGGTGCGACCCACATAGCCATGCTGCCTGCCCGATTTTTGTCATTTCCCGGTGGATGAGGCTTGAGGTCATAACGTATCTTTTGACAGATCCCACCTCCATTACTTTGAATGCCACATCGTCATACCCGCCAAATCACAAATTGATTTCACCAAAAATACCACGGGTATACAGCTAAGAGAAACGAATTCCTCCGCCACCAAACGTAAGTACGTTTGAAGAGATCAACTTACGCAATCCTTTGAATATACTCTGTCAGACATTCGTCCATTCACGTTTGTCCTGGGACTGGACAAACCGAAGGCACTATTCTGTAAATAGGATAGCCCTTGCATAACTCCGTCTTCAATATATTCAGCATACTTGATTCGCAACGCTTATGCCAATACGGAGTGGTTCTCTGGATAATAATCCGACCGGTCTCTCCATATTAACAACGTTAAAATGGTCAAAACTTTGATAGTCGGTGATTTAACTATCAAATAAAAACATGTCGGTGTGCAAACAACGATATTATTTCCAGATGGAAATTCTATCGATCAATCATCATTCATCATCAAATTATCATGAATTTATCCTTTTCCTTATTCTTGTTTTCCTATATTTCTTATTTACTATATTTAGAAAATATACGTTATTAACAATGGAAAACAATTCCATTTCTCATTTTCTATATTCAGAAAACATTTCTGATTTTCATTTGGAAGACATTTCCAAATCTCCTTCATTGGGTTTAAACTGATGTTTGAATAAACATCGCTATGCCAACACCAACCATTTCGCTCATTAACTAAATTCACTTAACCCCTTTCACTCTTGAACCTTATCCACTTCTTAGTTAAAAACGAAGTCAATCAAGTTGGGGTATAATTACCTCTCAGACCTTAACTGAACAACATTTCTAACTTCGAAATAGACGAAGTTCAAACTTTACTCTTTAAGAAACTTCCTTGCGAACTCTCGGATTCTATTTATGAATCCACTTCCTTTACTGAATCATTTGATTATAACTATAAATGTTATAATTCCATGCTTTCAAAATATGTTAACTTAAATATATTTCCATATCTTAATTTGGATAAATAAACAAACAACTACTTTATTAACAAATAAGTAACTTGATTTGAAACGGAAAGTAAACCTTACTTCCCTTGATTCGATATAATCGAATTTCCATGTACAATTCACTCTCGAATAATCACTATCCGATAACTCTCTTTCGAATAAACTATATTCGATTCCTCTGTTCGAATAACTAATATTCGATAATCCTTTTCTTCGAATAACTATATTTGAAAATCCCTCTTCGAATAAACCATATTCGATAATTCTCTCCTTCGAATACTATATTCGATTTAACACACTTCGAACGAACTATATTCGATTACTCTTCTTGAACACACTATATTCGATAACTCTACTTCGAATAAGTGATATTCGATTAATCCCTTTTTTAACTAACTCTACTTAATTTACTAATACTCGACTAATTCGACTTAGTTAACTTCTATTGATTAATTACTATTTGATTTAACACCATTTGCTTGCAGCGATCACAATGGTTACGCCTGATTCCCCCAAGAAACATCCGACCGCCGTAGGCTATCTGCAGCCCTGCGAATTTCGCTAGCAGTCGTGCTAAATGGCAACTTATCTTGAATAATTATGTCTGTTTAACTTTATCTCGAATAATTAAATTCGATCAATTCAAATTGAATAACTAATATCCAATTAACTCTTATTTCTATATTTGAATAACTCTAGTTCGATTTGACTCTAATCGATTACTTTAACTGATTAACTCTAACTGGTTAACTCTAACTAACTAACTCTAACTAGTTAACTCTAGCTAGTTAACTCTGACTAACTAATTCTAACGGCTTAACTCTAACTGGTTAACTCCAACGGTTTAACTCTTTTGAATTAACTCCTTTGAGTTTTATCTTTTGAATAATTCATTTGGAATAATTTCTTTGAAATACCTCTTCTGAATTTATTCCCTTTCTATTTGTTTACTTAACAAATAACTTCTTCCCTTTTCACTTCCTTCTATTTAACAAATAAATACTTCTTTTATCCTTTCTATTTATTTAACAAATAAATATTTCTTTTAAATTTCCTTTATTCACTAAATGAATATTCCCTTTTCAATTCCATTTGTAAGTGTTTTATACTTTTTCCCTATCCAATTCTATTTTCAAATAGTTTACAAATATTTCCTTTTTCTATTTATTCTATTTGCAAGCAGTTTGCAAATATTTTCTTATTCCTTTGTTTACCAATATTTTCCTTTATATCTGTTTTACAAATATTTCTCCTCTATATTTGTTTTTACAAATATTTCTCCTTTATATTTGATTTCACAAATATATTCCTTTATATTTGATTTCACAAATATTTTACTTTACTCAAGTTCTTTGATTCTATACTTATTTTCTTCTATGAAATTATTTTCCTTTTATATATAAAATCTATTGATTTTATATAAACAATTCATTTTCAAAATATATTTTGAAAATCTCCTTTTCACTTCCCGGTATCACTTATGGTATAAAAATACCAAATCAAAAGGTTTGATCATCATCCAAACACACGGTTTCAACAATAAATGATATAACACATCATATATCAGAATATATGAAAAACGGTAAATAAATGTTGAGGAACCCAGTTGGGTCCCTCCGACCTGTTTCCCTGCATCCACAGATGTCAGTCAACATGATTAACATGAAGGTAAAATATTCTGATAAACAGAATCAATATTTCGATACGATTTATATATATATCGTTATCGATGATTTCAATCAACTGACTAGCAGTTCAACCAAACAATCAACACACAGCAATCCAACCAAGATTTATCAATTCTAAAAATACTTTATAAAAATATAAAGTGTTCAGAGTTAGTGAGAATTACTCACATTGGACGGTTTATCGTTGAATAACGATAATCGGTCATTGATTTGGTTCAAACGTTAAATTTCACCATAAATCCAAATGAGCTCCAATCCACTTGTGGTCAGTTCCATTGCGTAGTGCTCGTCCATACGATCCTAACGGATCCTGTTTCGTTAAATTTCGTTAATGTATGCAAAAGTTATGCTATTTACAATATTTACCTAATTTAAATTAATATATATTTAATTAAATTAATTTTATCTTAATTAATTTCTAATTGCGTTATTAGCCAAATTACCTTCCCTGCCCTTCTAAAAAATCATACTTTCCCATCTCTAGCCATATCCAAATTTTTTTAAAATTGAAAAACCATTTTAATATTACTTAAATTTAATTTTCAAATAAAATATTTAAAAATATTCATTTAATTATAACTTAAAATTTTTAACCCGGATCAAAAATCTGCTTCCACTCATTTTAAAGTATTTTCCGATAAGAATCCAACGGTCCTTGTTTCGTGGAAATCCGACTTGTTTTGAAAAAGTTATAAGCTTTTAAAGTTTATGATTAAAAATTACGAAAATGCCCCTGGTCTGTTTTAAATTCAAATTAAATTCAAATTAAATTTTAAATTTAAATTTAAATTAATCATCTCATCCGTCGGATCAGTTAGGGATAGCCAAGGAGAGCAGGAAACTATATTTTCCAAACTCAAGCCTTAGACACTATCCTCTCTGTCACCCTTAGAATGTTCTGATATTTATTTTTACAAATTCTATTTTAATTATAATATATATATATATATTACCAAAATAAATAAATAAATAAATATTATTTAAAAACTTACCTCGCGAAGCCCAAGCCTCTCCCTAAGAGTCCCTAGCTCCCCGTCTTGCCCTCCTTTCTCCCTTCCTTCCCTTTTCCCTATTTCCTAATATTTTATTATTATTTCTGCCATTGCCAAAGCTTAAAAGAGGAGGAGGAGGAGTGAGTTTAAAATGAAAGGGGGGGGGGCTATTTATAGCCGAAGGAGTCACATGGATTGCTGAGGTGGCGCGAATCCAACGGTCGAAAATGGATGGATAGGATTAATCCTTAAATTAATTAAATTATAAATAAATTTAATAATTTATGAATCGTAAAGTGTGTTTTCTCAACCCTATTCGGACGTTAATTTGACTTACTTATTGATACCTTATCCGAAATCTTTTCCAACCATGTTGTTCAATTTTTCTTGCTCTTCAATACTATATAAAAATATATTAATTTTGAATTTGTTTGAACTTTCAAATAATTTAAATTCAAATTCAAAATAGTGTTTTGTGTTAGTTTCAACACCTTCCAGTCTCATGTTGGAGTATCAAACGATAACGGTTTTCAGAAATTCTTCCACCATCTGGTTAGGTTTTTAACGTACTTCAATCCTATGTATTCAAATCAAAAATCGGAGTTCGTTTACATTTTCAAATAATTTATTTAAATTTTGTTTCCTTAATAACTTTCTATATCCGTTATAGGATTTTTCCAGATTTCATATATAGCTAATATCCTATGTTTAGAATTTTCCTGGATAGGTCTCAGGTTCCAGTTTTGCCGTTAGCATTAGCAAATTCCAATTTCCGTCAAAATTTAGTTCAAATTTTGGCCTTTTATTTTTTCTTTTCCACATACGGATGCCATTTTTGACGTAACTTGGTTGGTTACCTAATTTCATCATTTCAGATTTAATGAAAACTGATTTCATCGAAATCCGAGTTCGTTAGCTACTACATCCTTTGTAAACGTACTATTTTAAATTAAAAATTTATCCTTTTATACTGCCAGTTCACATTATATTGCAGATCCACTAAATTTCTACCATTTCGGAATAAAATAAAATATTCAAAATTATTGAAATTAAACCATTTAGAATTCCAAAATAATAAAAAAAAACATTTTTAAATAATAACTAAATGGTCAAAAAATCTGGGCCGTTACAGTTACTAAAAGTAAATCTTTATAAATGAATAGTTTATTCGAATCGAAAGTAAAAAGGAGTTAATCGATGTTAGTTTAATCGATTAGAGTTAAAGCAAAGGAGTTAATCGATGTTAGTTTAATCGATTAGAGTTAAAGCAAAGGAGTTAATCGATGTTAGTTTAATCGATTAGAGTTAAAGCAAAGGAGTTAATCGATGTTGGTTTAATCGATTAGAGTTAAAGCAAAGGAGTTAATCGATGTTGGTTTAATCGATTAGAGTTAAAGCAAAGGAGTTAATCGATGTTAGTTTAATCGATTAGAGTTAAAGAAAAGGAGTTAATCGATGTTGGTTTAATTGATTAGAGTTAAAGCAAAGGAGTTAATCGATGTTAGTTTAATCGATTAGAGTTAAAGCAAAGGAGTTAATCGATGTTAGTTTAATCGATTAGAGTTAAAGCAAAGGAGTTAATCGATGTTAGTTTAATCGAATAGAGTTAAAGCAAAGGAGTTAATCGATGTTAGTTTAATCGATTAGAGTTAAAGCAAAGGAGTTAATCGATGTTAGTTTAATCGATTAGAGTTAAAGCAAAGGAGTTAATCGAATATAGTTTATTCGAATAGAAGTAAAATGAGTTAATCGAATATAGTTTATTTGAATAGAAAGTAAAAATGAGTTAATCGAATATAGTTTATTCGAAGAAAGTAAAGGGAGTTATCGAATATAGTTATTCGTAAGGGGTTAAGTGAATAGAGTAAATCAAATAGAGTAAATCAAATAGAATAAATTGAATAGAGATTTATTCGAACGAGAGTTAAGTAAGGAAGTTAGTTAAAGGGATATAAAGTGAACTTTGCCTATTTCAAAGTTAGAAATGTTGTTCAGTTAAGGTCTGAGAGGTAGTTCTACCCCAACTTGATTGGCTTCGTTTTTAACTAAGGAATAGTTAAGGTTCGGCAGTAAAGGAAATGGTTTGAGTTGGCATCGCGATGGTTTGTTTAAACATCTGTCTAAGTCCAATGAAGAAGCTTTGGATATGTTTTCCAAATAAAGAAACCAGAAATGTTTTAAATAAAGAAAACAAGAATGGAAATGTTTTCCAATGGTAATAACATATATTTTCTAAATTTAGAAAATAAGAAATGTTGGATATAGGGAAACAGGAGATGAAAAATGAACTAAGGAGATGAATGTTGAATGATGATTGATTGATATAAATTCCATTTGGAAATAATATCGTTGTTTGCACATCTGTTTTTCTTCGATAGTTAAATCACAGACTATCGAAGTTTTGACCATTTTAACGTTGTTAATATGGAGAGACCGGTTGAATTATTATCCAAAGAACCACTCTGTATTGGCATAAGCGTTGCGAATCATATATGCCAAAGGAAATTGAAGATGGAGTTATGCAAGGGCTATCCTGTTTACAGAATAGTGCCTTCGGTTCATCCTGTTCCTGGATGACTTGTATGGTGGATGTCTGACAGAATATTTCCAGACGATCACATATATTGATTTCTCCAACCGTACCAAGAGTGGAAGCGGAGAAGGAAACTTCTTTTAGCTAACACATAAAGTATTGTTGAGGACATCAATCGGTGATTTGATGGATTTGATGATGTGGCATTCAAAGTGAATCTGGTATGATGATAAAGCGTAGCTTCCAGCCTCATCATCCGGTAAATGACAGAAATCGGGCAGGCAGCATGGCTAAGTCGGTCGCACCAAAGTAGGGTGTATAATCACCTGATCTAGAGTTTCATTTACTTCTAAAAATCTATTGTTGATGCTGTCCCATTCGGGAAACGGCTGCTGATCCCAGCCGTTGGTGATATACATTCGATACGCTCAAGCGAAATGTGTGGTCGGTCATGTGTGGCCGGGTTGCAAGATGTTCTTGTTGAACCCAGTGTATTCCTCTCTAGAGGTACACTAGCGAAAGGTGGTTCCATGCCTTGTCATAGTTGGAAATCCATTACCCAATACGTGCTTGCGGTTTTGATTATATACTATATATGTAGAACGTTAGATGAAAGAGTTTCTGCTAGATGATTATATATATACTGTGGTTGATAGACATTATTATAATATCAAAAGGTTTTTGATATAAAGATATTTTGGATTCTCATAAGGGAAAACCCCGTTCCGTTATACGGCGTGGTCTTATGAGATATCGATTACCTGTTTGAACTGTTTTAAAATGTTTTACTCACACCAGTCCCATGACTGACCCAGAGTTTATTTTGTTGTTTTCCCTAAACTCTTGGGTGCCTAAATTTTTATGGGCAGTCAAGTAGTCAGGATTTACAGATATACTGGAAGAGCTAGAGAAGGAGGCTTCAGGATCATATAGTTATAGTTATTTCTGCTGTGTTGTAAGTGATGTACTTTGATAATGATATGTATATTCCAGTACAGATTTGTATTTCAAAGTTATGTTATGAAATATGTTATTCGCTCCGCTGTGAGATTCGTGTTACTCTAATGTTGTGTTCTTCTTCTTCTTCTTCTATTCTAAGTTCTATCTTATCTTTTCTCACCCTCTAATTTCTTTCACTAATTACCAGGTTTTTTCGATGTTTTGGTTATCGACATTGTGTTTATGTCGTCAACCAAAGTCGCTAAAAATCCGGGTCGTTACAAAATATGTCATGGAAAAATATGAGGATCGGATGTAATTAAGTAAAATGTGTTACTAATACACACAAACACACACATACACATCTGAGCAAGTGCTTGTCTGTTTGGGGGAGGGGTTGTACACTGAATAACATTTATAGGAAATGTCATTTTCCAACCATGCTTATTAAGGAACTTAAACCTGCCAAGTTAAACCTGTGAATTAACAAGCTAAGAGGTCCCACATTTTGTTGTTTGTATCCGGTTTTTAGATTCTTAAAATCTTAGTTGGGAGCATAAGCTTATTCGGTAGCTTGTGTCAAACTTGTTGTGTGGAGCCTGTATCAATCAGTATCCCTATTGGTATCATATAAGGGGTCTCACACTATGTAGGGGCTAGGGCACACTTTACTGATCTAGATAGTTAGAGGTCCAAAGGTGGAAGGTGGGTACATGAGTTACGGCGAAGTCATGAGCATGCATGGGCCCGACAGGGGAAACTGAGTCGTAGTAACACCAGCAAATAGGTATGTCTTATAAGTTGACGGGTAAGGGACTGATACACCATCCTGCCATGGCTGGTACATGATATTTGCGTAGTAGGGAGCAGATCGATGGGCAGCATTAGTAAAACCCCCTCATTATTATTTGTTTCTATCTGATTCTGTAGAAGTGTAAAACACTCAATCTGCCTGATTTAATTTCTATTATCATCATTATCATCATAATTTCCTTTTTATAAGAATAGCCAGTCCTCATTATCAATTCATATCAGCTATTGTTCTTCTTTAGGAATGTATAGACACCCACCCTTTTATGACACTAGAAACACTATTTATTTGTTTTACTTAACTTAGTTAGTCGAGCTGGTAATTACAGTAGCTCACTTGGCTTTATGTCCGACCTAATTCCTTTCTTCCTTTCGTTTTCTTTCCCACAGGCTTACGGCAAGAAAGTACATAGTTTAGATTTCTTTGTTAGCTTTGTCGTGATGGATTTCTGCAAATTGGATTACTTCATATTATCTTTCCAAGGTTAGGTTGTATTTTTTTTGCTATATTTGGGGATAATCTTATTTTACTCTAATGTTGTTTTTAACTGTGATTTTGAGACATGACAATTTGTAACTGTTTGGTTAAATGAAACTAAGATGGTTTTGTATTTTGTAAAATGAAAGTTTCTTTTTCTGCTGTAAATTTATACTTTTATGTCTTATGAAATGATAGTTTATGTGATGTTTTATGTCTTTATACCTACAATGCTCCATACTTTCTTAATGAAATCCTCATATGGGTTACATTAAGGAATGTGGGGTTTTACACAAATACATTGAACATATCATAAAACAGTGGATCTAATATGATTTGGATCTAAACATACAGAAGAGAATTATTAATCAAACATCTTGCTTGTTTATATGATTAAATTAGATTATCCTAGAATGTCAAAATCATAATTAAACGTGTATGATCAGATCTATGACGAAAATAACATAAATGACATGAATTAGTCCTAATCTACTCGTGTAATCCGCAGTTTCCATGTAAGAGATATCTATCACTTACCAATTTCAAGATCTAATGCAAATCCAATGAACCCAAATCTGGACGGCAATGAAAATCCCTAAAATCAATGCAATTTGATGAAATCTAATCTTCCCAGATGTTGATCTGGTTTCTAGATGTGATTTAGGATGAATAAGTATGAATAGATGACGAGCACAAGCGTAATGTTTAAACGGAGAGAAACCTAAATTCTCTCCTCAAACCCCTCTATTTATAATAGCATGTAATTAGCCTAATTGGCTTTAATAATCTGCCCATTAGTAGCTAATTAGTTTGGTTGAGAGAAACTAAAACTTAAAACAGCGATTTCTCCCAAACCGTAAAGCCAAATCTTTAATGTGACCAATCTAAGGAATCACCAACTTCCATTCTAATCCAACGAGACTAATTTTAACACCTGCTTTGATCTCTATGAAAAGTTATATCTAAAACAATACTCCTAAGCGTAAAATGATCATAATTAAGTTCAAGGAAAATCATGAACATGTCTCACATCCACATGAATAACATATTAGAATTTGAGCATGATCCGGTCCATAGGGTGTTAATTTTTTTTTTTACAGTCCTTAGATATGTAAAATGCGGGTCATTACATTCTCCCCCTTTAAGAATTTTGCCTATGAAATCCCAAGCATACACGAGCAAACAAAGTATTCCGTATGTCTACCATCCAAGAGTATCCGATCTACCATCCAGTCTAGCACCCAACATTCTATGTAATCAAAATCCTACCTTAGCATGCGGAACTCTAATAATGCAGGATGTAATGGAATGAGTAAGCTACGATATATGGGACATGCCACTCAAAGAGTTCTGGATGGGCCGACCTCATACTCTTTTACGTTACCTATGTGCAATCGTCATCGTCCTCGCCCCATTATACCTTGACTTGCTTAACAACCTTCCTCTTAAGTTGTTTCATGTCACTCCCTACGACACGAAGCGCCTTACGAGGCCAAGAAACTTTGGCCTTAACCTCTAAATCTTCAGTCTGATCATGAGATACCACAACATTCGAGTCATGCACAAACTTACGTAGAAATGATGTGTGAAACATATTGTGCACACATGCCATCTCCTCCGTTAAACCAATTCTACATGCAAGTTATCCAAAACGCTCAATAATCGGAAACGACCTAATGAACCTTGGTGCTAACTTTCCTTTACTTCCTAATCGAACAACGTTCCTCAGAGGAGAAACCTTAACAAACACCACATCTTGGATTGAGAATTGCAATCTTTTCATCGCTTATCGGCATAACTCTTCTAACGATGCTAGATTGCCTAAATTCGTTGCCAAATGATTCTCAAACTTACCTGACGTTTCCCTTATCATCTCAGGTCCAAGTACCAACTTCTCTGGAGTCTCTAACAAACAGGATGGAGAATCGTAAGGTCTACGATACAACGCCTCATATGGTGTCATTTCAATACTTGACTGGTAAATATTATTATAAGCAAACTCAACCAAATGCAGATGGTCTTCCCATGATGTTCTGAAATTTAATACATAAGCTCTAAGAAGATCTTTCAATACTCGATTAACTCTCTCGGTCTGATCATTTGTCTAAGGATGATAAGTTGTATCCATACATAGATCAATTCCCAATGCCTCTTGAAAACTCCTCCGTAATCTACTAGTAAACAATGGATCTCGATCCCTAACAATACTCTTTGATATCTCATGGAATCGAACTATCCACTTGATATATAACTCAGCCAACTTCAATACCAACCTAGTCAATCTGATAAGAATAAACCATGCACTTATTTTCAAGCGATCCACTATCACCCAATTACCACAATTTCTTGCCCTGGTCCTTGATAATCCATTGAGCTTACTCTCATTTCCACGTAGGAACTTCCAATACCTACAACAATCCACTTGGCATCTTCTGCTCATCTTTAACAAACTAATAGTTCATACATTTCGAAATAAATTTTCGACATCCCACACCATGCCTTCTTAGTTGTAATTTCTCAATACACCTTACTACCACAAGGATAGTTCATCAATCTACAGTGATGACATTCCCTTAAAAGCTCACCTTCCATTCCATCTATTTTAGGAACCACAAGTCGTCCATTTTTGCAAAGCCAACCTTCTCAATCAACTTCAAAGTCCTATTTTTAGTATTTCCTGTCAACCCTCTGGGGTATTTAATATTCAAGTTGAAATAAGCTATTTATCTAGAACATTAAGCTAGTCTTTAGTTCAAACTAATTGATTAATGGATTCTTCAGATCAGCTGCGGTCTCTTCAGACTATTTTTCCGTATAGCCTCTCTAAGCAATCACGACCTATCTTCAGTCCCCATCTGAACCTAGTCTAGTTACTCTTTAGTGAAAGAGGTTCAGTGAGATTAAACCAATCATGTATCTCTTTCCAGCGAAGCTATTCATTCCTTGCACCCCATTTCATTCTCTTTGAAAGTTAGCATTAAGCGATTAAGGAGGCTTATCATTTTCACACTTAGGGTACATGGCCCACTCCTTGCTAAAGCGAGTTCAATTGCACAGGTCCATCCACTCTCTTTTAGACAAAGAGACTAGCACATTGCACTTAATCTCTGCCTCCCTAGACAAGAGCTACAAAGCAACATAATCATTAATCAATCTTCAGTAGAAGACTTTTAATTCAAGAGTTAGGGCTAAGAAAACAAAAAATTCTAAATAACCATCTTATACATCCAACTTAGAGCATGCTTAGGGATTTTTTGCGTTTGCATACACTATAAGCGGACTGAGATTATTGTAAAAAATAAGTAAAGCAAAGAGTATGGAGTAGAGAGTAAGAGATGAACCTGCCTCCACTCCATCCAACTGCGGGATCAGGAGTCTAGGGCCAAATCTCCGGCTATTTTGTGTTACAGATGGTCATTGCTCTACATGCAGCGCTACAGTTGAGTTTCTGACATATTGTTGTAGCTCCCTATTCTGAACTAGCTATCAATTAATTCACGTGTATATTGAACTTTGTTGGCGTTGTGTTCTTCAATCCAATAGAACAAGAAGAGTCTTCCATATTTTCTTTCTATGTCAATAGTATCCCTTTTGAATAGTTTCGAATAGAGGATATTTTCCTTATTCTCTTAATATATTCTCTTCAATGTCTTTGTTAGCTTTGTATAAGAGGAACATTTTGGGTTTTTTCTTTTTCTTCACAAATCTTTTAGTTCCATTGTCGTCATCCTCTTCCCTCTATCCTTCCTAAGAATAATTTTGAGGGGCACTCCACATTCTACAACATCGATTTCGTCAAGAAGATCGGTTTCTTTAGCCATCTAACTTCGCACTGCAGGTACCTCTCAACCTCACGATAGACATCTGCTAAATCCAAAGGTTGTTTATCTCTAAAGCTAGATTGAAATTTACCCCATTGTAACTCAGAATAACTACCTCTATAAAATTAGTGGATGGATCTGTCAATCGACTATTATTATTGCAACCTTTAACCTAATTAGGTAACTCCTAAGGCTCTCTCAAAGCCTTTATCTCATAATAGACAATGACACTGCATTCTTTAATCGTGAGACATGCATACTAAACTATCTTAGGAGTACATCCACAAAATCACTCTAACAACGGATAGATTCATTCTCCAACTACCTAAACCATTAAGCCGTCAAACCATCCAAAAAAGCAAAAAATGTCTTATAACTTTTTTAGAAGGTCCAAGTACTTCAATGTGTTAGATATATCTCATTAGATGAATAGTTAGATCCAACATTCCATTATAAGTATCCTATAATGGAAGATTGAAATTGGGAGAATTTCTGGTATTTCAAATGTTAGTAGTAAAAGGGTTCTTGTTAACATCCTCCAAATTTTTATCCGTTGTCCTCCTCTAACTGCCTTCATAATTGTCTCAGCCATTTAATTCATGTTGCTTGTTAAAAGCATCATATCCAAAGTAACATCCTTCCGCCAATCCTGTAGGGCACTTCAAACACGTATTCAAGTACATACGTACTGCTCTTATCCCCATTGATTCAAGTTTTATTCAAAACTCCAACTCCTTCCTATCCTTTTTACAATCTTGGGAATTCTGGTGCATATTCTTCGATCTATGGCTTATAACATTCAGATCTACATTCACCGCCATGGTTCTGCCAGTTCTACGCGTTTCTTCAATAACTCTAGAGTTAGCTCCAATATTGCCAACACAAGCTCCAACATTGATTCCAACATTGTTAACATTAATTCTTGCATTGGACCTAAGTATAGCTGCTTCACTTGAAAGGGACCACTTCGTTTTCTTTAATCTAATTGTACAAACTCTTATGTTTATTTTTAGGATTTGATTCTGCTTTCCTGTAGATCTAGCCACTCCTAATTACTCACGTCTTTGGAAAGAGCCTTCCATCATCTCCTGTTGCCTAGCCATGATCCCATCCTACATCTTTTTCATCACGATTTTTATATTATCTCCAGTGACATAGTTTGATCTACTGGAGTATAAAGAAGCCTCTTGATGCCTCTATACTTAGATTGATTTTCTTCAACTCTAGACCTTGTCATCTCTTCAACTCTCGAATTAAATTCTCAGTGAAAATATCAAATGTTAACTTCAAAAATGGAATTGACACTAAATAATTGTGAAATCGCCAATCTTAAAAGCCATCCAAATAATCACAGACACTGTTTTCTAAGAAAGAACAAGTAAATGCAAAAAGAGAGAAAAGAGACACAAGATTTTTTGTACTAGCTCGGTAGACATTGGTGTGCATCAATTTCAATCAAATCATTTATTATAACCTTGGTAATTAGATCTCTCCAGATCTAAATGGTTTGTGCTTAAAAATATATGTTACTATTGTTGTAATATGCATTAGAGGAGGTAAGGAGTGAAGAAGAAGAAGTCTTGATTATGTACGATAATGTTGTCTCCAATGAGTTCTCTTTCGAAAGTCCTTTTCCGATTGAAGCTCGAACATTGTTTATTGACAAATCCATCATTTATTGGGCCATAATTCCAATTGCAAAATAACCAATTATTAAAGTTGTGTTGATCCAAAAGAGGATAAGCATTACATTACTAGAAAAGGCCATTATTTCGATAGAAGGAAGTGTCGGCTACTGATAGCTTTTGACTGGCCATTGCCAACTGTCGAAAACCATCGAAAAGTCACGAATATCCTAAAACATTCGAGCCTTCTTCTTCTTCTTCATTTCAACCACGAAAACCTACTTCCATACCCCTCTTTTCCCCTCTCTAAGCTTCCAAACACCAATTTCAAGTTCTTAAATGCTTCCTGGTTGCCTAAACAACATTTATAGCTCTCTAATTCAGATATAATATCTTATTTTCATTAAAAATCTAATTTTTACCCCAAACGTAGATTTGCATAAGTTGATAAATTAGGGCTAGTTAGTGATTGGAATTGTTTCCAGTAATAGTTTATAGCATCACATGATATACATATTTCACATGTTATCATGAAATTGTAAAACATATGTATAATAAGTTGTTGTTTGTGTATACACAAACCATTGTATATATGCGTCGTTTCTACCATTGTATTGTTTAATTGGAATAAAGATAAAATGAATGCAGAAGCTAGTAATATTGTGCACTTCTTAACATAAGCAACAAAAAAATGAATGCATGAGTTTAAAAGCGATCTGACTATATTGGAAATTGATAATAATACTAAAATAGTCTTAATTCGATGAAATAGGTCAAACAAAATGTTAGGGATTGCGAAATGAATCGTTAAGGCAAAACTAAAACCAGAGGTAGGGTGAATAGTATTTTTGAGAATTTATACAAAATCTAAAATTTATATTCTCTACTATATGAATCTGACACCATAGAAACAATCACAGACACAGAATCAAACATAAATACAAAGATAAACAAAAATAAAATGCAACAAAGGAAAGAACACACCGGATATTACGCTGGTTCGGAATTGCTCCTACGTCTAGTCCCACGCAACGCTAGATTGCATGAATTTTATTACTATATCAGTATTTAAGTACAACCTCCTTGATTTCACGGCTACAAGGGAAACACCAATTCCACACACTTAATAAAGTATTCTCTCATTGATTTCATGGCTATAAAGGTTACAACGCTTCCGTGAAAACATCGCTTACCCAAACACTTCCCAAATGATTACAATATTCTATTACTCTTCAATAGCACTTTGATTTAGAGAGTAATGAGTAGAGAGTGAGAAGAGAAGTTTTATATAAATAGAGTTGAATTCGGTAGAGTATAAGTGTTGAAATCATAAAAATAAGAAAATATAATGGTGTAGAGAAAGGAGATGAAGAATAATGAAATTTTTTGAAATCAGCCCCTATTTATAAGATTTGAAAGGTAACAACGTTTTTGGATTGTCGCGAAGAGTGAAAAGACACTTCTTTGAAAATAAAAAAACTGACAGTTTTATATCGATAAAGACGTATATGTATGTCGACATATCCTTATTCAAAATTGATTTTTGAGCATTTTTTAAGTGTTTTGATATATATATATGTATATGTATATGTATAATTATGGAAATTCTTGAATTAAAACTATTTATAAAATTATAGAGTTTAAAACTATATAAATATAAAGTATATAATATATAAAACTTATAAACTATAAAATTTGAGTTTAAAATCAAAAAGTAAAGAAAGTAAAATAAAGAAGATAGAGATTGAAGGTAGAATTTGAAATCAGAAATTGAAAACAGAATTTGAATTTGAATTTGAATTTGATCCTGGAGTGCTATTCAGAGTCTTAAATAAACTAGACTCTATTACTATATTTATCTTGAACTCTTGAAATTTTGATTACTCATGAGTCTTCAATCATCTAAGAATTCTGAATCTCTAACATCTTTAAACTGTATAGTCTTCGGTATAAATCTCTGTATATAAATCCTGCATATGTGTGTGTGTGTGTGTATATTCTAGATAAAAGTGTTAGCATATATTTTATTATCATTTAATATTGAAATAAGGTTGTTGTCATCAAAACTCCATTCTCCAACAATCTCCAGGGTTTTTATGATGACAACCTTAGTTTATAAAATATCATATTTGTACATACCTGTTGATGATGATCCTTTTAATACTCCCCATGTCTATATGAATCCTATAAACTCATTCTATATTTTATAATTTCTCCCCCTTTGGCATTATCAAAAAGAAATTCTAAACTACTCCCCCTAAATCCTATAACTATCTAAATATCCTATTATACTCTATACTAAAGTACTAATAAATATAACTCCCCATAAGTTTATGCCTATATTATATTCTAATGACTATATAATACTTCCTGAATTTAATAAGCTTATATTTCCCTCTAAATCTATGATTCTAAGCCTAAAAATTTATAACTCTCCCTAAAATTATGTCTATACTAAATAGAAGGATAATAAAGTAAGCAATTCAATCAATATTAAATCAAACAATCAATCCATACAAGCAGTTTAAGCAAGCAATTCAAACAATCAACCAAATAAACCAACTTAAATAATATATGTTAATAAACACTTTGTGAACCCCCAACTATCACAGAAACTATAAAACTACACTTTAATCTAATACAAGACTAAACTAATCCTAAACTCTAATTCTCTTAAAACTATAATAAGACTTTAATCTAGACAAAGAAATTACTCTGATCAGATATACTTAAAATTAAGAAATAAGTTAAGTAAAGCAATTTTATCCAAACAATCAACCAATTTAAGTTTTGTTGTCTCGATACTTCAATTCAAAAATAAAATCAAGTATTTCTTCTAACTTCTGTTTATCCTAAAAACATATAAAACTTTTATCGACAACTAATTAAATTTAACCATGTCAAGTAAGTCAATCAAGTTATTCAAGTCGAACAAATCAAACAGGCCAAACAAGCCAAGTAATTTAATCAAGCCAATCAATTTAATCGAGCAAGTAAATCAAGTTAAAGTAAATATGTTATGTATTTAATTAATAATCCCATATTTCTAATTAGATAAAAAAAACTTCTCATACTGTATACTTGTTATGTGTGGAGTTAAAGTTAACAAGTAATGCAGTGTGTGCAGTATGTTGGTTATAATGTAGTATGAACTATATGTTATATGTAAAGCAATATGAAATGATATATTGAATGATATGCAACTTGTGATGTGAATGATTTTATTATGCATCATAATAAATGAGGTATGATATGAAATGATATTATGATAATAATGATTTGATGATGATATGTATTTCTGTAAAAGATATTTAAAATATTATTTAACTATTACGCATACACATATATATTATAGATTATTTGAATCAAACAAAGATAATGTTAATTTCTGGACTTAGGTTAATTATACTAATGAAAATGATTAAAAGAATAAAAGATAAGAGTTTAATTAAAAATACATTTATGATAAGTAGTAAAGTATTCATGATAATTCTATGAGAAGTATGGAGTTAAATAATCTTAGTAACGTACTTCTTTTAGTAAAAATTGAAGATTTTTAAAGAGAATATAAAACTTGTATCATATAAAGTAAACTATTTTGATATAAATGTATACTCATAAATATACTCTAAATTTAAAAAAGAAATTAAAATTTAATTTATTATGTACATAAATATTTTGATACAAGTCAATTTTTATTTAAACTTTAGAAATCAAAACATATTAATTTGTTAAAAAACCATTTATATTTAAAATTTTAAAAGAAAACTATAGTTATTTAAAAAATTATTTTCGGTAATATAAAGTAACCTATAAAGTTATAACTTTCTTATATTAAGGTACATTTTTAATACGTAAAAAATCATATATATATATATATATATATTTCTTTATATCAAAATTTTAATTTAAATATAAAAGTTTTAAGAAATCAAAATTAGTATGAAGTTACAAATAGTATTTGTGATATTGTAATCTAAAGTTGTTATGAAAATATATAAGTTAAACTATGTATGTTTAGATTTAACTTAGATATATTTATATTTTGTAATAATATCAAATGTTTGAAAATTTTAAATTATTAACATATCTACGTACAATATATATACTTCAAATATATTTTTCAAATAAACTAAGTAGATGATCAAATTTGATAACTATAGTTTGAACTGACATTTTCATATTCGAAAAGATGTCTTTTCAAAATCAAATCAAAGAGCAGTTAGATTTTAAAATAAGAAAAGATTTTAATTAAATTGTTGTATTGATATGTATACTATAGTGTATTAACATACAAACTAAAATATCTAGGATTATAAAAAGGATGAATTTCTATACCTAATTATGTGCAAAGATATATATATTCCTAAATTATATGATAATTATGAAATAATTGTTAGACATATCTATTTTTGCAATCCTTCTGTAATGACCCGCATTGTTAGCCGTGGATTAATTAATTAATTTAATTATGTAAACAAGGATTTAGTGAATTAAATTGTAATAACCGGGAAAATGTGAACCAGTTTAAAATTTTTAAATTAGGTTATTACCAAGAAATTTGAATAGTTGAAATAGTATAATTCAATAGAATATAGAATTTGGTATGGTATGGCAGTTTGAAATTTTGAATACAAACTTTGTCTGACTATACCGGGTGGAAAATATAACGGATTTTAACGAAACTGAAAATATTTAAATCTGTTTATTAATACCTTTCTAACGAATCTGAAAAATCGAAATTTCATAACGGAAATCAAAAGTTATGGCCAAATGAATTTTCGGAAAGGTCGATGTATAGTATATATAACCCTTGAAAATTGAGATTTTGCATACGACCTCGGAATTCAACGAAACCACTTTTGTTGGGTCCGGGATGTCAAATTATTGCTAAGTTTCAAATTTCACAATTTTTGAAGCTAGAATGTGAGCGGGGCAAAAGATAACGTGTTTGGTCAAATTCTGTTAAAATGGATCGACCTAAAAATGGACGTTTTTCAAACGAGCTCAGAATTCGACGAAACTGGTTTTGTTAGGACCGTATCGTCAAAACAAAGCTAGATTTATTTTTCTGGAATTTTACGATTCAGTTTGTGGCCCTGGCAAATTGAAATGTACGTTTAGATTAAATATCGAATGTTTTATATTTTAAAGTGAAAAATAACTGACTGTAACAGTCGAAATGGCCAACGAAACATATCCCATTGTGTTCGGAATGACGGTATTTAGCTAGGGGCGATAGTCGTTGGGTTTGATTTCGAGGTCGTTTGTGGAAGGGGGTATTTTTGGAATTAAATAAATTAAAAATTAAAATAAAAAGGGCATCGACCAATCACAATTCATCTCCCTCATCGATCTCCCTGTCGCGACGCGGAAATAACTCCGAATCTTCTCTCTTCAATTTCTTCACAACCACTCAACGAAATCAAGCAAACTCAGATCCATTTTGAAGAGCGTTCAGAGATCTTCAAATCCTAGTAATTTCACGAAATATCGTTGAGTATTGAGGGAGTTATAACGTCGGGAAACCCCGAACTTTGCGCCGCCGCCGTGGGTTCTAGAGGCCACCGAGTTGACCATCTCGGGTAGCTTTGGGAAGCTCATTTCTTCCTCTTCGATGCAGCGCTGGCCGTTCGTCCTAAAGCTTCGTGGTTTTGCCGAAAAGATCAACCCTAGTTTTCGAAATCGAAAAGGGTATACGGCTGAAACTATTTTCCACTGATTTTTACACTTTAAAGCGTTGCAAACTTGTAAAAATCGTATCTTTTTGCTATTTTAACGAAATTCGATGAAACAGGAGACACCGTGACCGCAAGGAGGCTCTCTACATTCTAGAAGAAGCCACGGATTTTTCTAACCTTCCTACGATTTTAAGCACTGCAATAACCAATGTGAGAAATCTAAACTAATTGTGTGATTGAAATCGTGTTGTATAAATTATATAAGCTAAGTGTAAATTATATACGCATTATATACCTCATGTACATGTGTTGTATAAGTTATATTAGCGATGTATAAATTATACAAGCGTTGTTTGAAACATATATGCTTTGAATTGTGATGAAATGCAAGTGAATTATTATATTATATATATATATACACTCCCCTCGTCCACAGACCATGGACGATATTTATTGCTTGTGATTGACGTGATATTATATGGTTTGACGAATGGTTGGAAATAATTGTTTGTGGTTGATATTATGGTTGAAAAATACCTTTGTGGTTGAAAAATACCCTCTTGTGGATGATGATCAAAGCAAGGTCTACGTGGCCTGGCTTTGTGTATTTCATAGATTCGCGAGCCTCACACCCCGGTATGAGTTAAAAACGGGATACGGACTGCAGGGAGAGCACGACGTTTCTTTCTAGCTATGGTGGTGTCAGTGACTTACCAGCCCTGACATATATATCTATTTTTCACCTTTGTGGTTGTTGGAATGCGAGGCGCCTCGATTATAGGTCTGTTAGGACCGGGAAACGTGTGTTCAGGAATTGCCAATCCTCTATTGTAAGTGAGGACCGGCCCTGAAGCATCCAGGGGTTACCCAGAGTGTGTAGTCCCGAGGCATTTGCAAGAGTGTCTCGAAGCGGAGAGGAGCTTGCCCCTTGCCTCGACTCATGACGGAAATCCAATTTCCAATACGAAATAACGGACTTGATTGTATTTGTTTCACTTTGCAATTTCCAATACGAAATAATGGACTCATGACGGAAATAGATTCCTCATACCAGTCCCCATGATTGACTCGTGTTTGTTTCACTTTGCAAACGCGGGTGCCCTTATTTTCACACGGGCAGCCTAGTACACAGGTGACAGGTGGTTTTTGGTTCTGCACTGCTGTATAGAGTGCATTTTTGGCTCATGGCGAGGCTGACTTCATAGAGATGACTTTGATATTTTCCGCCATTACTGTATTTATATTATGATTCCGCCACTGGCGATGCAGACTGATTTACTTTCCGTATTTCTCACTATATGTATATGTATTCCGCCTTCGGCGATGTAGACTGATACCCTTATTATGTCTCACTGCATGTATGTATTCCGCCTCTGGCGATGATGACTGATCACTTTCCTTTTATTTACTAAGTATATCCCACGTTATGCTATTCTGATATTCCTACATGTTGTGATTCCGCTGTTATATCCATGTAAAATTGTTTTATTTATTGTTTCTGCTATTATCTGTACTCTGCTATGATGATTAATTTAACACCCCACCTCCGCTAGGGTCACTCTTTCGGGGGCACTAGCTTCTGGGGGGCGTTAGAACTGGGTAAGCATGCATAATGATATATCAAGGCAGAACAGGAACATAAATATATATATGTAAAACAGAGTAAGTGAGAATAAAACAGCGGAATATCTCAAACCATCTCAAAACAAGTCTAGTACATCATAAAGTCATCTGCCAAAATAAATATGTCTAGTACAACATAAACAGAAATACTGAAATACATAGTGCTATCCCCAAAAGTAAAAGTGATAAGCCATAGCGAGCTCAATATCCAGACATACATGAGCTATCCAGCGAACAAGCAAGCGATCCAAGCTAAGCACCACTGTTCCCTCCCTGAGAACCTGGGGGGGGGGAACGGAAGAAAAGAAGCGAAAGAAAACAGGTCAGTCAAAAAGACTGGTAAGCCCTACTACGATCAGTCTATAAACTAATAAAGCTAACATCATGATGGAAACTGAGATGAATATACTGGCAATAGATAAAGGTGTCATCACATAAAGAAGATTAAGCTTTGCACCACAGTGTACTAGCAAACTAACATAACAGGTATGGATCCCTCAGCCCAAACTTTGGCCCAGTAGCATGAGGTGACCTTAATGCAAGGTCCAGCCCAACGGTCTAGTCGATTGGCTCCCTATAAACCTAACACGTCAAGTGTTGGTGTCCATACGGCCCACATATGGTTGTAGTCAGACTGTGCTGGGTCCACCTTTGGGTGTATCAAGCCCTCGGGTGTCAACCCCAGACACTTAAGCAATAATGCACAGTCTAAACCTACTGGTACCCGTGCCTCGAGTTTGTCCAACACCGAACTACGTGCACGTCCGTAGCCCGCCTGGACCCGCACCGCTGTACCACTCAGCCGTCGCTTTGGTCGCTTACATCAGTCCAGTAATCGTGCCCCGCCCTAGCCTAGCCTCTAGGGTTGTGAATGATACCCAACTGGGATTACTGCTGGAACAGACCACGTTGCTAGGGTTTTCTAAGAGGGTTAAGTGTGGTTTAACCCCTCACTAATCATGGATTAAATTAGTTAAGTGTAACCAACAGTTCACCACTTAACCCCATTCAATCCCTCGTATCCCCAAAATTGGTTAAGTATTAGTGGGCCATGACTTAACCCTAATTACGAGGCATTACTTTAATTGTACCTTAACCTCTCACATTAGACTTTGTTGCGGTTACTAGTTAAGCCGGGCGGGTCCGGGTAGCTTTACACCACAACTTGGTCTAACCTCGGGTCCCAGGTACACATGACCAACTTCTCACATTGGGTCCTATTGTTTGTAGCAACTAGTTAAGCCGGTCGGTTCCGGGTAGGTTTACGCTACAAACTCAACCCAACCTCGAGTTGGCCACACATGTTTTCTAAGTGTCATGTCCACTTTATTCCAAACCATAATTACAAGTTTAACAAATACTTGGGTAGACCTAACTTAATAGGTAAATTCCCAAGGGGTAGACCTAACTTAATAGGTAAATTCCCAATCTTATATTTTCATGTATTTTAAGTTTTACCCAAAAACCCTCCCAACGTCATTCTATCGCTTACATATTCGTCATAACGCATAAAGGATAGAAAGGGGGAAACTTGGCACAACATACATGATAAATCTCACATATCATAATAAGCATGCATAACATGTTGGACTTGCATAACTTAGCATAGTGAACTTGCATAACTTGTTAAACTTGCAAATCATGGTATAGTGAACTTGCATAAACATGCATAACTTGTTAAACTTGCGAATCATGGCATAGTGAACTTGCATAAACATGCATAACTTGTTAAACTTGCGAATCATGGCATAGTGAACTTGCATAAACATGCATAACTTGTTAAACTTGCAAATCATGGCATAGTGAACTTGCATAAACATGCATAACTTGTTAAACTTGCAAATCATGGCATAGTGAACTTGCATAAACATGCATAACTTGTTAAACTTGCAAATCATGGCATAGTGAACTTGCATAAACATGCATAACTCATTAAACATACAAAAATCCCAACTTTCATCACATATTAACTTTAGAGTTTCTAAAATGAAGGTAAGAGGGCTGACAAATATTATGAAGACACAAATCTACTAATAAAGATTGAGAAGCCCTTTTATGCAAGCATATAAAAACCCAAAACAAAGCTCTAATCAACAAAAATCCCAAAAACTCTAGCTTAGCAAATAAAGCTTGCAACTTGATGATGTATGCAAGCTAATGATCATTCATACAACTTAGAAAAGCTTGTATGAACATCAAAATCTTAATAGAAATGATTTTTGAAGAGGGTGGAGGCTAGGGTTCTTAGGTGGAGGCCATTTGAGATTTCAATTTGACATAGTTTGGTTGCTAGATTGAATAATGAGGCTTTAGGGTAGGATTAGGGGCTTATTTATAGAAGATTAGAGTGTTTTTAGCCCTAGGATTAACCCTAGGTTAGTTTAGGCCCGTCAGATTTAGGAATTCTCTAGAACCAAGCCACAAGACCAAGCCTAAATCAAAATGGTGCGCCAGGCAAAACTGCCTGGCCACCCCGTGTCGACAGGGCTGTCGACAGGGCAGTCGACACCCTAGGACCCCTGTCGACATGCCTGTCGACATGGGGGCCCTGGCGGGAATTTTCCCGCCTGACACCAATTAGCCCTAATCCTTGTTTTTAATTTGAAATTTAAATCTGTTTTTAGCATAGAAATTTCTGAAAACTTCAATGGGCCTTAACTGGGTCATACGGACTCCGATTTTCGAAAACTCGGACTCTATTTCGCGTATTTTTCCGAGACGAACGCAATGGCATAGCCCGTTTCCCTTGATTCAGATTTTAGAATTTAATTCTGCCTCGATTTATGTTATAACAGGTTATTGAAAATACGGGTTGTTACATTCTCCCCTCCTTAAAGGATTTCGTCCCCGAAATCTTCAAGTTAGGAAGAACGTATCCTACCATCCAATCATCCATCTACTCAAAGCATCATCCACGAGCAATCATTGTCCTTAAAAGATTCTAAATGCTGTATGAACATATGCAAAAGTGTGTGTATATGTACTTATCTAATGCAAAGATCGATGCAAAATATGTTAGTGAAATGTATCCATATGTATGCAAATCCCTAACATAATGTATAATATCTACATGCGTGCTCAATCATACATCCATATGCAACATCCATGTGATTGCATACAAATTTCATCCATGAATAAGCATAAACACTCATGCACATGCAATATGAGGAGTGTGTGACCCGATCTAGTGCCTAATGTGTGTCATGCATCCACGAGTAACCACTTGCAAACACTTGCAACCACTTGCAACCATCAAACATAACATGTTTCAAACACATGTTTCATCCAAAGGGTTTCTACCTAAGGTTCTCATGACAAGATTAGCACGATAACTAGATAAACATAGATAGTAAAGAGAAAGATATACTAACAAAGGAAAGAGATTGAGAGTGTACCCTCAAAAAGGAATGGATAAAGCCCACGCGTCTTCTCCTCGGTTTCCCAAGTTGCGTCTTCTTCGGCTTCACCCCATTGGACCTTTACCAGCCTAACCTCTCGATTCCTTAGCTTCTTGGTCTCCGTCCCCAAGATACGAATCGGAGCTCTCCTCAAAGTTGCTTCTTTCTCTACTTCCATGTCTTCAAGAATGCTAGGTTCAACCACCTCGGCGGACTCATGTAGGCACTTTCGGAGATGCGAGACATGAAAGACATTATGCACTCCGGACAACTTCTCGGGCAATTGCACTTTATAAGCCATCTTCCCAATTCTCTCTATGATAGGGAAGGGCCCAACAAATCTCGGTGCCAACTTCCCAACAGCTCCAAATCGGACCACATTCCGCAAAGGAGAAACCTTTACGAAAACCATGTCCCCAACCTCAAACTCCAAATCGGATCTCCGCTTATCAGCATAGGATTTCTGTCGGTCTTGGGCCGCCTTCATCCGTTTTCTAATCAACTCGACCTTCTCGGATGTATCTCTAATCATGTCGGGTCCAAGAATAAGCTTATCTGTAGTCTCCCACCAACATGTAGGCGACTTGCACGGCCTCCCATATAAAGCTTCAAATTGTGCCATCCCTATGCTTGCCTGATAACTGTTATTATATGCAAACTCAACAAGAGGAAGATGGTCTTCCCAAGCACCACCAAAATCCAGAATGCAATGCCTCAACAAGTCCTCAAGTACCCTATTCACCCTTTCTGTTTGACCGTCTGTTTGTGGGTGATAGGCCGTACTCAGGTTCAACCTTGTGCCCATAGCCTCCTGCAAACTGTTCCAGATCTGACTAGTAAAGATGGGGTCTCGGTCACTGACTATGCTGGAAGGGACTCCATGTAGTCGTACTATCTCCCGAAGATATATCGATGCTAGTCCAGATGCGGTCCTTTTGCTCTTCACTGGGATAAAATGAGCACTCTTCGTAAGTCTATCTACAATAACCCAAATGCTTGTATTCCCCTTCCTTGACCTTGGAAGCCCATCAATAAAGTCCATAGAAATACTCTCCCACTTCCATAGCGGGACATCTAGAGGATGCAATAGCCCACCGGGCTTCTTCGACTCAGCTTTTACTCTCTGACAAATAACACATCTCGAGACAAACTCGGCCACATCCTTCTTCATTCCAGGCCAGAAGAAAACGCGCTTCATGTCTTTATACATCTTATCACCACCTGGATGTATAGTCAACTTGGAGCGATGTGCTTCCTCAAGGACTTTCCTCACCAAGTCTTCCACCATCGGAACACAAAGCCTTCCGTCTCTCCTCAGCCAACCCTTATCGTCTATAGAATATCGAGCAAGGTGACTAGATGTCTCCCCTCGAATCAGCTTATCCATGATCTCAATTATCTGAGGGTCTTCCTTCTGCGAAGCCCCGACTTGATCCAGAAGGGTAGGCCTGAGCTCTAGAGATGCCAAAGAACCGGCCATCGACTCAACTGTCAAAGAAAAATCAAAGGTTGCCAAGAACTCTAAATTCTTCATCTCAACAAATAGAGGACTTAGTGTCAACCTTTTCCTACACAACGCATCTGCTACAACATTCCCCTTGCCAGGGGTATAGGCTATATCAAAATCATAGGAAGCCAAGTACTCCATCCATCTCTGCTGCCTCAAGTTCAGATCCTTCTGCGAAAAGAGATACTTCAAAGACTTATGATCAGTATATAGCTCAAACATCTCTCCCAGAAGATAATGACGCCAAGCCTTGAGTACATATACAATCGCTGCCAGCTCTAGATCATGAGTGGGATAATTCTTCTCATGCACCTTAAGTTGCCTCCCACCAAAGCATATAACTCTGCCCTCTTGCATCAGAACGGCGCCCAATCCCGTGCCACAAGCATCAGTGTACACGGTAAATATCTTACCACCATCGGGTAAGGCTAGAACTGGTGCTGAGGTAAGGGCTCTCTTGAGTCTTTGAAAAGCAAGCTCACAGTCCGTATCCCAAGCAAAAACTAAGTTCTTCTTCGTCAACTTAGTAAGAGGAGCGGATATCTTCGCGAAGTCCTTGATGAACTTCCGGTAAAAACCCACAAGACCCAGAAAGCTTCTCACCTCGGTTGCATTCCTTGGAGTCTTCCAATCCTGAACTGCAACCACCTTAGCGGGATCCACCGCTAAGCCTTGCTTGGATACGATATGCCCAAGGAATCTAACTTCCCTTCTCCAAAAGTGGCACTTGGAGAACTTGGCCTTTAACTGGTGTGCTCTGAGCGTATCCATCACCTCTACCAGATGCCTCGCGTGCTCTTCTTCATCCTTGGAGAAGACCAGAATATCATCCACAAAGACCATGACAAACTTATTCAAGAACTCCCGAAACACCCTACTCATCAAGTCTACGAAATACGCGGGTGCATTCGTCAAACCGAACGGCATAACAAGCCATTCAAAGAATCCGTCTGGAGTTCTGAATGCAGTCTTGTCTATACTATCTTCAGCCACTCTGAGCTGATGAAATCCAGTAGCTAGATCAAGCTGAGAGAAAACAGAAGCACCAACAAGCTGGTCAAAGAGATCATCGGTCCTCGGTAACGGGTGTCTGTTCTTCTTAGTCAGCTTATTCAATTCTCTACAATCCACACAGAGTCGAAGAGAACCATCTGCCTTAGTGGCAAACACCATAGGCGCCCCCCATTCGGATATACTTCTTCTGATGAAGTTCTTCTCGAGCAATTCTTTCACTTGCTTGCTCAGCTCCCGTCTCTCACGCGGAGCCATATGCCGAACGGGCAAAGAAACAGGCTTAGCATTATCCACCAGATAGATGCGAAAATCAATCTCTCGTTTAGGGGGCAACCCCTTAACTTCTTCAAAAACATCTGGATAATCTCGGACCACCCTTACAGACTGAAGGGCTTCCTCTGACGAGTCGAGAGATTCAAGATAGCACAACATGACGGGATTCTTCGGATTGCATGAAATCTCTAAGGTGTTGCCAAGGCGAGTCACAAGCCTCACAACCCTATGCTCACAATCAAGAATGGCTCCATATCGGGACAGCCAATCCATGCCCAGTATCAATCCGTATCCCCTGAAGCCAAGAACATATGCACTACACAAGAACTCTACATTGAGTATAGAGATCCTCACATCTCATAGATAGATGAGCAGAACCCCCAATGGGATTCGAAACACAAACGGGATCATCCACTAAGCTAGTACTAAGGTGCAAGCTATCAACAAGATCAGATGAAATAAAGCTATGTGATGCACCAGAATCAAACAAGGTACGAACTGGAAGATCAGAAACATAAACAAGGTTCTCAACAGAAACACTACCTCGATCGGGAACTGGAGCGGTATTGAGAGCATGAACTTGCCCTCCTGAAGGTCCAGCCTGTCCTTTCTTCTTCGGGAATTCCTTGCTGAAGTGTCCAGTATCACCACAGGAAAAACATCCACCACTAAGCTTCCTTTTCTTCTTCCTACAATCCTTAGCAAAGTGTCCAGGCACACCACAGTAATTGCACTTTCCCTTGCCTTTGTTGTTGTTGCTCCCCTTCTTGTTCTTGCCCTGATTCCCCTGGCTGCTTTGACCACCTTGATTGCCTTTGCCTTGAGAATCAGTCTTCTTTGATTGAGTATCACTCGTCTTGACCTCTTTCTTCCCATCTCCCTGAAGTAGAGCCATATTGACTAAACTCTCAAAAGTAGCTCCATGCGGAATATGTGACATCGCCAAGCCCTGTAGCGGCTCATTCAACCCTCTAGCAAATCGAAGAGCCTTCTTCTCCGGAGTGTTCACCATATCCAAACCAAAACGGGCCAGCTGATTAAACTTGTTCACATACTCCTTAACAGACATATCACCTTGCTTTAATGCAATGAACTTCTCCATCTGTAAATTCGCCTCAGCAGAAGATAGAAACTTGGTCACAAATCTAGCCCTCAAATCGGCCCAAGTCTCAACGGGCCTCGTCCCATTGGTGACCTCCCACCAATAGGCTGCTTCATCCTTCAAAAGACACACTGTCAATAAGATCTTCCTCTCGTCATCAATCCCAAAGATAGCGAACAGGTCCTTGGTGTCTTTCATCCAATTCCTAGCTTCAACAAAAGATTCCGTGCCTAGGAAATTCTTGCCTCCCATCGCCTTGAAGTCTTTACAAACCTTCGTGAACTCAATCTGAGGATGCTGAGGGGGAGGAGGAGGAAGAGGAGCCTCAGCAACAGGAGGGGGAGGAACATTAGCAACGGGAGGAGGAATATTAACTGCTGGAGGGACCACCGGAGGAGGGACATTAGCAACGGGAGGAGGAATATTGACATTAGGGGGAGGATTCTCAACTACAGGAGGCGGAGTGGGAGTAGGGTTGGCGGGGCCGGCTGCTGCCCTAGCTTCTAGAAGTCTCCTATACCAGAGTGGCACATTTACTCCATCCGGGATGGCAAGATCATCAGCCATACTGAAACGAAGGATAAGATAAGATTAGGTCAAGGGAACGAAGGATAACGCTAGTGGCTTTTTGGGGAATAGCCCTTTTTAAAATACTAGACTTTTCTTTGGAAAATACTTTATACTTGTTTTGAAAATAGTTTTTCAAAAGTCTTTTTAAAAACTTTTTGTCCTTTCTCGTAAACCATATGCTCTGATACCAATTTTTAACACCCCACCTCCGCTAGGGTCACTCTTTCGGGGGCACTAGCTTCTGGGGGGCGTTAGAACTGGGTAAGCATGCATAATGATATATCAAGGCAGAACAGGAACATAAATATATACATGTAAAACAGAGTAAGTGAGAATAAAACAGCGGAATATCTCAAACCATCTCAAAACAAGTCTAGTACATCATAAAGTCATCTGCCAAAATAAATATGTCTAGTACAACATAAACAGAAATACTGAAATACATAGTGCTATCCCCAAAAGTAAAAGTGATAAGCCATAGCGAGCTCAATATCCAGACATACATGAGCTATCCAGCGAACAAGCAAGCGATCCAAGCTAAGCACCACTGTTCCCTCCCTGAGAACCTGAGGGGGGGGGGGAACGGAAGAAAAGAAGCGAAAGAAAACAGGTCAGTCAAAAAGACTGGTAAGCCCTACTACGATCAGTCTATAAACTAATAAAGCTAACATCATGATGGAAACTGAGATGAATATACTGGCAATAGATAAAGGTGTCATCACATAAAGAAGATTAAGCTTTGTACCACAGTGTACTAGCAAACTAACATAACAGGTATGGATCCCTCAGCCCAAACTTTGGCCCAGTAGCATGAGGTGACCTTAATGCAAGGTCAAGCCCAACGGTCTAGTCGATCGGCTCCCTATAAACCTAACACGTCAAGTGTTGGTGTCCATACGGCCCACATATGGTTGTAGTCAGACTGTGCTGGGTCCACCTTTGGGTGTATCAAGCCCTCGGGTGTCAACCCCAGACACTTAAGCAATAATGCACAGTCTAAACCTACTGGTACCCGTGCCTCGAGTTTGTCCAACACCGAACTACGTGCACGTCCGTAGCCCGCCTGGACCCGCACCGCTGTACCACTCAGCCGTCGCTTTGGTCGCTTACATCAGTCCAGTAATCGTGCCCCGCCCTAGCCTAGCCTCTAGGGTTGTGAATGATACCCAACTGGGATTACTGCTGGAACAGACCACGTTGCTAGGGTTTTCTAAGAGGGTTAAGTGTGGTTTAACCCCTCACTAATCATGGATTAAATTAGTTAAGTGTAACCAACAGTTCACCACTTAACCCCATTCAATCCCTCGTATCCCCAAAATTGGTTAAGTATTAGTGGGCCATGACTTAACCCTAATTACGAGGCATTACTTTAATTGTACCTTAACCTCTCACATTAGACTTTGTTGCGGTTACTAGTTAAGCCGGGCGGGTCCGGGTAGCTTTACACCACAACTTGGTCTAACCTCGGGTCCCAGGTACACATGACCAACTTCTCACATTGGGTCCTATTGTTTGTAGCAACTAGTTAAGCCGGTCGGTTCCGGGTAGGTTTACGCTACAAACTCAACCCAACCTCGAGTTGGCCACACATGTTTTCTAAGTGTCATGTCCACTTTATTCCAAACCATAATTACAAGTTTAACAAATACTTGGGTACACCTAACTTAATAGGTAAATTCCCAAGGGGTAGACCTAACTTAATAGGTAAATTTCCAATCTTATATTTTCATGTATTTTAAGTTTTACCCAAAAACCCTCCCAACGTCATTCTATCGCTTACATATTCGTCATAACGCATAAAGGATAGAAAGGGGGAAACTTGGCACAACATACATGATAAATCTCACATATCATAATAAGCATGCATAACATGTTGGACTTGCATAACTTAGCATAGTGAACTTGCATAACTTGTTAAACTTGCAAATCATGGTATAGTGAACTTGCATAAACATGCATAACTTGTTAAACTTGCGAATCATGGCATAGTGAACTTGCATAAACATGCATAACTTGTTAAACTTGCAAATCATGGCATAGTGAACTTGCATAAACATGCATAACTTGTTAAACTTGCAAATCATGGCATAGTGAACTTGCATAAACATGCATAACTTGTTAAACCTGCAAATCATGGCATAGTGAACTTGCATAAACATGCATAACTTGTTAAACTTGCAAATCATGGCATAGTGAACTTGCATAAACATGCATAACTCATTAAACATACAAAAATCCCAACTTTCATCACATATTAACTTTAGAGTTTCTAAAATGAAGGTAAGAGGGCTTACAAATATTATAAAGACACAAATCTACTAATAAAGATTGAGAAGCCCTTTTATGCAAGCATATAAAAACCCAAAACAAAGCTCTAATCAACAAAAATCCCAATAACTCTAGCTTAGCAAATAAAGCTTGCAACTTGATGATGTATGCAAGCTAATGATCATTCATACAACTTAGAAAAGCTTGTATGAACATCAAAATCTTAATAGAAATGATTTTTGAAGAGGGTGGAGGCTAGGGTTCTTAGGTGGAGGCCATTTGAGATTTCAATTTGACATAGTTTGGTTGCTAGATTGAATAATGAGGCTTTAGGGTAGGATTAGGGGCTTATTTATAGAAGATTAGAGTGTTTTTAGCCCTAGGATTAACCCTAGGTTAGTTTAGGCCCGTCAGATTTAGGAATTCTCTAGAACCAAGCCACAAGACCAAGCCTAAATCAAAATGGTGCGCCAGGCAAAACTGCCTGGCCACCCCGTGTCGACAGGGCTGTCGACAGGGCAATCGACACCCTAGGACCCCTGTCGACATGCCTGTCGACATGGGGGCCCTGGCGGGAATTTTCCCGCCTGACACCAATTAGCCCTAATCCTTGTTTTTAATTTGAAATTTAAATCTGTTTTTAGCATAGAAATTTCTGAAAACTTCAATGGGCCTTAACTGGGTCATACGGACTCCGATTTTCGAAAACTCGGACTCTATTTCGCGTATTTTTCCGAGACGAACGCAATGGCATAGCCCGTTTCCCTTGATTCAGATTTTAGAATTTAATTCTGCCTCGATTTATGTTATAACAGGTTATTGAAAATACGGGTTGTTACAATTAATGTGTTATTTCCTAATGATTATCCTTAATACCGCCCCTCGAATTTTGGGATCGTCACAGTTGGTATCAGAGCTTTGGTTAACCTTAGTTCCGGGATCTAACACATTAAACACCTCGTCAGAATAGAATCAGTAGTGTTCTAATGCGAGTAGCTCATTAGAGATAGGATTAGTAATGTCCTAGAATGAGCTAAGCAGATTAGCAAAACAATTTGATCAGTACATCATCATTATCTTTCCTTGTATTCCCTTGCTTTATCATTTATGAAAATTATCAAATCTGTGAGCTTGACTCTTTTCTTGCTTATACAGTACTCTTAGATGGCTACACGTGGAGCAGCAGCTAGAGGAGGCCGTGGAGGCCGAGGAGATGCAGCAGGAGGACGGAGGAATATCCCCGTAGTAGTGGAAGGCCCTATTGTTCCACCACCAGCACCAGAAGACTTTGAGATAGATAAAGTAGCAAAGAGGTACAGAAATCTTGGGGGAAAACCTTTTACAGGCACTGGCACAGTGACCGAGGCAATAGCTTGGCTGAAAACCTGTGAGAAAATCTTCGAAGGCATGGGTATGGGAACCAACAATAAAGCAAGACTTGGCATTTGGCTCCTTCAGGAAGAAGCAGAGCTGTGGTGGGATGCCATTACTTCTGAGGATGTAGCTGGTACTATTCGGACTTGGGAGCAGTTCAAGACTTTGTTCAATGAGAAGTTTGTACCGAAACAGGCTCTAGAGAGGATGAGAGAGCAGTTTGCTAATCTCCAGCAAGGAGACCTCTCTATTCAGGATTATCTAAATAAGTTCACCCAGTTATTGCGCTATGCTCCAGAGCTGATTTTGACCAACAAAGCAAAGAATAAGAGGTTCATATTTGGGCTGAAGCGCAAGTACTACGATAGAGCTATGAGCAACATCAAACTCTCCTTTACAGAACTAGTAGAGATGGCTTGCAATTACGAAGACATGGATGAGAGACATGCTAGCCAAGACCGCGCTAAAAGCCAAGCAGGAAATAAGCGCAAGGCTTCAACAGATCAACATGAATCTAGCATTACCGCGGCTGCTACTCAGAAACCTGCAAAGATCCCGAAAGGAAATTGCTACTATTGCGGGAAGCCAGGTCACTTTTCTAATGTATGCAAAGCCCCAAGGAAGCCAAAGGCAAATAACTCAGCCGAATGCTACAACTGCCATAAGAAGGGGCACTATAGCAGGAATTGTCCTCTGAAGCAGAATGCTCAAGTGGCTCATGTCTATGACGGGAAGACCCCGCCAGCTATCACCGATGGATCAGGTAAACCCGACGTCTTGGGAGGTACCCTTACCATTAAAAATATTCCTGTTTCTGTACTTTTTGATACTGGTGCATCACGTAGCTTCATTTCTGGTAACATTGTTCATAAATTAAAATTGAAACGAAGAAAGCTTAAAGAATCAATTATAGTTCGAAACCCGATAGGAAGTTCTGTTAGTCTCAGTTCATACAGTAGAGTGCCTATCTCTTATTCTTGCTACAAGTTCTCTTTTGATTCGATTGTCATGGACCTTTCCGAATTCGATATTATACTGGGGCTAGACTGGTTGACAAAGTATAAGGCCGAAGTTAGATGTGCCGAAAGAATAGTTAAAGTCGAAACGAAACTTGGACCTATATATAAACCATGCCATGGCTCAGAAATTAATAGAACAGAATTTTGGTCTTCTTTAGAAGTTACTCCCCCTTCATTAGAAAAGATACCGGTCGTTAAAAACTATGCGGATGTTTTTGAAGAAGTAGAAAACTTACCGCCGCAAAGAGAAATTGAATTTAGAATAGATTTAATTCCTAACGCCCGACCAGTAGTACATCCAATTAGAAGAATGGCCCTGAAAGAAAAAGAAGAGCTAAGTAGTCAAACCCGAGAATTGCTTTGGAAAGGTCTAATCAGACCGAGCTTTTCAGCTTAGGGAGCAGCAGTAGTATTTGTCCCGAAATCAGACGGTACTCTAAGACTTTGCGTTGATTACCGAGATCTCAATAAACAGACACTGAAGAACAAATATCCCTTGCCCCGAATAGATGATCTGTTAGATCAATTAAATGGAGCAACAGTATTCTCCAGAATGGACCTAGCTACAGGTTTCCACCAATTGCGTATAGCGGAAGACTGTGTTCCTTTGACAGCCTTCAGGGGTCCCGATTTATTCTACGAATGGTTAGTAATGCCGTTCGGCTTGTGTAACGCTCCGGCGTACTTCGTTGATCTTATGAACAGAGTGTTCCGTGGTGTATTGAATAAATTTGTTCTAGTCTTCATCGATGACATTTTAATCTTCTCTAAGTCGGAAGATGAACATGCAAAACATTTAGATCAAGTGTTGAAAATTCTAAGGAGAAATGTCTTGAAAGCTAAATTTTCTAAGTGTGTCTTCTGGCAGAATGAAGTTAAATTCCTAGGCCATGTCGTATCAAAAGAAGGAATTGCTGTAGACCCAAGCAAAATTACAGCGATTCAGAACTGGAAACAACCTACTACACCCACGGAAGTTCGAAGTTTCCTTGGATTGGCTAGTTACTATCGGAAATTCGTTCAGGATTTTTCAAAGATACCTGGTGTATTGACAAAGCTTACAAAGAAGCATCAGAAATTCAAATGGAATCCCGAATGTGAAGAAGCTTTCCAGGAGCTGAAACTGAAGTTGACAACTGCTCCAATATTGACAATTATAGAGGGAAACCAAGACTTGACTGTATGGACAGATGCTTCTATTAGAGGGCTAGGCGCAGTATTAATGCAAAAAGGCCAAGTGATCGCTTATGCCAACCGTCAACTAAAGCCGCATGAAAGAAACTATGCAACTCATGATCTTGAGTTATTAGCTACCGTGTTCGCTTTAAGGATCTGGAGGCAATATTTATTGGGCGAGAAGTTCGAACTATTTACCGATCATCAATCCTTGAAATATCTGTTCACCCAGAAAGATCTAAACTTGAGACAACATCGTTGGTTAGAATTCCTTGCAGCATACGATTTTGAAATTCTATACACTCCAGGGAAAGCCAATGTTGTAGCGGATGCGCTCAGCAGAAAGAATGAAATCATCGCCAGTTTTGTCATTACGTCTTCTTTAATAGACCGGATCTCGACCCTTCAAAAGGAGGATAATTTTGTAAAAGTAATGATCAAAAGGATCAAAGAAGGCATAGACTCCAGCTTCCAAGTGGATAGTGAGGGGGTTTTGAGATTAAAAGGAAGAATTGGTGTTCCCGACATCTCCGAGCTAAAAAGAGAAATACTTGATGAATGTCTCAAATCCAAATTAAGTATCCATCCCGGTGTGAGCAAAATGTAAAACGATATCAAGCGCACATTCTGGTGGAAGGCGATGAAAAGAGATATCTCATTATATGTTAGCAGATGCCCCACTTGTCAGCTAGTTAAGAGTGATCAGCAGAAATTGGCTGGATTATTACAACCATTAGAAATTCCAGGATGGAAGTGGGAACAAATTTCGAAGGATTTCATCGATGGCCTGCGTCGAACTAAGAAAGGAAATGACAGTATATGGGTAATCGTAGATCGCTTCACGAAGACTACCCATTTCATACCTGTCCGATCCAACAGAACGGCTCAATGTCTAGCACAGATTTACTTCAGAGAAATAGTTAAACTACATGGAGTGCCGCTCAATATAGTCAGCGATAGAGATCCCCTGTTTACTAGCAAATTCTGGGAAGCATTCCAGGAAGAATTGGGAACCAAATTAAATCTAAGCACCGCTTATCACCCTCAGACAGACGGCCAAACTGAGCGGGTGAATAGAATTTTAGAAGATTTGCTGCGGGCTTGCGTTATTGACTTTGGAGGTTCATGGGAAGATCATTTACATTTAGCAGAATTCTCTTACAACAATAGCTATCAAGCAAGTTTGGGAATGTCTCCATTTGAAGCCTTATACGGTAGACCGTGCAGATCTCCCGCATGTTGGGTAGAACCTGGCAACAGACTTGTGTTAGGGCCCGATATGATTCAAGAAGCATCGGATAAAGTCGATTTCATTAGGAAGCGATTAAAAACCGCACAGAGCCGATAGAAAAGTTATGCTGATGCAAGAAGAAGGGATATATCGTTTGCCGTGGGCGATTATGTTTATTTAAGAGTTTCTCCAATGCGAGGAGTAATCAGATTTGGCAAGACTGGGAAGTTGGCACCGAGATTTATTGGTCCCTTTCCTATACTTGAACGAATTGGAACTCTTGCATATAGGGTTTCATTACCTAATTGGTTGCCTGGTGTACATGATGTGTTCCACGTGTCTCAACTCAGAAAACATGTTCATGATCCAGATCTTGTTGTAGAAGAAGCAGCGCAACAGAATATTGACATAACTCCAGAATTAGCACTCAGTAGAGAGCCATTAAAGATAGTTGGCAAAGAAACCAGAGAGCTAAGGAGGAAAAAGATTCATCTAGTCAAAGTGCAGTGGAGTAGTGATCCTAGAGACTGTACTTGGGAAACTGAGGAAAGCATTAAACAAGCCTATCCCAAATGTAGAGTGGACATCTCTGACTAACTCTGGTGCAAGGTACCTCTACAATACTTTGCATTTACATTTTATTTCCTGCTTAACTGTTATTTCCTTTTCGAGGACGAAAAGTTTTAAGTGGGGGAGATTTTAATAACCCGGAAAATGTGAACTAGTTTAAAATTTTTAAAATAGGTTATTACCAAGAAATTTGAATAGTAGAAATAGTATAATTCAATAGAATATAGAATTTGGTATGGTATGGCAGTTTGAAATTTTGAATACAAACTTTGTCTAACTATACCGGGTGGAAAATATAACGGATTTTAACAAAACTGAAAATATTTAAATATGTTTATCAATACCTTTCTAACGAATCTGAAAAATCGAAATTTCATAACGGAAATCAAAAGTTATGGCCAAATGAATTTTCAGAAAGGTCGCTGTATAGTATATATAGCCCTTGAAACTTGAGATTTTGCATATGACCTCGGAATTCGACGGAACCACTTTTGTTGGGTTCCGGATGTCAAATTATTGCTAAGTTTCAAATTTCACAATTTTTGAAGCTAGTATGTGAGAGGGGTAAAAGATAACGTGTTTGGTCAAATTCTGTTAAAATGGATCGACCTAAAAATGGTCGTTTTTCAAACGAGCTCAGAATTCGACGAAACTGGTTTTGTTAGGACCGTATCGTCAAAAAAAAGCTAGATTTATTTTTCTGGAATTTTTCGATTCAGTTTGTGGCCCTGGCAAATTGAAATGTGCGTTTAGATTAAATATCGAATGTTTTATATTTTAAAGTGAAAAATAACTGACTGTAACAGTCGAAATGGCCAACGAAACATATCCCATTGTGTTCGGAATGGGGGTATTTAGCTAGGGGCGACAGTCGTTGGGTTTGATTTCGAGGTCGTTTGTGGAAGGGGGTATTTTTGGAATTAAATAAATTAAAAATTAAAATTAAAAGGGCATCGACCAATCACAATTCATCTCCCTCATCGATCTCCCTGTCGCGACGCGGAAATAACTCCGAATCTTCTCTCTTGAATTTCTCCACAACCACTCAACGAAATCAAGCAAACTCAGATCCATTTTGAAGAGCGTTCAGAGATCTTCAAATCCATAGTAATTTCACGAATTATCGTTGAGTATTGAGGGAGTTATAACGTCGGGAAACCCCGAACTTTGTGCCGCCGCCGTGGGTTCTGGAGGCCACCGAGTTGACCATCTCTGGTAGCTTTGGGAAGCTCTTTCCTTCCTCTTCGACGCAAAGCTGGCCGTTCGTCCTAAAGCTTCGTGGTTTTGCCGAAAAGATCAACCCTAGTTTTCGAAATCGAAAAGGGTATACGGCTGAAACTATTTTCCACTGATTTTTACACTTTAAAGCGTTGCAAACTTGTAAAAATCGTATCTTTTTGCTATGTTAACGAAATTCGATGAAACAGGAGACACCGTGACCGCAAGGAGGCTCTCTACATTCTAGAAGAAGCCGCGGATTTTTCTGACCTTCCTACGATTTTTAGCACTGCAATATCCAATGTGAGAAATCTAAACTAATTGTGTGATTGAAATCGTGTCGTATAAATTATATAAACTAAGTGTAAATTATATACGCATTGTATACCTCATGTACATGTGTTGTATAAGTTATATTAGCGATGTATAAATTATACAAGCGTTGTTTGAAACATATATGCTTTGAATTGTGATGAAATGCAAGTGAATTATTATATTATATATATATATATATATATATACTCCCCTCGTCCACAGACCATGGACGATATTTATTGCTTGTGATTGACGTGATATTATATGGTTTGACGAATGGTTGGAAATAATTGTTTGTGGTTGATATTATGGTTGAAAAATACCTTTGTGGTTGAAAAATACCCTCTTGTGGATGATGATCAAAGCAAGGTCTACGTGGCCTGGCTTTGTGTATTTCGTAGATTCGCGAGCCTCACACCCCGGTATGAGTTAAAAACGGGATACGGACTGCAGGGAGAGCACGACGTTTCTTTCTAGCTATGGTGGTGTCAGTGACTTACCAGCCCTGACATATATATCTATTTTTCACCTTTGTGGTTGTTCGAATGCAAGGCGCCTCGATTATAGGTTTGTAAGGACCGGGAAACGTGTGTTCAGGAATTGCCAATCCTCTAACGTAAGTGAGGACCGGCCCTGAAGCATCCAGGGGTTACCCAGAGTGTGTAGTCCCGAGGCATTTGCTAGAGTGTCTCGAAGCGGAGAGGAGCTTGCCCCTTTCCTCGACTCATGATGGAAATCCAATTTCCAATACGAAATAACGGACTTGATTATAGAACTAGTATGGCGACATAGTGGTATGGGGCACTTATGCCGTCTATGATTGATATTTATGATGCTATTCGTTTTTGAAACATATATGCACTAGTAATAATATCAAATGATTTTGCTTTATACGTATCAAGCATATTTGGCTATTATAAGGTAAAACTCTATCCTCCGGCTTGCGTTGCATTATTTGATGGGACCTGAGTCTTATAATGGCTTCATTCTTTCTAAAAGCATTGCGTTGTTTTAAAAGAATTTACTTTGTTTTAAATGCACTAGCAATCACTGGAGTAAACCCATTCCGCGAAAGTGGCGTGGTCCTATGATTCGCTTATTACTGCTGTTTAATTGTTAAATAGATTCCTCATACCAGTCCCCATGACTGACTCGTGTTTGTTTCACTTTGTAAACGCGGGTGCCCTTATTTTCACACGGGCAGCCTAGTACACAGGTGACAGGTGGTTTTTGGTTCTGCACTGCTGTATATAGTGCATTTTTGGCTCATGGCGAGGCTGACTTCATAGAGATGACTTTGATATTTTCCGCCATTACTGTATTTATATTATGATTCCGCCACTGGCGATGTAGACTGATTTACTTTCCGTATTTCTCACTATATGTATATGTATTCCGCCTTCGGCGATGTAGACTGATACCCTTATTATGTCTCACTGCATGTATGTATTCCGCCTCTGGCGATGATGACTGATCACTTTCCTTTTATTTACTAAGTATATGCCACGTTATGCTATTCTGATATTCCTACATGTTGTGATTCCGCTGTCATATCCATGTAAAATTGTTTTATTTATTGTTTCTGCTATTATCTGTACTCTGCTATGATGATTAATGTGTTATTTCCTAATGATTATCCTTAATACCGCCCCTCGGATTTTGGGATCGTCACATAAATGGTGGTTTAATTAATTTTAGTGGATATTTAATTAAATTAAATAATAGAATAATATATTTAATTCAGAAATAATATAAAATATTGGAAATCACAATATTCTGTGAACTGCGTCATCCCTAGGATTTAGTTCAGCTTAGAGTTGAATTATATTGACGAATATATTCAATCGACGTCAGTTTGAACATAGAATTATAATATAATTAGAATAGAGCGCGTAACGATGCGGTAGTTCACTATTTGGCGATTTGAACTTCAACTGAATATACAGGTTCGTTTTAAATCGGATTTTTGTGAAACAAGAAACGTGTGGAGCTGGTGGAGTATATCTTTCTAGTGGAAGAGAAAAATCAGGATTTCGTCGTGTAGATTTTGAGTTACGTCCAAATCAAATTATCAGAAATGCAGCGCCCTGACCATAACGATTTAATTATATTTTATATAAGGATGTAAATAGAAATCGAACATCGATATAACCTTGACGATGTAATATCGAGTTGTAAATCCATATAGGAATATTCTGAAGCTGTACAGTATTCCTCTGTGAATATAGACGTTAATATTTAATTTTAAATATTTAATGTAATTATAGTTAAATATATTTATATATTTAAATAGGCTATTTAGAGCTTTAAAAATAGCCACTTTTGCAAACGAAGTCGGAATTCGACGAAACCAGTTTCGTTGGGTCCGCAATGTTGAACTGTAGCTGCATGTCCAGTTTCGTGATTTTTAGGCATCGTACGTGATCGCACGGATTTTTAGAGGACGGATACGAATATAAAATGATTAAAATAAAATATCCTAAAATATCTAAATTCCCTATATATACCCCTTATACTTCTTCTAACCCTAAAAACAAATTCCTCTGGTCAAACAAGAAAAATTTCCGCCGTTCTCTTCTTACAGTAAAAGTTAGGATCTTCAAAATTAAAAAAGGAATCAAAACAAATTTTAAAAATCCTAATACATATAGATATCGGATCCTGAATGCATTCTACACGTTTTGGTCTTCGTGTTGATGGGCTCGAACCATTTTCCGAGCTCCACATTTTTCTGCGATGAACTAGGGTTGAGTTAATCCTGTTATACGAGCTGTATTGGTGGATTAAGTTGTTAGTGTTGGGTTTGTGAGGTGATTTAGCACTTCATGGAGAAATTTGGTGAAGTACGGTGGCCAAATTGGTTGGTCCGACGTCGTACAGACCTGAAGCGGGTGGAAGGAAGTGGTGAGCGAGTTGGAAGTCGATGGTAAGGGGAGGTGTGGTTTTGGAAGAGGAAAATTGTTGCGAATTTACTTTGAATTTAAATGAGATGGTGATAGAAGTAGGAGTGGCAAAATGCGGCTGTGATTTTGGAAACTGGAGCATGGAGTTTCGATTTGGGGAAGATGAAGAAAACAATACGGGTCCGGGTTTTTATCTAAGTGGGCCGATGGGTTCGAATGGGTGAGAGGCCCAATAGCAAGTGATTTTTGGAATTTAACTATTTAAATACTTGTATATCTTGTATTTATATTATATTGGTCATACATTATCAGAATCAGACGAAACAAGATCCATTGGGATCGTATGGACGGACAGTACACAATGGAACTGATGGGAAGCCCATTGGAGTCCATTACAATTTATAGCAAAATAAATTGTCCGTCTGAATCAAATCGAGCGATGGTTATCATTATCAATGATGATCGTCCAATGTGAGTAAATCTCACTAACTCTAAACAGTTTATAATTTCATGTTGTAATTTTAGAACTGTTAGTAATTGCCTGATTTACTGTGTGTTGACTATTTGATTGAACTGCTAGTCAGTTAATTGAATTTCTATATTTGATTCTGTTTAACAGAATATATCATATGGACTGAAAGTGATGTTATCTATATTGTTTAACATCTGTGGTGCAGGGGAACAGGTTGGAGGAATCCAACTGGATTTGACACGACCCGAACTTCCCCGGTAAGGAAAGCGCGGATAGCGTTGAGGACAAGACAAATCAGAACGCAAACAGAAGAACATTTCATTGTATATTACAACAATTTCATCAGATACAAGAATATATAGAGTATAAATGAATAAATTACATTCGAATAATATCAGAGATTTAAATTACATTTAAATACATCGCAGCGGAAAATAATACAAAAGCACAACTAGAAGTAATACACGGATACGGAGCTTTCCGAGCATCGTTCCAGCTGTAAATCAGGATCCTGTGAATATAAATCTTCAAAACCAAAACTACAAGCTGCCCGTGTGGAAAATAGGGGCACCCAGAGTTTAGGTTAAAACAATAAACTCCAGGTCAGTCATGTGACTGGTGTGAGAACTAAAACAGTTATTTAAAACTTTACTTAAAAGGACAGTAATTCAAGGGACCACGCCGTATAACACGGAACGGGTTTCCTCCCAAGAATACTAGTGCATATAACAAAACAGCGCAGTGCTCTTTGGAAAAATGAAGCTATTATAAGACCCAGGTCCCATCACACAATGCAACGCAAGCCGGAGGATAGGGTTTTCCCTTATAATATCCAAACATTCTTGGTACGCTTAAAACAAATCATTTGATACTATTATAAGTGTATAGTGTCAAAACAATTCAAATCATAAATATCAATCATAGGCGGCATGGGTACCATCTATCATGTCGCCGTACTAGTTCTACAATTAAAACCGCAATATCACGTATTGGAAATTGGATTTCCATCATGAGCCGAGGCAAGGGACAAGCTCCTCTCCGTGTTCGAGACACTCTAGCAAATGTCCCAGGACCCCACTATGATCCTTTGGAACCTCCAAGGCCGGTCCTCTCTTACTTTTGAGGATTAATTATTCATGAACACACGTTTCCCGGTCCTTACTGACCTATATCCGAGGCGCATCGTATCCAACAACCACAAGGTGAAAAGTATATAAATGTCAGGGCTGGTAGGTCACTGACACCACCCTAGCTAGAAAGAAACGTCGTGCACTCCTTGGGTCTGTATCCCGTTTTTGACTCATACTGAGGTGTGAGGCTCGCGAATTCATGCTATACACAAAGCTACGCCACACAGGCCGTGCTTTGATCATCAACCACAAGACTTTGCTTTGCAACAGAAGCCTTGATTAATTACCACTTACGCGTGCCACACTGGCAATTCACTCCATGCGACTGATGTCCATCGATATACAACCTCTGAGCTCTTACGTCTCAGAGAAGGGCGTTAAGCAAGAGAATAAATTCTCCGCCGCCAAACAGATGTATATTCAATAGAGATCAATCAAAACAGAATAAAATCCAATGTTAGACACACAATCCATTTACAAGTTCGTTCTGGGTCTGAACGAAACTGGAGGCACTTTCCTCGCATATCCATCCATCTCCAAGTACGTCTGGACGATCACCAACTGTTTCTCTCATCTTGGGTGTACAGCCCAATTGAGATCATCAGTAATCACCCAAACGATGTGAAGACTCCAGGTCTTCAACCACCGTCTTCATCATCGACATCTCGTCGAATCGGTTATTCAGAATGGGATGAACCCGGCCTTTCTGAATAACCCACTGTTAGATCAAAATTTGGACCTAACACCCAAATTGTTCTGAAGCTTATAGAGTTTCAACTGAAGAATGAAAAAAAAGGAAATAACACACAGAATTTATAGTGGTTCGGCGTTAACGAGCCTACGTCCACTTTATATATTATTGATTATACTTTGAAAGCTAATACAATCAAGGATTTCTCTCAATATTTTAGTATTTTGACAACAATGGCGGATTCAGTACTCAATATTGCCAAAAAGATCCCAAAAAATGCCAAGCTCCGGGCTATTTATAGCTGATTTTGTCAGGCGGGTCGTGGTTACACGTGGCACGAATCCCGAGAACATCGGATCGCATCGCCACGGTTGAAGAAATAGTCAAATTAGCCGTTGTGGACAGGTGTCGCGATCTGCTTGAAAATCGGATCGTGCAGATGGGGAGAATTGGTCCAAATGACAGTTAGGGACACGTGTCGCTAGATCCGCACGTCTCGGATCGCTGATGACTAGCTCATGCTTGAACGGGTCAGAGGGTTCGCCACGCATTAGGGGATCGGATCGCTTAACACTGGGCAACAACATATGCATGGATCAGATCGCATAAAGGTGTCATTTCGCTGATGAAATAGGGGCGATCCGTCAGGACGCGATCCGATGGTGGGTGAGTCGATAGCGTGCGATCCGGCATCGGGCGAGTCGATGATGCGATCCATTCCTTTATATTCTTAGAGAATGTGGTTTCATGCTTTCCTCTTATGAATGATCCTGGGTGGCTTGGTCAAAAAGCGAGCCAACATTTTGCCCCCTCGAAGTATGTTTTATCGATGATGGAACATGCTTCGAAGCTATAGAATCGTTTTTTCTCAACGAGTCGCGGATCAGGGAACGATTCTCTTTCTGGGATTTTTCAGAATCTTCATTCCTGAATTTATCGATTCGGATCGTGGGCTCGAGTCGCGTTCCGTTAGCAAGACATCCGTTCCGTTCTTGGGTGTGCATTTGGGCCTCGTAACGAAACGGGCTTCTCCTCGAGTCGTGATGGGCTTTTGGTTCGCGGCCCGTTGGTTTTTCGTGGATCGAATAGGACAAAGAAGGGGAGACAAACAGTCGCCCTCTTTGCCTATATAAGCCGACCCCCCTACACTTTCTTCCTTCTGTTTTCTGTTGTATCGTTTCGCCTGTACTGTTGAAGAACGAACCCCAGCATTTCGAACCTTCAAAAATCCGATCACTTTCCCAAATTTTAGAAAGGTAATTCCACGGAAAACATTCTTACTCGTAAATGCTGCTGTTTCACGAACTTTTTCGAATAATTTGAGGGAGAAACGATGGAAATTTGCAATCTTCTGGGGAATCTAGCGAGATGCCATAGCTGATAGGTGTAGAGGTCGGAGTTTGAGGATGGGAAGGTGAGGAGGAAGACGAAGGAGAAGGGAGAAGAGGGAAGACCGGTTCGGATCGTGAGCGAGGAGAGGAAAGGAAGAAGATGAAGGCGAGTGGCGAGACGGGGGATCGTGGTGACAGCAAAGGCGCGTATCGTGGGGGTTGCATCGATTCGTGAAGGAGCGATCCCCTTGCCCTGCGATTCGCAGGGGGCGATCCCTCTGCCTTGCGATTCGAAAGGGGGCGATCCCTCTGCCTTGCGATCCGACTCATAGTTGACGACGAGAAAAATTTCAAACTTTAATCGATGCCTTGTCACCATAAAATTTTGAACAGTTAGGCTAGGGCCTTGATGTTGGACTTTCTGGACTAAAGGACCACATAATTTGACTGCATATGATGACTAGTATTTCGATTATCTTGATAGCTTTCACGTTTTATTTTCAATGCGCACACAAGCGCACACACCGGCACTTGCACACACGGGGGACGGGTAGTATTAATCTCATTGTTCATGTTTTCTCGTCCTAGCAGTAATGTCGAATAATCAATCTTCTTCAAGATCCGCAACAGAAGCGGAATCCGAGGCTCCTGAGCAACACAACCCCAAGACTCCTCCAATTAATTCAGGAGGTGAAAATTCTGGATCTGAGTACGAGGCCACGGAATCGTATCCATTCGAAAATACTTCATCTAGTGATGATTCTGAGATAGATGGGCGAGCTCCTGACGAGATTCCAGGCGCGCTCGGGATAGATAAATTTTCTGATTCTTTAGCATCCAAGCTCGACGATATAAAGCTTAAAAGAATCTGCTTAAGATACGGAATTCCTTGGGATGATGTCTTGACGCCCGGAAGCGAAGATAGACCCCACCTAGCTCCGGAAGGATATATGGCAATCAGTCGAACCATGTGCTTGGTAGGAGCTATTCCTCCGTTTTTTCCGATCGCCATCGAAACTTTAAGACGACTGGGTATTGCTCCGATGCAGCTTCATCCTAACGCCTACGCATCTCTATACTCTCTATATGTTGCATACACGGAGATCCTACACGCTGAACTTAAATTTAGAGATCTGGTATTCTTCTTTCTTTTCAAGCACCGTTCTTCGGCAACTCCAAATTTCTCTTTCTTTGAATCGGTGGAGAATAGGAAAGTTCTGTACGATGGATATAGCAACATAGGGGATCCTAAGTCCGATTAGTTTTATATAAGGAAACGGACCGGATGCTCACGAAGATGGCTCAAATCAAGTAAACTTTGATCTTCTAATCGAATATCTTGCTCGAGGAGTCTAAGTATTAACATTCTTCCGCCTTTTTCTTTGTCTTAAACAGATCACATCTTCCCGAAAACGGAGGGTCCGTTATACAACCATCGGTTATCTATTCTTCATCAAAGCAGGTCTGACTTTCTGACGATCAAAAAATGCATCACTGATGACAATATTCATAAGCATCGTCTTCAGGATAGAAGATATGGACTTGGTACTGGCGGCAGACCTTATAAGTATGTGCCCCCAATGGAGGGAGAGGGAACTTCGCAAGTGGCAGAAACAGCTAAGTTTCGTAAGAGTCCTTCTCCGATAGTCATCCAGGACGATGAGGATTTGAACATATACAGAGGGGACGAGGTCCATAGTGACGTGTCCAAGGAAATCCTGATTTCTACTCCAATCGAAACCGCTGCTCCCGATGATTTGACAGAAGAGCAGTTATTTGATGAACTAAATAAAATTCCTCTACCTGATGATGTATATACAGAGAAAGACTTTGAAGGGGGGCCTTTCTTTCCTACTTCTGAAGAGACCATTGCTCCAACTAGGGAACAAGAAACGGGTCAGATGAGCCTGTCTTCAGGCCCGGGTCTGTTAGGGGGAATTATATGGGACGCACACATCACACACACTATCTGACCCTGCACTCTTATATCGTGGGTATTCAAAGTTTTAATATGCTCTTTTCTTTTTTGCAGGAGCGATGTCCCGCAGGAAATCTTACTCGTATCGTTCTCTTCGTGAGGGTACACCCAGCCTTCGTCCGGATACTGAGCACTCTCGTGGTCCTTCTCACAGGCCGACTTCCTCGCAACCTCGGTCTCCACCAAAATCGACCTCTACCAAGCCTTCCAACTACCCGGTAGTTCCTACAGGGGGAAAGAAACTTCCTAAAGAGTTAACTCCTCCAAAGAGTGCACCTTCCCACAGCCGGTCGTCAAAAAAGCACCACGAATCTAAAGATAAGTGCAAGGATGCATCCAAAGAATCTGAAAAGGAGAGGAGTGATATCGTCCCCTCCAGCCAGCCAGAGTTGGCTGCTCCAGGGTCACGGGATTACATGCACGGTCCCGAGATTCAAGGCAGGCTGGAAAAGCTGCGGGAACATTTACCAGACATATTCTTCGACCGGATGACATTTGTTCCAGCCTTGGAACCGGTCCCCAAGAACTAGGATAGCGAAGTTGTCGGGCATATCCGCCATGTGGCCAAGCAATATGAGATGATGAAAAAACACGTAGCTAACCTTTCAGAGGTCATCCGATCGCTTGAAATAGAAGCACACAGATCCAAGGTGAAACTTGAAAATAATGAAAGGGCCAGAACCAAGATGGAGAAGGACCTAGTAGATGCTCAATCTCAGCTTGCTCTAGCGCGAAGGGACGTCGAGAATTATAAAACCGAATTGGAGAACGCTAAAAAACGCTTTCATACAGAACTTGACTCCAACAGCCAAGAGAAAATGGCTTTAATGAAGGAAGTTGAAGATCTCAAAATGGCCAATATCGAGTTGAAAACAGCACAAGGCCATTTTGAAGCTGAGAGAGCTGCTTGGGAGGCAGAAAAAGCAAGCTTAAAAGAAAGTTTGGCTTTGGCTAAAGCAGAAAAAGTGATTTTAAATGACCAGGTCTCGGACGCGGAGAGACGGGCAGCTCTCGCCGAGAAGAATGTCGAAAGTGCCATCGAATTGGCCACTGCTTCTAACAACAAGCTTCTCGAAAGAGAGAAGGAAATCGAGGGGTTTGAAGAGATGATTTTTGACTTCCTTGGTCAGGTTCTCAAAACTCGCAACATCTCGTGGATCCCGGATTACCACGTTACTTTGGCCAATTTATGGGATGCCATTGTAGAGGGTGAAAAGCATAGATTGGGGGTCAAAGAGATTGATGAGGATGATTTGATGAAGAACATCTTAAAGGATAATGAGCCTGAGGACCTAGTAGAGGGTCGTCGTCTGATTTTAGTGAAGACGGAAAAGGAGAAAACCTTGGCTAAAGTTAAAAACAAGATTGACGAAGGCTCAAGTTCTGCCGTGGAGCCTAAAACCTCTGGAGTTGAGGAGTACCATCCTGATGATCCGCTAATCCCTTTGGGCCTAACTCCTGTAGTTGTTGGAGCTCCTGCGACTATTCAAGGAGGGTCTGCGAAAGGTATCTCCCTTTTCTCCCCGCAATTTGTCAAAGCAATTGTGAATTGTCATCGTTTGATAGAACAACCAATTGAGTTAGTAACATGCGTTCCTCGTAATACAGGTGGCGAGCCCGTCGACAAGGGTGTTGACAAAGAAAAAGAGCTGGAGAAGGAGGCTGTCTCACAAGGCGCCGGTGCTGATATATCAAGACAGGCTGAGGTCACAACAGCAGATAAAAGCGTCCCGGCACCTAGCACTGACATTCCCAAAGATGCTGAGACCATCGAAGCCTTGAGAGACATGGATGGGCGCCATGTAGATGATGAAGAAGACATTATCGGCGCCAAAAAAGCCGACGACGATGACGACGAGACATTGGCTAGCCGAAAAGCTAAGCAGGAGACAGAGATGGCTTCGAAAAGGGTGGGAGATGAGGCTTTGGACGTAGTCCCCCTTGCAGAATTCGATCCCAAAACTGGGATGATTGTGAAAATCCAGCCCAAATCTATCAGCCGACAGCTTCATTTCGCAAATCCCGATGACTTCCCGGCTTCCCTTTCTGATAGAAAGAAGAGAAAAGAGGTGGAAGAGGAATCTTCAGAAGAATCGGATATTCCTCTTATTGACAAAAGGAAGAGGAAGAAAGGGGATCCGTCTGATACCGACAAGGCGAAGCCGGAGTGGCAGAAGCAAGAGAAGAGGCCAAAGCGTAAATAGGATATTTGTTGTTTGTTGATATTCTGTCTTTAGGTTTTCCACTGGTCAGGAAATGTAATTGTGAGACTGGCCCTCACTTTCTTTTCTAGGTTATTTTCCACTTTGTTGGTTCGCAGTACATAAATAAAAGTTTATCTCCTTTTGCATCATTGTGTACCTGTATTCAGATAAACTTTCCACGTTTAGTCATAGGCCATTTAATAATAATTACAAATTAGTCAAACAAAAGATGGCCAAGAGAAAATTTTCATGCTGCGTTGCTGTATTGAAGTTCAGTATATGCATATGAGTATATGTGCCCCCAGTCAGTTGTTTTCATAGCACCTGACGGGGGTTCACTAAAAATTGGTTAGCCTTGTCGGCAGGTTGCCCCCTATTTCTGAATATGGAGGGCTTGGAAGATTTCATAGGATAATTGTTCTTGTGGCGCCGAATCTCTGGCGCCTTTCTCAGTGCTTAATCATAGACTTCTTTGTACTCTCTTGACGGTTGCCAAGGTTAGAGTTGGAATTCAGTAGTTCAGTCGGTCCCCGATCCTTTAGCAGGGAAGAAGTTCTTTCTCAGCGCTCAATCGGAGACGCTTTTATACTCTCTCTCTCTCTCTCTGGAGAGTTAGAGTTTGAGCTCAGCGATTCACTCGCTCCCCGATCCTTCAGCGGGGAAGGAGCACTTTCTCAGCGCTCAATCGGAGACGCTTTTATACTCTCTCTCTGGAGAGTTAGAGTTCGAGCTCGGCGATTCATTCGCTCCCCGATCCTTCAGCGGGGAAGGAGCTCTTTCTCAGCGCTCAATCGGAGATGCTTTTATACTCTCTCTCTCTGGAGAGTTAGAGTTCGAGCTCGGCGATTCATTTGCTCCCCGATCCTTCAGCGGGGAAGGAGCTCTTTCTCAGCGCTCAATCGGAGACGCTTTTATACTCTCCTGGTGGTCGCCGAGGTTAGACTTTTGCTCAGGCGGCTCCGATCATGGTACACCGCCATTCTTCGTGGATGTCATCTTTGCGTCCTTTATACTCTCTCTACTCTGGAGAGTTAGAGTCACGGGTCAAGCAGTCTGCAATCATGCATGCTCATCAAACTCGTCCTAGGTGTATATTTTAACCCAAGCTTCGAGGATTAAAACCAGTCGGACAAGCAGTTGGAGCTTTTACCAAGGCTTTGAGTTCCTTCAAACAGTCTACGGGAGGAATAGTTGGCACTAGACTTCGGGTACCTGCAATATTCACGCCGATTTCCATGAAAATAAACAGGTAGATAAATAAAGATGCAATAAAGGTAAATGACACACAATATTTTTATAGTGGTTCGGTCGAATCATGACCTACGTCCACTTTATAATTTTTGCTTTAAGGAATCAAACTTTCCTAGGCTAGTCGTGCCTTATACATGGTTTTCAACAGAGCAAAGTAATAGATTTGAAATTTTTATGCTAAGTATGGCCGCAAATGTTGGGCATTCCACACTCTGGGGATTTCTCTTCCATCTACGGTTGCCAGTTTGAAGGTTCCATTATCAAGCTTGCTCAGGATGGAGTACGGTCCTTCCCACTTCGCTCCCATATGAGTTGGGGGTGGAAAGACACGTTTCAGAACCAAGTCTCCGGGTTCCCAGGTTCGCGCTTGAACCTTTTTGTTGTAATATCGAGCAATCTGTTGCTTGCATCTCAAGGCGCGCAGGTCCGCCTCATCCCTCTTTTCTTCGATCATATCTAGTGACTCAAGGAGCAATTCATTATTAGTCATTGGATCATAGTAAGTCACCCGGTGAGAAGGTACCTTTATCTCAACCGGGATGACTGCTTCCGTTCCGAAGGCAAGGGAGAATGGGGTATGTCCTGTTGCCGATTTATATGTTGTCCTGTAGGCCCATAGTGCCAAGGGTAATTCATCAGCCCACATGGCTCTAGCCCGCTTCAGTCTTCTTTTCAGAATAGACTTAATCACTTTGTTCGCCGCTTCGACTTGTCCGTTCGATTGCGGGTGCGCAACAGAGATGTATCGATTCTCAATGTGGTATTTTTGGCAGAAATTTCTGAATTCCGCGCTATCGAACTGAGTTCCGTTATCCGTTATCACAATCTTTGGAACCCCAAATCGGCAAATGATGTTTCTCATGATAAAGTTGATCACTCGTTTGGTTGTAATCGTAGTTAGTGGCTCAGCCTCGACCCACTTAGTGAAGTAATCCACAGCCACGATAGCGAACTTCGCTCCGCCCCTTGCTATGGGGAGACTTCCAATGATATCAATTCCCCACATAGTGAAAGGCCATGGGCTCATCATTGTCTTTAACTGATTAGGAGGTGCTCTAGGTATCTTCGAAAATCTCTGGCATGCGTCACACCGTCGTGCGTATCTTGTTGCATCCTTGTTTATGGTAGGCCAGAAATAACCATGCCGCAACACCTTTTTTGCCAAAGTTTGTCCCCCAGTATGGTCGCCACATTCGCCTTCGTGGACCTCTTGCAGCACACGTTTGATGTCATCGTGGGCTATACACCGAAGGAGGGGCATTGAAAACCCTTGTCTGTAAAGAACTCCGCCTTGCAGAACGTATCGGGCGGCCTTACGAATCACTTTGCGCCTCTCGCTTTTCTTGGTCGGAAGCGCTCCGTTCATCGAAAAATTCTTTAGAGCGGTCATCCAGGACTCCCTTTTTGGTTCCGCCTCTAGCACCGGGTCAATTTCCATCTGATCTATGTTAGGGGACCGAAGTACTTCAACAGGGGCTAGCCCGGTCACTTCAGGATCGTCGGAACTAGCCATCTTTGCCAACTTATCTGCCTGCTGATTCTCCGAACGCGGAATATGAGATATGCTGTAGTGATCAAAATCGTTCAGCAACTCTTTTACTTTCTTTAAGTATAGAATCAATCTTGCACTTTTAGCTTGGAATTTTCCAGTAACTTGGTTTACAACTAACTTAGAGTCGCAGAAGATGTTCAGCTTTGTGACCTCTAATTCCTTTGCGATCCTCAATCCGGCTATCAGAGCTTCATATTCGGAATCGTTGTTAGTGGCATGAAATTCCATCCGGATTGCATAAGTTATCAACCGTTTCTCGGGGGTTTCAAGCACTATTCTAGCGCCAAATCTTTCGTCATTCCTAGCGCCATCAGTATACAATCCCCAGGCATTGGGATCGAAAAGTAACTTTGAAGGATCAGCTTCTTCATTTGCTATATCTTCCTCAGGGACAGTAAACTCTGCTATGAAATCAGCTATCACTTGCCCCCGAATTGACCGTCGGGGCTGAAAGTTCAAATCAAAATGACTTAGCTCGATATTCCATTTGAGCAATCTTCCAGACGCCTCTGGTCTCTGTAGGACTTGCTTGAGCGGATGATCAGTGTATACGGTAATAGGATGCGCCTGAAAATAATGTCGAAGCTTTCTTGAGGCGATCAATAAACTATACGCCAACTTTTCTATCCTTGGATAATTACGCTCTGCTGCCGTCAATTTTTTACTCATGTAATATACAGGTCTTTGGACCTTATCCTCATCTTTTACTAACGCCGAGCTGATCGCATGGGACGACACTGCCAAATACACGAATAAGTCCTCGTGATCCACTGGCTTAGATAATATCGGAGGTTTCTCCAGGTGCCTGAGCAGATTCTGAAACGCTTCTACGCAGTCGGGTGTCCATTTGAAGTGGCGTTTCCCTCGCTTTATTAATTTGAAAAATGGGATGCATTTATCCGTAGCCCTGGAGATAAATCTGCTTAGTGCGGCCACTTTTCCGGCAAGGCTTTGCATATCCCCAATCTGCCTAGGTTCCTGAATGTCTCTAATTGCCGCGATCTGGTCTGGATTAATCTCAATACCACGGGAACTGACGATAAATCCTAAGAATTTCCTGGAGGCAACACCGAATGAACATTTGGTTGGGTTGAGTTTCATTCCGTACTTTCGAAGAATGCCAAACATCTCTGCCAAGTCAGTTGTGTGTTGGGAAGATTGCTTGGACTTCACCAACATATCGTCGACGTATACTTCCATTGTTTTCCCGATCTGGTTATAAAACATTCTATTGATTAAGCGTTGATATGTAGCGCCCGCATTCTTTAAGCCAAAGGGCATCACCACATAACAATATAATCCCAGATCCGTGATAAAACTAGTGTGTTCTTGATCTGGAACATGCATTGGAATCTGGTTATATCCTGAATAAGCGTCCATGAATGAGAGGAGTTCGTGACCCGCCGTTGAGTCTACCAACTAATCAATTCGGGGTAACGGGAAACTATCTTTTGGACAGGCTTTGTTCAAATCCGAGAAGTCGATACACGTTCGCCACTTCCCGTTGGCCTTCTTCACCAGGACTGGATTCGAAATCCAGTCTGGGTAGGTTGAGTCTCTAATAAATCCGTTACTCTTTAGTTTCCCAACTTCTTCTTTCAAGGTAGCGGACCTCTCTGGGCCCAACATTCGCCTTTTTTGCTTTACCGGAGGATGTTTAGGGTTAATGCTTAAGGAATGGCTCATGATTGATGGGGATATCCCACACATGTCCGCGTGGGTCCAAGCAAACACATCCAAGTTGTTTTTTAAGAAATCCGTCAATTCTTTAGCGAGATTCGGGTTTAACTGGGATCCAATCTTAAGGACCTTCTCCGGGTCGCTATCATAGATCGGTACATCCACAGTTGTCTCGTTGGGAGTTGCCATTCTGCCTCCGGGTTCTTGATCCTCTCTGGGATCTATATCCTCGGGCATCTCTCTGGGCGACTCTCCAATGACTATCCTCTTTGGTTGCTATAAGGTCTCCGCCCTTATAGGGGGAGAAGCGCCTTTAGTTTCAATATCCCCTCCGTTGCGAAGTAATTTTAGTTCGGCAACATAACATGCTCGCGCAGCCACCTGATCCCCTCTAACGATACCAATGCCAGCTTCTGTGGGGAATTTCAACAACAAGCACCAGGGGGCTATACAGGCTCTAAACTTTGCGAGGGCCGGTCGGCCCAAAAAGGCATTGTAAGGCGATTCAACATCCAAAACCACAAAGGGAAGGATTCTCACTCTCTGGCGTTCTCCTTCCCCAAGTGTAACTGGTAACTCTACATAACCCATTGGAGCGGTAGAGGCTCCGTTGAATCCACGGATCCATCCTTGGCAGGGCTTCAAGTCTTTTATTTCGAGGTTCATCTAGTCAAATGTCTTTTTGAAAACAATATTGACGGAACTCCCGTTGTCCACTAGAACCTTATGAACAGTGGCTGGTCCAATAGGTACTGTAATCACAAATGGATCTTCAGTTGGAGCATGGACTCCAATGCTCTCTCGTTCTCGAAAAACGACATCGTCGATCATCATTTTTTGCTGCTTCACCTGGATACTGTTTTCGGGGTTACTACATTCCCCTACCTCGAGGTGTTGTTTGGCTGTATTGACGTATTGATCCAATGCCTTGGAACTATGCCCGGCGAGATAAAGTCCTCCGATCACGGTATTGATAACAATATTCTTTCCCTTTTGCTGGGCAGTTGGCCTAGCAGCAAGTTGATTCTGGTTCTGATTTGGGGCCTGCACTGCTTGCCCCCTGTCCCTGGGCATTACTCTGTATTCATCTAGCTTTCCTTTTCGAAGCAGCCTTTCGACTACATCTCTTAGGTGACGACATTCATTTGTCGAATGGCCGTGAATCTGATGAAAGAGACAAAACTTCCCTGTTTCACGCTCTTTCTCTGTCGACTCTCTGGGAGGTGGCCTCTTATTCTGGAGGACTTCATACGCATCCATGAAGATTTTTTCCAGAGTATCATTTATTTGTGTATAACTTTCAAAGGCCCTAGGACGAGTCCTTCTCTGGGAGTCGTTCCCTCGGTTCCTCTTCCGGTTGTTGCCGTTACCATTATTATTGTTGTTACCTGGCTGACGACCACCCTGATTCTGATTTCCGACATTAACTTCAACTTTCCTCGAGATGTCTCCCGTTTGTTTGATGGCGACATTGCTCTGGATTTCCTCCTTATCAGTTGTCTTAGCCTTTCGGTTAGCATATACCTCTTCCCGGCGTAAATGCACGTTGGCTTCTCATAGAATAACTCTCTAGTGTGGGGCGGTTTGCCTGCCAGGTACCTCCCGAATTCAGTGTCCTTATCTACTCCGTCAATCAGTGCTGCGACAACGGTCGGTTCATGGGGATCTTTAACCTCAGTAGCGGCCAAATTGAAACGATCCAGGTACACCCTTAAACTCTCGCCTGGTCGCTGCCTGACAAGGAACAAATCGATCACACTTTTTGTCTTCTGTGCGTAGATACGGAATTGTTCTACGAACTTCTCACTCAACTCCCTAAAGCTAGAAATCGATCTCTCCGGCAAGCGAGTAAACCATAACAAAGCCACATCCTCTAGGAATATGGGAAACGCTTTGCACTTAACAGCGTCAGAGGCTGCGGCAGCGGTCATTGACCAAGAGTATCTCATCAGATGCTGGACAGGATCAGACCTACCCGCATATCGGTTCATTTGTGGCATGTTGAAACGCCTTGGAAAAGTCGCATCCAAAATATCGTCAGTGAAAGGGGTGTGACTGCGGTCAATTCCCCAATCTTCGTTCCGCTGTCCACGGCTGTCTGCCAGAATCTGATGGATCATGGCTGCAACATTCGCACTGGTCAGCGGAGGTTCAGGGTCAGTGCCTCTGGTCCGACGGGGTTCTCTGATCTCTCTTCTGGGAGCAGTCACAAAATCCGGGGCTCGAATAGGGCTCCCCTGCCCCCTGTCACCATGAGCATGTGCGCGGCGGCGGGGCTGAGGTAGTCTGTTATGCACAAGACTGTTCACATCTCGAGTCCTGGGAGCTGTGGCTTGATCGTTCACATTACGATTTGAGGGCCCCGTCCCTAGCGCTTCTTCTTCCTTTGATGGCAGGGTTCCGAACTGAAGTTGCTCTATGTTTTCGGCTCTCTCATACGGTCGTCGCGGAGGTCTTGGCGATTCCTCAGACGAAGAAGAATATCCCGGAGTGGGTGAACGAACCGGCGGCGTTCTTTGCCTTGCGAGTTCATCAAGCCTTCTATCCATAGCCGTCAAATTTTGTCGCAGGACAGAACTTTCCTGCCTTTGGGCAGCCAATTCATCAAACAATCTATCCCACATTTCGGAGAAGCAAGAGAGATCCCCCTCAGTGACAGGAGCAGCAGGATCATATTGGTCATCATCACTCTCTCTTATGCGCAAAGAGCTTGAGCCGGGTCGAGCGGAGGGGCAAGGACGATAGGAGCGAGCCATAGGCTCCTTTCCAGGTCGAGTTGTTGTCTGATCATCAATTCGGATCGCTGCGGTTCGTGGGTGGCGGCTCGCAGCGCCCCCTTGAGGTCGATTCGCGGTCGCAGTGTGCGGATTCAGCACTCAATATTGCCAAAAAGATCCCAAAAAATGCCAAGCTCCGGGCTATTTATAGCTGATTTTGTCAGGCGGGTTGTGGTTACACGTGGCACGAATCCCAAGAACGTCGGATCGCATCGCCACCGTTGAAGAAATAGTCAAATTAGCCATTGTGGACAGGTGTCGCGATCTTCTTGAAAATCGGATCGTGCAGATGGAGAGAATTGGTCCAAATGACAGTTAGGGACACGTGTCGCTAGATCCGCACGTCTCGGATCACTGAAGATTAGCTCATGCTTGAACGGGTCAGAGGGTTCGCCACGCATCAGGGGATCGGATCGCTTAACACTGGGCAACAACATATGCATGGATCAGATCGCATAAAGGTATCGTTTCGCTGATGAAATAGGGGCGATCCGTCGGGACGCGATCTGATGATGGGCGAGTCGATAGCGTGCGATCCGGCATCGGGCGAGTCGATGATGCGATCCATTCCTTTATATTCTTAGAGAATGTGGTTTCATGCTTTCCTCTTATGAATGATCCTGGGTGGCTTGGTCAAAAAGCGAGCAAACACCCACGTATATAAAAAACGAATGTTACACAAACACAACAAACGCCTCATTCCAATTCAGAATATTCTTTTATTCACAAAATCACATTCTTAGGGAAAGGTTCCCATTAATTTTATCCAAGATAAATTCTTCTAAATTTATTCTTTAATCTTCCTTCGGATATCATTTCTAACTAGTCTTGATTAGCGTACCCCACCGAAGTAATTATATATTTTATTTCCCAATCCCAACCTATATATCCCATGGAGAAAAACTGGTAATACTCCATATCTAACACCACGGTGTTATCGGTAAAATTAATTACCATTTCACGTTCAAATCTAATTAAAGATTTAACTATCGCTTTGGAGCAAAACTGGTGATACTCCATTCTCGATCACCTTTCAGATTTGATAATTTAAATTATCAATTCACATTTTAATCTAATTAAAGATTCATTAAAACTCCACTTAGTTTTAATCTTTTCAAAAATCAACATCCTGCCTTTAACTGGGTTAAAGAACCAATGTCATCTAAAACACGATTCACGACAAACCCAAATCATATTTGATATTAAATACAAGGCTCTGAATAGAAAATATATCGGCTTATATTCAATATCAAATTCTGGAACCAACAAATATCGTATTGGAAATAACGATATAAAATATATCTTTCAAATCCCCATAACAATATTTGTATAGTCACGAAATCCAACATCGAAATATTCCGAAGATAATTTCAATTCAACTCCAGTCCAATCTTCGTATTGGGAATATTGATTATTTTTAAAATCACTTTCAAATTCAATTTATTTATTTCAAAAATAAATTGATTTTAATTCTAGTTCAAAACTAGTTCATTTCGAAAAAAATCTATTTTTATCTTTTAAAATTTGGAATTTTTCTGTCCAATTTTTTTCCAGTTCACATATTATGATTTTACACAAATTATAGGTGTTTTTAATAATTTTATCAAGGCCCGTACAGTCGATTTCCATCAACGGCCATCGAACTGCACTTAAAACGACCTTTTCTAAATTTGATTTGGATATAATTCCAAATCCAACCGTTAGATTTCAAATTTCTAATATTCATTGGAAAGCTCTTTTCGATACGAACCCAACGGTTCCGGTTTTAGGAGAATCCGACGGTCGGATCTCCCGCAACGTCAATTCGAAGTCAATGGTCGAAATTCACGAACTGCCGCGGCGCGGCGCGTTCTATTCAGGCCATTATATATATAATATATATATTTCATCGATTTCCTTTTTAAAACGTATTTTTAATTCATTTTAAATTCGTTTCAAAAATAGTTTCAACTTCATCTTCAATTTCAAATCGATTTGATTTCAATTCAATTCGAATTCATTCAATTTTATTTAATTCAAATTCAAATTCGTTTCAACTCAATTCAAATTCTAATTCGTTTCAATTCAATTTGAATTTACCTTCTATTTAATTCAATTCGAATTCATTTCAAATTGATTTCAATTCAATTTCAGTTCGTTTTAAATTTCATTCAAAAAGATTTCAATTCGTTTTTAATTCAATTTCAATTAAATTCAATTTGAATTCATTTCTATTTGAATTCATTTCTATTCAATTTGAATTCAAATTCACTTTCTATTCAATTCGAATCGAATTCATTTTCTATTCGAATTCATTTCAAATTGATTTCAATTCAATTTTGGTTCGTTTTAAATTTCATTCAAAACGATTTAATTTGAATTTCATTTCAAAATATTAAATTTTGAAATCACTTTTCAATATTCATTGTAAAACGAATAAAATCGATATAAATATCGTTCCCGTCAAAATAATGCATCTCTAATCAACACGGCTTTATATTTCTCAAAAACTTCTTTATTCTATTTAACAAATGAATATTTATTCCATTCAACACATGAATCTATATTTCTTTCAACACACGACTAATCTCAACACATGTTTACTGTCAACACATCACTATTTTTGTTATGTAAAATATTTTATAAAACTATGGTATCTATCGTTTGATTTTCAATTAGACTCCACCGTTAAGTAGATTCTAATTGTAAATATGATAAAGATATAAATTTTATTATTAAAATATTTTACTCAACACATGAATAGTTTCAACACATGAATTTTCTTTTATAATGTTCATTATTTTCCCGATTGGAATGAGGCCCAATCAATCACCATATAATGTTAATTATATGGATTCCATACAACACATGCATATAATAGCAACGATAAACCATCAACCATCATCCAAAGTGCACAACACAACTGCATAAGCATCAAATATAAATAATCAACGCTTACACAGCCTGTCGACAAATCGATCGACATACAATTAAATAATTGGGACTAGTGTACTCAAATATCATCCCAACACCCGTGTGGGGTTTCAAATCAACAAACACATATTTTTATTTGTGCAGTTGGGCGATGTGTGAAATTTATCATCCCAATCAATATTAGTCAAATTAGTGTATATAAACAAATCGGCCAATTTGTTTATAGATATTTATTTATTCACATTCACGTTAAAAATTATATTTTTAACGATAAATAATTTATTTCAACCATCTACAATTTATTATCGATTTCACATCAACAACACAAACAAATTTCACAACACATCAATTAAACAAACAAGTCATCCATGGTTTGTGGATGACGGGTGTCGGGTGCTGCTAAGCACCGTGTGCATCCTAGTATATATATATATATATATATATATATATATATATAACTAGAAAAGGAAATTTGAGTGAGAAGTTCTCACCGATAGCTATCCCAACTCCACGACACTTCATTTATAGAAATCTTCGTCGTTCTCGCCTTTTTGTCACTTTCGTTGCCCGTCGCCACTACATAAATAAAAATCGAATTTTTACTTCGCTATTCAATATATAAAAATTGAATTTTTACTTCGCTATTCAATATATAAAAATCGAATTTTTACTTCGCTCCTATATAGATAAAAATTCTATTTTTACATTGCTACTATATAAATAAAAATTCTATTTTTACATTGCTACTATATAAATAAAAATTCTATTTTTACATTGCTACTATATAAATAAAAATTCTATTTTTACATTGCTACTATATAAATAAAAATTCTATTTTTACATTGCTACTATATAAATAAAAATTCTATTTTTACATTGCCACTATATAAATAAAAATTCTATTTTTATCACGCTATTTTATATATAAAGATTTCGCCTTTTCTATTATAAAGATTTCGCCTTTTCTATCCATACAATATAAAAATCGTATTTTTTACAATTCTACTTTATAAAAAATTACATTTTTATTCTTTCTATAGTATAAAAATTATATTTTTATATTGCTACTTCTATAAAGATCACATCGTTATTACTCTACATTATAAAAATCATATTTTTAATACTTCTACTTTATAAAAATCATATTTTTAATACTCAAAAATCACGTCTTTCCTGTAGATAAAAATATATGCTTTCATATTTCAAAAATATGATCTTTCCACCTTAAAAATCTAAACTCTTCCCTAATGAAAATCTACTCTTTATGATCATAATAATCTCATTTTTGTCAACATGAAAAATCTAATTTTTCTTTAAATCAAAATCTTTTAACTAATTAAAATTAAATCTTTAATTTATATTCTCTATAAACAAAACTAATGTTTACATTTCTATAAAAAAACTGATTTTGTTTTACCCTAATTATGTACAAACTAAATAAATTAATTAAATAAAACTAAGAAAACTTACTGTGAATTGTCGGGAAGAAAATAAAAGGGGAGGGCGGAGTGTCGCTGGCACAAGGCAGGAGGAGGGGGGTCGGTGATGCGCGCGGCGGCGCAGGAGGTGGTAGCGGCGCTGATTGGGGGGGGGGGGTGCGATGGGAGGCGGCGGTTATCGAAGTGGAAAGGGGGAAGATGGAGAGGGAGGAGAAGTAGGCGCGGGGAGGAGGAAGAGAAGGTGGAGCGGTAGGTGGTGGCGCCCCACCTGGGGCGGCGGCGTCCGATTAGGTTGCGGCGGATCACGATCCCCCCTTCTCTCTCCTTTTTTTTTACAAAAATCGATTTGCAGAAAATAAATGGGGGGGGGGGCAAAGAGGTAATAGGGAGAGGAAAGAGGAAAGGTTTTTTTTTATTTTTTTATTTTAATTGCAAAAAGTTGACTTTTACATAAGACCTCTAAACAAGGCCCACCGCCTGTCGTCCATAGCGTATTACCCCCATTCCGAACACAATGGGATATGTATCATAGGCTGATTCGATCATTTCGATCAGTTTTCGTCAAATCTACATTTAACTCTATATATTGAATTTGAACGCGCATTTCAATTTACCGGGGTCACATACAAACTCTATAAATTGCAGAAAAATATTTTCCAGCTTCGTATTGATGATACAGTCCTAACAAAACTAGTTTCGTCGAATTCTGAGAACGTCGAAAAAATGGCCATTTTCCAGTCGATTAAAATCAACTGAAACTGGTCAAACGTGTTTTCCCTTGCCGCGCTCATATATTGATTCGAAAAATTATGAAATTTGAAACCTAGCAATAATTTGACATCACGGACCCAACAAAAGTGGTTTCGTCGAAATCCGAGGTCGTTTGCAAAATTCCCATTTTTAAGGGCCTGAATTCCATAACGACTATTCTGAATTTTCAACTGGACATATCTTTTGATTCCCGCTATGAAATTTTGATTTTTCGGATTCCTTGGAAAGATTTTCTCTATTAGATTCTATTATTTTTGGTTTCACAAATATCCGGTTTGTTTTGCACCTGGTACATTCAATTGAAGTTTGAAATCGAATTATCGAACTACCGCGCCATTTTCAATTCTATTTATAATTATATATAATTATTTATATTCTAACGATGATGTATATAATATATACGTTCGAATTCTATTCAAAATAAATTTTCGTCGATTTTATTTAAAATAATTCATTTTAAATGTAGAAAATTCGCTAAAATTGCCAAAATAAAAATTTTAAACTAGCCCAGATTTTCGGGTTGTTACAATCTCCCCCACTTAAAACTTTTCGTCCCCGAAAAGGAACAAAGTCGAAAGTGGTTTGATTAATCAACTCTACGTTCGATCTGGCTTCCATTCTCCAACTTTTCAGTTTCTGAGAATTTTCAAATTCTTCAAAAATTTGGCTAACACCCTAAATTTTCGAAAAATTTCGCCATAACCTCCCCTACACCGGGAGCCATGGGAAAATCCCGAAAATTCCATACATGCCTTCTGATCTCAAAAAGAAAAAGAAAAAGCCAAGCGGCTAGCCAATAGGCTCATAAAATCATCATCACCCAAACAAAACAGTAAATTATAGTAAACATGTACCTATTTGTCGGGCAAACAAATTTTATGCTCTGCTCTAGCCTCCTTGCTATGACCTGTTCAATGTAAGTATATGTATATGCAAGCAAATGCGACCAATTTTCAATACAATTCAATATTTGATTCAATTAGGCTAAATGGTTCAAAATTATCAAACAAATAGACAAACAACACAACCATCAATCAATTAGTGGATTAATGTTTCAAATTCAAAATTTTGATACATATACAAAAATCATGTTTTTGATGCCAAATCACAACAAATAATTCTAGCTATATTAGTTTTGGTTCTCACACCAGCCTAATGGAAATGTATAGAAATCACACCATCGTCACTCAAAAATAAATACTGGTAATGCTGCAACATTATCAGAACCATCCCCGAGAAACTAGAGTGTGATCCTATATCTATCTAGTATATTAAAACTTCGAATATACGTTCATGACGCGTATACGCGAAATCTTTATATACTCGATTGTCCATATTCAAAATAAATAAATATTCAAATACATATAAAGCGATTTAAATTTCAAAACAAAATTGTTTTCATTTGAAAAATATACTCTTCACACTCGTTCTAGGATACTACTGATCCTATCTCTAACGAGTCATTCTAATTGGATATTACTAACCCAATATCTGATGAATTCTTTCGTATGGTTCTAATGTGTCTTGTTCTCGAGCTCTATAAACCAAAGCTCTGATACCAAACTGACACGACCCGAACTTCCCCGGTAAGGAAAGAGCGGATAGCGTTGAGGACAAGACAAATCAGAACGCAAACAGAAGAACATTTCATTGTATATTACAAAAATTCCATCAGATACAAGAATATACAGAGTATAAATGAATAAATTACATTCGAATAATATCAGAGATTTAAATTACATTTAAATACATCGCAGTGGAAAATAATACAAAAGCACAACTAGAAGTAATAAACGGATACAGAGCTTTCCGAGCATCGTTCGAGCTGTAAATCAGGATCCTGTGAATATAAATCTGCAAAACCAAAACTACAAGCTGCCCGTGTGGAAAATAGGGGCACCCAGAGTTTAGGTTAATACAATAAACTCCAGGTCAGTCATGTGACTGGTGTGAGAACTAAAACAGTTATTTAAAACTTTACTTTAAAGGATAGTAATTCAAGGGACCACGCCGTATAACATGGAACGGGTTTCCTCCCAAGAATACTAGTGCATATTACAAAACAGCGCAATGCTCTTTGGAAAAATGAACCTATTATAAGACCCAGGTCCCATCACACAATGCAACGCAAGCCGAAGGATAGGATTTTCCCTTATAATAGCCAAACATGCTTGGTACGCTTAAAACAAATCATTTGATACTATTATAAGTGTATAGTGTCAAAACAATTCAAATCATAAATATCAATCATAGGTGGCATGGGTACCATCTATCATGTCGCCGTACTAGTTCTACAATTAAAACCGCAATATCACGTATTGGAAATTGGATTTCCGTCATGAGCCGAGGCAAGGGGAAAGCTCCTCTCCGCGTTCGAGACACTCTAGCAAATGTCCCAGGACCCCACTATGATCCTTTGGAACCTCCAAGGCCGGTCCTCTCTTACTTTTGAGGATTAATTATTCCTGAACACACGTTTCCCGGTCCTTACAGACCTATATCCGAGACGCCTCGTATCCAACAACCACACAGGTGAAAAGTATATAAATGTCAGGGCTGGTAGGTCACTGACACCACCCTAGCTAGAAAGAAATGTCGTGCACTCCTTGGGTCTGTATCCCGTTTTTGACTCGTACCGAGGTGTGAGGCTCGCGAATTCACGTTATACACAAAGCTACGCCACACAGGCCGTGCTTTGATCATCAACCATAAGACTTTGCTTTGCAATAGAAGCCTTGATCAATTGCCACTTACGCGTTCCACACTGGCAATTCACTCCTTGCGACTGATGTCCATCGATATACAACCTTTGAGCTCTTACGTCTCAGAGTAGGGCGTTAAGCAAGAGAATAAATTCTCCGCCGCCAAACAGATGTATATTTAATAGAGATCAATCAACACAGAATAAAATCCAATGTCAGACACACAATCCATTTACAAGTTCGTTCTGGGTCTGAACGAAACCGGAGGCACTTTCCTCGCATATCCATCCATCTCCAAGTACATCTGGACGATCACCAACTCTTTCCCTCATCTTGGGTGTACAGCCCAATCGAGATCATCAGTAATCACCCAAACGATGTGAAGACTTTCGGTCTTCAACCACCGTCTTTATCTTCGACATCTCGTCGAATCGGTTATTCAGAATGGGATAAAACCGGCCTTTCTGAATAACAGACGTATATAATAAACGAATGTTACACAAACACAACAAACGCCTCATTCCAATTCAGAATATTCTTTTATTCACAAAATCACATTCTTAGGGAAAGGTTCCCATTAATTTTATCCAAGATAAATTCTTCTAAATTTATTCTTTAATCTTCCTTCGGATATCATTTCTAACTAGTCTTGATTAGCGTACCCCACCGAAGTAATTATATATTTTATTTCCCAATCCCAACCTATATATCCCATGGAGAAAAACTGGTAATACTCCATATCTAACACCACGGTGTTATCGGTAAAATTAATTACCATTTCACGTTCTAATCTAATTAAAGATTTAACTATCGCTTTGGAGCAAAACTGGTGATACTCCATTTTCGAGCACCTTTCAGATTTGATAATTTAAATTATCAATTCACATTTTAATCTAATTAAAGATTCATTAAAACTCCACTTAGTTTTAATCTTTTCAAAAATCAACATCCTGTCTTTAACTGGGTTAAAGAACCAATGTCATCTAAAACACGATTCACGACAAACCCAAATCACATTTGATATTAAATACAAGGCTCTGAATAGAAAATATATCGTCTTATATTCAATATCAAATTCTGGAACCAACAAATATCGTATTGGAAATAACGATATAAAATATATCTTTCAAATCCCCATAACAATATTTGTATAGTCACGAAATCCAACATCGAAATATTCCGAAGATAATTTCAATTCAACTCCAGTCCAATCCACGTATTGGGAATATTGATTATTTTTAAAATCACTTTCAAATTCAATTTATTTATTTCAAAAATAAATTGATTTTAATTCTAGTTCAAAACTAGTTCATTTCGACAAAAATCTATTTTTATCTTTTCAAATATGGAATTTTTCAGCCCAATTTTTTTCCAGTTCACATATTATGATTTTACACAAATTATAGGTGTTTTTAATAATTTTATCAAGGCCCGTACAGTCGATTTCCATCAACGGCCATCGAACTGCACTTACAACGACCTTTTCTAATTTGATTTGGACATCCAAATCCAACCGTTAGATTTCAAATTTCTAATATTCATTGGAAAGCTCTTTTCGATACGAACCCAACGGTTCCGGTTTTAGGAGAATCTGACGGTCGGATCTCCTGCAACGTCAATTCGAAGTCAATGGTCGAAATTCACGAACTGCCGCGGCGCGGCGCGTTCTATTCAGGTCATTATATATATAATATATATATATTATATATATTTCGTCGATTTCCTTTTTAAAACGTATTTTTAATTCGTTTTAAATTCGTTTCAAAAACAGTTTCAACTTCATCTTCAATTTCAAATCGATTTGATTTCAATTCAATTCGAATTCATTTCAATTTTATTTAATTCGAATTCAAATTCGTTTCAACTCAATTCAAATTCTAATTCATTTCAATTTAAATTTACCTTCTATTTAATTCAATTCGAATTCATTTCAAATTGATTTCAATTCAATTTCAGTTCGTTTTAAATTTCATTCAAAAAAATTCAATTCGTTTTTAATTCAATTTGAATTTAATTCAATTTGAATTTAATTCAATTTGAATTTAATTCAATTTGAATTTAATTCAATTTGAATTCATTTCTATTTGAATTCATTTCTATTCAATTTGAATTCAAATTCACTTTCAATTCGAATCAAATTCATTTTCTATTCGATTCGAATTCATTTCAAATTGATTTGAATTCAATTTTGGTTCGTTTTAAATTTCATTCAAAACGGTTTAATTTGAATTTCATTTCAAAATATTAAATTTTGAAATCACTTTTCAATATTCATTGTAAAACGAATAAAATCGATATAAATATCGTTCGCGTCAAAATAACGCATCTCTACTCAACACGGCTTTATATTTCTCAAAAACTTCTTTATTCTATTCAACAAATGAATATTTATTCTATTCAACGCATGAATCTACATTTCTTTCAACACACGACTAATCTCAACACATGAGTACTGTCATCACATCACTATTTTTGTTATGTAAAATATTTTATAAAACTATGGTATCTATCGTTTGATTTTCAATTAGACTCCACCATTAAGTAGATTCTAATAGTAAATATGATAAAGATGTAAATTTTATTATTAAAATATTTGACTCAACACATGAATAGTTTCAACACATGAATTTTCTTTTATAATGTTCATTATTTTCCCGATTAGAATAAGGCCCAATCAATCACCATATAATGTTAATTATATGGATTCCATACAACACATGCATATAATAGCAACGATAAACCATCAACCATCATCCAAAGTGCACAACTGCATAAGCATCAAATATAAATAATCAACGCTTACACATCCTGTCAACCAATCGATCGACATACAATTAAATAATTGGGACTAGTGTACTCAAATATCATCCCAACACCCGTGTGGGGTTTCAAATCGACAAACACAGATTTTAATTTGTGCAGTTGGGCGATGTGTAATATTTATCATCCCAATCAATATTAGTCGAATTAGTGTATATAAACAAATCGGCCGATTTGTTTATAGATATTTATTTATTCACATTCACGTTAAAAATTATATTTTTAACGATAAATAATTTATTTCAACCATCTACAATTTATTATCGATTTCACATCAACAACACAAACAAATTTCACAACACATCAATTAAACAAACAAGCCATCCATGGTCTGTGGATGACGGGTGTCGGGTGCTGCTAAGCACCGTCGGCATCCTAGTATATATATATATATATATATATATATATATAACTAGAAAAGGAAATTTGACTGAGAAGTTCTCACCGATAGCTATCCCAACTCCACGACACTTCATTTATAGAAATCTTCGTCGTTCTCGCCTTTTTGTCACTTTCGTTGCCCGTCGCCACTACATAAATAAAAATAGAATTTTTACTTCGCTATTCAATATATAAAAATCGAATTTTTACTTCGCTGTTAAATATATAAAAATCGAATTTTTACCTCGCTCCTCTATAGATAAAAATTCTATTCTTACATTGCTACTATATAAATAAAAATTCTATTTTTACATTGCTACTATATAAATAAAAATTCTATTTTTACATTGCTACTATATAAATAAAAATTCTATTTTTACATTGCTACTATATAAATAAAAATTCTATTTTTACATTGCTGCTATATAAATAAAAATTCTGTTTTTACATTGCCACTATATAAATAAAAATTCTATTTTTATCACGCTATTTTCTATATAAAGATTTCGCCTTTTCTATTATAATGATTTCGCCTTATCTATCCATGCAATATAAAAATCGTATTTTTTGCAATTCTACTTTATAAAAAAATACATTTTTATTCTTTCTGTAGTATTAAAATTATATTTTTATATTGCTACTTCTATAAAGATCACATCTTTATTACTCTACATTATAAAAATCATATTTTTAATATTTCTACTTTATAAAAATCATATTTTTAATAATTCTACTTTATAAAAATCATATTTTTAATACTCAAAAATCACGTCTTTCCTGTAGATAAAAATATATGCTTTCATATTTCAAAAATACGATCTTTTCACCTTAAAAATCTAAATTCTTCCCTAATGAAAATCTACTCTTTATGATCATAATAATCTCATTTTTGTCAACATGAAAAATCTAATTTTTCTTTAAATCAAAATCTTTTAACTAATAAAAATTAAATCTTTAATTTATATTCTCTATAAACAAAACTAATCTTTACATTTCTATAAAAAAAAACTGATTTTGTTTTACCCTAATTATGTACAAACTAAATAAATTAATTAAATAAAACTAAGAAAACTTACTGTGAATTGTCGGGAAGAAAATAAAAGGGGAGGGCGGAGTGTCGCTGGCACAAGGCAGGAGGAGGGGGGTCGGTGATGCGCGCGGCGGCGCAGGAGGTGGTGGCGGCGCTCATTTGGGGGGGGGTGCGATGGGAGGTGGCGGTTATCGAAGTGGAAAGGGGGAAGATGGAGATGGAGGGGAAGCAGGCGCGGGGAGGAGGAAGAGAGGGTGGAGCGGCAGGTGGTGGCGCCCCACCTGGGGCGGCGGCGTCCGACTAGGGGGGGCGGCGGATCGCGATCCCCCCTTCTCTCTCTCTCTCTTTTTTTTACAAAAATCGATTTGAACAAAATAAACCGGGGGGGGGGGGGGCAGAGAGGTAATAGGGAGAGGAAAGAGGAAAGGTTTTATTTTATTTTATTATTTTAATTGCAAAAGGTTGACTTTTACATATGACCTCTAAACGAGGCCCACCGCCTGTCGTCCATAGCGTATTACCCCCATTCCGAACACAATGGGATATGTATCGTAGGCTGATTTGATCATTTCGATCAGTTTTCGTCAAATCTACATTTAACTCTATATATTGAATTTGAACGCGCATTTCAATTTACCGGGGTCACATACGAACTCTATAAATTGCAGAAAAATATTTTCCAGCTTCGTATTGACGATACGGTCCTAACAAAACTAGTTTCGTCGAATTCTGAGACCGTTGGAAAAATGGCCATTTTCCAGTCGATTAAAATCAACTGAAACTGGTCAAACGCGTTTTCCCTTGCCGCGCTCATATATTGATTCGAAAAATTATGAAATTTGAAACCTAGCAATAATTTTACATCACGAACCCAACAAAAGTGGTTTCGTCGAAATCCGAGGTCGTTTGCAAAATTCCCATTTTTAAGGGCCTGAATTCCATAACGACTATTTTGAATTTTCAACTGGACATATCTTTTGATTCCTGCTATGAAATTTTGATTTTTCGGATTCGTTGGAAAGATATTCTCTATTAGATTCTATTATTTTTTGTTTCACTAATATCCGGTTTGTTTTGCACCTGGTACATTCAATTGAAGTTTGAAATCGAACTATCGAACTACCGCGCCATTTTCAATTCTATTTATAATTATATATAATTATTTATATTCTAACGACGACGTATATAATATATAAGTTCGAATTCTATTCAAAATAAATTTTCGTCGATTTTATTTAAAATAATTCATTTTAAATGTAAAAAATTCGCTAAAATTACCAAAATAAAAAATTTAAACTGGCCCAGAATTTCGGGTTGTTACAATCTCCCCCACTTAAAACTTTTCATCCCCGAAAAGGAACAAAGTCGAAAGTGGTTTGATTAATCAACTCTACGTTCGATCTGGCTTCCATTCTCCAACTTTTCAGTTTCTGAGAATTTTCAAATTCTTCAAAAATTTGGCTAACACCCTAAATTTTCGAAAAATTTCGCCATAACCACCCCTACACCGGGAGCCATGGGAAAATCCCGAAATTGCCATACAGGCCTTTTGATCTCAAAAAGAAAAAGAAAAGGCCAAGCGGCTAGCCAATAGGCTCATAAAATCATCATCACCCAAACAAAACAGTAAATTATAGTAAACATGTACCTATTTGTCGGGCAAACAAATTTTATTCTCTGCTCTAGCCTCCTTGCTATGACCTGTTCAATGTAAGTATATGTATATGCAAGCAAATACGACCAATTTTCAATACAATTCAATATTTGATTCAATTAGGCTAAATGGTTCAAGATTATCTAACAAATAGACAAACAACACAACCATCAATCAATTAGTGGATTAATGTTTCAAATTCATAATTTTGATACATATACAAAAATCATGTTTTTGATGCCAAATCACAACAAATAATTCTAGCTATATTAGTTTTGGTTCTCACACCAGCCTAATGGAAATGTATAGAAATCACACCATCGTCACTCAAAAATAAATGCTGGTAATGCTGCAGCGTTATCAGAACCATCCCTGGGCAACTAGAGTGTGATCCTATATCTATCTAGTATATTAAAACTTCGAATATACGTTCATGACGCGTATACGCGAAATCTTTACATACTCGATTGTCTATATTCAAAATAAATAAATAGTCAAATACATATAAAGCGATTTAAATTTCAAAACAAAATTTTTTCATTTGAAAAATATACTCTTCACACTCGTTCTAGGATACTACTGATCCTATCTCTAACGAGTCATTCTAATTGGATATTACTAACCCAATATCTGATGAATTCTTTCGTATGGTTCTAATGTGTCTTGTTCTCGAGCTCTGTAAACCAAAACTCTGATACCAAACTGACACGACCCGAACTTCCCCGGTAAGGAAAGCGCGGATAGCGTTGAGGACAAGACAAATCAGAACGCAAACAGAAGAACATTTCATGGTATATTACAACAATTCCATCAGATACAAGAATATACAGAGTATAAATGAATAAATTACATTCGAATAATATCAGAGATTTAAATTACATTTAAATACATCGCAGCGGAAAATAATACAAAAGCACAACTAGAAGTAATACACGGATACGGAGCTTTCCGAGCATCGTTCCAACTGTAAATCAGGATCCTGTGAATATAAATCTGCAAAACCAAAACTACAAGCTGCCCGTGTGGAAAATAGGGGCACCCAGAGTTTAGGTTAAAACAATAAACTCTAGGTCAGTCATGTGTAACGTCCCGGGGATTTGACCGCTCTAACATTGGTAATCAAACCAACTTAAAACATTCAAATCGTCGGAGCGTATTTAGCTTATAGGGTTTAAAAACAGAATCAACACAAAAAAAAACACAGAATAAATACATAACACAGTATTGAACAGGAAAATAACTTTTATTTATTTATCAAAACTTTGATACAAGAATTATCATACAGCGGAGTATAGAATACAACTTGAATGGAAAAATATTTACTATTTTAAAAATCTTCAGAGTGCGCCGTCTTTGAAATCCCCAGCTCCATTTTTCGGATCCTGAACCGTGATGTCTAAATCTGCACTTGCTCGGATCTGACCCGAGCATTCCATGCAAAAACATACAATACTCGCGTCAGGATTAATCATAGTTCAAGTAATTAATTTCAATAGGAACTAAAATATAACGGTTAATCCTATCGTTGATGTCTAAAATAAATAGTTGCGGTATCTGTTCATATCAGTTCTATCTACTTCTAGGGACAAACGACATCGGCGTCGTTTGCTAGTGCACACAAATCAGCAAGTAGCCAAAAATGATCAAATCAGTGAGACTAAGGGCCAGAAGACGTATTCAAGCAGACAAAGCAACATGAATCTTAAACTGTGAAGTGCAACATGTAGACATGCGCAAGGGACAGAGCAGCACGATAAGCATGTTAGTACAAGTTAAACAAAATGGTGTAACTCAGGTGCAGCTCACAAAGAAGCAAGCAACACAAGAGCATGGTAAATGAATACATGTGTGCGGTTGCATGTACAAATCAAAGTAATTCAGTTCTAACTAGTGCAACAGCACAGCAGTTCAAAAGCAGGTTTAATGAAGTATGTCTTTATGTGTGCAATGCACACTTACAGTGGCATTAGTGTACAAGTGGACAGATCAACGCATGTATTTACAAAGAATGGTGCTGGTAGTTCATTTCATGATGATCAAGCAACATGCATAAGGCAAAACAAGACTCAAGTGGACATGCATGGTCAAGTTGAACTCAAATACGCAGGCAGCATATGAATATGATGTGCATATGGGTAATGGACAGGGTCATGGCTCAATAGTTTCAAATACAACAGCAAGTAAACCATCAAGTGGTAAGCCAAGTTGTCAAGCTGCATACACTCATTTAATCAAGAGCAGGTACAATGCAGTTTCAAGTTCAATTGGTTAAAGAAAGTCAAAACAGTTCTCAACATTCATGATCAAATCAATTTGTTTGCAATAGTCATGAATATCTTTCCAATTTTATCATGCATATAAAATTTTCAAATGAACAGATCGGTGAGACTCTATGGAATGCCAAAAATTGGTACAAATGTATATATGGCATTGTGAACTTTGAAGTTTTATCTAATCGAATTTAAACCAGACATGGGTTCAGTCTTCCACTTTTACTCATGAAGGTATATTCATCAACTTAGGCCTTTATAGATAGAATGCAGTTATCAATACTTCAGCTATATGTACATATATGAAAAATGCAGGAAGTTTATGAATAGTTCGGGCCTTATACAGGTGGACATGTTGTACTTAAAAATGCAGTTATCACAACCAACACCATATCCGGAACCGAGCCAGATGCATAATTGATGTGATTAGGAAGTATGATAATGGGTTAGTGAACATGTGTTCCGGCTTCGAAACAGAGCAAGCAAGATGAGTGAGAGGAACCAAATATGTAAATACACATTCACGCATATCCGGGTTCAGCTTAACAGTAAATGGGTTGTACTTAGAAGGGTATAAGTAAATGGCCCGACACCTATATTTTTAAATCTATACAATTTCCCAAATAATAGCAAGACAGAGGTATAGTAGCGCAGCATTTGGTGTATGCGTATGCCATTTAATACGTATATACATATATAGCAATACATATATACACGTATGTGATCGGCCACCACATATGCACCCATACTGTATATAAATCATGGTATTGAATACCAAAGGCCGAGACTAAGTAAGAGGATATTACAGTTGGTATACATGCAACTCATACTTAGTGTATTAATCAGTGAACATGGTAAGCATGTAGTTATGAGGAGGCAACATACATCTGCAACCGAAATGTCAAATGACTCAACAGCCAAACATGTTCAAGTTATCAAATTCGGTTTATCTAAGTTACAACAGTATTCAGTTTATCAATATTAAGCAGTATTCAGGTTATCAATATTAAACAGTATTCAGGTGAAAACAGCATTCAGGTTATCGATATCAAAACAACAGTCACAATGGTTACGCTTGGTTCCCCCAAGAAACATCCGTCCGCCGTAGGCTATCTGCAGCCCTGCAAATTTCGCTACACGGTCGAATTCAACGACTCTAGATCGCAGCGATCACAATGGTTACGCCTGATTCCCTCAAGAAACATCCGACCGCCGTAGGCTTTCTGCAGCCCTGCGAATTACGCTAGCAGCCGTTCTCAATGGCAACTCATGAGTTTTATGTCCGGACAACCTACTTCCACCAGCAGCATATCTCAACAAAGCTCGAAATTCAAGGAGAAAGAAGGTACTTTCCTTATCGTTGATTTGAAAACATATAATACTATATACATATAGTATTTTATTTCATAAATCATACTTATCTCATTTACATAAGATTTTCTTCCCAAATCATATTTCAAACATCTCGTCTTATATAAATTTTGTTATATAAGATCTCACTTCAAATCGATTACCTTCTAATTCAGTAGCTTTTAAATTCACCGAATTCTTATATATTTTGCATATAAGTTTCAGAAACTTCTATTTCTCATATCCAAAATCGAATATCCTCAAATTCCATAAATTTTCAATATTTCAGCTTTGATCTCTAAATCAATTCGGATATCTGACATCTTTTCCAACTCAGATTTAAAATTTAATTTTTTCTCCCAAATTTCCAATTCCTAAGTCCCTTACTCAATTCGAATCTTAATACTCCCACCATCTCTGAATTTTTCCACATTTGCACAATTACTCTTCTTTATTCACCTCCTTCGACCGTCAATTAGCAAACGAGCAACTCCTAAGTATCAATCCCGAAGGCCGAAACCAACATCAGATCGACACTCGGGAAATTATTCAACTTACCAATCTCCAGTCAGTTTCTAAATCTGTTAACTCCATTCCTTAATTTTGCTTATCAATCATTGCCTCTGCAATTCTCAAATTCAGTTTACACATCCCCTTGTTTTACGCTCTACCGTCCTTTGTTCTAGACGTGCAGCTCTTTCTTATTTTGTTCTTGCCATTCTAATTTATCAAACCTCGTTAGCCGCTCACGATCTTTTGCAAAACATTTCAAATCTTCATATTCATTCTTTTTAAATTCAATAAAATCTCTTCTAACCATTGGGGAGAACATTTCCATATATTCACAAATCTTTATTCTCCATAGAAAATATATTTTATTCATCCTAGGAAACATTTCTAAATTCGTTATTTGGATTAAACAGATATTAAATAAAATACCGCTATTTTCGCTTAACTGCCAACACTCAATTAACACTTAAACCACTCTTACTATCGAACCTTGACTATTTCTTAGTAAACAATGAAGTCAAACAGGTTGGGGTATATTTACCTCTCAGACCTTAATTGAACAACATTATTAACTTTGAAATAGATCAAGTTCACAGTTAACAAAACACTCATTCTCATAATTTCCGAATTCAAATTAAGAATTTTATTCTTTTACTAAAATTGCTAATTACAACAATAATTTATGCCTTTGGAAATATATAACTTTAAATAATACTTTATTCATTAAATTTTTAATTAAAACAAAAAAAAAAATAACATTTTCTGAAATTCAACACAATTGACTTCACGCATAATCTCCTTTCGAATAATCCCGTATACGATAACATAATCCGAACTTTGGAAAAAAAAAATCTCACTTTACTTATATTTTGAACTTCAGAATAATCCCACTGTATTGGTCAACTCAATTTCTTTTATCCACAATTTCATTTGCAAAACCTTTGCTTTCACACTTTATTTACTTCTAAAAAGTAAATATTATTTCTCTTTCAAAATCCGAACTTGTCACACTAACTTAATTCTGATTTTGTTAAATATTGATTCAAATCACTTCACAATCTTCGTTCATATATCGCTTCATTTTCAGTTCTCGTTCACAATTCACTTCTTGTTATTTAATTAACAAGTTTATAACTTGCTATCGAATTCATATATTCGATTTTTCATTGTTGGTTTGAAACCAATTACAATTCATCTAGCCAAGTTCTAAATAAATTAGCAATAAAATTTGACACGGTCAAATTCTAATTGTAACCTTTTTTCTTTTAATATCTTTAATTTATATTTCCAACAAAATAAAGTTCACCATCTCATCTTTGGAACGATTTCAAGTTTCTCATTTTCATTCGAATTTTTATCAAATTTCTTATTTCCAATCAATTTCAGTTATCCTTGAATTCTAAAGTACACGATCAGATAAATTGATTTGTTGATTATCTTGTACTTATCTTCGTTTGATATCATCTGATGATGGATCTAGATTCAAATCTAAGGGAATCTTATCGAAGAATAATTCTCGCAAACCTGGATTCGAAGACTTCTGAAGACTGGGGATTCCGAACAAATTTTTTTAAAATCTCAAAATAAATTTTTATTTCCGCTGTATCAGTTCCAAAAGAGTAATTTATATATTATTTCCAAAAAAAATTCCTTTTTCAAAATTTACTTTAAAATTATTTTCATTTTCAAAATTTTAAATTTCGAAAACTTTTTAATTTTGGAAATCGCTTTTCTAGTGTCGATCCTGTTATTTAAACCCGATAAACTAAGCTTTGAATAAACCAAAGCTCTGATACCACTGTAACGTCCCGGGGATTTGACCGCTCTAACATTGGTAGTCAAACCAACTTAAAACGTTCAAATCGTCAGAGCGTATTTAGCTTATAGGGTTTAAAAACAGAATCAACACAAAAAAAAAACACAGAATAAATACATAACACAGTATTGAACAGGAAAATAACTTTTATTTATTTATCAAAACTTTGATACAAGAATTATCATACAGCGGAGTATAGAATACAACTTGAATGGAAAAATATTTACTATTTTAAAAATCTTCAGAGTGCGCCGTCTTTGAAATCCCCAGCTCCATTTTTCGGATCCTGAACCGTGATGTCTAAATCTGCACTTGCTCGGATCTGACCCGAGCATTCCATGCAAAAACATACAATACTCGAGTCAGGATTAATCATAGTTCAAGTAATTAATTTCAATAGGAACTAAAATATAACGGTTAATCCTATCTTTGATGTCTAAAATAAATAGTTGCGGTATCTGTTCATATCAGTTCTATCTACTTCTAGGGACAAACGACATCGGCGTCGTTTGCCAGTGCACACAAATCAGCAAGTAGCCAAAAATGATCAAAGCAGTGAGACTAAGGGCCAGAAGACGTATTCAAGCAGACAAAGCAACATGAATCTTAAACTGTGAAGTGCAACATGTAGACATGCGCAAGGGACAGAGCAGCACGATAAGCATGTTAATACAAGTTAAACAAAATGGTGTAACTCAGGTGCAGCTCACAAAGAAGCAAGCAACACAAGAGCATGGTAAATGAATACATGTGTGCGGTTGCATGTACAAATCAAAGTAATTCAGTTTTAACTAGTGCAACAGCACAGCAGTTCAAAAGCAGGTTTAATGAAGTATGTCTTTATGTGTGCAATGCACACTTACAGTGGCATTAGTGTACAAGTGGACAGATCAACGCATGTATTTACAAAGAATGGTGCTGGTAGTTCATTTCATGATGATCAAGCAACATGCATAAGGCAAAACAAGACTCAAGTGGACATGCATGGTCAAGTTGAACTCAAATACGCAGGCAGCATATGAATATGATGTGCATATGGGTAATGGACAGGGTCATGGCTCAATAGTTTCAAATACAACAGCAAGTAAACCATCAAGTGGCAAGCCAAGTTGTCAAGCTGCATACACTCATTTAATCAAGAGCAGGTACAATGCAGTTTCAAGTTCAATTGGTTAAAGAAAGTCAAAACAGTTCTCAACATTCATGATCAAATCAATTTGTTTGCAATAGTCATGAATATCTTTCCAATTTTATCATGCATATAAAATTTTCAAATGAACAGATCGGTGAGACTCTATGGAATGCCAAAAATTGGTACAAATGTATATATGGCATGGTGAACTTCGAAGTTTTATCTAATCGAATTTAAACCAGACATGGGTTCAGTCTTCCACTTTTACTCATGAAGGTATATTCATCAACGTAGGCCTTTATAGATAGAATGCAGTTATCAATACTTCAGCTATATGTACATATATGAAAAATGCAAGAAGTTTATGAATAGTTCGGGCCTTATACAGGTGGACATGTTGTACTTAAAAATGCAGTTATCACAACCAACACCATATCCGGAACCGAGCCAGATGCATAATTGATGTGATTAGGAAGTATGATAATGGGTTAGTGAACATGTGTTCCGGCTTCGAAACAGAGCAAGCAAGATGAGTGAGAGGAACCAAATATGTAAATACACATTCACGCATATCCGGGTTCAGCTTAACAGTAAATGGGTTGTACTTAGAAGGGTATAAGTAAATGGCCCGACACCTATATTTTTAAATCTATACAATTTCCCAAATAATAGCAAGACAGAGGTATAGTAGCGCAGCATTTGGTGTATGCGTATGCCATTTAATACGTATATACATATATAGCAATACATATATACACGTATGTGATCGGCCACCACATATGCACCCATACTGTATATAAATCATGGTATTGAATACCAAAGGCCGAGACTAAGTAAGAGGATATTACAGTTGGTATACATGCAACTCATACTTAGTGTATTAATCAGTGAACATGGTAAGCATGTAGTTATGAGGAGGCAACATACATCTGCAACCGAAATGTCAAATGACTCAACAGCCAAACATGTTCAAGTTATCAAATTCGGTTTATCTAAGTTACAACAGTATTCAGTTTATCAATATTAAGCAGTATTCAGGTTATCAATATTAAACAGTATTCAGGTGAAAACATCATTCAGGTTATCGATATCAAAACAGTATTCAGGTTATTGATATCAAAACAGTATTCAGGTGAAAACAGTATTCAGGTCAGGCCATTTAGTTCAAAAATCCGGATCATGGCATACAGATATGAACGTATAGTTAGGATCGCAAGTTCGGGTCAGTCATTGACACACTTAAAGAGCATGTAAAAATACCACAACTATACCAAGTGTGTTCACAAATGAAGGTTTTGGAACTACAACCATACACACTGATAATAGTATGACAGTGTTCATGTTTGGACCAATGACTAAGTGATCTACCAAACCAAATTTAGTTCAACTTCAGATTCATAAATCTGATTCATGATTTTAAGGCATCCCAGAACCTCGCAAGGCAACAAAAACAAATCCAACCAAGCTTTCGTATTCTAATTCCCATTGAAATTTAAAATACTTGAACTAAGATTAATCAATTGTGAGCTCCAAAAGAAACTCACTTTAAAACAGCCAGAGGAAGGCGCGAGCGTGGATTGGAACTTGCCAAGGTGGAGAATACTTCGGATCTGGACTGGCTTCAGCTCCAGACTTTGAAGAAGAATTGATGGTTCGAGGAAAATCGGCTTCGGTCACGTGTGGCCCAGAAGGGTGCTCGAACGATGGTGGGCGGTGGCCATCGTTGGTTACAGCAAACAAAGATCAGAAGCGAGGCGAGGGTAAGGACGGTGGCTTCGGCGTTGGTATGGAGGCCGTTGCGACTTACATCAGAAAGACGGTGGCCATGGATTTTATTTGAGAAAACAAAATTCGATTTGGGAACTAGGGATTTCGGCCAATTGAAGGAGGTAGGAAATGATTTGTGTTGAGGGCAAAAGAACGAGGCGTGTGATTTATAAGAGTAGAACCCGTGGGAAGCAAGGCAAAGAAATGGATATTAACCGAGGAAGGTGATTATCTGGGATAGGTAATTTTTGGAAAAAAATTTACTTACATTAATTTAATATATAACTGCACTGTAAACTGTCGTTGACAATCAATATTTATACCGTAACCATAGTCTTCAAATAAAATAAAAATTATACGTACCCCTACGTTTTAACGTTCTGAATCCGCTAAAACTAATTTAATTGTAAGTCGACTCCGTTTGTGTGCAACGATAGTTTTATTATTCTTTTGTTCGCTGATTTTATTCAGTTGTCCACCACTGTTCTGTTTGATTCCGAATTTGAAACATAAAATTCTATTTTCTTTATATAGGCTAGTACACACATATCCAACCAAATCCAATTCAGATACTCAACGATAAATATTTGATTCTCAACCAACTATTCTGAATTAAATATTGAATTCATTTCAACTCAAAAATAATACATTTGATTTTGAATTCTAACTCCAATATCAATAAAAATGATCATTCATCGTAAAATCTTTAATTAATCCGATATTCCAACTGTCAAAATTTCTGGGTCGTTACATCATGTGACTGGTGTGAGAACTAAAACAGTTATTTAAAACTTTACTTTAAAGGATAGTAATTCAAGGGACCATGTCGTATAACACGGAACGGGTTTCCTCCCAAGAATACTAGTGCATATAACAAAATAGCGCAATGCTCTTTGGAAAAATAAAGCTATTATAAGACCCAGGTCCCACCACACAATGCAACGCAAGCCGGAGGATAGGGTTTTCCCTTATAATAGCCAAACATGCTTGGTACGCTTAAAACAAATCATTTGATACTATTATAAGTGTATAGTGTCAAAACAATTCAAATCATAAATTTCCGTCATGAGCCGAGACAAGGGGCAAGCTCCTCTCCGCGTTCGAGACACTCTAGCAAATGTCCCAAGACCCCACTATGATCCTTTGGAACCTCCAAGGCCGGTCCTCTCTTACTTTTGAGGATTAATTATTCCTGAACACACGTTTCCCGGTCCTTACAGACCTATATCCGAGACGCCTCGTATCCAACAACCACACAGGTGAAAAGTATATAAATGTCAGGGCTGGTAGGTCACTGACACCACCCTAGCTAGAAAGAAACGTCGTCCACTCCTTGGGTACGTATCCCGTTTTTGACTCATACCGAGGTGTGAGGCTCGCGAATTCACGTTATACACAAAGCTACGCCACACAGGCCGTGCTTTGATCATCAACCACAAGACTTTGCTTTGCAACAGAAACCTTGATCAATTTCCACTTACGCGCGCCACACTGGCAAATCACTCCTTGCGACTGATGTCCATCGATATACAACCTCTGAGCTCTTACGTCTCAGAGAAGGGCGTTAAGCAAGAGAATAAATTCTCCACCGCCAAACAGATGTATATTTAATAGAGATCAATCAACACAGAATAGAATCCAATGTCAGACACACAATCCATTTACAAGTTCGTTCTGGGTCTGAACGAAACCGGAGGCACTTTCCTCGCATATCCATCCATCTCCAAGTACGTCTGGACGATCACCAACTGTTTCCCTCATCTTGGGTGTATAGCCCAATTGAGATCATCAGTAATCACCCAAACGATGTGAAGACTTCCGGTCTTCAACCACCGTCTTCATCTTCGACATCTCGTCGAATCGGTTATTCAGAATGGGATAAACCCGGCCTTTCTGAATAACCCACGTATATAATAAACGAATGTTACACAAACACAACAAACGCCTCATTCCAATTCAGAATATTCTTTTATTCACAAAATCACATTCTTAGGGAAAGGTTCCCATTAATTTTATCCAAGATAAATTCTTCTAAATTTATTCTTTAATCTTCCTTCGGATATCATTTCTAACTAGTCGGGATTAGCGAACCCTACCGAAGTAATTATATATTTTATTTCCCAATCCCAACCTATATATCCCATGGATAAAAACTGGTAATACTCCATATCTAACACCATGGTGTTATCGGTAAAATTAATTACCATTTCACGTTCAAATCTAATTAAAGATTTAACTATCGCTTTGGAGCAAAACTGGTGATACTCCATTTTCGATCACCTTTCAGATTTGATAATTTAAATTATCAATTCACATTTTAATCTAATTAAAGATTCATTAAAACTCCACTTAGTTTTAATCTTTTCAAAAATCAACATCCTGTCTTTAACTGGGTTAAAGAATTAATGTCATCTAAAACACGATTCACGACAAACCCAAATCATATTTGATATTAAATACAAGGCTTTGAATAGAAAATATATCGGCTTATATTCAATATCAAATTCCGGAACCAACAAATATCGTGTTGGTAATAACGATATAAAATATATCTTTCAAATCCCCATAACAATATTTGTATAGTCACGAAATCCAACATCGAAATATTCCGAAGATAATTTCAATTCAACTCCAGTCCAATCCACGTATTGGGAATATTGATTATTTTTAAAATCACATTCAAATTCAATTTATTTATTTCAAAAATAAATTGATTTTAATTCTAGTTCGAAACTAGTTCATTTCGACAAAAATCTATTTTTATCTTTTCAAATATGGAATTTTTCAGCCCAATTTTTTTCCAGTTCACATATTATGATTTTACACAAATTATAGGTGTTTTTAATAATTTTATCAAGGCCCGTACAGTCGATTTCCATCAACGGCCATCGAACTGCACTTACAACGACCTTTTCTAAATTTGATTTGGACATAATTCCAAATCCTACCGTTAGATTTCAAATTTCTAATATTCATTGGAAAGCTCTTTTCGATACGAACCCAACGGTTCCGGTTTTAGGAGAATCCGACGGTCGGATCTCCCGCAACGTCAATTCGAAGTCAATGGTCGAAATTCACGAACTACCGCGGCGCGTTCTATTCAGGCCATTATATATATAATATATATATATATTATATATATTTCGTCGATTTCCTTTTTAAAACGTATTTTTAATTCGTTTTAAATTTGTTTCAAAAACAGTTTCAACTTCATCTTCAATTTCAAATCGATTTGATTTCAATTCAATTCGAATTCATTTCAATTTTATATAATTCGAATTCAAATTCGTTTCAACTCAATTCAAATTCTAATTCGTTTCAATTCAATTCAATTTGAATTTACCTTCTATTTAATTCAAATTGATTTCATTTCAATTTCAGTTCATTTTAAATTTCATTCAAAAAGATTTCAATTCATTTTTAATTCAATTTGAATTCATTTCTAGTTGAATTCATTTCTATTCAATTTGAATTCAAATTCACTTTCTATTCAATTCGAATCGAATTCATTTTCTGTTCGATTGGAATTCATTTCAAATTGATTTGAATTCAATTTTGGTTCGTTTTAAATTTCATTCAAAACGATTTAATTTGAATTTCATTTCAAAATATTAAATTTTGAAATCACTTTTCAATATTCATTGTAAAACGAATAAAATCGATATAAATATCGTTCGCGTCAAAATAACGCATCTCTAATCAACACGGCTTTGTATTTCTCAAAAACTTCTTTATTCTATTCAACAAATGAATATTTATTCAATTCAACACATGAATCTATATTTCTTTCCACACACGACTAATCTCAACACATGAGTACTGTCAACACATCACTATTTTTGTTATGTAAAATATTTTATAAAACTATGGTATCTATCGTTTTATTTTCAATTAGACTCCACCGTTAAGTAGATTCTAATTGTAAATATGATAAAGATGTAAATTTTATTATTAAAATATTTTACTCAACACATGAATAGTTTCAACACATGAATTTTCTTTTATAATGTTCATTATTTTCCCGATTGGAATGTGGCCCAATCAATCACCATATAATGTTAATTATATGGATTCCATACAACACATGCATATAATAGCAATGATAAACCATCAACCATCATCCAAAGTGCACAACACAACTGCATAAGCATCAAATATAAATAATCAACGCTTACACAGCCTGTCGACCAATCGATCGACATACAATTAAATAATTGGGACTAGTGTACTCAAATATCAACCCAACACCCGTGTGGGGTTTCAAATCGACAAACACAGATTTTTATTTGTGCAGTTGGGCGATGTGTAAAATTTATCATCCGAATCAATATCAGTCAAATTAGTGTATATAAAAAAATCGGCCGATTTGTTTATAGATATTTATTTATTCACATTCACGTTAAAAATTATATTTTTAACGATAAATAATTTATTTCAACCATCTACAATTTATTATCGATTTCACATCAACAACAAAAACAAATTTCACAACACATCAATTAAACAAAATAGCCATCCATGGTCTGTGGATGACGGGTGTCGGGTGCTGCTAAGCGTAGTCTGCTTCCTAGTATATATATATATATATATAACTAGAAAAGGAAATTTGAGTAAGAAGTTCTCACCGTTAGCTATCCCAACTCCACGACACTTCATTTATAGAAATCTTCGTCGTTCTCACCTTTTTGTCACTTTCGTTGCCCATAGCCACTACATAAATAAAAATTGAATTTTTACTTCGCTATTCAATATATAAAAATCGAATTTTTACTTCGCTATTCAATTTATAAAAATCGAATATTTACTTCGCTCCTATATAGATAAAAATTCTATTTTTACATTGCTACTATATAAATAAAAATTCTAGTTTTACATTGCTACTATATAAATAAAAATTCTATTTTTACATTGCTACTATATAAATAAAAATTCTATTTTTACATTGCTACTATATAAATAAAAATTCTATTTTTACATTGCTACTATATAAATAAAAATTCTATTTTTACATTGCCACTATATAAATAAAAATTCTATTTTTATCACGCTATTTTCTATATAAAGATTTCGCCTTTTCTATTATAAAGATTTCGCCTTTTTTATTATAAAGATTTCGCCTTTTCTATCCATACAATATAAAAATCGTATTTTTTACAATTCTACTTTATAAAAAATTACATTTTTCTTCTTTCTATAGTATAAAAATTATATTTTTATATTGCTACTTCTATAAAGATCACATCTTTATTACTCTACATTATAAAAATCATATTTTTAATACTTCTACTTTATAAAAATCATATTTTTAATACTTCTACTTTATAAAAATCATATTTTTAATACTCAAAAATCACGTCTTTCCTGTAGATAAAAATATATGCTTTCATATTTCAAAAATATGATCTTTTCACCTTAAAAATATAAACTCTTCCCTATTGAAAATCTACTCTTTTTTATCATAATAATCTCATTTTTGTCAACAAGAAAAATCTAATTTTTCTTTAAATCAAAATCTTTTAACTAGTACAAAATAAATCTTTAATTTATATTCTCTATAAACAAAACTAATCTTTACATTTCTATAAAAAAAACTTATTTTGATTTACCCTAATTATGTACTAACTAAATAAATTAATTAAATAAAACTAAGAAAACTTACTGTGAATTGTCGGGAAGAAAATAAAAGGGGAGGGCGGAGTGTCGCTGGCACAAGGCAAGAGGAAGGGGGTCGGTGATGCGCACGGCGGCGCAGGAGGTGGTGGCGGCGCTGATCTGGGGGGGGTGCGATGGTATGCGGCGGTTATCGAAGTGGAAAGGGGGAAGATGGAGAGGGAGGAGAAGCAGGCGCGGGGAGGAGGAAGAGAGGGTGGAGCGGCAGGTGGTGGCGCCCAACCTGGGGCGGCGGCGTCCGACTAGGGGGGGGTGGTGGATCGCGATCCCCCCTTCTCTCTTTTTTTTTTACAAAAATCGATTTGAAGAAAATAAACGGGGGGGCCACAGAGGTAATAGGGAGAGGAAAGATGAAAGGTTTTATTTTATTTTTTTATTTTAATTGCAAAAAGTTGACTTTTACATACGACCTCTAAACGAGGCCCACCACCTGTCGTCCATAGCGTATTACCCCCATTCCAAACACAATGGGATATGTATCGTAGGCTGATTCGATCATTTCGATCATTTTTCGTCAAATCTACATTTAACTTTATATATTGAATTTGAACGCGCATTTCAATTTACCGGGGTCACATACAAACTCTATTAATTGCAGAAAAATATTTTCCAGCTTCGTATTGACAATACGGTCCTAACAAAACTAGTTTCGTCGAATTCTGAGACCGTTGGAAAAATGGCCATTTTCCAGTCGATTAAAATCAACTGAAACTGGTCAAACGCGTTTTCCCTTGCCGCGCTCATATATTGATTCGAAAAATTATGAAATTTGAAACCTAGCAATAATTTGACATCACGGATCCAACAAAAGTGGTTTCGTCGAAATCCGAAGTCGTTTGCAAAATTCCCATTTTAAAGGGCCTGAATTTCATAGCGACTATTCTGAATTTTCAACTGCACATATCTTTTGATTCCCGCTATGAAATTTTGATTTTTCGGATTCGTTGGAAAGATATTCTCTATTAGATTCTATTATTTTTGGTTTCACTAATATCCGGTTTGTTTTGCACCCGGTACATTCAATTGAAGTTTGAAATCGAATTATCGAACTACCGAGCCATTTTCAATTCTATTTATAATTATATATAATTATTTATATTTTAATGACGACGTATATAATATATACGTTCGAATTCTATTCAAAATAAATTTTCGTCGATTTTATTTAAAATAATTCATTTTAAATGTAGAAAATTCGCTAAAATTGCCAAAATAAAAATTTTAAACTGGCCCAGATTTTCGGGTTGTTACAGGATTCCTCAACATTTATATTACTGTGATTTATATATTGTGATATATAATGAGATATATAATCTGACGTGGATTATGTGTGTTTGGACGATTTTATCGTTGTTATATGGCATGTTCAATACCATAAGAAATACCAGAATGTAGAAATGGGATTTTCAAAGTATATTTTGAAAATAATTTATTTATATAAAATCAATGGATTTTATATTATAAAAGAAAAAGGATTTGGAATAAAAGGAATCATATTGGTTAAACAGATATAGAGGGAAATATTCGTAAAACAAATATAAAGGGAAAATATTTGTCAAACAAATAGAAAGAGAAATATTTGTAGAACATTTACAAATAGATTAAAAGGGATTATTTATTTATTTAGGCAATAAATAGAATTAGAATAAAGGAATATTTATTTGAGAAATATATATAGAATAAAGGAAAATTTTATTTAGAAAATAAATACGATATTATAAAAGGATTTAGAATTAATCAGTTAGAGTTAAAGGAGTAAATCGAATATAGTTTATTCGAAAGGAGTTAACCAGTTAGAGGTAATCAAATAGAGTTAATCGGTTAGAGTTAAAAACGAACTAGAGTTAATCAAATAGAGTTAAGGATATAGAGTTAAGCAAAATTAGAAACTGACTAGAATTAGTAAGTTGAATGGGTTCCTGAGTATCGATCTGATGTTGGTTTCGGCCTTCGGGGTTTATACTTGGGAAATTGTTCTCTTGTTGGTTATAGTTAGAGTCTGATAGATGTGGGATGATAGTGTTATGTAAATAAACAAATGGAAATGTTTTCCAGTGTTAATAACATATATTTTCTAAACATAGAAAATAAGGAAATGTGAATATAAATATATATATATATATATATATATATATGATTGATGATTTATTGATAGAATTTCCATCTGGAAATAATATCGTTGCTTGCACACTTGTTTTTCTTTGATAGTTAACTCGTAGACTATCAAAGTTTTGACCATTTTAACGTTGTTAATATGGAGAGACTGGTTGGATTATTATCCAAAGAACCACTCTGTATTGGCATAAGCGTTGCGAATCATATATGCCAAAGATAATTGAAGACGGAATAAAGTGCAAGGGCTATTGTATAAGTCTTAGATAACAGTGCCTAAGATGGATATACTGAATAGTGTCTTCAGTTTGTCCAGTCCCAGGACAACTTGTATGGACGAAGGTCTGACAAGTATATCTGGTAGATCACGTAATTGATCGTTTCAAACGTATTTACGTTGGTGGCGGAGGAATTTGTTTCTGTTAGCTTATACCCGTGGTATTTTTGGGGAAATCAATTTGTGATTTAGCGGGTATGACGATGTGACATTCTAAGTAAATGAAGATGTGGTATGTGAAAAGATAAGCGTAGCTTCTAGCCTCACATCCGGTAAATGACAGAAATCGGGCAGGCAGCATGGCTAAGTCGGTCGCACCGAAGTAGGGTGTATAATCACCTATCTAGAGAATATTCATTTGCTTCTTTAATCTATCAATGTTGTCCCATATATATATATATATATATATATATATATATATATATATATATATATATATATATACTGGAGCGGTTGCGGATCCCAACCGTTGGTGATGTACATTCGATACACTCAAGCGAAATGAGTGGTCGGTAACGTATGGCTGAGTTGCAAGATGTTCTTGTTGAACTCCAGTGTATCGTTCCTAGAGTACACTGATCAGAAGGTGGTTCCATACCTTGTCATAGTTGGAAATCCATTACCCAATATGTGCTTGCGATTTCGATTGTATACTATATATGTAGAACGTGAGATGAAAGCGTTCTGCTAAATTGGTAGCTATTTGTATATAGACATTATTATAATATCAGAATGATATTGCTTTTCAAAGATGTTTGGATTCTCATAAGGGAAAACCCGTTCCGTATTCACGGCGTGGTCTTATGAGATATCATATACCTGTATAACTGTTTTAAACTGTTTTACTCATACCAGTCCCATGACTGACCCGGAGTTTATATTGTTTTGTTTCCCTAAACTCTTAGTTGCCCAATTTTGTACGGGCAGTCAAGTAGTCAGGATTTACAGATATATCTGAAGAGCTGGAGCAGGAGGCTTTATGATCATATAGCTATAGTTTATTTTCGCTGTGTTGTAAGTGTTGTACTCTGATAAGTGCTATTGTATACATAACTGTTATATTTCAAAGTTAGGTTATATATTATATGTTATTCGTTCAGTTGTGAGATTTGTGTTACTCTGATGATGTAAGTTTTTCTTTTCTTCTTCTATTCTAAGTTTCTATCTTATCTATCCTCACCTTTTATCTTCTTTCTATTAATTTATTGAATTTCCAGTGCAATTTGGGGTTGGACTTGTGTTATTTGGTCAGCTCAAATTGGTCTGGATTTTCGGGTCATTACAGTTGGTATCAGAGCTTATGTTAAGAATTACCTTGGCTCTGTGGCGTGACTCAGTAGAGATGGGGTTAGTAATACCCTAGATTGAGTTGAGTGTATATATACGAGTGAACGTATTTGTTACTTGATATAAAATGGTTTTATATTGTGGGGATTCATTGGTTGAGTTGTTTATGGGTTATGATCGATCGGTTTGATCCACTGTATCGGTAGGAGCTTGTAAACACTCGAATACGATGGGTCGACACGATATGTTTTGAAAAGAGGGTAAATTAAAATAAGTTTACCCAAAGTATATCTTGATATAGAGAAGATATATATATCAAAATTATAAAATAGTGGATATATTGGTTGTTATTATAATCGAGTAAGATTATAAATTAAATGGTTATGTAAATAACCAATCAAAATTCATATAAGTGAAATACGTGAAATCAGATGAGTTAAATCTAAAATTTTAAACCAGAAATTGAATTAAAATTCTGGAAAATTGGATAAATGTTTGTAAATGGATTTGGATTAAAAAATAAGGAAAATTTAAGATCCTGGGAGATTTTAAATTGTTTAAAGCATTGTGAAGGATATTTTGAACTGATTTCAAAATTGAAATATTTAGAAATGGTTTTGAAAAGTGATATAGTATTGAACTCACTTCGATAGCTAGGTAATAATCCTGATGATGAATCGCGACATCATCAGTGTTCATTTTTGAGCTGCTAAGTGACGGATTACTACCAAAGAAATTGTTTTTGGATTGTTTTGAGAAAAACAAATTGTTTTGATATTCCAAATTGAATATTTTGATTTTTTGGAAAAGGTTAAGCTATTTAAAAACTCCCAGAAACAGATTATGTGAATTAAAACAAATTAAAGTAGGATTTGTAAAGGCCAATAGAATTGAGATTGAATTAAAAGCCAGTTAAGTTAAAATCATATTGAAATAGATTGGTGTCAAGTAGAATTAGACTTGATTAGAGATAATCTGGGATTATATTGGGCTGGTAAGTAAAGAATTTAAATTGGTAATGGCATCGATTTGAAATGAAATTCGACTTAGGTATAAGCGAATGGTTGTGTTAAAGATAAATTGATTTGAGATCAAGTTGGAATGACATTGGTATATGTTGAATTGGTAACAGATGCAAAGGACATAGTGATATGCCCGACAAAAAGGTACAAGTTTATAATTGATATAAGCATGAGATTTATGAGCCGAATTGGCAAGTCGCTTGGCTGTTTGATTTTCTTTTGGGTTGGAGAAGGCCTAGAGAGGCGAGTTGTGGTTTTACCGATAGGCTATACAAAGGAGGTTATGGCGAAATTTTCCAAAAATTTAAAGTGTTAGAAAAATTTCAGAAGTTTTGAAATTTTTAGTTAGTCGGAAGGAATTAATATTTTAGTCGATATTAGTTGGTTCAGTTAAATTCAGAAATAAGGGGTAAACAAATCTTAGGAATTAAAATAGATAGGGTCGTCCTCTACCTTAGCAATTTCGAGGACGAAATTATTTTAAGTGGGGAAGATTGTAATGACCCGCATTGTTAGCCATGGAATAATTAATTAATTTAATTATGTAAACAAGGATTTAGTGAATTAAATGGTGGTTTAATTAATTTTTGTGGATATTTAATTAAATTAAATAATAGAATAATATATTTAATTCAGAAATAATCAAAAATATTGGAAATCACAATATTCTGTGAACTAGGTCATCCCTAGGATTTAGTTCAGCTTAGAGTTGAATTATATTGACGAATATATTCAATCGACGTTAGTTTGAACGTAGAATTATAATATAATTAGAATAGAGCGTGTAACGATGCGGTAGTTCGCTATTTGGCGATTTGAACTTCAACTGAATATACAGGTTCGTTTTAAATCGGATTTCTGTGAAACAAGAAACGTGTGGAGCTAGTGGAGTATATCTTTCTAGTGGAAGAGAAAAATCGGGATTTCATCGGGTAGATTTTGAGTTACGTCCAAATCAAATTATCAGAAATGCAGCGCCCTGACCATAACGATTTAATTATATTTTATATAAGGATTTAAATAGGAATCGAACATCGATATAACCTTGACGATGTAATATCGAGTTGTAAATCCATATAGGAATATTCTGAAGTTGTACAGCATTCCTTTGTGAATATAGACGTTAATATTTAATTTTAAATATTTAATGTAATTATAGTTAAATATATTTATATATTTAAATAGGCTATTTAGATCTTTAAAAATAGCCACTTTTGCAAACGAAGTCGGAATTCGATGAAACCAGTTTCGTTGGGTCCGCAATGTCGAACTGTAGCTGCATGTCCAGTTTCGTGATTTTTAGGCATCGTACGTGATCGCACGGATTTTTAGAGGACGGATACGAATATAAAATGATTAAAATAAAATATCCTAAAATATCTAAATTCCCTATATATACCCCTTATACTTCTTCTAACCCTAAAAACAAATTCCTCTGGTCAAACAAGAAAAATTTCCGCCGTTCTCTTCTTACAGTAAAAGTTAGGATCTTCAAAATTCAAAAAGGAATCAAAACAAATCTTAAAAATCCTAATACATATAGATATCGGATCCGAAGGCATTCTACACGTTTTGTTCTTCGTGTTGATGGGCTCGAACCATTTTACGAGCTCCACATTTTTCTGCGATGAACTAGGGTTGAGTAAATCCTATTATACGAGCTGTATTGGTGGATTAAGGTGTTATTGTTGGGTTTGTGAGGTGATTTAGCACTTCATGGAGAAATTTGGTGAAGTACGGTGGCCAAATTGGTTGGTCCGACGTCGTACAGACCTGAAGTGGGTGGAAGGAAGTGGTGAGCGAGTTGGAAGTCGATGGTAAGGGGAGTTGTGGTTTTGGAAGAGGAAAATTGTTGCAAATTTACTTTGAATTTAAATGAGATGGTGATGGAGGTAGGAGTGGCAAAATGCGACTGTGGGTTTGGAAACTGGAGCGTGGAGTTTCGATTTGGGGAAGATGAAGAAAACAATACGGGTCCGGGTTTTTATCTAAGTGGGCCTACGGGTTCGAATGGGTGAGACGCCCAATAGCAAGTGATTTTTGGAATTTAACTATTTAAATGCTTGTATATCTTGTATTTATAATATCTTGGTCATACATTATCAGAATCAGACGAAACAAGATCCATTGGGATCGTACGGACGGACACTACACAATGGAACTGACGGGAATCCCATTGGAGTCCGTTACAATTTATAGCAAAATAAATTGTCCGTCTGAATCAAATCGAGCGATGGTTATCGTTATCAACGATGATCGTCCAATGTGAGTAAATCTCACTAACTCTAAACAGTTTATAATTTCATGTTGTATTTTTAGAACTGTTAGAAATTGTCTGATTTACTGTGTGTTGACTGTTTGATTGAACTGCTAGTCAGTTAGTTGAATTTCTATATTTGATTCTGTTTAACAGAATATATCATATGGACTGAAAGTGATGTTATCTATATTGTTTAACATTTGTGATGCAGGGGAACAGGTTGGAGGAATCCAACTGGATTCCTCAACATTTATTTTACTGTGATTTATATATTGTGATATATAATAAGATATATAATCTGACGTTGATTATGTGTGTTTGGACGATTTTATCGTTGTTATACGGCATGTTAAATACCATAAGAAATACCAGAATGTAGAAAAGGGATTTTTAAAGTATATTTTGAAAATAATTTATTTATATAAAATCGATGGATTTTATATTATAAAAGAAAAAGGATTTGGAATAAAAGGAATCATATTGGTTAAACAGATATAGAGGGAAATATTCGTAAAACAAATATAAAGGGAAAATATTTGTCAAACAAATAGAAAGAGAAATATTTGTAGAACATTTACAAATAGATTAAAAGGGATTATTTATTTATTTAGGGAATAAATAAAATTAGAATAAAGGAATATTTACTTGAGAACTATTTATAGAATAAAGGAAATATTTATTTAGAAAATAAATACGATATTATAAAAAGAGTTAGAATTAGTCAGTTAGAGTTAAAGGAGTAAATCGAATATAGTTTATTCGAAAGGAGTTAATCAGTTAGAGTTAACCTGTTAGAAGTAATCAAATAGACTTAATCGATTAGAGTTAAAAACGAACTAGAGTTAATCAAATAGAGTTAAAGATATAGAGTTAAGCAAAATTAGAAACTGACTAGAATTAGTAAGTTGAATGGGTTCCCGAGTATCGATCTGATGTTGGTTTCGGCCTTCGAGGTTGTACTTGGGAAATTGTTCTCTTGTTGGTTATAGTTAGAGTCTGATAGATGTGGGATGATGGTGATATGTAAATAAACAAATGGAAATGTTTTCCAGTGTTAATAACATATATTTTCTAAACATAGAAAATAAGGAAATGTGAATATACATATATATATATATATATATATGATTGATGATTTATTGATAGAATTTCCATCTGGAAATAATATCGTTGCTTGCACACTTGTTTTTCTTTGATAGTTAACTCACAGACTATCGAAGTTTTGACCATTTTAACGTTGTTAATATGGAGAGACTGGTTGGATTATTATCCAAAGAACCACTCTGTATTGGCATAAGCGTTGCGAATCATATATGCCAAAGATAATTGAAGACGGAATAAAGTGCAAGGGCTATTGTATAAGTCTTAGATAACAGTGCCTAAGATGGATATATTGAATAGTGCCTTCGGTTTGCCCAGTCCCCGGACAACTTGTATGGACGAAGGTCTGATAGAGTATATCTGGTAGATCACGTAAGTTGATCATTTCAAACGTATTTACGTTGGTGGCGGAGGAATTCGTTTCTTTTAGCTTATACCCGTGGTATTTTTGGAGAAATCAATTTGTGATTTGGCGGGTATGACGATGTGACATTCAAAGCAAATGAAGATGTGGTATGTGAAAAGATAAGCGTAGCTTCTAGCCTCACTTCCGATAAATGACAGAAATCGGGCAGGCAGCATGGCTAAGCCGGTCGCACCGAAGTAGGGTGTATAATCACCTATCTAGAGAATATTCATTTGCTTCTTTAATCTATCAATGTTGTCCCATATATATATATATATATATATATATATATATATATATATATATATATACGGGGGCGGTTGCTGATCCCAACCGTTGGTTATGTACATTCGATACACTCAAGCGAAATGAGTGGTCGGTCATGCGTGGCTGAGTTGCAAGATGTTCTTGTTGAACTCCAGTGTATCGTTCCTAGAGTACACTGATCGGAAGGTGGTTCCATACCTTGTCATAGTTGGAAATCCATTACCCAATACGTGCCTGCGATTTCGATTGTATACTATATACGTAGAACGTGAGATGAAAGCGTTCTGCTAAATTGATAGCTTTCTGTATATAGACATTATTATAATATCAGAATGATATTGCTTTTCAAAGATGTTTGGATTCTCATAAGGGAAAACCCGTTCCGTATTCACGGCGTGGTCTTATGAGATATCATATACCTGTATAACTATTTTAAACTGTTTTACTCATATCAGTCCCATGACTGACCCGGAGTTTATTTTGTTTTGTTTCCCTAAACTCTTGGGTGCCCAATTTTGTACGGGAAGTCAAGTAGTCAGGATTTATAGATATATCTGAAGAGCTGGAGCAGGAGGCTTCAGGATCATATAGCTACAGTTTATTTCCGCTATGTTGTAAGTGTTGTACTCTGATAAGTGCTATTGTATACATAACTTTTATATTTCAAAGTTATGTTATATATTATATGTTATTCGTTCCGCTGTAAGATTCGTGTTACTCTGATGATGTAAGTTCTTCTTTTCTTCTTCTATTCTAAGTTTCTATCTTATCTATCCTCACCTTCTATCTTCTTTCTATTTATTTATTGAATTTCCAGTGCAATTTGGGGTTGGACTTGTGTTATTTTGTCAGCTCAAATTAGTCTGGATTTTCGGGTCATTACACCTTCTTTTTGTTGTTATTCCATTATCATGAATATCTTCTAGAATTTGATGATGAAATCAACTCTGTTGCAACGGTTTCATTTTTCTGATCAGGATAGTATATTCATTTGTCGAATTTGAACGTCGTATGAGAAAAATATTGAAGATTTAGTAGATCAACCAACTTGGCGCCAAAATTTTGATTTTGAACTTTGAATGAATGGACACTTAAACTACTATATAAAGGCCCAAACGTCATGTCTCCTCATAATCTCTTCTCTTCTTCTTGTTTTTCGATTTCAATCAAATTTTCATGAGGCATAACTTCTTCGTTTCTTTTCAGAATTGGATGAAATCAACGGCAAATCGAGGAGAAATTCAAGGACAACGATCTAGTAACAGTTTGGGATGAATTTGGATGGTAGTGGGGTGAAGAAAGTCAAAACAATAAGAGGAAGACAGAAAATCCCATACATAATTTTCTATTTTGAATCTTCAACTTCAAACAGCCATATCTCACTCAATTTAGATCAAAATTTGATGATCTACCCATAAAAACGACTGCGAGAACGAGGAAATGAAGAGAACCGCATGAAACCAACGACATGAAACAAGATTCGCATGAAAATAATTTTGGTTTTCTTCTCTCTTTATTCATCAAAACTTCATTTGATCAATACTTGGTCAATTCTTGACAGATTCGCATGAAACCAGCGACATTACTAAGCAAATAAAGAGAAGTACAATATAAAGATAAGGAGTAGATGAAAATTCCAAGGTTATAAATTAATATGGTACCCATTTATTCGCTAATTTACTTTTTATATATATATATATATATATATATATATATCCATCTCTTCTTGGTGTCTTTTCACCAACCGTCATTACTCTTCTCCTCTTTTAGATTTCTACCATGTTGTTCATAAGAATTTTTAATTCTCAACAGCCATGTAACACATCATTTTGGAATTTGAATTTTCAACAACCACGTCACCCATCTTTTTAGTGTTTAAATATCCAATAGCCATATAACACATCTTTTCCTGTAAAACAACACAACTTTTCTAATAATTCAAATGACTTTTCAATAATCAAATGACTTTTCTAATAATCAAATGACTTTTCTAATTATCAAATGACTTTTCCAAATAACTAACTACTATATATCCAAGTACAACCTCCTTGACTTCACGGCTACAAGGGTAACACCGATTCCACACACTTGATCAAGTATTCTCTCCTTGATTTTAAGGCTACAAGGGTCACACCACTCCCATTCCTTGATTTCACGGCTACAAGGAAAACACCGAATACCCAAACACTTTCCAAACGATTACAATGTCCCTATAACTCTTCAATAGCACTTTGATTCAGAGAGTAATGAGTAGAGAGTGAGAAGAAAAGAAGTTTCATATAAATAGAATTGAATTCGGTAGATTATAAGTATAGAAATCATAAAAATAAGAAAATGTAATGGTGTAGAGAAAGGAGATGAAGATGGAGAAGAAGAATGATGAAAAATTCGAAATCATCCCCTATTTATAAGATTTGAAAGGTTGCAATGTTTTTGAAATGTCATAAAGAGTGAAAAGACAATTCCTTCGAAAATAAAAAAAGTGACAGTTATATGTCGACATGTATGTATGCCGACATATCCTTGCTCAAAATTGATTAATGAGCATTTTTCAAGTGTTTTGATATATATATATATATACATACATACATATATAATTCCGGAAATTCTTTAATTAAAACATCTTGTTGTAAATGAATATTATACAGTAGAAAATCAAATGAACACATAAATATAAAGTATATAAACATATTTAGAAAATTATAAAGTTTAAAACTATATAAATATAAAGTATACAATTTATAAAACTTATAAACTATAAAATTTGAGTTTAAAATCAAAAGTAAAGTAAAGAAAGTAAAATAGAGAAGATAGAGATTAAAGATAGAATTTGAAAATAGAATTTGAAATCATAAATTAAAAAACAGAATTTGAATTTGAATTTGAACCTGGAGTGCTATTCAGAGTCTTACATAAACTAAACTCTATTACTATATTTATCCTGAACTCTTGAAATGTTGATTACTCATGAATCTTGAATCATCTCTGAATTTTGAATCTCTAACATCTTTAAACCATACAGTCTTTAGTATAAATACCTGTTTATAAATCCTACAAATGTGTGTGTGTGTATATATATTCTAGATAAAGTGTTAGTATATATTTTATAATCAATTAATATTGAAATAAGGTTGTTGTCATCAAAACTCCATTCTCCAACACAAAAGTGATAAATTAAAATAATTTTTTTGAATTGTATAAAATTAGTAAAAATATATTCCTTTCCATATAATATTATTTTTTACGTCCTTTTTAGAGCCATCCAACGAGTGTTGTACATGGTCATTATATAAAGAGTTGTTTTTGTCACAAAATGGCCATTTATATTCATTTGGTACAACACATGTTGGATTTGTCCCTGTATTGGACAAGTTATAAACATAGTAAGCAATTACGTTTCGCACATTAACTCATTTCAAATACACTACAAGAAAATGAGTAATTTACTAACCTAGATTTCCCTACGTTGCATATGTGCAGCGTAAAATATGTGAAAGTCGTATGGACTGTGTGGGGATTCTCTACACATTACCTACACCTGGCAAAGAGGTTGTATTTTATGCAAAATGGCTTTCTAAAATTATGGGCCATAGTTAAAAAGAGAAAACCAAAGTAAAACATTAACCCTCTCCATTCTTTCTTCATTAAATCACGGTTTCAGATGAAAAAACCCTAAATTGCTCGCACTACCTCTTTGGTTGCTCGCGCCGGCTCCCCCGATTGCTCGCGCATCCACCCCTGCCTGCTCGCATCGTTGCCCCTATCTGCTCGCACTTCCACCCCAGCTTGCTTGCATCACTACCCCTAATCGTCTACTAGAGCCTCTATAACACCCTACATTTTTAATTAAGTAAAATAAAATATAATTTGAAAAGCATCCAGAATTTGGTCATGGAATTAGCGTCATTGCATCCGTGGTATTTTTTGATCAATTTAGACCTATGGATTGTAGAAAACTGATTTAAGATGAAAGAGTTACCTTTAAATGAAATATTGTAACAAACATGAAAAGAAGGTAAAAGAAAAAGAACAATGACCACCATTGTTTTAAGCCTTGTTAATAAAATCCTATGTAGTTCAGTTAGTAAGAGCATGTGACTTTCAAGGGAGTGGCGCGAGTTCAATTCTCGCCAGTGCTATATTTTGTTTTAGGGGAACGACTAAAATAATACGTGTTCTAAGAAAAAAAGGTATATATGCACATTTAAGAAAAATTGTACACATAAGGAAGTATAAAAATATATGTATACATGCAGATGTAATATATGCATATATATATATATATATGTATGTATGTATGTATGTATACATATATAAGAGAAGTTCAAAATAAGGCTACAATCAAAAAAATCTGGCAAGAATTAAATAATGGCATAACGCCATTTGAATTTTGAAAATGAAATAAAATTTGTGCATATTTATACGTGTAAAATGGATATTGGAAATTTTGCATACATATAAGGAGTTTATATGTAAATAAATCAAGAAATGAAAAACAAGAAAGTGACAAACATTTAAAATTAAGAACGTTAACAAAACAGCTCGCTGGACCCAAAATGGGTCGACCCGGGGGGGTATGTGGGTCGACTTACCCCTAGTCCGGGCAGATTCATTTGATGAATCTGGATTGTTTTTGTAATCACGTTCATTGCTGAATTAGCGTTGCAGTACGATAAGATCTTGAACACCTATATATAGGCTAGCAGAGCCAAGCCTAAATCACCTATTTTCTGAAAGGATGTCTAAACTCTGTCATTCTTCTGCCTTCTCAAATCTCTTCAAAAAATAAAATAATTAGTCAAAGAAAATTATGATTCAAGATCTAGAGGAAAAGAATGTATATTTAAAAAAGGATGTTCAGAATTCTATTCGAAGTAAGGAAAATTCTTGGATCTGGTTAATTTAAATTTCTCCTCTTTCTTCCCTTTTTCTTCTAGTTGAGAATAAAGGATTCATGGTTATTTAGGTTCTAGATTCAGTTTGGAGAACCATGGAATGCTAGGTATGGACTAGATTCATGAATTGTAAAGCTATTAGGTGAGTGGATTTAATTTATGCCTTTTTGATAATGGTATATTTATTGTTCGGCATTCCCCGTTAAGATGTATATTAAATCTATTGAAATGATTAAATTGCTGAAATGTATAAACTTGTTAAAATATGTGAAAAGGATTACTGTTGTATATAGACCTATTCTAATAATTTGTTAATTGGTCACTGTAAGTTAAGGTATAGTAAAATTGGGAATACTTGTAATGTTATATAAGGCCCGTTTTCCATTAATCGTCTGTTTGAGTTGGAATTTACTATAAATGTTGTAATTAGGGAATTGCAATGAAGATGAATAATTGTTTAAGAATATTATTATGCCAAAAGATTGTAAATAAGAACTATAGTAAAATTTAGAAGAATGAATATGCCAAAATTTGCAGTAATTAGAAAATTATAACCGCACTTAGACATGAGGTTAAATTCAACTAGTGGTAGAAGTATGCCCGGAAGCGCAATTAGAAAATTAAAGTCGGCTTAATGCGAGAGGTCTGGTGCATAAACATATATATTGATATATGTATAGAACTTGATAGAGATAAACGGCATCGACTGTAATTAATGGAAATGAATGAAAGTTACAACAGTAAAAGAATTGGAATGAACGAGGAACGATAATAACCTATTATAATTAATTACATTAATAAGAATGTTATATAATAGGTAGGCTTGTCCTAGGGACAACTGGAAATTATAACTTAAGTTATAATTAATGAGAAGGAAACTTATTAGTAAACCTTAGTTAAGAGAACTAAGTTAATAAGTAAACAACAAAAAATGTTGTAGTGACAGTGTAATAAGAAAGAATGAGGAAAACTTATGAATTAAATAAGTTATATTTAATCATATATAATAAGTGACATGTTAACAGAAAACATGCAGACTGAGATAAATTATACTTAATCATATATTAAGTAGAACATGTTATTATAACTATGAAATCGGACAATGAATTGCATGGTAATAATACAAAGAGATTGCAGATTATAGACCTTGGATTACAATCTAGGAAATAATATGTTATAGGCTTATTAATAAACTTAAATGGCTTAAGTTATTTAATTGGAATTAATAAGCAAGAGGGTCCATTCCTTAGAGATATAAGGGGCTCGAAGTGAACTTGGTAACTTGAATAAGAAATTAATATAATTGGAAATAACCAATTTAATTGGAAATCAGATGAGGTGAAGCAAGATGTTATTAAACATTTATACATAGGGTCTAATAATACGTGACAACAAGGAATTTCGCTCGATCCGAATCAGTCGCTAAACTGATCTAGACCTTTCGAAACACCTGATTGTTTGAGAACACGACAAAATAGAACACAAACGGAAGAACATTTCATTGTTTATTACAACAATTCCATCAGAATACAAGAATATACAGAGTATAAATGAATAAATTACATTCGATAAATATCAGAGATTACAATAAATTACATAGCAGCGGAAAAACAATATAAATCACAACTGAAAATAATGCATAGATACAGAGCTTTCCGAACATCGTTCCAGCTGTAAATCAGGATCCTGTGAATATAAATCTGCAAAACCAAAACTACTAGCTGCCCGTGTGGAAAATAGGGGCACCCAGAGTTTAGGTTAAAACAATAAACTCCAGGTCAGTCATGTGACTGGTGTGAGAACTAAAATAGTTATTAATCTTTGTTTTTAAAGTTAGGTAAATCAAGGGACCACGCCGTATAACACGGAACGGGTTTCCTCCCAAGAATACCAGTGCAGAAAACAAACAGCGCAATGCTAAATAAAGAACAATGAAGCTATTATAAGACCCAGGTCCCATCACACAATGCAACACAAGCCGGAGGATAGGGTTTTCCCTTATAATAGCCAAATATGCTTGATACGCGAAATTTCATCTTATATTATTACTATAAGTGAAGAAAACAACTTCAAATATAAATATATCAATCATAGACGGCATGGGTACCATATATCATGTCGCCAATACTAGGCTCTGCAATCAAAACCGCAAGATGTCATATTTGGAAACTGGATTTCCATCATGGTGGCTCCTGATTCGAAAGATCGATCGCGTAGTGCCATCTCAACGGCTTACGTCTCGGCTAGAGAAAACACCGTAATGCACATCCGCACTTTTGGGAAATCGAGTATCACTGCGGCTTACGTCCCAGCGAGAGAAAACACCGCTTACCCTATCCCTCTGAGCACTAAGCTCAATCTCGGTCGACCGAATCCACGACACCACGAAGGTGCCCATCCACGAAAAAGCATACTGATCAAACCATCAGTTTACCACCATACCGGGGTGTGGGGCTCGCGAATCAACGCTATACACAAAGCCGTGCTCTATCAAAGCTGCGCTTTGATCATCATCCACCAAACTTTGCTTTTCAACAAAAGTCTGGATCACTGCATCTCAGCATGCCACACTATCAATCCATATCGTACCACTGATTTCTGCCAATATATAACCTCTAAGCTCATATGTCTCAGAGAAGGGCGTTAAGCAAGAGAATAAATTATCCGCCGCCAAACAGATATATATTTAGCAGAGATCAACGAATACAATATAAAGGAATATAATGTCAGACACACCATCCATTTACAAGTCCGTTCTGGGTCTGAACGAAACCGGAGGCACTTTCCTCGCATATCCGTCGACCTCCAAGCACGTCCGGACGGCTACCACTTCAGCCCCCTTCAAGGTAGCTACTCCCATCGTGAACATCAGTAGCACCCATCCCTTCGATGTGAAGATCGTCGGTCTTGCACCGTCTTCAATCTCTTCGACTTATCGTCGAATCGGTTATTCAGAATGGGTATAGACCCGGCCTTTCTGAATAACCCACGTATATAATAAACAATGTTACACAAACACAACAAACGCCTCATTCCAATTCAGAATATTCTTTTATTCACAAAATCACATTCTTAGGGAAATGTTCCCCTTAATTTTATCCAAGATAAATTCTTCTAAATTTATTCTTTAATCCTCCTATGGATATCATTTCAAGCTAGTCGGGATTAACGAGCCACACCGAAGTAATTATTTATTTTATTTCCCAATCCCAACCTATATATCCCATGGAGAAAACTGGTAATACTCCACATCTAACACCACGGTGTTATTGGTAAAATTAATTACCATTTCACGTTCAAATCTAATTACAGATTTAACTACCGCTTTGGAGCAAAACTGGTGATACTCCATTCTCGATCACCTTTCAAATTTGATAATTTAAATTATCAATTCACATTTTCAATCTAATTAAAGATTCATTAAAACTCCTCTTAGTTTGAATCTTTTCAAAAATCAACATCCTGCCTTTAACTGGGTTAAAGAACCAATGTCATCTAAAACACGATTCACGATAAACCCAAATCACATTTGATATTATATACAAGGCTCTGAATAGAAAATATATCGGCTTATATTCGATATCAAATTCTGAAACCAACAAATATCGTATTGGAAATAACGATATATAACATATATTTCAAATTCCCCAAAACAATATCTGTATAGTCACGAAATTCAACATCGAAATATTCCGAAGATAATTTCGATTCAACTCCACTTCTACTTCACCTATTGGGAATATTGATTAGTTTTAAAATCACTTTCAAATTCAATTTATTTATTTCAAAAATAAATTGATTTTAATTCTAGTTCAAAACTAGTTCATTTCGACAAAAATATATTTTTCTCCTTTCAAATGTGGAATTTTTCAGCCCAATTCTTTCCTAATCACATATTATGATTTTACGCAAATTATAGATATTTTTAATAATTTTATCAAGGCCCGTACAGTTGATTTCCATCTACGGCCATCGAACTGCACTTACAGCGACCTTTTCTGAAATTGATTTGGACATAATTCCAAATCCAACCGTTAGATTTCGAATTTCTAATATTCATTGGAAAGCTTTTTTCGATACGAACCCAACGGTTCCGGTTTTAGGAGAATCCGACGGTCGGATCTCCCGTAATGTCCGTTTGAAATAAATGGTCGAAATTCACGAACTACCGCGGCGCGGCGCGTTCTATTCAGGCCATTATATTATATATCTAATATATATAATATATACTTCGTCGATTTCTATTTAAAACGAATTTTATAAATCGTTTTGAATTCGTTTCAAAAACAGTCTCAACTCCCTTTTCAATTCGAATCAATTTCAATTCAATTCTATTCGAATTCAATTTCATTTCTATTCTATTCGAATTCAATTTCTATTCAATTCTATTTGAATTCAATTTCTATTCAATTCTATTCGAATTCAATTTCCATTCAACTCTATTCGAATTCAATTTCCATTCAATTCTATTCGAATTCAATTTCTATTCAATTCTATTTGAATTCAGTTTCTATTCAATTCTATTCGAATTCAATTTCTATTCAATAACGAATATAATCGATATCAATATCGTTCGCGTCAAAATAGCGCATCTCTAATCAAAATGGCTTTATATTTTTCAATAACCTCGTTATTCTTTTCAACAAATGAATATTCATTCTATTCAACACATGAATCTATATTTCTTTCACCACATGACTAATCTCAACAAATGAGTACCGTCAACACGTTAATCTTTATTTTAAAATATTCTTTATTTTCACAATTGGAATGAGGCCCAACCAATTACCATATAATGTCAATTATATGGATTCCATACAACACATGTATATAATAGCAACCATAAATAATCAACCATCATCCAAAGTGCACAACACAACTGCATAAGCATCAAATATATATAATCAACGCTTACACAGTCTGTCGACCAATCGATCAACATACAATTAAATTATTGGGATTAGTGTATGCCAATTCTCATCCCAACACCCGTGTGGGGTTTCAACAATCAAACACAGATTTTATTTGTGCAGTTGGGCGATGTGTAAAATTTATCGACCCAATCAATATTAGTCAAATCAGTGTATATATAAACAAATCGGCCGATTTGTTTATAACTATTCATTTATTCACATTTCACGTTAAAAATTATATTTTTAACGATAAAATATTTTATTTTAACTCATGATTTTTTTTTTATTCAGTTCATTTATTCAGTAAAATGATATTTTTATTTTTCTAACTTATTTTAGAAAATTTCGGCGGCATAACGGCACGATAATAGAAAAAGGACAAGGCCTAGCCTTATCCCCGGTCTAGTGAAGGCCCACGCCATTCACAAATCAATCAAATCAATTCTATTTCACCAAACAATTCAATTCAAACCAAATAATCTAACCAACTACACAACCAATCAAACAAGTCCATGGTCTGTGGACGATTGTGTCGGGTGCTACTAAGCACCGTCTGCATCCTAATATATATATATAACTAGAAAAAGAGATTTTGAGTGAGAAGTTCTCACCGATAGCTATCCTAATTCCACGGCTCTTCTTTTACAGAAATCTTCGTTGTCCTCGCCTTTTTGTCACCTTCGTTGCTGTAGCCACTACATATGTAAAAATCAAATTTTTACTATGCTATTCAATATATAAAAATCGAGTTTTTACTATGCTATTCAATATATAAAAATCGAGTTTTTACTATGCTATTCAATATATAAAAATCCCATTTCAAAATATAGATTTCGCTTTCATATAAAAATAAAGATTTCTCCTTTTCAAAAAATAAAGTTTATATTTTTCTCGAAGTAAAAATCATATTTTTACTTCACTACTCATATCAAAATATCGTTTTTATTTTTGCTACCTATACAAAGATGTTATTTCTAATATTCCTACAATGCAAAGATCATATTTTTATCTTTCTACAATATAAAAGATTATATTTTTACTACTTTAAAAATATAAAAATCATATTTTTATAATCGCTATATAGTAAAGACTATATTTTTAATACTTTAAAAATATAAAAATCATATTTTTATTATCTTCACATCATAAAAATTACATCTTTCACCTATATAAATTCACGTCTTTCACTTATATAAATTCAGTTTTTAATACTATAAAAATTCAGTTTTTAATACTATAAAAATTCAGTTTTTTTTTACCATATTAAAAAAAATCAGTTTTTAATGCAAAACAAAAATCAGTTTTTCTTATATAAAATAAAATCAGTCTAGAAAATAAATTATTTAATTAAATAAGAAAGCTTACTAACGATAGAGGTGGTGCGGTTTTTCTTGCAGGGGGGGGGGGGGCTCGCCGTTGACTTCAGAAGAAGAGGGAGAGGAGCGGGATGGTCGTGGTGGCGCGCTGAGGTGGCGCAGGCGGAGGGCGAGGTCGGAGCTGCGGGGAGGCGAGCGGCGACGGCTTTCGGTGGCTCCAGTGGTGGAGCGGTGCTGATTCGAGCGGTGTCGGCGGGGTTTCCTCGTTTGGAGCAAGGGACGAGGGAGGAGTTGCTGGAGACGGGGGGGAGCAATCGCCGGCGGCGCGGCGATCTTCAGGAGCGGCGGCTCTGTTAATTAGGTTTTTTTTTCTCTTTTTTTTTGATCTGAATAACGAGAAGGAGGGAGGGGGGCCAGAACGTAAAAAGGGGTGAGGAGATATTTTTTTTTTATTATTATTATTATTTTAATTACATAAAGTTGACTTTTACATACGACCTCAGAACGAGGCCCACCGCCTGTCGTCCATAGCGTTTTACCCCCATTCCGAACACAATGGGATATGCATCGTAGGCCGATTCGGCTGTTACAATTAGTTTCCGTTGAATTTACATCTAAATCACTATATTGAATTTTAAACGTACATTTCAAATTACCGGGGTCACATACGAACTTTAAAAATTCCTGAAAAATATTTTCTAGCTTCGTATTGACGATACGGTCCTAACAAAACAAGTTTCATCGAATTCTGAGATCGTTGGAAAAATGGCCATTTTCCAGTCGATTAAAATCAACTGAAACTGGTCAAACGCGTTTTCCTTTGCCACGCTCACACATTGATTCGAAAAATTATGAAATTTGAAACCTAGCAATAACTTGACACTGCGGATCCAACAAAACTGGTTTCGTCGAAATCCGAGGTCATTTGCGAAATTCCCATTTTTAAGGGCCTGAATTCCATAGCGACTATTCAGAATTTTCAACTGGACATATCTTTTGATTCCCGCTATGAAATCTCAATTTTCCGGATTCGTTGGAAAGATATTCTCAATTAGATTCCATTATTTTTGGTTTCACTAAATCCGGTTTATTTTGCACCCGGTACATTCAATTGAAGTTTGAAATTGAATTATCGAACTACCGAGCCATTTTCAATTTTATTTATAATTATTTATATACTAACGACGGCGTATATAATATATACGTCGAATTCCATTCAAAATAAATTTCTCGTCGATATTATTTAAAATAATCTATTTTAAATATTCAAAATTCGCTAAAATTGCCAAAATAAAAATTTCAAACTGGCTCGCATTTTACGGATTGTTACAATCTCCCCCACTTAAAACTTTTCATCCCCGAAAAGGAACAAAGTCGAAAGTGGTTTGATCAATCAACTCTACTTCCATTGTTTTGATTACGGCTTAAGTTCTTCAACTTTTCAGTTTCTAAGAACTTTTCAAAAATTTCAAAAATTTGGCTAACACCCTAAATTTTTGAAAAATTTCGCCATAACCTCCCCTGCAATGGGAGCATCGGGGAATTTCAAATAGCTTCCCCGGTCCTTCAGATCTCAAAAAGAAAAAGAAAAAGCCAAGCGGCTAGCCAATAGGCTCATAAAATCATCATCACCCAAACAAACAGTAAATTATGTAGTAAACATGTACCTATTTGTCGGGCAAACAAATTTTATTCTCTGCTCTAGCCTCCTTGCTATGACCTGTTCAATGATATATATGTATATGCAAGCAAATGCGATAAATTTTCAATATAGTTCGATGTTTGGTGCTAAATTCAACTTGGTTCAACATCTTTCTTACCTTAGTTATATTATATAATACCAACACATTTTAAAACAAAAAGCATAATTACGTTCATACAAGCATCATACATACATACATATATCCAAAACGCTAGTTCATTACATTAAAACCCAACTTTCTAGGAAGTCGTGCCTTCTTCTTGCATGATTTCCAAAGTTGATAGCTCCTTTCCCTTGGATTTCTTATCACCCTTCTTTAATGGGCAATCTCGGGCTAGATGCCCTACTTCTTTGCATTGAAAGCACTTCTTTTCTTTTCCTAAATTTGGGGGTTTCTTCTTTATCTTCGGACACTTGTGTACGAAATGCCCTGTCTCTTTGCATTTGAAACACACTATGTCCATTCTCATCATTTTCTCCCTGCTTTTCTTTCGTTCAGGGCACCGAACGGCATAATGTCCTTCTTTTCTGCATATGCGGCAATAAATACCCACGTACGTTCCTAAGTTCAACTCACGTTCTTTTTCTGCTTTTTGGTGAGCTCTCCTTGCTTGTTTCGGGGTCATCCAGAATTCAGTATGAGATAAGCCATAGTCGTCCATATCCTATATAATATTTTTAGGATTTTTGTCAAGAGAGTTTGCATTATTTTTCACTTAATAATCATCTTGATTATACTTCATTTATCATTCTAGTATATTTTTTTTTTAGTTGAATCAATAAACAAACATCACAGCCATCAATCAATTAGTGAATTAGAGTTTCAAATCCATAATTTGGTACATATACAGAAAATCATGTTTTTGATGCAAAATCACAACAATGTGTTCTAACTATATAAGTTTTGGTTCTCACACCAGTCCAATGGAAATATATAGATATCACCCCTTCGTCACACGAAAATAATTACTGATGATGACGCGTCAATCATCAGAATCAGGTCCGGGCGACTAGAGTGTGCTTCTACATCTATCTAATATATTAAAACTTCGAATATACGTTCATGACGCGTATATGCAAAACTTTTATATACTGGATTGTCCATATTCAAAATAAATAAATAGTCAAATACGTTTAAAACGATTTAAATTTTCAAAACCAAATTGTTTTCATTTGAAAAATATACTCTTCACACTCGTTCTAGGATACTACTGATCCTATATCTAACGAGTCATTCTAATTGGATATTACTAATCCAATATCTGATGAATTCTTTCGTATGGTTCTAATGTGTCTTGTTCTCGAGCTCTGTAAACCAAAGCTCTGATACCAACTGTGACAACAAGGAATTTCGCTCGATCCGAATCAGTCGCTAAACTGATCTAGACCTTTCGAAACACCTGATTGTTTGAGAACACGACAAAATAGAACACAAACGGAAGAACATTTCATTGTTTATTACAACAACTCCATCAGAATACAAGAATATACAGAGTATAAATGAATAAATTACATTCGATAAATATCAGAGATTACAATAAATTACATAGCAGTGGAAAAACAATATAAATCACAACTGAAAATAATGCACGGATACAGAGCTTTCCGAACATCGTTCCAGCTGTAAATCAGGATCCTGTGAATATAAATCTGCAAAACCAAAACTACTAGCTGCCCGTGTGGAAAATAGGGGCACCCAGAGTTTAGGTTAAAACAATAAACTCCAGGTCAGTCATGTGACTGGTGTGAGAACTAAAATAGTTATTAATCTTTGTTTTTAAAGTTAGGTAAATCAAGGGACCACGCCGTATAACACGGAACGGGTTTCCTCCCAAGAATACCAGTGCAGAAAACAAACAGCGCAATGCTAAATAAAGAACAATGAAGCTATTATAAGACCCAGGTCCCATCACACAATGCAACGCAAGCCGGAGGATAGGGTTTTCCCTTATAATAGCCAAATATGCTTGATACGCGAAATTTCATCTTATATTATTACTATAAGTGAAGAAAACAACTTCAAATATAAATATATCAATCATAGACGGCATGGGTACCATATATCATGTCGCCAATACTAGGCTCTGCAATCAAAACCGCAAGATGTCATATTTGGAAACTGGATTTCCATCATGGTGGCTCCTGATTCGAAAGATCGATCGCGTAGTGCTATCTCAACGGCTTACGTCTCGGCTAGAGAAAACACCGTAATGCACATCCGCACTTTTGGGAAATCGAGTATCACTGCGGCTTACGTCCCAGCGAGAGAAAACACCGCTTACCCTATCCCTCTGTGCACTAAGCTCAATCTCGGTCGACCGAATCCACGACACCACGAAGGTGCCCATCCACGAAAAAGCATACTGATCAAACCATCAGTTTACCACCATACTGGGGTGTGAGGCTCGCGAATCAACGCTATACACAAAGCCGTGCTCTATCAAAGCTGCACTTTGATCATCATCCACCAAACTTTGCTTTTCAACAAAAGTCTGGATCACTGCATCTCAGCATGCCACACTATCAATCCATATCGTACCACTGATTTCTGCCAATATATAACCTCTAAGCTCATATGTCTCAGAGAAGGGCGTTAAGCAAGAGAATAAATTCTCCGCTGCCAAACAGATATATATTTAGCAGAGATCAACGAATACAATATAAAGGAATACAATGTCAGACACACCATCCATTTACAAGTCCGTTCTGGGTCTGAACGAAACCGGAGGCACTTTCCTCGCATATCCGTCGACCTCCAAGCACGTCCGGACGGCTACCACTTCAGCCCCCTTCAAGGTAGCTACTCCCATCGTGAACATCAGTAGCACCCATCCCTTCGATGTGAAGATCGTCGGTCTTGCACCGTCTTCAATCTCTTCGACTTATCGTCGAATCGGTTATTCAGAATGGGTATAGACCCGGCCTTTCTGAATAACCCACGTATATAATAAACAATGTTACACAAACACAACAAACGCCTCATTCCAATTCAGAATATTCTTTTATTCACAAAATCACATTCTTAGGGAAATGTTCCCCTTAATTTTATCCAAGATAAATTCTTCTAAATTTATTCTTTAATCCTCCTATGGATATCATTTCAAGCTAGTCGGGATTAACGAGCCACACCGAAGTAATTATTTATTTTATTTCCCAATCCCAACCTATATATCCCATGGAGAAAACTGGTAATACTCCGCATCTAACACCACGGTGTTATTGGTAAAATTAATTACCATTTCACGTTCAAATCTAATTACAGATTTAACTACCGCTTTGGAGCAAAACTGGTGATACTCCATTCTCGATCACCTTTCAAATTTGATAATTTAAATTATCAATTCACATTTTCAATCTAATTAAAGATTCATTAAAACTCCTCTTAGTTTGAATCTTTTCAAAAATCAACATCCTGCCTTTAACTGGGTTAAAGAACCAATGTCATCTAAAACACGATTCACGATAAACCCAAATCACATTTGATAATATATTCAAGGCTCTGAATAGAAAATATATCGGCTTATATTCGATATCAAATTCTGAAACCAACAAATATCGTATTGGAAATAACGATATATAACATATCTTTCAAATTCCCCAAAACAATATCTGTATAGTCACGAAATTCAACATCGAAATATTCCGAAGATAATTTCGATTCAACTCCACTTCTACTTCACCTATTGGGAATATTGATTATTTTTAAAATCACTTTCAAATTCAATTTATTTATTTCAAAAATAAATTGATTTTAATTCTAGTTCAAAACTAGTTCATTTCGACAAAAATATATTTTTCTCCTTTCAAATATGGAATTTTTCAGCCCAATTCTTTCCTAATCACATATTATGATTTTACGCAAATTATAGATATTTTTAATAATTTTATCAAGGCCCGTACAGTTGGTTTCCATCTACGGCCATCGAACTGCACTTACAGCGACCTTTTCTGAAATTGATTTGGACATAATTCCAAATCCAACCATTAGATTTCGAATTTCTAATATTCATTGGAAAGCCTTTTTCGATACGAACCCAACGGTTCCGGTTTTAGGAGAATCCGACGGTCGGATCTCCCGTAATGTCCGTTTGAAATAAATGGTCGAAATTCACGAACTACCGCGGCGCGGCGCGTTCTATTCAGGCCATTATATTATATATCTAATATATATAATATATACTTCGTCGATTTCTATTTAAAACGAATTTTATAAATCGTTTTGAATTCGTTTCAAAAACAGTCTCAACTCCCTTTTCAATTCGAATCAATTTCAATTCAATTCTATTCGAATTCAATTTCATTTCTATTCGAATTCAATTTCTATTCAATTCTATTCGAATTCAATTTCTATTCAATTCTATTCGAATTCAATTTCCATTCAACTCTATTCGAATTCAATTTCCATTCAACTCTATTCGAATTCAATTTCCATTCAATTCTATTTGAATTCAATTTCTATTCAATTCTATTCGAATTCAATTTCTATTCAATAACGAATATAATCGATATCAATATCGTTCGCGTCAAAATAGCGCATCTCTAATCAAAACGGCTTTATATTTTTCAATAACCTCGTTATTCTTTTCAACAAATGAATATTCATTCTATTCAACACATGAATCTATATTTCTTTCACCACATGACTAATCTCAACAAATGAGTACCGTCAACACGTTAATCTTTATTTTAAAATATTCTTTATTTTCACAATTGGAATGAGGCCCAACCAATTACCATATAATGTCAATTATATGGATTCCATGCAACACTTGTATATAATAGCAACCATAAATAATCAACCATCATCCAAAGTGCACAACACAACTGCATAAGCATCAAATATATATAATCAACGCTTACACAGTCTGTCGACCAATCGATCAACATACAATTAAATTATTGGGATTAGTGTATGCCAATTCTCATCCCAACACCCGTGTGGGGTTTCAACAATCAAACACAGATTTTATTTGTGCAGTTGGGCGATGTGTAAAATTTATCGACCCAATCAATATCAGTCAAATCAGTGTATATATAAACAAATCGGCCGATTTGTTTATAACTATTCATTTATTCACATTTCACGTTAAAAATTATATTTTTAACGATAAAATATTTTATTTTAACTCATGAATTTTTTTTATTCAGTTCATTTATTCAGTAAAATGATATTTTTATTTTTCTAACTTATTTTAGAAAATTTCGGCGGCATAACGGCACGATACTAGAAAAGGGACAAGGCCTAGCCTTATCCCCGGTCTAGTGAAGGCCCACGCCATTTACAAATCAATCAAATCAATTCTATTTCACCAAACAATTCAATTCAAACCAAATAATCTAACCAACTACACAACCAATCAAACAAATCCATGGTCTGTGGACGATTGTGTCGGGTGCTACTTAGCACCGTCTGCATCCTAATATATATATATAACTAGAAAAAGAGATTTTGAGTGAGAAGTTCTCACCGATAGCTATCCTAATTCCACGGCTCTTCTTTTACAGAAATCTTCGTTGTCCTCGCCTTTTTGTCACCTTCGTTGCTGTAGCCACTACATATGTAAAAATCGAATTTTTACTATGCTATTCAATATATAAAAATCGAGTTTTTACTATGCTATTCAATATATAAAAATCGAGTTTTTACTATGCTATTCAATATATAAAAATCCCATTTCAAAATATAGATTTCGCTTTCATATAAAAATAAAGATTTCTCCTTTTCAAAAAATAAAGTTTATATTTTTCTCGAAGTAAAAATCATATTTTTACTTCACTACTCATATCAAAATATCGTTTTTATTTTTGCTACCTATACAAAGATGTTATTTCTAATATTCCTACAATGCAAAGATCATATTTTTATCTTTCTACAATATAAAAGATTATATTTTTACTACTTTAAAAATATAAAAATCATATTTTTATAATTGCTATATAGTAAAGACTATATTTTTAATACTTTAAAAATATAAAAATCATATTTTTATTATCTTCACATCATAAAAATTACATCTTTCACCTATATAAATTCACGTCTTTCACTTATATAAATTCAGTTTTTAATACTATAAAAATTCAGTTTTTAATACTATAAAAATTCAGTTTTTTTTTACCATATTAAAAAAAATCAGTTTTTAATGCAAAACAAAAATCAGTTTTTCTTATATAAAATAAAATCAGTCTAGAAAATAAATTATTTAATTAAATAAGAAAGCTTACTAACGATAGAGGTGGTGCGGTTTTTCTTGCAGGGGGGGGAGGGGCTCGCCGTTGACTTCAGAAGAAGAGGGAGAGGAGCGGGATGGTCGGGGTGGCGCGCTGAGGTGGCGCAGGCGGAGGGCGAGGTCGGAGCTGCGGGGAGGCGAGCGGCGGCGGCTTTCGGTGGCTCCAGTGGTGGAGCGGTGCTGATTCGAGCGGTGTCGGCGGGGTTTCCTCGTTTGGAGCGAGGGACGAGGGAGGAGTTGCTGGAGACGAGGGGGGGAGCAATCGCCGGCGGCGCGACGATCTTCAGGAGCGGCGGCTCCGTTAATTAGGTTTTTTTTCTCTTTTTTTTTTTGATTTGAATAACGAAAAGGAGGGAGGGGGGCCAGAACGTTAAAAGGGGTGAGGAGATATTATTTTTTTTTATTTTTATTATTATTTTAATTACATAAAGTTGACTTTTACATACGACCTCAAAACGAGGCCCACCGCCTGTCGTCCATAGCGTTTTACCCCCATTCCGAACACAATGGGATATGCATCGTAGGCCGATTCGGCTGTTACAATCAGTTTCCGTTGAATTTACATCTAAATCACTATATTGAATTTTAAACGTACATTTCAAATTACCGGGGTCACATACGAACTTTAAAAATTCCTGAAAAATATTTTCTAGCTTCGTATTGACGATACGGTCCTAACAAAACTAGTTTCATCGAATTCTGAGATCGTTGGAAAAATGGCCATTTTCCAGTCGATTAAAATCAACTGAAACTGGTCAAACGCGTTTTCCTTTGCCACACTCACACATTGATTCGAAAAATTATGAAATTTGAAACCTAGCAATAACTTGACACTGCGGATCCAACAAAACTGGTTTCGTCGAAATCCGAGGTCATTTGCGAAATTCCCATTTTTAAGGGCCTGAATTCCATAGCGACTATTCAGAATTTTCAACTGGACATATCTTTTGATTCCCGCTATGAAATCTCAATTTTCCGGATTCGTTGGAAAGATATTCTCAATTAGATTCCATTATTTTTGGTTTCACTAAAATCCGGTTTATTTTGCACCCGGTACATTCAATCGAAGTTTGAAATCGAATTATCGAACTACCGCGCCATTTTCAATTCTATTTATAATTATTTATATATAATTATTTATATACTAACGACGGCGTATATAATATATACGTCGAATTCCATTCAAAATAAATTTCTCGTCGATATTATTTAAAATAATCTATTTTAAATATTCAAAATTCGCTAAAATTGCCAAAATAAAATTTTCAAATTGGCTCGCATTTTACGGATTGTTACAATCTCCCCCACTTAAAACTTTTCGTCCCCGAAAAGGAACAAAGTCGAAAGTGGTTTGATCAATTAACTCTACTTCCATTGTTTTGATTACGGCTTAAGTTCTTCAACTTTTCAGTTTCTAAGAACTTTTCAAAAATTTCAAAAATTTGGCTAACACCCTAAATTTTTGAAAAATTTCGCCATAACCTCCCCTGCAATGGGAGCATCGGGGAATTTCAAATAGCTTCCCCGGTCCTTCAGATCTCAAAAAGAAAAAGAAAAAGCCAAGCGGCTAGCCAATAGGCTCATAAAATCATCATCACCCAAACAAACAGTAAATTATGTAGTAAACATGTACCTATTTGTCGGGCAAACAAATTTTATTCTCTGCTCTAGCCTCCTTGCTATGACCTGTTCAATGATATATATGTATATGCAAGCAAATGCGATAAATTTTCAATACAGTTCGATGTTTGGTGCTAAATTCAACTTGGTTCAACATCTTTCTTAGCTTAGTTATATTATACAATACCAACACATTTTAAAACAAAAAGCATAATTACGTTCATACAAGCATCATACATACATACATATATCCAAAACGCTAGTTCATTACATTAAAACCCAACTTTCTAGGAAGTTGTGCCTTCTTCTTGCATGATTTCCAAAGTTGATAGCTCCTTTCCCTTGGATTTCTTATCACCCTTCTTTAATGGGCAATCTCGGGCTAGATGCCCTACTTCTTTGCATTGAAAGCACTTCTTTTCTTTTCCTAAATTTAGGGGTTTCTTCTTTATCTTCGGACACTTGTGTACGAAATGCCCTGTCTCTTTGCATTTGAAACACACTATGTCCATTCTCATCATTTTCTCCCTGCTTTTCTTTCGTTCAGGGCACCGAACGGCATAATGTCCTTCTTTTCTGCATATGCGGCAATAAATACCCACGTACGTTCCTAAGTTCAACTCACGTTCTTTTTCTGCTTTTTGGTGAGCTCTCCTTGCTTGTTTCGGGGTCATCCAGAATTCAGTATGAGATAAGCCATAGTCGTCCATATCCTATATAATATTTTTAGGATTTTTGTCAAGAGAGTTTGCATTATTTTTCACTTAATAATCATCTTGATTATACTTCATTTATCATTCTAGTATATTTTTTTTTTTAGTTGAATCAATAAACAAACATCACAGCCATCAATCAATTAGTGAATTAGAGTTTCAAATCCATAATTTGGTACATATACAGAAAATCATGTTTTTGATGCAAAATCACAACAATGTGTTCTAACTATATAAGTTTTGGTTCTCACACCAGTCCAATGGAAATATATAGATATCACCCCTTCGTCACACGAAAATAATTACTGATGATGACGCGTCAATCATCAGAATCAGGTCCGGGCGACTAGAGTGTGCTTCTACATCTATCTAATATATTAAAACTTCGAATATACGTTCATGACGCGTATATGCAAAACTTTTATATACTGGATTGTCTATATTCAAAATAAATAAATAGTCAAATACGTTTAAAACGATTTAAATTTTCAAAACCAAATTGTTTTCATTTGAAAAATATACTCTTCACACTCGTTCTAGGATACTACTGATCCTATATCTAACGAGTCATTCTAATTGGATATTACTAATCCAATATCTGATGAATTCTTTCGTATGGTTCTAATGTGTCTTGTTCTCGAGCTCTGTAAACCAAAGCTCTGATACCAACTGTGACAACAAGGAATTTCGCTCGATCCGAATCAGTCGCTAAACTGATCTAGACCTTTCGAAACACCTGATTGTTTGAGAACACGACAAAATAGAACACAAACGGAAGAACATTTCATTGTTTATTACAACAATTCCATCAGAATACAAGAATATACAGAGTATAAATGAATAAATTACATTCGATAAATATCAGAGATTACAATAAATTACATAGCAGCGGAAAAACAATATAAATCACAACTGAAAATAATGCACGGATACAGAGCTTTCCGAACATCGTTCCAGCTGTAAATCAGGATCCTGTGAATATAAATCTGCAAAACCAAAACTACTAGCTGCCCGTGTGGAAAATAGGGGCACCCAGAGTTTAGGTTAAAACAATAAACTCCAGGTCAGTCATGTGACTGGTGTGAGAACTAAAATAGTTATTAATCTTTGTTTTTAAAGTTAGGTAAATCAAGGGACCACGCCGTATAACACGGAACGGGTTTCCTCCCAAGAATAACAGTGCAGAAAACAAACAGCGCAATGCTAAATAAAGAACAATGAAGCTATTATAAGACCCATGTCCCATCACACAATGCAACGCAAGCCGGAGGATAGGGTTTTCCCTTATAATAGCCAAATATGCTTGATACGCGAAATTTCATCTTATATTATTACTATAAGTGAAGAAAACAACTTCAAATATAAATATATCAATCATAGACGGCATGGGTACCATATATCATGTCGCCAATACTAGGCTCTGCAATCAAAACCGCAAGATGTCATATTTGGAAACTGGATTTCCATCATGGTGGCTCCTGATTCGAAAGATCGATCGCGTAGTGCCATCTCAACGGCTTACGTCTCGGCTAGAGAAAACACCGTAATGCACATCCGCACTTTTGGGAAATCGAGTATCACTGCAGCTTACGTCCCAGCGAGAGAAAACACCGCATACCCTATCCCTCTGAGCACTAAGCTCAATCTCGGTCGACCGAATCCACGACACCACGAAGGTGCCCATCCACGAAAAAGCATACTGATCAAACCATCAGTTTACCACCATACCGGGGTGTGAGGCTCGCGAATAAACGCTATACACAAAGCCGTGCTCTATCAAAGCTGCGCTTTGATCATCGTCCACCAAACTTTGCTTTTCAACAAAAGTCTGGATCACTGCATCTCAGCATGCCACACTATCAATCCATATCGTACCACTGATTTCTGCCAATATATTACCTCTAAGCTCATATGTCTCAGAGAAGGGCGTTAAGCAAGAGAATAAATTCTCCGCCGCCAAACAGATATATATTTAGCAGAGATCAACGAATACAATATAAAGGAATACAATGTCAGACACACCATCCATTTACAAGTCCGTTCTGGGTCTGAACGAAACCGGAGGCACTTTCCTCGCATATCCGTCGACCTCCAAGCACGTCCGGACGGCTACCACTTCAGCCCCCTTCAAGGTAGCTACTCCCATCGTGAACATCAGTAGCACCCATCCCTTCGATGTGAAGATCGTCGGTCTTGCACCGTCTTCAATCTCTTCGACTTATCGTCGAATCGGTTATTCAGAATGGGTATAGACCCGGCCTTTCTGAATAACCCACGTATATAATAAACAATGTTACACAAACACAACAAACGCCTCATTCCAATTCAGAATATTCTTTTATTCACAAAATCACATTCTTAGGGAAATGTTCCCCTTAATTTTATCCAAGATAAATTCTTCTAAATTTATTCTTTAATCCTCCTATGGATATCATTTCAAGCTAGTCGGGATTAACGAGCCACACCGAAGTAATTATTTATTTTATTTCCCAATTCCAACCTATATATCCCATGGAGAAAACTGGTAATACTCCACATCTAACACCACGGTGTTATTGGTAAAATTAATTACCATTTCACGTTCAAATCTAATTACAGATTTAACTACCGCTTTGGAGCAAAACTGGTGATACTCCATTCTCGATCACCTTTCAAATTTGATAATTTAAATTATCAATTCACATTTTCAATCTAATTAAAGATTCATTAAAACTCCTCTTAGTTTGAATCTTTTCAAAAATCAACATCCTGCATTTAACTGAGTTAAAGAACCAATGTCATCTAAAACACGATTCACGATAAACCCAAATCACATTTGATATTATATACAAGGCTCTGAATAGAAAATATATCGGCTTATATTCGATATCAAATTCTGAAACCAACAAATATCGTATTGGAAATAACGATATATAACATATCTTTCAAATTCCCCAAAACAATATCTGTATAGTCACGAAATTCAACATCGAAATATTCCGAAGATAATTTCGATTCAACTCCACTTCTACTTCACCTATTGGGAATATTGATTATTTTTAAAATCACTTTCAAATTCAATTTATTTATTTCAAAAATAAATTGATTTTAATTCTAGTTCAAAACTAGTTCATTTCGACAAAAATATATTTTTCTCCTTTCAAATGTGGAATTTTTCAGCCCAATACTTTCCTAATCACATATTATGATTTTACGCAAATTATAGATATTTTTAATAATTTTATCAAGGCCCGTACAGTTGATTTCCATCTACGGCCATCGAACTGCACTTACAGCGACCTGTTCTGAAATTGATTTGGACATAATTCCAAATCCAACCGTTAGATTTCGAATTTCTAATATTCATTGGAAACCTCTTTTCAATACGAACCCAACGGTTCCGGTTTTAGGAGAATCCGACGGTCGGATCTCCCGTAATGTCCGTTTGAAATAAATGGTCGAAATTCACGAACGGCCGCGGCGCGGCGCGTTCTATTCAGGCCATTATATTATATATCTAATATATATAGTACATACTTCATCGATTTCTATTTAAAACGAATTTTATAAATCGTTTTGAATTCGTTTCAAAAACAGTCTCAACTCCCTTTTCAATTCGAATCAATTTCAATTCAATTCTATTCGAATTCAATTTCATTTCTATTCTATTCGAATTCAATTTCTATTCAATTCTATTTGAATTCAATTTCTATTCAATTCTATTCGAATTCAATTTCCATTCAACTCTATTCGAATTCAATTTCCATTCAATTCTATTCGAATTCAATTTTTATTCAATTCTATTTGAATTCAATTTCTATTCAATTCTATTCGAATTCAATTTCTATTCAATAACGAATATAATCGATATCAATATCGTTCGCGTCAAAATAGCGCATCTCTAATCAAAACGGCTTTATATTTTTCAATAACCTCGTTATTCTTTTCAACAAATGAATATTCATTCTATTCAACACATGAATCTATATTTCTTTCACCACATGACTAATCTCAACAAATGAGTACCGTCAACACGTTAATCTTTATTTTAAAATATTCTTTATTTTCACAATTGGAATGAGGCCCAACCAATTACCATATAATGTCAATTATATGGATTCCATACAACACATGTATATAATAGCAACCATAAATAATCAACCATCATCCAAAGTGCACAACACAACTGCATAAGCATCAAATATATATAATCAACGCTTACACAGTCTGTCGACCAATCGATCAACATACAATTAAATTATTGGGATTAGTGTATGCCAATTCTCATCCCAACACCCGTGTGGGGTTTCAATAATCAAACACAGATTTTATTTGTGCAGTTGGGCGATGTGTAAAATTTATCGACCCAATCAATATCAGTCAAATCAGTGTATATATAAACAAATCGGCCGATTTGTTTATAACTATTCATTTATTCACATTTCACGTTAAAAATTATATTTTTAACGATAAAATATTTTATTTTAACTCATGAATTTTTTTTATTCAGTTCATTTATTCAGTAAAATGATATTTTTATTTTTCTAACTTATTTTAGAAAATTTCGGCGGCATAACGGCACGATACTAGAAACGGGACAAGGCCTAGCCTTATCCCCGGTCTAGTGAAGGCCCACGCCATTCACAAATCAATCAAATCAATTCTATTTCACCAAACAATTCAATTCAAACCAAATAATCTAACCAACTACACAACCAATCAAACAAGTCCATGGTCTGTGGACGATTGTGTCGGGTGCTACTAAGCACCGTCTGCATCCTAGTATATATATATAACTAGAAAAAGAGATTTTGAGTGAGAAGTTCTCACCGATAGCTATCCTAATTCCACGGCTCTTCTTTTACTGAAATCTTCGTTGTCCTCGCCTTTTTGTCACCTTCGTTGCTGTAGCCACTACATATGTAAAAATCGAATTTTTACTATGCTATTCAATATATAAAAATTGAGTTTTTACTCTGCTATTCAATATATAAAAATCGAGTTTTTACTATGCTATTCAATATATAAAAATCCCATTTCAAAATATAGATTTCGCTTTCATATAGAAATAAAGATTTCCCCTTTTCAAAAAATAAAGTTTATATTTTTCTCGAAGTAAAAATCATATTTTTACTTCACTACTCATATCAAAATATCATTTTTATTTTTGCTACCTATACAAAGATGTTATTTCTAATATTCCTACAATGCAAAGATCATATTTTTATCTTTCTACAATATAAAAGATTATATTTTTACTACTTTAAAAATATAAAAATCATATTTTTATAATCGCTATATAGTAAAGACTATATTTTTAATACTTTAAAAATATAAAAATCATATTTTTATTATCTTCACATCATAAAAATTACATCTTTCACCTATATAAATTCACGTCTTTCACTTATATAAATTCAGTTTTTAATACTATAAAAATTCAGTTTTTAATACTATAAAAATTCAGTTTTTTCTTTACCATATTAAAAAAAATCAGTTTTTAATGCAAAACAAAAATCAGTTTTTCTTATATAAAATAAAATCAGTCTAGAAAATAAATTATTTAATTAAATAAGAAAGCTTACTAACGATAGAGGTGGTGCGGTTTTTCTTGCAGGGGGGGCTCGCCGTTGACTTCAGAAGAAGAGGGAGAGGAGCGGGATGGTCGGGGTGGCGCGCTGAGGTGGCGCAGGTGGAGGGCGAGGTCGGAGCTGCGGGGAGGCGAGCGGCGGCGGCTTTCGGTGGCTCCAGTGGTGGAGCGGTGCTGATTCGAGCGGTGTCGGCCGGGTTTCCTCGTTTGGAGCGAGGGACGAGGGAGGAGTTGCTGGAGACGAGGGGGGGAGGGGGAGCAATCGCCGGCGGCGCGGCGATCTTCAGGAGCGGCGACTCCGTTAATTAGGATTTTTTTCTCTTTTTTTTTTTGATCTGAATAACGAAAAGGAGGGAGGGGGGCCAGAACGTTAAAAGGGGTGAGGAGATATTTTTTTTTTATTATTATTATTTTAATTACATAAAGTTGACTTTTACATACGACCTCAAAACGAGGCCCACCGCCTGTCGTCCATAGCGTTTTACCCCCATTCCGAACACAATGGGATATGTATCGTAGGCCGATTCGGCTGTTACAATCAGTTTCCGTTGAATTTACATCTAAATCACTATATTGAATTTTAAACGTACATTTCAAATTACCGGGGTCACATACGAACTTTAAAAATTCCTGAAAAATATTTTCTAGCTTCGTATTGACGATACGGTCCTAACAAAACTAGTTTCATCGAATTCTGAGATCGTTGGAAAAATGGCCATTTTCCAGTCGACTAAAATCAACTAAAACTGGTCAAACGCGTTTTCCTTTGCCACGCTCACACATTGATTCGAAAAATTATGAAATTTGAAACCTAGCAATAACTTGACACTGCGGATCCAACAAAATTGGTTTCGTCGAAATCCGAGGTCATTTGCGAAATTCCCATTTTTAAGGGCCTGAATTCCATAGCGACTATTCAGAATTTTCAACTGGACATATCTTTTGATTCCCGCTATGAAATCTCAATTTTCCGGATTCGTTGGAAAGATATTCTCAATTAGATTCCATTATTTTTGGTTTCACTAAAATCCGGTTTATTTTGCACCCGGTACATTCAATCGAAGTTTGAAATCGAATTATCGAACTACCGCGCCATTTTCAATTCTATTTATAATTATTTATATATAATTATTTATATACTAACGACGGCGTATATAATATATACGTCGAATTCCATTCAAAATAAATTTCTCGTCGATATTATTTAAAATAATCTATTTTAAATATTCAAAATTCGCTAAAATTGCCAAAATAAAAATTTCAAACTGGCTCGCATTTTACGGATTGTTACATAATATGTTTGCGTGATGTGCTTGAGCCAGTCCGCACTTCTGAAGGTGAAGAACCCAAAGGGGTAGATCATTGGGGTGTCTAGAGACATGGGATGAGCACACCCACTTGATTACTCGGCTCAACTTACGACTTGATTTCTTAGTGGGAATGGAAGGAAGCACGCGGCTTCCAAGGGACGAGGAGGGTACTCCTGGTAGTCCTCTATGTGGTGATAGGGCTTGGGTTATGCTCGCGGGGGTTGGGTCTGCGTGTTACTACTCGATGAGTATACTTAACTACAAAAGTTGCTTTGTAGCCAGAAGGCAGTGACGAGATGACACTGGGGTGATTTGGCGATCGCCTCGGGAGGAGGCTGGGTTAGGACCAACATAAGATCGTAGATCGTTGAGTACGCATCATCGGCGATCGGTGGGATGCGAAAAGACTAGAGCTAAAACCAAGACGTCATTAACCTTTCACTATCGAGGCACGATGGTTGAGGGACACACCAATTGGATGTTTAGATTGTTTGTTAGGGGCATGTCACTTAGCTCTTATAGTCCTTACTAGTTGAGGGTGGGGTCGGGTAGGACCATAACCACTAAAAATGCAGACCATAGCATCAGTGTACACAGATATCTGAAAAAGTTCTCAACCGAGTTCCGTGTTTCTGACACAGCCTTGTTACGAAACTCGGTAAAAAGTAGATAATACGTGCGGATACATGCATATCGTTTCCGGATGGTGTATCGTCGAGGTTGAGGCATCGAGTACAATTAATGATACGTACATGAGAAAGTCTAGATACATGCATGTCTGCTCCGGGTGGTGCATCGTAGACTCTAGGGCAATTCTCTATCATGGAATCTGATTCGATCGAATGGTTCGAAGGTGGTTGCCCGTACGCTTACGTAGCGTGGCAATGGCAATTCTACATGGAATGTAGCGCTGTTATATAGAGATATGTATGACGCTCCGGCGAAGGATGAGGGATTGCATATATTTTTGTGGCATTGCAGCGGAGATCGTGTGAGTGGGGTACCATGGGGCGTGCGTTAATATTGGGGGTAGCTACATATATACTGTATTAAGTTAATACAACTGGGAGTAGATGGGTATGACGTGTGTGTAAGCCTCAAATGTTGTTAACCCAAGTAACTTAATAAATAATAAAATGTAATTGAAATGTATATGTAGGGTTATCCAAAATTTGTAGTTTAAATCCAATCACCAGAACTTGTGTTCTGATCCCCTTCTCATAACATTCTCGCAGGTTAAATTTAAGGCAGTGGTATGATAGCTTTAGATACTAGTTATGTAGCATTATTATCTAGGTAAGGCTATATTTTATTTCATTCGGCTGTTAGATGTTTTCTAAGCTCTGATATGTTTATTATCTTTGTCTTTTCTGTAAGATACCAGACAAACCAACATGGGTTTTGATAGGTTAGAATTTTGAAAAAAAATTGGTTTGTCAGAGTTCGGGTTGTTACATCTGGTATCAGAGCCAGATTTAGGATTCCTGTATAGATAGTGAGTGAACGTATTTGTATTTTAAAAATATAAATATATTTTATATACATACCTAGATCCATAGAGGATCCCACTAAATAGAAAGAGCACAATATGGTGAGAATTGGGATATTTGTTTTGTACACTAAAGAACGAATACAGAAATCTGAGACCCTTAGGTAATTTGGGTGGGAAGTGTACAATATACATTGTATGGAAGAAAGGTGAATCCCATATGTTAATATTTTAGGTTATTGGGTTTGGAAGTGAAACCTTATTAATTGGAAAAAGGTTAAAAAGAGAAAAATGGATTGGGAATATATATATATATATATATATATATATATATATATATATATATATTTGAGAGAATTGACTTTGTGGGAGTGTCTAGGAAAGCCTTGTTAATTTTGGAAACCCACTTGGAGTCTAACCCCATTGTTAACTTTTGAGAACTTGAAATTGTAAAAGCTTTTGGAAGATGGTTTATGGTATATTCAAGTTTTGATCTTAAAAGTTACAGTTTTAAATATATGTAAAGAACATATTGAGTTTTGAAGTAAATTAGGGTATATTTTGGAAACAGTGATTTCTTGTGAAAATTTTGTTTAATATGGATTCTCTCATAAAATGGTGCACATTATAGAGCATGTATAGCTCGTTAGTTTTAGATTTATATAGTATGAAAGGATTAAAAAGAAAAACATAAAAAATGTTGCATTTTGATGTGGCATTCTTGTTGAAACCGGAATTTTCAGTAAAGAAAGTTTTGAATTTTCTATTCTTTTGACAATCACTTTTGATAAGTTGTTTTGACATAAAATTTTGTTGGGTGGACAAAATAAGTTGTAGAAATTAAGAATAGAGTAGATGCTTGTGCCTTATAGTAAGTAACTGAACTGACCTCATAAGAGAGAATAGTTGTAAACCTGATTGAGAAATAGTTATCCTTATCTACACCAGTTTTTTTTTATTTGAAAAAAAAAAATTGTTTTACATTTTTAAAAAATGGCATGTTTTATGGTTTGGCTAAAGTAAGTTTTTGTGAGGAAAATAAAGTTTTGATACTTTTCACCTTTGGAAGAAAAGTGAAATGAAAAGGCTAAACCGTATTTTGAAAAGTATGGAGTAGATAAGGATTAGTGCCTAGGAAAGACCGGAAATTTTTTGTGGCTATAAAGTAGATAGCGAGAGTTATTTTGGAATAATGGTAAGTTCCCGTAGAATGTGTAAGCATTGAGAAGCGCAGGGTATTGCTTCAAAATTACTGTTGGTACACAGCTAGGACTAGTGGTGACTACTAGACAGTGAAGGGCAAGTAAGTGTTTAGATCTTGTTGCTAATTTTCCCTATTAGGGGTAAAACCCGTTATTACATTTCTGTTGGGATCGTTCTATAATTTTGCTCCTAATAGGTATTTAGGGTAACACCTAAACCTGTCATTGATCCTATGGTTTGAACTTTTCTGTCTAAGGGGGGCATAGTCCTGAGGTTCTTGGCCCTTAGTAGTAGCCGTGTAGAGCGTTTGTTTTCCTGTTTTAGTTAAAGGACTGGAAGACTTATTTGAAACTAAACTTAGATCAAAGGATTAAGTTAAATAATCTAAGAAAAGAGTAATGGTACAACTAAAAAGGAAACAATAAATTTAGTAAAGCAACAAACATGACAGTTAAAGAAAAATGGAAAATTCATAGAAAAGGCAAATAAGAGTAAAAATTTTCCAAGATAAGTTGAAAAAGAAAAATCTATAATAAAGAAAGTTGTCTTATGTGGGTTGTGCTTGGATAGGAGAATAGGTAATCTTTATATAATAGTTACATAAAATCCAAGTACGGATAGAAAAAGGTGACTAAAAGAAAAACGAAGGATGTGAAGCTTTCTGTTTTCCACCTTTTTGTAACATAAGAAATTGAATTCAGAAAATTAGATTTTTCTGAAATTCAAAAAATAAAATTTCTTAGTAGGGTTTTGGATGCAAAAATTGGATGAACTACGCTCTTGCTCAGTAAGAGTGTGGGAAAATTTGTAAGAAAAAGTATTTTGGTTTTCAAATATTACATTCATATAAAAATTCCCAGTATATTTAGGTTGTGTGCATCATGCTTTCAAAGAGATTTTCAATAAAAAAATTGCATTCATACAAGAGGTACTGCTTAGGCATTCATTTCATTCATGTACTACTACGTTGAATTACACTTTGCACTAGTACACAAATGGATGCAAAATTGGATGCATGCATGATGGTTGTGATTTATGCGAGGAATTACTTGACTTTACCCTTATTAAATTTCGAGGAGGAAATTTCCTAAGGGTTGGAAAATGTAACACCCAACATTTTTAATTAAGTAAAATAAAATAAAATTTGAAGAGCTTCCATAATTTGGTCACCGGATTACCGTCATTGCGTCCGTGGCGATTTTCTGGTCAATTTAAACCTATGAATTGTAGAAAACTGATTTAAGATGAAAGAGATACCTTTAACTGAATTATTGTAACAAATACGAAAAGAAGGTAAAAGAAAAAGAACAATAACCACCATTGTTTTAAGCCTTATTAGTAAAATCCTATGTAGTCCACTTGGTAAGAGCATGCGACTTTCAAGGGAGTAGCGCGAGTTCGATTCCCTTCAGTGCCATATTTTTGTTTTAGGGGAACGACTAAAATAATACATGTTCTAAGAAGAAAATAGGTATTTATGCACATATAAGGACTTGTACATATAAGGAAAGTACAAAAATATACGTATACATGCATATGTAAATATATCCATATGCAAATATATCCATATATATAAATATATGAGCAAATATAAATAAATATATATATATATATACACAGAAGAGAAGTTCAAAAGCTACAATCAAAGAAATCTGGTAAGAATTAGATAACGGCATAACGCCATTTGAATTTTGAAAATGAAATAAAATGTGCATATTTATATACATGTAAAATGAATATTAGAAGTTTTGTATACATATAAGGAGTTTATACGTATATAAATCAAGAAAAGTAAATCAAGAAAGTGACAAACATTTAAAATTAAGAACGCTAACAAAACTGATCATTGGACCCAAAATAGGTCGACCCACATCTGGCTGGGTCGACCTAAGGGGGCTGGGTCGACCCAGGGGGTATGTGGGTCAACCCACCCCTGATCCGGGTAAATTCATTTGATGAATCTGGACTATTTTTCTAACCACGTTCGTTGTTGACTCGGCGCTGCATGTACGATAAGATCTTGAACACCAATAAATAGGCTAGTAGAGCCTAGCCTAAATCTCAAATTTTATAAGAGGATATTTAGACTCTGGCATTCTTCTTCCTCCTCAAATCTATTCAAAAAATAGAATAATTATTCTAAGGAAATTATGAATCAAGATCTAGAGGAAAAGAATGTATATCTGCAATTGGGTGTTCAGAACTCAGTTCGAAGTAAGGTAAATTCGTAGATCTGGACAATTTAAATTTCTCCTCTTTTTTCCCTTTTTCTTTTAGTTAAGAATTGTGAATCCATGGTTAGTTAGGTTCTAGATTCAGTTAAGGGAGCCATGGAATGCTAAGTCTAGACCAGATTCATGAATTGGAAAGCTATTAGGTGAGTGGATTTAAGTTATGCCTTCTTTATGATGGTATATTTATTGTTTGGCATTCCCCGTTAATATGTATATTAAATCTGTTGAAATGATTAAATTTCTGAAATGTATAAACTTGTTCAAATATGTGAAAAGGATTATTGTTGTATATAGACCTGTTCTAATAACTTGTTAATTTGACACTGTATGTTAAGTTACAGTAAAATAGGAATAATTGTAATGTTGTATAAGGCTCGTTTTCCATTAATCATCTTTCTGAGTTGGAATTTACTATAAATGTTGTAATTAGGAAATTGCAATGAACATGAATAATTGTTTAAGAATATTATTATGCCAAAAGATTGTAAATAAGAATCATAGTAAAATTTGAAAGAATGAATATGCTTAAATTTACAGTAATTAGAAAATTATAACCGCGGCAAATCCAGCATCCACAAGTGGTTAATTTAATGTGAGGGGTCTAGTGCGTAAATATACATGTGACAGTGCTAAGACACGAGATTAAGTCCAATTTGTGTTAGAAGTCTGCCCGGAACCGCCCGGCAAATCCTGCATCCACAAGTAGTCGGCTTAATGTGAGAGGTCTGGTGCATAAACATATATATATATATATATATATATATGAAGATATGTATATAGTAGGATAGAGATAAATGGCATCGACTGTAATTAATGGAAATGAATGAAAGTAATAATAGTGGAATGGATGGGGAATTATAATAACCTATTATTATTAATTACATTAATAAGAATGTTATATAATGGGCAGGCTTGTCCTAGGGACAAGCGGAAATTATAACGTAAGTTATAATAAATGAAAAAGAAATTTATTAGTAAACATTAGTTAAGAGAACTAAGTTAATAAGTAAACAACAACAAGTTGTAGTGACAGTGTAAGATGAAATTATGATTAGATAAGAAATAACGAGGCAAACTTATGAATGAAATAAGTTATATTTAATCATATATAATAAGTGACATGTTAACAAAAAACATGCGGACTGAGATAAAATATACTTAATTATATTTAAGTAGAACATGTTATTGTAACTATGAAATTAGACAATGAATTACATTGTAATAATATAAAGAAATTGCAGATTACAGACCTTGGATTACAATCTAGGAAATAACATGTTATAGGCTTATAAATAAACTTAAATGGATTAAGTTATATAACTGGAATTGATAAGCAAGAGGGGTCCACTCCTTAGAGATATAAGGGGCTCGAAGTGAACTTGGTAACTTGAATAACAAATTAATATAACTGGAAATAACCAATTTAATTGGAAATCAGATGAGATAGAGCAAGCACATAATTAAATATTTATACATATGGTCTAATAATATGTTAGCATGATGCGCTTGAGTCGGTCCTCACGTCTGAAGGTGAAGAACCAAACGGGGTAGATCATCGGGAGTGTCTAGAGACATGGGAGGAGCACGTCCACTTGATTACTTAGCTCAACTTAATACTTCATTTCTTGGTGGGATTGGAAGGAAGTACGCGGCTTCCGAGGGACATAGAGGGTACTCCTGGTAGTCCTCTGTGTGGTGATAGCTCTTAGGTTGTGCTCGCAGGGGTTGGGTCTGGGCGTTACTACTAGGTGAGTATACCTTGACTGCAAAAGTATGTTTGCAGTTAGAAGGCTGCGATGAGATGACACCATGGTGATTCGGTGTACGCCTTGGCAAGAGGCTGGGTCAGGACCAACACAGGAGAGTAAATCGTCGGGTACCCGTCATCGGCAGTCAGTGGGATGCAAAAAGACTAAACTAAAATCAGGACGCCATCAACCTTTCACTATTAAGGAACGGTGGTCGAGGGACATGCCAATTGGATGTTTAGAATGTTTGTTTACAGCAAGTCACTTAGCTCTTGTAGTCTCTACTAGTTGACGGAGGGGTCGGGTGGGACCATCTTCGCTGAAAATGCAGAACATGGCATCTATGTATACAAATATCTGAAAAAGCTCCTGATCGAGTTCCGTGTTTCTGACACAGCCCTGTTACAGAACTCGGTGCACAGTAGATAATACACGCGGATACATGCATACCATTTCCGGATGGTGTATCATCGAGGTTGAGGCGTCGAGTGCGATTAACGGTACGTACATGAGAAAGTCTAGATACATGCATGTCTGCTTCGGATGGTGTATCGTAGACTCTAGGGCATTACTCTGTCTTGGAATCTGATTCGATTGAATGGTTCGAAGATGGCAGTCCGTACACTTACGTAGCATGGCGATAGAAGTTCTATGCGGAACGTAGCGTTGTTATATCGAGATCTGTACGCCGCTGCGGCGAAGGATGAGGGACTACGTATATTTCTATGGCATTACGGCAGAGAACGTGCAAGTGGGGTACCATGGGGCATACCTTAATATTGGGGGTAGCTAAGTATATACTGTATTAGGTTAATCTACTGGGGAGTAGATGGGTACGATGTGTGTCTAAGTCTTGAGTGATGTTAACCCAAGTAACATAATAAACAAGAAAATTTAACTAAACAGTATATATGGGGTTATCCAAAATGTGTAGTTTAAATCCGGTCATCAGAAGGTGTTTTCTGACCCCCTCCTCATAACATACTCGCAGTTTAGAGTTGTAGCAGAGATATGATAGTTTTGGTTATTGTTAGGCAGTATTATTATCTGGGTAAGGCTATATTTTGATTATATTATATTTTATTCCATTCAGCTGTGAGATGTTGTCTGTGCTCTGGTATGTTTATTATCTCTGTCTTTCCTGCAGGATACCAGACAAACCAACATGGGTCTTGGTAGATTAGAATTTTGAAAAAAAAAACGGTCCATCGGAATTCAGATTGTTACAGCCACCGACCCTATATGCTCTGTGTTGTCGCAGCCGCTATTTCTTCCTTGTTCTAGGTATCACAAAATATTTTTTGTTCCTGGTATCTATTAATTCAATGTTTGATCCAATTTAATTCAACGTTATATCAGATTTTGTATGAAACCATTAAGAGATCTTTGTTACTATGAAATATATTTTTTCTTATATTTTATTACATCCAAAACTCTTTACATATCATGGGCCTCATTGGAAAGCAGCATTTACATTTGCTGTTTGATTTTGGATATATTTTAGATTTTGCAAATAATGTCGTACAACTTAGCTTAAATAAAATGATTATGTTTCTCCTGCAAATTTTCCTTACTGTTTTGAAGAAACATTAGCTACTTCAGATGGCATATACTGGTATTTAATTCAAATAAAATATGTATGGTATTGAGCCCTAAAATATTGTAAGGACTGGCTCGAGCTTTGATGGCAGATTTATCAGATTTCTTTTAGTTTATGTAATAACCCGGAAATCTGGGCCAGTTTAAAAAATTTATTTTGGCAATTTTAGCGAATTTTGATTATTTAAAATGAATTATTTTAAATAATATCAACGAGAAAATTTCTTTTGAATAAAAAAATCGTATATAGTTATATAGATCGACGATAGAATATAAATATTTATTTTAAATTATAAAAGGAATTGAAAATGGCGCGGTAGTTCGATAATTCGATTTCAAACTTCAAATGAATGTACCGGGTGCAAAATAAACCGGATTTTAGTGAAACCAAAAATAATGGAATCTAATTGTGACTATCTTTCCAACGAATCCGAAAAATCAAGATTTCATAGCGGGAATCAAAAGATATGTCCAGTTGAAAATTCTGAATAGTCGTTATAGAAATCAGGCCCTTAAAAATGGAGATTTTGCAAACGACCTCAGATTTCGACAAAACCACTTTTGTTGGGTCCGTGATGTCAAATTATTGCTAGGTTTCAAATTTCATAATTTTTCGAATCAATATGTGAGCGTGGCAAAAGAAAACGTGTTTGACCAGTTTCAGTTGATTTTAATCGACTGGAAAATGGCCATTTTTCAAACGGTCTCAGAATTTGACGAAACTAGTTTTGTTAGGACCGCATCGTCAATACGAAGCTAGAAAATATTTTTTTGGAATTTTTCTAGTTAGTATGTGGCTCCGGTAAATTGAAATGCGCGTTCAAATCCAATATTTAAATTTGTATTTTGATTTTGATGGAAACTGATTCAAACAGTCGAATTGGCTCACGATACATATCCCATTGTGTTCGGAATGGGGGAAAAATGCTAGGGGCGACAGTCGGTGGGTTCGATTTTGAGTTCGTAGTAAAAGGTTACTTTATGAGGATTGAAAATTAAATTAAATAATTAATTATAAAGTCAACCTTTACATTCCCCCCCCCCCCTTATACTTTCATTTCAGATCAGAAAGAAAAAAAAAACCGCTCTCTTCAAATCGACATCGCGCCTCCCTCGAAGCCATGCCGTTGACCGCCGGCGCGAGGCGCCCCTCCTCCCTCGCGTCCCTTCTTCTCCCTCGCCCTACCCGACAGCGCGAGCTCCCAGCCTTCCCCTTCCACCGCGAGACCCTCAAGCGCCGACCACCCTCACCTCCCTGACCTTCCACCTACACGACGCCCCCTCCCCCTGACCCCCCTACGCACCACCCCGCAAGCCCTAGTCACCTCTCCTTTGCAGATCCGAACCCGTTTCCCCCTTTTCTTATTCGCTGTAGCGCAACAACCCCCCCCCCCTCTCTGATCTGAACATTGTAAGTTTATATTCATTTTAATTTCATTTTATTTTATTTTTCTGATTTTTATTTTTATGATGAAGTTTAAAATTTTATAACTAGAGAATTTAGGATTTTTATAACTAGAGAAGTTAGGATTTTTATAACTAGAGAAGGTCGGATTTTTATTATATAGAAAGTTCGGATGTTTAAAGTATAAAAGGCGATATTTTTAACATATAAAAGATGCGATTTTTAACAAATAAAAATTCAATTTTTATATGTATATTAGCATGGTGAAAATACGAATTTTTTTTTATGTAGCAAGATCGAATTTTTATAAAGTAGAAAGATTGGATTTTTAATAAGAAAAAGATTTGATTTTTAATCCAGCAAAGAAGTAATTTTTAATTATATAAAAATATAATTTTTATATAAACAGCAGTTTAAAAATTCGATTTTTATATATTGAATAACGAAGTAAAAATTCGATTTTTATATATTGAATAGCAAAGTAAAAATTCGATTTTTATATATTGAATAGCAAAGTAAAAATTCAATTTTTATATATTGAATAGCGAAGTAAAAATTCGATTTTTATATATTGAATAGCGAAGTAAAAATTCGATTTTTATATATTGAATAGCGAAGTAAAAATTCGATTTTTATATATTGAATAGGAAAGTAAAAATTCGATTTTTATATATTGAATAGCAAAGTAAAAATTCGATTTTTATATATCGAATAGCAAAGTAAAAATGTGATTTTTACATATGTAGAGAATACGGGCAAAGAAAGTGACAAGAACGGCGAAAATTTCTACATAAGAAGAGTCGTGGCGTTGGATTAGCTAATCGGTGAGAATTTCTCACTCTTTAATTTAATTTTCTAGTTATATATATATATATACTAGGATGCAGACAGTGTTTAGTAGCACCCGACACCCGTCGTCCACAGACCATTGACGGCTTGTATGCTTTGTTTGTTTGATTTTGATGTGTAGTTGATTGTGTGATGTGATGTGAAATGAAATAAAATATTTATATAGTTAAAAATATTTTATAGTTAAAAATAGAATTTTTAACGTGCATATGAAATGAAATAAAAATAAACAAATCGGACGATTTGTTTATATACACACATTTGACTGATATTGATTGGGACGATAAATTTTACACATCGCCCAACTGCACAAATAAAATCTGTGTTTGATTGTTTGAAACCCCACACGGGTATTGGAATGATATATGACATACACTAATCCCAATAATTAGTTGTATGTCGATCGATTGATTGACAGACTGTTATAAGCGTTAAATATTTATATTCGATGCTTATACAGTGTAGAATGCACTTTGGATGATGGTTGATTATTCATCGTTGTTATTGTATACATGTGTTGTAGAAAATCCATATACTTAACATTATATGGTAATTTTTTGGGCCTCATTCCATATTTGAAAAATAGAAATATTTGAAAGGAAATATTTGAAATAGAAATATTTGAAATAGAAATATTTGAAAGGAAATATTTGAAAAAAAGAAATATTTAAAATAGAAATATTTGAAAGGAAATATTTGAAAAAAGGAAATATTTGAAATAGAAATATTTGAAATAGAAATATTTGAAATAGAATATTTGAAAATCGAAATATATGAGGCCGCGTTGATAGATTGACACCATTTTGACGTAAACAATATTTATATCGATTTTATTCAAATTGAAGTGAATATTAAAGTAAATTGAAATTCGAATTTAATTGAACTGATTTGAAATTCGAAATAAACAGAAATGGTTTGAAATGAATTCGAATAGAATTGAAATAGAATTGAAATCGTTTTGAAATAGAATTGAAATCGTTTTGAAATAGAATTGAAATAGAATTGAAATCGTTTTGAAATGAATTCGAATAGAATTGAAATCGTTTTGAAATAGAATTGAAATAGAATTGAAATCGTTTTGAAATAGAATTGAAATCGTTTTGAAATGAATTCGAATAGAATTGAAATAGAATTGAAATCGTTTTGAAATGAATTCGAATTGAAATTGAATAGAATTGAATTTGAATTGAAATTGAGTTAATTGGAAATTCAAATTGAATTGAAAACGAATTGAAATTGAATTAAAAATCGTTTTGAAAAGGAAATCGACGAAGTATATATTATATATATTATATATATAATATAATGGCCTGAATAGAACGCGCTGCGCCGCGGTAGTTCGCGAATTTCGACCATTGACTTCGAACGGATATTACGGGAGATCCAACCGTCGGATTCTCCTGAAACCGGAACCGTTGGGTTCGTATCGAAAAGAGCTTTCTAAGAATATTAGAGATTTGAAATCTAATGGCTGGATTTGGAATTATGTCCAAATCAAATTTAGAAAAGGTCGCTGTAAGTGCAGTTCGATGGCCGTTGATGGAAATCGACTGTACGGGCCTTGATAAAATTATTAAAAATAGTAATAATTTGTGTAAAATCATAAGAAATGATTTGGGAAGAATTGGGATTAAAAACCCCATATTTTAAAAGATAAAAATAGATTTTTATCGAAATGAACTAGTTTTGAACTAGAATAATAATTTATTTATTTATTTTTAAAATAAATAAATTGGACTTGAAAGGGTTTTAAAAGTAACCAGAATTTCCAATAATTGAATTGAAATGGATTTGAATCGAAATTGTCTTCGGAATATTTCGATGTTGGATTTCGTGATTATACAGATATTGTTATGGAAATTTGAAAGATATTTATATATCGCTATTTCCAATACGATATTTGTTGGTCGTAGAATTTGATATTGAATATAAGCCGATATATTTTCTATTCAGAGCCTTGTATTTAATATCAAATGTGATTTGGGTTTGTCGTGAATGGTGTGTTTATTAACACTGTTCTTGAACCCAGTTGAGAAAAGATTAAATCTTTTTATTTAGATTTAATGAAGTGTACCAATTAAATAATATTTAATTGGAATTGAATTCGAATTGATTCTTGGGTTTATCGTGAACAGTGTTTTATATAACACTTGTTCTTTAACCCGACAATTAATGAAATGTGATTTCGGGTTGTCGTGAACGGTATCTTCAATAATACTGTTCTTAGACCCAAAGGAGTTAAGAAAATCAGAAACTAACTGGGGATTAGTTAAGTTGAATGGTTTCTGAGGTATTGATCTGATGTTGGTTTCGGCCTTCGGGGTTAATACTTAGGGAACTGCTCACTTGCTAATTCACGGTTAGGGACTGATTGAAATGTGATATGATTTTGGGTTTATCATGAATCGTGTTTTAAATGACACTGATTCTTTAAGCCAGTCATAGATTAAAACTAAGTGGAGTTTTAATGAATCTTTAATTAGATTGAAATAATCGAGAATGGAGTATCACCATTTTTGTTCCAGGCGATAGTTAAATCTTTAATTAGATTTGAACGTGAAATGGTAATTGAATTTACCGATAACACCGTGGTGTTAGATATGAAGTATTACCAGTTTTACTTCATGGGATGAATAGGTCGGGATTGGGAAATCAAAACAAATGATTACTTCGGTAAGGTTCGTTAATCCCGACTAGTTGAATCGAAATTCAAAAGTAGATTAAAGAATAAATTTTAATGATTTATCTTTGATAAAATTAATGGGAACCTTTCCCTATGAATGTGAAATTTTGAAACTAACTGTCGGTTAGCTAAGCAGAATGGTTTTCTGGATATTGATCTGATGTTGGTTTCGGCCTTCGGGGTTAATATTTGGGGAATTGTTCTCTTGATTAATTTACGGTTAGTGACTGATGAATTGGAATGAGGCGTATGTTGTGTTTGTGTAACACGTATTTATTATATACGCGAGTTATTCAGAAAGACCGGGTTTATCCCATTCTGAATAACTGATACGACGATAAGTCAAAGATGAAGACGATGGTCGAAGACCGGAGGTCTTCACGTCGTTTGGATAATTACTGATGATCTTGATTGGGTTGTACACCCAAGAAGATGGAAACAGTTGGTGATCGTCCAGACGTACTTGGAGATCGATGGATATGCGGGGTACTAGGTGCCTCCGGTTTCGTTCAGACCCAGAACGAACTTGTAAATGGACTGTGTGTCTGACATTGGATTTTATTCTGTGTGATTGATTTCTATTAAATATATATTTGTTTGGCGGCGGAGAATTTATTCTCTTACTTAACGCACTTCTCTTAGACGTACGAGCTCAGGGGTTATATACTGATGGATATCAAACGCATAGAGTGAATTTCCTGTGTGGCATGCCTAAGTGGCGAATGATCATGGCTTCTATTGAAAAAAAAAGTGTTGTGGTTGATGATCGAAGCACGGCCTTTGTGGCGTAGATTTGTGTAACGTTTACTTCGCGAGTTTCACACCCGATATGAACCAAAAACGGGAGAAGGACGTCAGGGAGGGCATGCGTTTCTTTCTAGTTAGAAGTGGCGTCAGTGGTTTTACACGCCATGACGAGTTTGACTTATGTGGTTGTTGCTATTGCGAGGCGCCTCGGTTTGATCGGACGATCCGGGTCCGATGGAGTCATTTATTTGGCTCACCTACGCCCCATAGGGCGGGGAAACGCATGTTCAAGCATTTTAATCCACATCGGTTGACCGGCCCTGACGATCCAAGGGTCACTCGAGCTCTGATCCTGAGGGGCGGACTAGAGCGTCTCGAATCGGTTGAGGACTATCTTTAGCCTCGGTTCATAGACGGAAATCCAATTTCCAAATACGTGACACTTGTGGTTTTGATTGTAGAGCCTAGTATGGCGACATGATATATGGTACCCATGCCGTCTATGATTGATACTTATGATTTGAAGTTGTTTTATACACTATACACTTATAATAGTATCAAAAGATTTGTTTTAAACGTATCAAGCATTCTTTGGCTGGTATAAGGGAAAACCCTATCCCCCGTCTTGCGTTGCATTGTGTGATAGGACATGGGTCTTATAACAGCTTCATTTTTCTTTATTTAGCATTGCGCTGTTTGTTTTACGCATTGGTATTCTTGGGAGGAAACCCGTTCCATGTTATACGGCGTGGTCCCTTGATTTACCTAACTTTAAAAATAAAGATTAATAACTGTTTTAGTTCTCACACCAGTCCCATGACTGACCTGGAGTTTATTGTTTTAACCTAAACTCTAGGTGCCCCTATTTTGACACGGGCAGCTAGTAGTTTTGGTTTTGCAGATTTATATCCACAGGATCCTGGTTTACAGCTGGAACGATATCCGGAAAGCTGTGTATCCGTATATCTCTTCTAGTTGTGTATTGTATTATTTTACGCTGCGATGTATTTAAATGTAATTTAAACCTCTGATGTTTCTGTGTTTATTCATTTATACTCTGTATATTCTTGTAATCTGATGGTATTGTTGTAATATACAATGAAATGTTCTTCCGTCTGCATTCTATTTTGTCGTGTTCTCAAAACAATTCGTTCTTTCTCTTCTCTTCGGAGACCGGGGAAGTTCGGGTCGTTTCAACGTGGTATCAGAGCTTTGGTTTACAAAGCTCAGAGAACAGGACACATTAGAACCATATGAAAGAATTCATCAGATATTGGATTAGTAATATCCAATGAGAATGACTCGTTAGAGATGGGATCAGTAGTATCCTAGAACGAGTGTGAAGAGTATATTTTTAAAATGAAAGCCAATTTTGTTTTGAAATTTAAACCATTTCATACGTATTTGAATATTTACTCTATATAGATTTGGACAATCCGATATATAAAGATTTTGCATATATGTCTTGCAAACGTGTATTCGAAGTTTTAATATACTGGATAGTTATAGAATCATACTCTAGTGCCTGGGGATAATTCTGGTAACGGGGCACCGTCGCCAGTATTTATCTTCGAGTTTCGAAAGTGAGATTTCTATAAATTTCCAATTGACTGGTGTGAGAACCGAAACTAGATAGGGCTTATCGTCGTGAATTGGCATCAAAAACATGATTTTCTGTATATGTATATGTATCAAAATTATGAATTTGAAACGTTAATCCACTAAGTGATTGATGTTTGTGTTGTTTGTTTATTTGTTTGATAAATTCGAACCATATGGCCAAATTGTATCAAATAGTGAATTGTATTGAAAATTTGTCACATTTGCATGCATATACATGTACTTACATTGAACAGGTCATAGCAAGGAGGCTAGAGCAGAGAATGAAATTTGTTTGCCCGACAAATAGGTACATGTTTATCATAATTTACTGTTTTGTTTAGGTGATGATGATTTTATGAGCCGATTGGCGTAGCCGCTTGGCTTTTTCTTTTTCTTTTTTGAGATCAGAAGGCCTGTATGGAAATTTCGGGATTTTCCCGTGCTCCCGGTGCAGGGGAGGTTATGGCGAAATTTTTCGAAAATTTAGGGTGTTAGCCAAATTCTTGAAATTCTTGAAAAGTTCTTAGAAACTAAAAAGTTGAAGAACTTAAGCCGTAGTGAAAATACTGGAAGTTGAGTTGATTTGTTAAACAACTTTCGGCTTCGTTCCTTTTCGGGGACGAGAAGTTTAAGTGGGGGAGATTGTAATAACCCAGAAATCTAGGCCAGTTTAAAAATTTTATTATGGCAATTTTAGCGAATTTTGATAATTTAAAATGAATTATTTTAAATAATATCAACGAGAAAAGTTCTTTTGAATAAAAAAAACCCTATATAGTTATATAGATCGACGATAGAATATAAATATTTATTTTAAATTATAAAAGGAATTGAAAATGGCGCGGTAGTTCGATAATTCGATTTCAAACTTCAAATGAATGTACCAGGTGCAAAATAAACCGGATTTTAGTGAAACCAAAAATAATGGAATCTAATTGTGACTATCTTTCCAACGAATCCGAAAAATCAAGATTTCATTGCGGGAATCAAAAGAAATGTCCAGTTGAAAATTCTGAATAGTCGCTATAGAATTCAGGCCCTTAAAAATGGAGATTTTGCAAACGACCTCGGATTTCGATGAAACCACTTTTGTTGGGCGCGTGTTGTCAAATTATTGCTAGGTTTCAAATTTCATAATTTTTCGAATCAATATGTGAGCATGGCAAAAGAAACGTGTTTGACCAGTTTCAGTTGATTTTAATCGACTGGAAAATGGCCATTTTTCAAATGGTCTCGGAATTTGACGAAACTAGTTTTGTTAGGACCGCATCGTCAATACGAAGCTAGAAAATATTTTTTTTGGAATTTTTCTAGTTAGTATGTGGCTCCGGTAAATTGAAATGCACGTTCAAATCCAATATATAAATTTATATTTTGATTTTGATGGAAACTGATTCAAACAGTCGAATTGGCACACGATACATATCCCATTGTGTTCGGAATGGGGGAAAAACGCTAGAGGCGACAGTCGATGGGTTCGATTTTGAGTTCGTAGAAAAAGGTTACTTTATGAGGATTGAAAATTAAATTAAATAATTAATTATAAAGTCAACCTTTACATCCCCCCCCATACTTTTATTTCAGATCAGAAAGAAAAAAAAAGAAAAAAAAACGCACTCTTCAAATCGACATCGCGCCTCCCTCGAAGCCACGCCGTTGACCGCCGGCGCGAGGCGCCCCTCCTCCCTCGCGTCCCTTCTTCTCCCTCGCCCTACCCGACAGCGCGAGCTCCCAGCCTTCCCCTTCCACCGCGAGACCCTCAAGCACCGACCACCCTCACCTCCCTGACCTTCCACCTACCCGACGCCCCCCCCCCGACCCCCCTACGCACCACCCCGCAAGCCCTAGTCACCTCTCCTTTGCAGATCCGAACCCGTTTCCCCCCTTTTTTCTTCGCTGCAGCGCAACACCCCCCCCCCCTCCGATCTGAACATTGTAAGTTTATATTCATTTTAATTTCATTTTATTTTATTTTATTTTTCTGATTTTTATTTTTATGATGAAGTTAAAAATTTTATAACTAGAGAAGTTAGGATTTTTATAACTAGAGAAGTTAGGATTTTTATAACTAGAGAAGGTCGGATTTTTATTATATAGAAAGTTCGGATGTTTAAAGTATAAAAGGCGATATTTTTAACATATAAAAGATGCGATTTTTAACAAATAAAAATTCGATTTTTATATGTATATTAGCATGGTGAAAATACGATTTTTTTTTATGTAGCAAGATCGAATTTTTATAAAGTAGAAAGATTGGATTTTTAATAAGAAAAAGATTTGATTTTTAATCCAGCAAAGAAGTAATTTTTAATTATATAAAAATATAATTTTTATATAAACAGCAGATTAAAAATTCGATTTTTATATATTGAATAGCGAAGTAAAAATTCGATTTTTATATATTGAATAGCAAAGTAAAAATTCGATTTTTATATATTGAATAGCAAAGTAAAAATTCGATTTTTATATATTGAATAGCGAAGTAAAAATTCGATTTTTATATATTGAATAGCGAAGTAAAAATTCGATTTTTATATATTGAATAGCGAAGTAAAAATTCGATTTTTATATATTGAATAGGAAAGTAAAAATTCGATTTTTATATATTGAATAGCAAAGTAAAAATTCGATTTTTATATATCGAATAGCAAAGTAAAAATGTGATTTTTACATATGTAGAGAATACGGGCAAAGAAAGTGATAAGAACGGCGAAGATTTCTACATAAGAAGAGTCGTGGCGTTGGATTAGCTAATCGGTGAGAATTTCTCACTCTTTAATTTAATTTTCTAGTTATATATATACATATATACTAGGATGCAGACGGTGTTTAGTAGCACCCGACACCCGTCGTCCACAGACCATGGACGGCTTGTATGCTTGTTTGTTTGATTTTGATGTGTAGTTGATTGTGTGATGTGATGTGAAATGAAATAAAATATTTATATAGTTGAAAATATTTTATAGTTAAAAATAGAATTTTTAACGTGCATATGAAATGAAATAAAAATAAACAAATCGGACGATTTGTTTATATACACACATTAGACTGATATTGATTGGGACGATAAATTTTACACATCGCCCAACTGAACAAATAAAATCTGTGTTTGATTGTTTGAAACCCCACACGGGTATTGGGATGATATATGACATACACTAGTCCCAATAATTAGTTGTATGTCGATCGATTGATTGACATACTGTTATAAGTGTTAAATATTTATCTTCGATGCTTATACAGTGTAGAATGCACTTTGGATGATGGTTGATTATTCATCGTTGTTATTGTATACATGTGTTGTAGAAAATCCATATAATTAACATTATATGGTAATTTATTGGGCCTCATTCCATATTTGAAAAATAGAAATATTTGAAAGGAAATATTTGAAATAGAAATATTTGAAATAGAAATATTTGAAATGAAATATTTGGAAAAAAGAAATATTCAAAATAGAAATATTTGAAAGGAAATATTTGAAAAAGGAAATATTTGAAATAGAAATATTTGAAATAGAATATTTGAAAATCGAAATATATGAGGCCGCGTTGATAGATTGACGCCATTTTGATGTAAACGATATTTATATCGATTTTATTCAAATTGAAGTGAATATTAAAGTAAATTGAAATTCGAATTTGATTGAACTGATTTGAAATTCGAAATAAACTGAAATGGTTTGAAATGAATTCGAATAGAATTGAAATAGAATTGAAATCGTTTTGAAATAGAATTGAAATCGTTTTGAAATAGTATTGAAATAGAATTGAAATCGTTTTGAAATGAATTCGAATAGAAATGAAATAGAATTGAAATCGTTTTGAAATAGAATTGAAATAGAATGGAAATCGTTTTGAAATAGAATTAAAATAGAATTGAAATCGTTTTGAAATGAATTCGAATAGAATTGAAATAGAATTGAAATTGTTTTGAAATGAATTCGAATTGAAATCGAATAGAATTGAATTTGAATTGAAATTGAGTAAATTTGAAATTCAAATTGAATTGAAAACGAATTGAAATTGAATTAAAAATCATTTTGAAAAGGAAATCGACGAAGTATATATTATATATATTATATATATAATATAATGGCCTGAATAGAACGCGCTGCGCCGCGGTAGTTCGCGAATTTCGACCATTGACTTCAAACGAATATTACGGGAGATCCGACCGTCGGATTCTCATGAAACCGGAACCGTTGGGTTCGTATCGAAAAGAGCTTTCTAAAGAATATTAGAAATTTGAAATATAACGATTGGATTTGGAATTACGTCCAAATCAAATTTGGAAAAGCTCGATGTAAGTGCAGTTCGATGGCCGTTGATGGAAATCGACTGTACGGGCCTTGATAAAATTATTAAAAATAGTAATAATTTGTGTAAAATCATAAGAAATGATTTGGGAAGAATTGGGATGAAAAACCCCATATTTGAAAAGATAAAAATAGATTTTTATCGAAATGAACTAGTTTTGAACTAGAATAATAATTTATTTATTTATTTTTAAAATAAATAAATTGGATTTGAAAGGGTTTTAAAAGTAACCAGAATTTCCAATAATTGAATTGAAATGGATTTGAATCGAAATTGTCTTCGGAATATTTCGATGTTGGATTTCGTGATTATACAGATGTTGTTATGGAAATTTGAAAGATATTTATATATCGTTATTTCCAATACGATATTTGTTGGTCGTAGAATTTGATATTGAATATAAGCCGATATATTTTCTATTCAGAGCCTTGTATTTAATATCAAATGTGATTTGGGTTTGTCGTGAATGGTGTCTTTATTAACACTGTTCTTGTACCCAGTTGAGAAAAGATTAAATATTTTTATTTAGATTTAATGAAGTGTACCAATTAAATAATATTTAATTGGAATTGAATTCGAATTGATTCTTGGGTTTATCGTGAACAGTGTTTTATATAACACTTGTTCTTTAACCCGATAATTAATGAAATGTGATTTTGGGTTGTCGTGAACGGTATCTTCAATAATACTGTTCTTAGACCCAAAGGAGTTAAGAAAATCAGAAACTAACTGGGGATTAGTTAAGTTGAATGGTTTCTGAGGTATTGATCTGACGTTGGTTTCGGCCTTCGGGGTTAATACTTAGGGAACTGCTCACTTGCTAATTCACGGTTAGGGACTGATTGAAATGTGATATGATTTTGGGTTTATCGTGAACTGTGTTTTAAATGACACTGATTCTTTAACCCAGTCACAGATTAAAACTAAGTGGAGTTTTAATGAATCTTTAATTAGATTGAAATAATCAAGAATGGAGTATCACCAGTTTTGCTCCAGGCGATAGTTAAATCTTTAATTAGATTTGAACGTGAAATGGTAATTTAATTTACCGATAACATTGTGGTGTTAGATACGAAGTATTACCAGTTTTACTTCATGGGATGAATAGGTTGGGATTGGGAAATTAAAACAAATGATTACTTCGGTAAGGTTCGTTAATCCTGACTAGTTGAATCGAAATTCAAAAGTAGATTAAAGAATAAATTTTAATGATTTATCTTTGATAAAATTAATGGGAACCTTTCCCTATGAATGTGAAATTTTGAAACTAACTGTCGGTTAGCTAAGCAGAATGGTTTTCTGGATATTGAATTGATGTTGGTTTTGGCCTTCGGGGTTAATATTTGGGGAATTGTTCTCTTGATTAATTTACGGTTAGTGACTGATGAATTGGAATGAGGCGTATGTTGTGTTTGTGTAACACGTATTTATTATATACGCGAGTTATTCAGAAAGACCGGGTTTATCCCATTCTGAATAACTGATACGATGATAAGTCAAAGATGAAGACGATGGTCGAAGACCGGAGGTCTTCACGTCGTTTGGATAATTACTGATGATCTTGATTGGGCTGTACACCCAAGAAGATGGAAACAGTTGGTGATCGTCCAGACGTACTTGGAGATCGATGGATAAGCGGGGTACTAGGTGCCTCTGGTTTCGTTCAGACCCAGAACAAACTTGTAAATGGACTGTGTGTCTGACATTGGATTTTAGTCTGTGTGATTGATTTCTATTAAATATATATCTGATTGGCGGCGGAGAATTTATTCTCTTGCTTATCGCCCTTCTCTGAGACGTACGAGCTCAGGGGTTATATACTGATGGATATCAAACGCATAGAGTGAATTGCCTGTGTGGCATGCCTAAGTGGCGATTGATCAAGGCTTCTGTTGAAAAACAAAGTCTTGTGGTTGATGATCGAAGCACGGCCTGTAACACCCCACCTCCGCCAGGGTGTCTCTTGCAAGCACTCTGACTTTGGAGGGGCGTTAAAACAGGTAAACATGCATAATGATACATCAAGGCAGAACAAGAACATATGTATATATGTAAACAGAGTAAATAAGGTAAGTAAAACAGCGGAAGATTTCAAACTATTTCAAAACAAGTCTGGTACAACATAGCTTTCCAAATAAACAAGTCTAGATAAAACAACATCAACTGAAAAACTGAAATACATAAGTACTATCCCCAAAATAAGTGATAACCATAGCTATCTTCATGTCGAAACCGTACATGAGCTGAAATCCCACAAGCAAGAAATCCGAAATCCAAGCTAAGCTCCAACGTTCCCACCCTGAGAACCTGGGGGGGAACGGAAGAAAAGAGGCGAAAGAAAACAGGTCAGTCAAAAAGACTGAGTAAGCCCTACTACAATCAATGTAAACTGATAAAGTTAACTGGCATGAGAAGCAGGGATGAACATAAGGATAACAACATACTAGCATGATGATTAACTAACAAGGTAGATAAAGGTGTCATCGCATAATCAGGCTTAAGGTTTTGCACCACAGGTGTACTAGCAAGCTAACATGATTTGAATAAACAAGTATTGATCCCTTGGCCCAAGCTTTGGCCCAATAACATGAAGTGACCCTAATACGAGGTCCAATAACATGAAGTGACCCTAGGTCCAACCAAACGGTCTAGTCGATCGGCTCCCTATAAGCCTAACTCGTCACGTGTTGGTCTCAATGCGGCCCAAACATAATTGTAGTCAGACTGTGCAGGGTCTCCCGTCGGGTGTATCAAGCCCTAGGGTGGAAACCCCTGGACACCATAAACATGAGTGCACAGTCTCGATCTACTGGTACCCGTGCATGCTTTCCCCGGCTTCGGACTATGTGCATGACCATAGTACGCCCGGAACTACACCGGCGTACCCTCTGCCGTCGCTTTTGGTCACTTACCTCCTAGTCCAGTAATCGTGCCCCCTCCCTAGCCTAGTCCCTAGGGTCTTAATGATACAAACTTGGGATTACTGCTGGAGTGGACCCCCATTGCTAGGATTTTTCTAGTGGGTTAAGTACGGTTTAACTCTCCTGCTAATCATGGATTAACTTGGTTAAGTGTAACGATGAGTTCACGACTTAACCCTGATTAATCTACCAAGCCCAAATTGGTTAAGTATTAAGTGGACCATGACTTAACCCTAATCATGAGGCATTAATTAATTTAATGCGCCTTTGTAACACCCCGCCTCCGCTAGGGTCACTCGCAAAGGAATGCACTAGCTTTAGAGGGGCATTATTGGTAAACATGCACAGAAATATCACAAGACAGAACATATAAAATAGCGGAAATAAAATCGAACTTTCATAAACATTAATAATTAAGGTCTAAAGCCTTTTTACATCAGAGTACATCAAAACCTGTCTTGCAATAATAAAGAAGCATAAAAACCTTTTCATAAATTATTCCCCAAAGTAAAGCGGTGAGGCAGCCATAGCCAAGAGAAGACCAAGCTATACATCAAGCCATACATGATGACCTTCAACAGAAGAAGTCCGAACTAAACAACATCATTTCCTCCCTGAAACCTGGGGGGGAAACGGAAGACAAAGAGGCGAAAGAAAACGGGGTCAGTCATAAAGACTGGTAAGTCCTATCTACTTCCAGTATAAAAACAGGTAAAGGTAACATGACATGCATAAACTGAAAGTAAACATAAGGATGACTACAAGATAGATAAACTAAACCAGGGTAATAGGCTGAACTACTGTAGCAAGCTAAACTAAGGTATCGTGATAAACCACGGTGTCATGATAAATCAAGGTATCACATCGTCAGGTTTCTATCAAGTATACTATCCCAAGGTATCTACCCCGTCTAATATCCCACGGTATCTATTATGTATATTTTTCCTGGTTCTAACATGTATATCTGCTCTTCACCTCTCGTACTAGTATCCCTCCCCGCGTCATGTGTTAACCATGAATGTCCCTTGCCCCATGTCATGAAATGGTCCATGTCATCCTAACATATAGCATATGTAGGTTTTCCCCACTCGTATGTTTCTTTCCATGTATAAGTTCAGTCCTTTGCCGTAGGCCATACGGGCTTTTCCATGTAAACGTTTTATCCTTGAAGTTGTTTTGGACTGCAACCCTTGATCTAGTTGTGTTTCCTTACCATGAACTATCGCGCGTCCACTTAGGATTTATGCCACCTAGGACCGCTAGGGATTATGCTACATAATGAACGTTTTCGTGTCTCGGTTTAGGTCTTGGCCACCTAGGACCACTAGGGATTACGCCACCCGTCAACCGCGCCCTGGATCCCACGTATGTATCATGAATCGTTTTCCATGTCTAGATGCACATGTTCACCAATGTGCCATCCGAGTTCCGTGCCAGGGCAAATCAAGAAATACGGAACTCGGTCGGGAGCTTTAAATCGTCTGCTGATGCAGATATCAAGGTCTGTTTTTGTACCCGTGGCTATGGTCCCACGTGACCCCTCCCTCAACTACTGAAAGGCAATCCAAGAAAAATCATGTATAAGAACCACTCCACGGCCCCACTATAGCCCACTTCCCTACGGGCCAACCTCACCCATGACTCGATAGCAAGCACATGGTCTGTTGGGGGTTCTCTGCCTTTCCGTACGTACACGATTGACTAAAGATGGTAGGTAGTCGGCGATGTGCTATCCAGGGCAAAAACCAAGAACCGTCGACTCCACGCTAATCCATCCCAGTCTTTAGGTCGCTCGCATAGCAACCAAGGCATACTCTTGGTCCTTCTAACGCAGACCTTAACCTCTCATGGGCCTAGTATAATTACCTGGCAGCCCACAGAGGGATCCCAAGAATATCCTCACGTCCCCCGAAGCTTCCACTTCGGCACCTAATGCGCTGGAGCTTTTATCCAAGTCAGATATCTTGCTCCTCCTCGTATACTAAGCGATGACCTACCGTATCAGGTTACTCATCGCTTTGTGAATTAATCCTATGTCCTTAGCTAAGAATTATTACTTAGTTACCCTTAACTAAGGTTTAGCACTTAGCTTTCTTTCCCATTGTCCTTGATTAACCACGATTCTATACCTAGTTCCTCTAACTAGGGTTTGTCTTATTGGGTTAAGTGTTATCATTCAAGTCCATGCCTTAACCCGCCCATGAATCACGTCAAGATTGGCTAAGTATTTAAGTTCAAGACTTAGCCCTACAAGTTGGTTAAGTGTACCCAGAGGCTCATGACTTAACCCTATCAAGTCAAATCGGTCAAGTACTAGCTTACCTTAATCCTATCGGATTATCTTGCTAGATCGATTAAGCATAGATTATCTTAATCCCATCAAATTATCGAGTCGGATTGGTTAAGTATAGGTGGGCTTAACCCCATCCTCTAATCGTACTACAATGGTTAATTATATTCTAAAAAGGTCTTGTGACTTAACCTTATCAGGTCCGCGTATTAGATTGGTTAAGTGTAGGTTACTTAACCCCATCAAATCATCATGTATAATTGGTTAAGTATAAGTTGCTTAACCCCATTAAATTATCACGTTAAGTTGGTTAAGTATTGGTTACTTAACCTCATTGAATTACCAAGTTTAAGTTGGTTAAGTGTTTAACTTAACCCCATCGAATTACCGTGTTTAGATTAGTTAAGTGTGGATTACTCAACCCCATCTAATTACCGTGTTTAGATTAGTTAAGCGTCAATTACTTAACCCCATCTAATTACCGTGTTTAGATTAGTTAAGTCTTAATTACTTAACCCCATCTAATTACCAAGTCTAAGTTGGTTAAGTGTCATTAAGAAATCAAGTCCGGTCCCACTTAACCTACCCATTCGTGTCATATCGGTTAAGTGTCATTAGTCAAATTTACTTAACCTTATCATGTGGCATTAATTTAATTAATGCACCCTCAACCTCTCACATTAGACCTTGTTGTGGTTACTAGTTAAGCCGGGCGGGTCCGGGTAGATTTACACCACAACCTAGTCTAACCTCGGGTCTTAAGCGCGACATGACCAACTTCTCACATTGGATCCTATTGTTTGTAGCTACTAGTTAAGCCGGGCGGGTCCGGGTAGATTTATGCTACAAACTCAACCCAACCTCGAGTTGGCCACTTCCATGTTTGGTCTAGTGTTATATTACACTTACAACCCATACGTGCCTAATTTCAAGTCCCAAGTTTACCCCACATGTCATGCCCCCATTTTGGTTCAACTTACATGTCGTGTTCACATGTAACCTCAAGTCAAGTTTTCATGTCGTATTCAAGTCAAGATTTCGCGTCATGTTCATGTTTATCTAACTACCCCCAAAGTCGTGTTTTCCAACGCAAGCAAAAGCGAGTCAACATAGTAAGGATACTACGTCACATATTGGCCTCAAAACATGCATGATGCCAAAAAGGGATTGGCTTCCACATGCACAACCTTGGCCAAAAACATGCATAGTGTCATAAGGTGATTTGGCCACAAACATGCATAGCATAAAAGGGGATTACTTGCATAAGTGTTCATGTCATAAACCTATCATGAAGGGATGAACATGCCCATGTTACTCATGTGATAAAAAGGTAAACTTGCATATTATCATAAGGGATTTCGGGTTCATATACTTGCATAGCCTCAAAGTCACATTCATGCACATGTTTCATGAGTCAAAGTGGTTTCAAGTGTGCGTGCTAACATACCCCAAGCAAAGGTCCAATCTTGCATGGCAAACTAGGTCCAATGTAACATGAATAGCATGGTTTAGTCGCTACAACATAACCCAAAGTCATATGTTCATGATAAAGGGGCAAACTAGGTTCCCATAGGCTAACATACTCATGTTACTTTGCATTTTATCCCATGTCACATCAAGATCATCGTTTAAATCTACAAGTAGCTAGAACTTACATAGCGTGGCAAGAGGACTAGGAGCATGAATCGTTTTGACGAAGAAAGGTGGCTCCTTTGATGAAGATCCGTCATGAAACTCGCATAGCAACGTTGATTTGGCCTATATTTGGTGTAGCAAGCTTGCACCTTTTGATTTGAACCCGATTTGAATGCATAGGCTCTAAGGATTGGAGATGGAGGCCATGATCAAAATTGATTTTGGCAGCACTTAGTTGCTAGGTTTGATTTTTAGGGATTTAGGTTAGGTTTAGGGTCTTTTTATAGAGATTAGGATAGTTTTAGGCCCTTAGATTAACCCTAGGACCAACCTGGACCGTCAGATTTCAAACCAGGCCCAAAAACCTAGCCAAGATAGAAAATAGGTGCACTAGACCAGAAACAGCCGACAAAGCAAGTCGACAGCCCTGTCGACTTGCCTGTCGACATGCCTGTCGACTAGCAAGTCGACAGCCCAGTCGACTTGTCTGGGCGGGAATTTTCCCGCCTGGCCCCATTTCTGCATGTTTCGAAATTCAAGTTTCCCGAAAACTTCTTTGGGCCTTAACCGGGTCATACGGACTCCGATTTACAAAATTTCGGACTCTATTTCGCGTATTTTTCCGAGACGAACGCAATGGCATAGCCCGTTTTACTTGATTCAGAATTTAAAATTAAATTCTGCCTTGATTCTCGTTTTAACATGTTATCGAAATACGGGTTGTTACATTCTCCCCACCTTTTAGGATTTCGTCCCCGAAATCTCTAAGTTAGGAAGAACATATCCTACCATTCATCATCCATCTACTCAAAACATCATCCACAAGCAACCATTGTCCTTAGATGATTTCTAATGCTGTATGAATATATGCAAAACGTGTGTGTACATGTTCCTTAGCTAATGCTAATGATCAGGCCTGAATAATCTTTCTAATGCAAAAATATGTATAGTGCCATGAATCCAACATGTATGCAAATAGTCCTAGTCATATAGATACAATATGTGTGCACAATCATTCATTCATATGCAACAACCGCATGATAACACATTCGATTTCATCCATAAACAAGTATAAACACTCGTGCATATGCAATATGAAACGTGACCGAGTCGAGCTAGCATCTAATGTGTATTCGCGCATCCACGAGAAACCACTTGCAACCACTTGCAACCATATCAATCATAACATGTTTCAAATACATGTTTGCATCCATAGGCTGAAACAGGGTCGAGAAGATAAACAAGGCAAACTCCTTACGGGGTTTGTAACAGAAAATAGGACCGAGAGGGTGTCCACAAAAGATAGCCTACAAGTAAGCTCTACAGAAACAGGGATCAAGGAGATACTCCCAAAAAGAGATATCATGCGCGTATCTAGTCTTTGACCATCAAAGTCGTACTTCCTTGAGCTCAATTCCATTGTGCCTTGACCGTCTTTTAACTTCGCGATTTCGTAGCTTTTTATTTCCTGTTTCCATAACATGAGCTGGAACTCATTTCTTCGTCGCCTCTCATTCCACTTGCATTTATCCACTTTCTAGAATACTTGACGCAAACATGACTGCGTACTCATGATCTCATGCAAGCCTTCCAAAATTCACTAGTGAACCTTGGATCTCGTACCATAAGGTATTCCACGTAGAAAAACTTTCTCTTGAAAGTAAACAGATGCTAACCAGGTTATCAAGCGCACTTACCAGGGTGACTTCTATAACCCATGCATAAGTGAAATAGACCATCCGTCTCATCGGCGAACGCCACTCGATCGGGCTTCAAATTTCCAATAAAGGCATCCAAGGATTCTAAGTAACTAGTCGTGATAGAACCTCAAAAAGGTTACACGATACTTCGAGGGTATTACCAAGGCTAGTCAAAAGTCTAACTACCCTCCTATCAAAACCGGGAGTGGCACCCCTTACTGGATAACCACTTCATCCCTAGAATCCATCCATAGCTTATAAACATAAGCATTATTTCCAAACTCAACACTTGGCATAGACATTCTCAAATCTAAACAAGTCATGTATACATGGACTGACTCTCCAATAGGACTTTGAGACAAAACTGGGATCCTCTACCATGCTAGTACTAAGGTGCAGAGACTCAACTATCTAAGCAGACTTAAGTGATACGATGATCAAAACAAAGTCTGGACGGGATGATAGAAAAGGAAGGCTGAACCTCTAATAGAAACGGTACCATTTCTTTTAGGCACCCCAGAAGTGGGAGCGTACTATTTCCCTCTCTGCTGATCTTCTCCTTGTCCTCCTTGATGGACCAAGCCCTAACAACAGTTGCTTATCCTTAAGCTGGTATCCTTTATCCTTACTCTTATTATCCTTTCTTGTAACACGGCAATGGGTCTCTCGAGAACCACCTCCATCGTATGGGAAACACCTACGTGGCTAGACCAAGATTAGTCACAGTGAGAACTACTGTGACCATGGATGGAGAAAAGAAAGGAAACGAGATTTAATCAAGGAATCAAAGGATGGTGCTAATGGCTTTTGGGGAATAGCCTTTAAAACAAACTTTTCTTGAAAAATGCTCCTTTGTAAACGGTTTCTCAAATAGTTTTCAGAAGGTTTTAAAAACTTTTGCCCAGTCTGGTAACCTTCTGCTCTGATACCAAATGTAACACCCCGCCTCCGCTAGGGTCACTCGCAAAGGAATGCACTAGCTTTAGAGGGGCATTATTGGTAAACATGCACAGAAATATCACAAGATAGAACATATAAAATAGCGGAAGTAAAATCGAACTTTCATAAACATTAATAATTAAGGTCTAAAGCCTTTTTACATCAGAGTACATCAAAACCTGTCTTGCAATAATAAAGAAGCATAAAAACCTTTTCATAAATTATTCCCCAAAGTAAAGCGGTGAGGCAGCCATAGCCAAGAGAAGACCAAGCTATACATCAAGCCATACATGATGACCTTCAACAGAAGAAGTCCGAACTAAACAACATCATTTCCTCCCTGAAACCTGGGGGGGAACGGAAGACGAAGAGGCGAAAGAAAACGGGGTCAGTCATAAAGACTGGTAAGTCCTATCTACTTCCAGTATAAAAACAGGTAAAGGTAACATGACATGCATAAACTGAAAGTAAACATAAGGATGACTACAAGATAGATAAACTAAACCAGGTTAACAGGCTGAACTACTGTAGCAAGCTAAACTAAGGTATCGTGATAAACCACGGTGTCATGATAAATCAAGGTATCACATCGTCAGGTTTCTATCAACTATACTATCCCAAGGTATCTACCCCGTCTAATATCCCACGGTATCTATTATGTATATTTTTCCTGGTTCTAACATGTATATCTGCTCTGCACCTCTCGTACTAGTATCCCTCCCCGCGTCATGTGTTAACCATGAATGTCCCTTGCCCCATGTCATGAAATGGTCCATGTCATCCTAACATATAGCATATGTAGGTTTTCCCCACTCGTATGTTTCTTTCCATGTATAAGTTCAGTCCTTTGCCGTAGGCCATACGGGTTTTTCCATGTAAACGTTTTATCCTTGAAGTTGTTTTGGACTGCAACCCTTGATCTAGTTGTGTTTCCATACCATGAACTATCGCGCGTCCACTTAGGATTTATGCCACCTAGGACCGCTAGGGATTATGCTACCTAATGAACGTTTTCGTGTCTCGGTTTGGGTCTTGGCCACCTAGGACCACTAGGGATTACGCCACCCGTCAACCGCGCCCTTGATCCCACGTATGTATCGTGAATCGTTTTCCATGTCTAGATGCACATGTTCCCCAATGTGCCATCCGAGTTCCGTGCCAGGGCAAATCAAGAAATACGGAACTCGGTCGGGAGCTTTAAATCGTCTGCTGATGCAGATATCAAGGTCTGTTTTTGTACCCGTGGCTATGGTCCCACGTGACCCCTCCCTCAACTACTGAAAGGCAATCCAAGAAAAATCATGTATAAGAACCACTCCACGGCCCCACTATAGCCCACTTCCCTACGGGCCAACCTCACCCATGACTCGATAGCAAGCACATGGTCTGTTGGGGGTTCTCTGCCTTTCCGTACGTACACGATTGACTAAAGATGGTAGGTAGTCGGCGATGTGCTATCCAGGGCAAAAACCAAGAATCGTCGACTCCACGCTAATCCATCCCAGTCTTTAGGTCGCTCGCATAGCAACCAAGGCATACTCTTGGTCCTTCTAACGCAGACCTTAACCTCTCATGAGCCTAGTATAATTACCTGGCAGCCCACAGAGGGATCCCAAGAATATCCTCACGTCCCCCGAAGCTTCCACTTCGGCACCCAGTGCGCGGGAGCTTTTATCCAAGTCAGATAACTTGCTCCTCCTCGTATACTAAGCGATGACCTACCGTATCAGGTTACTCATCGCTTTGTGAATTAATCCTATGTCCTTAGCTAAGAATTATTACTTAGTTACCCTTAACTAAGGTTTACCACTTAGCTTCCTTTCCCGTTGTCCTTGATTAACCACGATTCTATACCTAGTTCCTCTAACTAGGGTTTGTCTTATTGGGTTAAGTGTTATCATTCAAGTCCATGCCTTAACCCACCCACGAATCACGTCAAGATTGGCTAAGTATTTAAGTTCAAGACTTAGCCCTACAAGTTGGTTAAGTGTACCCAGAGGCTCATGACTTAACCCTATCAAGTCAAATCGGTCAAGTACTAGCTTACCTTAATCCTATCGGATTATCTTGCTAGATCGATTAAGCATAGATTATCTTAATCCCATCAAATTATCGAGTCGGATTGGTTAAGTATAGGTGGGCTTAACCCCATCCTCTAATCGTACTACAATGGTTAAGTATATTCTAAAAAGGTCTTGTGACTTAACCTTATCAGGTCCGCGTATTAGATTGGTTAAGTGTAGGTTACTTAACCCCATCAAATCATCATGTATAATTGGTTAAGTATAAGTTGCTTAACCCCATTAAATTATCACGTTAAGTTGGTTAAGTATTGGTTACTTAACCTCATTGAATTACCAAGTTTAAGTTGGTTAAGTGTTTAACTTAACCCCATCGAATTACCGTGTTTAGATTAGTTAAGTGTGGATTACTCAACCCCATCTAATTACCGTGTTTAGATTAGTTAAGCGTCAATTACTTAACCCCATCTAATTACCGTGTTTAGATTAGTTAAGTCTTAATTACTTAACCCCATCTAATTACCAAGTCTAAGTTGGTTAAGTGTCATTAAGAAATCAAGTCCGGTCCCACTTAACCTACCCATTCGTGTCATATCGGTTAAGTGTCATTAGTCAAATTTACTTAACCTTATCATGTGGCATTAATTTAATTAATGCACCCTCAACCTCTCACATTAGACCTTGTTGTGGTTACTAGTTAAGCCGGGCGGGTCCGGGTAGATTTACACCACAACCTAGTCTAACCTCGGGTCTTAAGCGCGACATGACCAACTTCTCACATTGGATCCTATTGTTTGTAGCTACTAGTTAAGCCGGGCGGGTCCGAGTAGATTTATGCTACAAACTCAACCCAACCTCGAGTTGGCCACTTCCATGTTTGGTCTAGTGTTATATTACACTTACAACCCATACGTGTCTAATTTCAAGTCCCAAGTTTACCCCACGTGTCATGCCCCCATTTTGGTTCAACTTACATGTCGTGTTCACATGTAACCTCAAGTCAAGTTTTCATGTCGTATTCAAGTCAAGATTTCGCGTCATGTTCATGTTTATCTAACTACCCCCAAAGTCGTGTTTTCCAATGCAAGCAAAAGCGAGTCAACATAGTAAGGATACTACGTCACATATTGGCCTCAAAACATGCATGATGCCAAAAAGGGATTGGCTTCCACATGCACAACCTTGGCCAAAAACATGCATAGTGTCATAAGGTGATTTGGCCACAAACATGCATAGCATAAAAGGGGATTACTTGCATAAGTGTTCATGTCATAAACCTATCATGAAGGGATGAACATGCCCATGTTACTCATGTGATAAAAAGGTAAACTTGCATATTATCATAAGGGATTTCGGGTTCATATACTTGCATAGCCTCAAAGTCACATTCATGCACATGTTTCATGAGTCAAAGTGGTTTCAAGTGTGTGTGCTAACATACCACAAGCAAAGGTCCAATCTTGCATGGCAAACTAGGTCCAATGTAACATGAATAGCATGGTTTAGTCGCTACAACATAACCCAAAGTCATATGTTCATGATAAAGGGGCAAACTAGGTTCCCATAGGCTAACATACTCATGTTACTTTGCATTTTATCCCATGTCACATCAAGATCATCGTTTAAATCTACAAGTAGCTAGAACTTACATAGCGTGGCAAGAGGACTAGGAGCATGAATCGTTTTGACGAAGAAAGGTGGCTCCTTTGATGAAGATCCGTCATGAAACTCGCATAGCAACGTTGATTTGGCCTCTATTTGGTGTAGCAAGCTTGCACCTTTTGATTTGAACCCGATTTGAATGCATAGGCTCTAAGGATTGGAGATGGAGGCCATGATCAAAATTGATTTTGGCAGCACTTAGTTGCTAGGTTTGATTTTTAGGGATTTAGGTTAGGTTTAGGGTCTTTTTATAGAGATTAGGATAGTTTTAGGCCCTTAGATTAACCCTAGGACCAACCTGGACCGTCAGATTTCAAACCAGGCCCAAAAACCTAGCCAAGATAGAAAATAGGTGCACTAGACCAGAAACAGCCGACAGGGCAAGTCGACAGCCCTGTCGACTTGCCTGTCGACATGCCTGTCGACTAGCAAGTCGACAGCCCTGTCGACAGCCCAGTCGACTTGTCTGGGCGGGAATTTTCCCGCCTGGCCCCATTTCTGCATGTTTTGAAATTCAAGTTTCCCGAAAACTTCTTTGGGCCTTAACCGGGTCATACGGACTCCGATTTACAAAATTTCGGACTCTATTTCGCGTATTTTTCCGAGTCAAACGCAATGGCATAGCCCGTTTTACTTGATTCAGAACTTAAAATAAAATTCTGCCTTGATTCTCGTTTTAACATGTTATCGAAATACGGGTTGTTGCAGCCTTAACCTCTCACATTAGACCTTGTTGTGGTTACTAGTTAAGCCGGGCGGGTCCGGGTAGTTTTACACCACAACTTGGTCTAACCTCGGGTTCAAGGTACAACATGACCAACTTCTCACATTGGGTCCTATTGTTTGTAGCAACTAGTTAAGCCGGTCGGTTCCGGGTAGGTTTACGCTACAAACTCAACCCAACCTCGAGTTGGTCACACTTATATTTTCTAAGTGTCATGTCCATCATGTTTCCAAAACATGTTACAAGTTTTCAAGAATTTGGGTAGACCTAACTTAATAGGTAAATTCCCAATGGGTAGACCTAACTTAATAGGTAAATTCCCAATCTTATGTTTTTATGTCTTTTAAGTTTACGCAACCCCAAACGCAATCCCATCGCTTACATATCGCAATAGCGCATAAAGGATAGAAAGAGGGAACTTGGCATAATCATGACATAAAGATGTTGAAGCCACAAGTTCAACATGGTGGCATATGAAATGTACATACGTTCATATACTTGCATATTACATTTTTAGGCCTCAAAAGCATGCATAAAACCAAACTTAGCATATTGGTGATACATGGTGATAAATGACATGTAGAAATGGCCATAAGTTCGCATTTAGCCTCACATGCAAGTTATCATAAGGGATATGATAACTTACATGTTGCCAAAATGCAACCTTTAGCATAAAGCTTGAAGCTTTAAGCTCATAAGCCCAAGATAAGCTTGCATAACATGATAACATGAACAAAATGATCAACCCAAACTTGCATAACATAACTTGCATATCATATGACAACTTGCATAACATAACATGATAAACTTGCATATCATAACATATCAAACTTGCATATCATGGCAAACTTGCATATCATAATGATCACCCAAACTTGCATCATTCATTTAACTTTAGAGTTCAAATATGAAAGTAGAAAAGGGCTTACAATGCTTATGAAGACACAAAAATATGACAAAGCCCTTATGCAACCAAATAAACCCAAAATGCAAGCTCCAAATCAATAAAAACCCTTGCTTTACGATGCAAATATAGAAACTTGACTTGAATGCAAGCTAATAACACTCATACAAGCTTGAAAACACTTGTATGCATGGAAAATCTCTCATAGAATTAATTTAGAAATTTTTATGAAGAGAGTGGAGGCCATGAGAGGGATAATTTTGCCATAGTTTAGTTGTAGGATTGATTAATGATGATTTAGGGTTAGGTTAGGGTCTTATTTATAGAGATTAGGACTAGTTTCAACCCTAGGATTAAACCCTAGTTTCAATCTCAGCCCTCAAAACCGAATCTGGCCCCCAAGCTCAACACAAACCCAAAATGGTGCACCAGGCAGGACTGCCCGGCTGAGCCAAGTCGACAGGGCTGTCGACTTGGTCCAACCAAGTCGACTCCCAAGTCGACAGGGCTGTCGACTTGGGTGCTCTGGCGGGAATTTTCCCGCCTGGCCCAATCTGCCCTAATTTTCCAAATTCAAACTTGAATTTGAAATTTGTTTTTACTTTGAATTTTTCAGAAAACTTCGTTGGGCCTTAATCGGGTCATACGGACTCCGATTTTCGAAAACTCGGACTCTATTTCGAGTATTTTTCCGAGACGAACGCAATGGCATAGCCCGTTTCCCTTGATTCAGATTTATAAATTAAATTCTGCCTCGATTTACATTATAACAGGTTATTGAAAATACGGGTTGTTACATTCTCCCCTCCTTAAAGGATTTCGTCCCCGAAATCTTCAAGTTAGGAAGAACATATCCTACCATCCAACATCCATCTACTCAAAACATCATCCACGAGCAATCATTGTCCTTACAAGATTCTAAATGTTGTATGAACATATGCAAAGGTGTGTGTATATGTACTTATCTAATGCAAATATCATCAATGCAAATTATGTTAGTGAAATGAATCCATATGTATGCAATTCCTAACATAATGTATAACATTTATATGTGTGCACATAACATACACCCATATGCAACATCCATGTGATAACACAAAAATTTTCATCCATGAATAAGCATAAACACTCATGCATATGTAATATGAGGAGTGTGTGAGCCGATCTAGTGCCTAACGTGTATATGCATCCACGAGTAACCACTTGCAAACACTTGCAACCACTTGCAACCATCAAGCATAACATGTTTCAAACACATGTTTCATCCAAAGGGTTTCTACCTAAGGTTCTCATGACAAGATTAACACGATAAACTAGATAAATATGGATAGCAAAGAGAAAGATATGCTAACAAAGAAAAGAGATTGAGAGTGTACCCTCAAAAAGGAATGGATAAAGCCCACGCATCTTCTCCTCGGTTTCCCAAGTTGCGTCTTCTTCGGCTTCACCCCATTGAACCTTCACCAACTTGACCTCTCGATTCCTTAGCTTCTTGGTCTCCGTCCCCAAGATACGAATCGGAGCTCTCCTCAAGGTAGCCTCTTTCTCCACTTCCACATCTTTCAGAACACTTGGCTCAACAACCTCTGCTGATTCATGTAAACACTTCCGGAGATGCGAGACATGAAAAACATCGTGTACTCTGGCAAGCTTCTCGGGCAACTCCACTCTATAAGCCATCTGCCCGATCCTTTCTATAATAGGGAATGGTCCAACAAACCTTGGTGCTAACTCCCCAACGGCTCCAAATCGGACCACATTCCGCAAAGGAGAAACCTTCACGGAAACCATATCCCCAACATCAAACTCCAAATCAGTTCTTCGCTTATCAGCATAGGATTTCTGTCGGTCTTGGGCCGCTTTCATCCGTCTCTGAATCAACTCGACCTTCTCGGATGTATCTCTGATCATATCAGGCCCAAGTATAAGCTTATCTGTAGTCTCCTACCAACATGTAGGCGACTTGCACGGCCTCCCATATAAAGCTTCAAATGGTGCCATCCCTATGCTTGCCTGATAACTGTTATTATATGCAAACTCAACAAGAGGAAGATGGTCTTCCCAAGTACCACCAAAATCCAGAATAAAAAGCCTCAACAGATCCTCGAGTACCCTATTCACCCTTTCGGTTTGACCGTGCGTCTGTGGGTGATAAGCCGTACTTAGATTCAACCTCGTGCCCATAGCTTCTTGCAAGCTATTCCATAATTGACTTGTAAAGATTGGGTCACGGTCACTGACTATACTAGAAGGGACTCCATGTAGTCTCACAATCTCACGAAGATATACAGACACTAGCCAAGATGCGGTCCTCTTGCTCTTCACCGGAATGAAATGAGCACTCTTCGTAAGTCTATCCACAATAAACCAAATGCTCGTATTCCCTTTCCTTGACCTTGGTAGCCCATCGATAAAATCCATGGAAATACTCTCCCACTTCCATAGTGGAACGTCTAGAGGATGCAATAGCCCACCGGGCTTCTTCGACTCGGCCTTAACTTGCTGGCAAATGATACATCTAGAGACAAACTCTGCCACATCCTTCTTCATCCCAGGCCAAAAGAAAATGCGCTTCATATCTTTATACATCTTATCTCCGCCCGGATGTATAGTCAACTTAGAGCGATGTGCTTCCTCAAGAACTTTTCTTACTAAATCTTCTACCATTGGGACACATAACCTTCCGTCTCTCCTCAGCCAACCCTTGTCATCAATAGAATATCGAGCGAGATGACTAGACGCCTCTCCTCGAATCAGCTTATCCATAATCTCAACTATCTGAGGGTCTTCTCTCTGCGAAGCCCCAACTTGATCAAGAAGGGTAGGTCTGAGTTCCAGAGATGCTAAAGAACCGGTCATCGACTCAATCGCCAAAGAGAAATCAAAGGTTGCCACATACTCTAAATTCTTCATCTCAACGAATAGAGGACTCAGAGTCAACCTTTTTCTACTCAATGCATCTACTACCACATTCCCCTTGCCAGGGGTATAAGCTATCTCAAAATCGTAGGACGCCAAGAATTCCATCCATCTTTGTTGCCTTAGATTCAGATCCTTCTGAGAAAAGAGATACTTCAATGACTTGTGATCGGTATAAAGCTCAAATCTTTCTCCCAGAAGATAATGGCGCCAAGCCTTGAGTGCATATACTATTGCTGCCAACTCTAAGTCATGAGTGGGATAATTCTTCTCATGCACTTTGAGTTGTCTACCGCCAAAGCATATCACCCTTCCTTCTTGCATCAGAACAGCTCCTAACCCCGTGCCACATGCATCGGTGTATACTGTAAATAACTTCCCTCCATCGGGCAAAGCTAGAACAGGTGCTGATGTGAGAGCTCTCTTGAGCTTCTGAAAAGCAAGCTCGCATTCTATGCTCCAAGCAAAAACTAAATTTTTCTTCGTCAATTTAGTGAGAGGAGCGGAAATCTTCGCGAAGTCCTTGATGAACTTCCGGTAAAAGCCTGCAAGACCTAGAAAACTTCTCACTTCGGTTGCATTCCTTGGAGTCTTCCAATCCTGAACTGCAACTACCTTAGCGGGATCCACCGCTAAGCCATGCTTAGATACTATATGCCCAAGGAATCTAACTTCCCTTCTCCAAAAGTGACACTTGGAGAACTTGGCCTTCAACTGATGCGCTCTAAGAGTATCCATCACCTCCACGAGATGCCTTGCGTGCTCTTCCTCATCCTTAGAGAAGATCAGAATATCATCTACGAAGACCACGACAAACTTGTTCAAGAACTCCCTGAACACCCTACTCACCAAGTCCACGAAATATGCGGGTGCATTAGTCCAGCCGAACGGCATGACAAGCCATTCGAAGAATCCATCTGGAGTTCTGAACGCAGTCTTGTCTATACTATCTTCAGCTACCCCGAGCTGATGGAATCCAGTAGCAAGATCAAGCTTGAGAGAAAACAGAAGCACCGATAAGTTGGTCAAAGAGATCATCAATCCTCGGTAACGGGTGTCTGTTCTTCTTAGTCAGCTTATTCAACTCTCGATAGTCAACACAAAGTCGGAGAGAACCATCTGCCTTGGTAGCAAATACCACAGGCGCTCCCCATTCAGAGATACTTCGTCTAATGAAGTTCTTCTCAAGCAACTCCTTCACTTGCTTACTTAGCTCCCGCCTTTCACGCGGAGCCATGTGCCGAACGGGCAAAGAAACCGGCTTTGCATTATCCACCAGATAAATGCCGAAATCAATCTCTCGCTTAGGGGGCAACCCCCTAACTTCATCGAAAACATCCGGATACTCTCGAACCACTCTCACAGACTGAAGAGTTTCCATTGACGAGTCGAGTGATTCAAGATAGCACAACATGACGGGACCTCTCGGATTACAAGAAATTTCTAGGGTGTTCCCGAGGCGAGTCACGAGCCTCACAACCCTATGCTCACAATCAAGGATGGCTCCATATCTGGACAACCAATCCATGCCCAATATCAATCCGTATCCCCTAAAACCAAGAACATAAGCACTACACAAGAACTCTACACTCAGTATAGAGATCCTCAAATCCCCACATATCATAGACAGGTGGGCGGAACCCCCAATAGGATTTGAGACACAGACGGGATCATCTACCAAGCTAGTACTAAGGTGCAAACTATCAACAAGATCAGATGAGATAAAGCTATGCGATGCACTAGAATCAAACAAGGTACGAACTGGAAAATCAGAAATATATACAAGGCTCTCAACAGAAATACTACCTCGATCGGGAACTGGAGCGACATTGAGAGCATGAACTTGCCCTCCTGAAGGTCCAGCACGCTGAGTCTGACCCTGGCCTTGCCCTTGCTTCTTCGGGCAATCCTTACTGAAATGTCCAGTCTCACCGCAGAAAAAGCATTCACCGTTCTTCCTTTTCCTCTTCTTACAATCCTTAATAAGATGCCCAACTGAACCGCAATAATGGCACTTCCCCTTGTTGTTCTTGCCCTTGTTGTTGTTCCCCTTGTTGCCTTGACTCTTGTTCTTGTTCTTGTTCTGATTGCCTTGACTGCTCTGACCACTTGGATTACCCTGATTTCCTTTCCACTGGGAATCAGTCTTCTTGGCTTGAGTATCATTCATCTTGATCTCTTTCTAGGCATCTCCCTGAAGTAACGCCATATCAACCAAGCTCTCAAACGTGGCCCCATGGGGAATATGTGACATAGCCAATCCCTGCAACGGCTCATTCAATCCTCTAGCAAAACGAAGAGCCTTCTTCTGAGGAGTATTCACCATATCCAAGCCAAAACGAGCTAACTGATTGAAATTGTTCACATATTCTTTGACAGACATATCTCCTTGTTTCAAAGTTATGAACCTCTCCATTTGCAGATTCTCCTCAGCAGAAGATAGAAACTTAAGCACGAACCTTGCCCTGAAATCGGCCCAAGTCTCAACAGGCCTAGTACCATTGGTGACTTCCCACCAATAAGCGGCTTCATCCTTCATAAGCCAAATCGCCAACAAGATCCTCTGATCGTCTAACCCAAAGATAGCAAATAAATCCTCGGTCTCTTTCAACCAATTTCTGGCCTCTACAAAAGTCTCAGTGCCTTGAAAGTTCATGCCACCCATTGCTTCGAAATCTTTGCAAGTCTTTGCGAAGTCAGCTTGAGGATGCTGAGGGGGACGAGGAAGAGGAACCTCAGCGACAGGAGGAGGAGGAACATTAACTACCAGAGGAGGAGGAGGAACATCTGTGGGGCCGGCTTCGGTCGCCCTTGCCTCCAAAAGTCTCCTATACCAAACAGGTACGTGTACTCCCTCCGGAATAGCAAAGTTATCGGCCATACCGAAAACGAAGAAAAAGACAGATTCAGAATGGAGAAAAACAAAGGAATTTTGCTAATGGCTTTTTGGGGAATAGCCTTTAAAATAAACTAGACTTTTCTTTGGAAAATACTTTATACTTGGTTTTGAAAATAGTTTTTCAAAAGTTTTTAAAAAACCTTTTTGTTCCTTCTCGTAAACCATATGCTCTGATACCAAATGTAACACCCCACCTCCGCCAGGGTGTCTCTTGCAAGCACTCTGACTTTGGAGGGGCGTTAAAACAGGTAAACATGCATAATGATATATCAAGGCAGAACAAGAACATATGTATATATGTAAACAGAGTAAATAAGGTAAGTAAAACAGCGGAAGATTTCAAACAATTTCAAAACAAGTCTGGTACAACATAGCTTTCCAAATAAACAAGTCTAGATAAAACAACATCAACTGAAAAACTGAAATACATAAGTACTATCCCCAAAATAAGTGATAACCATAGCTAGCTTCATGTCGAAACCGTACATGAGCTGAAATCCCACAAGCAAGCAATCCGAAATCCAAGCTAAGCTCCAACGTTCCCACCCTGAGAACCTGGGGGGGGGGGACGGAAGAAAAGAGGCGAAAGAAAACAGGTCAGTCAAAAAGACTGAGTAAGCCCTACTACAATCAATGTAAACTGATAAAGTTAACTGGCATGAGAAGCAGGGATGAACATAAGGATAACAACATACTAGCATGATGATTAACTAACAAGGTAGATAAAGCTGTCATCGCATAATCAGGCTTAAGGTTTTGCACCATAGGTGTACTAGCAAGCTAACATGATTTGAATAAACAAGTATTGATCCCTTGGCCCAAGCTTTGGCCCAATAACATGAAGTGACCCTAATACGAGGTCCAATAACATGAAGTGACCCTAGGTCCAACCAAACGGTCTAGTCGATCGGCTCCCTATAAGCCTAACTCGTCACGTGTTGGTGTCAATGCGGCCCAAACATAATTGTAGTCAGACTGTGCAGGGTCTCCCGTCGGGTGTATCAAGCCCTAGGGTGCCAACCACTGGACACCATAAACATGAGTGCACAGTCTCGATCTACTGGTACCCGTGCATGCTTTCCCCGGCTTCGGACTATGTGCACGACCATAGTCCGCCCGGAACTACACCGGCGTACCCTCTGCCGTCGCTTTTGGTCACTTACCTCCTAGTCCAGTAATCGTGCCCCCTCCCTAGCCTAGTCCCTAGGGTCTTAATGATACAAACTTGGGATTACTGCTGGAGTGGACCCCCATTGCTAGGATTTTTCTAGTGGGTTAAGTACGGTTTAACCCTCCTGCTAATCATGGATTAACTTGGTTAAGTGTAACGATGAGTTCACGACTTAACCCTGATTAATCTACCAAGCCCAAATTGGTCAAGTATTAAGTGGACCATGACTTAACCCTAATCATGAGGCATTAATTAATTTAATGCGCCTTAACCTCTCACATTAGACCTTGTTGTGGTTACTAGTTAAGCCGGGCGGGTCCAGGTAGCTTTACACCACAACTTGGTCTAACCTCGGGTTCAAAGTACAACATGACTAACTTCTCACATTGGGTCCTATTGTTTGTAACAACTAGTTAAGCCGGTCGGTACCGAGTAGGTTTACGCTACAAACTCAACCCAACCTCGAGTTGGTCACACTTATATTTTCTAAGTGTCATGTCCATCATGTTTCCAAAACATGTTACAAGTTTTCAAGAATTTGGGTAGACCTAACTTAATAGGTAAATTCCCAATGGGTAGACCTAACTTAATAGGTAAATTCCCAATCTTATGTTTTTATGTCTTTTAAGTTTACCCAACCCCAAACGCAATCCCATCGCTTACAAATCGCAATAGCGCATAAAGGATAGAAAGAGGGAACTTGGCATAATCATGACATAAAGATGTTGAAGCCACAAGTTCAACATGGTGGCATATGAAATGTACATATGTTCATATACTTAAATATTACATTTTTAGGCCTCAAAAGCATGCATAAAACCAAACTTAGCATATTGGTGATACATGGTGATAAATGACATGTAGAAATGGCCATAAGTTCGCATTTAGCCTCACATGCAAGTTATCATAAGGGATATGATAACTTACATGTTGCCAAAATGCAACCTTTAGCATAAAGCTTGAAGCTTTAAGCTCATAAGCCCAAGATAAGCTTGCATAACATGATAACATGAACAAAATGATCAACCCAAACTTGCATAACATAACTTGCATATCATATGACAACTTGCATATCAAACTTGCATAACATAACATGATAAACTTGCATATCATGGCAAACTTGCATATCATAATGATCACCCAAACTTGCATCATTCATTTAACTTTAGAGTTCAAATATGAAAGTAGAAAAGGGCTTACAATGCTTATGAAGACACAAAAATATGACAAAGCCCTTATGCAACCAAATAAACCCAAAATGCAAGCTCCAAATCAACAAAAACCCTTGCTTTATGATGCAAATATAGAAACTTGACTTGAATGCAAGCTAATAACACTCATACAAACTTGAAAACACTTGTATGCATGGAAAATCTCTCATGGAATTAATTTAGAAATTTTTATGAAGAGAGTGGAGGCCATGAGAGGGATAATTTTGCCATAGTTTAGTTGTAGGATTGATTAATGATGATTTAGGGTTAGGTTAGGGTCTTATTTATAGAGATTAGGACTAGTTTCAACCGTAGGATTAAACCCTAGTTCCAATCTCAGCCCTCAAAACCGAATCTGGCCCCCAAGCTCAACACAAACCCAAAATGGTGCACCAGGCAGGACTGCCCGGCTGAGCCAAGTCGACAGCCAAGTCGACAGGGCTGTCGACTTGGTCCAACCAAGTCAACTCCCAAGTCGACAGGGCTGTCGACTTGGGTGCTCTGGCGGGAATTTTCCCGCCTGGCCCAATCTACCCTAATTTTCCAAATTCAAACTTGAATTTGAAATCTGCTTTTACTTTGAATTTTTCTGAAAACTTCGTTGGGCCTTAATCGGGTCATACAGACTCCGATTTTCGAAAACTCGGACTCTATTTCGCGTATTTTTCCGAGACGAACGCAATGGCATAGCCCTTTTCCCTTGATTCAGATTTATGAATTAAATTCTGGCTCGATTTACGTTATAACAGGTTATTGAAAATACGGGTTGTTACACGGCCTTTGTGGCATAGCTTTGTGTAACGTTTACTTCGCGAGTTTCACACCCGGTATGAACCAAAAACGGGAGAAGGACATCAGGGAGGGCATGCGTTTCTTTCTAGTTAGAAGTGGCGTCAGTGGTTTTACATGCCCTGACGAGTTTGACTTATGTGGTTGTTGCTGTTGCGAGGCGCCTCGGTTTGATCGGACGATTCGGGTCCGTTGGAGTCATTTAGTTGGCTCACCTACACCCCATAGGGCGGGGAAACGCATGTTCAGGCATTTTAATCCACATCGGTGGACCGGCCCTGACGATCCAAGGGTCACTCAAGCTCTGATCCTGAGGGGCGGACTAGAGCGTCTCGAATCGGTTGAGGACTATCTTTTGCCTCGGTTCATAGATGGAAATCCAATTTCCAAATGCGTGACACCTGCGGTTTTGATTGTAGAGCCTAGTATGGCGACATGATATATGGTACCCATGCCGTTTATGATTGATACTTATGATTTGAAGTTGTTTTATACACTATACCCTTATAATAGTATCAAAAGATTTGTTTTAAACGTATCAAGCATTCTTTGGCTGTTATAAGGGAAAACCTTATCCCCCGACTTGTATTGCATTGTGTGATAGGACCTGGGTCTTATAACAGCTTCATTTTTCTTTATTTAGCATTGCGCTGTTTGTTTTATGCACTAGTATTCTTGGGAGGAAACTCGTTCCGTGTTATACGGCGTGGTCCCTTGATTTACCTAACTTTAAAAATAAAGATTAATAACTGTTTTAGTTCTCACAACAGTCCCATGACTGACCTGGAGTTTATTGTTTTAACCTAAACTCTGGGTGCCCCTATTTTGACAGGGGCAGCTAGTAGTTTTGGTTTTGCAGATTTATATCCACATGATCCTGGGTTTATGTAACAACCCTGAATTTTGGGGCCAATTTATTTTAAGTAATTTTAATGAGTTTTGATATTTAAAATAATCTATTTTTAAATAATAATGATCACAAATTTGGTTCAAATCGAAGTTAGAATGAATAATTTAATTTTAATTATAAAAAGAGTTAGAAATAGCGCGGTAGTTTGAAAAGTCAAACTTGAACTTTGACTGACAGTACAGGACGCAAAATTTAACGGATTTTAGTGAAACCAAAAATATTAGAATCTATTTAAAAATATTTTTCCAACGAATCCGAAAAATCGAAATTTCATAGCGGAAATCAAAAGTTATGGCCAATTCAATTTTTAGAAAGGTCGATAGGTAATTTGCATAGGTCAATAATGCTAGTTTTTGCATATAAAGGAATTTCGACTTGATACCACTTCCATTGAGTTCAAAATGGTGTTTCTGCATTGAAAAAGTATAAACACTTATATATTTCGAGTTTCGGAAATTATTGATTTAAAAATGTATTTTTAATATTAAATATATACGCCTTAAAAATGGAAATTTTGCAAACGACCTCCGTTTTTGACGAGACCACTTTTGTTGGATCCGGAATATTAAATTATTACTAGATTCCAAAATTCGTAATTTTTGGAGTCAGTATGTGGTCGTTATTAATTTTACAGTGAAAAACGGTCAATTTTCAGACTTTAAAAATTCATAATTTATTCATACGGACTCGGAATTTAACGAAAGCAGTTTCTTTGAATCCGTAATGTCAAGAAATATTTATGTTTCAATTTTCATAAAAATTGGAATTCGTAGTTGTTAACACGAATTTTTAGAATATGAAAATGGGTGCAAATTGTATAAATAAATACATAAAAGGGTAATTGGGCCTAATAACATTCTTATCCCCATATAAAATATCTTTTCCTCAGCCATTAGCTGAATCATAACCCTAAACCTACCAGCCACCTTCTCCTTCTTCATTTTCATGGCCTCCACTCTAATTAATTCTTTGCAAATAAGCCCCTGAAAACAAAACAATTTATAACTCTCAATCCAAACCAAATCAGACCAAACCCTTTCTGGGTTTTGTTCATCTTCTTATCCTCTATCTACCACGAAAAATTCAAGACCTATCGTCGCACGGGTTCGCCGGAATCTCAATCTAAAGGCAGCAGCCATATTTTCGTTTTTTGGCTATTGCGGGCCCCACGAAGAGAGTTAGGTCGAGCGACTTCAGGCAGAGGTAGAGGGGAACCATACGGTTCTTTTGGCGGTGGTGGCATGGTCTCAGGTGGTCGGAGTTGGCCGGAATATCAATTTTATTGGAGGGGTGCTGAAAACAGGACAGTCGCAAAGATGGGCAATTTCCCGCCAATCCGTGCATTTTCAGGCGAAGTGACAAACAGAGAAGTTGTTCGGGAGGTCGAGGCCAAGCTACTGTAAAAATTTGGGGGCATTTAGAGCACCGAGGCGGCTGCAGCACCAAGATGAACGGAAACTGTACTTTTCCGTTCATCTGCAGATCGTGGGCCCCACATGGCGAATTGGAGAGTGGGACCACCAGCCGTGGAAAGAGGGGGAGAAGCCGGAGAGAATGGCGCTGGTTTCGTGCAATTCCGACGTACGGTTTGGCTGTGGCGAGCATTTTAAATTCAGGGTGTTGTTTGAAAAAAAAAGGTTAGGGGCTTAAACGCGAAACATTTATGTTCTATATTCGTAATGCAATATCTTTTACATACGAGATCGAAATTTGACGATTTCAGGTCTGCTGTGATCGTGGCGATGAGAGTTTCGCGTGGACACCAAATTTGTCCAATTTGGAGAAAATTGAAATTTTTGGTAATTTTTACAAATTTAAATATTATTTTAATCGATTTGTTAACTTCGCAAGTGCATAACTTTTTGTCACGTTATCGAAATTGCATGAAACTGAATCCGTTGAGATCGTTATGTCAAGAGCTTCGAGCGAGCAGTAATTTTGTCCAATTTGGAGCAAGTTGGGAATCTGGGTAATTTTGATAATTTAAATTAATTATTTAATTATTACAAACTTCGAAAATTCATATCTTTTTGATACGAACTCGAAATCGCAAGAAACAGGATTTGCTGCGATCAGTGAGTCGAGAGCTACGCGTAGACACTAATTTCATCAAATTTGGAGCATGTTGAATTTTGAGCTAAAATTGGGCCCGAACCGTCATTTAAGGCCGGCAAAGGTGAGAACTCTTTTGCTCACTCAATTTTCAAATAGTTATTTATTTTTATAATTAAATGTAAATAAATTATTGGTGATGGAAGTAATTGTTTGTTGAACGGATTGTGGATTTGGATGTCATGTCATGTTATGTTTGAAATTGAAAATATTAACAGGTTAAACTAATGATTTATTATTTATGATAATTTAAAATGATGTTACACTGCCATTGACAAGTTACTTGACTTGTTGATGTTGATTGGGACGATTGTTTTACACCTAGCCCAAGTGCACAAAATTATGTGTTGGTTGAAACCCACACGGGTCTTGGGTTGATATTTGACTACACATCACCCTTGTGTTTAGTGTAAATTGCACTTTGGTTGTTATGTGAATGGTTGACATTATTATAGAATAAGTGCAATGTTTGAAATCCGTGTAATTAAATTACATGGAAATTATGTGAGTCTCATTCCAATTTTGAGTTAAAGAATATTATAATCCAGTATTCAATTAAAAGAACCAAAGGATGGTTTCCATGTTTTCAAATGGGAAGGTACGTATTGTCAAAGTTACAATAAAAAGAGTGAATTTGGAAGATAACATTTTTATTAGTAAAAAATTTACAATAAGAGATTAGAATTAAAAAGATACCCTTTTTAATTTTCAACATGTTAAATTAGGAAGATTTACATTTTTTTTATGTAATAAAAAGAATGGACTTTACATTGTAATTAAAGAGTAAATTTTACATTGTAAAGAATGGATTTTATATTGAAAATTTGACGATGTAAATAGAAAGACGATCTTTTTATATTGAGAATATAAAGACAATATTTTTATTGTAAATAAAAAGATCACATCTTTGTTTTGAAAAGATAATATTTCTACATTGTAAAATAGAAAAGTTAATATTTTTACATTGTAAAATAGAAAAGATGATATTTTTACATTGTAAATTAAAGAAGTTAATATTTTTACATAGTAAAATAGAGAAGTTGATATTTTTACATTGTGGAATATAAAAACTGATATTTTTACATTACAAGTATAAAAGTTGATATCTTTACATTGTAAATATAAAAGAGAACACTTTTACATTGTACATAAAAAGATGATGTTTTTACATTGTAAGTAAAAGAATGAAATTTTATGATGTAAAATAAAGTTGCATCATTTTTATATGCAAATATAAGATAGAAAATGACGATGAAATAAAGTTGCATCATTTTTATATGCAAATATAAGATAGAAAATGACGATGAAATAAAGTTGCATCATTTTTATATGCAAATATAAGATAGAAAATGATGATGAAATAAAGTTGCATTTTTATATGCAAAAAAAAATAGGAGTAGGAATTTACGACGAAACAAAATTTACATTTTTATTAACGTAAATAAAAGGGATTTTCATTACATTGAAATTTTACATTTTTCTTTGTAATTAAAAGGTGAATTCCATCGTATGTCAAAATTTACATTTTTATATGTAAATTATAAAGTGAATTTATGTCGTATATTAAAAATTACATTTTTCTTTGTAATTAATATGAGAATTCCATCGTATGTTAAAATTTACATTTTTATATGTAAATTATAAAATGAATTTATGTCGTATATTAAAAATTACATTTTTCTTTGTAATTAATATGAGAATTCCATCGTATGTTAAAATTTACATTTTTATGTGTAAATTATAAAGTGAATTAATGCCGTATGTTAAAAATTACATTTTCCTTTGTAATTAACATGGAAATTTCATCGTATATTAAAGTCTACATTTTTATATGTACATTACATAGGGAATTACACTGTAGGATAAAATTTACATTTTTATATGTAATTAGAGCATGAATTTACATTGTGTGTTAAATATTACATTTTTATATGTAATGTCTATAGGAAAGTATACCGTATGACTAAACTACATTTTTCTATGCAATTAAAGGATGCAATTTCATTGTATGATCGAAATTGCATTTTTCTTATGTATATATGTAACATGAAACGAGAATGAACATTAGAAATAAAATTAATTTATTTCAATGTGAATTAGATGTAGTGTTTGCATTGTAATTACAAATCATAATTAAGAGTAGAGTTTGCATTGTCATTAGAAATTATATTTTTATATGTAATTTAAAGATTTTGAGTGTATCAAAATTTACATTTTCAGTGTAAGGAAAGAATGAATTTAGGATGCGGTAATATTATCTTCATTTTCAAATGAATTAAAATTTAGTAAGTATCGGCAATTGTGTGGAGTGTTGTTTTAATCAAACGACGTTATTACGATTAAATGATTATATATATATATAAAATTAAACGAATAGGGTGTGGTAGTTCGCGTTTTGAAATCGTACTTTTAAATGACTGTACAAGAAGATCATAAATTTTAATCGTAATAACGTCGTTTGATTAAAACAACACTCCACACAATTACCGATACTTACTAAATTTTAATTCATTTGATAATGAAGATAATATTACCGCATCCTAAATTCATTCTTTCCTTACGTTGAAAATGTAAATTTTGATACACTCAAAATCTTTAAATTACATATAAAAATATAATTTCTAATGACAATGCAAACTCTACTCTTAATTATGATTTGTAATTACAATGCAAACACTACATCTAATTCACATTGAAATAAATTAATTTTATTTCTAATGTTCATTCTCATTTCATGTTACATATATACATAATAAAAATGCAATTTCAATCATACAATGAAATTGCATCCTTTAATTGCATAGAAAAATGTAGTTTTGTCATACGGTATACTTTCCTATAGACATTACATATAAAAATGTAATATTTAACACACAATGTAAATTCATGTTTTAATTACATATAAAAATGTAAATTTTATCCTACGGTGTAATTCCCTATGTAATGTACATATAAAAATGTATATTTTAACATACGATGAAATTTCCATGTTAATTACAAAAGAAAATGTAATTTTTAACATACGACATTAATTCACTTTATAATTTACACATAAAAATGTAAATTTTAACATACGATGGAATTATCATATTAATTACAAAGAAAAATGTAATTTTTAATATACGACATAAATTCACTTTATAATTTACATATAAAAATGAAAATTTTAACATACGATGGAATTCTCATATTAATTACAAAGAAAAATGTAATTTTTAATATACGACATAAAATCACTTTATAATTTACATATAAAAATGTAAATTTTGACATATGATGGAATTCACCTTTTAATTACAAAGAAAAATGTAAAATTTCAATGTAATGAACTTAAAATAAATTTTAAATTGGCCCCAAAATCCAGGGTTGTTACAGTCTCCCCCACTTAAAAACTTTTCGTCCTCAAAAAGGGACGAAGCTAAAAGTTGATTAATTAACTGACTAATTTATATATATATTTATATATTTTTTCCCCATTGGTTTAAATAATTTCATTTGTTGATTAACTTTCAAATATATAACTTTTTATATATTCAAAATCATATTTTCCAAAATAGATTATAATTAATCGAATTTTCTTGAAACTGAAACCGTTAGGACCGTCTTGGAAAAATCTTTCCAATGATATATATTACATTAAGATCCAACGGTTAGATTCTGAGAAATGTAAAAATCAAAATTGGTTGAATGCAGCGCCATAGTCGTCATGGACTTAAGGCGTCGTTATATAAAAATTTAATTATTTTAAATAATTAAAATAGGAATGAATCGTTAATAAAAATAATTATTAATGTGTAAGAAGGATTTTCAATATATATATATATATATATACGAGGATTATTTGGAAAGTCCGAGTTTATCTCATTCCAAATAATTAAACGACGTTTAAAAATCCAAGATTGGAAGACGGCGATTGAAGACCGTCAAATCTCCACATCGAATGGACGACGATGACTGTTGCATTAGAATGGCTCGCTACCACGATAAGGTAATAGTAGGAGTTGCCCAGACGTAGTGTTGATTTGTACGGGTTTGGCTTTCGCTCAGACCTAGAGCATAAGCTTATAAATGGATTGTGTGTCTGACATCGTACTCCATTATATATCATGTTATTAATCTTCTGTCGACTGTATGGATGTTTGGTATCGGAGAATTTACTCTCTTGCTTAACACCCGTTCATATATTTCGGTAAAGGGTTGGTAGTGTGATATGGAGTGATGATGTGGCATGCTAAGATGCATATGATCAAGGCTTTGTTGAAAAGAAGGCCTTGTGGGACGATCAAAGCATAGTCTGTTTAGGCATAGCTTTGTGTATAGCGTGACTTCGCGAGCCTCACACACCGGCGGAGTCTAAAATGGGAGAAGGGAACGCAGGGAGAGCAGCACGTTTCCTTCTAGCTAGAGTGGTGTCAGTGACCTACCAGCCCTGACATTTTACTTATGTGGATGATGGAATGAGGCGCCTCGGATGATAGGTCCTATAGGACTGGGAAACGTGTGTTCAGGTATAACTAATCCACTAAGCTGTATTTACGGACCGGCCCTGCAGCTATCCAAGGGTTCACTGCGGGGAATCCTGAGACATTAGCTAGAGTGTCTCGAATCGGTAGGAGCTCCTCCCTAGCCTTGACTCATGATGGAAACTCAATTTCCAATACGCGTCATTCGGATTTGATTGTATTACTAGTACGGAGGCATAGCATATGGTACCTATGCTTCCTAGGATTGATACATTATGATTGAAATTGTTTTTAAAACATATACACACTAATAATAATATCAAATTCGTTTTTAACGTATCAAGCATGTTTAATCACCATAAGGTAAAACTCTATCCTCTGGTGTGCGTTGCATTGTGTGATGGGACCTGAGTCTTATGGTGATTTCATTTTTCTAAAAAGCATTGCGTTGTTTTACGATTTACTTTATGTTATGCATGGCAATCCATTAGAGTAAACCCGTTCCGCAGTAGCGGCGTGGTCTTTGGATTTGCCCTATTAATAGTGATTTATCAGTTAAGAATTCTCACACCAGTACCACGACTGACCCGTTGTTTGTTTCCACCTTTTTGCAAACTCGGGTGCCCTCTTTCCACATGGGCAGTCGAGCAGTTGTCTATAGGTTTATCTCTTTAGCAGGATCCTGGATTGAAGCTTAAAGCTGTGTCCAGAACATTGGAAGTCTTCCGCTACCTTAGTTATTTTTATTTCCGCTGCAATGTATTAAATTTATTGTAAAATTTTCTTTCGCTGTATTTTAAATTTCGATGCACTCTGATATATTCTATACTCTGATGTTATATTATCATGATGTAATAAAAGTCTGCTGTTGTTGTTCTGATGTTGTTGTATTCCCAAAGTTAACGTAGGCGGATTTTGAACGGTCTTGGTCGATTTTGCGATCGATTAAGGTCGGGCGAAATGCGTGCTCGTTACAGTTTATAGCTGGAACGATATCCGGAAAGCTTTGTATCCGTATATCTCTTCTAGTTGTGTATTGTATTATTTTCCGCTGCGATGTATTTAAATGTAATTTAAACCTCTGATGTTTCTGTGTTTGTTCATTTATACTCTGTATATTCTTGTAATCTGATGGTATTGTTGTAATATACAATGAAATGTTCTTCCGTTTGCGTTTTATTTTTTCGTGTTCTCAAAACAATTCGTTCTTTCTCTTCTCTTCGGAGACCGGGGAAGTTCGGGTCGTTTCAGTTTATTTGATGATAGAACACTTACTTTTTCTTCCTTGATGTCAAGAATGTAAAATTTATTTATTTATGTTTTTCCCCAACCATAGGTCGAAATGGATGCAATGCAGCAAATGCAATATTTGCATCTTGGATGGCTTTTGGAAACATTTTAGGTTACTCTTCCGGCTCCACTAGACAATTGCTCAAGTATGTTTTTGCCAAAGTTTAGGTAAAATTTAAAAAATTTCTAAATGTACATTATGCAATATGCATATCTAAGTTTTCTATTATGGCTTGTAATCCCTTGATTGATTGACGGGAAGTTGGTTTCCTTTCCTTAATACAAGAGCCTGTTGTGATGCTTGCGCAAATTTAATGGGTGCGTTTTTAGTTGCTATGGTAAGTTATTCCTTTTTATCTATATATCTGAAATATCAATATGTCTGATATGTATCAATGAATAACCATACATACTAGATATCAGTTTCCAAGCAGTTGTTCCTCCTTGTATGCATGACAATGACCATCATAATAACAAAAGATATTCCTCTATCTCAGTTAACCAAAAAGCGGGAAGTAATACCAAAAACAGGATTCCTTGATATTTTCATAAGCATTAAAAACTTGCCTCCGGGAATGTGCTCCATGCTTCTTATTACTTCTGTCGCTTGGGTATGTGCATAATTTTAGATGATGCCTTATTTTCTACAATGGTGGTTTGTGCATTTATGTATTTTCAGGAAGTTGAATACTAGTGAGAAGAAGAAGCTTGAGAAACTGTTACCAGGTAAGTATATATTCAATCATTGTATCCAGTATGGTCTATATAGTTGTTTTTGATGCAAAAGTTATTAGATATAAGAAACGTGTCAAAACAATTGAAAGTCTGCAACTTTGAATGTATCTATATGTCAACATTCTAAGTACCTAAAGTATAAACTCAAGTCCACTCATATTGGTTTGTTAACAATATGGGTTATAAAGAAGAAATTGAGATAAAGCATGCAAGAATAAATGTTTTAGGTCACATACAAAATTTTAACTCTCAACTGAAGTAAATATAAACTAGTGTCTATGAAGTCCCATACTAAAGAAATAGTGAGGGAATAAAGTGAATTGCTGTAACCAGCAATTAGCTTATGTCTGTGTGTTCAAGTAGGAATTAGTGAAGATGAAAAAAAAGGTCCTTTGAAGTAATTCGAAATAATAGAAATTGGAAGTTTGTAATAAAATCATTTCATTTTTAAGTATCTTTTAACCATTCATCATAAGACATTGGTTATGTAAGGTCTCATTTATGGAATGCATAAATGGAATGTCATTTCATTTTATTTGGAATTATTTATAGTTTGTCTATTACTGGTATATTGATTTGTAAGTGTCTTTTCCTCTACTGTGTAAACAATTGAAATGTATTTAGATAATGTTTAGTATGGCCTCCTCAAAATAAGAGAATGGTCATAGTCCAATCTTTTTGCAAATAATTTAGTTTTTGTTAATATATTTATTACTATATATTCATGTAATTTATCTGATTGATAAAATTAGATATGCATGTAGGAAGAGTTGATCATGGATCTCTCTCCTAAAATTAAAATTAACTTCCTTAACAAACCTTTGTCTTGAGTATCTTTTGTGTTATTTCATTCATTAGATTAGGCACAAAACAATCAGTTTTTTACAAAAACTGAAAACTTCAATTAGCTTATGCATTGTTATTTTAATTATTTATTTTATAAGATTTTTTCCTATTTATCTCAGTTGAAATCGATATGACAATTTTATTATATCATATAATATGTTTATAATGTTACGTTAGTACTCCAGTTTTGGACTTCATAACTATGCTATATTTAAATAATATGTTTTATCACCTCATCTGCATGTTTGATAAATTCAACCACCTGTGTTATGCCATTTCTATTCATTTATTTGCATATATGATGTATTTTTTTCATAGTCATGTTTACCTATGAATGAGTTTTAAATTTCAATTTTTTATTGTCTTCACAATTCAATACTAAATAAGCACACATAGATTATGCACATTGCACAATGATTTCAGTGTTTCCCATGTGAATGGAAAGTTATAAAAATTTCTTTAAGATTTTGCTAAGGACTAAACTGGACAATTTGATCCTAAGATCATTTGGTTGAGTGTACATGACTATACGAAAAAGTTTCTTAAGAGAGATATATTACTCGAATCAAACTCAAAACCTAAATATGGTATACATGCTTGCTAAGCACGTAGGTGATTTTTTCTGTATTTTAATATGATGAAATAAGTAAGCATTGATTGTGTTTAGTGCTTGTGGCATTATTTGCTTACTCTTTAGTTCAATTGTATTTATATTCCTACATGATGAAATTATCGTTTCTTATTAACCAATATAATTTAATTATTTTGTTCCATGCAAACATTGTCTTAATATGAAAGTTGTTATTTATATTTAGTGGGGGACATTGATGTGCATGATGGTGTCGAGAGACTGCCTGTTCTCCCAGATGCAAAGTTGGCGTAATTGATTTGGCGCTTATAAAAAAAGAAATTATTTATAGCAAAGCATTATATATATGTTTTACTAAGCCGAAACTAAAGAAATTGGCGAAATTGAGCCTTTCGGCTCAGTTTTGCGGAGCCTTAAGGCTCAACTTTGAGCTTTGCTGAGCCGGTCGGCTCAGGTTTACTGAGCCAATGGCTTGGTAAAAACGAGCCTTTCAGCTCTGTAATGTTGAGCCATTCTGCAAATTCTTCCGAGTACTCATTGGCTTGCTTAGCAAATTGTTCCGCCTTCCATACATTTTGAGCTTATTGGCTTGTTTATTTATGCTTGTTTATCCTCTGTTTAGTGCTTGTTTATTTGTGTTTGTTTATTCGTCGTGCGCTAATTGGATTAAACAATTTATGCGTAAATATGTAGAGACAATGCATAGGTTTGGTATTTTGGATGATAGAGAGAAACTTATGCAGGAAGTAGAAGAGCTAAGAAGTAAAAAAAAAAAATTAAGAAATCCATGTCACGATTAACAAACTACAAGAAGATTTAGATTCCATGCAGGAGGAGAAGAGTTCTGTGCAAGAGTTTATACGAGGGTTAAGGGGAGGCAAGAATCGGAGATATGACATGCTTTATGAGTTATTCTTATTTTGGCCATGGGTTTAATGTTCCATTTGTATAAGGTACATTATATGATGTTTGAATTAGATTAAATGATCATGTTTGAGTTATGTAGCAATTTTATTTTGTTGTTTGTTGGACATGATTTGCTTTAAATACATTTGTACCAAGTTTATGGTAATTTGATCACAATATTTTTTCTACATCAATGTTTTTATTAATGTATATTGTTATGATTTTGGTGTTTGATTTTATCAAATTTTGTTATGATATGTGTGGTAGATGAAGATAAATATAAAAGAACCATATTGAATTTTGGTGTACAGTGGCGTAGGGAATAGGTAAGAAAAATCCATTTTTTGCATTTTAAACAGAAGTAGGCTAGGCATAGGGAATGCGTATGAGGTTAGGCGTAGTGAATGCATGGGGAATGTTGCATTGGGAAGGCATAGGAAACTTGGCGTAGGAAACGCGTAGGGATAAGGGCGTAGGGAATTTTTAGCGACGAGATATTTCCCAACTTTTGATTTGGCGTAGGGAAATTCAAATCCCTACGTCGTCCCTATGCCAACTGGCGTAGGGAATTTAAAATTCCTTTGTAGTGAATATAGTTCACAAACTTTCACCGTAACTTTTCTTTTTTGTTTCCTATGTACTTGCATTTGGGTACAATGTAGGAAACAAAAGGGATTTTCTACAGAATGTTTATTGAATCATTTCAGGCGAAATAATATACAAAATATAAATGTTTAACATGTTTGTGATGGGAAGTACGATGGCTAACCATGGGAAAAGATAACAATAAATCAACGCTTCTATATTGTACTTTTAAGTGGGGTAAAATTAACGTGTATAACTTTTTGTATTGATACATTGAAAAATAAAATGTGACATATTTGAAAATATTTTTGAAAAAATGTATTTATTTTTAAATTTGTAAAATAGGCATTTAAATTCAAATATTATAAATATAAAATGTGATAATGAAAATAAGGCTTTTTTGAATTTGTATTCTCAAGAACCAGTATTTGTTTTGAAAGTGTGACTCGTTTTCTTAAATTGGTAAGTAATCGATTATTTTGTTGATCGAAGGAGAATGATCTATCAAAGAAGAGGCTTGTGAGGCTCGATAAATGAAGATTTTTATAATGGTATAAGCATATTTGCCGAATCTTCCTTAAGTAATAAGGCTTTTCTGAATTTGTACTCTTGAGAACCAATATTTGTTATTGAAATTGTTTCTCATTTTCTCAAATATAAAAATTAATTGATTATTTTGTTGATCAGAAGAGACGGATGTATCAAAGAAGGGGGTTGAAAGGCTCAATAAAAGACTTTGTATCAAAGAAGGGGGTTGAAAGGCTCAATAAAAGACTTTTTTAATAGTATTAACGTATTTTTTGAATTTGCTTTAAGTAGTAATGGAAACGATGCAGAAATTCATTGTCCATGTAGTAGGTATAGACTTTTGAAGTATTTGTTAGCCGATATTGTGAAAGTCCATTTTTACAAAAACGGTTTTGTACCTGATTGTTATGTTGAGATCGACATGGAGAAGTTATAGTATTACTTCTGTAGAGTCAGAATTAGAAATTACTGGTAAAGAAATTGTCATGAAAAACCGTATAGAAAATATGATCGAAAATGCAGCAAGATCAATGTTCCCTATGGTAGAAGTTGACAACAGTGATGAAACTGTTAAAGAACCAAATGTTAAAGTAAAAAAAGTTATGATTTACAGGATGCTGCTATGAAACCTATTTGGGATGACAATAAAAGCGACATCCAATGATCAGTAATCGCAAAATACATTGCGAAAAAGTCAAAATGCAACATCATCGAAGCTGGATGTATAACCGATGTACAAGCTACAAAAATACATATGTTGCCTGATAATTTTATGTATGAAAATCACTATGAAATTAAAATTTTATGTTGGATTTTGGTTTTCCTTATCGAAAAAAAGATGCACGTTTAAATGACTACATGTTATTTTAAAAAGAAGACATAAATCTAGGAAATTGTAAAATATGTAATCAGGAAAGATACAAACCAAGGAAAAAAAAAGAAGGGAAAAAAGCTTTGTTCAAGATTATGCATGACTTACCTATCACTCTTAGACTTCAAAGATTATATGCATCTTCTGTAACTAGATCTCATATGAGATGACATAGCATGAGAATGGATGAAGAGGGTGCAATGACACATCCAGCGGATAGAGAAACAAGAAAGCATTTCAATAAATCTTATCACAATTTTGCAGCGGAGAGTCGTAATGTTATACTTGGATTATTTATGGATGCTATTTCGCCATTTTCTCAAATGGTGCTAAATGTTTATCCTGACCTATTATCATCGGACCTTATAATTTACCTCTATAAATGTAACGTAAATGCAATATATTTTTATTATTGTTGTTGTTCCTGGCCCCAACGATCTGACACAAAAAATCGATGTTTATTTACAACCATTGATTGAGGAGCATAAAACACTATGGAATGAAGTAGTAGAAACATACAACGTTTCAAGGAAGAATTTTTTTCGTATGTTTGCTTCTTTATTGTCGACTATAAATATTTTTTTTCTGTCTATGCAGTGCTTTCAAGATGGAGTACATCTGATCACATGTCCATATCTCATGGAAGTAACATAGATGTTTTCTATATCGAATGGTAAGAAAATTTCATGATTTGATTGTTATCAATGTTTTCTCCATGTTAATCATCCCTTCAGAGGACACAAGAAAAACTTTTTAGCTAATAGAATAACAACCAGACAACCACCAATGATATGGTTAGTGAAGATATATATACAAACTTGTAAGGGACTATCCAAAATATATAAAACTATAGTAAACAGAAATTGAAGTCAATTCGACTATTCATAAATGGTGCAAATAATGTATATTTTGGTAGTTGTTGTATTGAAAACATCTTCTGCTTTGTCATAAAATTGATATGATGCACAATGAGAAAATTGTATTTTATAATATTTTTAACACAATTTTGAATGCCAAGGTAAATACTAAGATGACTTGAAATCAAGACGCAATATACTAAAATTATGCAAACATCCCGAGCTTTGTATGAAACCAGATGACAATAAAAAACTCAAAATATGTGAGGAGTTAAATAATAATCAAGTTAAATTCGTGTTAAAATGGATAGAGGGGTTAAAATTTCCTAATGGGATTTCATCAAATCTTCATATATGTGTTGACTTTAAAAACTAATGAAATTGGAAGGGTAAGAGTGATGGTAGATACTTAGCTCCGATCGCCTTTAGGAAAATTGAAATGCCGATTGGTAAAGGTGGGCTAGGAGTGGTGAATTTAATGACATGGAATAAAGCAGCACTGATAAAACATGTTAATGACATTTTGAATGACAAATATAGTGTTTGGGTTAAATGGTCGAAACTTAATGTGATTACGAACAGAACTTTCTGGACTATGCTACGACCGCAAGGAACTAGCTGGACTTGGAGGTCCATATTCAAACATAGGGAGACTGTCCTTTCCTTTTTCAAGTTCAAAATCAAACATGGTTCGGAAGTGGAGCTTTGGGACGAGCCTTGGGTGCATAATGGCTTAATAATGAGCAAAGAGCTAACTCACCTAGAAATGATAAGCACAGGCATTAATAGACAGACAAGCATTGCTGATTTTTTACAAGGTAATGATATTATTCTTCCAGTTTCTCATATTCAAAAAGTTAACCAAATGTAGAGGAAAGCTGATCATATCAAAGTGGATAACACTCGCGGTGACATAACTGCATAGGGGAATAAAGGAATAAATTTTAAATAAAAAATGTGTATAATAACATTGCACTTATTGATGAAATGACGAAGTGTTTATGGAGCAGAAAAATCTGGACAAAGGACAATTATGCGAAGGAAAATCTCATGTTATGGAAAGTAGTTCATGGTGCAATTCTAACAAAAAATAAGTTGTTCTTGCGTTGAATGCAAATCGATAAAGCATGTGTTTTCTACAAAGATAAGAATGAAACAGTTGAACGTCTTTTTCTTCGAATGCGCTATTCTGTACCAATTTGGAGAGAGCCGATGTCTAATATTGTTAGGATGGACACAACTAATATATTTGTTTTGGAATGGAGGAAACTAAAGAATCAAACAAGTAGAAAGAGACGAAAAGGTAGAATGCTTAGTTATGTCGTGAAGTAGTTTGTATATTCAGTTTGCAAAGAAAGGAACGTGTGCATCTTTGATTCGAGTAAAGCATTGACTGTAAATCAATTGGAAAAGAGGATCAGAATGAAGATTTGTAAAGGCATTAAACTTTTAAGCTTTACATTTGATCTGGGGATTTTGGTTTCTTTAATGTAAACTTTTTTGTTGTTTTTGTATTTCGTTTTGTTTTTACTCATAGTGTGATGTACTATGTTTCTACGTCCTCTTGTGTGTGTTGTAATCTTCGGTTTTTTCTTCAGTGCATCAATAAAGTGGTAGGGGACCACTCAACCCCGTAAGCCTTGAAAAAAAAAACGAACAAAATGAAAATCCACAACTATCGCATAATGACTTGCAGCTAGCATGATATTACTAGATGCAGAAGATGAGGAAGAACTACAGGGATTCCATGTCGTCGATCGAGCAAAAATATTAAAAGCCAAACTGGATCGGGATGAGTGTAGGGAAATAATGACTGAAACACTAGGATAGCGACGAGGCAAAGTTAAGTATACTAAACTTTTTTTTAATTATTTAATTGATATATAAATATTTGAAAATATTGAATGTATTAAATTTAAACGTATAGGCAGAGTCGAAAAGTATTGAGAATGCTACAAATTTCTAGAATTCTAAAGAAAGTAGTAACTTGCATTTTGTGTTATTATTAAATAAGTTACTTGATGAATGTAGAATGTTCACTCTAGAAAACTCTAATAATAAACAATTGTAATAAGGTGCCTATAAATATGAGAATGGGCACATTGTAAGGTTGTACCAAAAACTTCAAAGCAATAAAGTTCTTCTATTACAAAATCTTTGAAGCTATTTCTCCATTAAACTTTTCATCCAACTATTTCAACTATTTCAATTATTAAACTATTTTCCACTACTACGACTACTAACAAGTGGTATCAGAGCTTCGTTCGTTCGCATATTGGGCGGAAAAAAAAATCCAACCATTATAAGCTATGTCAAACATTGTTCAGTCTCCATCAGGTTGTACCAAAAACTTCAAAGTAATAAAGTTCTTCTATTACAAAATATTTGAAGTCATTTCTCCATTAAACTTTTCGTCCAAATATTTCAAATATTCAACTATTTTCCACTACTACTACTAACAAGTGGTATCACTCTTTCGCATATTGGGCGGAAAATAAAAATCCAACCATTATAAGCTATGACAAACATTGTTCAGTCTCCATCAATTGCCATCCCTATTTTTACTGGTAAAAATTATGATTTTTGGAGCATAAAAATGAAGACATTTTTTAGCTCTCAAGATATATGGGATATTGTATATGAAGGGTTCACTGTTCCTGAAGATACTTTAACTCTTAGCCAAACTCAGAAAAGGGAGCTAAAGGAAAATAAGCAAAAAGATTAAAAAGCGTTATATATTCTACAACAAGCGGTGGCCGGCCGACGCTATCTTTCCTAGAATAATGGGAGCTACAAATGCCAAAGAAGCATGGACCACATTACAGGAGGAGTTTCAAGGAAGTGCAAAGGTACGCGCCATTAAACTTCAAACATTAAGGCGTGAGTTTGAATTAATAAAAATGAAGGAGTCGGAGACCGTAAAGGATTATTACTCCAAAATAAAAGAAATAGTTAATCAAATAAGGGCTTATGGGGATAATATTCTTGACAAAAGGATTATTGAGAAAATTTAAATTTCAATTCCCCGTAAGTATGATACCATCGTGACTACGATCGACCAAACTAAAGATCTGTCCACTTTATCAGTGACTGAATTAATGGGCTCCCTTGAAGCATTTGAACAAAGAATGAGAAGACATGATGAAGGCTCAGTTGAAAATCCTTTTCAATCAAAACTCAAGTTATCAACCCAAAATAAAGGATATGGAGAAAATAAGAATGATGTAGAAAATTCTAGAAACAAAGGAAATTCTAGAAATTTCTCAAAAAATAAACAAGATAAATATCCTCCATGTGGAAGTTGTAAGATGACAAATCACTTGGAGAAGTTATGTCCAAATCATGGAACGCCACAATGTCGATACTGTAAGTAATATAGACATTTGGAGAAGAATTGTTTCAGCCTAAATAAGCATCAAGCAAATTTTTTCGAAGAACATGACAGAGAACAACATCATTATGATCAAGATCAACATCTTTTTTATGCTACTCAAGATTCTAGTGATGAAAATGAAGGAAACTGGCACTTGGATAGCGGCATAGTAATCACATGGCTAAAGATGGGAGCATCTTCAAGGATATTGATGATTCTATCAAAGTAAAAGTACGATTGGGGAATGACACTATCATAGAATCAAAAGGAAGAGGCACTATTATGGTGGAAACAAAAAAAGATACAAAATTTATCAAAGATGTTTTTACTAGTTCCAAATCTAAAAGAAAATTTGTTGAGCATTGGCCAGATGATGGAGAAAGGCAATGCTCTTCACTTTGAAGGAGACATTTGCAAAATATATGACAACAATAATAAAAGACTAGAGATAGCCCAAGTAAAAATGGAGAAGAGAAATAGAAGTTTTCCAATAAGTTTTAAATACGCTATTAATATAGCCATGAAAGCACAAGTTGATGATTCATGGTTATGGCATCGAAGATTTGGCGACTTCAACATTCAGGCCTTGAAATTGTTATAAAAAAAGAATATGATGAGATATTTTCCATGTATAAAAGAAAATAATGAAGCCTGTGAAGGATGTCTTTTCGGAAAGCAACACAGAACATCATTTCCATCACGAAGCACTTGGAGAGCAAAAAAATTGTTGGAGATAATTCACACTGACGTTTGTGGACCGATGAGAACACCATCACACCATAACAACAGGTAGTTCATCCTCTTTATTGATAATTTCTCTAGAATGACGTGGGTCTACTTCATTAAAGAAAAATCAGAAGTCTTTGGAATATTCAAGAAGTTTAAGGCTCTTGTTGAAAATCAAAGTGGGAAACGCATTAAAAGGATTCGAAGTGATCGTGGTAAAGATTGCAACTCCCATGAATTTGATAAATTTTGTGATGATGAGGGCATTGAGCAACAACTTACAGTTGCATACAATCCGCAACAAAAAGGGTTATCTGAAAGGAAAAACCGCACAGTCATGGAGATGGCCAAATAAATGCTGAAGGAGAAGGGCTTACCAAACACTTTTTGGGCAGAAGCAGTTTATACCGTTGTCTATATACTCAACAGATGTCCAACTAAAGCAGTTGAAGATAAGACTCCTATAGAAGCATGGAGTGGAAAAAAGCCAACCCCAATCATCTAAGAGTTTTTGGATCGATCTGCTACATGCATGTCCCAGATCAAAAGAGATACAAACTTGAAGATAAGACCATACGAGGAATCTTTTTGGGGTATATCACATAATCGAAAGGATGTAGAGTTTATAACTTGCAAACAAAGAAGCTGACGATTAGTTGAGATGTCGAGGTTAATGAGAATGCTTCTTGGAATTTGGATGAGCAAAATGTTGAAAAAGGAAACATTTCTATTCCAGTACATCAATCTCATGAAGATGTGGAAGAAACAGAAGAACCAGGTATGCCACTTTCACATCCGCAATAACAAACTCCTTCACTAGAATCTACTCCGAGAAGAGTTAGATCTTTGGTGGACATATATGAAATATGCAACTTGGCTATACTTGAACCTGAAAGCTATGAACTAGCATCTAAGTAAGAAGTATGGGTCAAAGCAATGGAAGAAGAGATAAAAAATGATTGAGAAGAATAATACCTGGGAGCCTGTAGATTGTCCTAAAGATAAATAAATCGTTGGAGTGAAATGGGTTTATAAGGCAAAGCTAAACCCAAATAGCTTAATACAAAAACATTAGGCTAGGCTCGTAGCAAAGGGATACTCATAACAATATGGAGTCGAATATAATGAGACATTTGCTCCAGTTGCACGTCTGGACACAATTAGAGCTTTAGTTACTCTTGCAGCTCAGAAAGGATGGAATGTTTTTCAACTAGATGACAAATCAGCCTTCCTAACTGGATTATTAGAAGAAGAAATTTATAGGGAGCAACCGCAAGGCTTTGTAAATAAGGGCAATGAAGACAAAGTGCTAAGACTAAGTAAAGCTTTATATGGCCTGAAGCAAGCATCTCGAGCGTGGTACAATAGAATTGGCCAATACTTCATTAATCAAGGATTTAGGAGGAGCAAGAGTGAGACCACATTATACATCAAGACACAAGGTCAGTATGATACTCGCATTGTCTCTTTATATATGGATGATCTTATCTACATGGGAAACGATACGAAGATGATAACTGCATTCAAATACGACATGATGGAAACATTTGAAATGACCGGTCTTTCCTTGATGGATTATTTTCTTGGCATCGAAGTGAAGCAACATAAAGAAGGGATATTTATCTCCCAAAAGAAGTATGCCGAAGAACTATTAAAGAAATTTAGAATGAATGATTGCAAACCAATAGGTACTCCACTCATAACAAATGAGCAGTTGCAAAAGGATGACGGAGCCCCAGAAGCTGATGCATCACGCTACAGAAGTTTGATTGAAAGCCTATTATATCTTAATGCTACGCGACCGGATATCATGTATGCTACAGGTCTTTTATCAAGATTCATGCAGAGTCCAAGCAAGATTCATCTTGAAGCAGCTAAAAGAACTTTAAGGTATTTACAAGGAATAAAGGAGTTTGGTATGTGGTACAAAACTATGACCAAATCACAACTGGTTGGCTACACTGATAGTGATTGTACTGGATCAGTAGATGTCATGAAAATCACATCAGGCTATGCTTTTTCAATTGGATCAGGAATATTATCATGGGCATCGAAGAAGCAAGCAACAGTTGCACAATCAACAGCCGAAGTAGAATACGTGGCAGCAGCTGAAGCAACAAGCCAAGCTATATGGTTACGAAGAATACTTGATGATATGGGTGAACATCAAGGACAACCTATTACAATCTATTGTGACAACAAATCAACAATAGCAATGACAAAGAATCCAGTTCATCATAATCGAACTAAGCATATAGCTATCGAGTATCACTTCATCAGAGATACAGAAGCGGCAAAAGAAATTCAGCTCAAGTACTGCAGGACAGAAGATCAAGTTGCAGACATCTTCACAAAGGCATTGCCAAGAGAAAGATTTGAGAAACTTCGAACTATGCTTGGAGTATCCGAAATTTGCTTTAAGGAGGAGTATTGAGAATGCTACATTTCTAGAATTCTAAAGAAAGTTGTAACTTGCATTTTGTATTATTATTAAATAAGTTACTTGATGAATGTAGAGTGTTCTCTCTAGAGAACTCTAATAATAAACAATTTTAATAAGGTGCCTATAAATATGAGAATGGGCACATTGTAAGGTTGTACCAAAAACTTCAAAGTATTAAAGTTCTTCTATTACAAAATCTTTGAAGTCAATTCTCCATTAAATTTTTCATCCAACTATTTCAACTATTCAACTATTTTCCACTACTACAGCTACTAACAAAAAGAAATTTTGCAAATAAGAACAAAAATATCATCATTCATTGAGGGGGGTCGAAGTCTTTTCAGCAGTATCAGTAGAAATTGGTAAATTCAATAGATGTGAAATATAAATAGTTATTGTGTTATATAATTTTGAATATATAATAACAATATATAATAATCAATTTTAGGAAGCTGAGGTGCAGAACGATATAAATATATATTTCAAATTTCCGTAACAATTCCTGTATAATCACGAAATCCAACATCGAAATATTCCAAAGATGATTTCGATTCAAACCCATTCCAATTCATATATTGGAAATTCTGGTTATTTTTAAAACCACTTCAAATACAATTTATTTATTTAAAAATACTGGATTATAACTCTAGTTCATAACTAGTTCATTTGGATAAAATATATTTTTATCTTTTCAAATATGGAATTTTTTTCATCCCAATTCTTTCCAAATCATTTATTATGATTTTACACAAATTATTAATATTTTTAATAATTTTATCAAGGCCCGTACAGCCGATTTCCAGAAATGGTCATCGAACTGTACTTACAACGACCTTTTCCAAATTTGATTTGGACATGATTCCAAATCCAACCGTTATATTTCAAATCCCTTATATTTGTCCGAAAGCTCTTTTCGATACGATCCTAGTGGTTCCTGTTTTAGGAGAATCCGACGGTCGGATCTCCCGTAATGTCAATTCAAAGTCAATGTTTGAAATTCGCGAACTGCCGCGGCGCGGCGCGTTTTATCCAGGCCATTAAATATATATAATATATATTATACATATTTCGTCGATTTCCATTTAAAACGTATTTTATAAACCGTTTTAAATTCGTTTTCAAAACGATTTCAACTTCATATTCAATTTCAAATCGAAATTGAATATTCCATATCATTAATATATAAATGATAATATTTTCAAAACATTAGATTTTGAAATCAATCCCTTTTCGATATTCATTTAAAAATGAATAAAATCGATATAAATATCGTTCACGTCAAAATGGTTTTAAAATATTCCTTCTTTCTGAACTGGAATCAGACACAGTCAATTACCATATAATATTATTTATGTGGATCTCATACAACACATGTACACACCAATAATCAAACACAGTCAACCATCATCCAGAGTGCATTACACAACTGCATAAGCGTTAAATATAAATAATCAACGCTTACAACAGTCTGTCAACCAAACGATGGACAAACCACTAAACAATTGGGATTAGTGTACGTCAAGTATCATCCCAACACCTGTTAGGGTTTTCAAATAACAAACACTGATTTATTTGTGCAGTTGGGCGATGTGTAAAATATATCGTCCCAATCAATATCAGTCAAATGTGTATACATACACAAATCGTCCTATTTGTTAATGAATATTTATTTAATTAATATACACGTTAAAAATTATATTTTTAACTATAAAATGTTTTATTCCATTCCACATCACACAATCAATTTTCACTACACAACCAAATCAAATAAGTCGTCCATGATTTATGGACGACGGGTGTCGGGTGCTGCTAAGCACCGACTGCATCCTAGTATATATTTTAACTAGAAAATAAAATTTAAAGTGAGAAGTTCTCACCTTGGGGATCCACTTCGCCATTCTCTATTTATGAACAGTTCGGATTTGCCCAAAATTCCAATGCGATCTTTTCCCGTTGTTCATAGTAAAAATCGCATTTTTAATATCTCTATGATATAAAAATCATATTTTTATTATCTCTATAATATTAAAATCATATTTATTATCTCTATAATATAAAATTCATATTTTTATATTCTTTATCATATAAAAATTCTATTTTTAATCTGCTACTCATATAAAAATCGAATCTTTATTCTCGCTACTTCATGATAAAAATAAAGTTCATATTTTTATTTCACTTCGTGTATAATAATCACATCTTCATGTTATATAAAAATCTAAACTTTTTTTAAACACGTTAAAAAGTATGTCTTTATATAAAATAGAAATCATAGCTTTATTTAAAATAAAAATCATAACTTTTCCTAAATTAAAAATCAAATCTTTTCTTTATTAAAAATCTCACCTTTTACTCGCTACATAAAAAAATCCTATCTTTCATATGAGTAAAAGTCATATATTTTAGCTAAATAAAAATCTTGTTTTTACTTCTTTAAAATCATATTTTGATATTGCTTCAAACAAATGAAAGATCCCATTTTTAATCTCAGCCATATATAATAAAATCGGATTTAAAATAAATGTAAATAAAAATAAAAACTAACCTTTAATTCGATTTTTGTTTTGAGGGGGGGGGCTGCTGACGTCTGGGGAGGAGGCGGAGGGAGGTGGATGGAATTCGCTGGTGGTGGAGGGGGACTAGTGCGCGGGGTTTTGTGTTAAAGGAGGAAGGGGGCTGCATTGGAGGGGGATCGGAGGAAGGGGGCGGAGGTCCGGCGAGGCGGCGGACTGGCGTGGGCCACACTCGGCGGCGGCGGTCGCGACCTGGAAGGGGAGGCGCGATCGATTCCTCTTTCTTTTATGTTTCGATCTGAATGAATGGGAATGGGGAGAGAAAAGGGGGTTCCAAGGATTTATATAAAAATATATATAATTATTTAATTATCCATAAAGGTACTTTTTATTTTGACCTCCAAACGAGACCCACCGACTGTCGTCTACAATTAATTATCCCCATTCCGAACGCAATGGGATATGTCCCGTAAGCCTATTCGACCGTTTCGATCAGTTTCCATCAAAATTAAAATATAAATAAATAGAATGGTCAATATTGATTTCAACGTACATTTTAATTTACTGGGGCCACATACTGACTCCAAAAATTCCAGAAAAATTAATTTGACTATGTTTTGATGATACGGTCCTAACAAAACTAATTTCGTCAAATTTGAAGACTGTTTGAAAAATGGCCATTTTCTGGTCTATCCAAATTGACTGAAACAGTCAAAACACGTTTTCTTTCGCCACGCTCACACATTGATTTCAAAAATTATGGAAATGTGAATTTAGCAATAATATGATATCCCAGTTTCAACAAAAGTGGTTTCGTCGAAAACGGAGATCGTTTGCAAAATGGCAATTTTTAAGGGCTATATTCCATAGCGACTACTCTGAATTTTCAACTGGGCATAACTTCTTATTCCCGCTATGAAATTTCAATTTTTCGGATTCTTTGAAAGATATTTTCAAATAGATTCTAATATCTTTAGTTTCGCTAAAATCTGGTTTATTTTGAATCCTGTACATCCATTTGAAAATTGAAATCGAATTTTCAAACTACCGCGCCATTTCAAATTCCTTTTATAATTAAAATAAATAGTTATATTCTAACTTCGATTCAAATAAATATATACGTTCTAATTCTACTCAAAATAAATTTCTAGTCATTATTATTTAAAATAAATCATTTTAAATACTCAAAATTCATTGAAATTGCCAAAATAAAATTTTTAAATTGGTTCTGATTTTCCGGGTTGTTACAATCATGCGTTGCATATGGATATGTTTACTCATATATATGTCGTTGAGCATGTAAATTTGAATGGGAAAATTTCATATACTTAGCATGACGAAAAATCTAGCAAAAGCCATATAAGCATATTTTAGTTTATATACCATTAGTAATTGCTTTAATTTTAAAATTATAATAAAAATAAGATATCATGATAATAATTTTAGCTGCATTTTTATTTGTTCATGTAGGAAAAGTTTATGGAACAATGTCAGAAACACTTGGATTATTTCGGTCGACAGCAACACACGACGGATGAGGGGTGTAACAACCCGGAATTTTGGGGCCAATTTAAAATTTTTATTTTAGAAATTTTAATGGATTTTAATGTTTAAAATAATTTATTTTAAATAATAACGACTAGAAATTTATTTTAAAACGAATAAATTTAATTTAATTATAAAAGGAGTTTAAAACAGCGCTGCAGTTTGAAAATTTGAATTTGAAATTTGACTGAACGTACAGGATTCATTTTAAATCAGAATTGAGCGAAACAAGAAATATTTAAATCTGTTTAATCATATCTTTTTAACGAATGTAAGAAACTGAAATTTCACTTTAGAAATCAAAAGTTATGCCCAGTTTAAAATTTAGAAAAGTCGCTGTAGAATTTATATATATTTTAATTAAATATATTGGCCTTGAAAATAGTCATTTTTCAAACGACCTCGGTTTTCGACGAAGCCACTTTTGTTGGAACCGGAATGTCGATTTATTGCTAAGTTTCAATTTTCAAAATTTTTCGAATTAATATGTGAGCGTGGCAAAAGAAAATGTGTTTTGGTCATTTCAGTTAAATCGGATCGAGCAGAAAATGGCCATTTTTTGAACAGTCTCAGAATTCGACGAAATTAGTCTCGTTAGGACCGTATTGTCAAAACATAACCAGTAATAATTTTTCTGTAATTTTTAAAGGTAGTATGTAGCCCCGGTAATTTAAAATGTAAGTTTGAATTTAATAATTAAATTGATTTATAGTTTAATTTAAGGAAAAACATATCGTACCTGTCGAACCGGGTTGCGGAACATATTGCATTGTGTCCGGAACGGGGGTATTTAGCTAGTGACGACACTCGTTGGGTTCGATTTGGAGTTCGTATGGTTAAATAGGTAATTTTGGATTTTAAACGAACTAAATAATTAAATAATATAATTTATACACGTATAAATACGCGTATTATACCATACCCTCACCCTAACATACGTAGTCGTCGTTCTAACTGATGGATGGCCATGGCGCTCCCATCTTCTTCCCCTTCTATCTCCTCCGTTTCACAATGAATTTCAAAACTTCCAGTCATAAATCGAAGAGCTTCTGGAGCTCTCTAAGATGTACGGTCATGATCTTCTCTGGTTCAACGAAGCGATGGGATTTTAGCCTCAAAGGGTGCGACTTGGGGGCGGATTTCTGGGCCGTTGGTGGGTGCGAGTTCGTCGCCCCTCCAGACGCTGGAAGGCGGCGTTGAGGGCGGTCACGTGGTGGACTTCGATCGACGGGCAGCGGTTCCATTTGGCGAGCGATGGCGGGTCTTCTAGGCTGATGTTGGGTTCTATAATTCGACAACTCCAGGAAGAAGGGTTAAAGTGCTAATCCTATTTTTATTAAATTAATTAATGTAATTAAACTTCAAACCATTGTAACTCATTCAAATCTTATCAGAATTAGACGATTTCAACTGCGTTAGGATCGTGAGGAAAAACACTTCGCCATGGAACTGACGAGACTCAAAACAAAGCAATTTGGGATTTCAGTCAAATTTGAACGCAAATTCAGATAAAAGCAATGTGAGATTTCTCGTTTTAAATTTTAAATTAATTAAAAATATATATTTATTTATTCTGATTGTGATTGTAATATTGATGCACCGTATAAAATTTAGATTGACTGTTTGATGGTGGATTGTGATGATCTATTGAATTATCTGTGCTTGTTGATACAAAATCATCATTTTTGCTACAAATGATATGTTAGGACAAAATCATCATTTTTGTTATGAAATGTTAGTGTAGAATAAAAACACTACTTTTGTTAGGAATGTTAATTTAGAAAAAAAGGAATCATGTTTAAAAGAAGATGTTTTACAATAATAAAGATTACATTTTTATTGTATATATTAGAAGAAAATCATGTTAACATATGTTTATTATTAAAAAGTTATTATTTTCACTATTTTGTTGAATTAGATTTGTCGACAAAAAAAAAAGTTATTATTTTTATTATTTTGTCAAATTAGATTGGTAGACAAAACAAAACTTCATTTTTATAGTATAAGATGTTAACATACAAAACTTCATTTTTGTCATATGAATGATTAGCAAATCAAAACTTATTTTGTCATATAGACGTTAGCATAACAAAATTATCATTTTTGTTATATAAAAGTTAGCATAACAAATTATTCTTTTGTTATATAAAATGTTAGTAAAATAAAATTTCCATTTTGCAAGATAATGTTATATTAAAATAAAATTGTAACACCCCACTCCCGCTATGATCACTCACAATGGGAATGCCATAACATCGGTGGAGTATTTTAGTGAATATAGAACAGAAAAATTACAACAAGACAGATATAAATAGTACTTGAAATTTTAAAACATCATCTCATAACAGCGGAAGTAAAACATGTCTGGTTACATCATAAACCCACAATAAAAGTCAAGTACAATATCCATCAAAATAAAGAAGTACATAATCCCACTCTCATACAATAGCCAAAACAAAAGGAAGGATAACTGGATAACTGGAGCTTTACATCTACCCAAGCTCCTAAAGACTGGAACAGCAATCCGATCAAGCTCCACTACTGCTAGGATCCACCACAGGACCTGAGGGTTGGGAAAAAGATAAAAACAACGGGGTCAGACATAAGTCTGAGCGAGTCCTATAACTTTAACAATACAATCGTTAAAGTAACCAGAGAAGACATGAATTGATATACGGTAACATATAGGGATGAATAGCTACCCTAACAGTCAACTAAACTAAGATAAAGGATAAAGACGCATCTACCCTTCCTAAGGTAAATTACTAAACTGCACCACACCAGTCGTTCCTAACTTAAAGGTTGATCCCACCCATGGACTTATAAAATTAACTTAATAGTACTTGCGTACCCCTAGGTGACCAAGTAGGCGCCACGGGGCCCTACAATCCACCAGGTGTACACACTACTCCCCATTCGATCGGCTCCCTAACGTAGATACCCGTGCTGGCCCCACCGTGGGGTGTACCATTCCCCAACGTGGCAACCTGATAAAACTAACGGTGCACGGCTTATATCTACACGATGCAACAACGGCTTACCTACCAGCCCGGGCCCACTCACGCATATGAAGCCCGTTGGACTTGCGTTGCCACCGCTAACCCGTTTGCCTCTTACAGTCAAGCCCAGTATGCGTGTCCCGTCCTCGACATGGGTCGAGCCCACAAAGATACGTATGGGTTACTGGTTGAAATGGGCCTCCACAAGCTACCCACCTAAGCTTGTCCCTTTTTCTAGTATATCCCACTTAACCCTTTAATCATGTTTTAATTACATGTTCCATTTTGGTTAAGTATTCTAATCGTATTTTCTATTGCCACCCAAGGCAACCACTAGATTTTCTCATGCCACCCGAGGCACCCACTTAACCCCTCATGTCCCTCTACATGCTAATATGGTTAAGTGTTTCTTAATTAATTAAGAACGTAACCTTTGTAAAGACCTCTCACATTAGACTGTCTTTTATGACCGCTGGTTAAGCCGGTTGGGTCCGGGCAGCCTTATGTCATAACAGAGTCTAACCTCGTGTCTTTACATTAATTACGTATTTAGTTTGTGCCTAAGACCTCTCACATTGGGCTAACATTTGTAGCAACTGGTTAAGCCGGTTGGGTCCGGGCAGTTTTATGCTACAACTGAGTCCAACCTCGTGTCTTAGTCAATTAATTACACCTAATTAATCACCCTCATAATTTTATATTAATTATCCCTAATTAATCAAGTTTTCTTAACATGGGTAGACCTAACTTAATAGGTAAATTCCCATGGGGTAGACCTAACTCAATAGGTAAATTCCCAACACATAGTATGGGTACACCTAACCAAATAGGCAAATTCCCATACTATGTTTATTTATTTTGTGTTATGCATAATTATATTAATTTCACACAATCTTATTAACTTATGCATTTAATTACCCCATCGTTCCCACGTAATTTCGTTCATGATATAACACATATAAAAGGTGTCAACTTGCATATGAATGAACATGTTTCAAAGGTGCCATCTTGCATATTAACAAACACATAACTTGCATATGAACTTGCATAACATGTCACATAACTTGCATATAATATGTCACATAACTTACATATTCATTTTGCATAACAAACTTGCATATTAGCTTATAGACTTGCATAATGTGTCATCATGAACTTGCATATTAATAAACATGTAACTTGCATATTTACATACATGTAACTCGCATATTAACAAACATGTAACTTGCATATAAAGAAACATGTAACTTGCATATTTACATACATGTAACTTGCATATTAACAAACATGTAACTTGCATATTAACAAACATGTAACTTGCATATTTACATACATGTAACTTGCATATTAACAAACATGTAACTTGCATATTTACATACATGTAACTTGCATAGCATATTACCATGAACTTGCATAACATGCATATGATTACATAGCCCACAACTTGCATATTTAGCATCATGCAAACATAACATACATCATATTAAACTTGCATAAGCTTACATACTCAACATGCATAAACATAAGATTAATGCTAACATCATATCATATGATTCAAAGCTCATTAACCCACATACAAAACCATAAATCTCATCACATCTCATCTAATTAGTTTACCAAAAGATCATCAAAGTGATAGAAACTCACAACTAGCAACTTTGAACACCAAATGAAGAAGATTAAGATGCTAAGAAGGGATTAGAAGTTGATTAGAGAGTGATTAGTATGCAACCCTCTTCATAAAATTAGTGGAGGCCATGAGAGCTAGCATTTTGCCATAGTTTAGTCACTAGGTTTAATTATGAATGAATTAGGGTAGGTTAGGGTCTTATTTATAGATTAGGCAAGTGTTTTAGGCCATAGGATTAACCCTAGATTCAATCCAAGCCATCAAAGCATGTCTTGGGGAAGAAGTCAAGTGTAGGAACCATCTAGGGCCTTTAGATTAAAGATGGACCATGAGAACCATTCAAATGCAAAATCTGCACTTGAGCGAATCGGCCCACGGGTTGACAGCCAAACACCCTGGATTAACCCCTAGTCGACCCAGCGAGCTCGGGTCGACTTCAAAAATCGGCCGGTTCGGTTATTCCCCTCTCCCAATTCGCTGTTTTGAGCATTTTTGCATATTTATTTATTAAATTTTCAATTATATATATATATATATATCAATATATATATATATATATATATATATATATATATATATATATATATATCTACACAACCCATTTCACTTAATTAAGTATACTTTAATTTGGGAATTTTCGTGAAACTTCGCGAGGCCATATCTTGGTCATACGGACTCCGATTTTCGAAAACTCGGACTCTATTTCGCGTATTTTTCCGAGACGAACGCAATGGCATAGCCCGTTTCCCTTGATTCCCATTTTAGAATTAAATTCTGCCTCGATTTATGTTATTACAGGTTATTGAAAATACGGGTTGTTACATTCTCCCCTCCTTAAAGGATTTCGTCCCCGAAATCTTCAAGTTAGGAAGAACGTATCCTACCATCCAATCATCCATCTACTCAAAGCATCATCCACGAGCAATCATTGTCCTTACAAGATTCTAAATGCTGGATGGATATATGCAAAAGTGTGTGTATATGTACTTACCTAATGCAAAAATCAGGCGGTTACTGATACAGTAAACCTCCTTAATGCAAACCATGATAGTGCCATGCATCCAATATGTATGCGAAACCCTATTGACACATACAAATTTCTACATGCGTGCACAACCATACACAAAAATGCATCATCCATATGATAACACAGCCATGATACATCCATCAATCTAACTACCACATCCATTTATGCAATATGCAACATGAAGTGACTGAGCCGATCTAGTGCCTAATGTGTGTGTATATGCATCCACGAGCAACCACTAGCAAACAATTGCATCCATATGCATCCATCAACCATAACATGTTTCAAACACATGTTTCAACCATAGGTTTTACCCTATCTAAAGGTCATAGGTATTAGCGAGAGGATATACTAAAGATAAGATAAGTACTAGACAAGCAATAAAGGAGAAGTTAAAAGACATACTCTCAAAAAGAAATGGATACAAAGAACGCATCTTTGCTTCCGTCTCCCAAGTAGCATTGCTTTCGTCATCTCCCCATTGCACTTTAACTAGCTGAACTTCTCTGTTCCTCAACTTCCTAGTTTCTGACCCAAGGATGCGAGTAGGAGCTCGTCGAATCGTCGCATCACGCTCTACCTCTACATCTCTAAGCAAGCTCGGCTCTACCACCTCCGCGGTCTCATGTAAGCACTTCCTCAAATGTGATACATGGAATACATCATGAACACCACTAAGTCTGTCGGGCAACTCCACCCTATATGCCATCCGTCTAATCCTTTCCTTAATAGGAAACGGCCCAACAAATCTCGGTGCTAACTTCCCTACGGACCCAAAGCGAACAACATTTCTCAATGGAGATACTTTGACAAAAACCATGTCCCCAACCTCAAACTCAAGATCCGTCCTTCTCCGATCCGCATAAGATTTCTGTCTATCTTGCGCTGCTTTCATCCTTTTTCGAATTAAATCAATCTTCTCTGAAGTCTCTCTAACCATATCCGGCCCAAGCAAGATCTTATCCGTAGATTCCCACCAACATGTAGGAGATCGACAAGGCCTTCCATAAAGAGCTTCGAAAGGAGCCATACCAATACTGGACTGAAAGCTGTTATTATATGCGAACTCCACCAAAGGAAGATGTTCTTCCCATGTACCTCCAAAATCCAAGATACAAAGCCTCAAAAGATCTTCTAAGATACGGTTCACCCTCTCAGTCTGACCGTCCGTCTGAGGATGATATGCGGTGCTCAAACACAACTGAGTCCCTACCGCCTCTTGCAAACTTCTCCAAAACTCACTAGTGAAAATAGGATCTCGATCACTCACAATGCTGGATGGTACGCCATGCAATCTAACAATCTCTCTAACATAGACTGAAGCAAGCCATGGAGCGGTCCTCTTACTCTTTACGGGTATAAAATGGGCACTCTTGGTAAGTCTGTCTACCACAACCCAAATTCCCGTATTGCCCTTCCTCGATCTCGGTAACCCGTCGATGAAATCCATCGAGACACTATCCCACTTCCAATGTGGAACTTCCAATGGGTGTAGCAACCCACCGGGTTTCCTTTGCTCCACTTTAACTTGTTGGCACACTAAGCATCTAGCCACATACTCGGCCACATCTTTCTTCATACCGGCCCAGAAGAAAACTCTCTTCATGTCTTGGTACATTTTGTCTCCACCGGGATGAATAGTCATTCTTGAACGATGTGCATCATCCAAAATAGCCTTCTTCAAACCCTCATCTTGCGGTACACAAAGTCTACCGTCTCTATGCAACCATCCCTTATCATCTATGGTGTATCTACCCAAATGGCTGGACGACTCCCCTCTTATAAGCTTCTCTACCAACACAACCAACTGTGGGTCGTCTCGCTGAGCCTCGCCAATCCGTCTCAAAAGAGTAGGTCTAACCTCCAAGGATGCCAACAAACCAGGTACAAAATCAACAGAAGGTCTGAAGTCAAACAAAGAAAGAAACTCCAAGCTTCGTCGTTCCACGAACAATGGACTCAAAGATAGCCTTTTTCTACTCAAGGCGTCTGCCACCACGTTACCCTTACCAGGGGTATACGCTATCTCGAAATCATAGGATGCTAAGAACTCCATCCACCTTTGCTGTCTTAAGTTTAAATCCTTCTGAGAGAATAAGTACTTCAATGATTTATGGTCGGTGAACAACTCGAATCTCTCACCAAGAAGATAATGGCGCCAAGACTTAAGTGCGAAAACAATCGCGGCCAACTCTAGATCATGGGTAGGGTAATTCTTCTCATGCACTCTCAATTGTCTCCCTCCATAGGCTATTACCCTTCCCTCCTGCATCAAGACTGCGCCTAATCCTGTTCCACAAGCATCGGTATAAACAACAAACGGCTTACTCCCATCCGGGAGCACTAAAACTGGAGCGGTGGTCAAAGCTCTCTTTAACCGTCGGAAAGCATCATCACAATCTACATCCCACGAGAAAACCAGATTCTTTTTCGTCAAGCGGGTTAATGGGGCTGATATCTTCGCGAAGTCTTTGATGAACTTCCTATAATATCCTGCCAACCCCAAGAAACTTCTTACCTCGGTAGCATTTCTAGGAACTTTCCAATCCTGGATAGATACTATCTTTGCGGGATCCACAGCTATCCCTTCCTTAGAGACCACATGCCCTAAGAATCGCACTTCTCTTCTCCAAAAATGGCATTTAGAGAATTTAGCTTTAAGACTATGCGCTCGAAGAGTCTCCAACACTTCCTTGAGATGTAAGGCATGCTCTTCTTCATTCTTGGAAAAGACCAAGATGTCATCCACAAAAACTACTACAAACTTATTCAGATACTCTCTGAACACTCTACTCATGAGATCAACAAAGTATGCGGGGGCGTTTGTCAACCCAAATGGCATCACTAGCCACTCATAAAAACCATCCGGAGTCCGGAAAGCAGTCTTCTCTATACTGTCCTCCGCCACTCTTAACTGATGAAACCCTGTAGCTAAGTCCATCTGCGAAAATACTGACGCGCCAACCAACTGATCAAAGAGATCATCTATCCTCGGTAATGGGTGTCTATTCTTCTTCGTGAGCTTATTAAGTTCTCTATAATCCACACAAAGTCTGAGGGACCCATCCGCCTTCGTGGCAAACACTACTGGAGCTCCCCACTCCGATATACTTCGCCTTATGAACCCCTTCTCAAGCAACTCCCCTACTTGCTTATGAAGTTCTCTTCTCTCACGAGGAGCCATGTGGCGTACTGGCAAAGACACTGGTTTGGCATTATCCACCAAATAAATTCGGAAATCTATCTCCCGCTTCGGAGGCAAACCCTTTACTTCTTCAAACACATCCGGATATTCCCGGACTACTCTGACAGAACACAAACTCTCGACCGAAGCATCGAGCGATTCAAGATAACTTAGCAAAACAGATTCCATGGGATTGCAAGAGATCTCGAGAGTGTTACCCAAGCGGGTCATGAGCCTGACAACTCTCCTTTCGCAATCAAGAACGGCACCATTACTGGATAACCAGTCCATGCCCAAGATCAACCCATAGCCCGTGAAGCCCAATACAAAAGCATCACATCTAAACTCAACGCTAAGTATAGAAATCTTCAAACCCAAACATATCATAGACAGATATATGGAGCCCCCAATTGGGTTTGAGACAACTAAGGGATCATCAACTAGACTGGTGTCTAAGTGCAGTGACTCAACTAACGATGATGAGATAAAAGAATGCGATGCGCCAGAGTCAAACAGAGTACGAACTGGATGATCAAACAGAAAAACCAGACTTTCAACGGAAATAGTTCTACCTCTCTGCTGAATCGGTGGAACTGAGAGAACCTGAACTTGCCCCCCTGACTGAGGTGGTGCTATAAGAGCTTGCACCTGGCCTCCTGAGGTAGACCCCGTCTTCTGCCCCTTCTTTGGGCAGTTTTTCACAAGATGCCCTGCTTCACCACAATGAAAGCAACCGGTTTTCTTCTTTTTGCGACAATCCTTACTAAGGTGTCCTGGTGTTCCACAATTGAAGCACTTCTTCTTCGTCTTCTTTTTGTCACCATTGCCTTTTCCGCCCTTGCCTTGTTGTTGCTGTTGCGGTTTCTTCTGATCCCCCTTTTTCTCTGGTGCCTTAGAATTCTTATCATCCTCATGCATAAGTGCCATGTAGACAAGCTTCTCAAAAGTGGCCCCCATAGGAATGTGAGTCATAGCTATTCCTTGCAATGGTTCGTTCAAGCCTCTAACGAACCTCAAAGCCTTCTTCTCCGGTGTATTCACCAACTCTATGCCAAACCTTGCTAATTGATTGAATTTGTTGACATATTCTTTCACCGTGAGATTCCCTTGCTTCAAATTCAAGAACTTCTCCATAAACAGATTCTCTTCCGCCCTTGAGAGAAACTTAGCCCCAAACCTTTGCTTAAAATCTGCCCAAGAGTCAACAGGGCGTTCTCCATTAGTGACCTCCCACCAGAATGAGGCCTCTCCCTTCATTAACCAAGCCGCCAACTTGACTTTCTTTCCCTCTTCCACTTCAAAGATATCTAGCAACTCTTCCACTTCCTTAAGCCAATCTCTAGCCTCTACGAAAGTCTCTGAACCAAGAAAAGGTTTTCCTCCTATAGCCTTGAACTCCTTGCAAACCTTAGCAAAATTATCCACTCTAGGCTGAGGAGGAGGAGCGGTTGTCTCTGGTGTAGTAGCATTGGCCGGACCCGCAGCCGCGGCCCTAGCCTCTTGCAACCTCCTATACCATAGTGGTATAACTAAACCCTCCGGGATGTTAAGATCTTCAGCCATGCTGAAACGAAAGTGGAAAGATTCAAAAAGGAGATTCCGAAAGATAAAGATATGGCTATTGGGGATTATGCTTTTCTTTTTCAAAAACTTTTTCTCTTAGAAGACATGCTTTTAAAAATCCTTTCTTCGAAAATACTCTTAGAAAGTAGTTTTTCTCAAAAATTTTATCTGTTCTGGTAACCTTAAGCTCTGATACCACGTGTAACACCCCACTCCCGCTATGATCACTCACAATGGGAATGCCATAACATCGGTGGAGTATTTTAGTGAATATAGAACAGAAAAATTACAACAAGACAGATATAAATAGTACTTGAAATTTTAAAACATCATCTCATAACAGCGGAAGTAAAACATGTCTGGTTACATCATAAACCCACAATAAAAGTCAAGTACAATATCCATCAAAATAAAGAAGTACATAATCCCACTCTCATACAATAGCCAAAACAAAAGGAAGGATAACTGGATAACTGGAGCTTTACATCTACCCAAGCTCCTAAAGACTGGAACAGCAATCCGATCAAGCTCCACTACTGCTAGGATCCACCACAGGACCTGAGGGTTGGGAAAAAGATAAAAACAACGGGGTCAGACATAAGTCTGAGCGAGTCCTATAACTTTAACAATACAATCGTTAAAGTAACCAGAGAAGACATGAATTGATATACGGTAACATATAGGGATGAATAGCTACCCTAACAGTCAACTAAACTAAGATAAAGGATAAAGACGCATCTACCCTTCCTAAGGTAAATTACTAAACTGCACCACACCAGTCGTTCCTAACTTAAAGGTTGATCCCACCCATGGACTTATAAAATTAACTTAATAGTACTTGCGTACCCCTAGGTGACCAAGTAGGCGCCACGGGGCCCTACAATCCACCAGGTGTACACACTACTCCCCATTCGATCGGCTCCCTAACGTAGATACCCGTGCTGGCCCCACCGTGGGGTGTACCATTCCCCAACGTGGCAACCTGATAAAACTAACGGTGCACGGCTTATATCTACACGATGCAACAACGGCTTACCTACCAGCCCGGGCCCACTCACGCATATGAAGCCCGTTGGACTTGCGTTGCCACCGCTAACCCGTTTGCCTCTTACAGTCAAGCCCAGTATGCGTGTCCCGTCCTCGACATGGGTCGAGCCCACAAAGATACGTATGGGTTACTGGTTGAAATGGGCCTCCACAAGCTACCCACCTAAGCTTGTCCCTTTTTCTAGTATATCCCACTTAACCCTTTAATCATGTTTTAATTACATGTTCCATTTTGGTTAAGTATTCTAATCGTATTTTCTATTGCCACCCAAGGCAACCACTAGATTTTCTCATGCCACCCGAGGCACCCACTTAACCCCTCATGTCCCTCTACATGCTAATATGGTTAAGTGTTTCTTAATTAATTAATTAAGAACGTAACCTTTGTAAAGACCTCTCACATTAGACTGTCTTTTATGACCGCTGGTTAAGCCGGTTGGGTCCGGGCAGCCTTATGTCATAACAGAGTCTAACCTCGTGTCTTTACATTAATTACGTATTTAGTTTGTGCCTAAGACCTCTCACATTGGGCTAACATTTGTAGCAACTGGTTAAGCCGGTTGGGTCCGGGCAGTTTTACGCTACAACTGAGTCCAACCTCGTGTCTTAGTCAATTAATTACACCTAATTAATCACCCTCATAATTTTATATTAATTATCCCTAATTAATCAAGTTTTCTTAACATGGGTAGACCTAACTTAATAGGTAAATTCCCATGGGGTAGACCTAACTCAATAGGTAAATTCCCAACACATAGTATGGGTACACCTAACCAAATAGGCAAATTCCCATACTATGTTTATTTATTTTGTGTTATGCATAATTATATTAATTTCACACAATCTTATTAACTTATGCATTTAATTACCCCATCGTTCCCACGTAATTTCGTTCATGATATAACACATATAAAAGGTGTCAACTTGCATATGAATGAACATGTTTCAAAGGTGCCATCTTGCATATTAACAAACACATAACTTGCATATGAACTTGCATAACATGTCACATAACTTGCATATAATATGTCACATAACTTACATATTCATTTTGCATAACAAACTTGCATATTAGCTTATAGACTTGCATAATGTGTCATCATGAACTTGCATATTAATAAACATGTAACTTGCATATTTACATACATGTAACTCGCATATTAACAAACATGTAACTTGCATATAAAGAAACATGTAACTTGCATATTTACATACATGTAACTTGCATATTAACAAACATGTAACTTGCATATTAACAAACATGTAACTTGCATATTTACATACATGTAACTTGCATATTAACAAACATGTAACTTGCATATTTACATACATGTAACTTGCATAGCATATTACCATGAACTTGCATAACATGCATATGATTACATAGCCCACAACTTGCATATTTAGCATCATGCAAACATAACATACATCATATTAAACTTGCATAAGCTTACATACTCAACATGCATAAACATAAGATTAATGCTAACATCATATCATATGATTCAAAGCTCATTAACCCACATACAAAACCATAAATCTCATCACATCTCATCTAATTAGTTTACCAAAAGATCATCAAAGTGATAGAAACTCACAACTAGCAACTTTGAACACCAAATGAAGAAGATTAAGATGCTAAGAAGGGATTAGAAGTTGATTAGAGAGTGATTAGTATGCAACCCTCTTCATAAAATTAGTGGAGGCCATGAGAGCTAGCATTTTGCCATAGTTTAGTCACTAGGTTTAATTATGAATGAATTAGGGTAGGTTAGGGTCTTATTTATAGATTAGGCAAGTGTTTTAGGCCATAGGATTAACCCTAGATTCAATCCAAGCCATCAAAGCATGTCTTGGGGAAGAAGTCAAGTGTAGGAACCATCTAGGGCCTTTAGATTAAAGATGGACCATGAGAACCATTCAAATGCAAAATCTGCACTTGAGCGAATCGGCCCACGGGTTGACAGCCAAACACCCTGGATTAACCCCTAGTCGACCCAGCGAGCTCGGGTCGACTTCAAAAATCGGCCGGTTCGGTTATTCCCCTCTCCCAATTCGCTGTTTTGAGCATTTTTGCATATTTATTTATTAAATTTTCAATTATATATATATATATATATCAATATATATATATATATATATCTACACAACCCATTTCACTTAATTAAGTATACTTTAATTTGGGAATTTTCGTGAAACTTCGCGAGGCCATATCTTGGTCATACGGACTCCGATTTTCGAAAACTCGGACTCTATTTCGCGTATTTTTCCGAGACGAACGCAATGGCATAGCCCGTTTCCCTTGATTCCCATTTTAGAATTAAATTCTGCCTCGATTTATGTTATTACAGGTTATTGAAAATACGGGTTGTTACAAAAATTGTCATTTTATTAGAAATGTGATGTTGAAATAAAAATGTCAACTTGGTTAGATGTGTTATATTAAATAATGATATGTTGATCATATGTTTCATTAGGATAAAAATCACCCGTTTTGTATAAAATGTACATTAGGAATAAAAAAAATACACATTTTGTTAGTTAGGTCATATTTGATTTAAAATACACATTTTGTTAGTTATGCCGTATATGGTTAAAAATACACATTTTGTTAGTAATGTCATATATGATTACAAATTTACCACTTTTGTCGAAATTAGTATTGGCATACAAATTTGTCACTTTTGTCAAAATTAGCATTGACATAAAAATTTGTCACCTTTTTTAAAATTAGAATTGACATCCAAAAATGTCACTTTTGTTAAATCAAAATTAACATACAAAAATTGTCACTTTTTGTTAGAAATATTATATGTTAATGAAATATCACATTAGAATAAAAAGGTCTTTGTGGTTAAAATATCACATTAGAATAGAAATGTATCTTTTGTTAAAAATATCACATTAGAGAAAGAAATAACATTTTCACATAAATGTTACATTAGAAAAAGAAAGAACATTTTCTCATGAATGTTACATAGAATAAAAATACCATTTTTAGTTAAAATGTTCACATAGAATAAAAATACCATTTTTAGTTAAAATGTTCACATAGAATAAAATACCATTTTTAGTTAAAATGTTCATATAGGATAAAAGCGTCACATTAGATTAAAAGAATCATTTATATTAGAAATGTTTTATTGGAATCAAAATGTCCCTTTTTGCTAAAAATGGTTTATTAGAATACAAATGTCTCTTTTGTTAAAAATGTGTTCTATTAGATAAAAACATCATTTTATTTGGATAATGTCATTTAGATGAAAGTATCATTACATTCAAATTATGGTAGTTGAAATAAAAATATCCTTATCTTAGAATTATGCCAGTAGAATCAACATGTCACTTTTGTTTGAAATGTTTATTTAGAATAAACATATTAATTCGGTTAGAAATGATACATTAGCATAAACAGGTCACTTTTGTTTAGAGTGTTTATTTAGAATGAAAATGTCCTTTCTATTACAAAAGTTATATTAGAATGAAAACACCATTTTAATTGGAAATGGTATATATTAGAATAACAATGTCATTTTGGTTAATAATATCAGGTTAAAAGGTGTGACAGCCCGTCCCGCACCAGCCTGCATTTCCTCCAAAAGTGCGTTGTACACATGCCCAACTAGCACGGGACGGTCGTCGGAAGAAAGGAAAGAAGAGAATTGACTAACAAGAATCCTGTAGAATGTCTCACAACGCATGGAGTAAAATATAATAATAATAACATACTTGACATAAAACAGGGGAGACAGTGCATAAGCTGATAACTAAAATCAACATCAACATCAGAGCTGCGGAAATCCAAATACAGCTTATTACAACTTTCCAAATTTACTACCTCTAAACAAAAGAAAGCTAAAGTAGAAGATGCACCACTAATGCCCAAGCAGTGATCTTCAACAACACAAGGAGAATACTATATATATATATATTACTTGGAAGCCTCCTGCTCATCTCCGGATCGTCCACCCGTGCATCACCAGCTAACCTGTCACTAGTCTGCTCGTGTGAGTACCCAGAGTAATAAGAGGAGACATAAAACTCTGGGTCAGACATAAAGCCTGGTATGAGCGATAAGCATCTAAACAAAACAATAACAGGTATACTAAACCATACTTGAATCTGGACCTGCAACCAAAGAGTTAGTACCACATACCATACAATACTCTAAGGTGCCATAATAAATAGTGTAAGAATATGGGGTGGGGTGTGCATGTCATAATGATAGCAAACAAATCATCCATAGCAACCATCCTCACATCTCTCACTCGGTGCCTAAAGCATACAATGTCCACCACTGTCAATCACTAGACCCATTGAAGTAGTGACGGAGTTCAACTTGTACAACTACTGCTACTACCAAGCTTACCACATGGAGTCATGACAAATATTTACAAATGACCCCACTTCATTGGTTTATAGCCCTTCAGTCGTAGTTAGGCCATTTCAGCCCTGAATCCGTTCACGTGCTTCCCATACATAGTGATCCAAAGTCATAAACATCGACTGCCCCTTGGCACACGTCCCGCAGCAAAGCCCAACTCATGAAGTGAACTCATCGGTTCCCAACTGGATCCTGAGCTCTAACTTCCCATATTGGACTACCTTTGCATCTTGGGTTATTAGTCAATACTGGGTCGGGTCGGGTTCTCCTTCTAGCCATCGGTTCGGGTCGGGTCCTCTACTTCGGGTCGGTTCGTAGTCTTCTCCTGTAGCGGTTCGGTTCGGATCCACAGCGTCGCATCGGTTCGGGTCGGGTATTCCACTTTAGGTCGGGTCGGGTGTCCTCCTCCGGGTCGGGCCGGGTGCCATCTCCCAACCAGTTCGTGCTTCCGCTCCAATCCGCTCCCTCGTTCCTTCATTTTCTCCGATCTGATTCCTTCGCCTTACTTCAGTCCGAGCCCCTCATTCTTCAGTCGATCCGATCCGAGTCCTTTGTCCTTAAGTCGATCCGATCTCTCCTCCTTTATTCGATCCGATCCCAGTTCAATTAGCATGGAATTCCTTTTTGCCAGTTGTCTCAAGTGTCAAGTTCCGATCCGATCAGATCCCTTGCCCAGTTCAACTCATCCGATCCGAGCCTCCATATCCGATCTGATCCGGTCTAGAACCTGCGCTTTTTCTACAACTCTTCCAGCAAGTAATTTACGCCATTCGACGACGTTTTTGACAAATCTAACACTTCTAATCAATCATAAAACACACGATAGAGTCATAGCAACATGTAATAGCAACCACAAACAGCAAAACAATAATTCAAATGAATCAAAATGGATCAAAAGTGGCTAAAACCTCACATTTTCCCATAATCCCTCTTAATCATGTTTAAGCACATACTTAGTAAAACTTAATCAAATCGTATAAATTTTCTAACAGAGGCATAAAATATTATTTAAGAATTTTTAAACATTTTTCCAGAATTTATTAGTGCATAAATTCGCTAATCCTCACTAATTACCCTTAATTAACCGTAATTAGTGTCAAAACTATGCAAATCACTCACCTTTGCCACAAAATAAAACACCAAATTTGAAATAATCTCTATTTGGGTCGAATTCCTATGTATAGCAGCAGCTCCAACCTTGCTCTGTTGCTATTTGGCCTTGTTTTGATGTAGTTTTTAGGCTTAATCTTCAATAAAAATGTGTTTTGGAGTGGTTTTAGAGGATGGAAGCTATTACTAAGCTCTCAAGAAGGTTTGTGGCAGCTCAAAACTGAAATGAAAGTGATTTCCTAACCCTAATCAGCCCTCCTATACCTCTAAACCCGAAATTTCCCTCTGGGCCTAGCTGCTAATCACCCGGTTAAGCCCAATTAAGCTGTTTTTCACCATCTGAAACTTGTTTCAGCCATATCTCCAAACGGTAAGTCCGTTTGGCTATTGTGACCATCTACGGAAAGAGAAACCATCATCCGGAGCCAATGGAAGTGGTTTTAGGTTAGAATTCCTTTTCAGTCAAAAGTTATAGCCAAAACAGTACCAACTAGGGGTAAAATGGTCATTTAAAAATCGGGAAAAATTATGAACATGGGAAATGACCCCAATAGTCGTCTCCCTAAGTTACATGACCATACGACTTCGTATGTGAAAGAAATAAATACTCTACGATCCTATGACGCGTAGAATACGGGTCGTTACACTCTCCCCCCCCTTAAGAAATTTCGTCCCCGAAATTCCTTAACCCAAAACATACAAAGGATCCCGCATGCCTAACAGCCACATACAACAATCAAACATGCAAAACAAGCAAACAAGCCTATCCTAGCATGCGGAAAACTAAATCGAAGTCAAAATCTTAACAGGCAAAGAGTTCTGGGTGTGTCTTCCTAATGTCCTCTTCTGTCTCCCAAGTACAATCATTTTCGTCCTCGCCCCACTGAACCTTGACTAGCTTCACCGCCTTTCTTCGAAGTTGCTTCATGTCGTGCTCGACAATACGGGCCGGCTTGCGGTTCCCAACCGCCTCGGGTTCTACCTCGAAGTCCTCTAACTGATCAGGTGAAATAGTCATATCTGGGTCGTGAATGAACTTCCTTAGTTGGGAAACATGAAATACATTGTCAACTCCCGCCATCTTCTCTGGTAAGTCAATTCTATATGCCAAATTCCCGACTAGTTCAAGAACAGGGAATGGGCTAACAAATCTTGGTGCCAACTATCCTCTCCTGCGAAATCGTATTACGCTCTTCAACGGAGAAATCTTGACAAACACCAAGTCACCAACGGAGAATTTTAAGTCTCTTCTCCACTTATCAGCATTACTCTTCTGCCTATCTTGGGCAGCCTTCATTCGTTGTTGAATGGTCTTAATCTTATCTGAAGTTTCCCTCACCACATCTGGTCGAAGCATAAACTTCTCGACAGTCTCTATCCAACATGATGGTGAGTTGCATGGTCTTCCGTACAAAGCTTCAAACGGAGCCATACCGATACTGGATTGGTAGCAATTATTATATGCAAACTCTACTAGACGCAAATGGTCATCCCATGATCCACCAAAATCCAATATACATGCTCTCAAGAGATCTTCCAAAATACGGTTTACCCTCTCCGTCAAACCGTCGGTCTGAGGATGATATGCGGTACTGAGATGTAACTCTGACCCTAGAGCCTCTTGTAAGCTCTTCCAAAACCCACTAGTGAACAACGGGTCTCGGTCACTCACAATGCTTTTAGGTACCCCATGAAATCTCACTACCCACTTCATATACAATTCTGCTAACTTAGCTGCTGTTCTGGTCGATTTGACTGGTATGAATCTTGCACTCTTAGTCAATCGATCCACGATTACCCAAATGCTATCATGTCCCGATTTGGTTCTTGGTAAACCATTGATGAAATCCATCGAGACTTGCTCCCATTTCCATTCGGGAATTTCTAAGGGCTGTAACAACCCACTAGGCTTCTTTTGCTCGGCTTTAACTAGCTGGCAATTCATGCATTTGGAGATAAACCTCCCAATGTCTCTTTTCATCCCTTCCCAGTAGTAGGTCCGCTTCATGTCTCGATACATCTTATTACCACCGGGGTGTATAGTCAGTTTTGAGTGATGACATTCTCTAAGCACTTCATCTCTCAATCCATTGACATTGGGTACAACAAGCTTTCCATTCTTTCTAAGCCATCCATCTCGATCAAGCCCATACTTGTTCATCTCCTCATCGATACCCGTCTCTAACTTGGAGATGATTTCTAATAGGTTACGATCGTCCCTCTGACTAGAGCCGATCCGCTCAATCAAAGTGGGTCTGATCGTCAAAGCTGCTAACATTTCTGGATCCAATCCGCACTTTGGTCTGAAATCAAACCCAGCGATGTACTCCAGTTGCTTCCATTCTAGAAACATAGCCCCTAAGCTGGCATGTCTCCTACTCAATGCATCAGCCACCGCATTGCCCTTTCCCGGTGTATATGCGATGTCAAAATCATAGGAAGCCAAGAATTCTAACCACCTTTGTTGCCGGAGATTTAAATCCTTCTGGGAGAAGAGATACTTCAATGACTTATGATCTGTAAACAGCTCAAATCTTTCTCCCAAGAGATAGTGTCTCCACTTCTTCAACGCGAACACGATCGCTGCAATTCCAAATCATGGGTAGGGTATCTTCTCTCGTGCGGTTTCAATTGCCGACTTGCATAAGCTACAACTCTACCACTTTGCATCAATACAGCACCCAGTCCGGTACCACAGGCATCCGTGTATACCGTCATCTCTTCATTCCCCTTAGGAATGACTAACACTGGTGCGCATGTAAACTTGTCCTTTAGTTTCTTGAATGCATTCTCGCACCTTTTATCCTAGACAAAAGCTTGATTCTTCTTGGTCAACTGGGTCAATGATGCTTCTATCTTGGAGAAACCTTGGATAAACATACGATAATATCTAGCTAACCCCAAGAAACTTCTTACATCCGTTGCATTCTTGGGCGTAGGCCAATCCTGTACCGTAGCCACCTTCGTCGGGTCCACGGCAATACCATTCTCTGATACAACATGGCCCAAGAACCTCACTTCCCTCATCCAGAAGTGACACTTAGAAAACTTTGCTTTCAATTGGTTTTTTCTCAACACCTCCATCACTATTCTTAAGTGTTCCTTGTGTTCTTCCTCTGTCCCCGAGTAGACCAAAATATCATCAACGAACACAAGGACAAACTTATTCAACTGATCTCTGAATACCCTATTCATAAGATCCACAAAATATGCTGGGGCATTGGTCAGCCCAAATGGCATGACCAACCACTCATAAAATCCAGACGGCGTCCGAAATGCTGTTTTAGCTATACTCTCAGCTTCCACTCTAAGCTGATGAAAACTTGTCGCGAGATCCAACTGAGAAAATACTCTCGCGCCACTCAACTGATCGAACAAATCATCTATCCGCGGTAGAGGATAATTATTCTTCCTCGTCACTTTGTTCAACTCGCAGTAGTCTACGCACAAACGAAGGGAACCATCCGCCTTGGTAGCAAACACAACTGGTGCTCCCCATTCAGAAACACTCCTTCTGATAAATCCCTTCTTCAAAAGATCGCTGACTTGCACCTCGAGCTCTCGCTGCTCCCTTGGCGCCATATGACGAAGTGGCATCACTATAGGTCTGGTATCTTTTACCAAATCAATACGGAACTCAATCTCTCGGTGTGGTGGAAGCCCGGTCACTTCTTCGAAAACATCCGGATACTGGCCAACCACGAGCAAACCTGACAACTCACTATGCGGAATGTCGAGGGAGTTTAGAAAACTAGCCAATACCCCCCACTGGGTAGACCACCAAACACTATCCTCCGCCCATCATCCGCTCTAGCTGTCACCAAAAAGCCCTCACAGTCTACCACCACCCCATATCTTCGGAGCCAATCTACTCCCAAAATAATGCCAAACCCAGTAAAGCCCAAAACAAAGCAATCACAAACAAACATGCATCCATGACTCGATAAGACCACCTTACGACAAATCATGCTAAGGCTAGTCGAACCACCAATCGGGTTCGCCACTACTAAAGGTCTATCGATAATCTCGGGCTCCAATCCCAACCTATCTATCAGGTCACTAGATATGAAACAACTGGAAGCTCGGGTATCAAACAAAACTCTAACAGGAACATCATAAATAGAAAGCATACCTTGAATGACGACATTCTTTCCCTTCTCCGCTGCAGTTGGGGCATTCGACGAAGAAGGAATAGCATTAAGGGCATATGCTTTCACCATTTGCTTTTCTTTCGGGGGTTGCAGACACTTGTTCTTGTGATGTCCCATTTGGCCACAGTTGAAGCACTTCCTATCCGCTGGCTTGGCCCGACAATTACTAGCATAATGGCCCTTCTTACCACAGCTGAAGCACTCAACATCTTGCTTATTCTTTTTCTTCTGGCCATCCTTAGTCTGACTCTGCTTTCTCTTATTCTGGGAACCACCCTTGCCACCACCACTTGCTTGTGGCTTTGGCTCATTTGAGGATGCAACCTCAGTCTTCGGCTTAGGGTAGAGACTTTCTGATCTCAATGCTTTCCCCATAATCGATTCAAACGTCTCATCGATGTGGTGAATAAGCCTTTCCCCCAAGTACTGATCCAAACCAGTTATGAATTTCTCATTCTTCTTCTCGGCAGTATCAATAAGAGATAACCCATATTTTGACAAAGTGTCGAATTCAGCAATATACTCCGAGACAGCTCTGTCATTCTGCTTGAGCTCCAAGAATTTCATAAACAGTACTGACTTCTGAGCAGCTGGAATGAACTTCTTGCTAAAGCGAGCCTTAAACTGCTCCCAAGTAATCTGATCTTCGGGAGTAGCTTCCTTTATAGCATTCCACCAATTCATTGCCCGCCCTTGCAGCTGACGGGACGCTAGCTTTCTCTTCATCGCATCCTCGATACCCAAATCCTCGAAGATACGTTCGCAACTATCCAACCAATCTTGGACATCCGTGGCCGACTCCGTTCCGTGGAACGGCTTCCCACCAAGACTAGCATAATCCTTATTCAGCTTGGCGAAGTCGACCCTCGGCACCTGCACTATTGGACCACCACCATTTCCACCATCGTGAGTTGCCCTCTGTACATCCCTAAGCATTTCCTCATGAGGTCAGTAAACATCGCCCTCATGTCAGCAGCATTCCCATTATTGGCCCCTCTACCGGTACCTCTAACATATCGGCTCATCGTCAATCTGTAAAAGGAAACGATTAACGACCCCACAGTGGTGCTAGTGCAGCACGACTTCATTCTTATACTACTAATAATATATATATATATAGCTTTTGAAAACCAAAATAATCACAAATACGCTCTCTCGTATACGTATATTATCTCTCCCTGATAACTTCCCTAGGTTAACTACGCAACCTAGAGCTCTGATACCAAGTGTGACAGCCCGCCCCGCACCAGCCTGCATTTCCTCCGAAAGTGCGCTGTACACATGCCCAACTAGCACGGGACGGTCGTCAGAAGAAAGGAAAGAAGAGAATTGACTAACAAGAATCCTGTAGAATGTCTCACAGCGCATGGAGTAAAATATAATAATAATAACATACTTGGCATAAAACAGGGGAGACAGTGCATAAGCTGATAACTAAAATCAACATCAACATCAGAGCAGCGGAAATCCAAATACAGCTTATTACAACTTTCCAAATTTACTGCCTCTAAACAAAAGAAAGCTAAAGCAGAAGATGCACCACTAATGCCCAAGCATTGATCTTCAAAAACACAGGGAGAATACTATATATATATTACGTGGAAGCCTCCTGCTCGTCTCCGGATCATCTACTCGTGCATCACCAGCTAACTTGTCTCTAGTCTGCTCGTGTGAGCACCTAGAGTAATAAGAGGAGACATAAAACTCTGGGTCAGACATAAAGCCTGGTATGAGCGATAAGCATCTAAACAAAACAATAACAGGTATACTAAACCATACCTGAACCTGGACCTGCAACCAAAGAGTTAGTACCACATACCGTACAATACTCTAAGGTCCCATAATAAATAGTGTAAGAATACGGGGGTGGGGTGTGCATGTCATAATGATAGCAAACAAATCATCCATAGCAACCATCCTCACATCTCTCACTCAGTGCCTAAAGCATACGATGTCCACCACTGTCAATCACTAGACCCATTGAAGTAGTGACGGAGTTCAACTTGTACAACTACTGCTACTACCAAGCTTACCACATGGAGTCATGACCAAATCTTTACAAATGACCCCACTTCATTGGTTTATAGCCCTTTAGTCGTACCTAGGCCATTTCAGCCCTTAATCCGTTCACATGCTTCCCATACATAGCGATCCAAAGTCATAAACATCGACTGCCCCTTAGCACACGTCCCGCAGCAAAGCCCAACTCATGAAGTGAACTCATCGGTTCCCAACTGGATCCTGAGCTCTAACTTCCCATATTGGACTACCTTTGCATCTCGGGTTATTAGTCAATACTGGGTCGGGTCGGGTTCTCCTTCTAGCCATCGGTTCGGGTCGGGTCCTCTACTTCGGGTCGGTTCGTAGTCTTCTCCTGTAGCGGTTCGTTTCGGATCCACAGCGTCGCATCGATTCGGGTCGGGTATTCCACTTCAGGTCGGGTCGGGTGTCCTCCTCCTGGTCGGGTCGGGTGCTATCTCCCATCCAGTCCGTGCTTCCGCTCCGATCCGCTCCCTCGTTCCTTCATTTGCTCCGATCCGATTCCTTCGCCTTACTTCAGTCCGAGCCCTTCATCCTTCAGTCGATCCAATCCGAGTCCTTTGTCCTTAAGTCGATCCGATCTCTCCTCCTTTATCCGATCCGATCCCAGTTCAATTAGCGTGGCCTTCCTTTTTTCCAGTTGTCTCAAGTGTCAAGTTCCGATCCGATCAGATCCCTTGCCCAGTTCAACTAATCCGATCCGGTCCAGAACCTGCGCTTTTTCTGCAACTCTTCCAGCAAGTAATTTACGCCATTCGACGACGTTTTTGACAAATCTAACACTTCTAATCAATCATAAAACACACAATAGAGTCATAGCAACATGTAATAGCAACCACAAACAGCAAAACAACAATTCAAATGAATCCAAATGGATAAAAAGTGGCTAAAACCTCACATTTTCCCATAATCCCTCTTAATCATGTTTAAGCACATACTTAGTAAAACTTAATCAAATCATCTAAATTTTCTAACAGAGGCATATAATACTATTTAAGAATTTCTAAACATTTTTCCAGAATTTATTAGTGTATAAATTCGCTAATCTTCACTAATTACCCTTAATTAACTGTAATTAGTGTCAAAACTATGCAAATCACTCACCTTTGCCACAAAATAAAACACCAAATCTGAAATACTCTCTGTTTGGGTCGAATTCCTATGTATAGCAGCAGCTCCAACCTTGCTCTGTTGCTATTTGGCCTTGTTTTGATGTAGTTTAGGCTTAATCTTCACTAAAAATGTGTTTTGGAGTGGTTTTAGAGGATGGAAGCTATTAATAAGGTCTCAAGATGGTTTGTGGGGGCTCAAAACTGAAATGAAAGTGATTTCCTAACCCTAATCAGCCCTCTTATACCTCTAAACCCGAAATTCCCCTCTGGGCCTAGCTGCTAATCACCCGGTTAAGCCTAATTAAGCTGTTTTTCACCATTTGAAAATTGTTTCAGCCATATCTCCCAAACAGTAAGTCCGTTTGGCTATTGTGACCACTCTACGGAAAGAGAAACCATCATCCGGAGCCAATGGAAGTGGCTTCAGGTCAGAATTCCTTTCCAGTCAAAAGTTATAGCCAAAACAGTACCAACTAGGGGTAAAATGGTCATTTAAAAATTGGGAAAATCATGAACATGGGAAATGACCCCAATAGTCGTCTCCCAAAGTTACATGACCATACGACTTCGTATGTGAAAGAAATAAATATTCTACGATCCTATGATGCGTAGAATACGGGTCATTACAAAAGGGGAATGTCATTATATTAAAAATGTCATTTTATAGTAGAAGCGTCATTATATTAAAAATATGTCATTATATTAGAAATGACATTATATTAGAAATGTTATGTTAAATTAGTTCTATGATAAAAATACATTTATATAGTGCACGTAGACATGATTTGTGCTAGATAAAAACATTATCATGATAATGTTAATATTAATATGCTTGGTTGAAATTAAATTATAAATATTTATTTATAACTTAAAACAGTGAAAGTTGGTTATATTTATTAACCAATAATCTATTTAGATGAACGACTATTGTCTGAAAACCCCACACGGGTGTTGGGACGACATTGGACACACACTAGTCCCAATATTTATTAAATTGTCAATCGATGGATTGACAGTCTGTGATGAGCATTAGTTATTTACTTTAATGCTCACACAGTTATAGATTCCACTTTGGTCGTTATTTGGATATTTCATAATTATTTATCATGATTGTTGATTTCATACAAAATATGGCTGTTGTTTGAGTCACATTCCAAAAAGAATATTCTAGAAAAAGGATATTTTAGAAAATGTCTTTGGAAAAGAATATATTTTAGAGAAAATATATTTTAGAAGAATATATTTTAGAAAAAGAATATATTTTAGAAAAATATATTTTAATTGAAATGAACTAGTTATTAATCAAGATCAACCATTAAATTTGGATTTAATGAAGTTTTTCCAATTTGTTAATATTTAACTGAAATTTAATTAAATAAAATTGGATTTTGGGTTAGTCGTAAATAGTGTCTTAAATAACACTGTTCTTAAACCCCGTATGAAAAGAATAATCTTTTATTTCAGATTATTAAAGTTTTCAATTTTTATTTAGTAATTGAAGTAAGATGAAATGTGAGTTGGGTTTATTGTGAACTGTGTTTTTAAGTGACATATGTTCTTTACCCCAACTGACAGTGAAAATATGATTTGGGATTTATAAATTCTTTTATTAAGATTTAAATGGAAATTTTCCAAAAGTAAAGTTTTTCCAATTTAATATATTAAATTGGAATTGAATGAAATTCGAATTAATAATAACCGAGATAAGCTTCTGTGAAAGAAGACCGATACTACATACGGGATTTAAAAGGCTTTGCCGTTATTCCATTTATATTATTGGTCAAATACAGAAATTTATAACGATTATATATTGATTTGATTTCTGTGGAGATTCCATATTTCATGAAAGATTATTTTGGGTTTACCATGAACTATATTTTTAAATGACATTATTTCTTTAACCCAGTTAAAGATAAGATTAATTTCTTAAATTTAAATAATCATTGAATAATGATTTTTAATATCTAAACCCAAATTGAGATTTTAATAAATCTTTTAAAAGAAAGACTTAAGTGCAAAGTTAGAGAATTTATCTTTGATAAAATAATGTGAATATTTTATTCACTACAACAAAAAGTGGTTTTCATAGCGTTTGAAAAACGCTATCATAGCCTGACATAGCGTTTCAGAGAACGCTGTGTAACGACATGCTATCTTAGATCACGTACTTTGAATAGCAGAAAAAAAAAACGCTATGAAAGATGACTTTTATATAGCATTTTTATGTGCTATCAAATAAAAACGCTATAAAATATACTATCCAATACTGACTTTTTATGCGTTTGTGTGTATGTTTCTATAACGTTTTCCTTGTATGTTATAGCGTTTATCATGATTTTTATAGCGTTTGTTCTCATAATTGTTAGTGTTTCTTGCATGTTTCTATAGTGTTTTCTATATCTCTTTCTGTAGCGTTTATACTCAATAGCGTTTTTGAAACGCTGTCCCTCATAGTATTAATTTGTGGATTTTTTCTCATTCTAGATTTTTACATATATACACAACTTAAACATTTCTTATTTGCATATAAATATAATAAATTCTCATAAACAAATGTATAAATTACAACATAATATTCATGCATATTATTCAAACAACTTAGTATTTCATACATACTGTTTTATCAACTTTTCTGTGTCCACACGTAATATGTCATACATTTTTTACATTAATAAGTTACTTACAAAACATATCAAGAATAGAATTAGTCTTGCGTTGCTTCTGATATTTCTGCAGCACAATAGTGGTCCTATTAATGTCCAATAAACAATCAATGTGTTAATAATTGTTATACCACATATAAACAAACTAAAAGAAACCATAAGGAAGAAATGCAACGAGAACAAAAAGAATATAACGCACATTATTATGCGTTTGAACATGTAAATAAAAACCTACCTATCAGTTTAAGCTTACTTCATAACGAGTAGGTTTGTATACGTTATTTCAAATCAAAAGGACGGAAATTTTACTTCTTTGATTTAATTACATCCTAATAGTGAAAAACTATACTGCTCAATGAAGAAGATGAACAGTATAAGTACATGATGAATTAGTTTTTTCTTTTAACAAATATGCAAATAAACATGAAACAGATTAGCTCTAGAGGAAGTATCTATAGATTATGATTCAGTTACGTTTGATCTCCAATACATAAAAATTAGTGTTTTGATTTAATTAATTGTCACTTTTGTTAGAGAGAAAAAAATACCTAAAATGGAAAACAACCTGCCAGTAACACATATAAGCCTGAAAATGTGTTTTCTCATTCAGTAGATCTAAATGAATGCACTAGTATATTTAAATAATCAGTAATACTTAACTGAATTAGCAATCAAATAATCGATAATACTTGGCTTTTTCTTACTACGCTTTTATCTTTTTAATTTTCAGGCTGAATCGATCAAATAATCAACATTAAAGTAAAATGCAAAAAGATAGAATCTTTCTTCAACCGAATGTCACTATCATAAAACAGTATTTTCTCACAAGAATCTATAAAAAATACGACAATAAGGCAAAATCTTGCATCCATTAGCAAAACTACACATTTGCAAGTGTGTGGAAAGAGTGCAAACAACAATTACTTTCTAAATTGGGGAACATGCCGACAGATGTCAAGAAGCCTTATGCTTGATTGATAAGCTTTGGCTTCGGGGAAAATGCATGCAATGAATGAATACATTAAGCAAATTAAGGACTTACCCTCAATGTGTGCTTTTCAAATACTAATACGATGAACTGAGCAATATCGAATGACACCACATACCCTGCCCCATTTGCGTATGATGGATAAACCTCTCTAGACCATTCCTGAAAGAGAAAGAAACAAATTTGAGATACATCAAGTCGACATACATTGATGAATTTAGCTACAATAATATAGAAGTATCAAAATATAGGGAGTAATTATTTTTGAAAAAGAAGCACAAAATTATATTCTAAATTCAAAACATACACAACTACTTTCCATTCAATGCCCTAAAAATACATAATTTTAAGTATCACAAGAATTCTTGCAAACTGGCTTGTTATACCCTAGGCATTATTCCATGAAATGATGGACATACCTCATATATGACATAATTTTACAAATTCATATTACCCATAATAAGCTTTCACCATTCTAACTTTTTTTGGCTTCCTTCATCACCGCATCGATTCTAAAAAACGTGTCGCCATCATCACAGTTCATTACATGCTTAGCTAGTACTCTACGTATTTGCCAAAAACAAGAAACTTCAATCAAAACAAATTCGCTCAAAATCAAAGCTGGGTAAGTTATGAATGGTTTCAAACAAAAAAAATCTCAAAAGCATCAGCTTTATCAAGTGATCACTCACCTCTTCTTCTAACACTCAGTTCTGATCAAAACCTAGAGAGTGCTAGACCATTTAAATTCAGTAACCATTGGACCCTTTTCCAAGATTGCAAAATTTAGTTGAAGAACATTTAAATATTCTGCTGTCTAGTAATCAACTATATCTAATTTGCAGAATGCAAAAGGAGGTTAAAGCCAGTCTCAAAGAGTGGAAAAAAGACAAAAATAACTTGCAAAATGGAGTAGAAGAAAGTAGGAAAAGATATGAACATCTACATCGATGAAGAACACACGAATATCACTGCATAGTTATACTAATCTACACTTATTATCCTTATCCCAGAACAAATTAAATTCATATTTCTCACGCATTTGCAACTCATAATATTTCTCATGCCACTGTTTATGTATCTGAATAAGTCAGTCCTATGTTATCTCATCTTGTGTCTCATTTTAAATACATCTTTAAAAAATTGCTTTGTAAGGACAAGTAAATAACAGAACTAAGAATACAAACGTACCTGTGTTCTATAGCATTACCGTCAGGATTTTGTCTAACCACCACGACCAAGCCATCATTACAGATTTTACCACCCCAACCCTCGGACACAATAATCGAGCAGCTCATGTGATGCAACCACTTTTCGAGTTGCTCCTTTAAGGCTTTCCAACTTACCTACCTATTCACACCAATAGCTTTGAGCACTTCCACCATTGACTCCTCTGCCTTTTCTGTATCACATTTCCTCCACGTCCATAATACACCAGCACAATTAGTCATATTACCTATCTCAGTTTTACCGAACATTGCCTAACTATCACCTAAAGAACATTGCCTAACTTTCACCTAAAGAACTATCCAATAAAAAAAACTCAACTACAGAATCACCAAACAAAAACCATTAAATTATCATATATATCGATCAATTAGGAAAGTATCAGGATACACTAATAAAAATAATTAGCAAAAATACTTATATGTTGATGTCAGCTGATAATATTCACTGCTCATATAAATAATTAGCAAATCAATGAACATATAAAGACTTTGATGAAAGGCTCACCCGTTTTCTCAACATCGAGTTCCCAGGATTATCAACAACACCAAGATGAGCTTTTCCAGGGCCTGCAGTTCCTCCACCACCTGCAAGCATGTTTCTAGAAGAAACCATGCCTGGTGACCACATTCCTTGAAAAGCAGGTGTAGGCATGGACGCAGTTCGAACATTCATCGTTCCCATGTTATTACTACCAGGCAACATGTGTAGACCCTTATCAATTCCAGCATTGAAACCACCATTTATATTTCTTGTAGAAAAAACACATTGACTCTTTCAGGGATCGTCAAGTAAAGACGATGCCATTGACGTAGAATACCTCTATGGATCTCCCCTATGATTCATGGCAAATGCAATATTAAAAGGCCATGATAAATAATTTACTTGGAGAAAGTGAACATGCAGTAAAACACAGTATGGAACAACTTTCCTTTTAGCAACAGTCAAATATATAGAAAGATACTGACCTTTGGTCACGTAGTTTCCATGCCCAAATTTTAGAACCATCAGATGTCGCATCACTATAAACATTAAGCAATGTCATTTCAAGCCCGTCTCACTCTAAAATTACTCGTAGCCTTTAATATATTAGCTTAATTCAACAACGCACACTCTATTACCTATACTCATTGGTCCAAGCTTCATAAAATGAATACCTATCCTCTATTAAATAATGAGAGGACCTTATGTTCAGAGCCCACCAGCCTAATACTCCAAGTCCATTCATACACACTTAGTATTTCACAGCCCACACCTAACCATGTCTCGTTGCATCCATTCCACCTACATTACCATATTATTTTCAACATACATCACCAAATCACCATGCCTTATCACAATGCGCAAATTGAGTACGATGATGACAAGGTCTGTTAACGAACAACAAAGATGCTAATGACTAATAGACTCTGTAACATCACAACTGTGGAAAAAAAGATTGCTGCTAGCGAGTTACAAATTAAACAGATATAATGTAGACCTTCATTCAACAACAAACAAATTACTCATGAATATGTCAGCAAAGAAAACACTATGTACAATAATAAGCATTCATGAACTTCATTACGCAGAAAAATATATGTCTTTACACAGTAAAAAATAGTAAATATTTCCACTAACTTAAGAGAAGAGATACTTTCAGTTACCTGAAGATCTAATCGTGCACTAGAATGCTCAGGTCCTTGACCATCATAATCATGAGGAATCAGTATAACAACACCACTAGGGTGAAGCCATCTTGAATCTCCTCCGAACTAACCAAAGTACCTCCTAACAATCAAAGTACCTTCTCGTGAATTTGAATCCCAACTGTAACAATCAAAATGCCTCCTAACACCCAGTTCAAGAAGATCTGACCAACTAATCCTCTACTCATTTCTTTGGAATCAACCAGAGCACAAGACGGTACCTACTTTTATCATTCAAATAAACAGCAGATTCACTGTCCGGAGTTGTCACCTATACGTACTCGCGATCTTCCAGAACCATCACCTCCTAGTATAGAAACAGTTGACTCTCTTCTAGAGCGGGCAACCCCTTCATGTAAATTTATCTTTTTAAAACCTCTTTCCTTTTCACCATTCTTCCCCTCCCTTCACTCTTTCTTCAAGTGAGCAGTAAAAATTTCTCTATTCTGTTTCCATGCCCATCCCGTTTATAAGTCCAGTATATAATTGTGTCAAATAGGCTTATACACGGAACTATAAAATTACATGACTAATGAACATAATACTTCATTTAGTTTTTCATCTTTGTAATCATGTGCCGTTTTGTGAGCTAGGTTGATCAAATGAACTTTGTGTATTTATTATAATCTGAAGCAGGTATAGATCCATTTTCAACCAATTATATGATTTCTTTGAACCCTTGCAATTTGGGAGAAGAAGTATATCAGAATTATTAATAAAAAATGTTGGCTTTAAAATTCAAGAAAAAAATAAAGGAACATGTTCAATCTGGAGGTAATGCAATATATTTTCTGTTTAGTTAACAAATATACAAGATGGGCATATTTAGCTTTTTTATATATGTCCAGTTAAACATGTATAGTAAACTATTTCAACATGTAAAGCCAGACAACTGTATGGTGGTACATTTATAAGTTTACTATTTTCATTCACTAACAACTTAACGTCAAACATGCAAGGGGACTTGTTTTCCTTTCTGGCAGAGGCTTCAATCATTCAAACTATAAAGTGGAGGCAAAACTTATGGCATGAAGAATAAAGCTTAAAACAGAGGGGTATTTGAGGCAGATGCATAGATGATTAACGTCAAACCGTCAGATCTTTGCTCGTTTATATAAAGCTGTAGAAATTAAATTTTATAGCTTAGGAATCCACAATATTCCACTGTAACGTCAGGTAAAGTACCTACTTAATCCAAACATGTTAACAGAAGCAATAGTTTTAAAACACAAATTTTACATCTTAGCGTGAATACTGAAGGTTAACAACTTTTTTTGAAGGAATAACAAGGTTATGTTATTACATTATGTAAAACAAATGATGATCCAATAAGAAAATACAAAAAAGAAAAAAAAACATAAAAGCATGGTTAGTCTACATAGCATAAAAATTTCCGATGTACTCAAGATAAGGACCAATCTTGTATATACTTATTATATCAAATGCATACTTTAACATCACATTACCATATCATATCCGGGCATCGTTATGTTACTGAAATCTGCCATTGAATAGGTTTTACATTTGTTACGTTACCAAAAGATACTTTATCATACGAACGCCACACTATTCTGAATTATCCTGTCATCTTATCAATTTATTTGATCTAAGCTATCTCAGGCCTAACATTGATTCACTGTTGGTTTGTTTGGAGTTAAGAAAACTTGAATGGCACGTTTAGCCTTGCTATTTTTACCACTTAAACAGATAAGGTAAAATCCACCAACAAAAGGGAGAACAATACTTATCTAAGATTAATCGACAACGTAATAATCAAACTTTCTTGTTTGTAGACATGCCTACTTTTATTTGTTTACCTATAATGCAAAGATAGATAGAAATGCTCCATGATAAGGGTAAAAAAAAGGTGAGAATGTCAAGTTACCAATTTGCGCTCTTCCATTACAGATTCCGCTGCCTATGATAAAAACAAAGCTATCATCCACATCTACGAACACAATGGAAATGATGTTAATCCCATGCATTACTATATAGTAACATGAAATTATATTTGATTTAATTTATGCTTGATTGACTTATTACCTTTGCTATATAAGTAATGGAACATAATTTATTAAGAATCAAAATTAATTATCAACAATGGTGATCTTAAAAAAACTGCCAGACTAAGTACATAACTACCAACCTGCTCCACTGAAGTCTGTGCCACGTGACAACCATTCGCAGGAACCTATGAACAGGATACCATTTCCCCAATTATCCGCATTAACCACTACGGCGAACGTCCCCCTTTAAGTTCTGCTCTTGGCAGCACGGAACATGCACCGGGTTTATGTATCGCTACTGTAATGTAATCCAACATCTAGCAACCTCAGTTTGGCTCGCAGCCTGTTGTTTCAACTAACAACATGTAGCAAACCCCTGCGCCAAGCATACAACATTCAAATTACTTGCCCACTCAATTGCAAGGTCTGTCTAATGTGGGCCCTAACTCTAACCCATATCCCTTCATATGTCCACCCTCTTTTCGGCCTAATTTAATGCTGCCCATCTTATCATAATGTGGATCAAAATCCTACTTATGTGGTTTCTAGAATTATCACTCCAATTCCCACTTCCAGCATGTTTCTCGCTGGCCAAGCCTCGTGTCTTCTATCCCTGCAATGCACTCAAGCTTGCATACACTCCATTATAGGCCCGCTTAAGGCCCAATCCTTCCACCTCCAAGGCCAATTGTGCATCCAAATGGAGGATACCCCAATCGCGCATTAACCGTTGTTCCCTTACTACCAAGGACCTATTAATGCATGTAGGCCATATCCTATTTGACATACACTATCAGTCCTCGCAGCCTACTCGACGAACCATCTAACACCGGCACTAGTAGAATCTACCATGGCTTCGCTGTGCTTGTTGTCAGCCTGCACCAAGAACAAGAACACATGCTTCCCAGGACGATTGCTGGTTCAGTTCCCAAACCGAGAAGATTAGCTGACTATAGAGACAAAGAAGACAATCTCTTGGACGATGATGTCACCATTCCCACTAACCCAATTCTACTGCAGCAGCAAGTTCCAAAGCATCTCAGGACCACCAAATCTTGCAGGGGTTTCAGATCTGTTGCTGATGTTATTCACCTGGCGATGCACCTATCAGACAGTGAGCAAAACTATGGTAAGCGTCTCATTGCATGCTTTGAACCTCTTATTACACATGCTGCTCATAACACACACGCACCTTCAAATGATACACTCAATAATGTTAATGTGCATGGCTTGTAATATTGCCACTAAAATGTCTTATCTATGCTTAACTCATAGAGTCCTTTGAAGGTGTTTTTGTTTCGCATACAATAGTTTTTTGACCTTATCTCCCCTCCTCCTATCATTAGCAAGTTGTTAGTCTCATTACTCCCTACTGTAATGTGAATGATGCATTGATGCCCAACACGTAGCCCAGAGGTGGAACCATACCACTGTTGAAAGGTCATGACCCCAGAAACAAAATGGCATGAAGAATGGACTTGTTAGTATACTTGATGACCACATCCAATCATGTTCATATATAGTTTAATATTTTAATGTTTATTTGCAATAAAATTGAGTTGCACACAATTTTCAAACAAAATTATGTACATATATATCAAAATAATGACCCTTAAGATTGTATACTTGTTCTCATTAGCAATTTAATATTAATTTCTCGTAGGTATCATCAGCCATATGCTTACTTAAACAATAGTAAACTATCACAAACTTTGTGTTTCTTTTATGGTCTAAAACTTGAACTGCAAGTGTTATATTCTGATGTACATAAAATATAATATGATGAATTTTTGCAGAGAGCCTTGGACATCTCACTAATCTTTCAGTGGTGCAAAATAATAAGCTTATAGAATGAGTAGTGTAAAGCTTAAGAACTCTAATTGTTCACATTGTACGGTATATGCTTTCAGTAAAGATACATAGTCATTATGACCTCATGTAAGGCAAAAAAACATTTTTTAAAACCATTGCCACTATTAGAATAAGTATCATCAATTTGAACCAAAGATTGTACGACATTAGTGAAATAATTGTTTGAAATTATCATGGAAAGAGAAACAACGAGATACTTACGAAGTGCAATCATATGAACTGATAATGCATTTAAGAGACCAAGGATGGCTTGGGCATATGCTCGACTATGCCATGCTTCATCGACAGATGCAACGGTACCAAAGCTTATAATTCCATACATGCTAACTGCAATAAGAAGTGAAACATGTAATAACTTTGGGTTGTTGCTGCTAACCGCCACTTTTCTTGTTTTATCATTCAGCCGCTCATTTATCTTTCAACTATCATGGGAAAACTACTGCAGCTGCCCAGCTTTGATTTTTCTGATTTTTTCTTGTATTTGAGTTGTTGCTGCTATTCTTCATCGCCTTTATCCTCTTTATTGTGTATGGATGTTTCTTCATCCGATCTATCATAACTAGATCTTTCCATCTTCTCCCTCCAGCAGTTTTCATGCTGACTGCTCTTTCCGTAAACACTTCATGCACCTTTTCCAAGAATGGACATGACCTCCCTATTTCTGAAGTTATGACAAAGGCCAAATCCAGTGGTTATAGTTACCTTGAATGACAACTCAAGAATGAACAAAGTCCATAAAACTGTAACAGACTATAGCTAATCACTTTCAGTTCTCTTCTAGCCTTTTTTTTAATGTGAAAATACAGAATCGGGTCAAATTAAAATCCAAGTTCAGCCCACCTGCTATATGTGCATCTCCAAATCCTAATATAAGCAAAGGAAGATTCATTACTCTTCAGTATTGGAGCAGATATACATATCCAACAACCAACATTGATCTTACTAGAAACAACTACTGACCATATTCGACAACCAGGAATCTTTCCAGAAATCTACAATGTCAAACCAGAGAATTATTTAATTTTGGGAACATAGTAGTTCATACTCTACGACTTTCAAGACACAGCGTAAACAGAGCAGACAAAATGATAATTATAGATTGATATTTTTGCTTGTAGCCTATATTGTAGAGATAGGAAACAAAAGCATACAGGCCCACTGAAATTTGATATCCCAAAGCTAATTTCTCCTTATTCCCCAAAATTGACTTTGTAAATATTTATTTTTCGATGCTTGATTAAAGTGGATGGGTAGACCCAAAAAATTCACATTACAGATTTTTGCAAATTTTTACGAACTGAAGCTATAAAATCGTACACCCCTTATTCTCTAGCAACAATCAACTTACTATGTTCATTTCTAAAGTAAAATGGTTAAAAGCAATCAAAGACCGAGCATTCACCTAACTGAACGAAGCATCGTGAGAAAACACTAGCCTGACATTGACAAAGCCAAGCTTTATACAATAGTTAAAATAGTAATAGGTGGAGCAGAGATAGTATTTGATAGGATAAGCATCATGAACAATGAAAAATAAAAAATATCTTGCAGTACCTTTCGGGCTGTTCAAATTGATGAAGCACGAATTTAGGGATTTAGGCAGTTGAAATGGTTCCTGCGATTAGGAATTAGGATCGAATGTTCATAACGACGATAGAGGATAGGGTTTCACGATAAAATTGACGATTGTTGATGACAGATGTTAAATTTTTGGCGATTCAATCGGCTGTTGATAATTTGGGGATAGATTTAGTCATTTTTCCTGCAGGTGGTAATGGAAAGAAGACGTCGGATTTTGAAGGAGGCAAAGTGAATCGGGCGTCTTTCATTCCCGCACAAAATATTTCATTCCCGCCTTTGCTGAATAGCATTGAGTACTCATGTCAAGTCAACCTATAGCGTTGATATCTTAAAATGCGTGGTGTTGGCAAAAGGAAATGTTGAAACGCTATAAACATATACTATCAAATGCTAAGTTTGTTGTAGTGATTTAAAGGAATATTCTGAATTGGAATGAGGCGTTGGATGTGTTTTTGTAGTACTTGCTTTTTTAATCATAAATACGCGAGTTATCCGGAATGACTCGGTTTAACCCATTTCGGATAATTTCTACGACGATGAAGAGTCGAAGATGAAGACGGTGGATGAAGACCGACGATCTTCACATCGAATGGATGTGTTGCTACAGAGACCCTTGATGGGAGTAGCTACCTTGAAGGGGCTTCAGTGGTGGCCGTCCGGACTATTGTTGATTTTTCGGATTTGGTTTTCGCTCAGACCCAGAGCATAAGCTAGTAAATGGATGCGTGTCTGACATTGGATTTCGTTCCATGTGAATTAAATCGATTTCTGTTAATGTACGTCTGTTTGGTGGTGGAGAATTCATTCTCTACTTAACACCCTGATATATATTAATGGTGATTGATCTCGTGGCGTGAATTGTCAATGTGGCACGCCGAGATGCAATTGATCAAGGATTTTGTTGAAAAGCAGGGCCTTGTGGAATGATCAAAGCATACCCTATTACGGCATAGCTTTGTGTATATCGTGGCTTCTCGAGCCTCACTCCCCGGTATGAGTCAAAAACGGGATATGGACCGTAGGGAGTGCACACCTTTCTTTCTAGCTAGTGGTAGTGTCAGTGCTTAAACTGACTGGCATTTTACTTATGTGGATGATGGATTTTGAGGCGCCTCGGATTTTTATAGGCCGTTAGTGGTCATACTATAGGTTCAAAGGAACCGGGAAGCGTGTGTTCAGGCATAACCAATCCACTGCCGATAGGCGGCGAACGACCCTACCGCATCCAAGGGTTCACTGCGGGGGATCCTGAGGCATTTGCTAGAGTGTCTCGAATCGGAGAGGAGCTTGCCCCTAGCCTCGACTCATGATGGAAATCCAATTTCCAATACGACCTTGCGGTTTTGATTGTAGAACTAGTATGGCGACATGATATATGGTACCCATGCAGTCCATGATTGATACATTATGATTGAAATGTTTTAATTAGAATATATACACACTAATACTAAATCCGTTTTACCGTATCAAGCATCTTTTGACCATTATAAGGTAAAACCCTATCCTCCGGTTTGTGTTGCATTGTGTGATGGGACTTGGGTCTTATAATGGTTTCATTTTTTCTAAAAAGCATTGCGTTGTTTAACGATTTACTTTATTTTATGCACTAGCAATCCAATGGAGTAAACCCGTTCCGCGTTAGCGGCGTGGTCCTGTGATTCGCCTTATTTTAGATTAGTTAAGATTTCTCATACCAGTCCCATGACTGACCTGTAGTTTGTTTCACTGGCAAATTCGAGTGCCCATATTTTCCACACGGGCAGTCGAGTAGCTTTTTGCAGATATATTTTCAGGATCCTGGCTTACAGCTGAAGTAGTATTCGGAAAGCTCTGTATCCGTGTATTCTTTTCAGCTGTATATTTGTATTATTTTATTGTTGCTATTTAAATGTAATTTAAGTCTATGATATTATTGTATTTCTATTGTGTAATGAGTTTTCATACTCTGTTATATTCTTGTACTCTGATGTAATTGTTGTAATCAGCAATAAAATGTTCTTCAGTTTGTGTTCTGATGTGTGTTGTTCTCAAAGCAATCCAGGCTTTCCTTTACTGGGAAGTTTGGGTCGTTTCAGTTGGTATCAGAGCTTTGGTTTACAGAGCTCGAGAACAAGGTACATTAGAACCGAACGAAAGAATTCATCAGAGATTGGATTAGCAATATCCAATAAGAATAACTCGTTAGAGATAGGATCTGTAGTATCCTAGAACGAGTGTGAAGAGTATTATTTTCTTTAAAATAAAAATGAAAACAAAATTTAGTTTTGAAAATTTTATCTTAAAGTACGTATTTGAGTATATTATTATATTTTAATGTGGACAATCGAGTATATAAAGATTTCGAATATACGAGAAATTAACGGATATTCGAAGTTTTAATATACTAGATTGATATAGAATCACACTCTAGTCGCCCGGAGATAATTCTGATGATCGGTGCACCATCACCATTAATTATGTTCGAGTCTCGAAAGTGGGATTTCTATATGTTTCCATTGACTGGTATGAGAAGCAAAACTTAGTTAGGACACATTACTATGATTTGCACTAAAAATATGATTTTTGATCATATATATAAAAGTTGTATATATATTTAAAAAGTTAATCACCTAATTAATTGCTGGTTGTGATGTTTGATTTCTAGTTTGACTAATAAAATTATTGGAATGATTACTTTAACTAATAAAATTGCTTAAAACAATAAATAAAATTTTAATTAAGTTAGTTGATTAAACAACTTTTAGCTTCATTCCTTTTCGAGGACGAAAAGATTTTAAGTGGGGGCGATTGTAACAACCCGGAATTTTGGGGCCAAATTAAAATTTTTATTTTAGAAATTTTAATGGATTTTAATGTTTAAAATAATTTATTTTAAATAATAACGAGTAGAAATTTATTTTAAAACAAATAAATTTAATTTAATTATAAAAGGAGTTTAAAACAGCGCTATAGTTTGAAAATTTGAATTTGAACTTTGACTGAACGTACAGGATTCATTTTAAATCAGAATTGAGCGAAACAAGAAATATTTAAATTTGTTTAATCATATCTTTCTAACGAATGTAAGAAATTGAAATTTCACTTTAGAAATCAAAGGTTATGCCCAGTTTAAAATTTTGAAAAGTCGCTGTAGAATTTATATATATTTTAATTAAATATATTGGCCTTGAAAATAGCCATTTTTCAAACGACCTCGGTTTTCGACAAAACCACTTTTGTTGGAACCGGAATGTCGAGTTATTGCTAAGTTTCAATTTTCAAATTTTTTCGAATTAATATGTGAGCGTGGCAAAAAAAAATGTGTTTTGGGCATTTCAGTTAAATCGGATCGACAAGAAAATGGCCATTTTTCGAACAGTCTCAGAATTCGATGGAATTAGTCTCGTTAGGACCGTATCGTCAAAACATAACCAGAAATAATTTTTCTGTAATTTTTAAAGGTAGTATGTAGCCCCGGTAATTTAAAATGTAAGTTTGAATTTAATAATTAAATTGATTTATAGTTTAATTTAAGGAAAAACATATCGTAACTGTCGAACCGGGTTACGAAATATATTCCATTGTGTCCGGAACGGGGGTATTTAGCTAGGGACGACACTCGTTGGGTTCGATTTGGAGTTCGTATGGTTAAACAGGTAATTTTGGATTTTAAGCGGACTAAATAATTAAATAATATAATTTATACACGTATAAATATGCGTATTATACCATACCCTAACCCTAACATACGTAGCCGCCGTTCTAACTGATGGATGGTCATGGCGCTCCCATCTTCTTCCCCTTCTATCTCCTTCGTTTCACAATGAATTTCAAATCTTCCAATCACAAATCGAAGAGCTTCTGGAGCTCTCCAAGATGTACGGTCATGATCTTCTCTGGTTCAACGAAGCGATGGGATTTCATCCTCAAAGGGCGCGACTTGGGGGCGGATTTCTGGGCCGTTGGTGGGTGCGAGTTCGTCGCGCCTCCAGGCGCTGGAAGGCGGCGTTGAGGGCGGTCACGTGGTGGACTTCGATCGACGGGCGACGGTTCCATTTGGCGAGCGATGGCGGGTCTTCTAGGCTGATGTTGGGTTCTGTAATTCGACAACTCCAGGAAGAAGGGTTAAAGTGCTAATCCTATTTTAATTAAATTAATTAATGTAATTAAACTTCAAACCATTGTAACTCGTTCAAATCTTATCAGAATTGGACGATTTCAACTGCGTTAGGATCGTGAGGAAAAACACTTCGCCATGGAACTGACGAGACTCAAAACAAAGCACTTTGAGATTTCAGTCAAATTTGAACGCAAATTCAGATAAAAGCAATGTGAGATTTCTCGTTTTAAATTTTAAATTAATAAAAAATATATATTTATTTATTCTGATTGTGATTGTAATATTGATGCACCGTATAAAATTTAGATTGACGTTTTGATGGTGGATTGTGATGATCTATTGAATTATCTGTGCTTGTTTATACAAAATCATCATTTTTGCTACAAATGATATGTTAGGACAAAATCATCATTTTTGTTGTGAAATGTTAGTGTAGAATAAAAACACTACTTTTGTTAGGAATGATAATTTAGATAAAAAGGAATCATGTTTAAAAGAAGATGTTTTACAATAATAAAGATTACATTTTTATTGTATATATTAGAAGAAAATCATGTTAACATATATTTATTATTAAAAAGTTATTATTTTCATTTTTTTGTCGAATTAGATTTGTTGACAAAATAAAAGTTATTATTTTTATTAATTTGTCAAATTAGATTGGTAGACAAAACAGAACTTCATTTTCATAGTATAAGATGTTAACATACAAAACTTCATTTTTGTCATATGAATGATTAGCAAATCAAAACTTCATTTTCTCATATAAATGTTAGCATAACAAAATTATCATTTTTGTTATATAAAAGTTAGCATAACAAATTATTCTTTTGTTATATAAAATGTTAGTAAAATAAAATTTCCATTTTGCAAGATAATGTTATATTAAAATAAAATTTTCATTTTATTAGAAATGTGATGTTGAAATAAAAATGTCAACTTGGTTAGATGTGTTATATTAAATAATGATATGTTGATCATATGTTTCATTAGGATAAAAATCACCCGTTTTGTATAAAATGTACATTAGGAATAAAAAAAATATACACATTTTGTTAGTTATGTCATATTTGATTTAAAATACACATTTTGTTAGTTATGCCGTATATGGTTAAAAATACACATTTTGTTAGTAATGTCATATATGATTACAAATTTGTCATTTTTGTCGAAATAAGTATTGGCATACAAATTTGTCACTTTTGTCAAAATTAGCATTGACATACAAATTTGTCACCTTTGTTAAAATTAGAGTTGACATCCAAAAATGTCACTTTTGTTAAATCAAAATTAACATATAAAAATTGTCACTTTTTGTTAGAAATATTATATGTTAATAAAATATCACATTAGAATAAAAAGGTCTTTGTGGTAAAAATATCACATTAGAATAGAAATGTCTCTTTTGTTAAAAATATCACATTAGAGAAAGAAATAACATTTTCACATAAATGTTACATTAGAAAAAGAAAGAACATTTTCTCATGAATGTTACATAGAATAAAAATACCATTTTTTGTTAAAATGTTCACATAGAATAAAAATACCATTTTTAGTTAAAATGTTCACATAGAATAAAATACCATTTTTAGTTAAAATGTTCATATAGGATAAAAGCATCACATTAGATTAAAAGAATCATTTTTATTACAAATGTTTTATTGGAATCAAAATGTCCCTTTTTGCTAAAAATGGTTTAATGGAATAAAAATGTCTCTTTTGTTAAAATTGTGTTCTATTAGATAAAAACATCATTTTATTTGGATAATGTCATTTAGATGAAAGTATCATTACATTCAAATTATGGTAGTTGAAATAAAAATATCCTTATCTTAGAATTATGCTAGTAGAATAAACATGTCACTTTTGTTTGAAATGTTTATTTAGAATAAACATATTAATTCGGTTAGAAATGATACATTAGCATAAACAGGTCACTTTTGTTTAGAATGTTTATTTAGTATGAAAAGGTCCTTTCTATTAGAAAAGTTATATTAGAATAAAAACACCATTTTAATTGGAAATGGTATATATTAGAATAACAATGTCATTTTGTTTAATAATATCAGGTTAAAAGGAGAATGTCATTATATTAAAAATGTCATATTATAGTAGAAGCATCATTATATTAAAAATATGTCATTATATTAGAAATGACATTATATTAGAAATGTTATGTTAAATTAGGTATATGATAACAAAATACATTTATATAGTGCACGTAGACATGATTTGTGCTAGATAAAAACATTATCATGACAATGTTAATATTAATATGCTTGGTTGAAATTAAATTATAAATATTTATTTATAACTTAAAACAGTGAAAGTTGGTTATATTTATTAACCAATAATCTATTTAGATGAACGGCCATTGTCTGAAAACCCCACACGGGTGTTGGGACGACATTGGACACACACAAGTCCCGATATTTATTAAATTGTCAATAGATGGATTGACAGTCTGTGATGAGCATTAGTTATTTACTTTAATGCTCACTGTGAAAACCCGTAACTTCCCCGTGAGGGAAAGAGCGAATAGTTCGAGAACAAGCCACAACAGAACGCAGACGGAAGAACATTTCATTGTATATTACAACAATTCATCAGATTACAAGAATACACAGAGTATAAATGAATATTACACAGAAATATCAGAGATTACAATTACATTTAAATACATAGTAGCGGAAAATAATACAATACACAACTAGAAGAGATATACGGATACAAAGCTTTCCGGATATCGTTCCAGCTATAAACCAGGATCCTGTGAATATAAATCTGCAAAACCAAAACTACTAGCTGCCCGTGTCAAAATAGGGGCACCCAGAGTTTAGGTTAAAACAATAAACCCCAGGTCAGTCATGGGACTGGTGTGAGAACTAAAACAGTTATTAATCTTTATTTTAAAGTTCGATACATCAAGGGACCACGCCGCTAACGCGGAACGGGTTTCCTCCCAAGAATACCAGTGCATAAACAACAGCGCAATGCTAAATAAAGAAAAATGAAGCTATTATAAGACCCAGGTCCTATCACACAATGCAACGCAAGCCAGGGGATAGGGTTTTTACCTTATAATAGCCAAGAATGATTGATACGTTTAAAAGAAATCATTTGATACCATTATAAGTGTATAGTGTATGAAACAACTTCAAATCATAAGTATCAATCATAGGCGGCATGAATGCCCCATACCACTATGTCGCCATATATAGGTTATACAATCGAAATCGCAAAGTCAAGTATTTGGAAATTGGGTTTCCATCTATGAACCGAGGCAAAAGATAGTCCTCAACCGATTCGAGACTGTCTAGCCCGAGTCTCGGGATCAGAACGCATCAACCCTTTAGATTGTCAGGGCCGGTCCACCGATGTGGATTATTATGCATGAACACTACGTTTCCCCGCCCTTTGGGGCGTAGATGAGCCAACGAATGACTCCATCGGACCCGGATCGTCCGATCAAACCGAGGCGCCTCGCAACAGCAACAACCACATAGGTGAAAAGTATATAAATGTCAGGGCTGGTAGGTCACTGACACCACCCTAGCTAGAAAGAAACGCATGCCCTCCCCGAGGTCCGTCTCCCATTTTTGGTTCACAACCGGGGTGTGAAACTCGCGAAGTAAACATTAGACAAAGCTATGCCACAAGGCCGTGCTTTGATCATCACCACAAGACTTTGCTTTTCAACAGAAGCCTCGATCAATTGCCACTTAGGCATGCCACACAGGCAATTCACTCCATGCGTTTGATATCCATCAATATATAACCCCTGAGCTCGTACGTCTCAGAGAAGGGCGTTAAGCAAGAGAATAAATTCTCCGCCGCCAAACAGATATATATTTAATAGAGATCAATCGCACGGACTAAAATCCAATGTCAGACACACAGTCCATTTACAAGTTCGTTCTGGGTCTGAACGAAACCGGAGGCACCTAGTACCCCGCATATCCATCGATCTCCAAGTACGTCTGGACGATCACCAACTGTTTCCATCTTCTTGGGTGTACAGCCCAATCAAGATCATCAGTAATCACCCAAACGACGTGAAGACCTCCGGTCTACGACCATCGTCTTCATCTTCGACTTATCGTCGTATCAGTTATTTAGAATGGGATAAACCCGGTCTTCCCGAATAACTCGCGTATATTTTAAATAAGTGTTACACAAACCCAACATACGCCTCATTCCAATTTATCAGTCACTAACCGTAAATTAATCAAGAGAATAATTCCCCAAATATTAACCCCGAAGGCCGAAACCAACATCAGATCAATATCCAGAACACCATTCTGCTTGGTTAATCGACAGTTAGTTTCTAAATTTCACATTCATAGGGAAAGGTTCCCATTAATTTTATCCAAGATAAATTCCTTGAATTAATTCTTTAATCATCTTTTGAATTTCGATACGAGTAGTCGGGATTAACGAACCTTACCGAAGTAATCATTTATTTTAATTTCCCAATCCCAACCTATTCATCCCATGAAGTAAAACTGGTAATATTTCATATCTAACACCACGGTGTTATCGGTAAATTCAATTACCATTTCACGTTCAAATCTAATTAAAGATTTAACTATCGCCTGGAGCAAAACTGGTGATACTCCATTCTCGATCATTTCAATCTAATTAAAGATTCATTAAAACTCTACTTAGTTTTAATCGTTAACTGGGTTAAAGAATCAGTGTCATTTAAAACACGGTTCACGATAAACCCAAAGTCACATTCCATTAATTATCGGGTTAAAGAACGAGTGTTATTTAAAACACTGTCCACGATAAACCCAAAAATCAATATCAATTCAATTCCAATTAAATATTATTTAATCGGTACTCTTCATTAAATCTAAATAAAAAGATTTAATCTTTTCTCAACTGGGTTCGAGAACAGTGTAAGTCAAGACACCATTCACGACAAACCCAAATCACATTTGATATTTAAACACAAGGCTCTGAATAGAAAATACATCGGTTATATTCAATATCAAATTCTACGACCAACAGATATCGTATTGGAAATAACGATATATATACCTATATCTTTCAAATGTCCATAACAACATCTGTATAATCCCGAAATCCAACATCGAAATATTCCGAAGACAATTTCGATTCAAAACCATTTCAATGCAATCATTGGAAATTCTGGTTATTTTCAAAACCATTCCAAATTCAATTTATTTATTTAGAAATAAATAGAATTATAATTCTAGTTCAAAACTAGTTCATTTCGATAAAAATCTATTTTTATCTTTTCAAATATGGAGCTTTTCATCCCAAATCTTCACAAATCATTTCTTATGATTTTACACAAATTATTACTATTTTTAATAATTTTATCAAGGCCCGTACAGTCGATTTCCATCAACGGCCATCGAACTGCACTTACAGCGACCTTTTTCAAATTTGATTTGGACATAATTCCAAATCCAACCGTTAGATTCCTAATTTATAATATTCGTTAGAAAGCTCTTTTCGATACGAACCCAACGGTTCCAGTTTCAGGAGAATCCGACGGTTGGATCTCCCGTAATGCCCGTTCGAAGTCAATGGTCGAAATTCGCGAACTGCCGCGGCGCGGCGCGTTCTATTCAGGCCATTTTATATTATATATATAATATATACTTCGTCGATTTCAATTCAAAACGTGCTTTATAAATCGTTATAAATTCATTTTCAAAACGGTTTTAACTTCATATTCAATTTCAAATCAAAATTGAATATTCCAATTTAATTTCGTCTTAAATTCATTTCAAGTTGATTTCAATTCAAATTGATTTCTAATTCAATTTCAGTTCGATTTCAATTCAATTCAATTTCAATTCGAATTCATTTCTATTCCATTTCAATTAGAATTCATTTCTATTCCATTTCAATTCGAATTCATTTCTATTCCATTTCAATTAGAATTCATTTCTATTCCATTTCAATTCGAATTCATTTCTATTCCATTTCAATTCGAATTCATTTCTATTCCATTTCAATTCGAATTCGTTTATATTCAATTTCAACTCGAATTCGTTTATATTCAATTTCAATTCAAATTCGTTTATATTCAATTTCAATTCGAATTCGTTTATATTCAATTTCAATTCGAATTTATGTTCAATTCTTTTCAAAATATCAGATTTTGAAATCACTTTCGATATTCATTATAAAATAAATAAAATCGATATAAATATCGTTCACGTCAAAATGGCGTCAATCTAATCAATACGGCTTCATATATTCCTATTTTCAAATATTCTATTTCAAATATTTCTATTTCAAATATTTCTATTTCAAATATTTCTTTCTCAAATATTTCGATTCAAATATTTCTCTCCAAATATTTCTCTTTCAAATATTTTTATTTCAAATATTTCCTTTTCGAAACTGGAATGAGGCCCAATCAATTACCATTTAATGTTAATTATATGGATTTTCTACAACACATGTATACAATAACAACGATGAATAATCAACCATCATCTAAAGTGCATTCTACACTGTATAAGCATCAAACATAAATATTCAACGCTTATAACAGTCTGTCAATCAATCGATCGACATACAACTAAACAATCGGGATTAGTGTACGTCAAACATCATCCCAATACCCGTGTGGGGTTTCAAGCAATCAAACACAGATTTTATTTGTGCAGTTGGGCGATGTGTAAAATTTATCGTCCCAATAAATGTCCTTCAAATAGGTGTAGATAAACAAACCGTCAGGTTTGTAAATGAATATTTATTTATTCACATTCACGTTAAAAATTATATTTTTAAAGATCAAAATATTTTATTCAAACTATGAATATTCTATTCGGTTCATTTATTCAATAAAATGATATTTTTATTTTTCTAACATATTTTAGAAAATTTCGGCGGCATAAGGCACGATACTAGAAACGGGACAAGGCCTAGCCTTATCCTCGGTCTAGTGAAGGCCCATGCCATTCACACATCAATCAAATCCATTCCATTTCACCAAACAATTCAATTCAAACCAAATAATCTAACTAACTACACAACCAAACAATTAAACAAACAAGCCATCCATGGTCTGTGGATGACGGGTGTCGGTTGCTACTAAACACCGTCTGCATCCTAGTATATATATAACTAGAAAAAGTAATTGAAGAGTGAGAAGTTCTCACAAAAGCTATCCAATACCACGACTCTTCATCTATAGAAATCTTCGTCGTTCTTGCCTTTTTGTCATCTTCGTTGCCCGTATTCTCTACATATGTAAAAATCACATTTTTACTTCGCTATTCAATATATAAAAATCGAATTTTTACTATGCTATTCAATATATAAAAAAACGAATTTTTACTATGCTATTCAATATATAAAAATCGAATTTTTACTATGCTATTCAATATATAAAAATCGAATTTTTACTTCGCTATTCAATATATAAAAATCGAATTTTTACTATGCTATTCAATATATAAAAATCGAATTTTTACTATGCTATTCAATATATAAAAATCGAATTTTTCTCATCGCTTCATATTTTTCTATGCTATTCAATATATAAAAATCGAATTTTTACTATGCTATTCAATATATAAAAATCGAATTTTTACTATGTTATTCAATATATAAAATTCATATTTTTCTCATTGCTTCATATTTTTAAAATTCGAATTAACTCACGATGAAGCGGGATGAAGACGTGGCGGCTTCAGACGAAGTCCGGGGCTGCGCCTGGGTGCTGGAGCTTGCTGTCGAAGGAAGGGTTTGCTGCTGTGCGCCAAGGTGGAGGAGAAGGAGGCGGCTTCAGGTATGAATGGTGGCAGGGACGGCTTCAGACGCAGGGAAGCCCTTGGTGGTGGTTGGGTTCTGGATTTAGGGTTATCGGGTTTGGGTTTTCGGCGGTTATCGAATGCAGGAGGGGGAAAGGCGATGGCGTGCGTCACTAGGGAGGGCGGTGGTCGGCTAGGGCATGGCGGTGGGGTCGTCGGAGGTGGGGCGGCGTAGGGGTGATGAGGGTTCGATCGCCTTTCTCTTTTCTTTTTTTTTCCGATCTGATAAAGTAACGGGGGAGGGGGGGTCCTGAGGGTTATAGGAGGGAAGAGAAAGGTTTTATTTTATTTATTTTTAATTAATAAGTTGACTTTTACATACGACCTCTAAAAGAGGCCCACCGCCTGTCGTCACTAGCGTTTCACCCCATTCCGAACACAATGGGATATGTATCGTACGCTGATTTGACTGTTTCGATCAGTTTCCGTTCAAATCAAAATATAAATCAATGTATATTGAATTTGAACGCACATTTCAATTAACCGGGACCACATACTAACTCTAAAAATTCCCAAAAAATTATTTCTAACTTCGTATTGACGATACGGTCCTAACAAAACTAATTACGTCCAATTCTGTGACCGTTTGAAAAATGGCCATTTTCCAGTCGATTAAAATCAACTGAAACTGGTCAAACGCGTTTTCCTTTGCCACGCTCACATATTGATTCGAAAAATTATGAAATTTGAAACCTAGCAATAATTTTACATCACGGACCCAACAAAAGTGGTTTCGTCGAAATCCGAGGTCGTTTGCAAAAATTCCATTTTTAAGGGCCTGAATTCCATAGCGACTATTCAGAATTTTCAACTGGACATATCCTTTGATTCTTGCTATGAAATTTTGATTTCTCGGATTCGTTGGAAAGATATCATCAAATAGATCCTATTATTTTTGGTTTCACTAAAATCCGGATTGTTTTGCACCCGGTACATTCAATTGAAGTATGAAATCGAATTATCGAACTATCTGGCCATTTTCAATTCTATTTATAATTATATATAATTATTTATATTCTAACGATGACGTATACAAATATATACGTTCGATTACCATTCAAAATAAATTTCTCGTTGTTTTTATTTAAAATAATTCATTTTAAATAATCAAAATTCGCTAAAATTGCCAAAATAAAAATTTTAAACTGGCCCAGATTTTCGGGTTATTACAATCTCCCCCACTTAAAACTTTTCATCCCCGAAATGGAACAAAGTTGAAAGTGGTTTTATTAATCAACTCTACGTACGATCTGGCTTCCATTCTCCAACTTTTCAGTTTCTGAGAATTTTCAAATTTTCAAAAATTTGGCTAACACCCTAAATTTTCGAAAAATTTCGCCATAACCTCCCCTGCACCGGGAGCCACGGGAAAATCCCGAAATTGCCATATAGGCCTTCTGATCTCAAAAAGAAAAAGCCAAGCGGCTAGCCAATAGGCTCATAAAATCATCATCACCCAAACATAACAGTAAATTATGTAGTAAACATGTACCTATTTGTCGGGCAAACAAATTTTATTCTCTGCTCTAGCCTCCTTGCTATGACCTGTTCAATGTAAGTACAAGTATATGCAAGCAAATGCGATAAATTTTCAATACAATTCAACATTTGGTTCAAATTGGCTATATGATTCAAATTTTTAATAAATCAACCAATAATCAACAACACAACCATCAATCAATTAGTTGATTATCATTTCAAATTCATATCTTTGATATATAGTCAAAAATCAGATTTTTGATGCCAAATCACAACAATAAGCCCTATCTAATTTCGGTTCTCACACCAGTCAATTGGAAATATATAAATATCACACCTTCGACACTCGAACACTAATTCTGATGATGTAGCTACAATCATCAGAATCATCTTCAGGCGACTAGAGTGTGAATCTATATCTATCCAGTATATTAAAATTTCAAATACACGTTTGTAAGGCGTATATGCAAAATCTTTATATACTGGACTGTCCAAATCAATATAAACTAAATAATCAAATATGAATAATTGATTTTAAATTTTCAAAACAAAATTAGTTTTCATTTTCATTTTAAAAATTTACTCTTCGCACTCGTTCTAGGATACTACAGATCCGATCTCTAACGAGTCATTCCCATTGGATATTACTAATCCAATATCTGATGAATTCTTTTGTATGGTTCTAATGTGTCATGTTCTCTGAGCTTTGTAAACCAAAGCTCTGATACCAACTGTGAAAACCCGTAACTTCCCCGTGAGGGAAAGAGAGGATAGTTCGAGAATAAGCCACAATAGAACGCAGACGGAAGAACATTTCATTGTATATTACAACAATTCATCAGATTACAAGAATACACAGAGTATAAATGAATATTACACAGAAATATTAGAGATTACAACTACATTTAAATACATAGCAACGGAAAATAATACAATACACAACTAGAAGAGATATACGGATACAAAGCTTTCCGGATATCGTTCCAGCTATAAACCAGGATCCTGTGAATATAAATCTGCAAAACCAAAACTACTAGCTGCCCGTGTCAAAATAAGGGCACCCAGAGTTTAGGTTAAAACAATAAACCCCATGTCATTCATGGGACTGGTGTGAGAACTAAAACAGTTATTAATCTTTATTTTAAAGTTCGATACATCAAGGGACCACGCCGCTAACGCGGAACGGGTTTCCTCCCAAGAATACCAGTGCATAAACAACAGCGCAATGCTAAATAAAGAAAAATGAAGCTATTATAAGATCCAGGTGTTATCACACAATGCAACGCAAGCCGGGGGATAGGGTTTTTACCTTATAATAGCCAAGAATGCTTGATACGTTTAAAAGAAATCATTTGATACCATTATAAGTGTATAGTGTATGAAACAACTTCAAATCATAAGTATCAATCATAGGCGGCATGAATGCCCCATACCACTATGTCGCCATATATAGGTTATACAATCGAAATCGCAAAGTCACGTATTTGGAAATTGGGTTTCCTTCTATGAACCGAGGCAAAAGATAGTCCTCAACCGACTCGAGACTGTCTAGCCCGAGTCTCAGGATCAGAACGCATCAACCCTTTAGATCGTCAGGGCCGGTCCACCGATGTGGATTATTATGCCTGAACACTACGTTTCCCCGCCCTTTGGGGCGTAAATGAGCCAACGAATGACTCCATCGGACCCGGATCGTCCGATCAAACCGAGGCGCCTCGCAACAGCAACAACCACATAGGTGAAAAGTATATAAATGTCAGGGCTGGTAGGTCACTGACACCACCCTAGCTAGAAAGAAACGCATGCCCTCCCTGAGGTCCGTCTCCAGTTTTTGGTTCACAACCGGGGTGTAAAATTCGCGAAGTAAACGTTACACAAAGCTACGCCACAAGGCCGTGCTTTGATCATCACCACAAGACTTTGCTTTTCAACAGAAGCCTCGATCAATTGCCACTTTGGCATGCCACACAGGCAATTCACTCCATGCGTTTGATATCCATCAATATATAACCCCTGAGCTCGTACGTCTCAAAGAAGGGCATTAAGCAAGAGAATAAATTCTCTGCCGCCAAACAGATATATATTTAATAGAGATCAATCGCACGGACTAAAATCCAATGTCAGACACACAGTCCATTTACAAGTTCATTCTAGGTCTGAACGAAACCGGAGGCACCTAGTACCCCGCATATCCATCGATCTCCAAGTACGTCTGGACGATCACCAACTGTTTCCATCTTCTTGGGTGTACAGCCCAATCAAGATCATCAGTAATCACCCAAACGACGTGAAGACCTCCGGTCTTCGACCATCGTCTTCATCTTCGACTTATCGTCGTATCAGTTATTCAGAATGGTATAAACCCGGTCTTCCCGAATAACTCGCGTATATTTTAAATAAGTGTTACACAAACCCAACATACGCCTCTTTCCAATTTATCAGTCACTAACCGTAAATTAATCAAGAGAATAATTCCCCAAATATTAACCCCGAAGGCCGAAACCAACATCAGATCAATATCCAGAACACCATTCTGGTTGGCTAACCGACAGTTTGTTTCTAAATTTCACATTCACAGGGAAAGGTTCCCATTAATTTTATCCAAGATAAATTCCTTGAATTTATTCTTTAATCATCTTTTGAATTTCGATACAACTAGTCGGGATTAACGAACCTTGCCGAAGTAATCATTTATTTTAATTTCCCAATCCCAACCTATTCATCCCATGAAGTAAAACTGGTAATATTTCATATCTAACACCACGGTGTTATCGGTAAATTCAATTACCATTTCACGTTCAAATCTAATTAAAGATTTAATTATCGCCTGGAGCAAAACTGGTGATACTCCATTCTCGATCATTTCAATCTAATTAAAGATTCATTAAAACTCTACTTAGTTTTAATCGTTAACTAGGTTAAAGAATCAGTGTCATTTAAAACACGGTTCACGATAAACCCAAAGTCACATTCCATTAATTATCGGGTTAAAGAACGAGTGTTATTTAAAACACTGTCCACGATAAACCCAAAAATCAATATCAATTCAATTCCAATTAAATATTATTTAGTCGGTACTCTTCATTAAATCTAAACAAAAAGATTTAATCTTTTCTCAACTGGGTTCAAGAACAGTGTAAGTCAAGACACCATTCACGACAAAACCAAATCACATTTGATATTTAAACACAAGGCTCTGAATAGAAAATACATCGGCTTATATTCAATATCAAATTCTACGACCAACAGATATCGTATTGGAAATAACGATATATATACCTATATCTTTCAAATGTCCATAACAACATCTGTATAATCCCGAAATCCAACATCGAAATATTCCGAAGACAATTTCGATTCAAAACCATTTCAATGCAATCATTGGAAATTCTGGTTATTTTCAAAACCATTCCAAATTCAATTTATTTATTTAGAAATAAATAGAATTATAATTCTAGTTCAAAACTAGTTCATTTCGATAAAAATCTATTTTTATCTTTTCAAATATGGAGCTTTTCATCCCAAATCTTCACAAATCATTTCTTATGATTTTACACAAATTATTACAATTTTTAATAATTTTATCAAGGCCCGTACAGTCGATTTCCATCAACGGCCATCGAACTGCACTTACAACGACCTTTTTCAAATTTGATTTGGACATAATTCCAAATCCAACCATTAGATTCCTAATTTCTAATATTCGTTAGAAAGCCCTTTTCGATACGAACCCAACGGTTCCATTTTCAGGAGAATCTGACGGTCGGATCTCCCGTAATGCCCGTTCGAAGTCAATGGTCGAAATTCGCGAACTGCCGCGGTGCGGCGCGTTCTATTCAGGCCATTTTATATTATATATATAATATATACTTCGTCGATTTCAATTCAAAACGTGCTTTATAAATCGTTTTAAATTCATTTTCAAAACGGTTTCAACTTCATATTCAATTTCAAACCAAAATTGAATATTCCAATATAAATTCGTCTTAAATTCATTTCAAGTTGATTTCAATTCAAATTGATTTCTAATTCAATTTCAGTTCGATTTCAATTCAATTCAATTTCAATTCGAATTCATTTCTATTCCATTTCAATTCGAATTCATTTCTATTCCATTTCAATTCGAATTCATTTCTATTCCATTTCAATTCGAATCAGTTTATATTCAATTTCAATTCGAATTCGTTTATATTCAATTTCAATTCGTTTATATTCAATTTCAATTCGAATTCATTTATATTCAATTTCAATTCGAATTTATGTTCAATTCTTTTCAAAATATCAGATTTTGAAATCACTTTCGATATTCATTATAAAATAAATAAAATCGATATAAATATCGTTCACGTCAAAATGGCGTCAATCTAATCAATACGGCTTCATATATTCCTATTTTCAAATATTCTATTTCAAATATTTCTATTTCAAATATTTCTATTTCAAATATTTCTTTCTCAAATATTTCGATTCAAATATTTCTCTCCAAATATTTCTCTTTCAAATATTTTTATTTCAAATATTTCCTTTTCAAAACTGGAATGAGGCCCAATCAATTACCATATAATGTAAATTATATGGATTTTCTACAACACATGTATACAATAACAACGATGAATAATCAACCATCATCCAAAGTGCATTCTACACTGTATAAGCATCAAATATAAATATTCAACGCTTATAATAGTCTGTCAATCAATCGATCGACATACAACTAAACAATCGGGATTAGTGTACGTCAAACATCATCCCAATACCCATGTGGGGTTTCAAACAATCAAACACATATTTTATTTGTGCAGTTGGGCGATGTGTAAAATTTATCGTCCCAATCAATGTCCTTCAAATAGGTGTACATAAACAAACCGTCGGGTTTGTAAATGAATATTTATTTATTCACATTCACGTTAAAAATTATATTTTTAACGATCAAAATATTTTATTCAAACTATGAATATTCTATTCGGTTCATTTATTCAATAAAATGATATTTTTATTTTTCTAACATATTTTAGAAAATTTCGGCGGCATAACGGCACGATACTAGAAATGGGACAAGGCCTAGCCTTATCCCCGGTCTAGTGAAGGCCCACGCCATTCACACATCAATCAAATCCATTCCATTTCACCAAACAATTCAATTCAAACCAAATAATCTAACTAACTACACAACCAAACAATTAAACAAACAAGTCATCCATGGTCTGTGGATGACGGGTGTCGGGTGCTACTAAACACCGTCTGCATCCTAGTATATATATAACTAGAAAAAGAAATTGAAGAGTGAGAAGTTCTCACAAAAGCTATCCAAAACCACGACTCTTCATCTATAGAAATCTTCGTCGTTCTCGCCTTTTTGTCATCTTCGTTGCCCGTATTCTCTACATATGTAAAAATCACATTTTTACTTCGCTATTCAATATATAAAAATCGAATTTTTACTATGCTATTCAATATATAAAAAAACGAATTTTTACTATGCTATTCAATATATAAAAATCGAATTTTTACTATGCTATTCAATATATAAAAATCGAATTTTTACTTCGCTATTCAATATATAAAAATCGAATTTTTACTATGCTATTCAATATATAAAAATCGAATTTTTACTATGCTATTCAATATATAAAAATTGAATTTTTACTATGTTATTCAATATATAAAAATCATATTTTTCTCATCGCTTCATATTTTTCTATGCTATTCAATATATAAAAATCGAATTTTTACTATGCTATTCAATATATAAAAATCGAATTTTTACTATGCTATTCAATATTTAAAAATCATATTTTTCTCATCGCTTCATATTTTTAAAATTCGAATTGACTCACGATGAAGCGGGATGAAGACGTGGCGGCTTCAGACGAAGTCCGGGGCTGTGCCTGGGTGCTGGAGCTTGCTGTCGAAGGAAGGGTTTGCTGCTGTGCGCCAAGGTGGAGGAGAAGGGGGCGGCTTCAGGTATGAATGGTGGCAGGGACGGCTTCAGACGCAGGGAAGCCCTTGGTGGTGGTTGGGTTCTGGATTTAGGGTTATCGAGTTTGGGTTTTCGGCGGTTATCGAACGCAGGAGGGGGAAAGGCGATGGCGTGCGTCACTAGGGAGTGCGGTGGTCGGCTAGGGCATGGCGGCGGGGTCGTCGGAGGTGGGGCGGCGTAGGGGTGACGGGGGTTCGATCGCCTTTCTCTTTTTTTTTCCGATCTGATAAAGTAACGGGGGGGGGGGGGGTCCTGAGGGTTATAGGAGGGAAGAGAAAGGTTTTATTTTATTTATTTTTAATTAATAACTTGACTTTTACATACGACCTCTAAACGAGGCCCACGGCCTGTCGTCCCTAGCGTTTCACCCCCATTCCGAACACTATGGGATATGTATCGTACGCTGATTTGACTGTTTCGATCAGTTTCCGTTCAAATCAAAATATAAATCAATGTAAATTGAATTTGAACGCACATTTCAATTAACCGGGACCACATACTAACTCTAAAAATTCCCGAAAATTTATTTCTAACTTCGTATTGACGATACGGTCCTAACAAAACTAATTTCGTCCAATTCTGCGACCGTTTGAAAAATGGCCATTTTCCAGTCGATTAGAATCAACTGAAACTGGTCAAACGTGTTTTCCTTTGCCACGCTCACATATTGATTCGAAAAATTATGAAATTTGAAACCTAGCAATAATTTGACATCGCGGACCCAACAAAATTTGTTTCATCGAAATCCGAGGTCGTTTGCGAAAATTCCATTTTTAAGGGCCTGAATTCCATAGCGACTATTCAGAATTTTCAACTGGACATATCCTTTGATTCCTGCTATGAAATTTTGATTTCTCGGATTCGTTGGAAAGATATCATCAAATAGATCCTATTATTTTTGGTTTCACTAAAATCCGTATTGTTTTGCACCCGGTACATTCAATTGAAGTTTGAAATCGAATTATCGAACTACCGCGCCATTTTCAATTCTATTTATAATTATATATAATTATTTATATTCTAACGATGACGTATATAAATATATACGTTCGATTACCATTCAAAATAAATTTCTCATCGTTTTTATTTAAAATAATTCATTTTAAATAATCAAAATTTGCTAAAATTGCCAAAATAAAATTTTAAACTGGCCCAGATTTTAGGGTTGTTACACTCACATAGTTATAGATTCCACTTTGGTCATTATTTGGATGTTTGATAATTATTTATCATGATTGTTGATTTCATACAAAATATGGCTGTTGTTTGAGTCACATTCCAATAAAGAATATTCTAGAAAACGGATATTTTAGAAAATGTCTTAGGAAAAGAATATATTTTAGAGAAAATATATTTTAGAAGAATATATTTTAGAAAAAGAATATATTTTAGAAAAATATATTTTAATTGAACTGAACTAGTTATTAATCAAGATCAACCATTAAATTTGGATTTAATGAAGTTTTCCCAGTTTGTTAATATTTAACTGAAATTTAATTAAATAAAATTGGATTTTGGGTTAGTCGTGAATAGTGTCTTAATTAACACTGTTCTTAAACCCCGTATGAAAAGAATAATCTTTTATTTCAGATTATTAAAGTTTTCAATTTTTATTTAGTAATTGAAATAAGATGAAATGTGAGTTGGGTTTATTGTGAACTGTGTTTTTAAGCGACATATGTTCTTTACCCCAACTGACAGTGAAAATATGATTTGGGATTTATAAATTCTTTTATTAAGATTTAAATGGAAATTTTCCAAAAGTAAAGTTTTTCCAATTTAATATATTAAAATGGAATTGAATGGAATTCGAATTAATAATAACCGAGATAAGCTTCTGTGAAAGAAGACCGATACTACATACGGGATTTAAAAGGCTTTGCCGTTATTCCATTTATATTATTGGTCAGATACAGAAATTTATAACGATTATATATTGATTTGATTTTTGTGGAGATTCCATATTTCATGGAAGATTATTTTGGGTTTACCGTGAACTATGTTTATAAATGACATTAGTTCTTTAACCCAGTTAAAGATAAGATTAATTTCTTAAATTTAAATAATCATCGAATAATGATTTTTAATATCTAAACCCAAATTGAGATTTTAATAAATCTTTTAAAAGAAAGACTTAAGTGCAAAGTTAGAGAAATTATCTTTGATAAACTAATATGAATATTTTATTTAAAGGAATATTCTGAATTGGAATGAGGCATTGGATGTGTTTTTATAGTACTTGCTTTTTTAATCATAAATACGCGAGTTATCCGGAAAGACCGGGTTTAACCCATTCCGGATAATTTCTACGACGATGAAGAGTCGAAGATGAAGACGGTGGTTGAAGACCGACGATCTTCACATCGAATGTATGTGTTGCTACAGAGACCCTTGATGAGAGTAGCTACCTTGAAGGAGCTTCAGTGGTGGCCGTCCGGACTATTGTTGATTTTTCTGATTTGGTTTTCGCTCAGACCCAGAGCTTAAGCTAGTAAATGGATGCGTGTCTGACATTGGATTTCATTCCATGTGAATTAAATCGATTTCTGTTAATGTATGTCTGTTTGGTGGTGGAGAATTCATTCTCTACTTAACACCCTGGTATATATTAATGGTGATTGATCTCATGACGTGAATTGTCAATGTGGCACGCCAAGATGCAATTGATCAAGGCTTTTTTTGAAAAGCAGGGCCTTGTGGGATGATCGAAGCATAGCCTATTACGGCATAGCTTTGTGTATATCGTGACTTCTTGAGCCTCACACCCCGGTATGAGTCAAAAACGGGATATGGACCGTAGGGAGTGCATACGTTTCTTTCTATCTAGTGGTAGTGTCAGTGCTTAAACTGGCTGGCATTTTACTTATGTGGATGATGGATTTTGAGGCGCCTCGGATTTTTATAGGCCGTTAGTAGTCATACTATAGGTTCAAAGGAACCGCGAAGCATGTGTTCAGGCATAACCAATCCACTGCCGATAGGCGGGGACCGGCCCTACCGCATCCAAGGGTTCACTACGGGGGATCCTGAGGCATTTGCTAGAGTGTCTCGAATCGGAGAGGAGCTTGCCCCTAGCCTCAACTCATGATGGAAATCCAATTTCCAATACGACCTTGCGGTTTTGATTGTAGAACTAGCATGGCGACATGATATATGGTACCCATGCCGTCTATGATTGATACATTATGATTGAAATGTTTTAATTAGAATATATACACACTAATACTAAATCCGTTTTACCGTATCAAGCATCTTTTGACCATTACAAGGTAAAACCCTATCCTCCGGTTTGCGTTGCATTGTGTGATGGGACTTGGGTCTTATAATGGTTTCATTTTTTTCTAAAAAGCATTGCGTTGTTTAACGATTTACTTTATTTTATGCACTGGCAATCCAATGGAGTAAACCGTTCCGCGTTAGCGGCGTGGTTCTGTGATTCGCCTTATTTTAGATTAGTTAAGATTTCTCATACCAGTCCCATGACTGACCTGTAGTTTGTTTCACTGGCAAACTCGGGTACCCATATTTTCCACACGGGCAGTCGAGTAGCTTTTTGCAGATATATTTACAGGATCCTGGCTTACAGCTGAAGCGGTATTCGGAAAGCTCTGTATACGTGTATTCTTTTCACCTGTATATTTGTATTATTTTCCCGCTGCTATTTAAATGTAATTTAAGTCTCTTATATTATTGTATTTCTATTGTGTAATGAGTTTTCATACTCTGTTATATTCTTGTACTCTGATGTAATTGTTGTAATCAGCAATAAAATGTTCTTCAGTTTGTGTTCTGATGTGTGTTGTTCTCAAAGTAATCCAGGCTTTCCTTTACTGGGAAGTTTGGGTCGTTTCAAAGGGACATCATTTTTGATGCAGTTGTGGATCCACTGTTATGGAAAAGACAATATGGTTTGGCAATCAAGTGGCCATCAATAATATATTAGGATATAATAACTTAATAATCTCTTAATTATTGTGCATTGCTCTATAATTTCAGTCACAAGTTTATATATCTAGTTTGGTTATGGATTAATAATTCACTATATGCAATTTACCCATCTTGCATGTTAAGTAACTAATACATATAAAAAATTGAATTTTTAACATGGATTTGAATATTCATTGAGAAAATAATACATTACAAAATGGTTACAAGCACTATGTTAAATGTGCAACTTGATAGAACTATAAGACTAATATATAATTTGACATAGTTGAAAATTCATTGGTTGCAGTATATTATGAACTTTATTAAACCTCATTTGTTTAATCTTTTTTAAGTTCCCACTAAGCTAGTGCTTTTAAAAAATATATATGATATATACTTTAGGTAAATCAATCACTTATTATTAAAAATATAATATATTTAAACTATAATATTTTTGTCATTAATAAACATATCATCTTACAAGTTATTTCAAATACTTTTGAAAATATTCTAAGAAATTAGCAAAATGTAGTAAACAAACGTTTAAAACATAGTCATGTATGCATTACTCTTGAGTCAGCAATTTAATAGTAGATTCAAGAATCATATTTAAAGAAGCACAATTAACACATTACGTTGTAATCCTGATAGCATGATTATAGACTAAATTAAACAAGTGTTACAAGCTAGCAGACAGAGACGAGTCAGCCAGATCAGAACTGATATCGATCTAGGAGAGATCGAAGAATTGAGGGCTAAGGTGGCGCAACTAGAAGATCAGCACCGTCGCCAGACCATCAAGATGACCGCTGCTGGATCATCATATTGCGAGTACAGGCAACAACATGGTGACCGCTTTCCTTCTTCTGTTGGTGCGCGAGGTTTTGAAGATGACTGACCGTTTGTTATGTATGTTTATTGTTGTTAGTTGGTTGAATGTAAGTTGGTATGAGAATTATGATAGACTTGGTGTTATGTATATTGTATGGTGTTACGTATATTGTTTGATGGTAGGTTTGGTGGTATTTATATTGTATGTATTTTATAACATTATTATCATGCCGGAGGAAGTTACCAAGCTGATAAATATCAAACAAGATCGTGGGTTTGGTTTATTATATCACCAAACATAGTCTATGAAGTGTACGGTGCAAACATCAAATCCCAATATTCACAAATAGCAATAAATAAGTTATGCCTTTATTTAGACATTGCACGACAAATCTTCATTGTTGACTCCCCATTTTTTAACGTACTATTTCCCTTTAAAACCGCAGCTATATTTGTTGGCAAACATAAACCACAGAAGTAAGTCAGTCAGTAACGGAAGAATAAAACGGGATTATGGACTTCCCATTATACACCTAACAATCGATTTTGTGCTTCTTGGTTCACAATTCTACGTTGTTTCACAGTTTTGTTTCTTAAGACTTTGTTTAAATCATATCATTTTACAAGTGTATATCAGGATACTAAATATTGCCCTATAGGCTCTTCCCTATATGCACATTACTATGTGAATTTGTATTAGATTTTTGGTGCGACCGTATGCAAATTGGTATGTGTATTTATTTTGGTTCATTCTCATAGTACCCCTCAATACTACAGCAGGTTGATGTTGCTCTCCACTATATACATCAAACAATATTATACTTAGTTCAATCTCATTATTTATTAGTCTTGAATAAAACCTTTGATTTCCTGCAATTTCCTAGTACTGTAACAACCGTCTCCCTCATCAAGATGAAAACAACTTCTCTTCTCAGACATGTTTATATCAAATTTCAAGATTTCAGAAAATAACTAACTACGATTATATGTGATAAATACAACCAATAAAAAAAAAAAAAAACTGTTTACTGTTATTAGGTTGAATTACTCCACTTAACCTTGGATTTAGATGCTAAGATTTCAGAAATAAGAAGACGACGCAAAACGCACAGAAGTGGTTTTAGAAGAAGAAGAAATATGTATGTTATTTTAGGTGGATACACTGATTAAAATTTAAAATTTAGTAAAAGTCAACGATCCTATAAAATATGGTGGATTAACTTACTAAAATTGTGGATTAGAATAAAAATTACCTTTTATAAAACACTAGGGTCAAGTCTAATATTTTCAAAACATTGGGAGGGTAATGGTAAATCTTAATAGTTTTATAATACTTCCGATTTCAAAAGAAAGAAGTTAATCGTAAATAATGATTGTTTACGGCATAAGCACTAATAAAATTTCGCATTCAAACACATAGGAATTACATAGAAATCAAAAAAGTCTTTCATTTTCTTTTGAAAAAACATAAATAGATTTAGGCAATAATAATATCATGCTGGAGGAAGTGACCAAGCTGATAAAAATCAAACAAAATCGTGGGTTTGGTTGTACCATATCACCAAACATAGTCTATCAAGTGTACGGTGCAAACATCAAATCCCAATATTCATAAATAGCAATAAATAATATATGCCTTTATTTAGACATTGCACGACAGATTTTCGTTGTTGATTCCCCTGTTTGTTGGCTGCAGATGAAAACTTAAACCATAGAAGTAAGTCAGTCGGTGGCCGACGAATAAACCAGGATTATGGTCTTGCTTTTTAATGCAGTTCATGTATCTATTTACTCAAACTAGTAGTTCAGTAAAAAGGTTATCAATCTGTGATTTGAAAAGGCAAAGGTTTAAGTACTGTTAGTATAAACATATCTGCATGTACTTATATGACATGGATAAAAAAAGGTGGCTTAATATTTACGCCTTAAGATATACCTGCTTCAAAAAGTTCATAAAGCCAGTGATAAACAGTTACATTTGATACAAATAATTATGATAATATGCTTTCAGAAAATCCAATATACCATCAACTGCTCTTAAAAGATTATAAATGCATCAATGATTATAAATCTGATAAATGAATTATATAAGTTAACCCACTGGTTAATGAAGTTCTTCAGTATCCATTGCCAGGTAATTGCTTTCCTAACAAGTTGAAGCAATGAAGTTAGTTAGAACACATATCTTGAAAAAAGAAAAAAGAACAGAATTCAACGTTCTATATTTAGAAGTAGGTTAATTCAATTCTAATAAACAAATTTGACTTTTATTTATTTATTTTTAATGGGTGTAAATTGGCTTTAATTAGGTTGCTTATTTTTCTCTTTTAACTATGAGTGACAAAGGCAGCACAAGGCTCAACTAAAAATATTTTTTGAGTGTCCATTACAAAATAATAATAATAATAGAAATCTGAAAAAAAAAATGTTTTACCTACCCAAAACTTAAATATGCTGATAAGTGCAAGGATCAATGAATAATGATACTTGCAAACTAACAGCACATTTGCTTGAGTATTTGAAGGGAAGAAAAATCACACACTGACACACACCCCAGTCAAATAAGTGTCAGATATGTAAATCAGGTTTGATTAGAATTAGCAGTTTGTTTAGGCAGAAATACACACATGTGGAAGAAAAGAAGTGCAAAATGAGACAGTAAACTTAAAGAAAATTGACAAGAAGTGAAGTACCAACTACGTACTTCTAAAACATAGGTTGTATGGTGCAGATGCAGGTGCAACTGTGAACTGTGGAAGGAAGAACAGTAAACCCCATCCATCTTAAACCATACGTTTTCTTTTATTAACTCATCACACACACACACACACACACACATATATATATATATATATATATATATAAGTATATAACAATTAATTAAGTCAACTCCTCAACTTAATGATGCGGTATATATAAATATACAGTAACATATATGTACATGTTGAAGAGATGGAAGAGAGAGCTTGAACGGAACTGCAGTTTGCAGCTGCTAAATCCAATCAATCCATCTTTCTTTCACCCCTCGTCATCATGATCAATTTCTGGAAACTCTGAACATTCATCTTCTTCATATTTATTCATTTTGTTTTATTATGTTTCTCTTCTTTAACATATGACTCTCTATCGTTCTGTTTATCTTTTTTAATTAATTAAGGAGCCCTTATTCTTAATCTATACAGAGTACTGTTTCTCCTAGGAAATACATAATGATTTTCTATTTTGAAACGCCATTTCCTGAAAGGAAGATGAGGAGCAATGAAAATATTTTTGGACTACTTATATATTCTCATTTCAGCTACTTGTAAAGCCGATACCCACGAGGTAAATATATAAAGTTAGGCTTTTAGAACAGGAGGCATTGCATGGAACACTAAAGGGATGCTAGTGTCGTCTTAACAAGATCTGCTAGTACTATATTCTATACATCTCCAATATTAAAATGGATACTTGTTCACGTAAAGGGATACTTCTTCTGTACATGTATAACATTCACTGTTGCTTCATTTTAAACTTCTGTCCAGTCTCTCTCTCAAATAGGCCAATTATCTATTACTCCAGGCAGCAACAAGTCATGTTCTAGTTCAATTGTTGATACAAGTGTGACATAAGAACATCACATTTTTGTACCAGACAAAGTATGTGTTGACCCGCTTTTTAGTCAAAGCAGTCACACAGGGAATTTCTAGTTAACAATATGCTCATGTATTGGGAACATTGTCAGAAGACAGAAAGCGATTTGTTTGAAGTCGCATCACAAACAAAGAATGGCCCGAAACTCCTATCAGACGATCTCTTTTGGGCCCGAAATCAGCAATTACGTAGCTGAACTCTGTAACTCTTCTAGCTCTCTGAATCAGCTTCAAGTCGAGCTTTCGTTTGGCTAAAACGGACTTACGGTTTGAAAGTTATGTCCGTTTCCGTGAATGCACGAAGAACCAGAAACTTGGATTTGGAAATTTGGCATCACCCTCAACCGGTTCGGATCGGATGAACTGGCTCGGTTCGGTAAGTGAGACCCAACCCGCCTAAAGTATTCTACAATGAAGTGCTTCCACTCTTCGGATCGGAGACATCAACTCGGTTCGGATCGGACCCGAACCGACCCCCTGGACCTGCTTCTGCACACGAAGTTTTGACCTATTCTCTTGCCATAACCGCTTCCTACAGATGTGGATCGGATGACACCTGTCTCCACACGACTTGGTAACCGTTGCTCAACTACTTCCGAGATCGCCTCTATGCTCGCCACGTGGCACACCCGATCCGATCCTTCCAGGAGCCTCTCTGTGCCTATAAATACACCATCGCATGGCCATTTTGGGGGGGTCTTTTGGCTCTCACTCATCATGGCTTCCACCATTACTTCACGCAAGGCCATTGCTCAATAAGGAAGCCAAGTTCCACATTACAACACGAGGCTATCATGTATAATCTTCCCTTTAATCTCCTCTTCAGTGAAAACACGAGGATTTCCTGTATAAGCAGCAAGCAAACAGTGTTGTAATAGCTTCTTAGGATTTAAGAAACTATAAAGTGGATGTAGACTTGGTTTGAGCCGAACCACTATAAAAATCTTGTGTGTCTCCTCTTATTTTTACTGTTTTTCTTGCATTGATATGTGATTGTGAGGTTTTCACATAGCATTTGGGTGTTAGGCCCAAATTTCGGTCTAACATTTTGGCGCGCCAGGAAGGGGGGCACACGACAACTTCAACTTCTGCTTGGATTATTTGGCTATTGGATCAATGGTCAAACGAAAGAAAGACGGAACCTTCTCTCGCGCTGAGGACGTTGGCACTGAAGGCGCAGGGAAAGAGGCGAGCCAAGAGGCTTCCTCTCATGGAAATTCGTCAGCATACCTGACTAGAGATGAAATGGAGGGCGTTCTCACTGAATTGAGAATCCAGATGGCAAGGCAAGACAATCTCCTCCACAAACAACAGGAGATAATCGACCAATTCTTCGCCCGGATGGAAGGCAGGCCGAGCGGCAATGCACAACTCGCTGGTAATGGCATGGAAATGGCTTCAGCAGTATAACAAACGGATCGGTTCGGATCCGATCCGAACCAAGGGCCAAACTCTGAATCCAATGCAGATGAGAATGGAGGGCATTCGCCACCGGGTCGGTTCGGACCCGATCTGAAAAACAACCCTACATGAGCTTGGGGGCAGCAGCCTCCCCTCTGGAAATCAAGGCTTCGCCCCGGTTCGACCTACATCCGCTCCGGTTCGGATGAACAAGCAAGCACTAACTCCAGCTCAATGGCAACAGGAAACTGCTCGGAGCGGAGGGCCAGAACTGGGTCGGATCGGAATATCTGACCCGAACCGTGCACATCACTACGAACTTCCTCGCCTCTCCGAGCTACAGCAAGGGGGAACCTCCGAACCGAACCGGATGGCCTTCCAAGCTCCCCATACCTTTCTGAACTCTTCTAGATTTAACGCTGGGGGAACCAGCTCTGACCTTAGCAGCTTGCAATAGCTCTTTGAAGGCGATCGGCTCGCTAACCTCATTGAACGCCTCTCGAGAGGCCGCACCTATCAGAATGACATGGATGATTTCAACCACAATCCATTCACACAAGAAATCAGGAATTCCCGCAATCCCCCAGATTTCAAACTTCCACAATTGGAGCCCTACAACGGCAGGACGGATCCTACCGTACATCTCATGCGCTACAAACGGCACATGGAAGTTCAATCGGCGTTGGAAAACGTCATAGCAAAGTGCTTCCCTCTCCTTTTGACAGATATAGCTGCTATGTAGATTCGACAGTTGGAATCTGAATTGATCAACAGTTGTAACATGTTGGTCGCTCGCTTTATTGAACAATTTCGGGTCCACATTGCTCGACCTAAGAATGTCATGTCGCTTACGTCAATCAAACAGGGACCCAGAGAAACTCTGCGCTCATTCCTGGAAAGGTTCAACATTGCAGCAGCATCAGTTGATCGACCTGAACAATCTATGGTATTGATGGCGGCAGTATCCGGCGTTCTGGACAACTCGGAGTTCAAAAAATCCTTGTACCGGGACCCACCACGGAATCTCAGCGAATTCTACCTTGAATCGGATAGATTTCTGTGTGAAGAAGACGCAATGTCCGAAAAGAAAAGTCTCGATGTCAACATGCTCAAAGACGGAGAACCGTCTGATTCTGGTAAAGGCAAAGGAAAAGCTGTCTTCAAGAATGACTGCAACACTCAGCCCCGGAGAGGGCCCAAATATGAAGAGTACACAGAGCTCAATTCGTTATTAACCGACATCTACGTGAACACAAACGGTGATATATCCTATCCAAAGCCTCCCAGGAGGGAGCCATCGCAGAGAGAACGCGATTCTGGAAAATACTGCATATTTCATGATATGGACGGTCATGACACAAATGACTGCAGGCATCTTAGAGATCTGATTGAGGAACGGGTTAGACGTGGAGAGCTACCCGAGTATGTGAAACAACCAACAGCGCCTGCACCTGCGCTACCTCCACCTGCTCCGTGGAGATAGAATGATCCTGGATCGAGTTCTCGTGGGCTCATCATCAACTGATCTGGATTGGATCACTCTGTATTTTCAGCATTTCTTAGGATTTAAGATATGTCTCTTTGCTTTCTTTAGGTTTTCCGGTTGGCTAAATCGGAGTACACACGTTCGGGATTAGGATTTAGCTCCAAAACGTGCTCTGGACTCGATGACAAACCAATCAGTATTTGCTTTGGTTTTGTACTTGGAATTGAATAAGGAAGGACTTTCCGAGCATGGATTATGTTTGGCGAATTCAAGTGTCTTGTCAGGTTATGGCAGGATTCTCAATCTCGATTAAAGTATGGCTTATATTTATCTCAGACCCCTAGGCATGGATTAGGCCTAGGGACAGACTGTCTTGTCAGGTTTTGGCAAATATAGCTCTATCCCGACATGAGTATGGATTGTACTCATTAGGATGCTTAAGTATGGATTATACTCCGGAACGACGAACGATTTTGTCAGGACTGGGCAGAGGAACTTAATAAAACTCGAGTATGGCTTATGCTCAGTTTGAACTTCCTGGTATAGCTTATACCCGGAAGGTTAGGTCCCTCGCCAGGCTTTGGCAGGATAATTCGAACGTCCCTCGAGTATGGTTTATGCTCGAACAAACGTCCAAGCATGGTTCATGCTCGAAAGTATAATCAGTTTTATCAGGATTTGACACACCTTTTTGCTCTCTTTTCTTCGCAGGTATGGATTATACTTGCAGCTGGCAGGCCCGGTGTGGCCTTGGATTTCTTGGATTATCCAGAATACATCTTCCTTCGTTCAGCAAGATATGTTCAGGGAGGCAAAATGTTGACCGCTTTTTAGTCAAAGAAGTCACATAGGGAATTTCTAGTTAACAATATGCTCAAGTATTGGGAACATTGTCAGAAGACAGGAAGCGATTTGATTGAAGTCGCATCACAAACAAAGAATGGCCCGAAACTCCTATTAGACAATCTCTTTTGGGCCCGAAATCAGCAATTACAGAGATGAGCTCTATTACTCTTGTAGCTCTCTGAATCAGCTTCAAGTTGAGCTTTCGTTTGGCTAAAACGAACTTACGGTTTGAAAGTTATGCCCTTTTCCGTGAACGCATGCAGAACCGGAAACTTGGATATGGAAATTTGGCATCACCCTCAACCGGTTCAGATCAGATGAACTGGGTCGGTTCGGTAAGGGAGACCCTACCCGCCTGAAGTATTCTACACTGAAGTGCTTCCACTCTTCGGATCGGAGACATCAACTCGGTTCGGATCGGACCCGAACCGACCCCCCTGACCTGCTTCTGCACATGAAGTTTTGACTTATTCTCTTGCCATAACCGCTTCCTACAGATGCGGATCGGATGACACCTGTCTCCACACGACTTGGTAACCGTTGCTCCACTACTTCCGAGATCGCCTCTATGCTAGCCACGTGGCACACCCGATCCGATCCTCCTAGGAGCCTCTCTGCGCCTATAAATACACCATCGCATGGCCATTTTAGGGGCATCTTTTGGCTTTCACTCATCATGGCTTCCACCATTACTTCACGCAAGACCATTGCTCAATAAGGAAGCCAAGTTCCATATTACAACATGAGGCTATCGTGTATAATCTTCTCTTTAATCTCCTCTTCAGTGTAAAGACGAGGATTTCATGTATAAACAGCAAGCAAACAGTATTGTAATAGCTTCTTAGGATTTAAGAAACTATAAAGTGGACGTAGGCTTGGTTTGAGCCGAACCACTATAAAAATCTCATGTGTCTCCTCTTATTTTTACTTCTTTTTTTGCATTGATCTGTGATTGTGAGGTTTTCACATAGCATTTGGGTGTTAAGCCCAAATTTCGGTCTAACAGAATGTATTCAATAGTGGGATGACTCCTACTTTTGCTGTTGCAAAAATGCAACTGCAGAAATCTCGAAGCAGGCACACTGAGTATTTCAGATTCTTAAGAAATAAAGAAAGTGAAGCCCACGTTATTCCTCCTCCGTTGTTACTTTGCTTCAAAATGAATCCACCAAATTTTAAATTTGTGTATTCAAATAGCAGCAAACAATAAGAATTCACTTACCATTGATCAAAATTAGGGTTTGTCATGATACTTCTCAGCATGAACTTTCTGTTCCTGTGCAAACCACGTTTGGTAAAAAAAAAGTTTTTTTTCTGTATAATTGTTTTGTTTTTATGCATTTCAGTTGAAGCAAATTTTTAATCGATGTTTCTATGTTTGGTTTACTTTCCCATGTTGATGAATCATTTAGTTTGGATTTGCAACAGATAAAGTTGAACCTTTATGGATTCGTTATGTGAATTGTTCTTAGACTAAACCGTTTGCGGTTAATTTGGCTATGTTCCATCTTCTTGCAAGTGACTGGCTAAAAAACAAGCAATGAGTAACCGAGAATAATTAGAGCATCTCCAGCCGTTACTTATTCATGCCCTGAATATGCTTTTGTTCTCCAACAGATGTTGGAAACATAACATTCAGGCAAATATTACGGGGTCAAATCTGAATTTAGAATTGGTTCCACGTGCTGATTTTACCAACGCGTTATGGAGAGTGCCGATTTTTTCGACACGTGTTGAAAAAATCGACGCGCTCCATAAAGCGTTGGTAAAATCGGCATTCTCCCTCACACAATTTCATTTACCGTATTATTAATTTTATGATCCGTACAGCTATACAACGATTATATTTTGCTTCAACGAATATAAATCGTTCATGCACTCATATAACGATTATAAAATGGTCAAAATATAGTTACTAATTTAATTTGATCGGAATTAGGGTTTTATCTTTATTAGACCTTTCCCAAAAGATGATAGTTTCAGATGTTAATTATAAATGGTTAATAACATGTACAAATAAAGTAGAATGCTTATGTTTAAATAAAGAACTAAACTATCGTTACTGCATAATTTCATATAATCATAAAATAAAACACAAGCTCGGACATGTACACATCATAAAAAAGGCATTAAGATAACTAATTATATCCCTACAATGGTTCCATACATGATTCATAACGTCTTTCTGCAGTCTATTATGGAGTTGTGTATCTCTAAACAAAACTTGACGGTTCAATTGTATGTTGAATTCTTCTTCTATTATTTGTGTGTTTTGTCAAAATACATCGGGTGGTTGTGAAGCACCTTTGTATTCATAGTGGTGTTGCTCGTCATCCATATCTCGTTCATCTTCTATGATCATATTATGTAGAACAATGCAGACAAACATGATTGTAGACATCTTTTTCCTAGACCACAACCAAAATAGATTACTTGTCATTGCAAATCTAGCTTGTAAAACACCAAAAGCTCGTTCTACATTTTTTCTTTGTTCCTCCTGCATCGCCGCGAATTTGTCTTGTTTAGGAGTCAATGGATTTGGACTGTTTTAATAATGGTGCTCCATCTTGTATAAATGCCATCACCTAGATAATAGCCATGTTTGTAAGTATTTTGGCTAATGGTAAATGTTAAAGGAGGTACCTGGCCTTGAGCAAGATCATTAAGCAGATTGGATCTTTCTACAACATTTAAGTCATTATTCGAACCAGGCATTCCGAAGATAGCATGCCGTATGCACAAGTCGTAAGATGCTACGGCTTCCAAAATGATGACTGGTCGTCTTTCCTTGCCATTGTACGAAACTAGTAATCACTTAGGGAAAATCTTCCATTCCCAATGCATATAGTCCAGACTTCCGAACATACCCGGTCACCCCTGCTTTCGTGCATCTCTCTGATGCACACTATATCGACTTCGTTCAGGGACCTTCAGTACTCCTCTTCGTAGACATCCACCACAGCCTAACAAAAAATTTCAAATGTTTCAAGTGTCATGCACTACACAATTTGGTATGCGTCATCCAATGCATCTACATGAGTCCCATAAGCTAACATTCTCATAGCGGCCATCATTATCTGTTCATCGGTGAACCCCTATGTCTTTGATGCATTTTTTTTACACTTAAATTATTCATTATTACCTTGTATAACCTCCAATATTTGAAGAAATACATCTCTCCGCATCATTTATCTTTTGCGAAGCATATCAGGCCCATTAGTGCAGCTGTCGTTGAAGTAATCATGCATCAGAGATTTATGGCATATAGCTTGGTTTCGGTGTATAAACCTCCCTCCAAGAACCGATCCTCATCAAGTTGTGGATGATGAACCTTAGGCTTCACGGTATTTGTTCTGTATTTATTGTATTTCTTCTGCTTCCTACTGAAGGATTTCTTCTTCATCTGAATCACTCTCAAAAGCTACCATGCATTGCATAAAATAGGAATCCATTTTTTTTGTATCTTTGTTTGGAGATGAGATATTGTTTACAATGTTGTTGTTGTATATAAGGTATGAGATTTTTGTTAATGTGTAGCTTTATTGTTATATGTGTTGCTTTATTGATTTGTGTGCATATTTATTGGTTAGAGTGTACCTTTATCGATAACCGTGTGGTTGCAGTGTTTTGTGCTCTTCTTTATTTGTACGAGCATTTCTTTGTTGATAAATGCGTAATTGCAGTGCATAGCGTGCAGCTTTATTGGCACGAGTATTTATTTTTTGATAATTGTGTCCATGTAGTGTTTAACTTTATTGGTATGACTGTCCCTTTGTTGATAAATATGCAAAATGAAATGCTCGGCTTTAATGATACAAGTGTCCTTTTGTCGATAAAGGTACAAATGCTCAGCTTTATTAGTACGAGTGTTTGGTGTGCAGCTTTATTGACACGAGTGTCCCTTTATCGATAAGTGTGTACTTTAAGTGTTTATCTGCAACTTTAATGGTATGAGTGCTTATTTTGTCGATAAGGAGTCGAAAGATTAGGGTCATCTCCCATTTTAAATCGATAAGGAGTCAAGCGTGTAGGGTCGTCCACTTTTTTAAATCGATAAGGAGTCAAACGATTTGGGTCATCCCTTATTTTTTAAATCAAAAAGGAGTAAAATTATTAGGGTCATCCCCAATTTTTAATCGAAAAGGAGTCAAACGTGTAAGGTCGTCACCTATTTTTAATCGAAAAGGAGTCAAACTTGTAGGGCCGTCCTCTTTTTTAAATGGAAATGAAAATTTGAAAGGAATGTATTTAATATATGACATTTAAACATTTAATTTATATATTATATAAAAATGAGCTCGTAACGTCGCGGTAGTTCATAGTTATATGTTTTGAACTTCAATTGAATCTACAGGTCCGAAGTTCGACGGAATTTTCTGAAAATTCAATCAATGTGATTTATTTGATTATTGAATTCCAATGAAAAATAAAACTCGAGTTTTCATATTGTAGATTTCGACTTATGGCAAACCAAAATTTCCAAAAGGTCGCTATATATACGTTTATGAAATTTATCGATATATTATTTAAATGGAAACGATAATTTGAAAGGAAATACATGTAGCACACTTCCACAACATAGAACATCATAAAATATAGCTATCAACAAGAATAGACATACCAGGTAGATCGTGCAATTTAGTACAACATGAATCAACATGACATCTGAACACGAGTAAACATGACGAAACAACATATAGTCCAATACAAAAAGGAAGATACGCGTATACATCATGATAAAAAAACCACATCACCATCATCTTAAATCCACGGCATGATCATCATCATCATCATGCTCAGGCTCCTCAATATCCTCCTCCATGTCAGCATTGCCATAATACAGAACGTCATCGTTTTCATCGTGCTCAAACTCCTTACCATCCTCCTTCATGTCACCATCCGTCCTGATCCTCTAGGAGCACTGGATCATCCTACATCACCTGATCCTCCTACACTACCACCCCCAACATCTAACATCGCTAGTCGAACCTGTTAGTCGTCGTTCTGGGCCTACAAACCCTGCACTATAGCCTAGTGCTCCTAATACAACGACTGAGAATGTAGCAGTGTCACCTCCTAAATACTGGTTATGTGTCGTCTATGCTGGTCTAGCCTGGGTGTAAACTGTAATAAAAGAACATATAAACTCAGTTTGTATACCATAAAATAGACCAGCTAACAAATATACAAGTATGAATATTACCTCATGTGCATGATACAATCATGCTATAGGGATACCAGCGACCATGTGATCTAGTGGGTAGATAATAGGCAGGATATCAGCGTACCGCTAAGATCATATGCCTATAATTTGTCGGCAAGAGCAAAATCTAAAAGCTGATCGGAGTAGTGTGAAGGGGTCGGATCAAAAGTAAACGATGGTACCTATAGCCACTCGGGGTCCTATATGATCGGAGTACACACCTCAGCTGTAAACTGGCAACATGTACCGCCGAGGAGCAACTCGATCCCAATAAGTATCAAAATATCAAAATTTTCTCCTGGTAATGAAAAATCCTGCATATTAACTCATTCTGCCTGTCTCATATCCTGTATGTAATGTCTCCCGATAGAACGATGCAACCCGAACATATCATCAGTAGAAAGTGGATCTCCGGGCACACGCAACTCACCGGGCCCCTGATAATAACAGCGATCTCCCAAGTACCAAATAGGAAGGTAGGATGGCATGAGCAAGACGACACGGTGCACAAATAAACGATATGTAATGACTAATGGGTGTCCATCACCAAGCGGGCCACCCTCTAATAGAGGCATCCAATAAGTAGTCAACGTTGCTGATAATATGTTGGCCCTCGACCTCAAATCATTCTGAGATTGGGCCTCCATCAAGTCATCTGACACCAGCAGGAGCACGCTGGACCATGTGACTAGTCTCCCATTGACGCATGCGTGGGAAAAAGGACTCGACAGCGTGACTGGCGGTCGGAGCTATGTGTGGATGCATGTTGGTTGTGTACTAGTAGTACCAACACTGCAACATGTGCCAAAAACAAAACATTTGCTAAACCTCTCCAAAACCGTAAGGGACTAGTGCGGTGTATAGACATCCCAATATAGCTGAGCCCCAATCAATCATATGCAAATGCTCTAAATCAGCTAGTGCTGCTAGGTAGTTCAATCGAATCGTACTCTTTTGGTTCGAAAAGAATGTCGAACCAAAGAGATACAAAAGGGAAGCATGGAATACTATGTCCTGCATATCCACTACATCCATATATGCCAGAATGTACTTAAGTAAATATGTAATGGAAATGACTCCATTGGATATACAATCGACAACAAAACCGGGAAAATATAATTTTCGGTCTGTTACTAAACTATAAAATAATAGTTTGTACTACTTATGTATTTTGGTGAACTATTTAACAATGCAATAAAGATATATGTTAAATTAAGAAATTATACCTGAACGGTCTCAAGAGCAGTAAAAGAATGGTGAGTGAATCACTACGGTAACTCATGAAGAATCTGTAGGTCCTGACTCGTCGTCTCTGCTGCTGGTGGAGCGTGCACCAGACCAGCTGCATCATCCATCTGAGCTCATATGGCCCATCTACCGATCTTCATAACTCATGCATCATCCCGACGTCCAAAGCAATTTTATAAAAAAAAATGAGGATTTATAATGAAGTTATGAGGAATTTGTCTTAGTGCAATGTATTAATAAAAGCGCTAGGCCGCGGGCCAATTTAAACGGCGCATCATGCTAGCGTGCCAATTAAATCGTCATGCTTCGATTAAATTGATGTGCGCCGATAAAATCGGTGCGCATCTGATGGGAGATTTAATAAAATCTCCCCTGAATCTTACCAGTCGTAAGATTATGACTTGTAAGATTGTTGTAGATGCTCTAACAGTATCTAGTTTAATAGTAAGGAATCATTTTGTAACGACCCAGATTTTCGGCGACTTTGGTTATCGACATAAGCTCGATGTCGATAACCAAAACATCGAAAAATCCCAGAAATTAATGAAAGAAATTAGAAGGTGAGAATAGATAAGATAGAAACTTAGACTAGAAGAAGAGTAAGAACACAACATCAGAGTAACACAAACCTCTCAGCGGAACGAATAACATATAATAGATAACATAACTTTGAAATATAACAGTTATGTATACAATAGCACTTATCAGAGTAAAGCACTTACAACACAACGGAAATAAACTATAGCTATATGATCTTGAAGCCTCCTGCTCCACGCTCTTCCAGTATATCTGTAAATTCCTGACTACTTGACTGCCCGTACAAAATTAGGTACCCAAGAGTTTAGGGAAAACAAAACAAATAAACTCCGGGTCAGTCATGGGACTGGTATGAGTAAAACAGTTTAAACAGGTATATGAACAAGTAAACGATATCTCATAAGACCATGCCGCAGAACGGAACGGGTTTTTCCCTTATGAGAATCCAAAATATCTTTATATCAAAAACCTATTGATATTATAATAATGTCTACGTACAAATAGATATCAACTGGCAGAAACGATTTCATCTCACGTTCTACATATATAGTATACAATCAAAATCGCAAGCACGTATTGGATAATGGATTTCCATCTATGACAAGGTATGGAACCACCTTCCGATCAGTGTACTCTAGGAACGATACACTGGAGTTCAACAAGAACATCTTGTAACTTAGCCACACATGACCGACCACTCATTTCGCTTGAGTGTATCGAATGTACATCACCAACGGTTGGGATCAGCAACCGTTCTCGTATATATATGGGACAGCATTGATAGATTTAAGAAACAAATGAATATTCACTAGATAGGTGATTATACACCCTACTTCAGTGCGACCGACTTAGCCATGTTGCCTGCCCGATTTCTGTCATTTACTGGTTGATGAGGCTAGAAGCTACGCTTTATCATCACATCAGATTCACTTCGAATGCCACATTGTCAGATCCATCAGAATCACTAATTGACGTCTACAACCATACATTACGTGTCAGCTAAAAGAAGTTTCCTTCTCCGCTTCCACTCTTGGTATAGTTGAAGAAATCAATGTACGTGACCGTCTTGAAATACTATGTCAGACATCCATCTTCATTCACTTAGAAATGTCACATCGTCATACCCGCCAAATCACAAATTGACTTATCCAAAAATAACACGGGTATACAGCTAAGAGAAGCGAATTCCTCCGCCACCAAACGTGAATACGTTTGAACAGATCAACTTACGCGATCCATTGGATATACTCTGTCAGACCTTCATCCATACAAGTTGTCCTAGGACTGGACAAACCGAAGGCACTATTCTGTAAACAGGATAGCCCTTGCATTTTACTCTGTCTTCAATTATCTTTGGCATATATGATTCGCGACTCTTATGCCAATACAGAGTGGTTCTATGGATAATAATCCAATCGGTCTCTCCATATTAACAACGTTTAAAATGGTCAAAAACTTTGATAGTCTATGAGTTAACTATCAAAGAAAAACAAGTGTGCAAACAACGATATTATTTCCAGATGGAAATTATATCAAACAAACATCATTTAACATTTATCTCTTTAGTTCATTTATTTACTTATCTCCTGTTTCCCTATATTCTAAATTCTTATTTTCTTTTATCAGAAAACATTTCTGATTCTCGTTTGGAAAACATTTCCAAAACTCCTTTACGATCAAACCTTACCATTTCTTAGTTAAGAAGGAAGTCACTCAAGTTGGGGTATAAGTACCTCTCAGACCTTAACTGAACAACGTTATAACTTTGAAATGGGCAAAGTTTATCTTTTAATCTTTAACAACTTCTTTACGCCTTTCTCGGATCCAATTTTACTAATCCACTTCTATATTTAAACCATTGGTTATAATGATAACGTTATAATCCCTACTTTCGATTTATCTAACTTTAATTATAACTTCTATTCTTATTAGTGAATAATTAACCTAACACTTATTTATTTATAAATAAATAAATCTCTATTTACACACTGGAAAGTATAAGTACTTTCCCGAATTCGATATAATCGAATTTGCCGATTAACTCTCTTCGAGAAATCTCTATTTGATTAACTCTTCTTCGAATAACCTATATTCGATTAACTCCTTCTCGAATAAACGATATTCGATAATCTCTCTTCGAATAACTAATATTCGATAACTCTTCCTTTTCAAATATCTCATATTTGAAAATCTCACTTCAATTGAACTAAAATCGATAACTCCCTTCGATGAAACTTACATCGATAACTTCTTTCGATGAAACTAACATCGATAACTCCTTTCGATGAAACTAACATCGATAACTTCTTTCGATGAAAACTAACATCGATAACTTTAACTCGATGAACTTAACTCGACTAACTTAACTCGACTTGACTTAGTTCGACCAATTCGATTCGATTAACTAGGCTCGACTAACTTGGTCGAACCACCCGATCAACTCAACTTATTTAACTTAACTTATTTCTCAACTCGATCAACTCGATTAACTCCTATCGAATAACTAATATTCGATTAAACTCCATTCGCTTGACTCTAGATCGCAGCGATCACAATGGTTACGCCTGACTCCCTCAGGAAACATCCGACCGCCGTAGGCTATTTACAGCCCTGCGAATTACGCTAGCAGTCGTACAAGATGGCAACTTACCCTGAATACTATGTTTGACTAACTCTGTCTCAAATAACTATATTTGATTAACTCTAGTTCGTTTTAACTCTAATCGATTAACTCTAACTAATTAACTCCAACTGGTTAACTCTAACTGATTAACTCTAACTGGTTAACTTTATTTGACTAACTCGACTTGACTAACCCCTTTCAAATAACATATTCGATAAACTAACTTTCGAATACCATATTCGATTAACTAACTTCGAATACCATATTCGATTATCTAACTTCGAATACCATATTCGATTACCTAACTTCGAATACCATAGTCGATTAACTAACTTCGAATACCATATTCGATTATCTCCTTTCGAATGTCTATATTCGATTAACTAACTTCGAATACCATATTCGATTATCTCCTTTCGATGACGTTTATCCATTTTAAAAAGATCCCCTTTTTAACACGTTTATTCATTTATAAAGATTTACTATTAGTGATGGTTCTTCACTTTATAAATGTCCTTTTAATAACGTTTTCCTTTTTATAACGGTTTCCTTTATAACCCAAATTTCCTTTTTACTAACTCTATTTATTTTCTAAATATTCCCCTTTCAATTCTATTTGTAAATGGTTTACAAATATTTCTTTTCTCTATTTTATTCTATTTGCAAATGGTTTGCAAATATTCCCTTTTTCAAATTTATTCTTAAAATATTCTAACTCCTTAAATTTCCGGGAAAATTCGTCATAACCTCCTTTGTATAGGGAGCATCGGGAAAATCCCCAAACCCGCCACACAGGCCTTTCCCATTCAAAAAGAAAATGGTTTGTAATTATTTCCTTTTTGAATAACTCCTATTTATAAATATTCCAATTTATAAATATTCCTTATTTATAAATATTCAAATTTATAAATATCTCTTATTTATAAATATTCCAATTATAAATATTTTTATTTCAGTATCACTTTGAAAAATCTCCTTTATCTACATTCCGGTATGTTATGGTATTCAATCATATTAAATCACAATGTTCAATATCGTCCATACACATATAACCGCCAATAGATTATATATATCACATCATATATTCAATACATGAAACAAAACAGTATATAAATATTGAGGAACCCAGTCGGGTCCCTCCAACCTGTTTCCCTGCATCCACAGATGTTACACAGTATAATCAACATCACTTTCAGTTCAATATAAATTATACTGATAGCAGAATCAATATATAAGTATTTAACGGTTTATATATATATATATATATATATATATATATATAATTTCCACTAACTGACTAGCAGTTCAATCAATCAACCAACACACAGAAATCAACAGATGATTAACAGTTCTAAAAATACATTATAAAAATATAACTGTTCAGAGTTGGTGAGTTTTACTCACATTGGCGCGTTAATCGTTAAATAACGGTTTGCGTTATTTGATTCAGTTGGACAATTTATTTCGCCACAAATCGTAACGAGCTCGGATTCACTCCCGGTCAGTCTCATTGTGTTGCTCCCGTCCATACGATCCCAACGCAACTTACGGTTCGTCAATCTGATCTTGTATGACCAAGATATTCGATTTTAAAGTTTGAACAATTTAAATAAATTAAAACATGAATTATTGATATACCATGGACCTTACTTATAAATTACCGGCCCATTATCATCCTTAAAGCCCAACCCCGAATCCCCTTCTTCCCAAATCCTATGCCGTGACCTCCAGATTTTCCACTCCTCCTTTCGCGAATGTTTCCAAGGCCAAAGCTCCATCAACACTTCATTTAAAATCGAAATAAAAATTCCATACTTCTTCTCGTTCACCCCTCTTCAACCTCGTATCAACGAAGACAAAACCGCACCTCCCTTTGACAGTGCGTCGCCCTGCTATTTCCGCCGTACCCTTACAGGCTGCGACCTCTTTTTGCACAAAATACCACCAAAATTCAACGCAAGAGCCACTCGATCTCCTCATTCCAAAACTCAACTCGAATTCGCGATTAAACGCCTGTATTCACCAATACTTTGAACACTAGTATTCATACAGCTCGCTGACCGTATTTCGATCGAAAGGAAACAAGTTCGAACCAATTGAAATGCACACAGAATCGAAGAGCAGGAGATGCTGATTGCAAATATATATCTTAGAGGATTTATAGATTTCATTTGGAATTTCCTTTGATTTTTGTTCTTGCATTTTGGGTTTTTTTGTGATAAACACTGACGGCTTGAATAAGAGGAGGCGTGGACTTTAAATTAGGTTTAGGAATGTTTGTGGGGGTATTTATACTGTTAGAAAAATATCTAGATATTTTAAAAGGGGAATATTCCCGGTATATGCTCATTTATATATATATTCATTTTTAACTTCTAAAAATTCGTGTGATCACACACGATACCTAAAAATCACGAAACTGGACCTGTAGCTAGAGTTCGACATTACGGTCCCAACGAAACTGGTTTCATCGAATTCCGACTTCGTATGCTCACACAGCGTATTTTTAACTATCAAAATACTGACTGTTTTACACTCTAAAAATCGGTACGACCACACAGTGACTCTAAAAATCACGAAACTGGAAATCTAACAACTATTTGATATTGCGGATCCAACAAAACTGGTTTCATCGAATTCCGACTTCGTATGCAAAACCGGCTATTTTTAAAGCTCTGGATGACCCACTTAAATATATTTAAATATTATTAAATTAAATATAAATAAATTTATATTACCGTATATCTTCACATATGATATCGTACAACTCCAGAATATCATATCAGAATATACAGTTTGATATTTCAGATTCTCGATTACCTCGATATTCAGTTTTACATTGAAATTCCATTTTATAACGTATATAAAGCGTTACGATTTGTAAAGGAATTCTACAGCGACTTTTCTGAAATTTCATTTGGACATAACTCAAAATCTACACGACGAAATCCCGATCTTTCTCTTGCACTAGAAAGATATACACCACCAGCTCCACCCGTTTCTTGTTTCACAGAAATCCGATTTAAAACGAATCCTGTACATTCAGTTGAAGTTCGAATCGCCAATTTACGAACTGCAGCGCCATTTCGAGCTCGATTATAATTATAATATAATTATACGTTCAAACTGTCGTCGACTGAATATATTCGTCAATATAATTCAACTCCAAGCTGAATTAAATCTTAGGGATGACCCCATTCATTGAATATTGTGATTTCCAATATTTTTGATTATTTCTGAATTATATATATTATTTAATTATTTAATTTAATTAAATATTCCATATTATTTAATTAAAGGACGATTTAATTTCCTAAATCACCATTCATATAATTAAATAAATTAATTATAATACCCCTGACAGTGCAGGTCATTACACATTTGTTTAATAGACAAAACTTAGGACAAATGTTTGGTTGTAAATTCTGACAAAGCATACATACAATCTACCAGGGACGGAGCTTAGTATTGGCAACTCGAGGTCAATGCCCCAAGTGAAAACATTGAGTACTATCATAGAAATGAAATTATACTACTGGGCCCTAGCTAAAGATGAAATTGTATCTGAGCCTTATCACAATGAAACAAATATCTCGGTTTCATTTGTACATAAAGGAGAATTAGAGATTCATAGATCTTCTTTGAATGTGGCTCTAGCTAAGCTTAAAGGTTAGCTCCACCACATCACCCTACCAACAACTGCACCATCCACGAGGAACTCTCTCGTTGCATGCACACACGAACATTTCAAAATTTCCCTTCAAAATTACTTTTAAATTTACAGTAAATACAAATATAGTAATGTCCGAGGTTCACTTTTGATGTTGTGAAGTCAGATGTTTTAAAATAATTTAGTTTTCTTTATGCATAATCTCGCTAACATAAAGAACATATATGCTGAAATTCATATAGGTCGGTTGATTTATTTATTTTGTACAAGAGAGGAAGGTGGATAAAAGAGGGATTTGTAAGGAGTGCAATCTTAATTCTACTCCTGTATGTATTTGCTAGCACACCGCCTAATACCAAAACTACGCTTCCTACTACAAGGTTGTAAGAATAGCTAGGGGGTAAGCATCGAATAGGGATTTATCAATAAGGTTGGAATTAATAGAGGAATAATAGTAGTTTTTTAATAAAATCATGCATTTTGGGTAAAATTCTAGTATTTTATTTACTGTTAACTTATCCATAATGGTAAATCATAAATTTTGTTGGATCTTGGAGCAACCACTGAGATAAAATCACTAGAAATAAACATTTTGATGCTTATAAAATAAGTCAAGCCGAAATTGGTGCATAGATGGTGCTTGTAAACCTGTTTATATGCTTAAATAATATTGATTGTAATCTAGGTGGATTACTAAAAAATCAAGCCTGTGAGGCTAGCGTAGTGCATAAGTAGGGTCTAGATGAAAACCTAGAAGGTTTTTTCGAATGCTTCCTGTACACAATTTTAAACCAAATAAATTATTAAATTTCATTCAATAATCATATGAAATAATGTTAAATACCTTTTACTTTGTTATATTTGTATTTTTTATTACGTAACGCTATAAATTGTATAATGAAATAGTAATATTGTTCTGAATACAAGTTAAGAAACTAACCTTTTTTAAATAAATGATACTTTAGCATATCCAATGTAATGTTTAACAGATTATCGGTATATCAATCTTTGGTATAACGATAACGGTAAACAATTTTTGATTTACCAATAAAAATGGTACGCTTGTAGTATTTATGAAACAGTAACATTAACCTTTATTATAACAACCTTAAAATGAATACAAGCATGTTTTGTATAAATAAACATAACATTTAACACTCACATCTAATTAATTAAGGTATAACTTCTAATTAATTGACTCTTTTCACCAAATTTTAAAGTATAATTGCTCCATCATATTTAGTTTTTTTTTTACCGAAATTATTTTTTTAATAATCTAGGTAGCTGGAAAATTGTACAACATTACATTATATTTATTTTCATTGTTGATTTTAGATGACGACCCTCCTTTATATTACCAGAATACATGCGCAAAAAACATTTGCAAGTCTAAAAAGAGTTAGAGTTGATTCTTGACCATTAAGTATGTACACTATTCATCATCAGGTTTAAACACATTGACCTTCCATCTACCTATGCATTTTGCTTGTTGATGTCAATTCTCTTATCATATTTGTCTTATGAGTTCCATTGTATGTCCTCTGATGATAAGAGTCATCTCCATTGCACCATTTGGATGATTGTCTCGTTTTTAAGTGGACCATCCTTGTATTCTTCGAATCTTGACAATATAATATTAATGGTGCACACCACATAAATACACAAAGTCTTCCGTGGCTTTGGCGCACGACACATCAATGATACATGTCTTTTTAATTTACCGTGCATACTAATTTTTTTAACAAATTTAATTTGTATAACGGTTAATTTCAAAAATTTAATATAATCTATATTTTAAAGTAAAACATATATAATGAATATTTTTAGACATTCTGCAGAAACATCACTAAATAAAATATCATGAACCTAAAATTTCAAACAAAATAGTCTTCAAAAGCCAAAATTATGATAATACTACATTACCGATAAATTAGAAATTGAAATATGTTTCAACCATCATATATTCTAAATTATTATATGTACATCAAATTCATAAGCCTTAAAATCTTCCTCATATGTGTTATATCGATTAATAGTTTATTTATGTCATCGTAATGGAACATAAGGTTCAAAATTCATTGGGGATTACTTTTAAAAGCATACATTCGTTCATTGCAACGTAATTGGAACAGATAGTTTGAAGATCATTCTAGATTAATTTGAAGAATGGGATCACTAAAGATGTAACAACCTGGAACTTCTGAACCAATTTAAAATTTTGATTTAAGCTATTTCAATGAACATGTGAATATAAATTGGTTATTTTTGCTAAATAAAATTTGAGAAAAATTTTAAAATTAGTTTTTATATTTTATTTGACATAAAATAAACTCAGTAAAATTATTAAATTGATTTATAAGCTTTATTTTTAAAATTTTGAAAATCAACGCATAGCCCTTAAAAAGTAAATTTTTGCATATGAGCTTAGAATTCGACGAAGTAATTTTTCTTGGAACCATAATGACAAATAATTGTTGGGTTCCAAAGTGCGCGCCGAAGGGAGTCAGTATGTGTCCGTGAGAGGCAAAATCATTTGTTCATAAACAGGCAGCCATTTTACAAAGGAACATTATTCAGATGATCTCGTAATTCGATTCCACTTTTTTTATGGATTCATATCGTTAAATAATGGTTAAATACAAAAGGGTATAATTTTTGGAGTTAGAGTTTGGGCATATAAGAAGAAAAGGTATGCTAAAATCGCATTTTTGAAGTTAATTTGAGCAATTTTACAAAGGAACATTATTGAGACGACCTTGGAATTCGACGAATTTTTTTTATTGAATCTACAGCGTCGAATAATGATAAGATTCCAAATATCATGATTTTTAGAATCAGTATGTGACCGTGAGTGATTTTTAAAGTGAAAAACAGACAATATTTTGACTTTAAAAATTCGCTGTTTGTGCATACCGACTCGGAATTGGACGAAACCTGTTCCGTTGGGTCCGTAATGTTGAAGAGTAGCCGCGTATCAATTTTTATCGAAAACGAAATCCGTATGTGATAACATGGATTATTAAACCATAAAAACAAGCATAAATTGGACAAAATAAAATATATAAAACTAATAAAAAAATTATTTCCCCTATCCTATATAATATCTCAACCCTCCCTAACCGTAATCACTTCTTTCTTCAGAAAAAGTTTATGCCGCACCCTCCTCTTCCAATGTGAAAACAAATCAGCCTTCCTCCATTATATAATATCCTTTTCACTTCCTTAACCTAATTCTATTTCTCAATATCACGCTGTCGCTTTCCTATCTCTTAAACGTGAGTTTGCCCCTTCTCACCTCCTCCTCCAATCTCCCCTCTCCCCTCTCCTCCTCTCTCTTCTTAAAAAAAACCCCGAACCCCCAAAGCCCCAAATCGCCGCCACCGACCACCAGCAGCCTCCCTAACTGCTTGTGCCCCTCCCCGCCACCTTAGCACCGTCTGTAAGCTTTTATTTTTCATTTTTTATTTATTTATGAGATTAAAAATGTGATTTTTAATTGATGTAACAAACATAAAGATATGATTTTTAATCGCATAAAGATATGATTTTTAATCTCATAAAGATATGATTTTAATCGCATAAAGATATATTTTTAATCACATAAAGATATGATGTTTAATCGCATAAAGATATGATTTTTAATCGCATAAAGATATGATTTTTAATCGCATAAAGTTATGATTTTTATTTACATATAGTTATGATTTTCAATTACATAAAGTTATGATCTTTAGTTTTATGTAAACATATCATCTTGGTCGGTTAAAGATAGGATTCTTATCGTAGGAAGAAAATATTTTTGGCAAGTTAAAAATATGATTCTTATTCTATGAACATTGTTTAGGAAAATATGATTTCACTGTTTAGGAAAATATGATTTAATTGTTTAGGAAAATATGATTGCATTGCTTATGAAAGTATGATTTCATTGTTTAGGAAAATATGATTTCATTGTTTAGGAAAATATGATTTCATTGATTATGAAAATATGATTTTTCATTGTATAGAAATATGTGACTTTTCATTATATAGAAAAATATGACTTTTCATTGTATAGAAAAATGAGATTTTTTTCATTGTATATAAAAATGTGATTTTTCATTGTATAGAAAAATGTGATTTTTCACTATATAGAAAATTGTGATTTTTCACTATATAGAAAAATATGATTTTTAGATTATATAAAATATATGATTTTTAGATTATATAAAAGATATGAATAGATTATAAAAATATGGCTTTTACATATGTAGAGATTATGAAATATGATTTTTATATATGGAGCGAATTAAAAACATGATTTTTATATATAGTAGCGATATAAAAATGTGATTTTTAATGTAAACTACGTGAAACAGATTTCATTGAAATCAAGGTGAAGAATACAACGCGTGAAAACAAATCCAAATCCAAACCATCGTCCGCAAAAGAATGAAGGAGTGGAAATCAAAGGTGAGAGCTTCTCACTATAATTTTGTTTATAGTTAAATATACACTAGGATGTAGACGGTGCTTAGTAGCACCCGACACCTTTGATTGAAACCATTATTGTTTGTTTAGACTGTATTGTGATGTGACTGTGGTATGAAATGAAAAATAAAATATTTATGTGTTGAATAAAATGTGTAAATAATAAAAATATCATTTTTATTGTATAAATGAACTATATAAAATATTCATATGTTGAATAAAATATTTTATCGTTAAAAATATAATTTTTAACGTACATATGTGAACGACATAAAATTCTCCTGAAATGAAAATAAATATTCATTTGCAAATTGGACGATTTATTTATATAAACCCATTTGACTGATATTGATTGGGATGATAAATTTTACATATCGTCCAACTGCACACAAAAAATCTGTATTTATTGTTTGAAAACCCCACACGGGTACTAGGATGATATTGGATATACACTAATCCCAATATTTATTTGTCTCTCAACTGATGGGTTGACAGGCTGTGATGAGCGTTAATTATTTATTTTTAATGCTTATGCAGTTGTGTAGTGCACAATGGATGATTGTTTATCATGGTTATTATATACATGTGTTGTATGGAATCCATATAAATAACATTATATGGTAATTTGGGTCTTATTCCAATTTGGAAAATAAAGAATGTTTTAAAAGAATATTTTAGAAATAAAGAATATTTTAAAATATAGAGAATATTTTAAAATAAAAAATATTTTAAAATAATATTCAGTGAAGAATAAATCTTTAAATTAAGATTATTAGAGTTCCAATTATCTTTAGTAACTGGAATAAAATGAAATGTGAATTGGGTTTATTGTGAACTGTGTTTTAACGACATTCATTCTTTAACCTGATTAACAGTGAAAATATAATTAGGAATTTATAAATCTTTTATTAAGATTTAAATGGAAATTTTCCAAAGTAAAGTTTTCCAACTTAATATAATAAATTGGAATTGAATGGAATTTGAGTTGGTAATAATCGAGATGAGCTTTTGTGGATGAAGACCGTTACTATATATGGAATTTAAAAGGCTTTGCTATTATTCCATTTATATTATTAGTCTGATATGGAAATTTATATTGATCATGTATTGATCTGTTTTCCATATAGATTCCATTTTTATGGAAAATGATTTTGGTTTATCGTGAACTGTGTTTTAAAGGACATTGGTTCTTTAAACCAAGTAAGAACATGATTTATTTCCTAAGCTTGAATGATCATTAAATAATGATCTTTAATATTAAAACTGAATTAAAGTTTTAATGAATCTTTAATTAGATTAAAATGAGAAAGAGATAATTAAATTTATTGAATTCATGAAATGATCGAGAATGAAGTACCACCAGTTTACTCTAGGCGGATTCTTTCCCCCTCAACTACCTTGGAGCCTACATCCGTCCAAAAAGACTGATGAAGAGTGATTGGCAGTATGTGATTGATAAAGTTGACAGGCGCTTGGCGAGGTGGAAGGGAAATTGTATATCAAAGGCTGGACGGTTGGTGTTGGTGAATTCTGTTCTGTCTGCTATCCCTTTGTATTGGCTTTCTTTTTATTCATGTCCCGGTTGGGTAGTTCAGAAGATTGATGTTGTTCGTCGGAATTTTTTCTGGACTGGTACGAAGGACACGCGTAAAGTTTGCTGTCTAGTGTCGTGGGACCAGATGTGCAAGTCCAAAGATCAAGGCGGATTGGGAGTCATCAATTTGAAAAACATGAACTCTGCATTGCTTTGTAAATGGCTGTGGACTATGCTTAGTGATAAGAAAGTTCTTTGGAAGGAGTGGATCTTAAACACTTGCTATGGTGGAAGCTTTGATTGGAACGCGGACGTTTCTCATTGCTCGATATTTTGGCGTGGTGTTATGGCAAACGTTCACTGGATGAAGATTGGGACTGAGGTTGTAGTTAAAAATGGTCGCAACGTCTCTTCCTGGTCTGACTGCTGGTTGCTCCCTATCTCTTTGCGTGTTGAATTTGTCGACCTGTTTGTTATTGCATGCAACGAAAGAGCTTCAGTCTGTGCAATGTTTAATGCGAATTCTGCCAGTTTTAAATGGAATCTGACCTTTTGTCGCATTGTGGCTGGTAATGCTTTGATTCAGCTATGTGGACTAGTTCATTTGTTAGAAGATGTACAACTTCATGGCAATGAGGATGATGAATTTGTATGGAAAATTGGTGGAAATAACTTTCGTGTTAGCGCACTTTATAAGATGATGAACTTTGCAAGAAGAAAGTATGATGGACTTTTATGGCTGTACCCACTAAGGTCAAGATTCATATGTGGACGATCATGCACAACAAGCTTAATATAGTGAGCAGATTACGTCAAAAAAGTGTTCATGTCGCTGGGGGCTGTGTTTTTTGCACTGACGACGACGAGGATTACCAGCATTTTTTTGTTGATTGCGATTTCGCCTTTTATGTGTGGACGAAGTGTTTAGTTAGCCTTAATATCTGCTTAGACTGGTCCCACTTCATCATCGATCAATTTCTTTTCTGGCACAACACTATTATTTCACTTCCTGACACAAACATGCGATATATGTTTGCCCTTTTGAACTTTGCTTATGTTTGGATCCTTTGGCATGAACGCAACTCACGAAAGTTTTAATGAAAAATGAAACGGCTAACTCAGTTATTTTTCGCATTCTTAATTTTGTTTCTCTTTGGTCAGGCAAGGAGGAGATCAAGTTTGTAGACACAATCGGCGCTCGAGTGTTGGATAGGGCTCGTGGTAGCCGAGCTTGATGATGCCACGCTTCAGTTTACTGGGTTTGCATGCTGCTATGTAGTTGTTTTATGTATATATTGGGCACTATGTAAACATGCCTGCGTGCATGTAATTTTGGTTGTACATATTTATGTAAATAGTTGTAATCAGTAGCTAGTCCTCTGCATGCTGAACACGTTGTACTTGTTTTATGTTTGATGAATGAATGAAGGCGTGAATCTAGCGATTCACTACCTTTTTGCATCAAAAAAAAAGAAATGGTAATTAATTTTACCGATAACACAGTGGATGTTAAATATGGAGTACCGCCAGTTTTGCTCCATGGGACGAATAGGTTGGGAGTTGGATAATAAATAATAAATGATTACTTCGATAAGGTTCGTTAATCCCAACTAGCTTTATAAACCTTAATTTGGTTTGGAAGTGTTAAAAGAAAAAACAAAATTCTTTTTAAATGGATATCCAAAGGAAGATTTAAGAATAAATTTAAAAGAATTTATCTTTTATAAAATTAATAGAAACCTTTCCCTAATAATGTGAAGATTTTATTAAACGAATATTCTGAATTGGAATGAGGCGTATGATGTGTTTTTATAGCACTTGATTATAAAATACGCAAGTTATTTGGAAAGACCGGGTTTAAACCCATTCTGAATAATTACTACGACGACCAAAAGTCGACGATGAAGACGGTGGTTGAAGACCGGAGATCTTCACATCATTTGAATGATTACTGATGTCTTGATTGGGCCGTACACCTAAGATAAGGTAATAATTGGTGATCGTCCAAACGTACTTGAGATCGACGGATATGCGAGGATCTCTCTCCAGTATTGGACACATGGGACGAGGAATAAGGTGCCTCCTGTTTCGTTCAGACCCAGAACGTACTTGTAAATGGATGTATGTCTGACATTGGATTTCATTATGTGCTAATTGATTTCTATTAAATATATATCTGTTTGGTGGCTAAGAATTTATACTCCTGCTTAACACCCTTCTCTAAGACGTACGAGCTTAGAGGTTATATATTGATAGACATCAGTTGCATGGCATGAACTGTCAGTGTGGCATGCTAAGATGCAAATGATCAAGCCTTTTGTTGAAAAGCAGAGTCTTGTGGATGATGATCAAAGCCAGTCTCTATCCAACATGATGCTGAGTTGCACGGTCTTCCGTACAAAGCTTCAAACGGAGCCATACCGATACTGGATTGGTAGCTATTATTATATGCAAACTCTACTAGATGCAAATGGTCATCCCATGATCCACCAAAGTCCAATATACATGCTCTCAAGAGGTCTTCCAAGATACGGTTCACCCTCTCCGTCTGACCGTCGGTCTGAGGATGATATGCGGTACTGAGATGTAACTCTGACCCTAGAGCCTCTTGTAAGCTCTTCCAAAACCCACTAGTGAACAACGGGTCTCGGTCGCTCACAATGCTTTTAGGTACTCCATGAAATCTCACTACCCACTTCATATACAATTCTGCTAACTTAGCTGCCGTTCTGGTCGATTTGACTGCTATAAACCTTGCGCTTTTAGTCAGTCAATCTACAATTACCCAAATGCTGTCATATCCCGATCTAGTCCTTGGTAAACCATCGATGAAATCCATCGAGACTTGCTCCCATTTCCATTCGGGAATTTCTAAGGGCTGTAACAACCCACTAGGCTTCTTTTGCTCGGCTTTAACTAGCTGGCAATTCATGCACTTGGATATAAACTTCCCAACGTCTCTTTTCATCCCTTCCCAGTAGTAGGTCTGCTTCATATCTCGATACATCTTATTACCACCGGGGTGTATGGTCAGCCTTGAGTGATGACATTCTCTAAGCACTTCATCCCTCAGTCCATTGACATTGGGTACAACAAGCTTTCCATTCCTTCTAAGCCATCTATCTCGATCAAGCCCATACTTGTTCATCTCCTCATCGATACCCATCTCTAACTTGGAGATGATCTCCAATAGGTTAGGGTCGTCCCTCTGACTAGAGCCGATCCGTTCAATCAAAGTGGGTCTGATCGTCAAACTTGCTAACATTCCTGGATCCAATTCGCACTTTGGTCTGAAATCAAACCCCGCGATAAACTCCAGTTGCTTCCATTCAAGGAACATAGTCCCTAAGCTGGCATGTCTTCTACTCAATGCATCAGCCACCGCATTGCCCTTTCCTGGTGTGTATGCGATGTCAAAATCATAGGAAGCTAAGAACTCTAACCATCTCTGCTGACGGAGATTCAGATCTTTCTAAGAGAAGAGATACTTTAACGACTTATGATCTGTAAAAAGCTCAAATCTTTCTCCCAAGAGATAGTGTCTCCACATCTTTAACGCGAACACGATCGCTGCCAATTCTAAATCATGGGTAGGGTATCTTCTCTCGTGCGGCTTCAATTGCCGACTTGCGTAAGCTACAACCCTACCGCCTTGCATCAATACAACACCCAGTCCGGTACCACAGGCATCCGTGTATACCGTCATCTCTTCATCCCCCTTAGGAATGACTAACACTGGTGTGCTTGTCAACTTGTCCTTTAGACTTTTAAATGCATTCTCGCACCTTTCATCCCAAACAAAAGCTTGATTCTTCTTGGTCAACTGGGTCAATGGTGCTGCTATCTTGGAGAAACCTTGGATAAACTTACGATAATATCCAGCTAATCCCAAGAAACTTCTTACATCTGTTGCATTCTTGGGCGTAGGCCAATCTTGTACCGTAGCCACCTTTGCTGGGTCCACGGCAATACCACTCTCTGGTACAACATGGCCCAAGAACCTCACTTCCCTCTTCCAGAAGTGACACTTAGAAAACTTTGCTTTCAATTGGTGTTTTCTTAACACCTCCATCGCTACTCTTAAATGTTCCTTGTGTTCTTCCTCTGTCCTCGAATAGACCAAAATATCATCAACGAACACAAGGACAGACTTATTTAGCTGATCTCTGAATACCCTATTCATAAGATCCAAAAAATATGCTGGGGCATTGGTCAGCCCGAATGGCATGACCAACCACTCATAAAACCCAGACGGCGTCCGAAATGCCGTTTTAGCTATACTCTCAGCTTCCACTCTAAGCTGATGAAAACCTGTCGCGAGATCCAACTGAGAAAATACTCTCGCGCCACTCAACTGATCAAACAAATCATCTATCCGCGGTAGAGGATACTTGTTCTTCCTCGTCACTTTATTCAACTCGCGGTAGTCTACACACAAACGAAGGGAACCATCCGCCTTGGTAGCAAACACAACTAGTGCTCCCCATTCAGAAACACTCCTTCTAATAAATCCCTTCTTCAAAAGATCGCTGACTTGCACCTCGAGCTCTCGCTGCTCTCTTGATGCCATACGACGAAGTGGCATCACTATAGGCCTGGCATCTTTTACCAAATCAATACGGAACTCAATCTCTCGGTGTGGTGGAAGTCCGGTCACTTCTTCGAAAACATCCGGATACTGGCCAACCACGGGCAAACCTGACAACTCACTATGCGGAATGTCGAGGGAGTTTAGAAAACTAGCCAATACCCCCTTACTGGGTAGACCACCAAACACTATCCTCCGCCCATCATCCGCTCTAGCTGTCACCAACAAGCCCTCACAGTCTACCACCACCCCGTATCTTTGGAGCCAATCTACTCCCAAAATAATGCCAAACCCAGTAAAGCCCAAAACAAAGCAATCACAAACAAACATGCATCCATGACTCGATAAGACCACATTACGACAAATCATGCTAAGGCTAGTCGAACCACCAATCGGGTTCGTCACTACTAAAGGTCTATCGACAATCTCGGGCTCCAATCCCAACCTATCTACCAGGTCACTAGATATGAAAGAACTGGAAGCTCCGGTATCAAACAAAACTCTAACAGGAACATCATAAACCGAAAGCATACCTTGAATGACGACATTCTTTCCCTTCTCCGCCGCTGTTGGGGCATTCGACGAAGAAGGAATAGCATTAAGAGCGTAGGCTTTCACCATTTGCTTTTCCTTAGGGGGCTGTGGACACTTGTCCTTGTGATGTCCCAATTGGCCACAATTGAAGCACTTCCTATCCGCTGGCTTGGCCCGACAATTACTAGCATAATGGCCCTTCTTACCACAGCTGAAGCACTCCACATCCTGCTTATTCTTTTTCTTCTGGCCATCCTTAGTCTGGTTCTGCTTTCTTTTGTTCTGGGAACCACCCTTGCCTCCACCACTTACTTGTGGCTTTGGCTCATCTGCGGATGCAACCTTAGTCTTCGGCTTAGGGTAGAGACTCTCTGATCTTAATGCTTTCCCCACAATCGACTCAAACGTCTCATCGATGTGGTTAATAAGCCTTTCCCCTAAGTACTGATCTAACCCAGTTATGAATTTCTCATTCTTCTTCTCGGCAGTATCAATAAGAGATAACCCATACTTTGACAAAGTGTCGAATTCAGCAATGTACTCCGATACAGCTCTGCCATTCTGCTTGAGCTCCAAGAATTTCTTAAACAACATTGACTTCTGAGCAGCTGGAATGAACTTCTCACTAAAGCGAGCCTTAAACTGCTCCCAAGTAATCTGGTCTTCGGGAGTAGCTGCCTTTATAGCATTCCACCAATTCATTGCCCGCCCTTGCAGCTGACGGGACACTAGCTTTCTCTTCATTGCATCCTCGATACCCAAATCCTCGAAGATACGTTCGCAACTATCCAACCAATCCTGAACATCCGTGGCCGACTCCGTTCCGTGGAACGGCTTCCCACCAAGGCTAGTATAATCCTTATTCAGCTTGGCGAAGTCGACTCTTGGCGCCTGCACTATTGGACCACCACCATTTCCACTATTGGGAGCTGCCCTCTGTACATCTCTAAGCATCTCTCTCATAAGGTCAGTAAACATCGTTCTCATGTCAGCAGCATTCCCATTATTGGCTCCCCTACCGGTACCTCTAACATATCGGCTCATCGTCAATCTGAAAAAGGAAATGATTAACGACTCCATAGTGGTGCTAGTGCAGTACGACTTCATCCTTATACTACTAATAGTATATATATATATATAGCTTTTAAAAACCAAAGTAATCACAAATACGCTCTCTCGTATACGTATATTATCTCTCCCTGATAACTTCCCCAGGTTAACTACGCAACCTAGAGCTCTGATACCAAGTGTGACAGCCCGCCCCGCACCAGCCTGTATTTTCTCCGAAAGCGCGCTGTACACATGCCCGACTAGCACAGAACGGTCGCCAAAGAAAGGAAGGAAGGAAATGAACTAATCAAGGGACCTGTAGAATGTCTCACAGCGCATGGAATAAAATATAATAATAACATACTTGACATAAAACAGGTGAGACAGTGCATAAGCTGATAACTAAAATCAACATCAATCTCAGAGCAGCGGAAATTCAAATACAGCTTATTACAACTTTCCAAATTTACTGTCTCCAAACAAAAGAAAGCTAAAGTAGAAGATACACCACCAATGCCCAAGCAGTGATCTTCAACAATACAGGGAGAATATTATGTATATATTTTACGTGGAAGCCTCCTGCTCGTCTCCGGATCATCTACCCGTGCATCACCAGCTAACCTGTCTCTAGTCTGCTCGTGTGAGCACCCAGAGTAATAAGAGGAGACATAAAACTCTGGGTCAGACATAAAGCCTGGTATGAGCGATAAGCATCTAAACAGAATGATAACAGGTATACTAAACCATACCTGAACCTGGACCTGCAACCAAAGAGTTAGTACCACATACCGTACAATGCTCTAAGGTGCCATAATAAATAGTGTCAGAATACGGGGGTGGGGTGTGCATGTCACAATGATAGCAAACAAATCATCCATAGCAACCATCCTCACATATCTCACTCAGTGCGTAAAGCGTACGACATCTACCACTTTGGAACACTAGACAAAATGAGGTAACGACGAATCCCGACTTGTAGAAACCCTGCTGTGACCAAGCCAAACATTTGGAGTCATGACCAAACATTTCAATGACCCACTTCATTGGTCGTAGCCCTTGGTTCTACCTATGCCATAATGGCCCTGAATCCGCCTTCGTACCTCCTACCATAGTGGTCCAAAGCTATAGACGTCGATAACTCCTTGGCACACGTCCCGCAGCAAAGCCCAACCATGAAGCGAACTCGTTGATTCCCATCTGAATCCTGAGCTCTAACTTCTCATTTGGACTTCCTTTGCATCTCGGGTTTGGTCGAATTGGAGTGGGTCTTCAGAAGAGTCATCACGGAGTACTAAAAGTACACGTCCAGTTCGGTCCGGTCACCCATGCTCGGTTCGGTTCGGATACGTACCCCGGTTCGGTTCGGAGTGCCACCATCCTCTGGGTTCGGGTCCTTCTCCCTCATGCGGTTCGGTTCGGTGCTCTCCCTCATGCGGTTCGGTTCGGTAATTCTGAAGCGGTTCGGTTCGGATACTCCATCTCCGTCTCGTCAGCATCAGTTCGGTTCGTGTATTGCTCTCGGTTCGGTTCGGTTCGGAATATGGTATCCATGCTCCTCTTTCTTCCACTTCAGTCCTCCTTGTTCCTTCCGATCCCACGCTACGCCCCTCCGATCCGACCAGGCCTTCCTTATTGCCTCTTCACGTCATGCTCCAGAAAGTACCACGCCCCGGTCCGGTTCGGATATGTCCGATCCGGTCCCCTACCCGATCCGATCCGGATCCCTGCAGTATTTCCTGCAACTTTTCTAGCTAGCTTTCTACGCCATTCGACGACGTTTTCGACCAATTTAACTATTCTAATCAATCGTGAAACATACCATAGAGTCATAGCAACATAGCAAACTAACCACAAACACCAAAACAATGAATTCATATGTCAAAATGGATCAAATGTGCCCAAAACCCCTTATTTTCCCTTAAGCATGTTAAGTAAAACTAATCATAGGGTTAACAAAACTTAATCAAATCGAACCAAATTTCTAACAGAGGCATAAAATGTTATTTACGAGTTTCTAAACATTTTTCCAGAATTTATTAGTGCATAAATTCGCTAATCCTCACTAATTACCCTTAATTAACCGTAATTAGTGTCAAAATGATGCTATCACTCACCTTGGCCACAACTAAAACCCCAAAACTGAAATATTCTCTGATTTGGTGATGTTCCCAATCTTATACAGCAGCTCTACCTCGGTTCTCGTTCCAATACTCCTTGATTTGATGTTTGCTAAGCCTAATCTTCAATTAGAAAGTGATTTTTGGGTGTTTTAGAGAGATTTAGAGAGTGGAGGCCATGGCTAGGTCAAGAGGAATGAAAGTGGCGGCTGGAAAATGTCTAAAGAAATGTTTTCTAACCCTAATCAGCCCCTATACACCCCTAAACCCGAAATTCCCCTTGGGCCTAGCTGCTAATCACCCGCTTAAGCCCAATTAAGCTGTTTTTCACCATCTGAAAATTGTTTCAGCCATATCTCCCAAACGGTGAGTCCGTTTGGCTAATGTGGCCACTCTACGGAAAGAGAAACCATCATCCGGAGTCAATGGAAGTGGTTTCAGGTCAAAATTCCTTTCCAGTCAAAAGTTATGGCCAAAACAGTGATAACTACGGGTAAAATGGTCATTTAAAAATCGGGAAAAATCATGAACATGGGAAATGACCCCAATAGTCGTCCCCCAAAGTTACATGACCATACGACTTCGTATGTGACAGAAATAAATATTCTACGATTCTATGATGCGTAGAATGCGGGTCGTTACACCAACCGTCAGATTCTCCTAATACCAGGACCGTTGGGTTCGTAATGAAAAGATCTTTCCAATGAATATAAGAGATTTGAAATCTAATGGCTGGATCTTAAAATATGTCCAAATCAATTTTGGAAAAGATCGGTATGGATGTAGTTCGGTGGCCGTTATTGGAAACCGACTGTACGGCGATATTAAAATTATTAAAAATATGGAAAAAATTATGTAAAATCATAATAAATGATTTGGAAAGAATTCGGATGGAAATTTCCAATTTTGAAAAGATAAAAATATATTTTTATCGAAATGAACTAGTTAATAATGAGAATAATAATCCAATTATTTTTAGAAATAAATAAATTGGATTTGAAAATGGTTCTAAATAACCAGAATTTTTCCGACAAATAATTTGGAATGGAAATAATCTTTGAAATATTTCGATATTAGATTGCATGATTATACGGATATTGTTATGGGAATTTGGAAGATACAGATATCGTTATTCCCAATACGATATCCGTTGGTTTCAGAATTGGACATTGAATATAAGTCGATATAATTTCTATTCAGAGCCTTGTATTTGATATCAAATTGGATTTTGGGTTGTCGAGAATGGTGTCTCCATTAACACTGTTCTTAAACCCAGTTGAAAAAAGAATAAATCTTTAAATTAAGATATAGTGAAGTTTTCCAACTAATTAATATTTAATTGGAATTGAATAAAAGAATTGGATTTTAGGGTTTATCATGAACGGTGTTTTAAATAACACTTGTTCCTTAACCCAATTAATAGTGAAGAGTATGAATTGGAATTTATAATCTTTTAATTAAGATTAATGGAATTTTCCAAAGTAAAGATTTCCAATTTAATATATTAAATTGAAATTGAATGGAATTTGATGTGGTAATAATCGAAGTAAGTTTCTATGGAGGAAGACTATTAATATATATGGAATTTAAAAGGCTTTATCATTATTCCATTTATATTATTAGTCGGATATAGAAATTGGTATCAATTATGTGTTGATCTGTTTTTCCGTGAAGATTCCATGGTTAATGGAATGTGATAGTCTATCGTGAATTGTGTTTTAAATGACATTGTTTCTTTGACCCAGTTAAAGACAGGATTACATGTCTAACATTGTATTTCAAACTATATTTTTGACCTCTTCTAAATATATATCTATTTAGTGGCGGAGAATTTATTCTCTTGCTTAACACGCTTCACTGAGACATACAAGCTCAGAGGTAATATACTGGCAGAAATCAGTAGTACGGTGTAGATGGTCGATGTGACATGTTTGATTTCCCAAACTTAAATCATTAATAACGATTTTGGGAAGATTAAAACTAAGTGGAGTTTTAATGAATCTTTAATTAGATTGAAATGTGAATGTGACAATTTAAATTATCAAATTTGGGAAAATGATCGAGAATGGAGTATCACAAGTTTTGCTCCAAGCGATAGTTAAATCTTCAATTAGATTTGAACGTGAAATGGTAATTAATTTTTACCGATAACACCGTGGTGTTAGATATGGAGTATTACCATTTTTCTCCATGGGATGACTAGGTTGGTATTAGGAAATATAATAAGTGATTAATTCGGTAAGGTGCGCAAATCCCGACTAGTTTGGAAAGCCTTAATTTGGTTTAAATTGTGAAAAGAATATTCTGGATTGGAATGTGGTGTATGATGTGTTGTTATAGCACTTGATTATAAGATACGCGGGTTATTCAGAAAGACCAGGTTTACCCCATTCGGAATAATCGATATGACGAAAAGTTGAAAAGATTGAAGACGGTGCAAGACCGACGATCTTCACATCAAATGGATGGGTTGCTACTGATGCCTATGATTGGAGTAGCTACCTTGAAGGGGCTATAGTGTTAGTCGTCCGGACGTATTTGTTGAATGTTCGGGTATGCGAAGGCCACTCTCCTGTATTGGATATACGGGACGAGGAATAAGGTGCCTCCAGTTTCGTTCAAACCTAAAACGGACTTGTAAATGGATGATGGGTACGACATTGTATTCCTTTATATTGTATTCGTTGATCTCTATTAAATATATATATGTTAGGTGGTGGAGAATTTATTCTCTTGCTTAACACCCTTCTTTGAGACGTACGAGCTCAGAGGTTATATATTTGCAGAAATCTGTGGTACGATATGGATTGATAGTGTGGCATGATGAGATGCAGTGATCCAAAATTTTGTTGAAAAGCAAAGTTTGGTGGATGATGATCATAGCATAGCTTTGTGTAGCATTAATTCGCGAGCCTCACACATCAGTATGATGGTGAACTGATAGTTAGATCAGTATACTTTTGATATGAGGATGGATTTGGTCGACCGAGATGAGCGGAGTATGGTCGCTCCACGCTCAGAGAGATAGGTCACACCCCCCGATTCTCAAAAGGATAGAGTATACGGTGTTTTCTCATGCACGGGACGTAAGCCGTTGAGATACCCTATATCCTGGATATAGTGCGGATGTGCATTGCGGTGTTTTCTCATGCACGGGACGTAAGCCATTGTGTATTGTGTTGCGCAATAGATCTTTCGAATCAGGAGCCATCAGTACGGAAATCCAAACTTCCAATATGGTATATAGCGGTTTTAGTTGTAAACCTATATATGGCGACATGATATATGGTACCCATGCCATCTTTGATTGATACGTTTATATTTGAAGCTGATTTCTTCACTTGCAGTAATAATAAAAGAATTTGTTTAAAACGTACCAAGCATATATGGCTATTATAAGGTAAAACTCTATCCTCCAGCTTGCGTTGCATTGTGTGATGGGACCTAAGTCTTATAATAGCTTCATTTTTCTTTATTTAGCTTTGCGCTATTTGTTTTAAGCACTGATATACTTGGGGGTAAATCCGTTCCGTGTTATACGGCAAGATCCCTTGATTTACCTAACTTTAAATTAAAGATTAATAATTGTTTTAGTTCTTACACTAGTCCTATGACTGACTCGGAGTTTACTGTTTTCACCTAAACTCTCGGTGCCCATATTTTCCACATGATGTAATGACCCGGGATTTTTAACGAAACTAAAATGTGTTAAAATTTTAAATGAACAAAACATTGATAACCAAAACTTATTTATGTTAGATATTTCATTTACACAAAGTAAGAAAAGAGAATAAAGCTTTTCTTTACTACAACTTGAATCCAATATGTATGCAACTACATATTTAAAATGGTGATTCAAATCATATAGTATACACATTTAGTAGCAAGTGTAACTCAACATTTAGTACAGTTTAAATTGATTTAAAGAACAAATGGACCTAGAGAATATCATACACTTGCACCTACACTAACTAGTTAACCTTAGTATATTTATCCATTTGACATCATGAACTCAAGCCATTTTTGCGCAACCAACAAGAGGGACCTGCAGCAAGATAAATGGGTAAAAATATTACACATATGCACATCAATTTCTCTAAGCAAAACTTTGTTAAACATTTAGCCTTGTAAGGTTGTAATCAACCAAGTCTTGCGCATGGACAAGAACAACATGACATATGATTAGTTGCTAAAGCACTTAAGTGTTTCAAGAAGATTTGATGGAAGAATTTGGCATCATTCTCATGGCTTGCGCAGAGAAGCATTTAAGGGAGAACATACCTAAATCTTAGAACTTTAGAATTTAGTTTAAAGCTTTTAATATGTGTAAAGTTTTCCACGAAAAGAGAAAACTTCCTGCTGTTTCATCTACATGTATGAAAGGATTTTATAGGAAGTATTGATATTAAAGGACCATAGCATTAAATGGTTTTGTCATACTTGAGAATAATAGTGGATATAAGGACATCCACCATTACTTGCACAAACACAACTTAGCATCATAAAGGAAACATTCTCTGTTATGTAGCCTGCACACCTGCGCCAACATGATCAGAGATAAGGAATTTTCTCATTTAAGAAATAAAAAGAAACAATTCTTTTATTTCTTGTTTTTCCTATAAAAAGGCTGATACTTTTTTCTCTTTTTGAATCACTTTATTTTCAAGCAAAATCAAAAGGGAAAGGGAAACTTTAATGACAGCATCTAAGTGAATAAACACTCGCTACTCTACTGTTTTAAATCATGCAAGTTAATAAATATATACATATGTGCTACACTGTGTTTATTGCTAAACCTTATTGTTGAAAACCATGATTGCTTGAATAAAAAAAACCCTAGATATGACTTGTTAATTATCATTGAACTGTGAATCCCTGTTAAACCATTTTGTGTGCTGTGTTAAACATTTACTTTGTAGGTGAATTCATGGAATGTATATTCAGTTTTTAAATGACATTTGAATCTCCTGTATATATGCCGTCACCTATATTGGTTGAACAAAGATGTCAACCATGCTTGTCAAAGTAAAACTATGTATCCATTGAGTGACCAAACAGTGCCCTGTTTGATTCCATTTTACATAAGTATTAAGACCAGACCCCAGCACTTACATATATGTTTCACATGTGTATATAAGCTACATTTATAAGTTATAAAACATATACATGTAATCTGTACAAAACACATTCCTAAGCATTGTATGTTGACAGTAAACAAAACTGTCAAAAACCAATATGAGCCAACCCATCTAGTTATGATATATAAGTATATGAACCTGATCAGTAACAGAAACTATGATTTTTGAATCAAACAGCTTCATTTTCAGTAAAGGGGATCAAGCGAAAGGGAGGTTAAGTCGAAAATAACATTTGGGGCCATTACTGTTGATCCACATGATAACTGATAATGTAATAAGGGGAGAAGGGGCGTAATGACATCTAGATGGTAGGAAAAATATAAAACAATTTTTCTAACGATTATAAATTGAGTTTGAAGGATCGAGGGGTTTTCTTCTTCGTGTTGGGTTACTCGAGTTCACCATTGAATTACACCACTACTGGGGCAGTAGGGGACGCCACACCTGTGGCAAATGGAAGGGTTGGTCGCCGTCAATAGGTGGTCGAAAGCGCTGGGTTCCGGTGGCCTGAGGAGGGAGATGTGCGGAGATTCTTGGATCATGGTTCACTGTGTTATATGGCATAGTACATTTTGGCAAGGGACCGGCTGATGTTTTTTGGTGATCCAGGGGCTGGCGCACGGTAACTCAAAAAGGTGGTACCTTGGCACGGATTTGAAAAGTGGTGCTTTGCCAGTGGGTTGAGCGCATGAGCGCTGGAGTGATCGGGCAAGGAGCTGGACGTGGCACTTTGGGTAAAGGGTAGTACCACCTGGTACTTTGGTACTTTGGGCTGAATGCCGTGATCTGGGGCTGTTTTACCGTGCGCACACTGTAGTTTTCAAACTGGCACTTGGTACTTAGGTAAAACATTTTCTGTAACACCTCGTATTTTTTGTAAACGTCAATGTAAAAAATCAAAATATATTATTGTTTAAGGGAATAATTAAGGGAAACAGGTTATGCCATTGCGTTCATCTCGGAATTCTGCTTGAGATAGAGTCCGAATTTGCGTGAATCGGACTTCATATGAAGAAGTTATGGCCTTCGGAAGTTTCAGCTCAAATTTAAAAACAGTTCGAAACTGAATTCAAAATTCAAAACAGAACCCAGAAGCGGGCTGGGCGGGAAATTTCCTGCCTAGGACCCAGGTCGACTATGGGGTCGACCAGGGGGTTGACCTCCCCCCTATAGGTCGACTTGCCCTATTTTCCCAGATCCGAGGCAGAATTCATTTTTATGTATCCGGGCTGATTTCTGGACCTAATTCATGAGTTCTACGCTATATAAACGCCCCCAAACTTCACTTTCTCCACGCAACTTCATTACGCCTATAATCTGCCTCAGTCCTAATTAAAATATATCTTATTCTCCATTAAAACAATTAATAGTTCTTCTTCAAATTGGAGATTCAAATCAAGATAAAGCTTCAAGTTGGACCATAGGCATTCCGCTTCAAGCAACGTCACTCGAATCATAGCAAATCGCCTTTTCTAAACCGATAACTGTAAGTTCGGTTATTCCTTAGATTTGAACGTGTAATTGGAATTGTGAATGTAATGAATCAAAATATAGAACTATACCAATTTGCAAGTTAATTATCTTTAATTCATGCTTATGTTAAACATAACGATATCTATGCCTTTGGATCTAATTCTCGATTGTGGCCTAGAACCTATTATGGCTAATTGCCAATGACTATGATTATGGGACTGTAGCCTATGACTATGACTCATAATTTTGAGATTATTGCATATGATTCATGACTATGAGACTATTACCAAGATTCACGACTATGAGACTATTGCCTTTGAAATTGATTAAGAAACTATTGTGATTAGTCGCCCATGACTATTGTGGTTAATTGCCTATAACTATTGTAGTCAGTGGCTTATGCCTATTCCTACTAACCTATTAGGTTGTACTTCGAACTGGCATTATTTTGGACCAAATCACCTATGCCTATTCCCTTAATTATGTTGGATCTCATTTTTTTGGGGTGTAACTTGTCAAGTTTATTCCTATTCACTGTTATGTACATCAAACCCATTGGAACCATTATTTTTGTATTTGGTTCATTCTTGCATGGCTATTCTTTTACGTCAATTCTCATTCTTATCCCCTATTCCTTGCTTTGATACTGTTAGTATCATTTCATGAGTACATAGAATACTTGTGAAATCTTGTTATACGTACGATTATGATGTGGGGATTGGGCGTAGCTTAATTAAGTTAGTTTGGCATAATAAATATGTTGGCATAGTCTAAATTGGCTATAATAGTGAATGATTTACATGCATATTAGACTTGAGCATAAGTTGATAAATTTAAGTGGCCGTAAAGTGTGTAATTGGCATGTAAACAAAGTTTTGGACATAAACGGTAAACTAGAATATTAAATCTAGTTTTGACATGACCCGTAAATTGGAATATTAATCTAGATTGGGCATGAATTGTAAAAGGGGAATATTAAATCTAAATTGGTATAAACTGCAAGTTGGTATGATTGATAGGTAATTCAAGTTTTTGGCATAGAATATAAATATGCTAATTTGCATGACGAATGAATATGATCTAGGCTAAACTGATTTACAGAAAATTTACATAAATAGTAAATATGTAAATTTAGTAAAAGACGAATATGCCTAACCCGAGGTTAGACTGAGTTGTGGTGTAAAACTTCCCGGAACCGACCGGCACATCCAGTGACCACAACAATACCTATCTAATGTGGGTGGTTAGTGCATCAAGCCCAGAAAGACCCGTGATTAAGTTGAGTTGTGGTGTAAACCTGCTCGGAACCGACCGGCACATCTAGTAACCACAACAATATCTGTCTAATGTGAGTGGTTTGTGCTTTAATTAATTAATTAAGGCTCATAAATAAATCAAGCAATAAATGGTGAGGTTAAGTAACTAGGGAAACACTTAACCGTAATAACATGATGGCAAGTTGGTGAGGTTAAGTTAATTTAGAACACTTAACCATAATAACATGTTAACTAGGCAAGTGGGTGAGGTTTAGTAAAATTAGAACACTTAACCGTTACAACATGTTAATTAGACAAGTGGGTGAGGTTAAGTAAATTTAGAACACTTAATCGTTGTAACATGTAAATTAAGCACATGATAGGATTAAGTTAACTAAGGTAACACTTAACCAAAATATATATTGACATGTGGTGGGGTTAAGTAATACAAGAGGAAAACACTTAACCAATTATATAACATGATGTATGGGAAGGGTTAAGTTAACACGAGGACAACACTTAACCAATATAACATGATTTTAGGTAGGGTCAAGTCAACACCATAAGGAAACACTTAACCAACATGACGTGACGTGTGGATGTGTTAAGTTAACTTGAATTGATTAATGACGCTTGACCAGTATAACTTGATTAGCAAAAGGGGTTAAGTTAAATGGGAAATACTTAACCAATATAACCTGATGAATGAACAGGGTTAAGTTAATAAATCACACTTAACCAATCCAACATGATAAGCAAGAAAGGTTAAGTTAATAAGAACCACTTAACCAACACGACTTGACGAGTAGGAGGTTAAGTACACGGCGGGTAGGTGGGTAATATTAGTACGTATAGGCCAACAAACTTAACCATCAAGAAAACATGCTAGAATCGGTGGGAGGGTTAAGTACATCTCATATAGGTGAGTAATATTCGTATATATAGGCCCAAAAACTTAACCAGTAGGAAACCCCAGTAACGGGTACCCATTTCAGCAGCAACCCTCATTGATGTATCATGGTACCCTGAAACTAGGCAGGGTGGGGCACGATTACTGGGCTGATTATAAGCGGTCAAAAATAGCGGCAGGGGGTACGTCAGTGTAGGTTCCGATGATTTACGGGCATGCACGTACTCCAGAATGGAAAAAGTAGTCACTGGGTACCAATAGTTATACACTGTGCATCTTGAATCGTATCGGGTCGCTATCACAAGGCTTGGTACACCTTATGGTGGGGCCAGCACAGAGTACCTACGCGCAAGAGAGGGCCGACTGACACAGACACATGGAAAATTAATACAAGTAGGTAGCATAATCCCTAGTTGGACCTAGGTCACGTAAACCCTGAATCCTATAAGCGTTCAATAGGTAGCATAAACCCCAGTGGTCCTGGGTAGCGTAAACCCTGGTTGAATATAGTAAGCGTTCGATAGTAAACCCTAGATTAGATCTAGGTAATAAACGGAATCCCCATAATAGAAGCACACCAGAAGGCAACCGCAAATACGGGGATTGGGATCACATTATCATATGATCATAGATTACTAGTTTGGACACCAGTTAGGTAGTGCAGAGATATAGAAATCAGTACAAACAGGGTAGTTGCGAAGCAGAGAAGGAGTAGAAGCGCATTCAGTTTATCGGTACATTCAGTTTATCGGTACATTCAGTTTATCTTGCCATATCCCATGCTTATCCCATATTATCTTGTTACTATGGTTTAGTCTGATATTTAGTTTATTCATGTCATAACCCTTTTCCTCGTTTAAATTCTAAGAATCACTGGACTTACCAGACTCTATGTCTGACCTAGTTTGCTTTCGCCTCTCTTCTTCTGTTCCCCCCAAGTAGTTAGGAAGGTAATAGCTCAGGTTTGTTTGGACCGTTACTCTTTCCAAGCCTGAAGACTCTTTGACGTGTTGCCTTGGACTCTCTCTTCTACTGCTATGGCTGGCTCATGCTTTATTTGGGGAAATCATTTTATGCTTCTTTATTTTTGTAAGCAAGACAGGAAACTTGGTATTGTAAAACATTCTTTGTACAAGCTGTTTATCAACGAAATAAAAATTTTATTTATTTGCCGCTACTTTAATTGTCTGTCTTGTAATTTATCTGCATCTTTTACCGATAATGCTCCACAAAAATTAAGGCATTCCATTTGTGAGTGATCTTAACGGAGGTGGGGTGTTTCACTTGGTATCAGAGCTGACGGTTACCGGATCAGATAAAAGATTTGAAAAATTATTTTTAAAACAGTTTTAAAAAAAGCATTTTCAAAAGAAAAGTTTTGTTTTAAAGGCATATTCTCCAAATTCATATGCACTCTCTTTTGATCCTCTATTTGAATTCTTGTTTCCTTCTTTCTTGAGTCTCTGGGGCTCCTGGCTTTCTGGGAGGTAACCTCATCACAACATGGTTTCGTAGGCTCGACAAGACTACGACACTTGTCAAAGGGCAAATGATTGCCCAACTTCCATCTGTAGCCATAGCAGTTTCACCTGCGGCTAATTTTCTTTCGAGATTTGTAGGATTCTCCGTGCGATGGAAGCAGCTTTCGAGAGACATGTCAACAAGTTACACAAGGATGGCAAAGTTAAGAATGAGGGGGTTTGGCTACGGAGCACAACACAAGGATGAAGAACCCATGGATATGGACTTGGCTCACAAAGGAGGGGAGGAAAAAAAATAGTAAAACTTAAGACAAGAGAAAGTATCTTTACTAGGGTATAACGGGTCATATAATTGAGGACAAGGGCAAGAACAAGAGACAGGATTTTTCGGAAGGCGAGTGCATGCTCTCACCGCCAGCATACCTGAGAGATAGGCAATAAGATTTCAAGTGAAAGAGTTTTTCCTTTTTGATTATCCTGTTAGTACTCCTTCCGATTTTAGTGCATCACATCCGTATATATCTGCTTCCATAGTTGAGTCTCTGCACCCTAGATATTGTATAGTAGAGGATCCCATTATAGTCTCAAATCCAATTGTTGGTTTGGCTCATTTATCTTTAACTTGTGAGGATTTGAGAATAGCTATATTTATGATTATGTTTTTGGGCTATGGTTTGATTCTAGGCATTGATTGGTTAGCTAGTAATTGTGAAACAAGGGTAGTTAGACTTTCGACTTGCCTCGGGAATACCCTTGAGATTTCGTACGATCCTAAGGGATCAGTTTGTCTTAACTACCTAGAATCACTTTATTTATCTATCAACGATTTTCGATCCGTTGGAGTAGTCCATGAGTACGCTAGATGTTTTGATTAGGGTAGGGGTTTTCCCCCTAAAAACTCGAGACAGACTTCTGCATGTATCTAGATGATACTGCAAAGCCAGTTATGCGATCAACGATAATTCGGGAGCAAGATTGGTGAGGATAGCCAGAGTCGGTAACGTGCTCAATGGTTTGGTTGTTTTGTTTGTATCATCTCACATAGTTCATCCAAATTCGGAGGAGGTATCCCTTGGGTACTTGTCGGATATTGGTTTAGGCCTTTGGGGTTTGTACTTGAGGGATGTAGAGTTCGATTAGGATGGTTTGCGTGAGAAATAAATGGTTGGGGGTTGGCACCCTAAGTTTGACTGAACTTAAGAGAGGTAATACCATTAGCTTTAGACCCTCAGATTTGCAGCATGATGGATAAGCTAAGTAGAGGAGAGACCTCTAATCATCTTAGGTATATACACTTGGTATCATGACTAACATATGTTTTATCTTGGAAAGATGGTTCGACTAAACCCTCTAGCATAGTAAGTGATAGAAGACCTATATTTACTAGTGGGTTTTGGAAAGGGAAGTCAAGAAGCTTCGCAACCATGAAGTTAAGTTAAATAAGGTACAGTGGAGTGAAGCTCAAGAAGATGCGACATAGAAGACTGAAGACTAGATACGCGCATCTTATCCTTTTTGAGGGTATATCCTTGATTCCTCTTTTTCTGAAAAATCTATTTGTATGCTAACCTTTAGCTTTTAAGTATATCCTATCCTCAATCCTTAGGTAGAAGCCAATGGATGTAAACATGTGTTTGAGACATGTTATGTTTGGTGAATGCAAGTGGTTGCAAGTGTTTGTTAGTGGTTGCTCGTGGATGCATATACACACATTAGGCACTAGATCGGCTCAGTCATTTTCATGTTTGCATATACATATATGTATTTGTATATGGATTAAAACTTGATGTTTTATCATATGGATGTTGCATATGGACGAATGAATATGCATGCATATAGTACTTATATGACTAGGGATAGTTGCATACATGATGGACACATGGCACTGACATAATTCGCATTAAGGAGGTCAACTGAATTAGTAGACCGACTGATTTTACATAAGATAAGGACATGTACACACACTATGCATAGAATCATGAAAGCATTAGAAATCCTTTTAGGGATAATGGATGCATGTGATTGAATGGTTGAGTAGATGGATGCCGGATGTTAGGATACATTCCTCTTAACTTGAAGATTTCGGGGACGAAATCCTTTAAGGAGGGGAGAATGTAACACCCCACATTTTCTATAAACGTTAATGTAACAAATCAAAGTATACTTAATTTTTAAGAGAAGAATTAGGGGAAACGGGTTATGCCATTGCTTTCATCTCGGAATTATTCTTGAGATAGAGTCCGAGTTTGCGTGAATCGGACTTCGTATGAAGAAGTTATGGCCTTCGGAAGTTTCAGCTCAAATTTAAAAACAGCTCGAAACTGAATTCAAAACAAAACCCAAAAGCGGGCTGGGCGGGAAATTTCCCGTTCAGGATCCAGGATGACCACGGGGTCGACCTCCCCCTATAGGTCGACCTAGGGGTCGATCCGGGGGTTAATCCGCCCTATTTTTTCAGATCCGAGGTAGAATTCAATTTTATGCATCCGGGCTGATTTCTGGACCAAATTCATGAGTTCTATGCTATATAAATGCCCCCAAACTTCACTTTCTCCACACAACTTCATTACGCCTGTACTCTGCCTCAATCCTAATTAAAAATAAATCTTATTCTCCATTAAAACAAGTTGTAGTTCTTCTTCAAATTGGAGATTCAAATCAAGATAAAGCTTCAAGTTAGACCATAGGCATTCCTCTTCAAGCAACGTCACTCGAATCATAGCAAATCGCCTTTTCTAAACCGATCACTGTAAGTTCGGTTATTCCTTGGATTTGAACGTGTAATTGGAATTGTGAATGTAATGAATCAAAATATATAACTATACCAATTTGCAAGTTAATTATCTTTGATTCATGCTTATGTTAAATTTAACGTTATCTATGCCTTTGGATCTGATTCTCGATTGTGGCCTAGAACTTATTGTGGTTAATTGCCAATGACTATGAGTATGGGACTGTTGCCTATGACTTTGATTCATAATTTTGAGATTATTGCATATGATTCATGACTATGAGACTATTACCAAGATTCATGACTATGAGACTATTGCCTATGAAATTGATTAAGAAACTATTGTGATTAGTCGCCCATGACTATTGTGGTTAATTGCCTATAACTATTGTAGTCAATGGCTTATGCCTATTCCCATTAACCTATTAGGTTGTACTTCGAACTGGCATTATGTTGGACCAAATAACCTATGCATATTCCCTTAATTATATTGGATTCCATTTTTTTGGGGGTGTAATTTGTCTAGTTTATTCCTATTCACTGTTATGTACATCAAACCCATTGGAACCATTATTTTTGTATTTGGTTCATTCTTGCACGGCTATTCTTTTATGTCAATTCTCATGCTTATCCTCTATTCCTTGCTTTGATAATGTTAGTGTCATTTCATGAGTACATAGAAAACTTGCGAAATCATGTTATACATACGATTATGATGCGGGGATTGGGCATAGCTTAATTAAGTTAGTTTGGCATAATAAATATGTTGGCATAGTCTAAATTGGCTATAATAGTGAATGATTTACATGCATATTAGACTTGAGCATAAGTTGATAAATTTAATTGGCCGCAATGTGTGTAATTGGCATGTAAACAAAATTTTGGAAATAAACGGTAAACTAGAATATTAAATCTAGTTTTGACATGAACCGTAAATTGGAATATTAATCTAGATTGGGCATGAATTGTAAAAGGGTAATACTAAATCTAAATTGATATAAACTGCAAGTTGGTCTGATTGATAGGTAAATCAAGTTTTGGGCATAGAATATAAATAAGCTAATTTGCATGACAAATGAATATGATCTAGGCTAAATTGATTTACAGAAAATTTACATAAATAGTAAATATGTAAATTTAGTAAAAGACGAATATGCCAACCCGAGGTTAGACTGAGTTGTGGTGTAAAACTGCCCGGAACCGACCGGCACATCCAGTGACCACAACAATACCTGTCTAATGTGGGTGGTTAGTGCATCAAGCCCGGAAAGACCCGAGGTTAGACTGAGTTGTGGTGTGAACCTGCTCAGAACCGACCGACACATCCAATAACCATAACAATATCTGTCTAATGTGAGTGGTTGGTGCTTTAATTAATTAACTAATTAAGGCTCATGAATAAATCAAGCTAGAAATGGTGAGGTTAAGTAATTAGGGAAACACTTAACCGTAATTACATGATAACTAGGCAAGTGGGTGAGGTTAACTAAATTTAGAACACTTAACCGTAATAACATGTTAACTAGGCAAGTGGATGAAGTTAAGTAAAATTAGAACACTTAACCGTTATAACATGTTAATTAGACAAGTGGGTGAGGTTAAGTAAATTTAGAACACTTAACTGTTGTAACATGTTAATTAAGCAGATGATAGGGTTAAGTTAACTAAGGTAACACTTAACCAAAATATATAATGACATGTGGTGGGGTTAAGTAATACAAGAGGAAAACACTTAACCAATTATGTAACATGATGTATGGGAAGGGTTAAGTTAACACGAAAACAACACTTAACCAATATAACATGATTTGAGGTAGGGTCAAGTCAACACCAGAAGGAAACACTTAACCAACATGACGTGACGGGTGGATGGGTTAAGTTACCTTGAATTGATTAATGACATTTGACCAATATAACTTGATGAGCGAATGGGGTTAAGTTAAATGGGAAATACTTAACCAATATAACCTGATGAATGAACAGGGTTAAGTTAATAAATCACACTTAACCAATCCAACAGGATAAGCAAGAAAGGTTAAGTTAATAAGAACCACTTAACCAATCCAACAGGATAAGCAAGAAAGGTTAAGTTAATAAGAACCACTTAACCAACACGACTTGACGAGTATGAGGTTAAGTACACATCGGGTAGGTGGGTAATATTAGTACATATAGGCCCACAAACTTAACCGTTAAGAAAACATGCTAGAATTGGTGGGAGGGTTAAGTACATCTCGTATAGGTGGGTAATATTTGTATATATAGGCCCACAAACTTAACCAACAGGAAACCCTAGTAACGGGGACCCATTTCAGCAGTAACCCTCATAGATGTATCATGGTACCCTGAAATTAGGCAGGGTGGGGCAAGATTACTGGGCTGATTATAAGCGGTCAAAAATAGCGGCAGGAGTACGTCAGTGTAGGTTCCGACGGCTTACGGGCGTGCACGTACTCCGGAAAGGAAAAAGCAGGCAATGGGTACCAATAGTTATACACTGTGCATCCTGAATCGTGTCGGGTCGCTATCATAAGGCTTGATACACCTTATGGTGGGGCCAACACAGAGTATCTACACGCAAGAGAGGGCCGACTGACGCAGACACATGGAAAATTAATACAAGTAGGTAGCATAATCCTTAGTTGGATCTTGGCCGCGTAAACCCTGAATCCGCGAAGCGTTCAATAGGTAGCATAAACCCCAATGGCCCTGGGTAGCATAAACCTGTTTGAATCTAGTAAGCACTCGATAGTAAAGCCTAGATTATATCTAGGTAATAAACGGAATCCCCAAAATAGAAGCACACCTGAAGGCAACCACAAATATGGGGATTGGGATCACGTTATCATATGATCATAGATTACTATTTTGGACACCGGTTAGGTAGTGCAGAGATATATAAATCCGTATAAACAGGGTAGTTGCGAAGCAGAGAAGGGGTAGAAGCGCATTCTGTTTATTAGCACATTCAGTTTATCGGTACATTCAGTTTATCTTGCCATATCCCATGCTTATCCCATATTATCTTGTTACTATGGTTTAGTCTTATATTGAGTTTATTCATGTCATGAACCTTTTCCTCATTTAAATACTAAGAATCATTGGACTTACCAGACTTTATGTCTGACCTAGTTTGCTTTCGCCTCTCTTCTTCCGTTCCCCCCTAGGTAGTCAGGGAGGGAATAGCTCAGGCTTGTTTGGACCGTTACTCTTTCCAAGCTTGAAGACTCTTTGACGTGTTGCCTTGGACTCTCTCTTCTACTGCTACGACTGGCTCATGCTTTATTTGGGGAAATGATTCTATGCTTCTTTATTTTTGTAAGCAAGACAGGATACTTTGGTACTGTAAAACAATCTTTGTACAAGCTGTTTATCAATGTAATAAAGTTTTATTTATTTGTCGCTGCTTTAATTGTCTGTCTTGTAATTTATCTGCATCATTTACCTATAATGCTCCACCGAAATTAAAGCATTCTCTTTGTGAGTGATCTTAACGGAGGTGGGGTGTTTCACTTGGTATCAGAGCTGAAGGTTACCTATAATGCTCCACCGAAACAAAGTCTACCGTCCCTACGTAATCAACCCTTATCATCTAGGGTATACCTACGGAGATGGCTTGGTGACTCCCCACCTTTGAGCTTTTCTACTAACTCAACCAACTGTAGGTCGACTCGATGTGCCTCGCCAATCCGTCCCAAAAGTGTAGGTCTGACCTCCAAGGATGCGAGCAGACCAGGTACAAAGTCAACGGAAGGTCTAAAGTCAAACATCGAAATGAATTCTAAGCTTCGCCGCTCAACAAACAAAGGACTTAAGGATAATCTTTTCCTACTTAAGGCTTTCGCCACCACGTTACCCTTGCCAGGGGTATATGCTATCTCGAAGTTGTAGGATGCTAAGAACTCCATCCACCTTTTCTGCCTTAAGTTCAAGTCCTTCTGAGAGAACAAGTATTTTAAAGATTTGTGGTCAGTGAATAATTCGAATTTCTCGCCAAGAAGATAATGACGCCAAGACTTAAGCGCGAAAACAATAGCGGCCAACTCTAGGTCATGCGTTGGGTAATTATTCTCATGCACTCTCAACTGCCTTCCACCATAGGCTTTTACCCTGCCCTCTTGCATTAAGACTGCGCCTAGTCCTGTCCCACAAACATCAATATATACGGTAAATGGCTTACTCCCGTCTGGCAGCACTAAGACTGGGGCTGAGGTCAAAGCTCTCTTCAAACGTTGGAACGCATCATCACAATCTACGTCCCATGTGAAAACTAGATTCTTCTTCGTCAGACGTGTCAATGGAGCTGATATCTTTGCGAAGTCTTTGATAAACTTCCTATAGTAGCCAGCCAACCCCATGAAACTTCTCACTTCGGTAGCATTTTTAGGAACCTTCCAATCTTGGATGGCCACCACCTTTGCGGGATCCACAGCTATCCCTTCCTTGGAGACCATGTGCCCTAAGAATCGTACTTCCTTCCTCCAGAAGTGACACTTAGAAAATTTTGCTTTAAGGCTATGCGCTCGTAGGGTCTCCAACACTTCCCTAAGATGTAGGGCATGCTCTTCTTCATCCTTAGAAAAGATCAAGATGTCGTCTACAAAGACTACCACGAATTTGTTAAGGTACTCCCTAAACACCCTAATCATCAGATCAACAAAGTATGCGGGGGCGTTTGTCAAACCGAAGGGCATCACTAGCCATTCATAGAAACCGTTCGGAGTCCTAAAGGCAGTCTTGTCTATGCTATCCTCAGCTACTCTCAACTGATGGAAACCAGTGGCTAAGTCCAACTGCGAAAACACTGAGGCGCCAACTAACTGATCGAAGAGATCGTCAATCCTCGACAGTGGGTGTCTGTTCATCTTAGTAAGTTTATTAAGTTCTCTATAGTCCACACAAAGTCTAAGGGACCCATCCGCCTTCGTGGCAAATACTACTGGAGCACCCCACTCCGATATACTTCGTCTTATGAACCCCTTCTCAAGTAACTCCTTCACTTGCTTATCGAGTTCCCTCCTTTCACGTGGAGCAATGTGGCGTACCGGCAAAGGTACTGGTTTCGCATTATCCACAAGATATATTCGAAAATCTATCTCCCGCTTCGGAGGTAAGCCCTTTACCTCCTCAAACACATCCGAATACTCTCGGACCACTCTAACAGATTGTAGATTTTCCTCAGACGCGTCAAGCGACTCTAAATAACTTAGCATAACGGAATTTATGGGATTACAAAAGATTTCGAGAGTGTTGCCAAGGCGAGTCACGAGCCTAACTACTCTCCTTTCACAATCAAGAACGGCCCCATTTCTGGATAACCAATCCATTCCTAAAATTAGCCCATAGCCCGTGAAGCCCTACACATAAGCATCACATCGAAACTCAACGCTAAGTATAGAAATTTTCAAATCCAAACACATCATCGACAAATGAGCTGAGCCTCCAATTGGATTCGAAACAACTAAGGGATCCTCTACTAAACTGGTGTTTAAGTGCAGTGATCCAACTAATGATGTAGAGATAAACAAATGCGATGCGCCCGAATCAAATAAGGTACGGACAGGATGATCAAACAGAAAAACTAAGCTTTCAACAGAAATGGTTCTACCTCGTTCTTGCAACGGTGGGACCGCGAGAGCCTGAACTTGTCCCCTTGCCTGCCCTGGTGCTATAAGAGCCTGCAACTGTCCTCCCGAGGTAGCTCCTGCCCTGTGCCCCTTACTTGGGAAGTCCTTCACTAAATGTCCCGCATCACCACAATGAAAACAACCAGTCTTCTTTTTCTTTCGGCAGTCCTTGCTGCGATGGCCTAGGGTTCCACAGTTAAAACATTTCTTCTTTCCCTTGCCATTATTGTCTTTACCACCCTTCTTGTTTTGCTGTTGGGGTTTCTCCTGATCCCCTTTCTTCTCGGGTGCCTTATCAGCTTTAGCACTTTTCTCCTCGTGCATGAGCGCCATTTCTACTAGCTTCTCAAAGGTGGCCCCCATAGGGATGTGGGTAATGGCCAACCCTTGCAACGGTTCATTCAAGTCATTCACGAACCTTAGAGCCTTCTTCTCCGGCGTGTTCACTACGTCCAAAACAAACCTTGCTAGCTGATTAAATTTGTTGACATATTCTTTCACTGATGAGCTTCCTTGCTTCAATGTCAAGAACCTTTCCATATATAGATTTTCTTCCGCCCTAGAGAGAAACTTCGGCTCGAACCTACGTCTAAAATCCGCCCAAGAGTCAACAGGACGCTCCCCATTAGTGACCTCCCACCAAAACGAGGCCTCTCCCTTCATTAGCCAAGTTGCTAATCTAACTCTACTCCCTTCTTCCACTTCAAAGATTTCTAGCAATTCTTCCACCTCCTTAAGCCAATCTCTAGCTTCCACAAACGTTTCTGACCCTTGAAAGGGTTTTCCACCCATAGCTTTAAATTCCTTGCACATCTTTGCAAAAGTATCTACGCGAGGAGGAGGAGGAGGAGGAGCGGGTGCAACTGGTGGTGGAGGAACATTGGCTGGACCCGCAGCGGCCCTAGCCTCTAAAAACCTCCTATACCATCCTGGTATCGCTACACCGTCAGGTAGGTTAAGATCTTCAGCCATGCTGAAACGAAAAAGGAAAGATTCAAAATGGAGAATTCGAAAGATAAAGATATGGCTTTTGGTGATTATGTTTTTCTAAAAAAAATACTTTCCTCTTTAAATTACTCATTAAAACATGTTTTTGAAAGCACTTCTTCCAAAAATAAATTAGAAAGATAATTTTTCTAAAAATTTTATCTGTTCTGATAACCTTAAGCTCTAATACCACGTGTAACACCCCACGTCCATTAATGTCACTCACAAAGGGAATGCATTAACTTCAGTGGAGGTTATAAGTGAATATAGAACAGAAAAAATTACTACAAGACAGATAATAAGTAGTACTTGGAAATCTAAAACTTCATTTTATTGCAGCGGAAATTAAACATGTTTATTACATCACAAAACCATTAATCAGAGTCAAGTACATTATCCATCTTCATAAAAACAAAATACATAATCCCATTACACAAATAGCCATTAAAGAAGATAACAAGCTGGACTTTACTTCAATGGTCCAAGCTTTCCAAGAGAGATAAAGCAATCCAATCAAACTCCACTAGAGCTAGGCCCAACCTGAGGACCTGGAGGGGGAAAAAGTATAGAAATGGAGGGGGTCAGACATAAAGTCCAGCGAGTAAGACAATTCTAATAATGCTATTATCAAAATAACTAGACTAAGGCATAAGCTGGAAGACAAGTAAATGTCTATGAACTATTAGGTAGATAAAGATAGTGTTTAAGATAACGTTAAAGATAACGGTAAAGGCACACCTAATTACTAACGAATAATTACTACACTGCACCGCACCAGTCACCCTAAAGGTTGATCCCACTTGCTTCACACAGAAACATATAAATAGCCTTACGTACCCCTAGCTGACTACATAGGTGTCGTCTGCCCCTATCTCCACTAGGTGTACCCCACTACCCACTTTCGATCGGCTCCCTACTCGTAGATACCCGTGCTGGCCCCACAGTGGGGTGTATCACTCCCCTAAAGTGGCAACCCGATACAACTGAGAATGCACGGCTTGTACCTACACGATGCAACAACGTCTTACCTACCAGCCCGGGCCCACACACGCATATGAAACCCATTGGACTTGCGTTGCCACCGCTCCCCGTTTTGGGCTCTTATAGTCAAACCCAGTATGCGTGTCCCGTCCTCGACTTGGGTCGAGCCCACAAAGATACGTTTGGGATACTGGTTGAAATGGGCCCCCCACAAGCTACCCACCTAAGCTTGTCAACAATAGTATATCCCACTTAACCCTCTTAGTCATGTTCATTTACATGTGTGTTTGGTTAAGTCTTACTAATCGTATTTCACATGCCACTAAGTGCAACCACTAGATTCCTCATGCCACCCAAGGCACCTACTTAACCCCCATGTCCCACTTTACATGTTTATCTGGTTAAGTATTTCTTAATTCATTCAGGCCATAACCTCATAAAGACCTCTCACATTAGACTGGCATTTATGGCAGCCGGATTTGTCGGGCGGGTCCGGGCAGTCTTACACCATAAAAGAGTCTAACCTCGTGTCTTTACAACTATTATGCTTTAGTTTAGGCCTAGGACCTCTCACATTGGGCTGACATTTGTGACCACTGGATTGCCGGGCGGGTCCGGGCAGGTTTACGTCACAAACGAGTCCAACCTCATGTCCTAAGCATTGATTATCACTATAATCTTTTACCCCAGTTTTAATAATTCCCTATCCAAATTATTAATTAAGTCCACTTTTATTGACGTCCATAATTGACTCAATTATGGTCATCCACTCATGGTATGCAAAATCATATCAATTGCACCCCAACATCTTATTATTAAATCCTTAATATTACCCCTACCCCACGTTTATACGTTCGCTTATTCAACGCATAATATAGGCTAGACTTGAATAGTCTAACACATAGCACAAAGATAAATTATCACAACATATAGACAACTAAAATAAATCTAATCATAATAGGGGTGAAACTTGCATAAACTACACATGTTAAGGATCAAAAGGTGTCAACTTTAAATGTCATAATTTACATGATATGATCATAGCCCAAATCTATACATAAACTTGCATATGGGGTTTTTAGGCTACATAATGATGGTGTGAACTAGCATAGAATATTACATATGTCATAGCATGATTCTAGGTGTCATAATAGATGTCATGGCATATGTTCACAACTTTCACAAACCAACCTAAACTTGCATATGTGACTTGTCATATAGTTCAACACAGCCCAAACACGATGATTTGATTAACATGAACTAACTAGCATAGGCAATAACATCATGTCTTCAAAGCATGTATGATTTATCACAATTTCTCAATATACATAACATCAACATAGCATGATTTACAACATATAAGATATCATCACCACATAGCGTAGAATTTATAACATACATGATAGCATAAGGTTTACAACAACATATATGACAACTCACATCATCTACTCATAATCCATTCATGACTTAACCTAATTAAAATAATAATAATCTTGTTAAGATCATCATACTCACAATTTAGAGAAGAAAAGAGAGTCTTTCTTTGCTTTAGAGTTGATTAGAACTAGAATTGAATTAGCTTTTCTTCCTTCTTAGTTGGCGGCGGCTCCATTGATTTCCATGGCGACGGTATGACCGTAACTATTCTATTTTTCTTATGAATTAGGGCGAGAGACTACCTAGGTATTTATAGAGTTAGGATTTATTTTAGACCGTCAGATCAACTCAGAACTAATTCCAGCCAACCAGATTAGGTCAAAAACCCTAATGGGTCATTACTCAATTAAAACAGGTAAGCCAGAAACCCTAGCCGCCAGCCCAGGTCGACACTACAGTCGACCTGGGGGGTGGGGAGGGGGGGGGGGGAGGTCGACATGGTAGTCGACTTGAGGGGGGGAGGTCGACACTAGTGTCGACTACCCAGTCGACCTGCCTGGGCGGGAATTTTCCCGCCCAGCCCACTTCTGCACTTTCTGTTTGAATTTTAAATTTTCTGCGAGCTGTTTTGAACTTTATGAAACTTCCGATGGCCATAACTTCTTCATACGAAGTCCAATTCACGCAAACCCGGACTCTATTTCGACCAGAATTCCGAGACGAACACAATGGCGCAACCCGTTTCCCCCCATTCTCACGTCTGAGATTAGTTATTCTTTAATTTGTGAACATTAATATTAATAGAATTAAGGGGTGTTACATTCTCCCCTCCTTAAAGGATTTCGTCCCCGAAATCTTCAAGTTAAGAAGAATGTATATCCTAACATCCAATCGTCCATCTACTCAACCATCAAACACTGGCATCCATTGTCCTTATAGACTTCTAATGCTTTCCTGTTTAATTGCACAGTGTGTGTATATGTCCCTATCTAATGCAAAATCAGGCGGTCCACTGATTCAGTTGACCTCCTTAATGCAAACCATGATAGTGCCATGCATCCATTATGTGTGCAAAAGTTCCTTAATGCTACATAATATCTCTATATGCATGCACAATCATCATCTGAATGCAACATCCATATGATTAAACAATCATCAAACATCCATTTCACTAAATATTGCCATTTATATGTAATATGCCATATGAAGTGACCGAGCCGATCTAGTGCCTAATAGTGTGTGTATATGCGTCCACGAGCAACCACTAGCAAACACTTGCATCCATTTTGCATCCATCATACATAACATGTCTCAAACACATGTTTCAACCATAGGATTATCCTAACTAAAGGTCAAAGATACTAGCGAGAGGATATACTAAAGATAAGATAAGTACAAGATAAGCGATAAAGGAGAAATTAAAAGACATACCCTCAAAAAGAAAAGGGTATCGTGAACGCATCTTCTCTTCTGTCTCCCAAGTATCATTGCTCTCGTCATCTCCCCATTGTACTTTGACTAGTCTGACCTCTCGATTCCTCAAATTCTTGATCTCTGACCCAAGAATGCGCGTAGGAGCTCGTCGAATCGTCGCATCACGCTCTCTCCACCTCTCTAAGCAAGCTCGGCTCTACCACTTCCGCGGTCTCGTGCAAGCACTTCCTCAAATGTGACACATGGAATACGTCGTGTACACCACTAAGTCTCTCAGGCAACTCCACTCTATACGCCATCTGTCCAATCTTCTCCTTAATAGGAAACGGTCCTACGAACCTTGGTGCTAATTTCCCAATGGACCCGAAGCGAACAACGTTTCGTGATGGAGACACTTTGAAAAAGACCATGTCCCCAAGTTCAAACCCGAGATTTGTCCTCCTCTTATCCGCATAAGATTTCTGCCTATCTTGCGCTGCTTTCATCCTCCTTCGAATCAAGTCAATCTTCTCCGAAGTCTCTCTAATCAAATCGGGCCCAAGTAAGATCTTATCCGTAGACTCCCACCAACATGTAGGTGAACGACAAGGTCATCCATAAAGAGCTTCGAAAAGTGCCATGCCAATGTTGGACTGAAAGTTGTTATTATATGCGAACTCCACCAATGGAAGATGCTCTTCCCATGTTCCCCCAAAGTCTAGGATACATAGCCTCAAAAGATCCTCTAGAATGCGGTTCACCCTCTCGGTTTGGCCGTCCGTCTGAGGATGATATGCGGTGCTCAAACATAACTGAGTCCCTACCGCCTCTTGTAAGCTTCTCCAAAATTCGCTAGTGAAAATAGGATCGCGGTCGCTCACTATGCTAGAAGGAACACCGTGCAAACGAACTATCTCTCGAACGTATACAGAAGCTAACCACGGAGCAGTCCTCTTACTTTTCACGGGAATAAAATGGGCGCTCTTAGTAAGTCTATCTATTATAACCCAAATCCCTGTATTACCCTTCCTCGATCTCGGTAATCTGTCAATAAAGTCCATCGAGACGCTTTCCCACTTCCATAGTGGAACCTCCAATGGGTGAAGTAACCCACCGGGTTTCTTTTGCTCCACTTTTACTTGTTGGCACACCAAGCATCTAGCGACATACTCGGCCACGTCCCTCTTCATACCGGCCCAAAAGAAAACTCGCTTCATGTCTTTGTACATCTTGTCCCCGCCGGGATGAATGGTCATCTTCGAACGATGTGCATCGTCAAGAATAGTCTTCCTTAGGTCATCGTCTTTTGGTACACAAAGTCTACCGTCCCTACGTAACCAACACTTATCATCTAGGGTATACCTACGGAGATGGCTTGATGACTCCCCTCCTTTGAGCTTTTCTACTAACTCAACCAACTGTGGGTCGTCTCGCTGTGCCTCGCCAATCCGTCCCAAAAGCGTAGGTCTGACCTCCAAGGATGCTAGCAGACCGGGTACAAAGTCAACGAAAGGTCTAAAGTCAAACATCGAAATGAATTCTAAGCTTCGCAGCTCAACAAACAAAGGACTTAAGGATAATCTTTTCCTACTTAAGGCGTCCGCCACCACGTTACCCTTGCCAGGGTTATATGCTATCTCGAAGTCGTAGGATGCTAAGATCTCCATCCACCTTTTCTGCCTTAAGTTCAAGTCCTTCTGAGAGAACAAGTATTTTAAAGATTTGTGGTCAGTGAATAATTCGAATTTCTCGCCAAGAAGATAATGACACCAACGCTTAAACGCGAAAACAATAGCGGCTAACTCTAGGTCATGCGTGGGGTAATTCTTCTCATGCGCTCTCAACTGCCTTCCACCATAGGCTATTACCCTGCCCTCTTGCATTAAGACTGCGCCTAGTCCTTTCCCACAAGCGTCAGTATATACGGTAAATGGCTTACTCCCGTCTGGCAGTACTAAGACTGGGGCTGAGGTCAAAGCCCTCTTCAAACGTTGGAACGCATCATCACAAACTACGTCCCATGCGAAAACTAGGTTCTTCTTCGTAAGATGTGTCAATGGAGATGATATCTTTGCGAAGTCTTTGATAAATTTCCTATAGTACCCAGCCAACCCCAAGAAACTTCTCACTTCAGTAGCATTTTTAGGAACCTTCCAATCTTGGATGGCCACCACCTTCGCGGGATCCACAGCTATCCCTTCCTTGGAGACCACGTGCCCTAAGAATCATACTTCCTTCCTCCAGAAGTGACACTTAGAAAATTTTGCTTTAAGGCTGTGCGCTCGTAGGGTCTCCAACACTTCCCTAAGATGTAGGGCATGCTCTTCTTCATCTTTAGAAAAGATCAAGATGTCGTCTACAAAGACTACAACGAATTTGTTAAGGTACTCCCTAAACACCCTACTCATCAGATCAAAAAAGTATGCGGGGGCGTTTGTCAAACCGAAGGGCATCACTAGCCATTCATAGAAACCGTCCGGAGTCCTAAAGGCAGTCTTGTCTATGCTATCCTCAGCCACTCTCAACTGATGGAAACCAGTGGCTAAGTCCAACTGTGAAAACACTGAGGCGCCAACTAACTGATCGAAGAGATCGTCAATCCTCGGTAGTGGGTGTCTGTTCTTCTTAGTAAGTTTATTAAGTTCTCTATAGTCCGCACAAAGTCTAGGGGACCCATCCGCCTTCGTGGCAAATACTACTGGAGCACCCCACTCCGATATACTTCATCTTATTAACCCCTTCTCAAGTTACTCCTTCACTTGCTTATCGAGTTCCCTCCTTTCACGTGGAGCCATGTGGCATACCGGCAAAGATAATGGTTTCGCATTATCCACAAGATATATTCGAAAATCTATCAACGCTTCGGAGGTAAGCCCTTCACCTCCTCAAACACATCCGAATACCCTCGGACCACTCTAACAGATCGTAGATTTTCCTCAGACGCGTCAAGCGACTCTAAATAACTTAGCATAACGGAATTTATGGGATTACAAAAGATTTCGAGAGTGTTGCCAAGGTTAGTCACGAGCCTAACTAGTCTCCTTTCACAATCGAGAACGACCCCATTTCTGGATAACCAATCCATTCCTAAAATTAGCCCATAGCCCGTGAAGCCCAACACATAAGCATCACATCGAAACTCAACGCTAAGTACAGAAATTTTCAAATCCAAATACATCATGGACAAATGAGCTGAGCCCCCAATTGGATTCGAAACAACTAAGGGATCCTCTACTAAACTGGTGTTTAAGTGCAGTGATTCAACTAATGATGTAGAGACAAACGAATCTGATGCGCTCGAACCAAATAAGGTACGGATAGGATGATCAAACAGAAAAACTAAGCTTTCAACAGAAATGGTTCTACCTCGTTCTTGCAGCGGTGGGACCGCGAGAGCCTGAACTTGTCCCCTTGCCTGCCCTGGTGCTATAATAGCCTGCACCTGTCCTCCCGAGGTATCTCCTACCCTCTGCCCCTTCCTTGGGCAGTCCTTCACTAAATGTCCCGCATCGCCACAATGAAAACAGCCAGTCTTCTTTTTCTTTCGGCAGTCCTTGCTGAGATGGCCTGGGGTCCCACAGTTAAAACATTTCTTCTTTCCCTTGCCATTATTGTCTTTACCACCCTTCTTGTTTTGCTGTTGGGGTTTCTTCCGATCCCCTTTCTTCTCGGGTGCCTTATCAGCTTTAGCACTTTTCTCCTCGTGCATGAGCGCCATTTCTACTAGCTTCTCAAAGGTAGCCCCCATAGGGATGTGGGTCATGGCCAACCCTTGCAACGGTTCATTCAAGCCATTCACGAACCTTAGAGCCTTCTTCTCCGGCGTGTTCACTAAGTCCAAACCAAACCTTGCTAGCTGATTAAATTTGTTGACATATTCTTTCACTGATGAGCTTCCTTGCTTCAATGTCAAGAACCTTTCCATATATAGATTTTCTTCCGCCCTAGAGAGAAACTTCGCCTCGAACCTACGTCTAAAATCCGCCCAAGAGTCAACAGGACGCTCCCCATTAGTGACCTCCCACCAAAACGAGGCCTCTCCCTTCATTAGCCAAGCTGCTAATCTAACTCTCCTCAATTCTTCCACTTCAAAGATTTCTAGCAATTCTTCCACCTCCTTAAGCCAATCTCTAGCTTCCACAAACGGTTTCTGACCCTTGAAAGGGTTTTCCACCCATAGCTTTAAATTACTTGCACATCTTTGCAAAAGTATCTACGCGAGGAGGAGGAGGAGGAGCGGGTGCAACTGGTGGTGGAGGAACATTGGCTGGACCCACAGCGGCCCTAGCCTCTAACAACCTCCTACACCATCCTGGTATCGCTACACCGTCAGGTAGGTTAAGATCTTCAGCCATGCTGAAACGAAAAAGAAAAGTTTCAAAATGGAGAATTCGAAAGATAAAGATATGGCTTTTGGGGATTATGTTTTTCTAAAAAACAAATACTTTCCTCTTTAAATTACTCATTAAAACATGTTTTTGAAAGCACTTCTTCCAAAAATAAATTAGAAAGATAATTTTTCTAAAAATTTTATCTGTTCTGATAACCTTAAGCTCTAATACCACGTGTAACACCCCACGTCCATTAATGTCACTCACAAAGGGAATGCATTAACTTCAATGGAGGTTATAAGTGAATATAGAACAGAAAAAATTACTACAAGACAGATAATAAGTAGTACTTGGAAATCTAAAACTTCATTTTATTGCAGCGGAAATTAAACGTGTTTATTACATCACAAAACCATTAATCAGAGTCAAGTACATTATCCATCTTCATAAAAACAAAATACATAATCCCATTACACAAATAGCCATTAAAGAAGATAACAAGCTGGACTTTCCTTCAATGGTCCAAGCTTTCCAAGAGAGATAAAGCAATCCAATCAAACTCCACTAGAGCTGGGCCCAACCTAAGGACCTGGAGGGGGAAAAAGGATAGAAATGGAGGGGGTCAGACATAAAGTCTGGCGAGTATGACAATTCTAACAATGCTATTATCAAAACAACTAGACTAAGGCATAAGCTGGAAGACAAGTAAATGTCTATGAACTATTAGGTAGATAAAGATAGCGTTTAAGATAACGTTAAAGATAACGGTAAAGGCACACCTAATTACTAACGAATAATTACTACACTGCACCGCACCAGTCACCCTAAAGGTTGATCCCACTTGCTTCACACAAAAACATATAAATAACCTTACGTACCCCTAGCTGACTACATAGGTGTCGTCTACCCCTATCTCCACTAGGTGTACCCCACTACCCACTTTCGATCGGCTCCCTACTCGTAGATACCCGTGCTGGCCCCACAGTGGGGTGTATCACTCCCCTAAAGTGGCAACCCGATACAACTGAGAATGCACGGCTTATACCTACACGATGCAACAACGTCTTACCTACCAGCCCGGGCCCACACACGCATATGAAACCCGTTGGACTTGCGTTGCCACCGCTCCCCGTTTTGGGCTCTTATAGTCAAACCCAGTATGCGTGTCCCGTCCTCGACTTGGGTCGAGCCCACAAAGATACGTTTGGGATACTGGTTGAAATGGGCCCCCCACAAGCTACCCACCTAAGCTTGTCAACAATAGTATATCCCACTTAACCCTCTTAGTCATGTTCATTTACATGTGTGTTTGGTTAAGTCTTACTAATCGTATTTCACATGCCACTAAGTGCACCCACTAGATTCCTCATGCCACCCAAGGCACCTACTTAACCCCCATGTCCCACTTTACATGTTTATCTGGTTAAGTATTTCTTAATTCATTCAGGCCATAACCTCATAAAGACCTCTCACATTAGACTGGCATTTATGGCAGCCGGATTTGCCGGGCGGGTCCGGGCAGTCTTACACCATAAAAGAGTCTAACCTCGTGTCTTTACAACTGTTATGCTTTAGTTTAGGCCTAGGACCTCTCACATTAGGCTGACATTTGTGACCACTAGATTTGCCGGGCGGGTCCGGGCAGGTTTACGTCACAAACGAGTCCAACCTCGTGTCCTAAGCATTAATTATCACTATAATCTTTTACCCCAGTTTTAATAATTCCCTATCCAAATTATTAATTAAGTCCACTTTTATTGATGTCCATAATTGACTCAATTATGGTCATCCACTCATGGTATGCAAAATCATATCAATTGCACCCCAACATCTTATAATTAAATCCTTAATATTACCCCTACCCCATGTTTATATGTTCCTTTATTCAACGCATAATATAGGCTAGACTTGAATAGTCTAACACATAGCATAAAGATAAATTATCACAACATATAGACAACTAAAATAAATCTAATCATAATAAAGGTGAAACTTGCATAAACTATACATGTTAAGGATCAAAAGGTGTCAACTTTAAATGTCAAAATTTACATGATATGATCGTAGCCCAAATCTATACATAAACTTGCATATGGGGTTTTTAGGCAACATAATAATGGTGTGAACTAGCATAGAATATTACATATGTCATAGCATGATTCTAGGTGTCATAATAGATGTCATGGCATATGTTCACAACTTTCACAAACCAACCTAAACTTGCATATGTGACTTGTCATATAGTTCAACATAGCCCAAACACGATGATTTGATTAACATAAACTAACTAGCATAGGCAATAACATCATGTCTTCAAAGCATGTATGATTTATCACAATTTCTCAATATACATAACATCAACATAGCATGATTTACAACATATAAGATATCATCACCACATAGCGTAGAATTTATAACATACATGATAGCATAAGGTTTACAACAACATATATGACAATTCACATCATCTACTCATAATCCATTCTTGACTTAACCTAATTAAAATAATAATAATCTTGTTAAGATCATCATACTCACAATTTAGAGAAGAAAAGAGAGTCTTTCTTTTCTTTAGAGTTGATTAGAACTAGAATTGAATTAGCTTTTCTTCCTTCTTAGTTGGCGGCGGCTCCATTGATTTCCATGGCGACGGTATGACGGTAACTATTCTATTTTTCTTATGAATTAGGGTGAGAGACTGCCTAGGTATTTATAGAGTTAGGATTTATTATAGACCGTCAGATCAACTCAGAACTAATCCCAGCCAACCAGATTAGGTCAGAAACCCTAATGGGTCCTTACTCAATTAAAACAGGTCAGCCAGAAACCCTAGCCGCCAGACCAGGTCGACACCCAGGTCGACACTGCAGTCGACCTGGGGGGGGGGGGAGGGGAGGTCGACATGGTAGTCGACTTGGGGGGAGGTCGACACTAGTGTCGACTCCCCAGTCGACCTACCTGGGCGGGAATTTTCCCGCCCACCCCGCTTCTGCACTTTCTGTTTGAATTTTAAATTTTCTGCGAGCTGTTTTGAACTTTCTGAAACTTCCGATGGCCATAACTTCTTCATTCGAAGTCTAATTCACGCAAACTCGGACTCTATTTCAACCAGAATTCCGAGACGAACACAATGGCGCAACCCGTTTCCCACAATTCTCACATCTGAGATTAGTTATTCTTTAATTTGTGAATATTAATATTAATAGAATTATGGGGTGTTACACCCTAAGTTAGACTGACCTTAAGAGAGGTAATAAGCACATAGTAACCATTAGCTTTAGACCCTCACATTTGCAGCAAGATGGATAAGCTAAGTAGAGGAGAGACCTCTAATCATCTTAGGTATATACACTTGGTATCATGATTAACATATGTTTATCTTGGAAAGATAGTTCGACTACGTCAGATACCCTCTAGCATAGTAAGTGATCGAGGGCCTATCTTTACTAGTGGGTTTTGGAAAGGGAGGTCAAGAAGCTTCGCAACCATGAAGTTAAGTTAGATAAGGTACAGTGGAGTGAAGCTCAAGAAGATGCGATTTAGAAGACTGAAGATTAAATACGCGCATCTTACCCTTTTTGAGGGTATATCCTTGATTCCTCTTTTTCTGAAAAATCTATTTGTATGCTAGTCTTTAGCTTTTAAGTATATCCTCTCAATCCTATCCTCAATCCTTTGGTAGAAGCCAATGGATGTAAACACGTGTTTGAGACATTATGTTTGGTGGATGCAAGTGGTTACAAGTGTTTGCTAGTGGTTGCTCGTGGATGCATATACACACATTAGGCACTAGATCCGCTCAGTCACTTTCATGTTTGCATATGCATATATGTATTTGTATATTGATTAAAACTTGATGTGTTATCATATGGATGTTGCATATGGATGAATGAATATGCACGCATATAGTACTTACATGACTAGGGATAATTGCATACATGATGAACTCGTGGCACAGACATAATTCGCATTAAGGAGGTCAACTAAATCAATAGACCGCCTGATTTTACATTAGATAAGGACATGTACACACACTACGCATAGTATCATGAAAGCATTAGAAATCCTTTTAGGGACAATGGATGTAATGGTTGAGTAGATGGATGCTGGATGTTAGGATACATTCCTCTTAACTTGAAGATTTCGGGGACGAAATCCTTTAAGGAGGGGAGAATGTAACACCCCGTATTTTTTGTAAACGTTAATGTAACAAATCAAAGTATACTTAATTTTGAGGAGAAGAATTAAGGGAAATGAGTTATGCCATTGCGTTCGTCTTGGAATTCTGTTTGAGATAGAGTCCGAGTTTTCGTGAATCAGACTTCGTATAAAGAAGTTATGGCCTTCAGAAGCTTCTGCTCAAATTTAAAAACAGCTCGAAACTGAATTCAAAATTCAAAACAGAACCCAGAAGCGGGCTAGACGGGAAATTTCCCGCCCAGGACCCAAGTCGACCGGGGGGTCGACCTCCCCCTTATAGGTTGACCTACCCTATTTTTCCAAATCCGAGGCAGAATTCATTTTTATGTATCCGGGCTGATTTCTGGACCAAATTCATGAGTTCTACGCTATATAAACGCCCCCAAACTTCAATTTCTCCACACAACTTAATTACGCCTATACTCTGCCTCAATCCTAATTAAAATAAATCTTATTCTCCATTAAAACAAGTTATAGTTCTTCTTCTAATTGGAGATTCAAATCAAGATAAAGCTTCATGTTGGACCATAGGCCTTCTGCTTCAAGCAACGTCACTCGAATCATTGCAAATCGCCTTTTGTAAATCGATCACTGTAAGTTCGGTTATTCCTTAGATTTGAACGTGTAATTGGAATTGTGAATGTAATGAATCAAAATATAGAACTATACCAATTTGCAAGTTAATTGTCTTTGATTCGTGCTTATGTCAAATCTAACGTTATCTATGCCTTTGGATCTGATTCTCGGTTGTGGCCTAGAACTTATTGTGGCTAATTGCCAATGACTATGTTTATGGGACTGTTGCCTATGACTATGACTATGATTCATAATTTTGAGATTATTGCATATGATTCATGACTATGAGACTATTACCAAGATTCATAACTATGAGACTATTGCCTATGACATTGATTAAGAAATTGTTGTGATTAGTCGCCCATGACTATTTTGGTTAATTTCCTATAACTATTGTAGTCAGTGGCTTATGCCTATTCCCATTAACCTATTAGGTTGTGCTTCGAACTGGCATTATGTTCGACCAAATCACCTATGCCTATTCCCTTAATTATGTTGGATCTCATTTTTTTGGGGTGTAACTTGTCTAATTTATTCCTATTCACTGTTATGTACATCAAACCCATTGGAACCATTATTTTTGTATTTGGTTCATTCTTGCATGGCTATTCTTTTATGTCAATTTCCGTGCTTATCCCCTATTCCTTACTTTGATAATGTTAGTATCATTTCATGAGTACATAGAAAACTTGTGAAATCATGTTATACGTACGATTATGATGCGGGGATTGGGCGTAGCTTAATTTAGTTAGTTTGGCATAATAAGTATGTTGGCATAGTCTAAATTGGCTATAATAGTGAATGATTTACATGCATATTAGACTTGAGCATAAGTTGATAAATTTAATTGGCTGTAAAGTGTGTAATTGGCGTGTAAACCAAGTTTTGGACATAAACGGTAAACTAGAATATTAAATCTAGTTTTGGCATGAACCATAAATTGGAATATTAATCTAGATTGGGCATGAATTGTAAAAGGGGAATATTAAATCTATATTGGTATAAACTGCAAGTTGGGCTAATTGATAGGTAAATCAAGTTTTGGGCATAGAATATAAATATGCTAATTTGCATGACAAATGAATATGATCCAAGCCAAATTGAAAACGGAAAATTCACATAAATAGTAAATATGTAAATTTAGTAAAAGACGAATATGCCTAACCCGAGATTAGACTGAGTTGTGGTGTAAAACTGCCCGGAACCTACCGGCACATCCAATGACCACAACAATACATGTCTAATGTGGGTGGTTAGTGCATCAAGCCCAGAAAGACCTAAGGTTAGACTGAGTTGTGGTGTAAACCTGCCCAGAACCGACCGGCACATCCAGTAACCACGACAATATCTATCTAATGTGAGTGGTTGGTGCTTTAATAAATTAATTAAGGCTTATGAATAAATCAAGCTAGAAATGGTGAGGTTAAGTAATTAGGGAAACACTTAACCGTAATAACATGATAACTAGGCAAGTGGGTGAGGTTAAGTAAATTTAGAACACTTAACCTTAATAACATGTTGACTAGGCAAGTAGGCGAGGTTAAGTAAAATTAGAACACTTAACCATTACAACATGTTAATTAGACAAGTGGGTGAGGTTAAGTAAATTTAGTACACTTAACCACTGTAACATGTTAATTAAGCAGATGATAGGGTTAAGTTAACTAAGGTAACACTTAACCAAAATATATAATGACATGTGGTGGGGTTAAGTAATACAAGAGGAAAACACTTAACCAATTATATAACATGGTGTACGGGAAGGGTTAAGTTAATATGAGAACAACACTTAACCAATATAACATGATTTGAGGTAGAGTCAATTCAACACCAGAAGGAAACACTTAACCAACATGACGTGACGGGTGGATGGGTTAAGTTAACTTGAATTGATTAATGACGCTTGACCAATATAACTTGATTAGCGAATGGGGTTAAGTTAAATGGGAAATACTTAACCAATATAACCTGATGAATGAACAAGGTTAAATTAATAAATCACACTTAACCAATCCAACATGGTAAGCAAGAAAGGTTACGTTAATAAAAACCACTTAACCAACACGACTTGATGAGTAGAAGGTTAAGTACACGTTGGGTAGGTGGGTAATATTAGTACTATAGGCCCACAAACTTAACCGTTAAGAAAACATGCTAGAATCAGTGGGAGGGTTAAGTACACCTCGTATAGGTGGGTAATATTTGTATGTATAGGCCCACAAACTTAACCAGTAGGAAACCCTAGTAACAAGGACCCATTTCAGCAGTAACCCTCATAGATGTATCATGGTACCCTGAAACTAGGCAGGGTGGGGCACGATTACTGGGCTGATTATAAGCGGTCAAAAATAGCGGCAGGGGGTACGTCAGTGTAGGTTCCGACGGTTTACGGGCGCGCACGTACTCCGGAATGGAAAAAGCAGGCACTGGGTACCAGTAGTTATAAACTGTGCATCTTGAATCGTGTCGAGTCGCTATCATAAGGCTTGATACACCTTGTGGCGGGGCCAGCACAGAGTATCTACACACAAGAGAGGGCCAACTGACATAGACCCATGGAAAATTAATACAAGTTGCTAGCATAATCCCTAGTTGGACCTAGGTCACGTAATCCCTGAATCCGAGAAGTGTTCAATAGGTATCATAAACCCCAATGGCCCTGGGTAGCGTAAACCCTGGTTGAATCTAGTAAGCACTCGATAGTAAACCCTAGATTAGATCTAGGTAATAAACGGAATCCCCATAATAGAAGCACACCTGAAGGCAACCACAAATACGGGGATTGGGATCACGTTATCATATGATCATAGACTACTAGTTTGGACTCCAGTTAGGTAATGCAGAGAAATAGAAATCAGTATAAATAGGGTAGTTGCATAGCAGAGAAGGAGTAGAAGCGCATTCGGTTTATCAGTACATTCAGTTTATCGGTACATTCAGTTTATCTTGCCATATCCCATGCTTATCCCATATTATCTTGTTACTATGGTTTATTCTTATATTTAACTTATTCATGTCATGACCCTTTTCCTCGTTTAAATATTAAGAATCACTGGACTTACTAGACTTTATGTCTGACCTAGTTTGCTTTCGCCTCTCTTCTTCCGTTCCCCCCTAAGGTAGTCAGGGAGGAATAGCTCAGGTTTGTTTGGACCGTTACTCTTTCCAAGCTTGAAGACTCTTTGACGTGTTTCCTTGGACTCTCTCTTCTGCTGCTATGGTTGGCTCATGCTTTATTTGGGGAAATCATTTTATGCTTCTTTATTTTTGTAAGCAAGACATGATACTTTGGTATTGTAAAACAATCTTTGTACAAGCTGTTTGTCAATGAAATAAAGTTTTATTTATTTACCGCTGCTTTAATTGTCTGTGTTGTAATTTATCTGCATCTTTTACCTATAATGCTCCACCGAAATTAAGGTATTCCCTTTGTGTGTGATCATAACAGAGGTAGGGTGTTTCATTTTCAAAAGAAGAATTTTGAGCAAAGTTTTAAATAAAAAATAAAAATAGGGAAAAATTAAATATAATAAAGAAGGATTTTATATTTAAATAAAAGAGAAGTTTGTATATGAAGTGTCATTGACGGTGGCAGAGGAAGAAAATAGCAGAACACAAAGGGAAGAGCTCGACTATAGGAAGTCGACGGTTTTGAAACTTTAATGTAAAAGAAATGGTTTATATAAATTATAAATTTATTTTATTTATGATAAACTGGAAATAAGAAAATAATTTACGAGAAGAACAAAATGGTTAAACATAATATAAACTCGGATAATGAATGATGAAAAATACCATGTGTGATGCACACGCTTTATTTGTTCAAACTTGAAAGTGATGTAAATTAACCAGTTTAGATTGATAATTTTATATCAGCTATAAAGACATTACTTATATCGATTCGAAGAGACCGGAACGAATATTCCACTTCAAATCGATTTTTATGTTGCAAGTCGAAGATTATCAAGGATAAAAAAAGACGGAGATATACAAGGATTGTTTTATAAATCCTGGGTAAAAATTACCTGAGATAGGTTTATAAAATAATATCTTCGGTTTGTCTAGTCCCAGGACAACTTGTAAGGACGAACGTCTGGCAGAGTACTCCTAAACTAATCACGTACATTGATCTTTTCAAACGTAGTTATGAGTGGCAGAGGAATTCGTTTCTCATGCTTTATACTTGTAATATATTTTTGAAGAATTCAATTAGTAAATTAGCGGGTTTGACGCTGTGACGTTCAAAGCAAATACAAGTGTTTGTCAAGATAAGTTTAGCTTCAAGCTTCACAACCAGGAAATGACAAAAAATCGGGCAGCATGGCTATGTGGTTAGCTCCTATTAGGATGTATTATCACCTATCTAGAGATATTTGCTTATTTCTTATTCTATCGATTCTGTCCCGATTCGGGGAATGGTTGCCGTACACAACCATTGGTGATATACAATCGATACACTCAAGAGAATTGAGTGGTCGGTCATGTTTGGCCGGGTTACAAGAAGTTTTTGTTGAACCCGGTGTATTCATATGTAGAGATACACTACCGGAAGATGGTTCCATACCTTGTCATAGTTGGAAATCCGTTAACCATACGCGTTTAACGGTTTTTTTATATACAATATAGTAAAATGTGAGATGAAAGCATTTTACTAGATTATAAATTATTTGTGGAAACCCTAGACATTATCATAATATCTGTTTTAAGTATACAGACAGTTTTGAACTCATAAGGCAAAAACCAATTCCGTATTCACGGCGTGGTCTTATGAATCATTGTGATTTATTTAAAAATTGTTTATAAATCGTTTACTCATACTAGTCCATGACTGACCCGGAGTTTATTTTTCTATGTTTTCCTTAAATTCATGGGTATTCATAACACTTGTTATGAATAGACAAGTGATCCAGGTTTTAACGTAACTTTGGAGTAGCAGTAGAGCAGGATCTGAAATGTTGGCTTATCTATCTTATGTTATGTATAATTATCCGAATGTTGGTCCACTTATGGTGTTATGTACTATTATTCTAGAAGTTGGTATCATGAAAGAAAATTATGTAATCATGATGACATGTATTCCTATGTATGAAGTACTCTAATGTATTTGACTTATGATATGTAATATTTTGTGTTGTTATATTATAATCAAGTTCCGCTGTGAGATTCTGATGTTTCTATAGTTTATCATCTATCTATCTTTTAATCTTATATAATGATACAACTTCCGAGATGTTCGAAAGTTGGGTCGTTACACATGGGCAGCTAGTAGTTTTGGTTTTCGTAGATATTTCTTTTCAAAAGATCCTGGATTACAGCTGGAGCTGTATTCAGGAAGCTTTGTATCCGTTTATTTCTTCCAGTTGTGCCAGTTGTTCTTTTCCGCTATGCATTGTACTTATGTATTATTTTCCGCTACTATATATTTTAATCTTTGATATTATTCTATTGTATAATTATTTGTACTCTAATATACTCTTGTACTCTGATGTAATTGTGGTAATAAGCAACTAAATGTTCTATTGTTTGTGTTCTGATTTTTCGTGTTCTTAATTCAATCCAGGCTTTCCCGTATGGGTGAGTTTGGGTCGTCTCATAATGATTCAAAACTTTTTTAGATACATACACAACTTAACGATTTTAAAGATGTCTAAATGGTGATTTTTCACATTAATATGATGAACCGATTATAAGTTTGATCTCAATAATAAAAAAACAAGACACATATATTAAATAAACCTACTTGACACATCAGAGAAACAGATACATCGAGATTCATCAGCAAGAAGCCCTGTATCTACTTGAATCATAGATCTTCTTCTCTACTCCAGTAGGCTCAACAACAATAGTAGCAGGTGACAAGAAGAAGCAAGGCTTTTGTCTGCAACTCCTGTGGCTTCCAAGCACCAAGCTTCATGCTTTTTATTACCTCCATCTTTTTCCTCGGCAACTTCTCCATCAGCGGGTTCGAGAAGAGGAGCTCTGCTCAGGTTGACATGCTTGCTCAATCACCTTTTCTCGCGAGTTCAGAGGAAGTGAGTCCAGCAAATTAATCAATAGCGATACAAACTGACCCAATCTGAGCTCGATATGAACTTTTTTGGTCAAAAATCGCTAATTTTCGCCATTTAAGTAAAACCTAAATTAATAAACCTTAGCCTTCTCTGTTTTTAATAGACGTAGAGTGCGATAATAAAATTATGTGAGAACTAGAAGCGAGATAAGCGATGGGATTCTAGAGATTAGTGTTTTCGTTTTTAGAGTTCAGGTGAGAACTGGAAGTGGGTATTTGATTTTGGGGATCTCTAGAGATTAGGGTTTTTGTTTTAGAGAAGCCATGGGATTTCAATTATGAAGCAGGAAACGAAAAATGGAAGCGGGATTGGTAAATTTGTGGACTCATTGGAAAAAATGGAAGCGGGATTAAGTGATGCAGATTCGCTTATATTTCAGCCTACCAAATGCACGTAAACCTAATCCCCTCTATATGGGATTGTAAATATTAACAATTTTAACTTAAGAATAATTATTAATAGTTTTAAATTAACTTTTTATTATATAGATTTGTAATTAATTATGACTAATATTTGATTGTACAATTTGATAATTAGCTTTTCATATTTATTTAATTCTTAAGAACCATTAATCAATATCTACTTTTAATAATTCATTAATCAATATTATTTAGTAAGTAGAAGCGATACTAATTATCGAAATACTAAATATAGATTATAATAATTATCAAGTGCAAATGACTAAAAATTAATTGTATATTATTATTTATGCATTATTATCTGAAACTATCAATTAATTGGTTGAGAATTAATAATTAATTATACAATATTATTAATTATTAAAAATAATTATAAATTAATACTTAATAATTATAAAAAATAATTATAAACTATTAAAATATTACTTATTTATTGTTAAAAACATTAGTTTTAAATCATAATATAATATTGATATAATTTAAATTTGTTAATCATTATTTATGAATTATCAGTTGTAGTAAATTATTAAATAATATAGTTCGTATACATCATTATTTATACCTTATTACTAGAAATAATCAATTACTTACTCATGCAATATTAATTATTAAAATAACTATAAACAGTTAATTGTTAAAAATATCATATTTTATTTTAAATACTACTGATTCAAAATTATTTATTTATTATTTAATAGTAATTATTAAAATTTATCTAATTATTTGTTAATTATTACCTCATGACTATAAATGAATATTAAGTATTAAATGTTAATCATTATGTATTAGACCAAAAAATGGTCATAACACCCAATTGTTTATGTTTTGGAGAGAATAATAAGGAATCATAAACTGAAAACAAGAAAAATCAATCAACACACGAGATTTATAGTGGTTTGGCATTAATGATCCTACGTCCACTTCAAATTTTCTCATTTCATTCATAGGTTACAATTACAAGGCTTCGAATCATTCAAATACTCAATAACCGTGAATTTATCTCTCCGAATTCACTGATTTAATAGAAGGAGATGGCGATTTTTTGTGGAGGAATACTGGTCATTGCGGCCATGAACAAACTGAGTAACAAAAGTCCCCTCAATGTGTTGTTCGGATGTATATTTATAGGCTGAAAGTTGGTTACGAAAGAGTGGCCACTTGGTAGCATCAGTGAAGGTATCGAGTGTAGTGGAGAAAGTGGGGAAGGTGGCTTCTATTCGTGAGGCAACATGTGTACAACAATCCAAATTAATAGGCTGGAGAACAGGTCTTCGTTAAAGGGTAGTTGTGTGCTTCAGGAGAGGGTGTCAGGTCGGCTTCCTCTGATCAGAATCAATGCTTATGTTTCCAAATCTCTTTGTTGTGTGCAGAAGTCATTCCAGGCGGGTCCGTTCACTTCACCTCGACCCGAACAGGTGCACTACTTATGTTCTGATACTCCATCTGTTATTGTATGTAGGATCGAGACCCGATCCGATCCGAGCTCTCTAATCCGGTCCGATCGGAGCTCTCCAATCCGATCCGAGCTCTATCCAAGCTTTAGTTTTTGAACGTGTGAGAGCTTTAACCTCTAATATATGTAACCCTGATCATCTGGGTTTTGGGTGGCTTGGTCACAAAACAGGCTAACATTTTGCCCCCCAAAGTACGTCTTATCGAAGGTGAGACGTGCTTTGAATATGCCGAGATGAATATTTCTGGAAAGTCATACATCCTTGAGAAGGCTTTATTAAATTATTGTGTCCTCTAGAATAGTTCTGATGTTTCGTCTCTTTATTTTATAGACAGCTTGTCATATATCATACCGCTTCCATAGGTGCTCATCGAGCCAAATTCTATAGCCGGAGTAGTTGAAATGATTAAGTAATCATTTAAACCTCGTCGAATCAAGAGGTCAAACTCTTTCATCATAAGCCATGAAAGATCATTGGCTCCCATGTATGATCGTACATGCACAAGTTAATGCCAAACAACACCGTTTTCCTACGCAAGTCAGACATATTACCGAATCAGGCTTTCTTTTATGTATAAGTCAATGTAAGAAATAATCATCCAAGTTATAGGGTAGTATAAGAATCTTTGGGTTCTGAGCTAGCATCTGGACTATAAGGATAGAACGCATTAAAATTGGCATATGAATCTGTCATATATGCTGGGATTTGGACTATCTCGATATCAAGATATTAACTTAGGGCTGCACGGTCGCATCAAATAGTAACAATAAGGAATCTGAAGGCCAAGATCACATCGGATCATGTCAGTAGAAAATCAAAAACCAATAGTCACGTTGGATCATACTGAGATAAATCCATGAGCGCTACGGATCGTTCTATAGTCCCCGATCATATACGAGTCAGTACGAGATGTTATTGAAATCATGTTAGCCCGTGGCTGGAATGATTGTCGAATTGCAAGGCTGTAGAGGAGTTCATTTCACTTTCCATCTAACGTAGTTGTAATTAGTGGCAAGAAGTCACACCTAGGACATATGCTGGCTTGCTTGAACAAGTAAAGCAGGTCATGATATAATCCGAAGGTATGGTGCATATGTTTTGAATTACGTGCGAAGTCAGAATCAGGATCAGAGTTAGACTGTAAGTTAATGTTCGTGCTCCCGGTGTCAGTGGAGGACTAACGAAGTCAATGCTTATGCCCTCAGTGTCGGTGGGGGTTGGGCCAAGTCAATTGAACACCCAACATTTTGTCCTTTATGCTTTATCATAAAAACATCAAGATCGTCCTTTTTGACATTAGCATCCTCTTATTGTAAGAATCTGTCTGTCTTAGGGTAGAATTCATCAAGATCTCCTAGTGGGTCTCGGTACGGAGAGACTTTGAGGTCTAAATTATCCAAAATACCAGATACATCAGCTACCAACATCATAGGTGGTCCAGTTCGATCTACCAATTTCACTTTGGCGTTGAAGCTCTCAAGGAATGCATGCAGGGTCTAGCTAGACCTTTGTTTGACTGAAATGAGTAACATGGCATTCATGGTTCGAGAGATGTGGACTTTTGACTGCTCAATGAAGTGGGTGACAGATTTGTTCTGGCGTTGGTCGATTCAGATGCATGCAACCAAAATTGTTTATGAACAATGTAAGTCAAGAGTCCGAAATGGTAGCTTGAAGTGCGGGGATTGCTGAAATCCTAGATGTCTTAAGTGAAAGAGTTTTGATTGACGTTGCTCAAGCCTCATTTGAGGTGTGCTGCCTCTGGTGAAGCATCAATTAGCGTCAGCACTCTGGCTTGTTTGAGGAATTGTCCCAATTATCCAATTCAGCGTTGGCATCCCCAGAACAAAGTCATAAAGTGGGTGGATGCCAGTCTCTTGCTTCTTGGTTTCATATATTTAATAGCCATCAATCAGGCTTCTGTCCTTTAATTCTGGATGGTGACCCACGGCTCGGAGATATGCAAGTTAATCTTGAGGAGTCGTTCTTCAATTTTTAGTCCGGGATCTTGCAGAACTCCGATGATAGTAAATGTGCATAAAGTCGGCGGATTGTCGATTTAAATTACTCGAAACTTGTATCCTATGCCCCCATCTAAAGGGGGTTTTGCTATGCAGTGAGCATCAAATCCATTTCTTCTCTGAATTCATACTTCCTCATCAACTCATAAGTTAGAGTTTGATACAAAATAATTTGTTTGTGTCCAGCTCATGTTAATTTTTTGGTTTCCTATTCGAGTTCTGAGGATCAGAGTCAGGTGGCGATAAGGTCAAATTATAGTCACCTCAAATTCCTTGCCTTCTGCATTAAGGAATGGAAAACTTCATGTTGAAGTTGAGTTGGATTTGAAGCACTCATCTGAATTGGAGCAGAGTTTGGTCGAACCACGTTTAAGTTTCCAGTGGCTCTTGCATTGCCACCGTTTTCATCAAAAAAGTTACGGTCAGAAGTTGCATCCTGCACATGTCTGGAAGGAGGATGATTGCACCTTGTTTCATCTTGTCCTATAAACTCATGCTTTCTGAGTTGCGGAAAAGGGGGCTTTTGAGCCAAGATCATTGTCACTTGAATTCCAATCGGTGCTCGCTCAAGCGAGTTACTCGTAGTTGTTCGAACTTTCATCTATTCAAGTAAAGAAGTTGTATATCATTTTATGTCACTTCCAGAGAAGCTTGTCTTGTGGAGCCATCTAGGTTCTCAATTCAGCAAGGGCACCATCCATTGCATATCTAGTCTGATATGCGGAGGGACCACCGTGAAAGGAAATCTTCTGACTTCCTTCATTCGTAGTGCCTTCTGCGCCAACATCCTCAGCATGGAAGAAGGTTATATCCTCCTTCTTTTTAGCCCATGAGACAGAGTATCTAACAATCCATTTCCATGCAAGCTAGAAGTCAAAGTAATGGTGTGCCCCTTGTCTAGGGCCTTCAATCGGGAAGTCCGACTGTACTAGAAAACGGACGTTCACTCTGCATCCATTCTGTGGTCCTTAAGTGGCTTGTCAAGATCAAAGCATAAGTTAGACACAGACAGATAAGTTATGACATTTGTAAATACTTTCAACTGTATGCCGCCAGTCCAGAGGTAATGGCAAGAGATAGTGGTCGTATCACATCCCTCTCAAATTTAGACATGCATGCATGGGTAAGACATTGCTTTCAAATCTTATGTGATTGCATTTTCCATTCAGTGTGCTCGCAACGAGGCACCCGCCATTTCACTTGAGATATCACTCCCAAGGCCTCCCCTCGGCCGTCGCCTCAGATCGCATGATATGTTATTGAATATCCCACTCTTAAGTCCTCCATTCGGCTACTACCTTAAGTTGTGCAGAAAGTTTAGCTTTAGGCCTCAGCATCAATCCTTCGAACGCAACCCTTTATTGGAGTTGCGAGTACGATTCCCACGTCTTTATCTTGTTATCTTCTATACACAAATCAAACAAGAGTTTCAGTTCATTATCCCTGCAAACATTTATTTCTACAATAAAAACTGTTTACTAAACTAAGTAATAAACAAAAGGAGGAGTGATGTGTATGTATATGCCCCCAAACAGTCTTGAATAAAATGCCTGGCCAGGGCATGTTCAGGATTGATTAGGATCGACATTAGATTTCCCCCAATCCTTTAGTAGAGAGTGCAGGCTTAGCTTTCAATCTATCCCCCGATCCTTCAGTGAGGGTAGGAACCCTTTTTCTTTGGCACTTGCTCTGAATGCCTTTAAACTCTCTTGTTGTATACCTAGGTTAGAGTGCAAACTCAGCTTTCGGTCTTGTCCCTAATCCTTCAATAGGGTAGGAGTTGATTCGTGATGCCCAGTCTTCGCATCTTTATATTATCCCGTCGTATGCCAAGGGTAGAGTGTGGTCAAGGCGGTCTTTAACCATGGTGCACCTTCACGCCCTATGGACGTCTTTCTTCTCGTCCTTTATACTCTCTCTCAGATCATGAGAGTTAGAGTTGTGGATGCCATCTTCCCGTCCTTTATATACTCTCTCGGATCATGAGAGTTAGAGTTTTGGACATCATCTTCCCGTCCTTTATCTCTCTTTCGAATCATGAGAGTTAGAGTTACGGATAGAGTGGTCTTTAATCTTGGCGTGCCCATCACACTCGTCCTAGATTTACTTCTGTCCAAACTATGAGAAACAGAGTCAGCTAGGCAAATAGTCAGATCACATATGCCAAGGTTTTGTGTTCCACCGATCAATCCATGGAAGGAGTGATTGGCACCGAACCTCGGATACCTGCACCATTCATATCGCATTAGTTAGTCATGTCAATAACTCAGGAAGCATATAAAAGTAAATTGAATGATTGAAAAGTAAGCATTTCAAGGGGCAATGCTGCCTCCTTTCTTTGGATTCATGTAATCTGATGGCGTTAAGCATAGGATCGAGCCATATAAATGGTCGAACTACATCCATTTGGGATCGATTCCCGACATAGAAATGCAACAGTCAATGCACAATTATCATGAGGTCTGCCACATGTGAGCTAAGGAGTGGATGGTCATCTCGGATCCACCGTGAGCTATACAACTTTTCTCAGGCGGAGGGCATGGCTTTGTAAACGAGAAATTTAGTCAAGCTCTTCATGGTATTGCTCCATAACTCTATATGCGGGTGTTACAAGTCTGATCAGTATCAAATCCTAGGTACATTTTAAATGAATGAATATCACTCGGTGCGAAAATGGCATTGCATGCTCTTTGCAGGTCCATTATGCCTCGCCTAATCTCTGTCAGGGGATGGCTGCCTTAATCTTTAGCTAGTGATGAACTTCTTTTCAAGCCACAGTGGGATAGCGGTCCCAAGAGTGAACAGACCTTGATTGAGGTCTTAGAGCGACAAAGGCAGCTAGGTAAATACTATAAGCGAATAACGAGGTCACATCTCCTTTGAATCGCCTTCTTGCCCTCATGCCAAGGGCAAGGATTAAGTGTTAGGGAGTCATGTCCACACCGCTAATGGTAGCACATCAACACATTAGTGCTAGGATGGTAATTGGCATGAAAACAATGGATCCATGCTTATAGAGACTCTTGGGCTTTCCATGTTAGGAAATAGGATATGGCTGTCAGGGAGATAGTCATATCTCATTGACCTACAGATATGCCTTCGATCCCATGTCAGGAATAAGAGCTGATGCATAGACAATCAGTCAACATACAGGCTTAAGTGTTCTAAATGTTTAACTTGCCCATATTTGGGCAAGTCTAATATAGTCGGTCAAGCAAGCTTATGATGTGTCGGCTTTGAATCAGATGATGTAATCACGAGCAATCCATGCTCGAATTTCCAGTTGCCCCTAGCATCTGAGGCATGAGTTACGTGACAGATAATCAATGAAGGGAGTGGAACAGTGAATCTTCATTTTCTAACTCCAAAACGTTGTTTATCAAATAATTTAGGGCGGTGAATTAACAATGAGACTCGTTGATGTTTATCTCGGGACAACTTCTCAAGGGAAATAAGCAATGCTGCCTTGCATTCCACATCTTAAGGCATTGATAACCATGGCACACCTTTCACTTCTCATTGATGAAAGGATTCTGTGTTGTAGGAAGTTCTTTATGGCGGTTGTCCATGACTCTCTCCCAGGTTCGATCTCCAATATTAGATTGACTTCTATCCGGTCAATACTCAGAGTTCCTAGTGTCTCAATTGAAACCATTTCATATTAACCTCCTTAACAAGTACAAGTTTCGATATCCATTTGGGATATGTAGCATATCTGATGAATCCATTATCTTTCAGCTTCTCTACTTCTTCTTTCACGGCAGTTGACCTCTTCGAGCCTAGCATATGCCTCTTTTGCTTAGCAAGGGGATACTTCGGGTTTACGTTCAATGCATGATACATAATCGATGGTGAGATCCTATGCATGTCGGCATGGGTCCATGCAAATGCATCCAGATTGGATCATAGAAAATCTCTCGGTTCACTCGTTTGGAGGTGGTCCAAATGAGATCCGGTTTTCAAGACCTTTGCCAGGTCGTCGTTATCAATCAAAATATCTGCAGTTGCTTCATTAGATGTCACCATTCTGTATCCCAAATCTTCATCCTCTCTAGGGTCCATTTCTTTGGGCAGATAATATGACGACTCCTTTTTCGATGCCCTTTTTATTTGCTATGCTGACACCTACTTGGGAGGAGGGGAAGTATTTTTGGGTTCCATGTCATCTTCATTGCGTAGCTTCTCCCAATTAGCTAAATACCAGGCTCTTCCAGTAACATGGTCTCCATGGACCATTCCCATTCCAGCTTTCATTAGGAACTTTAGTAGTAAACACCAGGGTGCAATGTAAGCTCTAAACGCCGCTAGAGCTGGTCAATCTAGACCTTAATCAGATGAACTTGACTACGATAGCATGGCTTGCAAGGCTTAAAGTAATGTTCACGTTTTCTATCACAAATGTTGTATAAAGTGGAGGGCTAATGGTCGATTCATATTTGTTTTGATCTCAAACCCTCATCTCATGACCAAGATCATATGGTGACTGGTAAGCAGTCGAGTTGCTATCATCTGGGCAAAGATAAAAATGTCCAATCATGGTTCGCAATGGTTCAACTGGTACCTATCTCTGAGCACCAAAGTATCTTCATTTAACCCTTATCTGGCGGAAATCAATCGTTATTAATGCGGCTGATGGCAGATAGGCATTGCAAAGGCTAACTAAGTTTTTCATGAAGTGAACCGCATGATATATGTCTTTCTCCATGTCATACAAATGAAGTGTAACTTTGTAGCGTTAGGATTCTTAGTTGCTTACTGGTATCCCGTCATTGAGAACCATTGTTGCTAAGAACATTCGAGTCATCTTCGGAATAGTGTCCGGACTACTCCATTTCAAAATCATTCGATATTCCGTCGGTTGAACAAGTTTAATTCATGTCAACCAAGTGGTCACTAATCATTTAAGAACAACATCACTTGCGTTGGCGAGGTCTATACACCAAAAAACCCTGAGAGAGGAGGTTACCAGGAAACAATCTTTTTCCCATACACTGCCATAGTTTGTATGCCAAATTTGTTCAATAGCTCCTCACATTGAATAATCAGTAAATATTGGTCATAGCCTCTGGAGGAATCCCAGCCATTGCCGTTTTGTTCTGATATTCTCTAACTATCTATCTAATCTTCATTAAAAAACTTTGATGACTGCTATTGGCCAAAATATATTTCAATCCGTCAGCGGGTCCGGGCGTAGTGCAGGGGGTCCAGGGCCCAATAGTCCAGGTTGCGATCGACCTAACCGGTTAAGTTGAAAACATGGGCACCATACAATTTTTTCGATTTTGGAAGATGGAGCCTTTTTTGAAATGATCTAAAAAATGTATTTTTTTCCAAAAACAGCCAATCTGGGTAGGATCGGAATTTGCCTTCAAGTTGCAGTTCGAAAGTGTCTCTTCGGGTCGGGTCAAGTCATGTGTCCAGGTCGGATCGAGGACGGGTCAGATCGGGTAAGGTCTCCATTAGCTGGTAAACTCCAGAACGCCCCTTTCAGTTCGGATCGAGTTTGAGCCCTCGGATCGGGTTGGACCCGACCCAGTCATACTCGACTCGAGGGTCTGCATATTGGAGGGGACTTGCACGTCATCTCGTTGTCCTCCATTTCCTTCTGGGATCCATCTGACCCGAATGCTGCGAGCAGAGCCTTTCTTCATGAAACCCAAGCCTTTCACGCATGTTATCAGTTCGAGAATATCCACCCAATTTTCATGCACTTTAGGGATTACAAAGTCTTTTCATTCATACTATCGCATATGCTTCCTTGTAGATCCATAGGAATCTGATTAATTAAAACATTCATTCGCGACATGTAATTGACTCAAGTTAGGTACGAATCTCCCCTCAATGAATTATGACATCCATAAGTAGATGAGAAGATATATGATCGAGAATCAGTTTATTCTCAGTGAAAACACCAAAATGTTAGACCAAAAAATAGTCCTAACACCCAATTGATTAAGTTTTGGAGAGAATAATGAGGAATCATAAACTAAAAACAGGAAAAATCAATCAACACACGAAATTTATAGTGGTTCAGCATTAATGAGCCTATATCCACTTCACATTTTCTCATTTCATTCATAGATTACAATTATAAGGCTTTGAATCATTCAAACACTCAATTATCATGAATTTGTCTCTCCGAATTCACTGATTTAATAGGAGGAGATGGCGATTTCTTGTGGAGGAATATTGGTCATGGCAGCCATGAACAAACTGAGTACCAAAAGTCCCCTCAATGTGATGTTCGGATGTATACTTATAGGTTAAAAGTTTGTTAGGGATGAGTGGCCACGTGGTAGCATCAGGGAAGGTCTCGATAGTAGTGGAGAAAGTGGAGGACGTGGCTTCTATTCATGTGGCAACACGCGTACAAAAATCCAGATTAATAGGCTAAAGAATAGGTCTTCATTAAAGGGAAGTTGCATGCTTCAGGAGAGGAAGTCGAGTCGGCTTCCACTGATCCAAACCAATGCTCATGTTGCCAAATCTCCTTGCTGTGTGCAACAATCATTTTAGGCAGGTCCGTTCCCTTTACCTCGACCCGAACCGGTGCAGTACTTGTGTTCTAATACTCCATCCGTTATTGTATGTAGGATCGAGACCCGATCCAATCCGACTCTCTAATCCGATTCGAGCTCTCCAATCCGATCTGATCTGAGCTCTCCGATCCGATCCGAGCTCTGGTTTTAGAGAGAGCTTTAACCTCTAACATATGTAACCCTGATCATCTGGGTTTTGGGTGGCCTGGTCACAAATCAGGCTAACATTATGCATATGTTATTGATGAATAATTATATTAATTAATTATTAAATATTTAGTTTTAATTATTAAAACTCATTAAAAATATGTTTATTGCAATTAAAGAGGAAAAATAATTTTTTTCGCAACTAGCGAAAAGACATAGTTGTTGACATATTTTTTATAATGGATAACCAAAAGCAGTTGCTAAAAGTATGTTTTTTTGCAACAGGCATGGAAGCATAGTTGCTAAAAGTAAGGTGTTCGCAACTGGCGTGGAAGCGCAGTTACTAAAAATTTGTTTTCGTAACTGGATGAAATTGTCAGTTGTTAAATCACATATATTGCAACTATTAAGAAATGTTAGTTGCTAAATATCATTTGTTGCAACTGGTATATGCTGCCTGTTGCAAATAACTAGTTGCAATGGGGTATTTTTCTTGTAGTGTAATAGTACCAAAACCTCCAGTTGAGTAGACGTAACTTACATGAGAGTAGACGTGTGGCTGATAGTTCCCTCCAGGTCACAGGCCTCTACCTAGAATGAATTTAAGCTTATATAAGTCAATAAATAAACTTTAGCATAAACAAAATTCGTACTAAATAAATCAAATTATGTTACCGCCATCAATTCCTAGTTACTAGTCCGATGATCTACCTGCAAGGAAAGAACGTTTGGATCGACCGGTCCGAGTTCCATCTCTTCATATTCTATAAACAATTAAGATGCACACATTAGTCCATTAATCAACTAAGAAATACACAACACTTAAGAAAAGTCATTCCACATTCCACATTTACATACCTATCAGATGTCACATTCTCGTATTATCATAAACAATACACAACGAAGAATCAACCATCTCATTTCACATTCCAAAACACACATTTTACAAAAAAGAAACATCACCATACCAAACCAGTTTTGATCACATTCTAGTATTATTGCAAAAAAAAAATACAACCAAAAGTCAACATATTTTTATATTTTGACAACACTTTAGGCTGCATTATCCTCCATCACATACTAAAATTAAACATACGCATACACATACATGTAGATATACACATACGAATACTAAACATGAATAAATGTAATTTTATTCACCAATGTAACTTTAAAAATATGCATACGAAACCCTTAATCATGAATTCATTCATGAAAACATCAACTTGAAGCTAGACCGTACGAACTACAAATTACATCCGTTTCACCAAGAAGAGATTAAAGTTGAAATCGCAAAAACATGAAAAACCCTAAATGTCGAAAATTACCAACTTTAATCACATAAACTTGTAATACTTACCAATAGGAGGTGGATGAGAAGAAGAGGAGTCCATTCAACTAAATTTTGGACAAAAATATATTTTTGGGTCTAAAATTGTAATGGAAGGAAGGTTTTTGGATGAGGGAAAAAGTTGGAAGAGAGGTAATGTGAAAGGGAAGAAGGGGATAAAGGGCTACAGGCGTCAAAAGGGTTAGGAATACTAGCGTTATCCAGGATAGCTCTAGTGTAAAATTTAAACCAGCGTTATCCAAGATAACGCCACCAAATAAAATTGGATATGCATAATATCGGATAACTCCTTTGTACATAAAGTAGCATATTTCTATAATTAATTTAGAAACTGGCATATTTCTGTTATAACTTTTCAAAACTGGCCTAATTCGAAAAAAAAAAATCCTTTAACCCAATGTTGAAACAACTAAAATGTTATAACATATAATGTGTTTATATATATATAGGAAATCTATTTGAACAGAAACTGATACCACAAATTTTGATACATAAATTATCGACCATTGGATCATCGATGAATTCTACCTCTCATTTAAAGACACAAACAAATCATTGTTTTCATTAAAAGTATATAAAATAAACTAATATTATTAATATATTCCCTATATTTATATGTTAATAAAAATCATTTTTTTTTTATTTTTTCGGCTGTGGTTATCAAGATATTCTTTTTATTTTCTTGTATGGGATGGGCTTTTGCTTCTTTTTGTTTGTATTCCGTTTGTACTTGGAACTCTATACAGTTCTTATTGATGCGTTATCAATAAAAAGCCGCACTCTTTTTCCCTATTTATTACTTACACTGAGTACTATCATAGGTTTTTAACAAGGCGGTTTACCCATTTTCAAAAAATAAAAATATATATCTGTCTGCTTAAAAAATATTTATATTTATAACTAATAATATTATGAGGTATTATGACTCCGATAGGTTTACTATTGAACAAGTTTTAAAAAAAATTGTCAGTAGATAAAATGGATATAAATATTTATAAAATTTTTAGTGATATTATTAATAGTAGTTATAAGTGTATTTACGATTATAAATTTTACTAGGTTTAAATAATATTGGTTAAGTTTATACATATAAATTGAATATTTTAACGAATGGATATAAGATATTTGTGTGTGTGAACAAATGAGAATTTAGACTTATTAAAAAAAATATCCTTGAAGAAAGATAAGTTTGAATAATAACCGAAAGAATAAGATTATTAAAATTTTATTTTTGTTGTACCCGTGTGCGTAACATGGGTTCACACTTGTGTTATAAATAGTAAATTATAGAGCTCATAAAGTTAAACACATTTTTTATGTTTGTTACATATGTGGCTCAAGGGGAGATTGTCGAAAAAAAATTAATATGTCACTCACACATATAAAATACAAAATGTTATGCTATTTCTGTGCAATGCCTAATTAAAATGACTAAATAAAGCAATAAAATAAATAAAACATAAAGATGCTGCTGTAATGTAAAGAATGCGCATAGACCGAAGTGATTTTCAATTTGTTGAAGGATCAAATTGAAAATATAGCGCTATTATACATAATAGGTTATGATTCTTAAAATACATATACTATGTTATTATTTTAATCTTTTCAATGGAAATAATTCAGTTCTTGGTTATTTGTCAACTTGAAAGAATTGATCCGACTCATATTTTATAGATCCGCCTTTTTCTCTAAACCACTTCATATAAGCAACAACTATCGATTCAAATCTAAAACTTATCTCAAATTTATAAATCAAAATCAAATCTTAATCAGTCTATAAACATTTATTGATTTAGGTATAATTTCTGCTAATTCATTTACTTTTTCTGATTTCTTCTCAATCAAATTAATATGAGTAATATATCAGATTTAGAATTTCATGATAAGTCAGTCATAAAATATATAGAAATCTTAACCGAAGGCTGTTTAAGTATGCGATACTATATGTTGGGTTGAAGAGGATGAAGACAACTTCGAGTCAGAGTTAACCGTTCGCACATCATAGTTTGCACGCAGAAGTAATGAGCTGAAAGGTGCAGGTTTTCAATGTGCAGGTGCGACAGACATCTATCGTATGGTACGACAGACGTCTCAGTTGTCATGGTGGATTTTACTAAGAGTTCTAACAGACATCTGTCATCCCCACGACAGACGTCTGAGAGAGGGACACACGTCTGAGCTGAGTGCTAAAGCCTAAATAATTCCTTGAGAAGGACAGACTTTTGTTACCTCCCATAACAGATGTATAACGAGTGTTCTGGGCTATTTCGGGCAGGAAACTTAACAAATTGATTTGTGAAGACACGGGAGCAATTTGGGTAATTGGCCTATCTCTATATAAGCTATTTTCAAGTGTATTAGTTGGAGAGCTTGGAAACTTGATTTGGGATCAAGGGTTTATTCTCAAGGGTGAATTAGGGTTTATAACCTAGTTCTAATTCTTCAATTCTATTCTCTTCAAACTCTTTCTATATTGAAATATATTGATCATTGGATCAATCTCTTATATTCCTCTCATTGTGGTAATAAAATACTCTCTCCAAAGTGGATGTACACTAGCAAGATGTTAGTGGGACCACTATAAATCCTTGTGTGATTTATTTTTTCTACTTTAGGTCATTAGTTTCTTGCTTGTGATTGAGATTTGGATTGTTCGTGATTGGTCGATCACTGTTTGGTGACTAGATTTATTGTTTTGGTTGTTTTTGCAAGTCTAACAACGGTCTAGTCTTCCGCTAGCGCTTTGTGGTTTAGATATTTGATTCGAGTGGTCTTGGATCTGATTAATCACAACGGTTACAATAGTTGTTATCAGAGCTGTTTGGTGCTTGTTAGGTGTTTGTGAAAATGCTGGAAACGGATAGTAGCTCGGTATGTCCTTCAACCGGAAGTCCGAATAGTGTGGCGCCTTATGTACGGGGCTCGTTTGCGGCGTCAGGTTCTCAATTGGTAGTAGACAAGTGGAATGGTGATAATGACTTTGAGAAGTAGCAACGGAAAATGAAAGCAGTTCTTAGGCGGAATCGGGTGCACCGAGTGGTAATTGGTACTCACTTATTGCCAAGTGATATCTCGGATGTTGAGAGAGAGGAGATGGAGGAATGGGCTTACACTACTCTTCAAATTGCTATGGGGGAGAATGTGATCTCCAAAATTAGTGGTGAGGCTACCGCTAAAGGTATTTGGGACAAGTTGGAGGAACTTTATATGAAGAGGTCGCTCACTAACCATTTGATCTTGTTTCGAACGTTTTTCACCTTGAAGATGAAGGAGGGTAATTCTCTTAAAGCACATTTGAATGCCTTTGATGACTTGCTCATGAAGATGAAGGCTATAATGGACCGCATTTTTTCAGCTGTAGAATAATTAATTATTTAATTATTAAATATCGACTAGCGATATCAATAACCAGAATTAAATAATATTGAATATTTAATTAATATAAATAATAGAATAATATATTTAATTTAGAAATAATCAAAAATAGTGGAATTCACAAGATAATGTGAATTGGATTATTTAAAATATATAGTTCAGTTTAGAGTTGAATTATATGAACAAATATATTCAATCGACGACAGTTGAACGTATAGTTTATAATATAATTATAAACGAGCGCGTAACGGCACGGTAGTTCGCTATTTAGCGATTTGAACTTCAACGGGATATACATGGTCTATTTTAAACTGGATTTCTATGAAATAAGAAACGCTAGGAGCTGGTAAAGTATATTTTTGTAGTGGAAGGGAAAAATCGGGATTTCGTCCTGTAGACTTTTAGTTATGTCCAAATTAAATATTCAGAAAAGCGGCGGTATATTCGTTCATGGCCATAATGGTTATTTAAAAATATTTGAATATCGGGTTTGAATTTAGACAAGGTTCTTTTGGGACATAACGATGATTTAATTTTTAGAATTTTATGGCAATTTTTAATTAATTAAATACGCAATTTTTATTTGGAGTGTTTTGCACCCTTAATCGGCATTTTCGGGGTTTCACAAAATAAGTTAACAGACCTATATTATTATACTTTTGGGATCATGGCTCATTGCTCGACACGACTGTATTCTTTTTTCAGTTCCTAATGGCTCGAACATGAATGTAGTATTACGTAGCGCGGTACACAAAAAAATTAAAATATAAGTTTATACACGAACTTTCTCCCTAAGGCCTAAACAAAGCCATGCAGCTTTTATCTCAGCCGCTAATTAGAGAGTGGAGACCAAATTTCCACGTCATCAAGTTAAGTTGCCTATGAAATACCCTCTACAAAACGTTGGGACCTAATTTCTTCTTCTGTAGAAGCTAAACAAGCCGCCAAATCCCTTTTCCCATTTCCTCAAACAAAAACAAAATCGCAGCAATAAAATACAAACAACAACATAACTATTCTTTGATTCCAGCTCAGTCAAGCTAGACAAAGGTAAGAGCAAATCCGATAGGTCCCCATTCATCCTCACTGTGTATAGCACACCGTATTGACATGGATGCAAATACATTATAATTTGGAGATGGTGCTTCCCAAATAGTAAAAGAACGGATGGCAACAGAGAAGGAAATGTTGAAATAAGGGAGCAGTGTGTGGTTTTGTGATGTATTAAAGGAGTATACGTTCTATAGTTGGGTGAACAATGAAGTGGTGTAATAAATGGTACTGTTCATGTGGGTTCAAACTGGAACCGCATCTCGGAGGAGCAAATCAAGTTGAAAAATAACTGGGATGGGTTTCGGGTGAATAGTGCATGTATGCGTACACTGTGTTGTTCGTTTCTGAGAACGTGAAATGGGAGGGGGGCTTGCTTATGTAAATGAAGGGGCAGGCGAGTTGGTAAGTGGTGAAGGAGTTGAAGAGTAGGATTGCCGTGAAGAGCCTGCAGACGCTAAGGTATAAAGTGGTTATAGAGTGCCTTATATTAGAATTGATGGCCTTGTTGAGTTTTGTATTAAAGGAGAGAGAACACTGAACGTGAGTAGTAGTTGCATGTTGAAGAATATGGTGACAATGGGGTGGTATTTCCTTTGCGTGCAAAGTTGGAATTGGGGTTTGAAGTATGAACTATAGCTTGCGGTTTCCTGTATCCACGTTTGGGAAGATAGACTTGTTAGCGGGCCGGGTTTTAAAGGTGTGGTATGGGTCATTTTATATTTGCTTAAGCCCAAGTTCAAAGAAAGGAATTAAAAGAAAAGACCAAACGTGATGGGTAGGACAGGATAATGGCATCACGTGAATGCATGATTGAAGGGGAACCGCAGAATTTGTTCATACGTTTAAAAAAGGTAATGGGATCAGATATAATAAGGGTAAGGCCTGAAACTAATTGTAACTCAAGTTTTAATTTATCTAAAAATATATACAAATCTGTTCATGTGATAATTTATGCGTTCGTTACCAGAATTCTGAACGGTCAGATCCGTTGGGATCGTATGGAAGGACACTACAACATGGAACTGACTAGGAGCGAATCGAAGCTCGTTACAATTTATTACAAAATATATTGTCCATCTGAATCAAGCGGTGGTTATCATTATTAACGATGATTGTCCAATGTGAGTAAAACTCACCAACTCTGAACAGTTATATTTTTACAACGGGTTCTTAGAACTGATAATTATCTGTTGGTTGCTGTGTGTTAATTGTTTGGTTGAATTGCTTGTGTATTGGTTGAAATTATAGATAATGATATATAATGATATATATATATATAAATCGTTTATCGAATGTTGATTCTGTTTATCAGAATATTTTATACTCGTGTTGTTTAACATCTGTGATGTAGGAAAACGGGTTGGAGGAACCCAACTGGGTTCCTCAATATTTATAATATTGTTCTGTTCATATATTGTGATATATGATGTGATATATAATCTGTTGTCGATTATGTTTGTTTGGACGATATTGGTCAACATGATTTGATATGTTAAAAACCATAGCATACTGGAATATTGAAAAGGGTATTTTCAAAGTGAATATTAAAAATAAATTATTTATAAAATCATTAGATTTTATAAAAGAGAATTTTTATAAATGGAATTATAATAAAGGGAAATCTTTGTAAATAAATGTTTATAAAAGGGAATATTTATAAAATCAAAAGATTTTAAATAGGAGATATTAAACGAATGATTTATTTAGAAAATAAATAACGATATACAAGGAAATATTTGTGAAAAACAAATATATAAGGAAATATTTGTGAAAATGAAATCGAAAGAGAAGTATTTGTAAAACCTTTACAAGTAGATTAAATGGAGATATTTATTCATAGGATAAATAAAGTTATAAAAGGAATATTTGTCAGAGATAAATAGAAAGATAAAGGCATATTATTTAGAAATAAATAGCAATTGAAAGGAGTATTTATTTGTTAAATAAATAGAATAAAGGAATATTTATTGGGGAAAATAAATTGAGTTAATGAAAAGGAGTTAAATTGAATTGAGTTAATCGAAAGGAGTTAATCGAACATAGTTAATCAAAATGGAGTGAAACAAAAATTAGAAACTGACAAGATATTACTAAGTTGAATGGTTTTCTGAGTATCTATCTGATGTTGGTTTCGGCCTTCGGGGTTTATACTTAGGAATTTGTTCTCTTGTTAGTTTATAGTTAGAGTCTGATAGATGTGGAAGAATAGGGATATGTAATTTAGCCATGGAAATGTTTTCCAGTGTTAATAACGTATATTTTCTAAACATAGAAAATGAGGATATATATATATATGTGTGTGTTTGATGATTGGATCGATAAATCCAATTGGAAATAAGATCGTTTTGTGTACACAGACATGTTTTCATTTGATAGTTAAATCACCGACTATCATAGTTTTGACCATTTTGATGTTGTAATATAGAGAGACCGGTTGGATTCTTATCCAAAGAACCACTCCGTATTGGCATAAGCATTGCGAACCATATATGCTAAAGAATTGAAGACGGAGTAAAGTGTAAGGGCTGTTGTATAAGTCCTAGGTAGAGATTGTCTAGGATGGATGTACTGAATAGTGCCTTCGGTTTCGTTCAGTCCCAGATTGAACGTATATGGACGAGTGCCTGACAGAGTATTTCCAATGATCGAATATGATTGGACTGTAAAAATATATATAGTGGCAACGGATTTATTCCCTTAGCATAGTATCCAGAATATTTGTGCAAATCAATTAGTGATTAACGGATCTGACTTTGTGGCATTCAAAGTGATCGTGTTATCAATGAATGGAAAGTAGTCGTAGCCTCTGGCCTCAACATCCGGTAAATGACAAAAATCGGGCAGGCAGCATGGCTAAATCGGTCGCTCCGAAGTAGGGTGTATAATCACCTATCTCGAGAATATTCATTTGCTTCTTTAATCTATCAATGCTATCCCATACATATATACGGGAAATCAGTTGCTGATCCCAACCATTGGTGATATACATTCGGTACACTCAAGCGAAATGAGTGATTGGTCATGTGTGGCTGAGTTGCAAGATGTTCTTGTTGAACTCTAGTGTATCGTTCCTAGAGAACACTGATCGAAAGGTGGTTCCATACCTTGTCGTAGTTGGAAATCCAATCATCCAATAAGCGCCCACGGTTTATGATTATACATTATATATGTAGAGCGTGAGATGCAAGCGTTTCTGCTAGATTGATATCTATTTGTACTTAGACATTATTATAATATCAGAAGGATATTGTTTACAAAGTTGTTTGGATTCTCATAAGGGAAAACCCGTTCCGTTTTTACGGTGTGGTCTTATGAGATATCCTGAATTAAACCAAGTGTTTGGAGTTTATTCACACCAGTCCCATGACTGACCCGGAGTTTATTTTGTTTTGTTTCCCTAAACTTTTGGTGCCTAAATTTGTACGGGCAATCAAGTAGTCGGGATTTTACAGATACATTTAAAGAGATTGGAGAAGGAGGCTTAAAGATTAATTAGCTATTGTTTATTTCCGTTGTTGTTGTAAGTGTTGTACTCTGCAATGTTATTGTATACATATACTGTTTGTATTTCAAAAGTTATGTTATATTTTATTCGTTCCGCTGTGAGATTCGTGTTTACTCTGATGATGCTCTTCTTCTTCTATTCTATAAGTTTCTATCTTATCTATTCTCACCCTCTAACTTCTTCATTTAACTATTCGGTTATTTTCGATCCTTGGTTGTTTGAAATGTGTTGTATATCGGATAATCAGGATCGTGAAAACCATGGTCGTTACAGTTGGTATCAGAGCTTAAGGTTAAGTTTACCTTGGCTCTGTGGCGTGACTAAGTAGAGACGGGGTTAGTAATACCCTAGATTGAGTTGAGTGTATATATACGAGAGAGCGTATTTGTTATTTGATGTAAAGTGGTTTTATATTGTGGAGATTTATTGATTGAATTGTTTATGGGCTCTGGTCGATCCACTGTATCGGTAGGAGTTTCTAAACACTCGAATACGATGGGTCGACACAATATGTTTTGAAAAGAGGGTAAACAGAATAATTTTATCCAAATTATAATTTGATGTAGAGAAGATATATATATTGGAATGAATATATGTATTGGATATATTGGTTGTTATTATAATCGAGCAAGATTATAAATTAAATGGTTATATATAAATAACCAATCAAAATTCGTATAAGTGTTACGAGATGAGTTAAATCTAAAATTGAAATTAGAGTTGAAATTAAAACCCTGGAGATTTGAATAAGTGTTTGTAAATGAATAGTGATTAAATATAAGAGAATTTTAAAATCCTGGGAGATTTTAAATTGTTTTACAAGCAGTATGAATGATATTTTGAAATAAATTTCAAAATGGAAGTGTTTGAAAATTGTTTTGAAGTTTGTTATAGCATTGAACTCACCTCGATAGCTGGAAAATAACCGTGATGATGCTGGCCACATCATCAGTGTCATTTTCGAGTTTCTAAGTGACGGATTACTAACGAAGAATTTTGTTTTTGAATTTGTTTTGGGAAAAACAAGTTGTGTCGAATTTCAAAAAGGAGATATTTGATTTTGAAAAGCAAAGCTGTTTAAAACTCCTGGGAAAAAGGTGTTTGGATTAAAACCAAATCGAATTAGAATTTATAAAAGCAAATAGAAATTGAAATTAAATTGAAAACTGTAAGTGGGAATTGAATTGAAATAGGAAAATCGAGAATGGAACTCTGGCTTGAAAGAAAATTCGACTTAGGTATAAGCGAAGGTTGAATTTGTGGATGAAAATATAGTGGAGTTTGATTGGGATAACATTGGTATATGTTGAATTGGTAAAAGATGCAAAGGACATAGTGATATGCCCGACAAAAAGGTACAAGGTTGTATTTGGTATAAGCATTAGATTTATGAGCCGAATTGGCAAGCCGCTTGGCTGTTTGATTTTCTTTTGGGTTGTAGATGACTGAGAAAGACGAGTTGTGGTTTTATCGATAGGGTTGTACAAAGGAGGTTATGGCCAAATTTTCCAAAAAGTTAGAGCGTTAGAAAATTTTCAGAATTTTTGAAACTTTTAGTAAGTTGGAAAGAATTAATAAGTTAATTGGAATTTAAATGGATCAGTTAAAATGGAAGTTAAGAAGTAAAACTTGAAGATATTTAAATCTAATTAGTAGAGTTAGTAACAATCTTCTAGCTTAGCAATTTCGAGGACGAAATTATTATAAGGGGGAAAGATTGTAATGACCCGCATTTTTTCAGTTGTCGAATAATTAATTAATTTAATTATTAAATATCGAGTGGCGATATCGATAACCAAAATTAAATAATATTGAATATTTAATTAATATAAATAATAGAATAATATATTTAATTCAGAAATAATCAAAAATAGTGGAATTCACAAGATCGTGTGAATGGATTATTTAAAATATATAGTTCAGTTTAGTGTTGAATTATATGAACAAATATATTCAATCGACGATAGTTGAACGTATAGTTTATAATAAAATTATAAACGAGTGCGTAACAGCGCGGCAGTTCGCTATTGGGCGATTTGAACTTCAACTAGATATACGGGGTCTGTTTTAAACTGGATTTCTGTGAAATAAGAAATGTTAGGAGCTAGTAAAGTATATTTTTCTAGTGGAAGGGAAAAATCGGGATTTCATCATGTAAATTTTTAGTTATGTCCAAATTAAATATTCAAAAAAGTAGCGGTATATACTTTCGTGGCCATAACAGTTATTTAAAAATATTTGAATATTGGGTTTGAATTTAGATAAGGTTCATTTGGGACATAATGATGATTTACTTTTTAGAATTTTACGGTAATTTTTAATTAATTAAATACGCAACTTTTTGTTTGGAGTGTTTTGCACCTTAATCGGCATTTTCGAGGTATCACAGAATAAGTTAACAGACCTATATTATTATACTTTTGGGATCGTGGCTCATCGCTCGACACGACTGTATTCTTATTTCTGTTCCTAATGGCTCGAACATGAATGTAGTATTATGTAGCGCGGTACACAAAAATTTTAAAATATAAGCTTATACACTAACTTTCTCCCTAAGGCCTAAACAAAGCCATGCAGCTTTTATCTCAGCCGCTAATTAGAGAGTGGAGACCAAATTTCCACATCATCAAGTTAAGTTGCCTATAAAATACCCTTTACAAAACGTTGGTACCTAATTTCATCTTTTGTAGAAACTAAACGAGCTGCCATATCCCTTTTCCCATTTCCTTAAACAAAAACAAAATCGCAGCAATAAAATACAAACAACAACATAACTATTCTTTGATTCCAGCTTAGTCAAGCTAGACAAAGGCGAGAGCAAATCTGACAGGTCCCCATTTATCCTCACTGTAGTATAGCACATCGTATTGACATGGATGCAAATACATTATAATTTGGAGATGGTGCTTCCCAAACAGCAAAAGAACAGATGGCAATAGTGAAGGAAATGTTGAAATAAGGGAGCAGCGTGTTGTTTTGTGATGTATTGAAGGAGTATACGGTCTGTAGTTGGGTGAACAATGAATTGGTGTAGTAAATGGTACTGTTCACGTGGGTTCAAACTGGAATCGCATCTCGGAGGAGCAAACCAAGTTGAAAAATAATTTGGATGGGTTTCGGGTGAATGGTGCATGTATGCGTACACAGTGTTGTTCGTTTCTAAGAACGTGAAATGGGGGGGGGGGCTTGCTTATGTAAATGAAGGGGCATGCAAGTTGGTAAGTGGTGAAGGAGTTCAAGAGTAGGATAGCCGTGAAGAGCCTGAAGATGCTAAGGTATAAAGTGGTTTTAGACTACCGTATATTAGTATTGATGGCCTTGTTGAGTTTTGTATTAAAGGAGAGAGAATACTGAACATGAGTAGTAGTTGCTTGGTGAAGAATATGGTGACAATAGGGTGGTATTTCCTTTGCGCGCAAAGTTGGAATTGGGGTTTGATGTATGAACTATAGCTTGCGGTTTCCTGTATCCACGTTTGGGAAGATAGACTTGTTGGCGGGCCGGGTTTTAAAGGTGTGGTATGGGTCATTTTATATTTGCTTAAGCCCAAGTTCAAAGAAAGGAATTAAAAGAAAAGACCAAACGTGATGGGTAGGACAGGATAATGGAATCATGTGAATGCATGATTGAAGGGGAACCGCGAAATTTGTTCATACGTTTAAAAAGGGTAATGGGATCAGACATAATAAGGGTAAGGCCTGAAAGTAATTGTAACTCAAGTTTTAATTTATCTAAAAATATATACAGACCTGTTCATGTGATAATTTATGCATTCGTTACCTGAATTCTGAACGGTCAGATCCGTTGGGATCGTATGGAAGGACACTACAACATGGAACCGACTAGGAGCGAATCGAAACTCGTTACAATTTATTGCAAAATATATTGTCCATCTGAATCAAGCAGTGGTTATCGTTATTAACGATGATCGTCCAATGTGAGTAAAACTCACCAACTCTGAACAGTTATATTTTTACAACGTGTTCTTAGAACTGATAATTATCTGTTGGTTGCTGTGTGTTAACTGTTTGGTTAAATTGCTGGTGTATTGGTTGAAATTATAGATAACGATATATATATATATATATATATATCGTTAATCGAATATTGATTCTGTTTATCAGAATATTTTATACTCGTGTTGTTTAACATCTGTGATGTAGGGAAACAGGTTGGAGGGACCCAACTGGGTTCCTCAATATTTATAATATTGTTCTGCTCATATTTTGTAATATATGATGTGATATATAATCTGTTGTCGATTATGTGTGTTTGGACGATATTGGTCAACATGATTTGATACGTTAAAAACCATAGCATACCGGAATATTGATAAGGGGATTTTCAAAGTGAGTATTGAAAATAAATTATTTATAAAATCATATGATTTTATAAAAGAGAATTTTTATAAACGGAATTATAAATAAAGGGAAATCTTTATAAATGAAATATTTATAAAAGGAAATATTTATAAAATCAAAAGATTTTAATTAGGAGATATTAAACGAATTATTTATTTAGAAAATAAATTAAGATATACAAGGAAATATTTGTGAAAAACAAATATACAAGGACATATTTGTGAAAATGAAATTGAAAGAGAAATATTTGTAAAACCCTTACAAATAGATTAAATGGAGATATTTATTCATAGGATAAATAAAGTCATAAAAGGAATATTTGTCGGAGATAAATAGAAAAATGAAGGCATATTTATTTAGAAATAAATAGCAATCGAAAGGAGTATTTATTTGTTAAATAAATAGAATAAAGGAATATTTATTGGGAAAAATAAATAGAGTTAATGAAAAGGAGTTAAATCGAATCTAGTTAATCGAAAGGAGTTAATCGAACATAGTTAATCAAAATGGTGTTAAACAAAAATTAGAAACTGACTAGAGATTACTAAGTTGAATGGTTTTCTGAGTGTCTATCTGATGTTGGTTTCGGCCTTCGGGGTTTATACTTAGGAAGTTGTTCTCTTGTTAGTTTAAAGTTAGAGTCTGATGGATGTGGAAGAATAGCGATATGTAATTTAGCCATGGAAATGTTTTCCAGTGTTAATAACGTATATTTTCTAAACATAGAAAATGAGGATATATATATATATGTATGTTTGATGATTGGATCGATAATTCCATTTGGAAATAAGATCGTTGTGTGTACATAGACATGTTTTCATTTGATAGTTAAATCACCGACTATCAAAGTTTTGACCATTTTAACATTGTTAATATGGAGAGACCGGTTGGATTCTTATCCAAAGAACCACTCCGTATTGGCATAAGCGTTGCGAATCACATATGCCAAAGCAATTGAAGACGGAGTAAAGTGCAAGGGCTGTTGTATAAGTCCTAGGTAGAGATTGCCTAGGATGGATGTACTGAATAGTGCCTTCGGTTTCGTTCAGTCCTAGAACGAACGTATATGGACGAGTGTCTGACAGAGTACTTCCAATGATCGAATATGATTGGACTATACAAATATATATGGTGGCAACAGATTTATTCCCTTAGCATAATATCCAGAATATCTGTGCAAATCAATTAGTGATTAACGGATCTGACAATGTGGCATTCAAAGTGATCGTGTTATCAATGATTAGAAAGTAGTCGTAGCCTCTGGCCTCAACACCCAGTAAATGACAAAAATCGGGAAGGCAACATGGCTAAGTCGGTCGCTCCAAAGTAGGGTGTATAGTCACCTATCTAGAGAATATTCATTTTCTTCTTTAATCTATCAATGCAGTCCCATATATATGTAACACCCCACCTCCGTTAAGGTCACTCACAAAGCGAATGCCTTAACTTTAATGGAGCGTTTTAGTAAACAGAACAGAAATTTACAAGGTAGATAAAACAATACTTTAAAATTTTATAACTTTATTACAACAGAAACTGAAATAAGTTTTGTTACATCTTTTCAAATCATAATATCAGAATTCAAGTACAAAATATCGGTCTTGTACAAAAGCCTTCAGAATGCATAGTTTTTAAAGTCATAATCCCCAACATAAATCGCTATAGATCCAAGGCCAAGCGATACTTCAACTAGAGAAAATCTGAATCAAGCTCCTATATTTCCACCCTAAAAACCTGGGGGGGGGGAGGGGGGAACGAAAGAAAAGGGGCGAAAACAAGCAAGGTCAGACATAAAGTCTGGCAAGTCCAGTGACTTTCAGCATATGAACAGATAATAATATCATGACATGGAAATAAAGCTAGATAAGAGACAACAACAACAACAAGAGTAACTAGTATACTTAAGCTAAACAGAAGAAAAAGAATGATATAGCCCAAGTTATGCTTCTTACTTATATCTTACTTATCTACACTAATACTAGTTTAACAGGATTAGGTGTTACCCTAATGTCTAAACTAAAACAGAAACGGAACAGAATAATCTATACAGAAACAGAATGCCAGTAATGGGCCTTTACCAACCCAACAGACAAAAGGTACATAAACGGAATCAGAGATGGAAACGAAATAATCCCTATGGAAACATAATGTTAGAATTAGGTACACTAGTAAATGGGCATTTACCACCCCAACAGACGGTAACACACCGAAAAAGACAGGTGTTACCACCCAACAGAAACAAACGGTGCCCCAATGGAAGCAGACAGCACTAAGTGCACCCTAAATCTACCCCAAGCGATCGGCTCCCTAATACATAAATACCCTGTGCTAGCCCCACAGAAGGGTGTATCACTCCCTAAAGTGGCAACCTTTGAATGACACAGACCTATTTACATATGTCACGGTGTCTTACATCCTCAGAGGCATACCGGGGTCCATGCACGCACATGACCCGGTTGGAACGCACCATCAACACCCCTCGCCATTATCAGAATGAACCGCTTATAATTAGTTCAGTAAGCGTGCCCGAACCCTACCTACTGTTGGGTCATAGTTTTTGATACCAGAAAGGGTTATTGACTAATATGGGTCCCAAACAACAGATGACACAAGTATTTTCCCTCCTAACCTTATGTCCCCAGACCAATGGATTTTAGGTTAACTTGTTTACAAGTTTTCAGACCTGCAGAGTTCAGATCAACTAGTTCACAGATCAGAAAATCAAGTAAACAGGTTTTCAGACTAACGATCAGATGTACAGATTTAACAGACTTACAGATTGTCTAACTTTGTATTGGGCCTACAGATTCACGAAACAGGTTTATTAATTCATCAGCCCAGTTGGTTTAGCCCTATCCACCCAACACGTTTTAGACATCATATTTATCTCAGATTTGCATTAATTAAATATTAATGCATGGACCTCTCACATTAGGTCGGTAGCTTGTGGCCATTGGATAAGCCGTGCGGTTCCGGGCATACTTTTGCCACAAGCCAGACCTAACCTCGTGTCTAAGCATATTTTAGTTATGCCTACGACCTCTCACATTAGACTAGCAGTTTGCGATTGCTGGTTAAGCCGGTTGGGTCCGGGCAGGCTTCTACCGCAAACATGAGTCTAACCTTATGTCTCATCATTTTTATTATAACCAGTTTATTCCATTACAAATTATAGGAATATCATACTAATTATGTCAATTTAACAGATTTGACTTCTTTTCAAGTCGCAGCAGATTAATCAAATTAACAAGTTTTACTCAATCTTAGATCGAGCCTACGAATTTTCATACACAAATTACAATCATTCAGCTTTTCAACAGATTTAACAGATTTAGCGGCTCAGGCGGTTCAACAGACTAAGCAGACTAGACAACTCAACAGATTTAGCAGATTAGGCATATTTAGCAAATTAGGCGATTCAACATATTTAACAGTTTAGGCAATTCAACAGATTAAACAGGTAACAGATTTAGCAGATTAGGCAAATTTAACATATTAAGCATATAACAGTTTCAGCCGATTTAAACATTCCTTAATGTCCTATTCACATATCTTGCCTAATTCATAAAGTAAGCCTGAACTTATATGCCCAAATTATGGTCATAATCCACCATATAACATATGTCCCAAATTTTAGTTAAACTAACACAGTTCAGAATATTCTCCAAAAACCTTACATATAAATTATGCCAAATATAGCCATGGATTACAATGCATGTCACATATCCAAAAACCCTCCCTTACTTAGGTGTATTCACACTTAATAGTCATCAAATCTTAATGTAGGTTTTTACACCTAAGTCATATGCAAATTAATTCTCCTACATCCAAATGACAAACTATCAGATTTAATTTGCCCAGATCCAGATCTTAGATTATGAAATATGTTCTTTATGTTCTAAGTCACTATAATCCTCTTCTTCCAAGTCATAGATCATCTTATGCAATATGTCTCAATTCTATGTACTTACAACATGCATTGTGTCCTCAAATTAGTTACAAATCGATTTTGCGCAAATATGTCTCATTCAATATTCTTCCCAAATTTAGCGTTTATGCGTTCATCTCTTATGAGACTTTGCTCAGGCTCGTGGTAGGCTAGCTATCAAACAAAAAGAAAGATAGGAGGAAGAAATACAGAATAATTAAACAAAGGAACATATCTGATAAATAGGAAAAAAGGGCCTAGACTCATATTCAATTTTATAATTATGTCAAAATCACGATTAAACTTCATATCGGAAAATAACTGCATATGCCTTGGTTGGATTATAGAAGAAGAGTTACAGTTGTTCTCTTTTAATCTTATTCAGATTTGGAAGAAGATGCACTAGTTCTAGTTTTGATCCCAGCAGACTAGCGACGCCATTATTTTATTTATTTATTTCTATTATCTTAGAGGCAGCATAAGGAGAGAAGAATTGTGTAAAGAGAATAGGGTTATGGGGATGTTTATATAGGATTAGGTGGACGAATCTAGACTGAAAACGAGAGCAGATACATTAGAATGTACCCAGGCTCAAAACTGGATTTTGGCACCAGGTCGACCCCTAGGTCGACCATAGGGTCGACCTGGTTCCTGGGAGGTCGACCATAGTGTCGACCCCCAGGTCGACCTGGTCCTGGGAGGGGAAATTCCCGCCCAATCTGCTCAGTGGTTTGAATTCGAATTTCGAATTTCGTGCTGTTTTCGATTCTGAAAATTCCTGGAACTTTGGAGGGTCATATCTCCCTCATACGGACTCCGTTTTTTCGAAAACTTGGACTCGATCTCATGTAGAATTTTGAGACGAACGCAATGGCGCAACCTGTTTTCCCTTATCCTTATTTTAAAATCTAATTCTGCCTTGATTTCTTGTTTTAAGATGATATTAAAATTCGGGTTGTTACATTCTCCCCTCCTTAAAGGATTTCGTCCCCGAAATCTTCAAGTTAAGAAGAATGCATCCTATCATCCAATCATCCATCTACTCAACCATCATCCACAAGCAACCATTGTCCTTAAAAGATTTCTAATGTTGTATGAACTTTTGCAAGAGTGTGTGTATATGTACTTATCTAATGCAAAGATCAGGCAGTCCACTGATTCAGTTGACCTCCTTTATGCGAATTATGTCAGTGCCATGAGTCCAACACGTATGCAATTTTTCCTATTTGATACATATCATTTCTATATGAGTGCACAACCATTCATTCATATGCAACATCCATGTGTTGAGTCAACCATTTTGCATCCATAAAAAATTTATAAAAAATGCACATACATCCATATGCAGTATGAGAGTGTTTTTGAGCTGATCTACTGCCTAGTGTGTGTAGATGCATCCACGAGCAATCACTAGCAACCACTTGCAACCATCAAACATAACATATCTCAAACACATGTTTACACCCATTAGTTTCTACCTAAAGGTCGAAGGATAAAGTCGAGTGATAGAAACACGCATAATTAAAACTAAAGCTAGTTTCCTATTAGACATCGGTTTTAAGAGAATAACTCCCTAAGTATCAACCCCGAAGACCGAAATCAACATCAAATTAATACTTAGAGAATCACTCCCATTGAACAAATGCCCAACTGGAAATCTTTTTCACACTTTGAGTAAAAACTCCTATCCTTTTCAGAAACCTACAGACTACTAATACAGATCAGATTACCAAATGATTCTTAGGAAACTAAGCATGATAAAAAAAACTCAAAAGGTATGCGTCATGGTCAACTTAACGCCCAACACAGATGCCCTCAAACCCCAACTTATCACAAACAGATGAGTCGTAACCCTCATGGGGTATGAGACTATAATGGAACCAGAAACAAGACTAGTATTAAAGTGCAGAGTTTCAATTACATAATCAAAATGCCAGAATCTGAAAGAGTTTCTAACTCCTCAATCAGATAACGAAATTAAGCCTTCTACATAAATTTTCTTATTTCTACTCTATCTACCAGTCACTCGAGCATTTTCCTGTCCTCCAGAAGTGGGTTCTGCCCTCTCTGCTCTTTCCCCCGTTTCTTTGGGCAGTCCCTTGTGAAGTGCCCCACTTCCCCACAGTTGAAGCAAGTGCCCTTCCTTTTTCTGCAATCCTTGTTCAGATGGGTCGAACTTCCACAAGTAAAGCACTTATTCTCCTTCTTATCTTCAGTCTTCTTATCCTTCTTTTGTGTTCCCTTTTTGGGCCCCGCCTTTTTGTTCTGTGTCCTTCAAGCTTTTGCTCTATCTTTTTACTTTCGGCTTCCTCTTCAAGCATTAACGCCATGTCCACCAATTCTTCGAAGGTTGCCCCCATAGGAATGTAGGACGTCGTCAATTCGTGTAGCGGCTCATTCAAATCTTTAGCAAACCTTAGTTCCTTCTTATGCGGTGTATTTACCAATTCAAAGCCGAATCTTGCCAATTGATTAAACTTGTTGACGTACTCTCTCACTGATTAATTCCCCTACTTCAACGCCGAGAACCTTACTACGTATAGACTCTCTTCCGCTTGTGAGAGAAATTTCATCTTGAACCTATGCCTGAAATCCATCCATCTCACTACCAGACGCTCTCCATTTGTGACCTCCCACCAAAAAGAATCTTCGTCCTTAAGCAACCATACCGCAAACTGTATCTTCTGCCTATCGTCCACCTCGAAGATAACGAACAAATCTTCAGTTTCTTTGATCCAGTTCCTTGCTTCCACGAAGGATTCAGTTCCATTAAAGTTCTTCCCACCCATGGCTCGAAAGTCTCTACATATCTTCGGGAAAGTATTCACGCGTGGAGGAGGAGGAGGAACCGCTGCAGCTGGGGAAGGAGGGACGTTTGTTGGGCTCGCATCATTAGCCCTAGCTTCTAGGTACCTCCTGAACCAGCCATGTATTGGTACGCCCTCCGGAAAGTTAAGATCCCCAGACATGCTGAAACGAAAGAAAAGGAAAGATTCAAAACAAATGATAGAAAGATAGGCTATGGCTTTGGGGATTGTGTTTTTCAAAATAAACTCTACTTTTGAAAATACTTCCTTTTTAAAAACCTTTTTGAAAATAGTTTTCCAAAACTTTTTATCAAATCTGGTAACCTTCAGCTCTGATACCAAGTGTAACATCCCACCTCTGTTAAGGTCACTCACAAAGGGAATGCCTTAACTTTGATGGAGCATTTTAGTAAACAGAACAGAAATTTACAAGACAGATAAAACAGTAATTGAAAATTTTATAACTTTATTACAATAGAAACCGAAATAAGTTTGGTTACATCTTTTCAAATCACAATATCAGAATTCAAGTACAAAATATCGGTCTTGTACAAAAGCCTTCAGAATGCATAGTTTTTAAAGTCATAATCCCCAACATAAACTACCATAGAGCCAAGGCCAAGCGATACTTCAAGCAGAGAAAATCCGAATCAAGCTCTTATATTTCCACCCTAAAAACTTGGGGGGGGGGGGGGGATGAAAGAAAAGTGGCGAAAACAAGCAAGGTCAGACATAAAGTCTGGCAAGTCCAGTGACTTTCAGCAAATGAACAGATAATAGTATCATGACATGGAAATAAACTTGGATAAGAGACAACAGCAACAGGAATAACTAGCATACTTAAGCTAAACAGAAGAAACAGAATGATATAGCCCAAGTTATGCTTCTTAATTATATCTTACTTCTCTGCACTAATACTAGTATAACATGATTAGGTGTTACCCTAATGTCTAAACAGAAACAGAAACGGAACAGAATAATCAATACAGAAACAGAATGCCAGTAATGGGCCTTTACCAACCCAACAGACAGAAGGTACATAAACGGAATCAGAGACGGAAACAAAATAATCCCTACGGAAACAGAATGTTAGAATTAGGTATACACTAGTAAATGGGCCTTTACCACCCCAACCGACGGTACTACGCAGAAACAGACAGGTGTTACCACCCAACAGAAACAGATGGTACCCCAATGGAAACAGACAGAACTAAGTGTACCCTAAATCTACCCAAAGCGATCGGCTCCCTAATACATAAATACCCTGTGCCAGCCCCACAGAAGGGTGTATCACTCCCTAAAGTGGCAACCTTTGAATGACACAGACCTATTTACAGATGTCACGGCGTCTTACATCCTCAGAGGCAGACCGAGGTCCATGCACGCACATGACCCGGTTGGAACACACCATCAACACCCCTCGCCATTATCAGAATGAATCGCTTATAATTAGTTCAGTAAGCGTGCCCAGAACCTACCTACTGTTGGGTCATAGTTTTTGATACCAGAAAGGATTACTGACTAATATGGGTCCCAAACAACAGATGATACACGTATTTTCCCTCCTAACCTTATGTCCCCAGACTAATGGATTTCAGGTTAACTTATTTAATAAGTTTTCAGACCTACAGAGTTCAGATCAACTAGTTCACAGATCAGAAAATCAAGTCAACAGGTTTTCAGACTAACGGATCAGATGTACAGTTTTAATAGACATACAGACTGTCTAACTTTGTATTGGGCCACAGATTCATGAAACAGGTTTATTAATTCATCAGTCCAGTTGGTTTAGCCCTATCAACCCAACACGTTTTAGTCATCATATTTATCTCAGATTTGCATTAATTAAATATTAATGCGTAGATCTCTCACATTAGGTCGGTAGCTTGTAGCCGCTGCAAAAGCCGGGCGGTTCCGGGTACACTTCTGCCACAACCCAGACCTAACCTCGTGTCTAAGCATATTTTAGTTATGCCTACGACCTCTCACATTAGACTAGCAGTTTGCGGTTGCTGGTTAAGCCGGTTGGGTCCGTGCAGGCTTCTACCGCAAACATGAGTCAAACCTCGTGTCTCAGCATTTTTATTATAACCTGTTTATTCCATTACAAATTATACGAATATTAGACTAATTATGTCAATTTAACAGATTTGACTTCTTTTCAAGTCGCAGCAGATTAATCAAATTAACTTGTTTTACTCAATCTTAGATCAAGCCTACGAAGTTTCATACAAAAATTACAATCATTCAGCTTTTCAACAGATTTAGCAGCTCAGGCGGTTCAACAGACTTAGCAGATTAGGCAACTCAACAGATTTAGCAGATTAGGCATAATTAGCAGATTAGGCGATTCAACATATTTAACAGTTTAGGAAATTCAACAGATTAAAAGGTAACAGATTAGGCAAATTTAACATATTAAGCAGATAACAGTTTCAGCCGATTTAAACATTCCTTAAAGTCCTATTCACATATTTTGCCTAATTCATAAAGTAAGCCTAAACTTATATGCCCAAATTATGGTCATACTCCACCATATAACATATGTCCCAAATTTTAGTTAAACTTGCATAGTTCAGAATATTCTCCAAAAACCTTACATATAAATTATGCCAAATATAGCCATGGATTACAATGCATGTCACATATCCAAAAAAACCCTTACTTAGGTGTATTCACAATTAATAGACATCAAATCTTAATATAGGTTTTTACACCTAAGTCATATGCAAATTAATTCTCCTACTTCCAAATGACAAACTATCAGATTTAATTTGCCCAGATCCAGATCTTAGATTATGAAATATGTTCTTTATGTTCTAATTCACTATAATCTTCTTCTTCCAAGTCATAGATCATCTTATGCAATATGTCTCAATTCTATGTCCCGAATTACAACATGCATTGTGTCCTCAAATTAGTTACAAATCGATTTTTCCCAAATATGCCTCATTCAATATTCTTCCCAAATTTAGCATTTATGCATTCATCTCTTTGGAGACTTTGCTCAGGCTCGTGGTAGCCTAGCTATCAAACAAAAAGAAAGAAAGGAGGAAGAAATACAGAACACACAGAATAATAAAACAGAGGAACAGATCTGATAAATAGAAAAAAGGGCCTAGACTCAGATTTAGTTTTATAATTATTTCAAGATCATGATTAAACTTCATATCGGAAAATAACTGCACTTGCCTTGGTTGGATTATAGAAGAAGAGTTGCAGTTGTTCTCTTTTAATCTTTTTCAGATTTGGAAGAAGATGCACTAGTTCTAGTTTTGATCCCAGCAGAGTAGCGACGCCATTATTTTATTTATTTATTTCTATTATCTCAGAGGCAGCATAAGGAGAGAAGAACGGTGTAAAGAGAATGGGGCTAGGGGGCTGCTTATATAGTATTAGGTGGACAAATCTAGACTAAAAACGAGACCAGATACATCAGAATGAACCCAGGCTCAAAACTGGGTTTTGGCACCAGGTCGACCATAGGGTCGACCTGGTCCCTGAGAGGTCGACCATAGTGTCAACCCCCAAGTCGACCTAGTCCTGAGCGGGATTATTCCCACCCAGTATGCTCTGGTGTTTGAATTCGAATTTCGAATTCGAATTTCGAGCTGTTTTCGATTTTGAAAATTCCTGAAACTTCGGAGGGTCATATCTCCCTCATACGGACTCCGTTTTTCGAAAACTCGGACTCGATTTCATGTAGAATTTTGAAACAAACACAATGGCACAACCTGTTTTCCCTTATTCTTATTTTAAAATTTAATTCTGCCTTGATTTCTTGTTTCAAGATGTTATTAAAATTCGGGTTGTTACAATATATATACGGGAAAACGGTTGCTGATCCCAACCGTTGGTGATATACATTCGCTACACTAAAGCGAAATGAGTGGTCGGTCATGTATGGCTGAGTTGCAAGATGTTCTTGTTGAACTCCTGTGTATCGTTCCTAGAGTACACTGATCGAAAGGTGGTTCCATACCTTGTCATAGTTGGAAATCCAATCATCCAATAAGCGCCTGCGGTTTATGATTATACATTATATATGTAGAGCGTGAGATGCAAGCATTTCTGCTAGATTGATATCTATTTGTACTTAGACATTATTATAATATCAGAAGGATATTGTTTACAAAGTTGTTTGGATTCTCATAAAGGAAAAACCCGTTCCGTTTTTACGGCGTGATCTTATGAGATATCCTAAGTTAAACCTAGTGTTTAGAGTTTATTCACACCAGTCCCATGACTGACCCGGAGTTTATTTTGTTTTGTTTCCCTAAACTCTTGGGTTCCTAAATTTGTACGGGCAGTCAAGTAGTTGGGATTTTATAGATACACTTGGAGAGCTTGGAGCAGGACGCTTCAGGATTAATTAGCTATTGTTTATTTTCGTTGTTGTTGTAAGTGTTGTACTCTGCAATGTTATTGTATACATATACTGTTTGTATTTTAAAAGTTATGTTATATTTTATTCGTTCTGCTGTGAGATTCGTGTTTACTCTGATGATTATGTTCTTCTTCTTCTTCTATTCTATAAGTTTCTATCTTATCTATTCTCACCCTCTGACTTCTTCATTTAACTATTCGGTTATTTTCGATCCTTGGATGTTCGATATGTGTTGTATATCGGATAATCAGGATCGCGAAAACCCGGGTCATTACAAAGGCCGTGATTTGAAGATTGAGGAAGAGAAAAAGGCAATGATATTATTTTGTGCGTTGTCGGATCGCTATACGGATTTCTCAAATAGTTTGATCTTTGGCCGGGATACCTTGACTCTTAATGATGTCAAGACGGGTCTTCTTAGTGAGGAGTTGAGAGATCAAATGAAGGATATGAGTGAGGGAAGTAGTGGAGCTAGTAGTGGTCACGGGTTGTTTGTGGGGAAAGAAAATAATGTGAAGAAAGAAAACCTGGGGCATTCTAAATCAAGAAAGCCCGGTGGAAGAGGTAAATCGAAAGAGAGAAATGACAAGTGCTTTATTTGTAAGAAACCAAGACATTGGAAGAATGAATTTCCGGACAAAGATATGAAGGAAGTAGCGTCTTCATCTGTGGAGGTGGAAAGTGGGGATGGTGAGAAAGATGAGAATGTGTTGATGGCGGTAGCAGTGGGTGTTTCGGGTAACGAATGGGTACTCGATTCAGGTGCGTCGTATCATATGACGACAAACAGAGATTGTTTTTCAGCCTTTGAGGTCAAAGAGGAAAATGCAATTGCTATGGGAAATGGTACTATTTGCAAGTCGATGGGTAGTGGCTCCGTGCAAACAAGGATGTTTGATGGAGTTGTTCGCACGCTCACCAATGTTCGCTATGTTCCGGGACTTAGGAAGTCGCTTATATCTTTAGGGTAATTGGATTCTCTAGGATGCAAGATCACTATCGAGAAGGATTGCTTGAGGGTTTCAAAGGGGCCTCTTGTGGTTATGAAGGGTGCTAGGACTAATGGTATATATTTGCTTCATGGTGTGACCGTAGGAGGTGAGACTTGTGTAAGTTTTGATAGTTCTCGTGACTTGGATGCGACACGGTTTTGGCATTTGATATTGGGTCATGTCTCGGAGAGGAGTTTGGATATTCTTCGGAAGCGGGAGATGATCGAGGGTGAGAGTTTCAACAAACTAAAGTTTTGCGAGGAATGTGTCATGGGGAAGCAAACAAGAGTATCATTCGATGAAGGCAAGCATGACTCAAAGGAGGTTCTTGAGCATGTCTATTCGGATGTTTGTGGACCAGCACCGGCTGCTTCTTTGGGAGGAGCTCGTTATTATATTTCTTTCATTGATTATTTGTGTCGAAAGGTATGGGTATACGTAATGAAGGCCAAGTCGGAGTCATTTGCTAAGTTCAAAGTGTGAAAGACTCTTTTTGAGAATGAGAGTGGTAAAGCTTTGAAGGTGTTAAGGACCGACAATGGCGGCGAATATGTTTCCCTGGAATTCTTGGAGTATTGTAAGCATCAAGGAATCTGGAGACATTTTACTACACCAGGAGATCCGCAATCTAATGGAGTAGCGAAGAGAATGAACCGAACTCTACTTGAGAAAGCTCGATGCTTGAGATTGACATTGGGTTTGTCTAAGGTATTTTGGGCCGAAGCTTTGTCAACCGCGGTGCATATTGTGAATCAAATTCCGTGCTCGGCCATTGGTAACAAAATTCCAGAGGAAGAGTGTAAAGGGAATAATGTTGACTTGAGATATCTTCGTTTGTTTGGTAGCTCGATTTATGTTCATGATCCGGAGAATGATAAGTTCGAAGCTAGAGCTTTCAAAGGGGTCTTGCTTGGTTTCACAGACAGCGTGAAAGGCTATCGGATTTGGAATCCAGAAACAAAGATGGTTGTAAATTCTCGTCATATCACTTTTGATGAGTCGGCTTTATTCAAGGAGAATGAGGGCTCATCGGATGTTCCAGATTTGGTTCATGGTGAATCAAAGGAGAAGGAAGTCATTCCCACATTCCGTCCAAGTCGTAGTAGAGTAGGAGAAGCTCATGTGGTTGAAGCGGTTGATGAAACATCACATAGTCCACATTTCAGCAATCTTGCTAGAGTAGGAGAAGCTCATGTAGCTTGCTACTTGGGTTAGTCGACGTGCAATAAGGCCTCCCGTAAGATATTGTGATTGGAACTACCTTAGCTTTAGTGATCATTTGGACTATGCTCTCAATGTAGTCCAAGATGAGCCGATGGACCTTGATGACGTCATGGAGTCGAGATTGAGCTCGAAGTGGATTTGCGCCATGGAGGAAGAGATGCAATCGATTATAAAGAACCGAACTTGGGATTTGGTTCCACTTCCTCAAGGAAACCGTGCTACATGGTGCAAATGGATTTACAAGGTGAAGGATGATGGAAGGTACAAAGCAAGGTTAGTGGCAAAGGGGTTTTCACAAAGAAAAGGAAAGAAGTATAATGAAATTTTTGCAACGGTGGTTCGTCATACATCTATCCGGGTTTTACTAGCCCTAGTTGTTATCCATGACTTGGAGTTGGAGCGACTTGATGTGAAGACTTCCTTCTGGCATGGAGACTTGGATGTTGACATCTATATGGAGCAACCGGAAGGGTTTGTTGTAGATGGTAAGTTTAAAATAATTTGCAAGTTGAAGAAATCACTATATGGGTTAAAGCAATCGCCTAGACAATGGTACAAGAGATTCGATCATTTCATGCTTGAAAGTGGCTTACATTGAAGCATCAAGGATGATTGCATATATTTCAAGAGGTTGGGAGATGATTGTTGGAAGTATTTTCTCTTGTATACCCACTTGTGTGTGACAGTTTATACAGTTTGTGCATTGTGACAATTTATTATTGAAAAGTAGAGTATACCCGCTTGTGTGTTTTAGATATAAACATAAAAATGTATATTTAATTTTCACATACAAAAAGTACCATATGGCAACCTGTTGAGATTTGGCAACTTTCTGATATATGAAATAAGTAAATCTAGAACAATTCGGAACACCTCGTGATTATAAGCTAGCTAATTTATTTCTTTCAAACAGCTTCAGAAAAAATAAAACTGGAGGTAAATTTATCGTATTCATTTTGTAACTCATTTGCTTGTTGTATTTATTCTCTTCCACTTTTACACAACATTAATTTGAAATCAGCTGATAGAAAAATTTGAATATATGATTGTTTTAACAAAATTTGAATATATGAATAGCATTTTTAACCTGGATTTCTCGATCACATATTATAGAAAAAATTGTAAATGTCAAACGGTCCTTGATAGATCAATTGTCGGTGTACTATATTCCCCTGTTTTGCGTTAGTGCAGGAATTTTTTGTTGCACCAGTACGTTAATAATACATATCTAGTCTAGTATTACAGAGTAGTAATTTGTTAGGATTGCATGCATGAAGAAACTATCTAGTCTAGTACTAGTAGAATCATAGATAGAGAGACAGTTACACAGAAATAAGAGAACACACAGTAAAACAATTCCAAGGTAGCAAAGCTAGTTATAACAGCTGTGATTAACTGAATCATAATTGTCACTAATGAGCTGCATCTCGTCTTCCTGCTGAAAATAGCAATACGGAAAAGGGGCAAGTAATTCACTTGGTGGTGGCGCCGGCAACTCATAGGTAACTGAATCATAATTATAAACACCACTACTACTCCCATCATTGTTGATGTTAGCACCAACATAAGCATCGTACAAACTAGTATTATAATTAAGTGTTTGTTCATCATTGTTGATGTTAACACTCATAGCAGCATTAGCCGTTTGATGAAGCCAAATTTGCGACTTGAGAAACTTAACATAATTGATGGCTTCTTCAAGCAAGGAAACAGTGTCCATTTTGCTTCCTCCAGGCACCAAGCTCTTCAGAACTTTGAACTTGTCGCTTATCCTGTGCCTTCTTTGGCGTGCAGCTACGCTTTGTGGGTCGGTTGAGAGTTTCGCTCCATTGTTTCTCTTTGTTTTCCTCGTGCTCTCCATTATTGTGTGAATGGGAAATGGGGAAGGAGGTGGAGGTATATATATAGAGGAGGATGTATAGTAAGGTTGGTGTGAAGTCAATTTCGGTCAGCTGATATCTAGGGATATGGTGACATTATGTACGTGCACAGTGGTAGACTATAGCTAGGGTGAAGGTTCATAAACTATTTTAGGGTTTAAGCTTTTAAGGAAAGGGAAAGTGCAGTGTTGTACGATGTATGTCTGCATTCCTTCAGTGATATTGTTGACGTAATGTTTGTGGATTTTAGTTTACATTCATGCGTGTAGTCCTCATGACTCATGACTGATGTCTGGCTTTTCATTAATTATAGGGGAAATAGGGCAAACTTTCATTAAGATACAAAAATCAAACACATATGACGAAGTAGTATCTACATCCCCGAATGACATCCCTATGTTATGTCAAATTAGCTAATGCATGAAAATCAAAGAAAAAGAATTGATTACATGTATTTGTACATTAGATAGATATATGTTAATGCAACCTGGTTTTATGTATCATGTTCAGCTACAAAACTAGAATTTTAGTTTGGGGTGGGTAAAACGAGAACAATGTTCAAATATTTTACAAAAACAATTAGGCTAATGAAAATGAACTACAATATAAAACTATCATACATGCAAAAAAGCATATAAATTTTCATTAGCTTAGTAAATATTGGCAAGTTTGTATACGGAAACATCAAATGCTACATAATCTGTTTAAAGCAAGTCCTACGAACTTCACGAAAATCAAATTCATCTATAATATGATTTTTTACTGTGATTTCATCTCGTTGTTGACATGTGTATCTTGTTCCTTCTAAATAACGAGAGCACATATCGGGTGTAACAATCGAGTTCGATTACAAAATGATATCACAATTTTCAGAAAACCTTGCCATTTGTCATCATTTTTCAAATTGAAAAGAAGTTCTTTTATGATCGTGATTGAGTTAATTCCACTTAAGGTATCTTGAGATTTTTTTTTTGAAGTATTTGACAAAGGAATTTGGTAATTTCCATTAATTCGACCATTAAATGCAATATAAACACAAACTGAAATGTATTCATTCCATGTAGAGCTCCACTTGCTTCAATACACATTTTTCTGTTTAACCCTTCTTTTCTTATTATTTCAAAAACTCCAACTGTTGGTTTATATAAGCTAAGCAAGCTACATGCTGATGAGTAATGTGAGCTCCAGCAGGAAGAACTTGGATGTCTTAAAGTAGTTTCTTGATTTGCTCCCCTACTTGTTTGTGATGTACCACTCAACATCAAGCTTTCAACTTCATTTCTTATAGCGGTCTTCACACTACAAGAAAAACCGTAAATAGCTGCAGACTTTGACAGTGGAAAATTCCACTGCAAATTAGCGACGAATTTGCGAGTGATTTACAAGGGATAATTTTAGATTTTTCTATTTTATTTTTTCCTACATTATCACCGACCTTTTTATATCTATCGCTGAATCGTTGCAAATTGCGTCAATTTGCAGACGGATAAATTTTGACACTAAATTCCATCGTAGATTAGGACAGATTATAGACACAAGCATTTTGAAGCTATTTTGCGATGGATTTTCCAAAGAAGTTGCAAGGGATTCTTATTTCCAAATTAAAATTTGAGAAGGCTTATACAATTTAGTCATAATGAATTCTGTAATATACATATTTAATAATCAATAACCAATGATTAGCACTGGGGGTGGGCATAAACCGCACCGTTAAACGGAAATAGCCCGACCCGAACCGATGAAATGGTGCGGAAAATCGCTCCGTGTTATCTCTCTAAACCGAATATATAAAACCGACCTGAACCATTTCATTACGGTCTGGTTGCGGTTTGAAGGATGAAACCGACCGCATTAAACCGGACCGGTTTACTTTGTCTCAACCAACCAGTAGTAGTTTTATACAGTCTTACAAGCTCAAAGAAAAGCGGGTACATAACAAAAACACAACAATCCAGCAAAGAAATGAACTATGCATAAAATAAGCAGTCAAATTGAAATTGCAGAAAAAATCAGAGATGCTAAATTGAGTCTAAACAGAGATGCTAAATTTTCACATTTAATCCATACATGATACATGGAATGATTCACAGGTTTAAATTATTATTCCTATCTTATGCATGTTCTAAACTGATTAAACTGAACTAGGATATTTTCTTTCGGGACTAGTCAAAAATCACATTTCCATGATGATTTTTGTAATTTAATCGACTCAGACAGATAGAGCAATTGGCATTTCATTTAGTTATAAAATTGTCATGTTGGTCACGTTAGTTGGCTATTTGGTCTGTTCTTCTCCCACTGTTGGTAAAGATGATGAAATCTAATGCACTAAACTTTGAAATGTTATGGCCAATATTAAAAACTACGGACCTGCGTTTATTTCAAACCCTTTGGTTTGCTGCCTTGGCAGTGTGCATTTCGCCATTTGAAAATGTAGCAAAAAATGTTACTAGAAAATTGTTTGCTTGTTTTTAAGGATTTATTTTCAAAAGCTCAGGATAGTGTGCGGTGTTCATCAAAATAATATTTGAAATGTTCATCTCTTCAAAGCTTAAACCACATTTTTTTTTAGGACTGCATGTAGTGCTAATCATGTTTACAGGCTATTTGATGAGATACGCCACATTTAGAGCTCTATTTAATCATAGCACTGTCATGGTAATTTATATTTGTATATTACTTATCAGAATGCTCTAATTTATGTTAATTTGGAAAAGTCTGTAGAGGTATACTATTGACCCATTATGTGAAATTATTTTGTTCAGAATGCTGCTGGAGGTATTATAGGCCTTGTTTTAGGTATGATGGTTGAGACACTTCTCCTTATATTAGGATCTAAGACTGTTAAGAGGAAAGTTGCTTAATGGATTCTCTCTATGCAAATCAGCTTTTAGTTTTTTTATTCCAGGTGCAATGCATAAGCAATATATCATAGTTAAAATCAAATTGGACCAAATCGAAACCAGATCGAAAGCATTAGAAACCGAACCGTAGTAAAATATAATATTACGATCTTCATTTTTAGTAAACTATTTGTTGCGGTCCGGTAACGGTTTGAGCTTCAAACCGGATTGAACCGACCCGCGCCCACCCCTAATTAATACTTAATAATTAAGAATTAATTTATAATAATTATTTTTTATTGATGAGAAATTATTACTAAATAATTGATAACTAATAATACATACTAAATAATTTCTACTAGTAATAATTAAATAATAACAAAAATTAAATAATTACTATTAGTAATAAATAGTTAATAAATAATATTTAATAATATATTGACTAATTAATAATCATAATTAAATAATTAAAAATAAATTTTGTTGTTTAATATACTTTATTGTATATAATTAATGATTAATATGTAGTCTATAATAATTGAGAAATAGTATTTATTATTTAGTCTCTAATATTTAATAATTATAATTGAAATTATATTTAATATGTATTAATTAAGAAAGTAAAATTTTGGAATTTTCTACAAGTTGGGTTTAACACATGAACTTATGTCATTTGAAAAACTAAATAGTTAAAAATGTCCTAACTAGTTCGGACAAGACGCTTGTCATATGTACATGGTTTGATTATGCTTACAATTTATTACAATGTTATGATAATTAATTTACAAATAATTACTCTTGTTATTGCATTTTTATCTTAACTTTTTGAGATAATATAATTGAATAGATTTACCTTATATAAATTATGAAACTATAAAAATAAGCAGTAAAAAGATTTATTTTATTACATACTAATAGCTTAAATACAAGCACAATATTAGTTTTTATATATTACGTTGTAAAATTTTAACATTTAACAATTAATATTTGAAATTTATGAAATATAAAAATTAGTGCCACTTTTTTCATTAATAAGTACAAGGTTTTGTTTTTCTAAATATTTCAAAATTTGGAAAATGTAAAATAATGTTAGTCTTTTGGCTAACATATGCAAGGTTTTTACATTGGCTCAAACCCGGAATTATGGCACCAAATCTAATTTGCATTGGCTCCAACCCTAAATTTTCAGTTTTGAAACCAGGATTTTTTAAACATAAATTTTCACTTAATATTCTACTCTAAAACATATTAAACTTCAATCTATATTGTAAACCATTTTGGCTCCAAACATGTAAAATTTTGGCCCCAAACTTATAACTTTTTGCGCCTTTTCGATAAATTCACGTTATCTTCCCTGCTACTTCTCAAATCCACATTTTTCTAACCTAAATCCCTAAAATTCACTTTCGCCTCCTCCATCGAAATCCCCTCCTCAGCCAAATCCTTAGTCTTTCATCAAACCAACCTTCTTCACCTCCATCCTCGTCCTCTTCTGCGCCTTCACTAATTCCAACTCTCGTCGTCCTTCCACAAATACCTTCATTCTTAAAACAAATTGTCCAAGAAAAAGAAGTCCATCAACCTAATTTCCACTATTGATATATATATATATATATATATATATATATATATATATATATGAAATAATTTATAGAAGTTGTAGTTTACAGTATTCAACGATATTTACCAAAATTGTACACTTAAAGTCCAACAACAACAAAAAGGAACAACTATAAATTTTATTTACAACATGTGCATAAAGCTATAACAAATTATATTTAAGACGATTTTTAATTTACATTATTACTGATATTATATGTAGCAACAATTGGCTAATGTTATTAATCATCTTATTTTGAACAATATACTATTAACGTTTTTTAAGAAAGTTTACATTTTATATGGAATTTTAAAAGGTGGTTATAAAGACAACTAACTATAAATATTACAGAAAAAAATATTTAACAACTTCAATGTTGTGATTATTGTAGGACAAAAGGTCACCACAAAAAATATTCCATTTACTTTAGAAGTTAGTGATCCACGTCATCGTGTATTAAAATGAAAAAAACTACATGTCTTGGATAAGTGTTTTTAATCGTGGATTATATATTTACATCGTTATTATTAGCCGTTAATCAAATGAGATAAACCGAAAGTGTTGCGTGTGGAAAAACTTAGGTCTGCAAGGTAGGCCTTTCGCTCCTCGTTGCATTCTCTTTCCCAAATACCCAAATAGGAAAACAAACCTAATTCGACTTCCAATTTCCTAAAAAAATTCATCTCATGCTAATCAAGTGTTCCAGCAAACTATATAAGTCTCTTACCCCTAAATGTTTGATTGACACGGACGAAAGGCATAGGCATATGCCGGGTTCAAATACAATCACCAATGCTTGATGATTATTAAGGGGTAGAGGAGTCATGATGAATTGAAGGGGAGAGGTCGAATCCAGTTTAACAGATAAATGGAAATCTCTGATGGGGATTGATTTGCCAGGTTCAGTGGGAAAATATGGTAAATTTTGAAGCATTTTTTTAATTTGTATCTTATCGCCTTCAATTTGTCTGGGTAAATTTTTTCGTTATTGGTTTAATTTTAAAGACCTTCAAAACTGGAATTAATTTGAAAAATATGAGGTGGTTAAAAAAAATTATATTGATTGGAACGTTGTATCAAACTTGGTTCCCAACTCACTGTAAATAAAAGTTTCTAATATTCATAGGCTCCATTTTATAGTAGAAAACTATAAATTGAATACTTTGATTTGAGTTCATTGACGCTTGCTATATATTCTATTTTTTTTATAATTGTGAATCTTTAGTTATGCAGTCACAATGATTAGAGCTTAGATCAAATAATAACAACCTTAAGTTGGGCAGACTATTAGGATTCAATAAAGACATGCTTTAGTTCAAAGAATTCCTTTGGCGCAACCTACACATACATTTTACAACTCCTGTTCTTGTTATCCAACTTACACTTCTCATCATTTCAGGTTACAAAATATAACATTTATCCTTGCTACTGATTTTTCTTTTCGTCGTGACTTTATCGGCTGCATTTATTATTACGTAGTTCTTTTTACACTATTTATTATTCAATTTAGTTAATCAGTCTTTTCTAAAGATTGAGATCATGAATATATTTTGTCATTATAGTAAAGAAACTATGGTATTATTATAAGTTGAAAATTATAATGGATATATGTTCTATACTTTTGTGAAGAACGCATTTTGAATATATATGTATTTTACATATGCGTATTTTATCGTATCTTCTATATCAGTATTTAAATAAGTTGATCATAGTTTCTTCATTAATGCAAACATATGAATTTTATTTATTAAGCAAGGGTATGATTCAGGGCTAAGATCCTGTTTCTGTTAGAATTTCAAACTCATAATAGTTATAGTATGCCTTCGATAACCAAGTTTTAGTTTCTTTATAATTCCTTCATCGCTTCTTGGTATAATTTTGTAGTTCAATTTTATTATTCTATGAGCTTATAAGGACTTTGGGAGTATTTCTGCAGGGTAACTACGCAAGTTTTGCACAGTTACATGAAACTTCCTCCTTTTGCTCTTATATCTCGGTTTTTCTATTAATTAGAATATGGTAATCAGATTCGAAAAGAGAGTAATGTTAGTTCATAAAACTTATATTCTACCGTGACATTGATAAGTATAATTATCATTGATGATTAATTTTCTATATTTGACTGGAACAAGCATGATCCTGGAAACAATTTTTCCATAGTCTTATAAAATATGGAAATCAAAGAATGTGTAATGTAGATTTTCACACACACACACACACACACACACACACAGAGAGAGAGAAATGCGTGCACATTGTTAAATATAGTACTAATGTTACTTAGCCATGCATTATATACTTATGTCACATAAAATATGCATTTGAAAAATATAGAAACCATTGTTTTTTCAAAAAAAAAAAAATGTTTGATATGTTAACTTTCACGATTTATACGAAACAAAAAGCTTATTGAAATATAGTTTCATGTTCATAACTATATCATCACAACGCCATCAGAAAATGTTGTCAACCCTATGTTGTATACAAAATTTTCTTTATTTACTTTGGTATCTTCCTATATGTCTCATTTATGACTTCTTACTTGACTAGTTGATGCACATCTTAAAGTACTCTCATGTATCATCACTGATATACTAAATAGAATTTGTAGCTAGAATTGGAGTATACTTAGATTGAGATATATCATTAAGTGATGGAAGCATCAACAAATGAATATCAGGCCAGTTTCACTTGGTCATCTACATCTATTCTCCCATAAAGCTTAATAATTGCCAGACTTTGATATCTGTAACCTACGGCTATATGAACTACCCACTTTCCATTTACGCTTGTTAGAGCATCTTCAACCTAGATCGTCTTTTATTGTTGTTATCGTTATTTTCCGTTAACACCCGGATTAAGTTGTATTGGACATGGGTTCAAGTAATTTGATGCATTGATGACCCTGGGTTGCTGGAGGACATCTGAAAATCAACATTACAAGCTAAGTCTACCATTCCTTAAGCATCGGAACCTCAATCCTGAAGATTAGATATCCATCCCTCAAGGGATGAATATTCCACTTGTAATGTAGTGGAGTCCCAAAATAACTTGAAGAAGGTTTACTTAGCTTGATACAATCAAGATCTCATGGAATCAATTATTCCTCGGATCACGAATACAATGATATACATTGTGATAAGAAGAAAACAAGCTAACGCTTCTTCATATCCAGGAAAGAAAGCGCCACATGCTTATTAACTCAGATGACCATTCCGCATCAAATCGATCAGAAGGAACTTGGACGCGTCAAGAACCAAGTAATAAGCCTGCGAACAACTTTCTTTTCGAGATCAAAAAGCATCTGGCTCATTATGAGAGTGTTGATCAGCATTGAAAATCCCTTAAAAATGGAAGAAGGAGAACTTTGGATTTCTATGAAGCCCTCCTTCTTACACAAAGGTGCCATGATCAACTTTCTCATACGAACAAGAATACCAAATTGCAAGATATTTAGGCCCTGGAATTCTCCATTCATAAATTGTAGATGTATTACAAAAGTTGAAGAAATCCTTAATTTCCCCTAGGGAATTAGGATTTTCCCTTTTCCAAGAAGAAAGACCAAGCTTGAGAAATGAAAATTTCGTCCCCTTCTATATGGCTCTTAGGCTCTTATTTATAGAGAGTTCGGGCCCCTTCTGATGTTGGACTATTGGGCCTGCAGGGGACTTTGCCGACCACTTTTTCCTTGATCTCGGGGGTTTTGCTTCCGGCCGTCTTCGGAGTGCTAATTATAGTCTTCGAAGTGGGGGTCCTGGTCAATTGGGGTTCCTTTGGGACTACTATGGGCTTGTCGATGTGGTGGCCTTCAGATGGCATTTGAACCATCGGTAGCAGTTCCTTAGTGTAGGCTCTCGGACTTAAGCTTCCGGATGTAGGCTTCCGACTTTATCATGAATAGTTAGAGGAGCCTGCCCTCATGGTGTATGTAGATAACTACCGATTCAAAACCGATATTGGTCTCTATACTAGGTATATTAGTATGGGTAGCCTGTATCTCCGCTTGGGACTCGGTTAGCCTTCCGGTGGAGCTTTTGGGGCAATATAGTTTTCCGGGAGGTAGCTTCCGGTGATGTTTCTGTTGTCTCTTAACGTGACCTTTCGGAACATGTGCGATAGTTGTTTCTTAACGCGACCTTCGGTACCTATGTGATAGATGTTTCAGAAGCTGGTTCCGGACGTTCCATGCGTACTTCTGTTGTGGTACCCCCGATGCCTTCTGATGTATTGGTATTAAGAAGGTTAATACTGATAACCCTTCTGGGTTTTGAGGAATGGAGCTCATGTCTTCTTCTTTCTTAGTTTCCGACTTATATGGCCTTTTTCTACAGAATTTCCTATTCGATGGGTCTATTCAAATGGACCCTATAGGATATTGTCGATATTTTGTAGACTTTGAGCACCTTCCCTATGTGAAGGTGCCGGTTTTCGTTGCTCTCTGACCATTCTCTCCGGCTTGCGGTTCTTTCTATTAATTGGATTCCTGCTTTTGGAAGATTCTTCTGTGCTTTTATTTTTTCAATTCCGCTTCATTGTCAGTTGGTCTTGGAGTTAATTTTGGTAATAAAATTTCCCTTCCCCCTAATGAAGGGGTGTCTTCGACTTTCCAAGTCGGACTTCTCTCGCCGGACTCTTTTCTATTTATTTGTGAGTTGTTTCTTGATGTTGGATTACATAATGAAACTAGGATAGCCTGAAGATTTGAAGATCAGAGAAACCCTTTCGGCGTTTGTGGAGAACTGAACCGACCCAGACTTGGGTATGGTTGTAAATTAAAGACCGGAAACCCTTCCAGTATTTGTGTAAAGCCAAATCAACCTATATTCGGGTGTTTGAAGATTGAGGACTGGAAACCCCTTCCAGCATTAACGAAGAGCCGAATCAACCCAGATTCGGGTATTTGAAGATTGAGGAGCGGAAACCCCTTCTGGCATTAACATAGAGTCAAATTGACCCAGATTCGAGTATTTGAAGATTGCGGACCGAAAACCCCTTATGGCATTAATGAAGAGCCGAATCAACCTAGATTCGGGTATTTGAAGATTGAGGACCGGAAACCCCTTTTGGTATTTTTGTTTTTGGCATCTTCCTCGGATTTGATTGTGAAGCAGAGGTTGTACGTGCTTCTTGAGCCAATCTCTGGGCTTTTGATGTCAAAGCAGAGGATGTACGTGCTTTGTTTGCCGCTCTCTGGGCCCGTGTGTCCGGTATGCTTGGCTAGCTTATCCACAAGCAGGGCCCAAGGACTTACCCGTCCTCCCACCAGGAGGCGCCTTGTCTTGACTATCATAGATAGTGATAAGATCTTAGAAACTTAGATGGGGCCATTGTAGACACAGAGCTAAGGTTTACCCTTTTGACGCTCTATACTGACCATCGTAGGTACTGATAGAGGCTTGCACGCCACCCCCTCCGAGGGGTGCCCTATCCTGACCATCGTAGGTGGTAATAGGGTTTGGCGTTTCCTTCTGCAGGTAACGCAGAACATAAGCCGAGGTAGGACATGCTTAGTTCTAGCAGAGGCAGGGTGTAGTCTTCTGCGAGCAGAGGCAGAGCGTGCTAATTTTAAACGCGTCGCCACGACCATTGCTGATGTGAAATGGCGTCTTACGCTTTTGATGCTTTAACCAAGCCCCCTCTGATTTGGGCACGGAGAAAGACTAACATACCATTCCCCTTCGGGAGATGCCTCGTCTTGATGACAAGGGATTTGATCCTTTTTTTCCAACTTGACCGCTTTTGAATATCTTTTAAGCCGTAGGAAGGGTTTCTGTGCCCTTAGTTATGTGATTATCGTCAGGGGAAAGCCTTTTCTCTTATTCCTTTACCATTGAGAAATATGGTCTTAAATGTTTCGAGTTCCATGTTCTCGGAACAAGGTCCCCATTGGGCCTGCTCAGTCGATATGTTCCGGGCATAACTTCTTGATGGATGACCAAAGGTCCTTCCCAATTTGGGCCGAGAGGGCCATCCGCTAGGTTCTTTGTGCTATCCATCACCCTTCGTAAAACTTACTCTCCTTTCGCCAAGGTTCTAGTCCTGACCTTTGAGTTGTAGTGTTTCGTAATCCTTCTTTGATATCCAGCTGTTCTGATTGTAGCCTCACCTCTTAATCCTTGTATTGAGTCTAGGGATTCTTTTCTTATCTCCTGGTTGGGATTAAATGCATATGCTTTCCTTCTATGCGATAGGAGTTCAACTTCAACCAGAAGCATAGCCTCACAACCGTATGTTAAGGAGAAAGGCGTGTGTCCCATTGCTGTCATGGTAGAGGTTCTATACGCCAAAGCGCTAAAGGCAGCTCTTCTGCCCAATTTCCTTTGGCTTGGTTTAAGCGCTTTTTAAAAATTTTCTTTATGGTTTTGTTGGCAGCCTCTATAACTCCGTTAGCCTTTGGATGGGCTGCCGAGGGGAAACTTTTGATGATTCCATTTTTCTCACAAAACCGAGCGAATTCTTCGCTCTCGAATTATGTTCCGTTATCTGATATGATTTTGTGAGGGATTCCAAAGTTGGTAACAACATTCTTCATTGCCAACCTTAACACCATTTTGGACGAGATTATCAGAATGGGTTCCACCTCTATCCACCTAGTGAAGTAATCGATGGCGACAACGACATACTTAGCTCCCTTTGGAGATTAGTAAGGGCCCAATTCAATCTATTCCCCATATTTCGAATGCCCAAGGGCTTGATATAGTGGTTAGCTCGCTAGGAGTTAGCCGAGGCACTTTACAGTACTTTTGACACTTATCACATTTGTTGACGTACTCAACTACTTGATTAACCATCTGTGGCCAATAATAACCTTGCCGCATGACCCTTTTTTCCATCTTAATTCCACTGGAGTGGTCTCCACACCATCCCTTATGAGCTTCTTTAAACAGGCTAAGTCCATCTTCGAAATTTACACATCTTAAGTAAGGAAGCGAATGTCCCTTTTTATAGAGTATATTGTCCGTAATCACAAATGTAGGAGCTTGGTGCTTTATCCTTCTCGCGTCTTGCTCACTAAGGGGTATGATTTCGTTTAGGAGGTAATCTACTATAGGAGTCATCCATGTAACTTCGTGATGGCGACTCGTTTTCATTGAGGGAGGTTCCCTATTGGAGTTTCCCTCTTTGTTTCCTTCGTCCTCCCTTCTCAAGGCTTGGGATCTAGTTAAGACTAATAACTCTTTCCCCGTTTCTGACACTTCATGTTCAATACTAGTCTTTTCCTGATAACCCATGGGAACTACTCGAGTTTCGGGGGTTCCCCTGGGAATTGGCTAGTTTGGCTAGTGAATCCGCTTGGGTATTCTCCCCGCAGGGTATTTGGTGAACTAAGAAAACCTCAAACTGGGCAAGCATCTTTAACACTCTTTTCACATATAGCATTAACTGTGCATCCCTGGTCTGATAGGTTTGCTTTATTTGGTCTACTATTAATTGTGAATCACTAAAGATTTCTATCCAAGGTATCTTCAATTGTAGTGCCAATTTCAAGCCGGCTATCATCGACTCATACTCGGCTGCGTTGTTAGGTGTCAGGAACCCTAACTTCATGGCGTAGTGCAAGCGGTGTCCGTTAGGGGCAATTATAATATATCTTGCCCCTGCTCCTTGTTTGTTGGAAACTCTATCTACAAAAAGCGGCCACTTGGCCTTCAAGTCATTTTCCTTAACTGATTTTTCTGAAATAAAGCTTGTGCACTCACTCACGAAGTCCGCGAGGGCTTTTCCTTTGATTGCCGCTCGAGGATGGAACTCAATCTCGTATTGGCTAAGCTCAATACCCTATTTGATTAGTCTTCCTGAGGTCTCCGGTTTACTGAACACTTGTTTATGCAGAAAACTACTTAGAATTCTAACGGGATGAGCTTGGAAATACCCCCCTTATCTTTCAGGCGGTAAGTATTTGGCAATAGGCTGGTTTCTCTATCACAGGGCATCGGGTTTTCGCGTCCTTTAGCCTTCGGTTGACGAAGTAAATGGGGTGCTGAATCCCATTACTCTCTCTTACCTGGACTGAGCTTATCGCATGTTCTGAAATAGCCATATATAGGTATAGATCTTCTCCCTTCTCGGGGATGGATAAAATTGGAGGTGTTCCCATATAAACCTTTAATTCCTGGAATGCCTTCCCACATTCTTCATTCCATTCAAAATTCTTCTTTTTCTTTATAACATCAAAGAAGTGGACACATTTGTCGGTGGCATTAGAAATGAACCTACTGAGGGATGCTACTTTCCCGTTCAGGATCATGACCTCCTTGCTTGATCTAGGTTCTTCCATGTCTCTTATGGCTTGGATTTGGTTAGGGCTAGCTAAAATCCCACTCTCACTTACTACATATCCCAGGAACTTTCCGGATTGAACTCCAAAGGAACACTTTTGTGGGTTTAACTTCATCTGGTAACCCCTTAAGACATTGAACATTTCCTCCAAGTCCTTTAGACAGTTCTCTATTTTTGTGTACTTTACTAGAATGTCATCCACATATACCTCCATACTGCGCCTTATTTGTTCCCGAAACATCCTGTTTACCAGTCTTTGGTATGTTGCTCCCGCGTTTTTCAACCCGAAGGGCATCATCTTAGAGCAAAATTTTCCCTAATCAGTGATAAAACTTGTAAGCACCTCGTCGGTTTTATGCATCAGAATTTAGTTATACCCCAGGTAAGCATCCATAAGGGATAGTACTTGTGACCGCTTGTAGCATCCACTAAATGGTCAATCCAAGGAAGGGGATAGTAGTCCTTTGGGCAAGCCTTGTTTGGATCCGTGTAATCAACACACGTACTCCACTTCCCATTGGACTTCTTAACTAGCGCGGGATTGGCTAACCATTTAGGGTAAAGGACCAGTCGAATAAACCTGTTAGTTTCCAACCTCTTGACTTCCTCCTTCAAGGCTTCTAACCGATCTCTATTATATTGTCATTTCTTTTGTCGAATCAGGGTCACCGAAGGGTCGATGTTTAAGGCATGAGTCATAATAGAAGGGTTGATATTGATCATACCTGAATGGATTCAAGGAAAAACGTCTTTTTTGAGTTGTAGGAACTGAATTAGGTCGCTCCTGAGGGGCTTTGTTAGTCTTTTACCTATGTTTACGACCTATGATTTATCCTCTGAATCAACCTTTACCTCTTTCACACCTTCTATTGTTTTTATTCTTTTAATATCTCCTCTATAATCTAAGTCCATGACGATTTCTCCTTCTTCAGTCAGATTTACACCATCGGATCTCTTCCGCTTTCTTTTCAAAGACAAATACCTACCATTTGCACGTTTGTTAGCCTTATTAACTTTTACCCTAGCTTCGAATGTGGGACGTAAGAATTCCTTATCCGAAGGTATAAAAATATTAGAACAATCAAAGTACGAAGAACACACCCTTTTTTATTTGTCAATCGTTGCGAAGTACAATTCGCAAGAGCTAAACTGTTCTCCCCTGATGGTACCCCATCCCTGCTTGGTTAGGAACTTTAGCATAAGATACTTGGAAGAAGAGAAGGCGTCCATCTCCTCCATAGCTGGTCGTACAAAGAAGGCGATGTAATAAGATGGTTGATCGGTCACAACGAAGAGAGTCTCGAAGGTCCTATGAAGCGGGGATAGTCCAACTTGTACCAAAAGTTTGATTTGCCCCCACTGGAGTCGATCCCTTGTTGTTGAAGCCAAAGATGGGTTCACTGCTTGGCTTTAACTTCTTCTCAGAAATACCCATTTGATCGAAAGCGTGTTTGAAGATAACATTGGCGGCACTTCTAGTATCCACAAGGATTTTTGAAACAACCGAGATCCCTATTTGCGCCATTATCATAAGGGGATCATTATGTGGGTGGCGGCCCTTTCATCATTTCCTACGGAAAGACCACTAGGTTATGCATTTTGAGAGCATAATGTGCATTCTTCAATGACGGTTCTTCTTGAATGGAGAAGATTCCCTTTATGTTTCCTTCACGTACTAACTCCTAGCTCTCGGACAGTTCCGGCAGGGTGTGGCCCTCCATAGATCACATTGATCCGATTTATAGGTCGACCCAAGTCTAGGTTGCCCTCTTCCATAGTATCCCTTATCGCATTTGCCGAAACCTTCTGTTGTCCATTTGTATGCTGAGCCGAGATTGTTTTGTTTAGAATGAATTCTTTCAGATGTCCCTCTCGGATTAGCTTCTGAATAATCACTTCCAATGCCTTGCACTCGTCAGTCTTATGTCCGTTGGTTTTATGGAATTCACAATACTTGCCACTGGAATAGGGTTCAGGGAAATTCTTGGCTTTGAACGAGACAGAGAAGTTATTAACTCTTTCTCTTGTGACAACATACACAAACGAGATGGGCTTGTTTAGAGCAACCAATTTGGTGTTAGAATCTTCCTACCTTGATCTCTTTTGATTTCCTTTCGGAAGATTTCGTCCAAAGTTCGGCCTTCCTCCTTCCCCTAGAGGCCCGAAATTTCTCTTTGTGAAGTACAATTCGTCCGTGCGAATAAACTTGTCTGCTTGAAAATGGAGTCTTGTAAGTCTTTGCAGCCACTGGATATATATTCCTTCTAGAAGGGGGTGTTTTCGATTAACTCTGAATGCACGGCGATCAATTTGTCACGGTCGTTCATATCCTTGGCTTTTAATGCGTTGATGTTGAACATCTTCAGATAATATCCTAGAGACTCTACTTTCCTCTATTTGATGTTAGTGATGACCATGTAGTCAACCCTTGGATCATTACAAATGCAGAACTGTGCGGAAAATTCATAGGAGAATTGTTTCCACAAGTAAATGGTATTTTCTCTATACTGGCGATACCATTTTGATGCCGCCCCTTGAAAGGCCACTGGGAAAAGGCGACATCTGACGGCTCTGGAAGAATTGTAGAGATCCATCTGGCTATCAAAAGCCATTAGGTAACCATCGGGATCAATTGTCCCAAGATACTTTATGGTTGGAACCTTAACTCTTGATGGTATTATGGTGTTCATAATTTCATCAATGAAAGGAGTTACCCTTTCGCTGTCATTAACTTCGTCATCTTGGGTCCTCTTCCCTTTACTTCCAACCAAGTCCTTTACGGTTTTCTCAATGATATCTTTAAGATAAGCATGTTGTTGTAGTTTCCTCTTTTGGGGTCATAACCTTTGGAAGTGGAACTCCCGGATTGCTCCTGCTCGCACTAATTTCCTTGATGGTCAACTCCTGTCTTCTTTTTGGAGGAAGTCGCCTAGAGCTTCTCCTTTGCTTTAGAGTGTTGAATGTTAGCCTTTCTCTTCAGAGACTCGCTCATTTCTCTCTGACTGGACTTGTTGAGTCTCGAAGAATTCTGTGCTTGCACAACATTCATCTGAGCTTGCATCTTCTGGAGTTGCTTCTCCAAGGCTATGATTCTTGCGGCATTATCTTCCATCGCGTTTTATGGTTGTGCCGGGTTGAATGTGGTTCCTCTTTCGCTATTTTTCAGATTAAGCGTTAGATCCATGTTTCCTTCAAGGGTTGCTTTAGGAGCTGGTTCCTTGTTTCGCTCTTCCTATCTTTTTGATTTCATCTTTCCTAATACGGAGCAATAAAATTTCAAAGTTAATTTTTGATAAATTAACCGTAAGGACGGAGGTTCATGCCCTCCTTCTAGTGCAAAAATGTTAACATTATTTTCCGTCAACACCCAGATTAAGTTGTATGGGACATGGGTTCAAGTAATTTGATGCATTCATAACCCTAGGTTGCTAGAGGACATTTGAAAATCAACATTATGAGCTAAGTCTACCTTTCCTTAAGCATCAGAACCTCAATCCTAAAGATTAGATATCCTTCCCTCGAGGGATGAATATTCCACTTATAATACAGGGAAGTCCAAAGATAACCTGAAGAAGGTTTACTTATTTTAATACAATCAAGATCTCATGGAATCGATTATTCCCCAGATCAAGAATACAATGATATACATTGTGATAAGAAAAAAAATAGGCTAACGCTTCTTCATATCCGGGAAAGAAAGCGCCGCCATTCATATTAACTCAGTTGACTATTTCGCATTGAATCGACCCAAAGGACCTTGGATGCATCAAGAACCTAGTTATAAGCCTAAGGACAAATCTCTTTTCGAGATTAAAAAGCATCAGGCTCATTGCGAGAGCATTGATCAACATTGCAAAACACTTAAAAATGGAAGGAGGTGAACTTTGGATTTCTATGAAGCCCTCCTTCTTACACAAAGGTGCCATAATCAACTTTCTCATACGAAAGGTTAGTGTTAACTCCCTGTTTCATCATAACAGCACAACAAGATTATCAAATTGTAATATGTTTAGGCCCAGGAATTCTCCATTCATAAATTGTAGATGTATTATAAAAGTTGAAGAAATCCTTAATTTGCCCTGGGGAATTAGGATTTGCCCTTTTCCAATAAGAAAGAACAAGACTGAGAAATGAAAAATTCATCCTCCTCTATGTGGCTCTTAGGCTCTTATTTATAGATGTTTGGGGACCCTTCTGATGTTGGACTATTGGGCCTGCAGGGGCCTTTTCCAACTGCTTTTTCCTTTGTCTCGGGCGTTTGGCTTCCGGCCGTCTTCGGAGTGCTAACTATAGTCTTCGTAGTCGGGTCTCGGTCAATTGGGGCTCCTTTGGGACTGTTATGGGCTTGCCGATGTGGTGGTCTTCAGATGGCATTTGAACCCTTGGTAACAGTTCCTTAGTGTAGGCTCTCGGACGTAACCTTACGGATGTCTTTCGGCTTTATCGTGAATACTTAGAGGAGCCTGCCCTCATGGTGTATGTAGATATTGCCGGTTCGAAACCGTTGTCGGTCTCTGTACTAGGTGTATTTGTATTGGTAGCCTATATCTCCGCTTGGGTCTCGGTTAGCCTTCCGGTGGAGCTTGGCAATATAGTTTACCAGAAGGTAGCTTCCGGTGATGTTTTTGTTGTCTCTTACGCGACCTTTCGGTACCTGTGCGATAGTTGTTTCTTACCGCGACCTTCGGCACCTGTGCGATAGTTGTTTTGGAAGCTGGTTCCGGACAATCCTTGCGTACTTATGGTTTGGTACCCTCTATGCCATCTGATGTATTGATATTAAGCAGGTTAACACTAATAACCCTTCCGGGTTTTGAGGAGTGGAGATCATGTCTACTTCTTTCTTAGTTTATGACGTAGATGGCCTTTTGCTACAGAACTTCATGTTGAATGGGTACCATCAGATGGACCTTATCGGATGTACGTTGTCGATATTTTGTAGACTCTGAGCACCTTCCCCCTGGGAAGGTGTCGGTTTTCGTTGCTCTCCGACCATTCTCCCCAGCTTGTGGTTCAATCTATTACTTGGCTTTCTACTTTCGAAGATTCTTCTGTGCTTATGTTCTTCTGGTACCCCTTCATAGTCAGCTGGTCTTGGAGTTAATTTTGGTAGTAACAATTCTATGCTATTTTTAAGTAATGTGTTTCCTACACTCTGTGCTTGCTCCATTTAATTGCACATTCACACTAGTTGGGTTAAGTGTAGTTCAAAATCATTTAGTTATATGTTAATACCAATTTATTGTTGTCCTTATATTCCTATCTATTATTAGATATTTTATTGGTCCATAGCAGTAGCACAGAGGTTAAGGACTTTGTGCCATGGTAATAGCGGTGTGAGTTTGAAACATGGAATGACATGCTAAGAGCATACCGTGTGCATATGCTAAGATCAGCCACTTATGTGGTGCTCGCAGACCAGGATAGATGCATTAAGGAGGGGTTTTACGACTCTGATCGGCTTCCCTACTAAACAAATTCAAAAAAAGATATTTTATTGACTGTTAATATATGTTTTACTTTTGTGTTGGGTTTAAATGGATCTGATAATCTTTACAGTGAATTAACATGTGAAAAAACATACCATCTTTGGTAATTTCTTTCTTGTACCTGTATGATGGCCTAAATCTGAATTCACTTGCAGTAGTTACTTTTGCATGAGATTTTATACTAAATATACACTTTTATGGAATTTCATATAGCCCCTACATATGTAAGTGATGTTGCATTATATCTTTTGCATACACGCTAACATTGGTTTTGACCATCTTACAGATTACATTGAACATTTTGGATGGCTTGGTCCAACATTTAACAAGACCGGTTTCTCAGGGTACTAGCTGGCATAATGCATTTCTTCTTTGCATAAAAGTCCAAGTTGTTTATAGGGACGACATAGTATGTATTTGCAAATTCATTTTTTTATGATTGACTAGCTGAATTATTAGTATGATGCAACTATTAAGGCAAACACTTCATAATCCAAGTGTGAATACAAGTGTTGTTGTGCATATGTTATTCAGTCATAATAACTTAGGCATGATAAACACATCAGATCTTTTCTTTCATATAACAATAGAACAATTATATTTTTTAAAAATTATAGCTATGTTGGTGTGCATATGTTATTCAGTCATAATGACTTAGGCATGATGGTACAAATAAAATATGGTTTGCACATGTTTTTGTTTCATAATCGCCTTAGCTAATTTTGAACCTGCCATCTTTGTATTAGCAATGTACGTGCATGAGTACTGGTTGCTGAACTGGAATGCACAAGTTCAATTAAGCAATTATTTCCCCCTTCTGCTAATCATCGTTTGTTTATATTATATTTAAATTCATAGAAAATATAAAGCCATGGTGGATATAGGGTTACTGGATTTCACCCTTGATGCATACGCAAAATGCCACTGTGGCTAGTGAATTTATTGGAAAAAGCTGGAGTGGTGTAAATACCATATGATCCAAGTTTATGTACATGTATCCCTTCTCAATAAAAGTATATAATCTATAGTTTCTCATTAGAATCTTACGACTTGTCCACATATTCCACATGGAGCGACCGAGCCATTAGAAGTAATGGTATGGAAATTTAATGGTCTCTTTTCTCAAGCAAATTGGTACTGAATAGGTGTCGGCGCACTTGTTGGATATGCAGTATTATTCAATTTCATTTACATTATCTGTTTCACGTATCTTGATTGTAAGTAAAACCGATTTTTCTACTCGGTTCTACCAGGTTTCTAGAAAAAAAATTAATAGTATCTTCTTCTTTCCTTCTTTGTGCAGCTATTGGGGGTTCGCAAGCTGCAATGTCTAAAGATTCATTAGAGGAAAAACATTCTAATATAACTGGAGAAATGTCAAATAAAAATTCCAATATTGTTCGGTCTACAATGCATATATTTATACTTGATTTACCTTCTTTACCTTGAATATAAAAACTAAACTAAGACAAGAAATGTAAATGAGATTGCAATGCAAAAGAGTTCATCAAATATCAATTCAGTTCAAAAATAAAGGGAATGGTTCTTCCATTCACTCCGCTTTCAATCGCATTCAGTGATATAAGATACTCTGTTTATATGCCAACGGTACATATATTACTTTGTTAAATACATAAAAAGTGTTTCTTTTTTTCATTTTCTGAAACTGTATATCACTATAAAAAATGAATTACAGGAAATGAAAGCAGAAGGGGTAGTAGAAGACAAATTAGAGCTTTTGAAATGTATAAGTGGATCGTTTAGGCCATGAGTACTTACAACTTTTTTGTACTAGCAGGTTTGCCATCTTTGTTATTAAATTGTTTTGCAAGCACATAAATATTATTTGCTTATAAATAGCTAAAAATAATTTAACAGTGCTTCTTAGTTTATTTTCAGATTTTCAAAGCTAATTCAATAATATATCTAACCTATATTTTATTTGTACTATCACCTATGAAATTCTCCAGGATTGAATGACACTTAGTCGTAGAAGGGACACGATTGGCGATGGTGGATGGGCTTGCTTCTTCGGGATTGAAACAAGTAAAGGGTTCGAATGCTGAAATTGCACTTGTACTCTTCTTTTGAGAAATAAGGTTCTGTGTACTATATAAATAATTAAATGTGTGACTTTATAAATGATGTGAATATGTAATTTGTATTGGTTTTTAAAAATTACGAGTACATGTTGCATCAATGATTGTTTATTAATTTGTTTTGCATCTTCTTAACAACCGGAAAAAATAGTTGTAATATACATTTATTACAATGGTCAATGTCTATTGTAGCTAAGACATATTACAATGGTCCACGCCCGTTGTAAAATATGGTCTTTTACAAAATTTATTGCCCATTGTAAAATATGCTCTATTACAATGTGGCCTAACACAATGGGCGCAACGCCTGTTGCGAAACCCCTGTTACATCGGGTATTGCCCGTGGTAAAAAGGCTGTTTTATTGTAGCGACAAATTAGTAGAAAAAAAGAAAAGATAAATAAAAACGATGACAAAAGTTGGCTAGCTTTTTGACCAAGCCAGTGGAGAATCACTTGCGATCAGATGGACAAGGAGTCAAATACTAATAAGTTCGAGATAGAAATCCAAGCACAAGAAACGCGACTTTGTTGTGCATCTCGTGACACTTAAGCCTTAGCACATAGGCTCGGCTCGTGACCCATGAGCACGACCCGACTAGGGTCCAACCATCACGACCCGACCCCATCTCCAGGAAAGAAGCATGAAGACTTGGTCAAGCTCCACGACAACTACGAACCGAAGATCATGGATCTGATGACATATGTCGATAAATGCTACATTGACCACTTCTCCACTCACTCACTCACGAACTGCTTCAAGATCTTCGGGATGAATGCTATGTGTCTTCGCGGACCACCTACAGCAATTGCCTATAAATAATCTAGGACTTGTCATTTTTTGGGATCTTTGGCACTTGAGAATTCTCCTTCCTCCATTATCATATTTCATTCATACCTAATTAGATTTAACTCCGATTTGCTAAGTTTTATTTGATCGACATTGAGTGATTAATTGTTGTGAGTGTGAGATTGAGTGGAGAACTTCATTGTACTTGTACTCATTCATATAATCAAAATCATACAAAGTGGAAGTAGGCTCGTTAACGGTGAACCACTATAAATTTGGTATGTTTGTTGCATTTCATTTTATTCTTAGGTATAACTCTCTACGAATCAAGATAATTTGGGTGTTAGAACAACTTATTGGCCTAACATTTTGGTTCTTTCATTGAGAAGGAATTCTCAGCATATCAGATTATTATTCTGCTTTTTGGATTTGCAAGTCCGAAAAAGATAGTCCACATTCCTACTGCTTTGTTTTTGAAGACTTCAGTAAAATCAGAACACTATGTCTGCAAATAAATCAAAAGATTCACAAGCCTCTCGAGCGAATGAAGCTAATGAAGAGAATTTCCAAGAGCAGCCGAGGTAGTTTCCTCGGTACACAGCTCTCAGGGGGTGACCAGACCCCAAGAGGGGACCACGAGCCAACCCCAAGAAGGTGTCACGAACCGATCCCAATAAGAGATCACGACCCAGCCTGGAAAGGAGAGTGTGACCCGCTCCACCTATGTTGATGCTTCTGCTCGACCTGGCTCAAATGCTCCAAATCCAACTGTGAACGCTAGTGACCAACTACTTGCCTCTACCCCAGTAATAGAAAGAGATTTTTCTCGTTTACTTGAGATGTTGGACAGGAAAAACGATTCTTTAGAGGCTCAGAGACGTGAAAGTTCCTTAATGCTGGACAACATGACTGCAATGAGTAGACAAATTAACAAGCTTAGAAGGCAGAGAACACCTTCCTCGACTCACCGTCTCAGTGCAGATTATTCTTCCTCTTCTGAAGAACCTGTTCCACTACCATGATGGCCGTATGAAGGGTTTGAGAATATCCAACAAATCCAGTTCGGATCGCTTCCATCCCTTGAAGAAAACGTGCGTCGGTCGGATCCTAATGATACCAATCTGGCTGGCCCTAGGTTACTCCCTATGGAAGGATCTCGAGCAAGACCAAGAGAGGAAAATGTCGTTAGCCTTAATTGGGGCCAACCCCTGCCACCCTCATGCCATGTGACAGACCATGGCCACATGGGGCAGGGAATCTCGTCAAGGACTACAAACTTGGCGAAACTTCCCGGAAGAAGGCCAGGGGGTTCCCGCAGAGCAAGAAGTGCTGACCCTGAGTCCACCATGACTAATGCTAACGTCGAGGCGATTGTGAGGCAGATCATGGAAGATAGCCGAGGATATAGCAACAAAGATTGGGGTGTAGACCGGAGCCATACGCCTTTCACTGATGTCGTACAAGACGTCTGATTCCCGAGACGGTTCAATCTACCAACTATGAACCGTTATGGGGGCAGAACATATCCGGTTCAGCACTTGATGAGATATTCATGGTATATGAAAGCTGCTGCCACTCCAAACGTGGTGAAGTGAAAATCATTCCCAATCTTCCTAGAGGATGTGGCGTTAATGTGGCGTTAATGTGGTTTACTCGGCTACCGCCGCGATCAATCTCCAGCTTTAAAGAGTTGAGCGAAAGGTTTATAAATCAATTCCGACTTCATGCTCAGAGGTCCAAGAATGTCATTGAGCTATCCGTCATTAAGCAACGTCCTGATGAAACTTTGAGGTCAGACTTGGATCACTTTAATTTAGCAGTCACGGAAGTGAGAGAACCTTATGAGCAATCCATTCTGATGGCATTAATTGACAGAGTAGATAAGGATACCGAGTTTTTAGGTACTTAGCTGGAAAACGCCACTAACCAAGGAGATATTCTATGAGAAAGCCAATATCCGCCTACGTCAGGAAGAGATATATGCTAATCGAAAGAAAAAAGCTGCTGATAAGGAAGATACACAGAGTAATGTAGCCATCATGCAGTCTGGCGGTAGCTTTAGGAAGCTAGAGGTCAATGTTGGAAATAAGAAGCACGACAATGACCGCCAAACTGGAAATGACAGCAAGAAAAAGAATCGGAGGAACGATTCATGGAAGAGATCTTGGTTCAGATCTTTTAAATGCCTCACACCTTTGAACGACACGCTAGAGGATATCTACTTGAACACTTACAATGTTCTCCAATACAAAAAGCCTCCACCAAGGGATTGAACGGAAAACGTTCGTGAAACAGGAAAATTCTGTATTTTCCACGAGACCTATGGGCATTCGACGAATGAGTGTCATCATATAAGAGACTTGGTAGAGAAACTTATTAGAGAAGGAAAGTTGGATGAGTATAAGGAAACCTCGAGAAACCGGGGGCAAGGTAGCCCAGGGCAATGTAAAGGGCAGCGAACTCAGAGGGCTACTGCCCAGCAAAAGGGTAAAGGCATCATCATCAATACTATAATTGGAGGACCTCATCCAGCTGGACATACCAACCGGGCAATGGATCAATATGTTAACGTAGCCAAGCGCCCTGAAGTGGGAGTGTGTAGCAATCCTGAAGATACTTCCCCTATAAAGCAGCAGAAAATGATGTCAGATGATGTCATATTCCGTGATAGAAAAAGTATCGGAGTTCAAACCCCTACCAATGACCCTTTGGTGATCACTACCACCATCGGTCTTGCCCTAGTTCATAAGGTCCTAGTAGTTAATGGGAGTTCTGTTAACATTTTATTTAAGAAGGCATTCGACCAGATGAAGCTCGAAGCAAAGGACTTGAAGCCCTACAAAGGTGGATACGCGGCTTCAACGGATCATCAACAGCTCTGATGGGAATTGTTGAATTGTCAGTAACTCTTGGTAAGGTAGACCGCTGGAGAGTGAGAATTCTCCCATTCGTAATTATGGATATTGACTCACCCTATAATTCCTTTTTGGGCCGACTAGCCCTCGTAGAGTTCAGGGCCTATATTGTACCTTGGTGCTTACTATTGAAATTCCCAACCGAAGCGGGAGTGGGAGTATTTGGGGTGATCAAGTGACCGAACGAGCCTGTTATATGGCAGAGTTAAAAATGCTACACAACGGAAAGGACGTAGAGACCAGGGGTACTTCCTCCCCTGTAAAGGAAGATTCAGCATAGCAATTAAAGGGAGCATTTCCGAAGGGGTCGCCCAAGGACCTACCCGAGGACATAGATCCCAGAGAGGATAAGGAACCTGGGGGCATAATGGCGACACCTAGCGACACCTAATGAAACAACTATGGATATTCTGATCGATGATAATGACCCAGTGAAGGTCATCTCAGTTGGACCCTCTTCGAGCAATGGAACTGACAAACTTTTTGAAGGCAAACCTAGACGTAATTGCTTGGACCCACGCTGACATGTATGGGACATCCCCCTCAATCATGAGCCATTCACTAAGCATCAACCCAAAGCATCTAATTGTTAAGTAGAAAAGGCAAATGCTTGGCCCAGAGAGGTCAGTTGTCTTGAAAGAGGAAGTTGAGAAGTTAAGGAGCAATGGATTCATTAGAGATTTGACTTATCCAGAATAGATTTCCAACCCCATCCTGGTCAAGAAGGCAAATGGGAAGTAATAGACGTGTATTGATTTCTCGGATCTAAATAAAGCTTGCCCGAAGGACAGCTTTCCACTCCTTTGAATCGACCAACTAGTAGACTCAAAGGTGGGTCATGAACTTCTCTCTTTTATGGATGCATACTCAGGGTATAACCAGATTCCCATGCATATCCCGGATCAGGAGCATACTAGCTTTATCACGGATTTGGGACTATACTGCTATATGGTGATGCCCTTCGGCCTGAAGAACACCGGAGCAACATACCAGCGCTTAGTGAATTAGATGTTTTGCAATTAGATCGGGAAAACAATGGAAGTATATGTCGATGATATGCTTGTGAAATCAAAGCAATAATTCGACCATATATCTGAAGTGGATGAAATGTTTGATATTCTCCAATGGTATGGAATGAAACTCAACCCTCTGAAGTGTTCATTTGGAGTTGCTTCCGGAAAGTTCCTTCGTTTTGTTGTTAGTTCATGGGGAATCAAAATTAATCTAGATCAGATTACGACAATCAGGAATATCCAAGAACCAAGATAGATTAAAGATGTACAGAGCCTCGCGGGAAAAGTTGCTGCATTAAGTAGATTCATTTCTAAAGTTATAGATAAATGCATCTCGTTCTTCGACCAGATAAAACGAGGTAAGCGCAACTTCTGGTGGACTCCTGATTGTGTTGAGGCTTTTCAGAACCATCTGACTCACTTGGAGATACCCCCGATACTATCCAAGTCGGCTGACCACGAAGATTTATTCTTATACTTGGCAACATCATCTCACTCAATAAGCTCAGCCCTAATAAGAGAGCAAGCTAAAATTCAGAGATCGGTGTATTACGTGAGTAAGAAGTCAGCGACAACAGAATGCAACTACCCGAAGATAGAAAAACTTGCATATAGCTTGCTGATCGCATCTAGAAAACTTCTACACTATTTCCAAGCTTATTCTATCATCGTATACACCGATCATCTACTCCGACAGTTCTTGCAGTGACCAGAAGCATCCGAAAGGCTACCCAAATGGAATATCAAGTTAGTCAATTTGATTTGAACTTCCATCCACGAAGATCGATATAGGGGAAAACGTTGGCTGACTTCATTGACGAGTTCACTATCCCTAAGGAGGATGTATCAAGTGGAGAAGCCGACCCCTCAGAACGATGGTTCGAATCCAGCACCTGGAAGCTATTTACCGACGGTGCTAAGAATGATATACGGTCTGACGCCGTAGTTGTCCTAGTTACTCCTGAAGGACGATTAATCTACTATGCTCTAAGATTAGTGATCCATGCCACTAACAACGACTCCGAGTATAAGACCCTGATTGCCAGGATAAAACTCGCAAAGGAGTCTGGAATAACAAGGTCGGACATTTCCTGCGACTCCAAGATAGTGGTAAACCAGGTTCAAAAGGAGTTTCTATCCAAGGGGCCAAGACTTATATCATATTTGAGAGAGGTAGAAAAGCTGCTAGGTGGTTTCGAATACCACAGTATCTCCATATCCCTCGGATAGAGAATCATAAGGCAGATAAATTGGCCAAGCTATCCAGTTCTGACAATCCTAAGGACACGGAAATGGTCCCGATTGAAACATTAGAGACTCCGAGTATTGATCAGTTGGAAATTAATCTGATACTGGAAACTAAACCAGAAAAGGAATCGTGGATGACACCCATAATGAACTTCTTGATCAACAAAACTCTCCCAACTAAGAAAAGTGAAAGGCGTGTTGTTATTATGCAGGGCGAAGTTCTTTATCGACAAGGATTATTGATGCCACTCCTCTGGTGTATAGCCCACGACGACAACAAGCAGGTACTAAAGGAAGAACATGAAGGTGAATGTGGCGAACATATTGGAGGCCAAACGTTGGCTAAGAAAAATATTGCGGTACGGTTACTTCTGGCCAACTATGAATAAAGGTGCAGCTAGCTACGCACGGTGTTGCGACAGGTGCCAGAAATTTGCAAAGATTCCCAGAGCAACCCCCAGCCAACTAAAGACAATGGTGAGCGCGTGGTCGTTTGCCGTCTAGGGAATTAATATTATTGGAAGCCTACCAATAGCCAAAGTCAAAGAAAAATTTGCAATCGTAATCATGGATTACTTTACGAAATGGGCCGAAGCAGAACCATTAACCATGATCATGACAAAGTGAGTGATATACTTCATCGTCGGAAATATCATATGTTGGTTTGGGATCCCGAAAATCATTATAACTGACAATGGGACCCAATTTGATAGCATAGAATTTTGATATTTCTACCACAGGTATCATATCGAGAAAAGATACACTGCCATAGTGCATCCGCAATCGAATGGGCAAGTGGAAACGGTAAACAAAATAGTTTAGTCTCACTCTACCACCAGCTCTTGAAGAACAGAGTGTAGATGGGACAATAAAATAAATGACAAAACCACCAGCGCTCTAACTCTCACGATTCGAGAGAGAGTATAAAGGACAAGAAATGAAACGTCCATAAGGCGTGAAGGTGCACCACGATTGAAAAACCACCTTAATCTCACTCTACCCTTGGCATCTGATGGGAGAGTAAAAAGGCTCTAGGGATTGAGTGCCACAAATGAACTCCTACCCTACTGAAGGATTGGGGGCAAACTTAAATCTGAGTTCGAATTCTATCCTGGGCATACGACCGGAGAGTATAAAGGAATTCCGATTAGATGCCACGAAAGGGCTCCTACCCCGTTGCAGGACTAGGGGCAAGAGTGAAAGATGAACCCGAACCCTTTATTTCCGGACATGGGGGGAAATACATAGTTAATCCTAAACAAGCCTTGGCCAGGCACCATGTTAATGATTGATTGCACATATATATACACATCACGATGAATGCAACGTGATATGATGCAAAAATTTTAAATTTCCCTATAGGGATGATTTACGATGTGGTTTTGTTTATAACTTAGTTATGACTTGAATGTTTATGTACATGACTAAGTATGACAAATTTGCTGGTACGCAATGATGCAAAAGAAACGTAACTTTTATTTACTAAATGCAGGTTTTCAAAATGAGACTGGTCAAAATGCGAGGGCCGCGCTCGCGAGAACTACAAGGTTAGTGGAAATCTAAAAAAAACACGAGCCAATGAACTCTACTTGGGTTTTGGAGACGACTTGGATTTTTTCTCTTTCTTCTGCTTTTTCTTTCCTCCTTATCAACATCATAAATACTGCGCTTTGTCCCTTTCTCTTTCTCCGGAGGAGGACCCTGTGGAGTGCCTGAGGACTGGGATGCAAGCCGAGTATTTATTGACTTAGACAGTTTTATAATCAACCAAGACCCAAGGGCGACCGCAGCGAGGGTTGGAATGTTCAAGGGCTCTTCCTTAGACTTAGCCTTCAAAAGCTCATCATTCTTAGCCTTCCTCTCATCTAAGGTCATGATATCCTCCTTCTCAGTACCCCCCATGATAACAACATCCTCCTCTTCATCTCCGTCATCACCATCAGTGTCCTTCAGAGCTCTAATTATCTCATCATCTTTAGGAATCTCTGTGCTTGACGATATAATGGCCTTCTCGACCGCCTCAGCCTATAGTTGCTTCTCTCCAATTCCTTCAGTAGGCCTGGCACCTAAATTCCGAGTAGCAATAGTTATTAATTTAGGAGAGAACATGGTCCTCTCAATTGTTTGCTCCACAATTTGATGACAAGTTATAACGACTTTGAAAACTATGGAGATAATGTAGAGATACATTCCGTCGATTGCTCGCTTGGAGCTGTAGTAGAAACCTCAACAAGGGGAGGAATAGGAACTTCAGAAATTAACGGGTCATCAGGATTGTACTCCTCGACCTCAGCAGCCTTGAATACAGCGGCTAAGCTAGAACCTTCCTCAACCAGATTCTTACCCTTGAGCTTACACTTCTCCTCCTCCATGGATTCTTTAATTAAATGCCTCCTTTCTGCTAAGCTCTCAGGTTCCTCAACTTTGAGATAAGTTTGCATGAGCTGGTCCTCATCAATAGCTTCAACCTGTAAACGTCGCTTTTCACCTTCAACAATTTGGTCTCATACCTCGACTACAGTGGTAGGATAGTTCTCTATCCATGAGATGTCTCAGGTTCGAATCACCTGAGCAAGGAAGTCTATCAGCAACTTATCGAACTCTTTTATCTCTTGTTCAGCCATGGCAAGTTTAGTGTTAGCTTCAGAAGCAGACTTGAAGGTTGTATCAGCGTGTCCTTCAGCAAGAACTGCTCTTTCCTCGGATTGAGCTAGCTATGCCTTCAAACTTGCCATTTCCTTCTTCCAATCAACTTTTTTCTTAGCAAGGCGATCATGTGATATTTTCAGCTCGATTTTTGTTGATCTGAGGTCCTCTATCTCTTTTCTCATGGTTTTACGCTCCTTGCTATTTGAGTCAAGCTCAGTGTGGAAACGTCTCTCCACGTCCACAAATTGCTTCTTGTAATTTTCGGCATCCTATTGAGCCAAGGAAAAATGAGCTTGGTTATCTTCCAGTTCTTTCTTGGCCTTATACCTGGCCTTTATATCGTATTCAGCCTTTTCTTTAGCGTCAACCACATCCACTTCAAGATGGCGGATGATATCGGAGATCTTTTTAGCATACTTCTTCATTTCACGATATTGCTTAGCTACAACACCTACTTGGCCCATGACCTGTGTGTCCCAGTATTTGGGAACTGGTTCGAGATTTGGAACAAAGTGCATGTTCCCATAGTGAAAATCTGGAAACCATTCCTTTAAAAGTGCCAATCTTTTCTCATTTTCTGTAGTAAGAACTATCAGCTGTGTAGTGGTAATGTCGACGATACGCTGTTTAGACGGGATAAGAGCTTTCTTTCCCTTTTCCAACTCTTTGCTTGGGTCCTTACGCTTGTCTTTAGAATCATAATGCTTTTTTGTAGATTTCTCCTGAGGATGGACATGCTTTGGAGGGATCAGAGCTTTAGGCAGTTGTTTGCCTCCCACATGCTGAATTTGATGACTATGATGCTTCTTGATATCGTGCCTTAGGAGAGAACGAGAGCGCGAAGAATGAGGTTGGTGGGAATCTTAGTGCTTCTTGCTATCTCTCCCGCAACTGTCACCATGGTCATGCCCGGTAACGGGATTGAATCTGGGCGTGTACTTGCGAAGTTCCCAATGAGAATAACGGTGACAGTCATTTTTCCTGCAAAAACAACAGACAAGTATAAAAATCATGGGTCAATGCAGTATATATGGGTCGTGACGTGCGGTGCATATGGATCCCCCCAACGGAACAGAGACTGGAGCCAAGCTAGTCTGTACAGTATCTCCTCAGAAGCATGAAAGAAAGACCCTGTTCCAATATCCTCAGAAGTTTAAATATCATCTGGCAAAGGAAGCTTAGCTAAATCTCCAAATATTTGTTCTTCTATTTGTAAGTCATGAGTTGGAGGTTTAGTTGGTGGCGGTGTTTGTGGAGTGGGTTGCCTTCCAGGAATGGAAGCGTCTTTCGGCTCTTTGCCCTGAACTTCACTCGCAGTATACACATTCAGATCTTCATCATCTTGGACACTCATCGGTGAAGGACTTTTAGGAAGCTTAGTTGATCTTCTAATTTTTGCAGTCACCTGTCTTTTGGTTGGGCGCATGCTACTAGATTCCCCAGGAACAGGGGCTATAGGAACGTCAGCTGGGGGCATATACTTGTAGGGCTTGCCTCCTTGACCGAGGCCTCGTTTTTTATCCAGAAGTTGATTTTTATGAAAGTTCTCGTCAACTTTTCATTTCTTGATCCTAAGAAAATCGGACTTGCTTTCCTTAAGGTGGGTAAAACGGTCTTCGTATATTTCTCCCTCTTGCTTCTTGGGATTGGGAATTGTAAAAGAAAAAGAAATATTAGTGCACTGATTTATGTAGTTCGAGCAGACACTTAAGGATATGAAACTTACTTGGCCACAGCTACCTCCTCGCACATCCAGTTTGGTGCTTTATATAAAACTACTCAAATTTAGCATTGCCTAAATTATTGTGTCCATTAGTCAGGAATTTCTAACTGAGGACAAATTCGAAGAAGACAAAAGAGGGAGTCCCTGTGAAATGATGTTTAAAATGGAAGTAGAAGTTAAAATCTTCATAAAAGAGCTCAGTATCGAGAATTTCTGCGTATGTGTCGTACAAGCTTTATAAAGCAGCATAAGCATTGGGGTGAAGCAACATGGGAGCAATACACAATCGTCTCAGAATGTCGATGACGAGTGGATGAAATGGAGGAATAGCGCCAATCGAACACATGACCTTGCTAATGGCTATATACCCTTCCGTAGCAGAATGGGGCCTATTTGTTTCCTCTGCAACTTTAATGTCGTCCCATGGAATCTCGTTCTTTAAACATATCCTCTTTAGCTTTATGTTATCAAGTGTAGAAGCTATGGAGTCACTCGGATTGACTAACTTTACGGCACTCTCGAACCCATCGAGAGCACGATTATCTCCAATTCCACTCTCTTTTTCTTCTTACTCAAGTGATGTACTTTCAGATGTTATCGATCCTATGTCGATATCTGTTTCATATTCTGATTTGGAAATATCTCAGTCTGGATCCGAAGGGAGTACATCAGGGTCTTAATAACTTAAAGGTTCCGGAGTTGTACTCTTATCTGATAATCTTGTTGAACGCTGACATATCTGTTGTGTTGATGAACAAATATAAAAGGAATTAGAGTATAGTTGCCCATGACCCCCGTGTGTGTAAGTGCTAGTGTGTGCTTGTGTGTGCAATACTAAAAGGAAATAGTAAGAAGAAAACTGGATGAGCATGCAATTGGTCGTTATACATCGATGAGTTATATTGATGTCCAGTCCAGATCGATTTGTTTGAGGGCTCTAACCTAACTGTTCGTGAATTTGCCAAAGTTACGATTGATTCTAAACTAGAGTATATGTTAGCAATCTTGGTTAATTCATGTTTCCGAAACCAGTGCAAAATTATCTCGAAGATAGTTTCTCATGATTAAACTCGGTTCGCCAATATGGTTCCGTTCATGTATAATTCTACAACAAAAACACCATATTACAACTTTAATTTTACAACGGTTGTAAAATCGCCGTTGTAATAAATGTTTTTACAACTTTTTTCCAAAAATGTTGTAATAAACTTATTTTTAACAATTGTGTTATTTTGACAGTTGTAATAAAAGCCTATCACAACTTTTATTTTTTGACTGTTGTAATATATGACTACACTACAGAAAAAAAACCATATTAATAATTAATAAAAATTCGATAATTAACAAAAATATTAATACTCAATAACTATTTTTTAATAATAATAATAAATAGTTTATTTGAAAATAAGTAATAACTAATATTAATAATTTCTTTTCGCTATATAATAATTAATAAATAATAATTATATATTATTATTAGAAATTAAAAATAAATAAATAAAAATTAATTTTTAGTATTGAATAATTAATTTTAGTAATCAATAAATAAGAAGTAAGAATCACTAATTAAGAAGTAATAATTAAATAATTACTTTTAAATATTTTATTAAAAATTTCAATCAATTTATATAATATTCTATTACAATTTTTCATAAAATAAAAAAAGAAAAATTATAAGATTAATAAATAGCTATTATATATTATTTAACTTACCATATTAAATAACTTTCAAAATAGTAATTAGTGGATGAGATTAGTGGTCCACACTTCCCTCCGTATTAAACATTATTTACATATATACAATATATATATATATATATATATGATAACCCAAATTTTTGTAGCTTTAAAGTAATATTATTTGATCGATAAATTTATTTATATGTATGAAGATATAATATGATTCATTGCACATACATAAGTATGAACTGTAAGTTGATAAGAAAATACACATGTTAGTTGTGTATTGTGTGAAACAGGAAGATTTGGTTAAGTGTTATAATATGGGCTTAAGAGGGTTAATAAAAACCTATGGACAAAATTTTCATTTGGCAAGAACTAAAACCCTAGCCGTACCTCTAAAAAAACATAAATAAAAGAAAATTTGGCCATCAGTTTTCATTTTCATTCTCTCGACCAAAAACTAAAAGAAAAACAGAAATGGCCGAAGCCCTAGAAATCGAATTAGGGAATTCAACAAATCGACCAAGGTCTCACATCAAATAAAATGGATTTGTGAGGGAAAAGGTTTCCAGAGGGAAGCGATAGCAGATCTGGGGAGATCGAAGCCCAAATCGAGGAACTACGGAGAGAAATCGAGATCTGGAGGCTAATCGGGTTTAAGGTTAGTGTATTTTTCCTCCTTTAAGCAATAAGACCTTTTATAGGCAGCCGCTTTACTTTTATTTCACTCTAGTATTGTCATGAGCTAGTGTGCATGATATTGTTTGATTGCATGATTTTGTTTGACTGATTTTGTGAATGGTTGTTATGTTGGTTTGAATAGAAAACTGTCGTAGTTAAAGATTGATGCCTGATCCGACTGTTGTATGGTTGCAAACTCCATATGGATCTGTTATAAAGTTAAAAAGAGATTTTATGGAAAATGATTAGAGTGAATCTGTAAATAAAATGATATTTTCAATCCAGAAAGGTTTTAAGGGCTATGGTGATTTATGTCGCAGTTAAATATTTGCTAACTTTTGCGTTATTTGCATATGGAGTTTAGTTAACAATTAGTAGTGTTGTGTACATTGAAAGTTATATGTTAATTTGGTAATCCTGTAAGTCTGCATTGGGAAAACTGTATCTATTAAACTAAAAAGTTATGTATTAATCAAGTTGTATGAACTGATTGAAGTGTGTAAATATATATGTATATGTTCTGTGTACTTGACGCAAGATATGGGAAATGTTATATGAAAAGTGTTTTTAGACACTCTTGTGTCACTGACGTATGCCTATTATACAAATCAATATATGTACATGCAGTTCAGTACACAGGAGGTTTCATAATGAAGAATATGTATATTTATATGTAGTATGGGATGGGTTTGAAAAATGTTTTGGTATTGTGAAAACGCTGGATGATAATATATATATATATATATATATCTGTGTATATGTACAAGTATTCATAATGTAAATATGGGTCAGTTTCATAATGTATAGTCAAATGCATTGTTTGGTATCAATATTACTTAATAATATATGTGTTGAGTATATTATTTTGCTACCTGTTTTTAAGAGAAGTAATTTGGTAAATAACAAGTTTCGTTATTTTAACCTTGTTTAAGCTATGTGATTAATTATTTTAATTGAAGAAATTGCATGATGCATGATAACTAGAGCTCATACTGCTAGAGTTATTTCAAAAAAAAAAGTGAATGGAAAAACGTTTTAAGGATATAGTCATGCACTTGTTATCACATAATAGTTTATTTTAAATTCACTATGAGTAGGAAAAATCCAGAGCATGTTTACAGTCATTGGTAAGATCCCAATTACGTTTCTTTGTTAATTTATTTGGGTATTTATATGCAGAGGATGATACAAGCATTCCAACAGATATCAGATTGCCGATTTTGCGATCCTTTCATCGTTATATGTATGACCATGAATGACATTTCTCATGTATGGTATTAAGATTTTTAATTAGGAATAACTTTATTATTCCTTTCATTACAGGTTGCTAAGACACTAGGTGTATTTGTGGAAACATGAGCATGCTCGAATTTTGGATTTCTTTTCTTCTTTAGCTGTTAGGTACACATGAGTATACTTCTAGTTTATCTTAGCAACAAACATGATATGAAAATATCTACTAGTAGTCTGATAATAACAAATACAGTAGATATGCTTGTTTATTAAATGTTTGATCTTAGAGCTCAAGCACCCATTAAACACGTGCTTGAGGCCCTAACGCTTTGTTGAATACGTGTTTGGTCCCATTATTCATTGGAAACTTCATGTTTTTTAAATATTATGTTTGAGATGCTGTTGTGACCGAGTGACTGAAATCGTTTCCTTATTTAATGATTACTTATGTACATTAAAGTACACATCTTGTAGGGCATAATAGTGAATATGAGTAACAAGTTAAGTTTATGAAAGTCCAAGTGTAGATGCTAATTTTTTTTTGAAAGTCCAAGTGCAGATGCTCTTTTTTTTAGAAGTTATGCAACATCCAATTGTTTAAAAAGGGGCTTTGGACCACATGCAGTTCATGCTATCAGGTACATTAAGCATTATTGCTAAGTTTTGGTATTGTTGGCTTAAAAACACTTTTTGTTCTTTTTTCTAACAACAGACATATTCTTATGCAATAGGTTTAATCACTGCAGTAAACTTGCACCAAAAAGATAAATGGTGTAAAGATTTCTTTGTCTTCGACTAGTGTACTCCCGTAGGATATGCAATTTTTTGTGGATAACTTGTGCTTGTACTAAGTTGCTTTGTAACGGTCAAGTATGTAATAATCTACGAAATGTTGTCTAAAACTTATTGTTTGTAATACTGAATATTTGAGTATTTTAATAAATTGGTTTGCAAATAACTATAATATCGGATTTGCTTATGGAGTATTGCTCTATTTAGTGTATTGTTCTTTTCAGTAGCAAAAGATGTTTATTTTTTTTAAAACCCAAATGTCAATCACAATGGTGCATAACAGTTGTATTAGATTTTATTACAACGGTGCATAACTGTTGTAATAAAGTTTATTACAATAGTGGAAAAAAGTTGTAAAATATACATATTACAACAGTGTTGCAACAGTACAAATAAGTTGTAAAAGATATTAGTCTATTACAACTTCTTAATACACGACGGTTTGCCCACTGTTGTCTCGCAATCATGCATTACTTTCGATTGATAAGTCGGCTCCCCCCCTCCTCGCATGTTGTCCATGACTTGATCGTGCCATCTGCTCCATTCACGGAAGATCCAACTCATATATGGGGATGGGTCTAGTACATCGGGTCGGCTCTCACGACCAGGCACACCTCTTCTCCAATCCCCTCGCGTACCATATCCATGAAAGAGCCTTCGATGATAAACTTTTCTCAAATCACTTCTTTGCCCTGCCTCGCATGATCCTAACTCCATCCATATCTTTTCATCTCACGAATTGTCGTGGATATTCACAAACTCAAAGCCCAAAGTCAGACTATCGTACTTACTAAAGCTCTGGCTCCCAAGTGCAAGAATGTCAGCTACCTAATCTGCCGCCTGAAGGTGGAAGGCACCATGAATGTCGGTGGCAAACTTTGTAGGGGATAAACCAAAATCATTAGTAAGGGACACCGATAGTAAAGTCTAGATCACAACAACAATTGAAATGATCAAAAACTCGAATTTCTTTTACCTATGAAATCGATTCGGAGATTTGAAGGATGATTTGAATTTGGGGGTTAGGGTTTTGAGCATTTGGAAAAAATGGAAGCAGTAAGAAAGATAAATAAAGAGAAGTTGAGATGACTTATATACAATGGACATCGGACCGTTCGTATCCTCCATTACTTGACCGTTTGGTTCAGCCCAAGGACCTTGTGGGAGATAGATAGGCCTCGGCCTGGAACGATACACGTTCCGATATGAAAGAAGGCCTTACTAGGCACGCAAGCGGCTCAAAAGCACCAGGCCAATCTGTTCTGAAATTATTCAAAGCGGTGCACACCTACATGAATAAAAGTCCCCGAAGTGACTGGTCAAACAATTGAAATTTCACGAGATCTCAAAGAATTTACCTGATGGACTATTTGCAATATGGATCGAAGTTGGAAATCGACAAGTGCGCCGAAATTATTGGAAACTCGATCCAGTATTTATACTCATTTCAGGAAATCCGAAGACATGATTTCGTGAAATGATGTGACCATGCAAACCGACGCGACTGTCAACACTCAACATTTCAGGAATAGACACTCCGATAATTTTCGAAGCACGTTTCATCCTTGATAAAACATACTTCGAGGAGGCAAAAAATTGGCTAGCTTTTTGATCAAGCCACTAGAAACTTAAACACTTGCGATCAGATGGACAAGGAGTCAAATACTAATAAGCTGGAGATAGAAATCCAAGCTTAAGAAACGCGACTTAGCTGTGCAGCTCGTGACACTTAAGGCTTAGCACATAGGCTCGTCTCGTGATCCATGAGCACAACCCAGCTTGGGTCCAACCATCACGACCCGACCCCTTCTCCAGGAAAGAAACATGAAGACGTGGTCAAGCTCCACGACGAAGCAAAGATCACGGATTTGATGACACGTGTCAATAACGGCTACATTGACCACTTATCCACTCACTCACGAACCGCTCCGAGATCTTCGGGATGAATTCCACGTGTCTTCGTGAACCGCCAGTAGAAATTTCCTATAAATAGTCCAGGACTTGTCATTTTTTGGGATCTTTGGCACTTGGAAGTTCTCCTTCCTCTATTATCATATTTCATTCATCTCTAATCAGATTTAACTCCGATTTATTGAGTTTTATTTGATCGATATTAAGTGATTAATCGTTGTAAGTGTGAGATTGAGTAGAGAACTTCATTGTACTTGTAATCATTCATATAATCAAAATCATACAAAGTGGACATATGCTCGTTAGTGCCGAACCACTATATATTTGGTGTGTTTGCTGCATTTCATTTTATTCCTAGTTATAAATCTCTACGAATCAAGATAATTTCGGTGTTAGAACCACTTATTGGTCTAACAACAATGTTCCATCGTTAATTCCTGTCTCATAAAAAATACCTTAAATGGTTTTTTTGGCCAAAACTTTTTGTCGTTAATCCCTTGGCAATTAATAATGGTTTAACAACACCTTTTATAAATAATAATTTATTATAAATTACTTATCCGTTGGTAAACAGTCAGTAAACAAATTAAACTCAAATTAATAAATAAAATTATATTTTTATTATATAAATAATATCATAACGGAAAACTATCGGAAAACTTACACGAAATTCCATCGCTAAAATTTGACACAATTACCGCCGTGGTTTTTATCGACAATAATGTTATACAGCAAATTCGTCGCTAAAACCAATATAGCAACATATTGGAAACTGATTTTGCCGCTGCAAAATCAGCTTTTTCTTCTATTATCAATTGTTGATTTCGTTTGGGAGATGAACTCACCAAATTTACAGTGCAATTAAGCATTTGAAAAGACAATTCAATGCCACATAGTTTGCCAGAAGCACTAACCAATGCAAGTTGCAATCGATGAGCAAAACAATGCACATAATATGCATATGTACATTCCTCTAAAATTAGCGCTTGCAATCCACCCTAAGCACCTCGCATATTACTATCACCATCATATCCTTGACCCCACATATTTTGAACAAGTATGCCATTTTTATCAAGAAAATTAGAGCAGACTTTCTTCAAAGTTGGCGCTGAACATCAAAGAAACGTTCTCTAATATAACCTTCATTATCAACATATCTTAAAATGATGGCCATTTTCTCGACATTTGATTCATCTTCAGTTTCAGGAGAAAGGGAAGCGGTATACTTGAGCAATTCAAGAAAGTTTCCATGATTTGAAGAATCAGTAGATTCATCATACGGCGCCCATCATCATTTTTTTTTTTGAAATTTTCATTTAAATCGGGTTGACATGGTCCCATTACGTTATAACGAAGACGAATTGCATCTTGTTCCTTAAAATGATACATCCATATTCGTTGTCATAATCCTAGATCATATTTCATGCTATCTTCACTTTTTCGAATTTTTTTGGGCGATCTACAAGATATGAGCTATTAGCCCTCGAATTCAGAGGGGAACTAGGAGATGTAATCACTACAACAAAAACACCATATTACAACTTTAATTTTATAATGGTGGTAAAAGCACCGTTGTAATAAATGTTTTTTGACAACGGTGGTAAAAGCACCGTTGTAATAAATGTTTTTTACAACGGTGGTAAAGGCACCGTTGTAATAAACGTATTTTTAACAACTTTTCATTTTATTAGTTGCAATAGTTGCCTATTACAAACTTCATGTTTATAATATCTATATTTAAATTATATTAATATTTAATAATATTTAATAATTAATAATAAACTTAGGAATCAATAATATTTATTAATTATTATTAAATAATTAATATTTAACAAGTAGTAATTTATTTTAATAGATAATGTAGTTTAACTACTTATTAATCAATAATAAGTAAAAGTTAAATAATAACTATTATTAATAAGTAATATTTGATTTGGTAGTAACTGTTCCAACAGTTTTATTTGAAAATTGTACAAACTTATTTTTAGCAGCTCTTTTTAATAATTTTATAATAGTGGCCTATTAGAAATTAACAATAGCTAATATTTAATAACTAATAATATCAATATTTAAGAATAATTAATAAATAGTAATTATGCTTTGCTAAAAAAATTAGTAATTGTTTCTTAATAATTAATGTTAAGTGTTTTGTAAGTAATAATTAGTAACTTTTACATGATAAGTTTAGGTGGAAACTCGCATCCTTTATAAATCTATGATTTTATTAGTAACTGGTTTAGGTGGAAAAACAAAAATTTGGTTAGAAAATCACGTTCTAAATCAAAATTTAGGAGGGAAACATGAAAATTAAGACGGGCCGCCTTTTCAATTTGACGTCCTTTACTATACCCTAAATTAAAATCATCTGGACAAATCTAAACAAAATTGATATCCCCTTTTGCATTTGACAACCTCCTTTCTAAATTTTAAATCGCTTTCCAATTAATGCATACCTGGATCAAAGCGGATCTACTTCGAATCGAAGCAATCTACTCGAATCGGAAGTCGCTGTGAGCACTTCGTCCATCAAATTTGAGCCGTCTTGCGATGCTTTTGTTATTGATCAACGAGGCTGATGAAGATGCCGATGAAGGTTCTGGACTAAGATCGGATTGCTTGATGATGGCGCGTATGAAGACAGTAGAGAATGTGAGCCTCAACTAGAAGTCCAGCGCAAGCATTCTAGATCGTAATTGGAACTTCCTCAAGCTTGTTGGTGTTTGATTTGTCCTCGGCCCCGAGATCTGATCATCTCAGACCACTTCCACATGCAGCAGGTATTGACCTATTGACAGATATATTTTTTAGAAGTGCAGTTTGTTATTTCTCCAACTTGTAGTATTGATCTTCACACTTGTTGTTTGATGGAGATCGACATCATTGCAGCGGTTACAAAAGAGTATTTGTACACTTGTAAGTTGAACACGCTCCAGGATAAACCATGAGCGGTTAGACTTGTTGATGTAGCTAAGGTGCTCGATCAAATGCTTCTTTACTTTTTTCAAATGTCGTTGTAATTGGAGACAACCTGCAATTGGTATGTGGCTATAGTAGTGCTATTGGTATGGTTTTGAATTCCAGTTCCATCTCAACTTATTTGAAAGTAAAAACAGAATTAATCACATGCGTGCTGTTTTTAGTCCTTGCAGTAAAAGAAAACAAGGACGAAAGATAACTACGAAGAAAAATCTTATATTGAAAGTACATAAACATTGCCATTAGTTTATGCTTAGTAGAGTGTATATATGTGCAAAATCTTTTAATTCTTGAAAATGAACATGTGATAAGCATCATAGTTAAGAATCTTCAGGCATGGGTGCAACATATATGTAATAGCAATAAAATAAAAATGCTTGATTTTTTTAGAAATAAATAATTCATAATGTATGCTGTGAAACAGTAAAGGGCATCCCTAGTATTATGACTTTGGACTATACTAAATGGTTAGAAACTTGTGTTGTACAAATTGTGAATTATAACGTAGTTGCATTTTAATATTTTATATGCAATTGTTGATTAGTATGCATGTGTACTACTTGTACTTTATTATGGTGCACATTACCGTCCATTCCAACCAAGTTATATGCGGAGGATACTGACAGCCTTATACAAAAAGGTTATATGATTTTATCAACATATGCCTTTATGGAGAAGTCATGGGTGCAAGGACAACGATTGCAAATTGTAGCAAAAGGTTATGATAATGACCACTGGTAAATCAGATGTGAAGATTTTCAGATGTGACCATGTAACAAGGCTTCTATGTCTTTTGAGTTCAGACTGCATCAAGCTCTGTAATATCTGAAACTTATTGTTTGTAATGCACGAAATGTTGTCTAAAACTTATTGTTTGTAATACTGAATATTTGAGTATTTTAATAAATTAGTTTACAAATAACTGTAATATTTGATTTGCTTATGGATTATTGCTATGTTTAGTGTATTGTTCTTTTCAGTTGCAAAAGATGTCTATTTTTTTTAAAACCCAAATGTTAATCACAACGGTGCATAATAGTTGTAGTAGATATTATTACAACGGTGCATAACTGTTGTAATAAAGTTTATTACAACGGTGTAAAAAAGTTGTGAAATATACATATTACAACGGTGTTGCAACGTTGCAAAAAAGTTGTAAAAGATTTTAGTCTATTACAACTTCTTAATACACGACGGTTAGCCCACCTTTGTAAAATGTATATTACAACGGTGTTCCATTGTTGTAATAGGGTCATTTTGTTGTACTGAATCCCGATAGCGTAAGTTTTTTTTTTTTTTGAATACAATGAGAATAATGTCTTTGATTGTTTCTTAGACATAGCTTCAAAAAATAAAGTATTTGTTTTATACAAACACTAAAACTAACCATTTCCATTTTAGGTAATTTTAGCATCAAACAAGAAATCAAAACAAACAAATAGGCAATTTCTACCTACAAATGAAATAGTATCTACAAATAAAATTCACATTGGCAAATTTACACAGGCAAATTCATACATATAAAATTCGCTACAAACAAAATTCAGCGGATATAAAATTTGGTGCCTTAAAGTTGAAACTTCTGTTAACTGAAAGAGGAAGCAAGATGGCAGGATGCAAGAGGTGGCTATTGGCTGAAGACCTGGGAAGAGGTGACGCGCTGAGATAAGAGAAGGCCCAATTTTGTTTCAATTTCCATTTCTCGAGCGCATTAGATTTTTTCTTTGAGCATGCGTTATTTTTTAGCATCGGTATTTGATTTTGAGGAAAATCTTAGGTAGGGCAATTGCCTACCCGACCCACTATGTTAGGTCTGTCACTGATCATGTTGCAAACTGTGTAGATTTATTACTTCAAAACAAGTTGAATCTCTTTTTTTTCATAAATGTTTTTCTCTTTGAATCAAAGAGGTTTTCGAGAGCACATTCTTTTGTGATGTTGTGGAGAAAGTTTGTGTAAGTTGTGATCGTTTCCACAAATAAGAATAACATTCGAGATTGATCAAATAATGCTTATGTCAGAGTTTACATAATTTACGAAGGAAGAAAGAAAAGTAGTGTTTAGTGACAAAGTACTATTGCATGTATATACCGAGGAGCCTCCATTAGTGTTGGCAGTTTGAACGAAAATACACATTTTGATCTCAGTCATCATAACCTTTAGTGATCAATTACTGTCGATGAGGGATGCTCTCACACTCCAACATAAATGTGTTGTGGTGGTAATCAATTCAGATGATTTTATGCAAAAAAGTCTGACATACAATTTAGTTTCAAACAAAATTAATTAAATGTATGTAGAAATTTTCTATTAGTCATTGATAAATTCACTATTGGTTACAATACTTTAAATTTACCATAAATAGTAAATCATCAATAAATTGTAGGAAGATGGCACAGTTTTTCTACACATAGTTTCCTATTCTTTAACAGAAAGATTCCTAGCAAAACTCGAAAATTTGCATTTTTTCTACAATTTTTTTTTATCATTTTCATATTTTGCTTAGCAAAAATGAATAACGATAAGGAACTTGTAGAAATATGCTATTGATATTCCATATCTATTATGTGCGTTAGTGCATGCCCATGAGATCTAGGCACAATGAGGCGAACTAATATGAAGGCATAGAGACTCACAAAGCTACAAACCTAGCAAAGAGAGTCAAAGTTAATGGAATTAATGGAAGGTACAAACTAGATGCAACTTGCTTAGTAGATTCACAAGCACAAACATGGTTCATTGGTCCCCTCGCTTGCTCTGCCTAATAGATCCATAAAATTATGTGTCTTCAGAATGGTTTGATTGTTTGGTGATAGGAATACACCAAACAAGAATTCCTATATGGTTGTCCCTACTTCGAACATGAATTCCTATTCGGTAGGCGGTACAGAATATAAGAATTCTTTTTTGTTATATGATATTACTAGACAAGATATCTTGTCTTGAATACACTAAATAAAATATCTTGTCTAGTGTGAGATATTAGCAAATAAATTATGTTGTTTGGTATTAGGTACATGGAACAAAATAACTTATTCGAGCGTTTAATCATGACTAAGCAAAGAAAGAGAGGATTCTAGCCAGACCAAGGAAGTGTAAGAAGGAACATATCCAAAAAGATGTCTAAATCCATCTACTAAGCTAACTTCCTAGAACATACCCATTTCAACTGAACCAAATAGAATTTTTATGATTTGAAATCTAGGTAGGAAATATGATTATATAAGCTATTTACAGAAATATACTGGACTGAACGAATAACGTATTGTAATTACCCAGTATACCAGGGCTGTCCTTATGCTTTTTTCTCCTATAAATATCCGAGCATCTAACAATTATGAATGGGACTTATTGGAGCCACCAGACTCTACCGATAAGAAATTACTAAACAAAACCAAGGAGTTCCAATATTTGAGCACATATAATTGCATATAACCCCAAATACTTGTAAATACTAAAAAAATAAGAATGGAAATAAGAATAATGTGATGGCTTCTCTACATCTCCAATATCTAAATAGGGAAAATTTCACAAAATTATATCATATATCCCATAATTCATGAGATAAAATATAATAATAACACATAATTGATACAAAATGGGCGAGATGGTAAATAGATGATAATTAACCATAACCAGTAGTGTAGTAGATCCATAATGCAACATAGTGAAAATAGAGTCATACACGTGAAAATAACTTAAAGAAATATGTCTTTAAAATAAAAGTACTACTGATGTCCACAGTAGTGAGCAATAGAAAGTAAAGGAGAATATAATAATAATATATAAAGTAGTCTCCTGCTTGCCTACTGATCAGTTACTCGTGCTCACTCCTTGACTGCCTTTAGTCTGCTTATTTAAGAGTACCTAGAGTAATAAGAAGCAGTGCATAAAACTACAGGACATACAAAGTATGGTATTAGAGATAGCAATCTCAAATACTAAAGTAGAGTGATTTAGTAGGTATGGAAAATCATACCTGACATGTCTCTAAATCTAAAGTGTTAGAATATGTAATAATGTACTTTACTCTAAGGTTCTCATGCACTAGGCGTAAACAGATGTGTGCATGATAAGGTAATAGCAAACAATCAAGCATAGGCATCCAGTCTCACATTCATCAATCAGTGCATTGAGTATGCGATACTCAATAATTTGATCACCAAATCCATCGAGGCACTCGTAGGTCCTACAATGATAGACTCCAATAGACTATCACTTTGTCCTACCATGATGGACTACAACACATAACCCTACCCAGTTCAAAACATCGATAGGCTCTAGGTTCCGGGCTAATCAAATCAAAACATGGATTGACTATGATCCATCCTTGTTCCTATCCCTCGAAGATGTACCAAAATTGCGAGAATTGATAACTCATTTGCATACATTATTTGCAGCAGAATCCACCATAAGATCGCCTATAGGACACCTATATGAAGTCGTCGCTATTTGGGGTGTGACGACCGCCCCCATGACTTTTGCACTAATCTGAGGGGAAAGTGCATTGTATGATGTGCTAGGCCGATATTGGACAATCATCAAAGAATAATAGCTCGAAACAAAATCTATCGCATGACTCACAGCACTTGGATAACATATAACAGAAAATATACAATAGGATATACTAGAGAAGCATAACGGAACAGAAAACTCAATATCAATAACATCTTACAGTCACCAATACAAAACAACTACATAAACGAATATCTGTACATCAAGCCTCATTACATAATTCTCAGAGTATCAACATTCATCAACATACAATGGATTTAACAAGTATTTATATTATAGAAATAATACGTCAACTCCTGCTCGTCGTCGCGTAGCATCATTGGCACCAAAACATGTCACATGCTATCTCGGTCTATTCACTAATGACATTGATGAGCAACCCAAGGTATTAAAAGGAAACATAAAATATTGAATCAGACAACAGTCTTAGTGAGAGATAGAATAACTATCAATAATTACATGGGATATAAGAGTGCAAATAGTTCAACATCTGACAATCCTTCCAACAATATAGTTAGCATGTGATAATCATCTATAACATGCCACTCCAAAATAGGAAAATGATATCCCCCAATTCGGCCTCTCTTCGACGTGCAACAGTGATAGTCTACCCTGAGAAATAGAGAAGAAAGCATACAATCAACCATAGAATCCATAACAGATAATATCCTAGTTATCCCCGATTAAACCACGATTACGTCAACCATCGAAAAACCGGCCGTTGTCATCCGTTTAGAGCTAATGGAAACCATGGTTCTAGTCAAACTGCCATAAGTCACCTTATATATGTCTGCCTCCGTCTAAGACAACTAGATCCATCTTGATCCAAGGTACATGATCCGTCTGATCCTAATGGGCGTTCGTACGATACCTCTTCTTTGAGTCCACTAGAATATTTGATTTTCAATGATTCCTTGGCACTTCCAAACTCATGAGCCATCCACCTTGATGACTCCATCTTTTAGTTCGAGTTGCTTCTCAAACCAATTCCACTATCATCCACGATCAACTCCCGCTGGAGTCAATCTATCATCTTACTACATCGTGCATCATCCCATGATCAACATCACATTTATTCAAACTACAACCACTCAGCCTTGAGGTAACAATCAAAGCATTAACCACCTTTGAGTTTCACTTAAAACATCTGAAATCCTTTGGCTACAAAACTTCATCAACAACCTCTAGAAGACAACATCATCATGCACACAAAATTTGGGCTTCCCACCAAGCACTATGATGGATCGGTATCGGTCCATACACTTAGTCAAAAATTGAATAAGTGTTCAATCCCTCGAACTATATCCTCAAGCACTTCTTACTAGCCCATTCTCGAAGCCAAATCCCTTTCCGATGAATTATCCTATCGGTCCATCAACCCATACTCGAGCTATCAAACTTCAACCCATCCAAATCACCTCAAACTTTGCAACCAACTTCGATTTAACACCACGATTCCACTTTCCAAAATTTATCATCATCCACACAACTCTGATGAATATGTACCAGTCTATCGACCTTGGTCTGGTACCGGTCATCAAAGTTAGCATATTTTCGCCTCGAATTTTTTTAGCACCCTTCTTATGTCCATCAGAGCTCCTTACCAAGTTTCAATTGAATCCGATCATATGAAACTCCAATTTGTTCCGATCTTTAACTTTAAGTTTTACGGCAAACAATTCTAATAAACAGTTCGAACAGTGCATACAGCTCTATCGAAAAAATAGTTCATCTGACCTTAGTCATAAAACAAGCACATTGAAACAACCCAAATTTTTAACAACCAATAATTAGTTAATAGATTAATTAATTAAGAATTAAAATGATAAAATTAATATTTATTAGAAAAATATTTAGAGTTAAGCAAAACATACTTTACCGTTGCGTCCGTTACGAAATTCTAATTCGGGTAGACTTTTAGTTTGAGTAAATCAGACAAGAAATGAAGAAGTTATGAGCCAAAGAAGTTGGGGCATAATTTAAATAATTAAATAAACAATCAGCTTAGAAAAGCAATAGTAAGTGGGCGGCCCAGCCTAAACAGGGTTGACACATGGGTCGACCCAGGTCTAAGGCAAGTTAGAAAAGCAATATACATTTATGTTCATTTGATGTTCATGTTTATTTGATGTTCAGATGGGAAATGGACATGTTATTGTTAATTTAATAGGGAAAACATGGCACAGATATTGGAATCACATGTTAATTGACACTAATTTGTAGACATGACAATTTGCCATCGATATCAGAAAACATGTAATTTGACATTAAAATGGGAAACACTTTCATTCAACGTTAACTTGGAAAGTATGTTTATTTAACGTTAGTACCGAAAACACGTTAATTGTACTTAATATGACATTAAGTAAACTTATTGGAAAAAAACGTGTTAATTAAAATGAGTCATACATAATATGACATTAAGTAATTTGTATGGGAAAACATGTTAATTGGAATAAATGGTATTTAATTGGAAATTAACATACAAATGGAGAACATGTGAGTTATACTCAATTTCATACTAAGTAAATATGTCATAGGTAAAAAATAAGGATCAAACGTAATTAAGTAAAATGAGTTACTATAATATGTATATACGTATGAGTAGGGGCTTGTCTGTTTGGAGCAGAGGTTGTACACATAATAACATTTATATGAAATGCCATTTTACAACCATGCTTATTAATGAACTTAAACCGGCTAATTTAAACTAGTTAATTAGTAAGCTAGGAGGTCCCACGTCTTGCTTTGTACCCGATATTGAGACTCTTAAAATCTTAATTGAGGGCACAAACTTAGGGGATAGCTTGTGTCAATCTTGTTGTGTGGAATCTATAGCTTTCAGTATCCCTCCTAATTACTTGTTTCTGTCTGAATTTGTAGAAGTGAAGAATAGTCAATCTGCCTGATCATATTTCTATTATTTTTGTTATCATCATTGTCTTTTTATAAGAATAGTCAGTCCTTGTTATTAGTTCATATTAGCTATTGTTCACCTTTCGACATGTATAGACACCTACCCTTTTATGACAATAGAACCACTATTTATTTGTTTTACTTAACTTAGTAAATCGAGCTGGTAATCACAGCAGCTCACCAGGCTTTATGTCTAACCCATTTCCTTTCTTCCTTTCTCTTTCTTTCCCACGGGCTTACGAGAAGAACGTACATAGTTCAGATTTCTTTGTTAGCTTTGTCGTGATGGATTTCTGCAAGTTGGATTACTTCATGTTCTCTTTCCAAGGTTTGGTTGTATCTTTTTGGCTATATTTGAGGATAATCTTATTTTACTCTAATGTTGTTTTTAACTGAGATTTTGAGACATGACAATTTGTAACTGTTTAGTTAAATGAAACTAACATGGATTTGTATTTTGTGAAATGAAAATTTCTTCTTCTGCATTAAATTTATACTTTTATGTCTTGTGAAATGATAGTTTATGTGATGTTTTATGTCTTTATACCTACAATGCTCCATACTTTCTTAATGAAATCCTCATATTGGTGACATTAAGGAATGTAGGGTGTTACATTTGGTATCAGAGCCAAAGGTTACCAAATCACTAAAGTTTTGTTTTAAAAGAAAGAATTTTTGAAAGAAAACACATTTTTTAGAAATCAAAAGCTACTTCTAAAAATAAAATATCCTCTATAGTTAGTTACAAACTTCCTTTGAGTCTTTCTAAATCTTTATCTTTTTAGTTAAGTTATAAGGCATTCTATCCAAGCTTTCCTTTATTGGTTGAAAATTTGAATAATGGACAAACTCGTTAAGCTTAGTAGTTAGGAAGAGTGGACGTTAAAATGGAACTTATTGCTAGACAGATATTAAAAAGTGTTAATCATGGATGGAATTACCTTATTAGTTTAATGATAAAATGGATAGTTTAGAAGATAAGAAAAACCTAAATTGATTGGTTAAATAAAGGGGATGTATTTCCATAGTTTGGTTTGAAATTAATACAGAAAACGTCGTTACAAGAATGAACGGGTTAGTGCGGAATAGGAGATTTATCGCCTTGTGCAATAACCGCTAACTTAAAGATAATTAAAAAGAAATATCTTGCAATCACGGATCTCTATAAAATAGATTTTATGATACTATGGAAATAGTTTTTTATACGTTTTCGGTGACCAATTAATTAGGGAACTTCCAAAAAGGTGAATTTAAGGATGACAAGTAAATGGTCAACATGAGTATACTAATGACAAAATGATAATAGGGAACATATAAGTAGTAATAAATTGGACATTAAGAGAGACATGATAGAAGGTAAGGATTGGTGTAACAAAGAATGTTATCTTTCTTTAGTTCTCGCTAGTTTCCCTATTTTGTTTACGAATATTTTGTCCCTTTTCCCTTTGATGTATTGGATGCATGGGACCATAGCCACGATAAAATGAATTTTGTAGAGAGTCTATATTGTAGGCTTAATAGAAAGGTCCTTTACATAAATGGTAAATCCCTGAGGGTGTGATGATAGCACTAGTGACTGTTTTGCACTTAGGCCCAGTGGTAGTTTCTGAATCCCATAGGGATCGACTTGATTATCTGTTTATCTATGGTGAGTTCGGGACTGGAACTAAAATCTTGTTGATTTGGGCATTTCCGAGTATGGATTAATTTGCCATGATTATGCCTCATATGACATATTGATTTCCAACGAGGTTGTAAATTACGAGCCTAAAATATGATGTAGGCTTTAATATGACATATAGACTTATAGGTTAAAGTTACGGGCCTAATATCCTTTAAGTATTTTTTAGGACTATTTTGACTGCAAGAAGAAAATAGTCGGACTAGGACTAATTTTTTTGAGACTTCTTACGACCCAAAGGAACAGTCATGTTGACATTCCTATTTTCCTCCATGCATCTCTAGGAAGTATCTATTCAATTCTCTTTGCGCTATATATATATATATATTGGGAATAGTAAGTGATTGAAAGATTATCTCTAGGGGAAAGAGAGTAGTTTTCAGATCTATATTTGTAGCAATGCTAAATTTGTAGCATTTTCGGATAAAGCACACGGTGTAGGTGAGAATTGAGTTTCATGGTTTTGGCTGGATCTTTCCTAGCTATGGGAATATACCCTCAATGGATGGGTTGGAAGCTTAGGCAAGCTATTAGTATAATAAGTCGTCTCAGATGTTGGAAGGAAAAAAGGATTTCTTAGGGGTACTTGAGCTTGAGTGTTGGCTTGTGAAAGATTAGTTGGATTGGAATATTTTACTCCTTAAAACCTATTTTTGAAAATAAAGGTGCAACACTTATGTTAGAACCTTCCGCATGTATTTTAAGGAAGTAATTGGACTTCAGTTCTGATGAAAAAGTTATCGGAAAAAGCCAAGTAAAAGGGTTTTTTGAAATAATTATGTTCGTAGACAAGAGAGTAACAAGGAGGTGTTTTATTGAAACTTGTGGAATGACTTTGAGTCGAAACCCCATATGTATAATGTTTTACAAAACAAGAATTTTGAAAGACTAATGTGTTTTGATATGAAATTTCTAATTTGGAAATTTAATAAAAGCAACTATACACGTTTCAAAAGAAAATTTTGCAACTAAAATTTGCCTCATTAAGATTTTGGAAAATTATATATAAAAAAAAATAGGGCGGGAAGTAAGTCTTTATGGGGTTGGACAATATAACTAGAATGAGCCAAGGAACAAAATATAGGTGAAGTAAAGACAAGAAATTTAAGGATGGAAAAGGAGGAAAAGTGTAGCTTTACTTGTAAGATTAAGGTGAGCTTTGGATTAGTTCACTTGAGAGTTTTCCCCGAAGTAACTAAGTTGAGAAAGATGAAAGAACTTCACTAATGGATTCAAGTTTCTTACCCGCATTCTTTTAACAAGTATTTCCTCTTTGATATTCTATCTATCGCTTCTTCCTTTGATTAGGGACTTCCCTCTAGTATATCCTTGGGAAGTCTAGATCTTAGGATTTGAGCTTATAGATGATAGGATGTGGTTGAAACATGTGTTTGAGACATGTTATACTTGATGGTTTCAAGTGGATGCAAGTGTTTTCTAGTGGTTGCCAGTGGACGAATATATACACATTAAGCACTAAATCGGCTCAAACACTTAAATATTGCATATGGTTGTCTGCACATTTTAATTTTCAGTAGATGAAAATGGTTGAATCATCACATGGATGTTTCATTTTGGTCAATGGTTTGGCACACATATAGAACTATATATATCATTAGGATTCTTTTGCACACATATTGAATACATGGCACAAACATGGGTTGCATTAAGGAGGTCAACCGAATCTTTAGACCGTTTGATTTTCGCATTAGCACAGGGACATATACACGACACCTTTGCATATGTTCATACAAAGCATTAGAAATTCTAAGGACACGTGAAGTTGGTGGATGATGATTGACTAGATGGGTGTTAGCATTCATAACATTCTTCTAACCTTGGAGATTTCGGAGAAGAAATATTTAAGGAGGTAAGAATGTAATAACGTAAATTTTTAACAAACAATAATTAATTATTGGAGTAATTAATTGAGGAATAAAATGATAAAATAAATATTATACTGATAATTAGTAAAACAGACTTTACTGTTGCGTCCGTTACGAAATTCTATATAGGCTTTTAGTTTGCGTAAATCGAACAAGAAACGAAGAAGTTATGAGCAAAAGAAGTTTGAACATAATTTAAATAATTAAATAAAAAATTAACTCAGAAAAGCAACGGTAATTGGACGACCCAGGTCTAAGGAAGGTCGACCCATGGGTCGACACGGTGGGTGGGTGGGTCAACCCACATGCATGTAGGGTGGATATCTACGACTGTATCTGGACTATTATATATATTATATTCATATGCTGATCCCGCTCTAGGTGTACGGTTGGATTTATAAACCTAATATTTAATGGTTTAGAATGATCCTAGTTTATCTATAAATAGGCTAGCTACCTCCCTCTTTTTCTTATACACAAACATTTCTTCTTCTTTCTCCTCTAAGTTATGTTCTGAAATAATATTGAGAAAATTTCGGGGTGTTGCAAATACATAAATTGAAGGTATAACTCTTACTTTTCTTCTACAATAACTATCTTAAAGGATTTTTTGGATCTGCAAATAACTTAAGTGAGTATTACTGTGATTTTCAGATTTCTTCTAAGTTGAAGTTAAATAGATAAAATAGTTGTTGTAGTAATCTAAATAAAAAGAATTTAGACAGTTAATATGTATTGGATCTAAAAAGTATTATTGTTTATTAGTTTACTCTTATATGTTATTTTAATTACTATCAAAGAGCTATTCATTTTCGGTTATTATCTGTTTGTGTGTACATCTCTCTTCCTTATCCCGTTTCTGTTGTTTGTTTTGTTTACAGTAATATATGCCTTTACCGTTTGAATTGCATAGAACTGGAATAGTATGAAATAACATTAAAAAGGGAAATTGTGCATATTAGAATTTGTATTGTAAATTGGTATTATTATAAAGGAAGAATTTGTAAACATGAATAAGTTAAACTTAATCTTATATTAAGAAGAAATGTCATTTGTAAACATGTAATTTGTAGACATATAAATATGGCATTATTTAGTGAACATGAATTTGACATTAATTTTTAAACATATTAATATAGGCATTGATTTGATGAGTATTTATTTGGCACTAATTTGTAGATATGTCAATATGGCGTTGATTGGAAAACATGTAATTAACATTAATCTGTATATGTTAATTTGAGAAACATGCTGTCATTAAGGTGAATATGTTAAACATAGTAATTTGACATTAATCATAGTATATATTTGAGAAATATGGTGATTCATGTTAATTGAAATTAAGGAGGATATGCTAGTTTGACAAACATATTAACTAAGCATTCATGTTAATTGACATTAATACGGGAGAATTTGTTAATTGGAGAAAACATGTAATTAGTCATTTATCTTCAATTTAAATAAGGAAAATATATCATTTGATGTTAATTTGGGAAAAACATGTCAATTAGACATTTATGTTCATTTCATATAAATTTGGAGGAAAATACGCCAATAAGTCATTTATGTTCATTTAATTTTAGTTTGGGAAAAATGTTAATTAGATATTTATGTTCATTTGATGTTTATGTTCATTTGATGTTGAGATGGGAAAAGGACATGTTAATGTTGATTTAATAGGGAAAACATGGCATTGATATTGGAATTACATGTTAATTGACACTAATTTGTAAATATGACAATTTGACATCAATATCAAAAAACATGTAATTTGTCATTTGGCATTAAAGTGGGAAACACGTTCATTCAACGTTAACTTGGAAAGTGCGTTAATTTAACGTTAGTACGGAAAACATATTAATTGCACATAATATGGCAATAAATGATCTTACTGGGAAAACATGTTAATCAAAATGAGTTATACTTAATATGACATTAAGTAATCAGTATGGAAAAACATGTTAATTGGAATAAATGGTATTTAATTGGAAATTAACATGCAAATGGAGAACATGTGAATTATACTTAATTTAATATTAAGTAAATATGTCATGGAAAAATGTAAGGATCATATGTAGTTAAGTAAAATGAGTTACTAATACACACATACACACACACACACATCTGAGCAGGTGCTTGTCTGTTTGGGGGAGGGGTTGTACACTAAATAACACTTATAGAAAATGTCAATTTACAACAATACCTATTAATGAACTTAAACCTGCTAAGTTAAACCTGTTTATTAATAAGCTAAGAGGTCCCATGTCTTGTTGTTTGTGTCCTGTTTTACGACTCTTAAAATCTTAGTTGGGAGCACAAGATTATTGGGTAGCTTGTGTCAATATTGCTGTGTGGATCCTGTATTAGTCAGTATCCCTGTTGGTATCATATAAGGGGCCTGGCACTAAGTAGGGGCCAAGCACACTTTACTAATCTAGATTGTAAGAGGTTCAAAAGTGGAAGGTGGGTACGCACGTTCTGGCGAAGTCATGAGCATGCATCGGTCCGATTGGGGAAACTGAGATGTAGTAACACCAGCAAGTAGGTCTGTGCCTTATAAGTTGATGGGTTAGAGAGTTATACACCCTCCTGTCATGGCTGGCATAGGATATTTGCGTAGTTGGGAGCAGATCGATAGGTAGCATTAGTAAAAAACACTCAAAATTACTTGTTTCTGTCTGATTCTGTAGAAGTGTAAAACAATCAATCTGCCTGATTTAATTTCTATAATTATTTTTATCATCATTGTCTTTTTATAAGAATAGCTAGTCCTTATTATCAATTCATATCAGCTATTGCTCTCCTTTAACATGCATAGACACATACCCTTTTATGACCCTAGAACCACAGTTTATTTATTTTACTTAACTTAGTTCGTCGAGCTGGTAATCACAGCAGCTCACCAGGCTTTATGTCCAACCCAATTACTTTCTTCCTTTCTCTTTTCTTTCCCACGGGCTTACAAGGAGAAAGTACATAGTTCAGTTTCTTTATTACTTTTGTCGTGATAGATTTCTGCAAGTTGGATTACTTTTTGTTCTCTTTCCAACGTTAGGTTGTATCTTTTTGGCTATATTTAGGGATAATCTTATTTTACTCTGACGTTGTTTTTAATTGAGATTTTAAGACATGAAAATTTTAACTGTTTGGTTAAATGAAACAAAGATGGTTTTGTATTTTGAAAAATGAAAGTTCCTTCTTCCACTGTAAATTTATTTTTCTATGTCTTGCGAAATCTTAGTCTCTGTGATGTTTTATGTCTTTATACCAACAATGCTTCATACTTTCTTAGTGAAATCCTCATATGGGTGACAATAAGGAATGTGGGGTGTTAGACACATACATTGAACATATCATAAAACAGTGGATCTAACATAATTTGGGTCTAAACATACACAAGAGCATTATTAATCAAACATCTTGCTTGTTTATATGATTAAATACGATTATCCTAGAATGTCAAAATCATAATTAAACGTGTATGATCAGACCTATGATGAAAATAACATATATGACATGAATTAGTCGTAATCTACTCGTGTAATTCGCAGTTTCTGTGTAAGAGATATCTATCACTTACCAATTTCAATATCCAATGCAAATCCGAAGAACCCAAATCTGGACGGTGATGAAAATCCCCAAAATCAATGCAATTTGATGAAAACTAGTCTTCCTAGATATTGATCTAGCTTCTAGATGCGATTTAGGATGAATTAGAATGAATAGATGAAGATATTAGGATTTTGGGTTGAATCACGGGCACAAGCGTAATGTTTGAACGGATAGAAACCTAAATTCTCTCCCCAAACCTCTCTATTTATAACAGCATGTCATTAGCCTAATGGGCTTCACTAATCAGCCCATTAGTAGCTAATTAGTCTGGTTAACAGAAACTAAAATTTAAAACAGCGATTTCTCCCATACCGTAGGGCCAAATCTTTAATGTGACCACTCTAAGGAATCACCAACAACCATTCTGGTCTAACGAGATCGATTTCAGCACCTGATTTGATCTCCATCAAAAATTATAGCTAAAACAATACTTATAAGTGTAAAATGATCATAATTATGTTCGGTGAGAATCATGGACATGTCTCACATCCCCATGAACAACATATTAAAATTTGAGAATGATCCGGCCCATAGGGAGTTAATTTTTTTTACAATCCTTAGATACGTAAAATGCGGGTCATTACATTCTCCCTCTTTAAGAATTTCTATTGTGAAACTCCAGGCATACACGAGCAAACAAAGTATTCCGTATATCAACCATCCATGAGTATCCAATCTACCATCCAGTCTAGCACCCAACAATCCACGTAATCAAAATCATACCCTAGCATGCGGAACTCTGATAATGCAGGACGTAATGGTACAAGTAAGATACGATATATGGGACATGCCACTCAAAGAGTTCTTGATGGGTCGACCTCATACTCTCTTATGTTTTCCATGTGCAATCGTCCTCGTCCTCGTCCCATTGCACCTTGACTAGCTTAACAACCTTCCTCCTATGTTGTTTCGTGTCACCCCCTATGACACGAAGTGGCTTATGAGGCCTAAAAACTTTGGGCTGAACCTCTAAATCTTCAATCTGATCATGAAATACCACAATATTTGAGTCATGCACAAACTTACGGAGAAACGATACGTGAAACATATTTTGCACACTTGCCATCTTCTCCAGTAAATCTACTCTTCATGCGAGTTATCCAATACACTCGATAATCGGAAATGGCCCAACAAACCTTGGCGCTAACTTTCCTTTACTTCCAAATCGAACAGGAGGCGAAACCTTAACAAACACCAAATCTTGGATTGAGAATTGCAATCTTTTCATCGCTTATCGGCATAACTCTTCTGACAATCCTAGGTTGCCTAAATTCGTTGCTAAATGATTCTCAATCTTATCTGATGTTTCCCTTATCATCTCAGTTCCAAGTACCAACTTCTTTGTAGTCTCTAACCAACAAGATGGAGAATCACATGGTCTACCATACAATGCCTCATATGGTGTCATTTCTATACTTTACTGGTAACTATCATTATAAGCAAACTCAACCAAATGCAGACGGTCTTCCCACGATCTTCTGAAATCTAATACACAAGCTCTAAGAAGATCTCTCAATACTCGTTTAACTCTCTCGGTCTGATCATCTGTCTAAGGATGATAAGTTATATACATACATAGATTGATTCCCAACGTCTCTTGCAAACTCCCCCATAATCCACTGGTGAACAACAGATCTTGATCCCTAACAATACTCTTCGGTATCTCATGGAATCGAACTATCCACTTGATATATAACTCAGCCAACTTCAATACCATCCTTGTTGATCTGATAAGAATAAACCTTGCACTTCTATTCAGGCAATCCACTATCACCCAATTACCATCATTTCTTACACTGGTCCTTGATAATCCATTGAACTTACTCCCATTTCCACGTAGGAACTTCTGATGGCTGCAACAATTCACTAGGCTTCTTCTACTCATCTTTAACCAACTGACAATTCATACATTTCGAAATAAACTTTCCGACATCCTACATCATGCCTTCTTAGTAGTAATCTTGCTTCATATCCCGATACACCTTACTACCACTAGGATGAATCATCAATCTAGAGTGATGACATTAAAGCACATCTCCTAAATCAATCGATTTTAGGAACCACTAGTCGTCCAATTTTGCGAAGCCAACCATCTCGATCGACTTCAAAGTCCTATTTTCAGTATTTCCTATCAACCCTTTGGGATATTTAATATTCAATTAGAAATATGCTATTTATCTAGGCCGTTAAGCTAGTCTTTAGTTCAAACGAATTGATTAATGGACTCTTCGGATCAACTGCGGTCTCTTCAGACTATTTTTTCCATAAGCCTCTCTAGGCATCATGACCTACCTTCAGTCCCCATCTGAACCCAATCTAGTTACTCTTTAGTGAAAGTGGTCCAATGAGATTAAACCAATCATGCCTCTCTCTATAGCGAAGCTATTCACTCCTTGCACTCCATTTCATTCTCTTTGAAAGTTAGCATTAATCGATTAAAGAGGCTTATCATTTTCACACTTGGGGTACATGGCCCACTCCTGGCCGAAGCAAGTTCAATTGCATGGGTCCATCCACTCTCTCTTCGACAAAGAGACTAGCACGTTGGACTTCATCTCTGCCTCCCTAGACAAGAGCTATAAAGCAACATAATCATTAATCGCTCTTCAATAGAAGATTTTTAATTCAAGAGTTCAAGCTAAGAAAACAAAAATTCTAAATGACCATCTCATACATCCAACTTAGAGCGTGCCTAGAGATTTTTTGTGTGTTTCCATACGCATATAAGTGGACAGAGATTATTGTCAAAAATAATTAAAGAAAAGAGCATGGACCAGAGAGAAAGAGTCGAACCTGCCTCCACTCCATCCAACTGCAGGATCAGGAGTCTAAGGACAAATCCTCGGCTATTTTGTGTTACAGATGGTTATTGCTGCACATACACCGCTACAGTTGAGTTTCTGACATATTGTTGTAGCTCCCTATTCAAAACAAGCTTCTCAATTGATTCATGTAGACATTGAACTTGGTTTGCTGTGTGTTCTTCAATCTCATAGAACAAGAAGAGTCTTCCATATTTTATTTCTATGTCAATAGGATCCTTTTTGAATAGTGTCGAATATAGGACATAGCCACTATTCTCTTAATATATGCTCTTCGCTGTCTTTGTTAGCTCTGTATAAGAGGAATATTTCGTTTTTTTCCTTTAAAACACTTTTCGTTCCATTGTCATCATCCTCTTCCCTCAGTCCTTCCTAGGAACAATTTTGAGTGGCACTCCACATTCTACATCATCGATTTCGCCAAGAAGATCAGTTTCTTTAGCCATCTCATCTTCGTACAGCAGGTACCTCTTAACCTCATAATAGAACTCTGATAAATCCAAAGGTGGATTTCTCTCTAATGCTAGATTGAAATTTATCCCATCGTAGCTCAAAAAACTACCTCTATAATATTAGGGGATGGATCTATCAATCGATTGTTATTATTGCAACATTTAGCCTAATTATGTAACTCCTAAGGCTCTCTCTAAGCCTTTATCTCATAATAGACAATGACACTGCATTCTTTAATCGTGATATGTGCATACTGAACTATCTTAAGAATACATCCACAAGATCACTCCAACAACGGATAGATTCATTCTCCAACTGCCTAAACCATTAAGCCGTTAAACCATCCAAAATGCAAAAAATGTCTTATACTTTCTTCAGAAGGTCCAAGTACTTCAATGTGTTAGATATATCTCATTATATGAATAGTTAGATCCAACATTCTATTATAATTTCCTATGACGGAAGCTTGAAATTGGGAGAATTTCCAGTATTTCAGATGTTAGTAGTAAAAGGGTTCTTGTTAACATCCTTCAAATTTTTATCTGATATCCTCCTCTAACTGCCTTCATAGTTGTCTCAGCCATCTAATTCATGTTGTTTGGTAAAAGCATCATATCCAAAGTAACATCCTGCCCCCAATCCTTTAGGGCACTTCCAACACGTATTCAGGTATGTACGTACTCCTCTTGTCTCCATTGAATCAAGTTTTATTCAAAACTCCAACTACTTCCTATCTGTTTTTCAAACTTGGGAATTCTGGCACATATTCTTCGATCTATGGGCTCATAGGATTCAGATATACATTTTTCGCCATAGTTCGTCAAGTTCTACCCGTTTCTTCAATAACTCTATAGTTAGCTCCAATATTGCCAACACTAACTCCAACATTGATTCCAACATTGTTAACATTAATTTTTGCGTTGGACCTAAGTATCAGCCGTTTCACTTGAAAGGGACCACTTCGTTTTTCTTTAATCTAATTGCACAAATTCTTATGTTTATTTCTAGGATTTGATTCTGCTTTCCCGTAGATCTAGCCACTCCTAATTGCTTACGTCTTTGGACAGAGCCTTCCACCATCTCCTGTTGCCTAGCCATGATCCCATCCTACATCTTTTTCATCACGATTTTTATATTATCTCTAGTCACATAGTTTGATCTACTGAAGTATGAAGAAGCCTCTTGATGCCCTATATTCAGATTGATTTCCTTCAGCTCTAGACCTTGTCATCTCTTCAACTCTCAAATTCAATTCTTAGTGAAAACATCAAATGTTAACTTCAAAAAATGGAATTAACACCAAATAAATGTGAAATCGCCAATCTTAAAATCCATCCAAATAATCAAAGACATTGTTTTCTAAGAAACAATAAGTATATGCAAAAAAAGAGAAAAGAGACACAAAATTTTTTGTACTGGTTCGGTGGACACTGGCATGCATCCATTTCAGTCAATCATTTATTATAACCTTGGTAGTTAGGTCTCTCCAGATCTAAATGGTTTTTTCTTGAAGATATATGTTACTGGTGTTTGAATATGCGTTAGAGCAGATAAGGAATGAAGAAGAAGAAGTCTTTATTATGTAGGATAATGTTGTCTCCAACAAGTTCTCTTTCGAAAGTCCTTTTCCGATTGAAGCTCAGACACTATTTATAGGCAAATCCATCATTTATCCGGCCATAATTCCAGTTGCAAAGTAACCTATTCTCAATGTTGTTTTGATCCAAAAGAGGATAAACATTACATTACCAGAAAAGGCCACTATTCCAATTGAAGATACTATCGGCTTCCGACCGCTTTTGACGGGTCATCGGCGACTGTCAAAAACCATTGGAAAATCGCGAATATCCTAAAATAGTAGAGCCTTTTTCTTATTCATTTCAACCATGAAAACCTGCTTCCATACCCCTGTTTTCCCCTCTCCAAGCTTCCAAATACCAATTTCAAGTTCTTGAATCCTTTCTGGTTGCCTTAAACAACATTTATAGCTCTCTAATTCAGATATAATATCTTATTTTCAATAAAAATCTAATTTTTACCCTAAACGTAGAATTGCATAAGTTGATAAATTAAGGCTAGTTAGTGATTGGTCCAGTAGCGCAATAATAGTTTATAGCATCACATGATATACATATTTCATATTTTATCATGAAATTGTAAAAAATATGTATAATAAGTGGTTGTTTATGTATACACAAACCATTGTATATATGCATCGTTTCTACCATTGTATTGTTTAATTGGAATAAAAATAAAATGAATGCAGGAGTTAGGAATATTGTGCACTTCTTGACTTATGCAACAAAAAATGAATGCATGGGTTTAAAAGCGATCTGACTTTATTGGAAAATGACAATAATATATCTGCTACGCATCCGGGATATATCACGAGGAGCAAAAAGAAAGAGATGGGGGTAGGCAGCATTTTAGGCAATGACTAATCCAGAAGGAACTGGTTGCAGCTTTTGGTGTACTTCGTAGCATGTAGGAGCAAATGTGTTGTTTGATTGTTGGTCCTTATGGCCATCTCATGTATTTTCTTATTCTATTGCATTATGATTTTCATTTCATGCATGGTCTCTTTTCCCTGCATGGAAGAGACGACATCTAGTTGTTAAGTTCTCTACTTATCACCTGTACTCAACATTTTTCTTTTTATAAAGCAAGTGGCCAGTCCACTATAAAAACCGGTCGGCCTTGCCAAAAAAAAATGACAATAATACTAAAATAGTCTTAATTCGATGAAATATGTCGAACAAATTGTTAGGGGTTGCGGAATGGATCGTTAAGGCAAAACTAACACAAAGGAGTGGTGAATAGTATTTTTGAGAATTTAAACGAAATCTAAAACTTATATGATCTACTATATGAATCAAACACCATAGAAACAATCACAGACATAGAGTCAAACACAAATACAAAGATAAACAAAAATTAAATGCCAAAAAGGAAAGAACACACCGGATTTTATGTTGATTCGGAATTGCTTCTACTTCCAGTCCCATGCAACGCTAGATTGCGCAGAGTTTTATTACTAAATCAGTATCCAAGTACAACCTCCTTGATTTCACGGCTACAAGGGAAACACTAATTCAACACATTTGATCATGTATTCTCTCCTTGATTTCACGGCTACATGGGTTACACTGCTTCCGTTCCTTGATTTCATGGATACAAGGAAAACACGGATTACACAAACACTTCCCAAATGATTACAATATCTCTATAACTCTCGAATAACGCTTTGATTCAGAACGTAATGAGGAGTGAGAAGAGAAGTTTTATATAAATAGAGTTGAATTCGGTAGAGTATAAGTTTAGAAATCATAAAAATAGGAAAATATAATGGTGTAGAGAAAGGAGATGAAGATGGAGAAGAAGAATGATGAAAAAATTGAAATCAGCCCCTATTTATAAAATTTGAAATGTAGCAATGTTTCTAAAACATCACAAATAGTGAAAAGACACATCCTTTGAAAATCAAAAAAGTGATAGTTATATGTCGACATATATATATATATGTATGTATATATATATATGTATATATATATATATATACGTATGTCGACATATCCTTGTTCAAAATTGATTTTTAAGCATTTTTCAAGTGTTTTGTTATATATATATATATCATTCTGGAAATTCTTGAATTAAAACATAGTGTTGTAAATGAATATTATAAAGTAGAAAATCATATGAAAACATAAATATAAACTATATAAACATATTTATAAAATTATAGAGTTTAAAACTATATAAATATAAAGTATATAATATATAAAACTTATAAACTATAAAATTTGAGTTTAAAATCAAAAGTAAAGTAAAAAAAGTAAAATAGAGAAGATAGAGATTGAAGATAGAATTTGAAAATAGAATTTGAAATCTGAAATTGAAAAACAAAATTTGAATTTGAACCTGGAGTGCTATTCAGAGTCTTACATAAACTAGACTCTATTACTATATTTATCTTGAACTCTTGAAATCTTGATTACTCATGAGTCTTGAATCATCTCTGAATTCTGAATCTCTAACATCTTTAAACTGTACAGTCTTCAGTATAAATTCCTGTATATAAATCCTGCATATGTGAATATATATTCTAGATAAAAGTGTTAGTATATATTAATCAATTAATATTGAAATAAGATTGTTGCGAGACGACCCGAAATCCCGTTCTAACGGAAACAAGGGTTATCTTTGGAATATAACACAGAAACAGATAATAGCAGAACAAAATTAAATAAATACACCAGATAATGAACAACAAAATATACTGGATAAAAGTAATCATCAGAGTTACACAGTATACAGGATCTTACTTAGTACAAATACAGTTCAGCTATACATAAATGTCTACAACGGAAATAAACAAAATATGTACAATAGGAGCTGAACAGCATAAAAAGAGATAAATGATAGAATCCATCTTCAGCTCCAACTATCTAGAAAGAACCAGCTAAACCTGAATACAAGGCTGCCCGTGTAGAAAAAGGGGCACCCGAGTTTGAGAGTGAAACAAACCACGAGTCAGTCATGGGACTGGTATGAGAAATCTACTCAACACATATATATAATTTGGCTAATCACAGGACCACGCCACTTTCGTGGAACGGGTTTACTCCATTGGATTGCCAGTGCTTTAAAACAAATCTTTCTTTTAAACATCGCTATGCTTTTTATAAAAATGAAACCGTTATAAGACTCAGTTCCCATCACACAATGCAACGCAAACCGGAGGATAGAGTTTTACCTTATAACGGTCAAAATATGCTTGATACGAACAAAACAAAGCATTTGATATTATTGTTAGTGTCTATATGTTTTGAAAACAATTTCAAATCATAACTATCAATCATAGACGGCATGGATACCATATATCATGTCGCCATATATATATACAATCAAAACCGCACGATGTCGTATTTGGAAATCAGATTTCCGTCATGAACCAAGGCAAAAGATAGTCCTTACCGAATTCGAGACGCTGTAGCCCGCCCCTCAGGACCCAGACTCAGGTGGGCCCTTGGATCGTCAGGGCCGGTCCACCGATGTGGATTAAAATTCCTGAACCTGCGTTTCCCCACCCTTTGGGGTGTAGACGAGCCAACGAATGACTCCATCGGACCCGGATCGTCCGATCAAATCGAGGCGCCTCGCAACAGCAACAACCACATAGGTGAAAAGTATATAAATGTCAGGGCTGGTAGGACACTGACACCACCCTAGCTAGAAAGAAACGAAGGCCCTCCCTGATGTTCTCTCCCGTTTTAGGTTCATACCGGGGTGTGAGGCTCGCGAATTCACGTTGTACACAAAGCTACGCCCCACAGGCGGTGTTTTGATCATCACCACAAGACTTTGCTTTTCAACAGAAGCCCTAATCACTGCATCTTAGCATGCCACACAGGCAATTCATGCCATGCGACTGATGTCCATCGATATACAACCTCTGAGCTCGTGCGTCCCAGAGAAGGGCGTTAAGCAAAAGAATAAATTCTCCGCCGCCAAACAGATGTATATTTGATAGAGATCAATCGACATAGAATAAAATCCAATGTCAGACACACAGTCCATTTACGAGTCCGTTCTGGGTCTGAACGAAACTGGAGGCACTAAATACCTCGCAAACCCTTCGATCACCACGTACGTCTGGACGATCACCACTCATTATCCATATTTCGGGATGCCTCCCAATCAGGACCTCGGTTACCATCCAAACGAGGTGAAGATCTCCGGTCTTCGACCACCGTCTTCATCTTTGAATTTCAATCGTCGGTCAATTATTCGAAATGAGAATTAACTCGGCCTTTTCAAATAATTCACGTATATTTAGAATTTCAAATCAATTTATTTAAATGGTTAAATTATTCGACAACACCAATATTGTTCTTTAATGTAATTTTCACACCAAACACATTCAACCATCAAATACAACATAAATCGAGCAAATTCAGTTTATTTCCACTTCATATTGTTTATGGTACTTTATAATGATTTATTGCTATTTTTATTTATTTTAAAATAGCCCATTTATTCAAAATGACGCTTCGGGCCATAACGCGGTCGTGGCGCTGTTTTTCTTCAGATTTGATTTACACATATCTAAAAATCTAACCGTTGGATCTTCACAAAATTTACATCATTAAAAGGTCTTTTCAAAACGAATCCAACGGTTCCAGTTTCGGGAAAATCCGACGGTCGGATCTCCCGGTACAATCGTTTGAAGTTTCGATTTCAAAATATGAACTGCAGCGTCGTTATTCGATTAAATATATAATTATATATATATATATATATATATATATATATAAATATAATCGCTTCTGGCGCTGTTTTTCATCAGATTTGAATTAAACATTCCAGACAATCCAACCGTTGGATTTTTACAAGATTGGTGCCGTTGGAAAGATATTTCCAAGGCGAACCCGACGGTTGAGGTTTCGGGAAAATCCAATGGTCGGATTTCCCGCACTAGTTGTTTGAAATCACGGTTTCAAAATACGAACTGCATGGCCTCGTTTCGTTTTAATTTTATTTATATTTATATATTTATATAAATATAGCTCATTCAATGATTTCAATATCGTTTTCACTTCAAATATTTCACTAACGCCTTAAAATTTTGGAAAATTTCGCCATAACCTCCCCTGCACCGGGAGCATCGGGAAATCGCAAATAGCTTTCCCGGTCCTTCTAATCTCAAAAAGAAAAAGAAAAAGCCAAGCGGCTAGCCAACAGGCTCATAAAATCATCACCCAAACAAAACAGTAAATGTGTACCTATTTGTCGGGCACAAAATTTTATTCCTCTTCTCTAGCCCCTTTGCTATAACCTGTTCAATGAATATGCATGTACATATATATACAGTTCTTATCATTTATCATCTTCTATCCAACTTCATATTTGATTTCTATTTGGTTTAAAAATACCATTCATTCTAATGTTACATACATAGGTGCAAATCATTTCATTAGCTAATTAATGAATATTTCAACTCATATATGTTTATTTTGAACAAGTGGCTATCTTTAACACTTCACATTTCAACGATTCATGCATACAATAAAAACGTGATTTTTATTGTAAAACAACTCATTTCAAAACACTATTATTTTGATATATTTCATATTGGTGATAAAAATAGGATTTTTCTTATAAAACAATTTCTTTCAAAACGAGATTATTTTACACAGTTCATATAGTCGATATAAGGTGATTTTTTTTTTATTATCAAACAATTTATTTCAAAATATGAATACCATTCAAGACATGAATTTCAATTCAACGAATGAATATCGATTCAACACATGAAGGTTTTCTATAGTTTCTATATATAGATAGAAGTGTGATTTTTATATTTAAAACGCGAATACCATTCAACACATGAATTTCTAATCAACGAATGAATATCAATTCAACACATGAAGGTTTTCTATTCAATGGATAAATATAGTTTAAGCAAATGAAAATAATTCAAACACACGAATATTATTCAAAATTTCGGCAGCATAACGACAGGGTAGTTAAAACCGGGACCGTCCCTAGTACGGCTCCTCGCTCTACCTTAAAACCTCGCGGTTTTTGACAATGGGGATCATGCATCTAGTTCGCACGCACGCGGCATGTATATATTTATTTCATTTCCACAAACTAATCCTATGTGGTTTCAACCAAATATTTTTCAACCACAAACGGGTATTTTTCAACCACAATCAATCAATATCAACCATAAACAATCCCAAACTATCATTCGCGATCAATCAATTTTCACAACAATTTCAATCAATAAATATCGTCCATGGTTTGTGGACGAGGGGCGTATATATATATATATATATATATATATATATATATATTTATATATAGCAATTCACTTTTATTTCATCACATATATAATTTTTAAATCAGAAATCTCACCGAATAGCTAATTCAATCCCACGACTCTTCTTTGCATAAATCTTCACCGATCTTGCCTTTTGTCGCTTTCGTTGCCCGTATTCACTACATATGTAAAGATCGAATTTTTACTTCGTTATTCAATATATAAAAATTCCATTTCAAAAATATAGATTCCGCCTTTTCAAAAATATAGACTTCATCTTTATAAAAATCACATTTTTAATTTGTTACATATATAAAGGTGATATTTTTATTTCGTTATGAAAATTATATTTTTACATCGCTATATATATATATCAAAGATTATATTTTTACTTAGCTACACGAATAAAAATAATATTTTTAACTTGTTACCATGATAGAAACAATATTTTTATCCTTCCTACTATATAAAGATGATATTTTTAATTCTCTACATAAACAAAAATCATATTTCTACCACTACTATATAGTAAAGATTATATTTTTAATACTTTAAAAATATAAAAATCATATTTTTCCTATGTTAAAAATTATATTTTTACATGAACAAAAGTCCTATATTTTCAGTTTTTCAAATCGTATATTTTAACATATAAAAATCCACACTTTTTATTTTTAAAAATCATTGCTTTTTAATACTATAATATTTATAAAAACTGATTTTAAATTTATGCTAAAAAAAATCAATTACATTATATAAAAATGAATAGAAATAAAATACAAAAACTTACAGTATTTAATTGGGAATGGGGGGAACTGGTGCTGTGCTTGGCGGCGTCGGGGAGGTCGGTGGGGGTTTGGGCGCGTCTGGGTTTCTGCGCGGAGGTGGTTGGAGGCGGAGATGGGGGAAGCGGAGGGCGTCGGAGAGATTTGTAGGAGGGGGAGGCGGTGGTGCCAGGGCGTCCGAGGTGGGCTAGGGGATTTAGGGGAAATCGGTTCGGGGAAGAAGAGGGAGGACGGAGGACGAGACGCGAGATGGTGGGAGAGAAGCAGGGCGTCGGCAGCGTGGTGGGGGTCCTCCGACGATGGCGCGGAGGTGGTTGGAGGTGGCTTCGTCGAGGGTTGCTTCGTGTTTTTTTTTTGGTTTGTAATCGAAATGAACGGGGGGGGGGGGGCAGAGGAGATAAAGGGGAGAGGAGAGAGAATGATTTTTTTTTTTTTAATTCCTAAATGTTGACTTTTACATACGAATCTCAAATCGAGCCCAACGACTGTCGCCCATAGCGTTTCACCCCCATTCCGAACACAATGGGATATGTATGGTAAGCTGATTCAACCATTTCGATCAGTTTCCGTTAAAATCTACATATAACTCTATATATTGAATTTGAACGCGCATTTCAATTTACCGGGGTCACATACTAACTAGAAAAATTCTCGAAAAATATTTTCTAGCTTCGTATTGACGATACGGTCCTAACAAAACTAGTTTCGTCAAATTCTGAGACCGTTTGAAAAATGGCCAATTTCCAGTCGATTAAAATCAACTAAAACCGGTCAAACGCGTTTTCCTTTGCCACGCTCACATATTGATTCGAAAAATTATGAAATTTGAAACCTAGCAATAACTTCACATCCCGGACCCAACAAAAGTGGTTTCGTCGAAATCCGAGGTCGTTTGCAAAATGTCCATTTTTAAGGGCCTGAATTCCATAGCGACTATTCAGAATTTTCAACTGGACATATCTTTTGATTCCCGCTATCAAATTTCGATTTTTCAGATTCGTTAGAAAGGTATTCACTAACAGATTTAAATATTTTTGGTTTCGCTAAAATCCGGATTGTTTTGCACCCGGTACAGTCTGACAAAGTTGAATTCAAATTTTGAAACTGCCACGCCATTTCAGGCCTTGTTTATAATTATAATTAATTATATTCGTTTTCAATTATCGATTCAAACTCAGTTTTCATCGCCATTATTTAAAATATTTATTTTAAATATTTAAAATCCATTATTTTAGCCAATTTAAAAATTTTAAATTGGTTCAGATTTTCTGGGTCGTTACAATCTCCCCCACTTAAAACTTTTCGTCCCCGAAAAGGAACAAAGTCGAAAGTGGTTTGATAAATCTACAACCCCACAATACAACAACCAATTTGTTTTTAACATTCAGAGTATAGAATAAATAGTGCACATCCATGGGAAGAAAATAGCAACAGAATAGAGAATTACACGGTAATGCAAAGTATGGTAAATGCACCTTGCACCGGAGTCAATCAGAGATATCTACTCGGCATCTAGGATAAGCTTTCTGAATGCTCTCCTCAGTTTCCCAAGTACAATCTCGCGGATCTCCACTCCATTGCACTTTGACTAAGTGAACTTTCTTGTTCCTCAGCTCTTTGGTTTCTTTGCCTATTATCTTTAGCGGCTCTCTTCTCACGCTAATTCTGGGGTTATTTCAATGTCATGTTGAGCTGCTTCTTCCACGATCAAGTCTGGATCATGAACGTGCTTTCAAAGTTGAGATATGTGAAATACATCATGAATTTCAGGCAACCTGGCAGTTTGACTCTATAAGCGAGAGTTCCGATCCGTTCCAGAATAGGAAACGGACCAATAAATTTGGGTGCTAAATTTCCAATTTTACCGAACCGGATAACTCCTCTCATCGGCGATACTTTCAAATATACATAGTCGCCAACTTCAAAGGATATATCTCTTCTTCTTCTATCGGCATAGCTCTTTTGTCGGCTTTGAGCGGCGAGTAATCGCTTCTTAATAAAATCGACTTTGTCGGCAGCTTCTCGAATCATATCGGGCCCTAACACAAGTCTATTTCCAGGCTCGACCCAACAAGCAGGAGATCGGCATGGTCTACCATACAATGCTTCGAATGGCGACATTGTCAGACTCAGCTGGTAGCTGTTGTTATAAGAGAATTCAGCCAAATGCAGATGGTCTTCCCATGCTCCACCGAAATCTAGAATACAAGCCCGCAATAGATCTTCTAAAATGCGATTCACCCACTCAGTCTGACTGTCTGTCTGAGGATGATAAGCGGTGCTTAAGTTCAACTTCGTTCCGAGTTCTACTTGAAATGCTTCCCAAAATTTGCTAGTGAATATTGTATCTCTATCACTGACTATACTGAGCGGCACTCCATGTAGTCTAACTATTTCCCTGAAGTATATCTGCGCCAGACTCTGAGCAGTTCTATTTGATCTGACAGGTATGAAATGGGCGGTCTACATGAAGCGATCTACGATCACCCAAATACTGCCATTTCCTTTTCTGGTTCTGGGCAGACCATCGATGAAGTCCACAGAAATATATTCCCACTTCCAGCCAGGAACTTCCAGCGGTTGTAATAATCCAGCCAATTTCTGTTGGTCAATTTTGACTAGCTGGCAAGTAGGGCATCGGCTAATATATAAGGAAATGTCCCTTTTCATCGACTTCCACCAGAAAGTGCGTTTGATGTCATTATACATTTTGCTTACTCCCGGATGGATACTGAGTTTTGACTTGTGGCATTCATCCAGTACTTCTTTTCGCAGCTCAGGAATGTTAGGGACACAGACTCGACCTTTGAGCCTTAAAATCCCATCATTGTCTACTTGAAAAATCGAGGGTTCGCCTTGTTGAATTATCCCTATGATCTTCTGAATGAAGTGATCATCCTCCTGAAGAGAAGATATCTTATCTAGCAATGAAGTCATGATAATAAAACTGGCGATCATTTCATTCTTCCTGCTTAACGCATCAGCCACGACATTGGCTTTTCCTGGAGTATGTATAATTTCAAAGTCATATGCTGCAAGAAACTCCAGCCAACGTTGCTGCCTCAAATTCAAGTCCTTCTGAGTGAAAGATACTTTAACGACTGGTGATCAGTAAACAGTTCAAATCTCTCGCCCAGAAGATAGTGTCTCCAGATTTTCAAAGAGAATATGATAGCCAATAACTCAAGATCATGAGTTACATAGTTTTTCTCGTGCGGCTTCAGTTGACGGCTAGCATAAGCAATCACTTGACCTCTTTGCATTAACACTGCGCCAAGGCCTTCTCTAGAAGCATCTGTCCATACTTTTAAATCCTGGTTGCCATCGATGATGGTTAACACGGGAGCTGTCGTTAGTCTTAACTTTAGCTCTTCGAAAGCCTCCTCACGTTCTGGAGTCCATTTGAACTTAGAATGCTTCTTCGTAAGCTTCGTTAAGTGACCAGATATCTTTGAAAAGTCTTTAACGAACTTCCGATAATAGCTAGCCAATCCGAGAAAACTGCGGACTTCAGTGGGGGTACTGGGCTATTTCCAATTTTGAATAGACGTGATTTTACTTGGATCCACAGCGATTCCTTCTTTCGATACAACGTGGCCTAGAAATTTTACTTCATCTTGCCAGAAGATACATTTGGAAAATTTGGCTTTCAATACATTCCGCCTCAGAATTTCTAGAACCTGTTCCAGATACTTTTCATGTTCGGCCTTTGATTTAGAGAAGATTAGAATATCGTCAATAAAAACCAGAACAAATTTATTCAATACTCCCCTAAATACTCTGTTTATTAGATCGACGAAGTAAGCTGGAGCGTTACATAAGCCGAATGGCATTACTAACCACTCATAGAATAAGTCGGGGCCTCTGAACGCTGTCATTGGAACACATTCTTCGGCAATTCGAAGTTGATGGAAGCCTGTAGCTAGGTCCATTCGTGAGAATACTTGTGCGCCATTTAATCGATCCAACAAATCATCAATCCGCGGCAATGGATACTTGTTCTTTATTGTCTGCTTGTTCAGATCACGATAATCCACACATAGACGTAGAGTACCGTCAGATTTTGGGACAAACACCACTGCTGCACCCCAATCAGAGAAACTAGGCCTGATCAGACCCTTCCATACTAGCTGTCGTGTTTGATTGTCTAATTCTTCCTTCTCTTTCAAGGACATTCTTCGAATAGCGTGAACTACCGGCCTTGCATTGGGAATCAAACCAATCTTGAAATCTATTTCTCTTTGCGGAGGTAAGCGAACAACTTCTTCGAACACATCCGCATAGTTCTTGACGACAGGAATATCTTTGATGAGGTCGGGAATATTCTCTGTGACTTCAGGGACATTTTCTATTTGGTTCGGAGAAACATTTAGAGCTGCCCAGAAGTCTTTTCTATTAGCATTCTGACCTTCACACGGTATGGTTATATAACTCCCTGATTTAATCTTAGCTCTAACAACTCTCTCGGCGCATCTAACCTCTGCTTCATATTTGGTTAACCAATCCAATCCCAAAATAAGATCGAATTCATCAAAATTCATGACGACAAAGATAATAGGGATGTAACACCCCACACCCGCTATGGTCACTCGCTAAGGGAATGCCATAACATTGGTGGAGTATTTTAAGTGAATATAGAACAGAAAAATTACAACAAGACAGATATAAGTAATACTTGAAAATTTTAAAACATCATTTCATTGCAGCGGAAAGTAAAACATGTTTGGTTACATCACAAAACCATAATAAGAGTCAAGTACAAAATATCCATCCTGATAAATAAAAGTACATAATCCCAATACATGAACTGATAGCCATAAAAGAAAGGGTAAGCTGAGCTTTACATCTATGGTCCAAGCTCCAAAAGAGTAATAAAGCAGCCTGATCAAAGCCCACTCGTGCTGGGCCCACTCTGAGAACCTGAGGGTTGGGAAAAAGATAAAAACAACGGGGTCAGACATAAGTCTGAGCGAGTCCTATAACTTTAACAATACAATCATTAAAGTAATTAGGGTATGATATAAACTTGGTACGGTGCGACTGGGGATAAATGACTACACTAAGTAGCCAATCAGACTTAGAATGAACTAAGATAACGATAAAGACACATCTACCCACCCAAGGATAATTACTACACTGCACCACACCAGTCATTACTAACTTAAAGGTTGATCCCACTAAGAGTACTTAGTAAAACTTAATGGTAGTTTCGTGTACCCCTAGCTGACTACATAGGTGCCGTCTGCCCCTATCTCCACTAGGTGTACCCACTACCCCCCATTCGATCGGCTCCCTAACGTAGATACCCGTGCTGGTCCCACAGTGGGGTGTATAATCCCCTAAAGTGGCAACCCGATAATGTCAACGGTGCACGGCTTATACCTACACGATGCAACAACATCTTACCTACCAGCCCGGGCCCACACACGCATATGAAACCCGTTGGACTTGCGTTGCCACCGCTAACCCGTTTTGGCCTCTTATAGTCAAGCCCAATATGCGTGTCCCGTCCTCGACTTGGGTCGAGCCCACAAAGATACGTTTGGGATATTGGCTGAGATGGGCCCCCATCACTTGGCACAAGCTAACCACCTAAGCTTGGCCCCCACTAGTGAATCCCACATAACCCTTTAACCATGTTCACTTACATGTTATAATTTTGGTTAAGTATACTAATCGTATTTTCTATTGCCACCCAAGGCAACCCACTAGTTTTCCTCATGCCACCCAAGGCACCCACTTAACCCCTCATGCCCCACTACATGCTAATTTGGTTAAGTGTTTCTTAATTAATTAAGACCGTGATCTTATAAAGACCCCTCACATTAGACTGACATTTTATGGCAACTGGATATGCCGGTTGGTTCCGGGCAGTTTTACACCATAAAAGAGTCTAACCTCGTGTCTTTACAACTATCACGTATTTAATTTATGCCTAAGACCTCTCACATTGGGCCAATCATTTGTAGCTGCTGGATTTGCCGATTGGTTCCGGGCAGACTTCCGCTACAAAAGGGTCCAACCTCGTGTCTTAGTCGATTAATTACACCTAATTAATCCCCCCATAATTTGTATTAATTATCCCTAATTAATTACACATTTTTAAGAATATGGGTAGACCTAACTCAATAGGTAAATTCCCAATTCCATAGTATGGGTAGACCTAACTTAATAGGTAAATTCCCAACTCCATAATATGGGTAGACCTAACTTAATAGGTAAATTGCCAATTATGTCCATTCATTTTATGTTATGCTTAATCATACCAACTTCACACAATTTTGTTAACATGCATATTAACCCCATCGTTCCCCACGTAATTCGTTCACACAACATGACATATAAATGGGAAGATTCATCATAATTATAATGGGTTCCACTTATCATAACATTAGCATTAACATGGGTTTAAAAGGTGTCAACTTGCATCATAACATTAAACCCAACTAGCATAAATCATTAACCCAAACTTGCATGAATCACATATGTCATAAAGAGGGTAACTTGCATATGTATGTATGACGTACAAAGGGGTAAACTTGCATATACATACATGTCATACAAAGAGGCAAACTTGCACATGAACTTACATATGAGCTTACATATGAACTTGCATAACATGCCATACTTAGAGGCAAACTTGCATATATTATGCATATCATAAAAAGAGACAAACTTGCATATGAACTTGCATCATAACTTGCATATGAACTTGCATAACATGTCATACATAGAGGCAAACTTGCATATGTTATGCATATCATAAAAAGAGACAAACTTGCATATGAACTTGCATATAAACTTGCATATGAACCTGCATAACATGTCATACATAGAGGCAAACTTGCATATGTTATGCATATCATAAAAAGAGACAAACTTGCATATGAACTTGCATATAAACTTGCATATGAACTTGCATATGAACTTGCATAACATGTCATACATAGAGGCAAACTTGCATAACTAACAAATAGCATAAACTTGCAAACTAACATCATGAACCTATGGCATATGACAAGCACAACTTGCATAGATCCACATTTGCAACCATAGCCTCATAATATCCTATCCTAATTAGTTTAGCAATTGCTTGCTAAAGGCATAGGAACTCACAAATAACTAATTAGCACTCCAATGAGGAAGATTAAGTTGCTAGAGTGGATTAGAACTTGATTAGAGTTGATTTGAGATGCTAACTTCCTCTCAACTTTGGTGGAGGCTCCTTCTAGTTTTAATTTGACGGCATGAGGCCCTTGAATCTATTTTTAGTATGAATTAGGGTAGGCTTAGGGTGTATTTATAGATTAGGCAAGTGTTTTAGGCCATTAGATTAACCCTAAATTAGATTAGGACCATCAGATCTCGGAAGCTTCCAGAAAACAGCCCCAAAACACAGCCAAACCCTAAAATGGTGCACCAGGTCAAACTGGCCGAGCACCCCCTGTCGACACCCAAGTCGACAGTGCTGTCGACTTGGTCCTACCCAAGTCGACTGCCCAGTCGACAGGGCTGTCGACTTTGGTAGCTAGGCGGGAATTTTTCCGCCTGCGCCCAATGGCCCCAATTTCGAAATTTGAACCTGAATTTTAAATCTATTTTAAACTTTGAATTTTCTGTAAACTTCATTGGGCCATAACTGGGCTATACGGACTCCGATTCTCGAAAACTCGGACTCTATTTTGCGTATTTTTCTGAGACGAACGTAATGACGCAGCCCGTTTCCCCCAATTCTCACATCTGAGATTATTTATTTTGCAATTAGTGAATTTTAGCATTAACTGAAATTCGGGGTGTTACATTCTCCCCTCCTTAAAGGATTTCGTCCCCGAAATCTCTAAGCTAAGGAGAATGCATATCCTACCATCCAAACAACCATCTACTCAATCCATCAAACACGGGCATCCATTGTCCTTAAAAAAATTTCTAATGATGTATGAGCATACGCAAAAAGTGTGTGTATATGTTCCCTATCTAATGTATGAACATATGCAAACCATGATAGTGCCATGCATCCATTATGTATGCGAGAGAACCCTATCGACACATACAATATCTACATGAGGCACAATCATTCACCAAAATGCATCATCCATATGATAACACAATCATTATACATCCATAAATATAGCTACCTACACACAATTATATGCAATATGCAATATGAAGTGACTGAGCCGATCTAGTGTCTAGAGTGTGTGTATATGCATCCACGAGCAACCACTAGCAAACACTTGCATCCCCATGCATCCATCAATCATAACATGTCTCAAACACATGTTTCATCCATAGGTTTACCCTATCTAAAGGTCAAAAATACTAACGAGAGGACATACTAAAGATAGATAAGTACTAGACAAACGATAAAGGAGAAGTTAAAAGGCATACCCTCAAAAAGGAATGGGTATAGTGAACGCATCTTCGCTTCCGTCTCGCAAGTAGCGTTGCTCTCATCTTCTCCCCATTGCACTTTGACTAGTTGAACCTCTCGATTCCTCAACTTCCTAGTCTCAGACCCAAGGATGCAAGTAGGAGCTCGTCGAATAGTTGCATCACGCTCTACCTCCACTTCTCTAAGCAAGCTCGGCTCTACCACCTCAGCGGTCTCATGTAGGCACTTCCTCAAATGTGACACATGGAATACATCATGTACACCACTAAGTCTGTCGGGCAACTCCACTCTATATGCCATCCGTCCAATCCTTTCCTTAATAGGAAACGGCCCTACGAACCTTGGTGCTAACTTCCCAACAGATCCAAAGCGAACCACATTTCGTAACGGAGACACTTTGACAAAGACCATGTCCCCAACTTCAAACTCAAGATTCGTCCTCTTCTTGTCCGCATAAGATTTCTGTCTGTCTTGCGCCGCTTTCATCCTTCTTCTAATCAAATCAATCTTTTCCGAAGTCTCTCTAACCATATCGGGCCCAAGTAAAATCTTATCCGTAGATTCCCACCAACATGTAGGTGATCGACAAGGCCTTCCATAAAGAGCTTCGAAAGGAGCCATGCCAATACTAGACTGAAAGCTGTTATTATATGCGAACTCCACCAATGGAAGATGCTCTTCCCATGTACCTCCAAAATCCAAGATACATAGGCTCAAAAGGTCTTCTAAAATATGATTCACCCTCTCGGTCTGGTCGTCCGTCTGAGGATGATATGCGGTACTCAAACACAACTAAGTCCCTACCGCCTCTTGCAAACTCTTCCAAAACTCGCTAGTGAAGATAGGATCTCGATCGCTCACTATACTGGAAGGTACACCATGCAATCTAACAATCTCTCGAATGTAAACTGAAGCTAGCCATGGAGCAGTCCTCTTACTCTTCACGGGTATGAAATGGGCGCTCTTAGTAAGTCTGTCTACCACAACCCAAATTCCCGTATTACCCTTCCTCGATCTCGGTAATCCATCGACAAAATCCATCGAGACACTATCCCACTTCCATAGCGGAACTTCCAATGGGTGAAGGAACCCACCGGGTTTCTTCTACTCCGCTTTCACTTGTTGGCACACCAAGCATCTAGCGACATACTCGGCCACGTCTTTCTTCATACCGGCCCAAATGAAAACTCGCTTCATGTCTTGGTACATCTTGTCCCCACCGGGATGAATGGTCATCTTTGAACGATGTGCATCATCCAAAATAGCCTTCTTCAAACCCTCGTCTTGCGGTACACAAAGTCTACCGTCTCTACACAACCACCCCTTGCCATCCAGGGTGTACCTACTCAAATGGCTGGACGACTCCCCCCTTATGAGCTTCTCTACTAACTCAACCAACTGTGGGTCGTCTCGCTGAGCCTCACCAATCCGTCCCAAAAGAGTGGGCCTAACCTCCAAGGAGGCTAGCAAACCGGGTACAAAGTCAACTGAAGGTCTGAAGTCAAACATCGATATAAACTCCAAGCTTCGCCATTCCATGAACAATGGACTCAAGGACAGCCTTTTTCTGCTTAAGGCGTCTGCCACCACGTTACCCTTGCCAGGGGTATATGCTATATCAAAATCATAGGACGCTAAGAATTCCATCCACCTTTGCTGCCTCAAATTCAAATCCTTCTGAGAGAATAAGTACTTCAAAGATTTGTGGTCTGTGAACAATTCAAACCTCTCGCCAAGAAGATAATGGCGCCAAGACTTAAGCGCAAAAACAATTGCAGCCAACTCTAGATCATGGGTAGGGTAATTTTTCTCATGCACTCTCAACTGCCTTCCACCATAGGCTATTACCCTTCCCTCTTGCATTAAGACTGCGCCTAGTCATGTCCCACAAGCATCGGTGTAAACAACAAATGGCTTACTCCCATCTGGCAGCACTAAAACTGGAGCAGTGGTTAAAGCTCTCTTTAACCGTCGGAACGCATCCTCACAATCTACGTCCCATGTGAAAACAAGATTCTTCTTCGTTAAGCGGGTTAATGGGGCTGATATCTTCGCGAAGTCTTTGATAAACTTCCTATAGTAACCCGCCAACCCCAAGAAACTTCTTACTTCGGTAGCATTTCTAGGAACCTTCCAATCTTGGATGGACACTACCTTCGCGGGATCCACAGCTATTCCTTCCTTCGAGACCACGTGCCCTAAGAATCGCACTTCCTTCCTCCAAAAGTGACATTTAGAGAATTTAGCCTTAAGGCTATGCACTCGAAGAGTCTCCAACACTTCCCTAAGATGTAGGGCATGCTCTTCTTCACTCTTGGAAAAGACCAAGATGTCATCTACAAAGACCACCACAAACTTATTAAGGTACTCCCTGAACACCCTACTCATCAAATCAACAAAGTATGCAGGGGCGTTCGTCAAACCAAATGGCATCACAAGCCACTCATAGAAACCATCCGGAGTCCTAAAGGCAGTCTTCTCTATACTATCCTCAGCCACTCTCAACTGATGAAACCCCGTGGCTAAGTCCAACTGCGAAAACACTGAGGCGCAACTAACTGATCAAAGAGATCATCAATCCTCGGCAATGGGTGTCTATTCTTCTTTGTAAGCTTATTGAGTTCTCTATAGTCTACACAAAGTCTGAGGGACCCATCCGCCTTCGTGGCAAAAACTACTGGAGCACCCCACTCCGATATACTTCGTCTTATGAACCCCTTCTCAAGCAACTCACCCACTTGCTTATGGAGTTCCCTCCTCTCACGAGGAGCCATGTGGCGCACTGGCAAAGATACTGGTTTAGCATTGTCTACCAGATATATTCGGAAGTCTATCTCCCGCTTCGGAGGTAAGCCCTTCACCTCCTCAAACACATCCGAGTACTCCCGGACCACTCTAACAGATCGCAAACTTTCGACCGACGCGTCAAGTGACTCAAGATAACTTAGCATAACAGATTCCATGGGGTTACAAGAGATCTCGAGAGTTTTACCCAAGTGGGTCATAAGCCTAACAACTCTCCTTTCACAATCAAGAACGGCACCATTACTGGATAACCAGTCCATGCCCAAAATCAACCCATAGCTCGTGAAGCCCAAAACAAAAGCATCACATCTAAACTCAACGCTAAGTATGGAAATCTTCAAACCCAAACACATCATGGACAAATAAGTGGAGCCCCCAATTGGGTTTGAAACAACCAAGGGATCATCTACTAAACTGGTGTCTAAGTGCAGCGACTCAACTAATGATGATGAGATAAACGAATGCGATGCGCCAGAGTCGAATAAAGTACGGACAGGATGATCAAACAGAAAGACCAGACTTTCAACGGAAATAATTCTACCTCTCTCCTGAATCGATGGAACTGCGAGAGCCTGAACTTGCCCCCTTGCCTGACTTGGTGCCATGAGAGCTTGCACCTGTCCTCCAGAGGTAGATCCCGTCCTCTTCCCCTTCTTAGGGCAGTCCTTCACTAGATGCCCTGCTTCGCCACAGTGGAAGCAGCCAGTCTTCTTCTTCTTCCGACAATCTTTGCTTAGGTGGCCTGGTGTCCCGCAATTGAAGTACTTCTTCTTTCCCTTGCCACCGTTGCCTTTCCCTCCCTTGCTTTGCTGTTGTTGAGGTTTCTTCTGATCTCCTTTCTTTTCGGGTGCCTTATTAGCATTGGGACCCTTCTCTTCCTCATGCATAAGTGCCATGTCTACTAGCTTCTCAAAAGTGGCCCCCATAGGGATGTGAGACATTCAAGCCTTTAACGAACCTCAAAGCTTTCTTCTCCGGAGTATTCACTATGTCCATGCTAAACCTTGCCAATTGATTAAATTTGTTGACATATTCCTTCACCGATAAATTTCCTTGCTTTAGAGTCAAGAACCTTTCCATGTACAGATTTTCTTCCGCTCTTGAGAGAAACTCAGCCCCAAACCTTTGCCTGAAATCTGCCCAAGAGTCAACAAGGCGTTCTCCATTAGTGACCTCCCACCAGAACGAGGCCTCTCCCTTCATTAACCAAGCAGCTAACTTAACTTTCTTTCCTTCTTCCATCTCAAAGATGTCTATCAACTCTTCCGTCTCCTTAAGCCAATCCCTAGCTTCCACGAAAGTTTCTGATCCTTGAAAAGATTTCCCTCCCATAGCCTTAAATTCCTTGCAAGTCTTAGCAAATGTATCCGTGCGAGGAGGAGGAGGAGGAGGAAGATTGGGTGCAACGGGTGGTGGAGTAACATTTGCTAACCCCGTAGCGGCGGCCCTAGCCTCCATCAATCTCCTATACCATACTGGTATCGTCACACCCGGAATGTTAAGATCTTCAGCCATGCTAAAACGGAAAAGGAAAGATTCAAAATGGAGAATTCGAAAGATAAAGAGATGGCTATTGGGGATTATGCTTTTCTTTCAAAAACTTTTTCTCTTAAAAACATGTTTTTGAAAATGCTTCTTCCAAAATGTTTTAGAAAAATAGTTTTTCTAAAAAATTTATCTGTTCTGGTAACCTTCGGCTCTGATACCACGTGTAACACCCCACACCCGCTATGGTCACTCGCTAAGGGAATGCCATAACATTGGTGGAGTATTTTAAGTGAATATAGAACAGAAAAATTACAACAAGACAGATATAAGTAATACTTGAAAATTTTAAAACATCATTTCATTGCAGCAGAAAGTAAAACATGTTTGGTTACATCACAAAACCATAATAAGAGTCAAGTACAAAATATCCATCCTGATAAATAAAAGTACATAATCCCAATACATGAACTGATAGCCATATAAGAAAGGGTAAGCTGAGCTTTACATCTATGGTCCAAGCTCCAAAAGAGTAATAAAGCAGCCTGATCAAAGCCCACTCGTGCTGGGCCCACTCTGAGAACCTGAGGGTTGGGAAAAAGATAAAAACAACGGGGTCAGACATAAGTCTGAGCGAGTCCTATAACTTTAACAATACAATCATTAAAGTAATTAGGGTATGATATAAACTTGGTACGGTGCGACTGGGGATAAATGACTACACTAAGTAGCCAATCAGACTTAGAATGAACTAAGATAACGATAAAGACGCATCTACCCACCCAAGGATAATTACTACACTGCACCACACCAGTCATTACTAACTTAAAGGTTGATCCCACTAAGAGTACTTAGTAAAACTTAATGGTAGTTTCGTGTACCCCTAGCTGACTACATAGGTGCCGTCTGCCCCTATCTCCACTAGGTGTACCCACTACCCCCCATTCGATCGGCTCCCTAACGTAGATACCCGTGCTGGTCCCACAGTGGGGTGTATCATCCCCTAAAGTGGCAACCCGATAATGTCAATGGTGCACGGCTTATACCTACACGATGCAACAACGTCTTAACTACCAGCCCGGGTCCACACACGCATATGAAACCCGTTGGACTTGCGTTGCCACCGCTAACCCGTTTTGGACTCTTATAGTCAAGCCCAATATGCGTGTCCCGTCCTCGACTTGGGTCGAGCCCACAAAGATACGTTTGGGATATTGGCTGAGATGGGCCCCCATCACTTGGCACAAGCTATCCACCTAAGCTTGGTCCCCACTAGTGAATCCCACTTAACCCTTTAACCATGTTCACTTACATGTTATAATTTTGGTTAAGTATACTAATCGTATTTTCTATTGCCACCCAAGGCAACCCACTAGTTTTCCTCATGCCACCCAAGGCACCCACTTGACCCCTCATGCCCCACTACATGCTAATTTGGTTAAGTGTTTCTTAATTAATTAAGACCGTGATCTTATAAAGACCCCTCACATTAGACTGACATTTTATGGCAACTGGATATGCCGGTTGGTTCCGGGCAGTTTTACACCATAAAAGAGTCTAACCTCGTGTCTTTACAACTATCACGTATTTAATTTATGCCTAAGACCTCTCACATTGGGCCAATCATTTGTAGCTGCTGGATTTGCCGGTTGGTTCCGGGCAGACTTCCGCTACAAAAGGGTCCAACCTCGTGTCTTAGTCGATTAATTACACCTAATTAATCCCCCCATAATTTGTATTAATTATCCCTAATTAATTACACATTTTTAAGAATATGGGTAGACCTAACTCAATAGGTAAATTCCCAATTCCATAGTATGGGTAGACCTAACTTAATAGGTAAATTCCCAACTCCATAATATGGGTAGACCTAACTTAATAGGTAAATTCCCAATTATGTCCATTCATTTTATGTTATGCTTAATCATACCAACTTCACACAATTTTGTTAACATGCATATTAACCCCATCGTTCCCCACGTAATTCGTTCACACAACATGACATATAAATGGGAAGATTCATCATAATTATAATGGGTTCCACTTATCATAACATTAGCATTAACATGGGTTTAAAAGGTGTCAACTTGCATCATAACATTAAACCCAACTAGCATAAATCATTAACCCAAACTTGCATGAATCACATATGTCATAAAGAGGGTAACTTGCATATGTATGTATGACGTACAAAGGGGTAAACTTGCATATACATACATGTCATACAAAGAGGCAAACTTGCACATGAACTTACATATGAGCTTACATATGAACTTGCATAACATGCCATACTTAGAGGCAAACTTGCATATATTATGCATATCATAAAAAGAGACAAACTTGCATATGAACTTGCATCATAACTTGCATATGAACTTGCATAACATGTCATACATAGAGGCAAACTTGCATATGTTATGCATATCATAAAAAGAGACAAAATTGCATATGAACTTGCATATAAACTTGCATATGAACTTGTATAACATGTCATACATAGAGGCAAACTTGCATATGTTATGCATATCATAAAAAGAGACAAACTTGCATATGAACTTGCATATAAACTTGCATATGAACTTGCATATGAACTTGAATAACATGTCATACATAGAGGCAAACTTGCATAACTAACAAATAGCATAAACTTGCAAACTAACATCATGAAACTATGGCATATGACAAGCACAACTTGCATAGATCCACATTTGCAACCATAGCCTCATAATATCCTATCCTAATTAGTTTAGCAATTGCTTGCTAAAGGCATAGGAACTCACAAATAACTAATTAGCACTCCAATGAGGAAGATTAAGTTGCTAGAGTGGATTAGAACTTGATTAGAGTTGATTTGAGATGCTAACTTCCTCTCAACTTTGGTGGAGGCTCCTTCTAGTTTTAATTTGACGGCATGAGGCCCTTGAATCTATTTTTAGTATGAATTAGGGTAGGCTTAGGGTGTATTTATAGATTAGGCAAGTATTTTAGGCCATTAGATTAACCCTAAATTTGATTAGGACCATCAGATCTCGGAAGCTTCCAGAAAACAGCCCCAAAACACAGCCAAACCCTAAAATGGTGCACCAGGTCAAACTGGCCGAGCACCCCCTGTCGACACCCAAGTCGACAGTGCTGTCGACTTGGTCCTAGCCAAGTCGACGGCCCAGTCGACAGGGCTGTCGACTTTGGTAGCTATGCGGGAATTTTTCCGCCTGCGCCCAATGGCCCCAATTTCGAAATTTGAACCTGAATTTTAAATCTGTTTTAAACTTTGAATTTTCTGTAAACTTCATTGGGCCATAACTGGGCCATACGGACTCCGATTCTCGAAAACTCGGACTCTATTTCGCGTATTTTTCTGAGACGAACGCAATGACGCAGCCCGTTTCCCCCAATTCTCACATCTGAGATTATTTATTCTGCAATTAGTGAATTTTAGCATTAACTGAAATTCGGGGTGTTACAAGGGAATTTATGGCAAGAAAAAGAGACGGGTACTGCACAAACCCAACTGAGATTGATGGAACCTCCAACGGGATTTCGGACAGTCATTGGCTCTTTGAGCTTCTTCAAATTCAAATCCAAATTCTTGACTGCACTCTTTGCAATAAAGCTTCGTGACGCGCCTGTGTCAAACAGTACTTTAACTGGAATGTTTTTGACATTGAGCGTGCCTTCTAAAACATCAGACCTTTCCTGAGCAGACGGGGAGGCAGGTACTTCTACCACTTCATTCACTTGTACTGCTTCAGATTTCTGAGATAGCGGGCAGTTTTTTGCAATATGCCCAGCCTGATGGCACTTATGGCATCCTCTGCCCTCAGGAACCTTATTACTGGGTTCAAATCCTCTCTTTCTTCGTTTGTTCCAAGATTTGCAACTTATCGCCAAATGTCCTTTTCTATTACAGCTTGAGCACGTGGCGGTCGTTGTTGGTTCTCTCCCGGATTCAGCCCTTTTTCTCTTGGCACTGGGCTTCTTACTGACTTCAGATCTTGTACTTGCTTCAGGAATATCAGTTTCCAACTCTTCTTTGTCACTACAACAAACTTCTTCTTCGTCGCGCAACATTCCTTTCTTATGGAGATCTTCATACTGATAACCCATGTTTATCATTTCAGAAAAAGGAAGTTTCACATTCCTCATTACACTATTATGATATCTCCTTTGCAGACCATGAATAAATCTCATATTTTTACTCTTTGGATCTTGAATCACATGAGGAGCAAAGTGAGCAAGTTCGTTGAATTTCTTATGATATTCCGGGATGGTCATATCACCTTGTATTAGATAAGAAAATTCATCACATAATCTCTCGGTTGCTTCGGGAGGAGTAAATCTTTCCAGGAAAATCACTTTGAATCTGTCCCAGATGATATCACCTTCTGGATTATCTTTGATGATTGTTTCCCACCAGATTAAAGCTTCTTCTTTGAGCGCCCAAGATGCTACTAACCGTTTCAGGTCATCCCTCAGCTGGATACGCTCAAATATTCTTTCGACAGAACTCATCCAAGCTTGAGTTTGAATTATAGATTCATTGCCCGAGAACTGTGCTCCGTTCAGATTTCGATATCTCTTTAATAGAGCCTCTAGATCGGGTTCTGCATTTCTTCTGTTTCTGGCACTCATTTTTCTAGTACTTCTGCAATTAGCAGATCAAGTGTCAGGTCACAGAAAAGGTATTTTAAAATATAGAGACAAATACTTCAAATGTAAATGTGTCTATCGAGGTGTAATTTCATTCTGCTTTACTCATACTAGGATATCACTGATCCTATCTGTATAGAGTTACCCGTCCTAGAACACTACTGGTTCTATTTCTGACGAGTTCGTTCAAATGTTATATTCCAGAACTAAGCTTAACCAAAGCTCTGATACCACGTTGAGACGACCCGAAATCCCGTTCTAACGGAAACAAGGGTTATCTTTGGAATATAACATAGAAACAGATAATAGCAGAACAAAATTAAATAAATACACCAGATAATGAACAACAAAATATACTGGATAAAAGTAATCATCAGAGTTACACAGTATATAGGATCTTACTTAGTACAAATACAGTTCAGCTATACATAAATGTCTACAGCGGAAATAAACAAAATATGTACAATAGGAGCTGAACAGCATAAAAAGAGATAAATGATAGAATCCATCTTCAGCTCCAGCTATCCAGAAAGAACCAGCTAAACCTGAATACAAGGCTGTCCGTGCAGAAAAAGGGGCACCCGAGTTTGAGAGTGAAACAAACTACGAGTCAGTCATGGGACTGGTATGAGAAATCTACTCAACACATATATATAATTTGGCTAATCACAGGACCACGCCACTTTCGTGGAACGGGTTTACTCCATTGGATTGCCAGTGCTTTAAAACAAATCTTTCTTTTAAACATCGCTATGCTTTTTATAAAAATGAAACCGTTATAAGACTCAGTTCCCATCACACAATGCAACGCAAACCGGAGGAAAGAGTTTTACCTTATAACGGTCAAAATGTGCTTGATACGAACAAAACAAAGGCACTTGATATTATTGTTAGTGTCTATATGTTTTGAAAACAATTTAAAATCATAACTATCAATCATAGACGGCATGGGTACCATATATCATGTCGCTATATATATATACAATCAAAACCGTACGATGTCGTATTTGGAAATCGGATTTCCGTCATGAACCAAGGCAAAAGATAGTCCTTACCGAATTCGAGACGCTCTAGCCCGCCCCTCAGGACCCAGACTCAGGTGGGCCCTTGGATCGTCAGGGCCGGTCCACCGATGTGGATTAAAATTCCTGAACCTGCGTTTCCCCACCCTTTGGGGTGTAGGCGAGCCAACAAATGACTCCATCGGACCCGGATCGTCCGATCAAACCGAGGCGCCTCGCAACAGCAACAACCACATAGGTGAAAAGTATATAAATGTCAGGGCTGGTAGGTCACTGACACCACCCTAGCTATAAAGAAACGAAGGCCCTCCCTGATGTCCTCTCCCGTTTTAGGTTCATACCGGGGTGTGAGGCTCGCGAATTCACGTTATACACAAAGCTACGCCACACAGGCGGTGCTTTGATCATCACCACAAGACTTTGCTTTTCAACAGAAGCCCTGATCACTGCATCTTAGCATGCCACACAGGCAATTAATGTCATGCGACTGATGTCCATCGATATACAACCTCTGAGCTCGTGCGTCTCAGAGAAGGGCGTTAAGCAAAAGAATAAATTCTCCGCCGCCAAACAGATGTATATTTGATAGAGATCAATCGACACAGAATAAAATCCAATGTCAGACACACAGTCCATTTACGAGTCCGTTCTGGGTCTGAACGAAACCGGAGGCACTAAATACCTCGCAAACCCTTCGATCACCACGTACGTCTGGACGATCACCACTCATTATCCATATTTCGGGATGCCTCCCAATCAGGACCTCGGTTACCATCCAAACGAGGTGAAGATCCCCGGTCTTCAACCACCGTCTTCATCTTCGAATTTCAATCGTCGGTCAATTATTCGAAATGAGAATTAACTCGGCCTTTTCAAATAATTCACGTATATTTAGAATTTCAAATCAATTTATTTAAATTGTTAAATTATTCGACAACACCAATATTGTTCTTTAATGTAATTTTCACACCAAACACATTCAACCATTAAATACAACATAAATCGAGCAAATTCAGTTTATTTCCACTCCATATTGTTTATGGTACTTTATAATGATTTATTGCTATTTTTATTTATTTTAAAATAGCCCATTTATTCAAAATGACGCTTCGGGCCATAACGCGGCCGTGGCGCTGTTTTTCTTCAGATTTGATTTACACATATCTAAAAATCTAACCGTTGGATCTTCACAAAATTTACGTCATTAGAAAGGTCTTTTCAAAACGAATCCAACGATTCCAGTTTCGGGAAAATCCGACGGTCGGATCTCCCGGTACAATCGTTTGAAGTTTCGATTTCAAAATACGAACTGCAGCGTCGTTATTCGATTAAACATATAATTATATTTATATATATATAAATATAATCGCTTCTGGCGCTGTTTTTCATCAGATTTGAATTAAACATTCCAGACAATCCAACCGTTGGATTTTTACAAGATTGGTGCCGTTGGAAAGATATTTCCAAGGCGAACCCGACGGTTGAGGTTTCGGGAAAATCCAATGGTCGGATTTCCCGCACTAGTTGTTTGAAATCACGGTTTCAAAATACGAACTGCACGGCCTCGTTTCGTTTTAATTTTATTTATATTTATATATTTATATAAATATAGTTCATTCAATGATTTCAATATCGTTTTCACTTCAAATATTTCACTAACGCCTTAAAATTTTGGAAAATTTCGCCATAACCTCCCCTGCATCGGGAGCATCGGGAAATCGCAAATAGCTTTCCCGGTCCTTCTAATCTCAAAAAGAAAAAGAAAAAGCCAAGCGGCTAGCCAACAGGCTCATAAAATCATCACCCAAACAAAACAATAAATGTGTACCTATTTGTCGGGCACAAAATTTTATTCCTCTTCTCTAGCCCCTTTGTTATAACCTGTTCAATGAATATGCATGTACATATATATACAGTTCTTATCATTTATCATTTTCTATCCAACTTCATATTTGATTTCTATTTGGTTTAAAAACACCATTCATTCTAATGTTACATACATAGGTGCAAATCATTTCATTAGCTAATTAATGAATATTTCAACTCATATATGTTTATTTTGAACAAGTGGCTATCTTTAACACTTCACATTTCAATGATTCATGCATACAATAAAAATGTGATTTTTATTGTAAAACAACTCATTTCAAAACACTATTATTTTGATATATTTCATATTGGTGATAAAAATAGGATTTTTCTTATAAAACAATTTCTTTTAAAACGAGATTATTTTACACAGTTCATATAGTCGATATAAGGTGATTTTTTTTTATTATCAAACAATTTATTTCAAAATATGAATACCATTCAACACATGAATTTCAATTCAACGAATGAATATCGATTCAACACATGAAGATTTTCTATAGTTTCTATATATAGATAGAAATGTGATTTTTATATTTAAAACGCGAATACCATTCAACACATGAATTTCTAATCAACGAATGAATATCAATTCAACACATGAAGGTTTTCTATTCAATGGATAAATATAGTTTAAGCAAATGAAAATAATTCAAACACACGAATATTATTCAAAATTTCGGCAGCATAACGGCAGGGTAGTTAAAACCGGGACCGTCCCTAGTACGGCTCCTCGCTCTACCTTAAAACCTCGCGGTTTTTGACAATGGGGATCATGCATCTAGTTCGCACGCAGGCGGCATGTATATATTTATTTCATTTCCACAAACTAATCCTATGTGGTTTCAACCAAATATTTCTCAACCACAAACGGGTATTTTTCAACCACAATCAATCAATATCAACCATAAACAATCCCAAACAATCATTCGCGATTAATCAATTTTCACAACAATTTCAATCAATAAATATCGTCCATGGTTTGTGGACGAGGGGCGTATATATATATATATATATATATATATATATATATATAGCAATTCACTTTTATTTCATCACATATATAATTTTTAAATCAGAAATCTCACCGAATAGCTAATTCAATCCCACGACTCTTCTTTGCATAAATCTTCACCGATCTTGCCTTTTGTCGCTTTCGTTGCCCGTATTCACTACATATGTAAAGATCGAATTTTTACTTCGTTATTCAATATATAAAAATTCCATTTCAAAAATATAGATTCCGCCTTTTCAAAAATATAGACTTCATCTTTATAAAAATCACATTTTTAATTTGTTACATATATAAAGGTGATATTTTTATTTCGTTATGAAAATTATATTTTTACATCGCTATATATATATATCAAAGATTATATTTTTACTTAGCTACACGAATAAAAATAATATTTTTAACTTGTTACCATGATAGAAACAATATTTTTATCCTTCCTACTATATAAAGATGATATTTTTAATTCTCTACATAAACAAAAATCATATTTCTACCACTACTATATAGTAAAGATTATATTTTTAATACTTTAAAAATATAAAAATCATATTTTTCCTATGCTAAAAATTATATTTTTACATGAACAAAAGTCCTATATTTTCAGTTTTTCAAATCGTATATTTTATCATATAAAAATCCACACTTTTTATTTTTAAAAATCATTGCTTTTTAATACTATAATATTTATAAAAACTGATTTTAAATTTATGCTAAAAAAAATCAATTACATTATATAAAAATGAATAAAAATAAAATACAAAAACTTACAGTATTTAATTGGGAAAGGGGGGAACAGGTGCTGTGCTTGGCGGCGTCGGGGAGGTCGGTGGGGGTTTGGGCGCGTCTGGGTTTCTGCGCGGAGGTGGTTGGAGGCGGAGATGGGGGAAGCGGAGGGCGTCGGAGAGGGTTCCAGGAGGGGGAGGCGGTGGTGCCAGGGCGTCCGAGGTGGGCTAGGGGATTTAGGGGAAATCGGTTCTGGGAAGAAGAGGGAGGACGGAGGACGAGACGCGAGATGGTGGGAGAGAAGAAGGGCGTCGGCAGCGTGGTGGGGGTCCTCCGGCGATGGCGCGGAGGTGGTTGGAGGCGGCTCCATCGAGGGTTGCTTCGTGTTTTTTTTTCTTTTTTTGTTTGAAATCGAAATGAACGGGGTGGGGGGGCTGGCAGAGGAGATAAAGGGGAGAGGAGAGAGAATGATTTTTTTTTTTAATTCCTAAATGTTGACTTTTACATACGAATCTCAAATCGAGCCCAACGACTGTCGCCCATAGCGTTTCACCCCCATTCTGAACACAATGGGATATGTATCGTAAGCTGATTCGACCATTTCGATCAGTTTCCGTTAAAATCTACATATAACTCTATATATTGAATTTGAACGCGCATTTCAATTTACCGGGGTCACATACTAACTAGAAAAATTCTCGAAAAATATTTTCTAGCTTCGTATTGACGATACGGTCCTAACAAAACTAGTTTCGTCAAATTATGAGACCGTTTGAAAAATGGCCAATTTCCAGTCGATTAAAATCAACTAAAACCGGTCAAACGCGTTTTCCTTTGCCACGCTCACATATTGATTCGAAAAATTATGAAATTTGAAACCTAGCAATAACTTCACATCCCGGACCCAACAAAAGTGGTTTCGTCGAAATCCGAGGTCGTTTGCAAAATGTCCATTTTTAAGGGCCTGAATTCCATAGCGACTATTCAGAATTTTCAACTGGACATATCTTTTGATTCCCGCTATCAAATTTTGATTTTTCAGATTCGTTAGAAAGGTATTCACTAACAGATTTAAATATTTTTGGTTTCGCTAAAATCCGGATTGTTTTGCACCCGGTACAGTCTGACAAAGTTGAATTCAATTTTTGAAACTGCCACGCCATTTCAGGCCTTGTTTATAATTATAATTAATTATATTCGTTTTCAATTGTCGATTCAAACTCAGTTTTCATCGCCATTTTTTAAAATATTTATTTTAAATATTTAAAATCCATTATTTTAGCCAATTTAAAAATTTTAAATTGGTTCAGATTTTCTGGGTCGTTACATGTTGTCATCAAAACTCCATTCTTCAACAATCTCTCGGTTTTTGATGATGACAACCTTAGGTTATAAAATATCATATCTGTACATACCTGGTTATGATGATCCTGCTAATACTCCCCCTGTTTATATGAATCCTATAAACTCATTCTATACTTTATAATTTCTCTCCCTTTGGCATTATCAAAAAGAAATTCTAAAACTATTCCCCTTAAATCCTATAACTATCTAAATATCCTATGTAATTCTATACTAAAGTACTAATAAATATAAATCCCCCTCAATTTATAGTATATACTAATGACTATGTAATACTTCCTGAATTGAATAACCTTATATTTCCCTCTAAATCTATGATTCTAAACCTAGAAAATTATAACTCTCCCTAAAATTATGACTATACTAAATAGAAGGATAACAAAGTAAACAATCCAATCAATATTAAACCAAACAATCAATCCAAATAAGCAGTTCAAGCAAGCAATTCAAGCAATCAACCAAATCAACCAACTTAAATAATATATGTTAATAAACACTTCTTGAACCTCCAACTATCCTAGAAACCACAAAACTCCACTTTAATCTCATACTCTTAATCTAATACAAGACTAAACCTATCCTAAACTCTAATTCTCTTAAAACTATAATAAGACTTTAATCTAGACTAAGAAATAACTCTAATAAGATATCCTTAAAATGAAGAAATAAGTTAAGTAAAGCAATATAATCCAGAAAATAAACCAATTTAAGTTTTGTTTTCACAATACTTCAATTCAAAAGTAAAATGAAACGTTTCTTCTAACTTCAGTTTATCATATAAACCTATAAACCTCCTATCAACCACTAATTAAATTTAACCATGTCAAATAAGTCAATCAAGTTATTCAAGTCGAACAAATTAAATAAGCCAAGTAATTTAATCAAGCCAATCAATTTAAGCAAGCAAGTCAATAAAGTTAAAGTAAATATGCTATGTATTTAATTAATAATCCTACATTTCTAATTAGATAAAAAAATTCTCATACTGTATACTTGTTATGTGTGGAGTTAAAGTTAGCACATAATGCAGTTCGTGTAGTATGTTGGTTATAATGCAGTATGAACTATATGTCATATGTAAAGTAATATGAAATGATATATCGAATGATATGCAACTTGTTATGTGAATGATTTTGTCATGCATCATAATAAATGAGGTATGATATGAAATGATATTATGATAATATTGATTTGATGATGATATGTATTTCTATAAAAGATATTTAAAATAATATCTAACTATTGTGCATATACATATAAATTATAAATTATTTGAATCAAACAAAGATAATGTTAATTTCTAGACTTAGGTTAATTATACTAATGAAAATGACTAAAAGAATAAAAGATAAGAGTTTGATTAAAAATATATTTATGATAAGTAGTAAAATATTCATGATAATTCTATTAGAAATATGATGTTAAATAATCTTAGTAGGGTACTTCTTTTTGTAAAAATTGAAGATATTTTTAAGAGAATTTGAAAATTGTATCATATAAAGTAAACTATTTTGATATATTATATATTCATAAGTATATATAACTCTAAATTCAAATAAAGAACTTAAAATGTAATTTATTGTGTACATAAATATTTTGATACAAGTCAATTTTAATTTAAACTTTAGAAATCAAAACATATTAATTTGCTAAAAAACCATTTATATGTTAAAATTTTAAAAGAAATCTATAGTTATTTAAAAAATTATTTTTGTTAATATAAAGTAACAAATAAAGCTATAACTTTCTTATATTAAGGTATATTTTTAATACATAAAAAATCATATGTGTATATATATATTTCTTTATATCAAAATTTTAATTTAAATATACAAGTTTTATGAAATCAAAATTAGTATGAAGTTACAAATAGTATTTGTGATAATGTAATGTAAAGTTGTTATGAAAATATATAAGTTAAACTATGTATTTTTAGATTTCACATAAAAGATATATTTATATTTTATAATAATATCAAATGTTTGAAAATTTTAAATTATTAACATATCCATGTACTATATATATATATATATATACACACTTCCAATATATTTTTGAAATAAACTAAGTAGATGATCAAATTTGATAACTATAGTTTGAACTGACATTTTTATATTTGAAAAGATGTCTTTCCAAAATCAAATCAAAGAGTAGTTAGATTTTAAAATAACAAGAGATTTTAATTAAATTGTTGTATATATATATATATATATATATATATACTATAGTGTATTAACATATGAACCAAAATATCTAGGATTATAAAAGGGATGAACTTCTATACCTAACTATGTGCATATATATATATATATATATATATTTATATTTATATTCCTAAATTCTATGTTAATTATGAAACAATTGTAAAGCATACCTATTTTTTCAATCCTTATTTTTGTTGTTCTTCCATTGTAATGAATATCTTCCAGAATTTGATGATGAAATGTGCGCTATAGCAACGATCTCGTTTTTCTGATCAGGATAGTTTATTCATTTGTTGAATTTGAACACCGTATGAGAAAGATGTTGATGATTTAGTAGATCAACCAACTTGGCACCAAAATTTTTATTTTGAATTTTGAATAAATGGACACTTCAATTACTATATAAAGGTCCAAAAGTCATGTCTCTTCACAATCTCTTCTTCTTCTTCTTCTTCTCGTTTTTCACTTTCAGTCAAACTCTTAAGAAGCATAACTTTTTCATTTCTTATCGGAATGGGATGAAATCAGTGGCAAATCGAGGAGAAATTTAAGAACTATGATCAAGTAAGAGTTTGGAGATGAATTTGGATGGTATTGGGGTGGAGCAAGTCAAAACAGTAAGAGAAAATCCGAAAATCCCATATATAATTTTTTGTTTTGAATTGCCAACTTCAAACTGTCATATCTCACTGAATTTTGATCATAATTTGATGATCTACCCATCAAAGCGACCGCGAGAATGAGGACTACAACTAGAAAAGAATTTTGGACAAAATAGCATAACATGTGGATGTAATTTGAAGATAACCATTGATAGTTTTGGTTTTCTTCTTTCTTTATTCATCAAAACTCATTTGATCATTACTTGGTCAATTCTTGACGGATTCGCATGAAACCAGCGAAATTACGAAGTAAATGAAGAGAAGTACAGTATGAAGATAAGGTGTAGATGAAAAATCCAACGTTATAAATTGATGCGGTACCCATTTCTTTGTTGATTTACTTTATATATATATATATATATATATATATATATATATATATATATCCATTTCTTCATGACGTCTTTTCACCAACCGTCATTACTCTTCTCCTCACTAGTACAAAACAGTCATGTTGCTTCGCCTTATTTGCATCGGTTGTGGTAACAAGTGATGCAAACAGTGTTATTTGCATCACATTTATTTAAACAGATGATGCAATCATGACAAAGACAGCTATAGATCAGGCAAAAAGATTTTTTTCTTTGTTTTTTCTTAAAACCGATGCAATTTATGATAACAAATGTTTGTATCTATTAGATTAGCATCGGCCTTTTCTTAATCGGTTTGTAACGGATGCAATTTATATAAGGTGGGTCAAATAAAATTTGGTGAATCGGGTCAAATTTCAGTTGACCCATTATTTCCCACTTAAGGTCTAATTTTTTCCATTGATTCGTGCCCTATTTTCACTTTGTCGCGTTCCTTAGGACAATAACAAGAAATGGAAAAAAAATCAACTAAGAGCAAAAGAAGAAAACACATAGATAATTTTGGCTTTAATTTCGATCTATTTTGGAGGATTTGGATTCGCCTCATCTTCTCCCATCGAAGGTACTATATTTCTACGATCTATAACCCTAGTTTTACGTAAATATTGACTTTGGGGTTTTTTGTTTTGTTGTTACCTTAAATCGTTCAATTTATTAGTATTCATCAAATTTAAACCACAATTAAAATCGTTGTATTGAAAGGAAATTAAATTTTATTAGCACTATAAAGAATTACAATGTTCAAAGAACTGTACAAACAAACTATATGACCACTAACTCATTACAACCAGAACAGCTTTGAGAAAAAAACAATAAAATGTATCTATATGCATAAAAAAAACTCAAAACTGCACTATACATCTCAATGCCAATAGCAACTAACTTCAAACCAAGACAGAAGTACAAAAGAAAATCTGCACCAAGCATCTCAAAACATCAGAGCCATATCATCTCACCAGCAACATGCCAAGCACCTGAAAATACTATTCAGAATTCAATTTCCTGCAAATAGCTCCATTGATCAAAGCCAAAATACCATCATCACTTAAAGAAGTTGAGTTGAATATCCTTCTATTTCTCTCATGCCAAATCTCACAAACAAAAATCTTCAAAACCTTCAATAATAGCAAACCATCACTCGTCTTCCATCTGGTAGCCTTGAATAAACTAAACCACTCATTTCTACTACATTGAACCGGATTATGAATATTAGCAGTAGCTAATACCTTCCTCCACAAATTAAAAATGACATTACACTCAAAGAAAAGATGTGTGTTGCATTCAGATTCTACATTACAGAAACAACACATATCATCAGGCATAATCCCTATTCTATACAGCTTATCTTTTGTGTTAATGGCATTAGACATTACTTTCCATAAAAGAAAATTATGTTTTGCATTGCTCATAATATTCCATACCCTCTTATGCCATGGAAAAAAATATTTTTCACCATTCAGCAAATCATACACCAGACTGATAGAATGCATTTTCCCCATCCAAGTTATAACATCATCACTGGGACTAAAAGAGGAAATAATCTCAGACCAAAGTCTTCTTAATATTGCTGAACTACTATGAGGCAAAATCACTTCATAAAAGTGTATATATTCCCTCACCTTTGAGGTTTCAGAGATACCACTATTCCTTCTCAAGTTGTAATCAACAATATCACTCAAAATCAAACCATTAGCTGCCCAAGGTGAATTCCAAAATGACAAGTTCGGATTTACTGAAGCATTACATCAAATAAATGGTAGAAAAGATCTTCTTAATTTGAGAATCTGTCTCCAGCTCCAGCTACAATTATTGGGAATTGCCATAGTCCAAAAATCCTTCTGCCCTATAAGATTACTCTTTGCAAACATAGTGCATAAGCTTGTATCATTAGAGAATAATTTGTCAATATAAACTGATACTGCAGCTTTATTCCATTGTGACAGATTCAAAATACCCACACCTCCATGCTTCCTGTTAACAGCTAATTTAGAAAATTCAATTGGAATAATCTTCTTGGCAAATGGATCACCATGCCACAAAAACTTGTTAATTGCACTAATCACCATACTAATAAGCTTCACAGGGCGAACATAATATCTTGAATAGTAGGTAGTCATTGAAGTGATAACTGATTGTATAACAGTTAGTCTTCCAGCTTGTGATAATTTGCGGGATGGCCACTGTCTCATTTTATCAATAATCCTCTCATATAATGGCATGCATTGATCTTTAGTTATTCTACCAGTAAAAAGAGGCAATCCTAAATAAATAGAATTATCCTGAAGAATCTTTAATCCAGAAATAGCCATCAACTCATCCATGTTAAGCTGACTTAAGCCACCAAATTTAATATGAGACTTGGAAAAGTTAATCTGAAGGCCAGTAATATCATAAAAAACCTTGAGAATAGAGAGAATACATTGAATGTTCTGAAATTTTGGTTTGGTAAAGATGATAAGGTCATCAGCAAAGAGTAAATGGGTAATGAGAGAGGATTTTTACATCGACAATGAATGTCAAGTTTGCCCAATTTTACTTGATTCACTATCAAAGAATTGAGAAGCTTCATGACAATTATAAACAGTTGAGAAGAGATAGGGTCACCTTGTCTTACCCCTCGTTTACCTTTAAAAACCATGAAGCATTCCATTCCTGGAAACTGAAAATACTGGAGAAGAAATGCAAGTGAAATTCCGTGCTACGAAAGGCTTAGGAAAATTCATCCTGGACATTATGGCAATGATAACTGACCATGTTACAATGTCAAAAGCTTTCTTAATGTCCAATTTCAGCATACAATGAGGTGAGATATTTTTCCAATCATACCCATGTAGCAGCTCTTGAGTGATTAGGATATTATCACTAATAGATCTTCCAGGAATAAAGGCAGATTGATTATTAGAAATAATGAAAGGAAGTTTGAAGACAGCTGCACGTTATGTGCAGTCACGTGAAATGAAAATGCACTTGTATGTTGGGCCTTTTACCTGTTGAAGCCCAAAACACTTTACACTATATATTGTCTCATTTGTGAGGGTTTTAGTGTGTGAGCTGAAAATTTATGTGAGGGTTATGGCTTCAGCCGTCATGAGAGAGTTGTGATGAAACATGTATGTATCTCTCCCCTTCTACTTCTCCACCGTAAGAAATAAAATCATTCTCTCTTGCCCGAGGACGTAGGCTATTGCCGAACCTCGTTGAATCTTGTGTGTTCTCTCATTTTCAGTTTTGTTTTTTGTTATATATTTCCGCTGTGATTAGATCCTCTGATCTACAATTGGTATCAGAGCACCCGGTTTCAGTTTCTGGAGGTGTGGTGGTGTTTTTTTTGAAGTGCATAAAAGGTGTTTGTGTTTATTCCTTAAAGGTGTTTGTGCTGAATATGACTGAATCAAGCCCATCTACGACTGTTCGAGCACCAAAAGAGGAGAGAACGGTTTATCATAGAGCAAGGCTAGAGGTAGACAAGTTCAATGGTACCAATAACTTCGGCTTATGGAGGACTGATGTGGCCGATGCTCTTGAACACTTGGATCTAGAAGCTTGCTTGGGAGAAGAGAAGCCTGATGATTGGTCCGACAAACAGTGGGAGAAGAATCAGCGGCTTTGCTTGGCTGCGATTAGGGGCTGTCTAGAAGCCCATATTAGAGTGAACTACCAACATGAAACCTCGCCAAAAGTGTTGTGGGAGAAGCTTGAAGAAAAATACCTCGTGAAAAATGTAGAAAACCGAATTCATTTGAAGAGAAATTTATATCGGTTTAATATGAAGAAGGATGCAACTCTAACGGATCACATCGATTCCTTCAACAAGCTTTTAACCGAACTGGTCAATTATGATGAGGTCATTCCGGATGAAGAAAAGGCTATATGTTTGGTGAATTCTCTTCCAGTATGAGCCTGTAATCAAGTCGTTGATTCAAGACAAAGACAAGCTCACTTATGATGAAGTTGTCACCGCATTATGTAGTGAAGAATTTCGTGAGATGCATAGAGATGACATCTCTAGAGAAGATAGTGGTGAAGCTCTAGTAGTGAGGGGTAGAAAAAAATGACCGCAAGAAAAATGTTGGCCAAAGTCGTGATAAAATAGAGGACCGTCTAAAGGAAAGGGACGTTTAGCTAAATATGAATGTGCATGGTGTCATGAGAAAGGCCATTGGGCTAAAGATTGTCCGAAAGTGAAGGAGCGAGACAAGAAAAAGAAAAATGCAGCGAATGTTGTGCAGTCCAACAAAGATGACGGGGCTGAATCAGATTTTTCCTTAATCACAATGCCTTCAATTCTTTTGGCAGAAGATGATGAGTGGGTACTAGACTCGGGAACAACTTTTCATGTGACTCCACATAGAGAATGGTTCTCAAGTTTTACAAAATTTGAAGGTGAAGTATTGATGGGAAACCATCATTCTTGTAGCATTGTGGGTATTGGAAGCATTCGGCTAAAGTTACATGATGGGACAATTAGAGAATTGAAAAATGTGAGATGTGTGCCAAGTATGAAAAAGAATTTGATTTCTTTAGGAATGCTTGAATCCAAGGGGCTTAGACTTGACGGTCGAAATGGTGTTATAAAGGTGATTTCTGGTGCTATGGTTATTATGAAAGGTACACGTCGTCACAACTTATTTTACTTGAATGGAAGTACGGTGATCGGAGATGTAGCTACCGCTAAACAAACTGAAGTTGCAGCTAAAGAAATGTCAATGCTATGGCATATGAGACTTGCACATCCAGGTGAGAAGTCATTAAATACTTTGATACAACAAAATTTGCTGAAAGGGGCTACTGCTAGTAAGCTTGATTTCTGCGAACATTGTGTGAAAGGCAAGAAGACCAGGTCTCATTTCAGTAAAGGAATGCATAAATCTAGTGGTGTTTTGGATTATGTACACTCGGATGTATGGGGTCCTTCCAAAAATGCATCTTTGGGAGGTAAGCATTGGTTTGTTTCTTTTATTGATGATTATTCTAGACGTGTATGGGTGTATGTTATGAAATAGAAAAGTGATGTTCTAGAAGTATTTGTGAGATGGAAGAAAGTGGTTGAGACTCAAACTGGAAGAAAACTCAAAGTGCTTCGTTCAGACAATGGTGGAGAGTACACTAGTGATCCATTCCACAAAGTATGTCAAGATGAGGGAATTAAAAGACATTTCACTGTTAGAGAAACACCGCAACAGAACGGAGTTGCAGAGAGGATGAATCGTACATTGTTGGAGAGAGTACGGTGTATGTTATCAAATTCTGGTTTGAGTAAAGCATTTTGGGCTGAAGCTGTTATGTATGCATGTTTTCTTATCAATCGGTTGCCTTCATCCGCATTGAAAGGTAAAACACCTATGGAAGTATGGTATGGTAAGCCTGCTTATGACTATGATATGATTCATGTATTTGGTTGTTCTGCTTCGTCTCATGTGAAAGACAATAAGCTTGGTGTACGTGCCATTGAATCAATATTTGTTGGCATGAAGAGTGGTGTCAAAGGATTCAAACTTTGGAATCCTGTTGAAAAGAAGATGATCATAAGTAGAGATGTTACATTCAGTGAAGATGCTATGCTGAAGTCAAATAATGCTAAATCGACAGAAATTAGCACTAGCAGCCCAAACAGCTCCAACAATCCCAAAAATGTGCAGCGTGTGAAGTTTGATGTTGTATCGCAAGCTCCAGGTGATGCTGAAAGGACAAAAACTGCTGCTAATATGTCAAAAACTGCTCCTGTTATGTCAAAAACTGCTGCTGAACCATCAAAAACTGCTGCTGAAATGGCAGAATATGATGCTGAAATTGATGAAAGCACTTCTGATCCGAGTAGTGTTGATGATTCAAAAGCAGAAACTGAGAGGAATGTTCAGGAATTGATTGCTACTAGCAGACCAAGAAGAGATATCAAGAAACCGGGTTGGTTTCAAGATTGTGTAACATATGATTTATCTGTTAATGATGAAGGAATTCCTGAAACATATATGCAAGCTATTCATAGTGTTGAATGTGAGGAATGGATAGCGGCTATGAGTGAAGAAATGGCATCTCTTCACAAGAATGACACTTGGGTTCTCACCAAACTTCCAAAAGGCAAGAAAGCAATTGGATGCAAGTGGGTATATGCGAAGAAAGAAGGAGCAAAGAAGAATGAGGTCCGTTACAAGGCGAGACTAGTTGCAAAAGGCTATGCTCAAAAGGAGGGAATTGACTACAATGAAGTGCTTTCTCCGGTTGTGAAACACTCCTCTATTCGCATTTTGTTAGCCTTGGTAGCGCAATATGATTTGAGTCTAGTTCAAATGGATGTAAAAACAGCGTTTTTACATGGTGACTTAGAGGAGGAAATTTATATGTCTCAACCAAGTGGATTCAAAGCTTCCGATGGAGAGGATCTTGTGTGTAAATTGAAGAGATCATTGTATGGATTGAAACAATCTCCGAGACAATGGTATAAACGATTTGATCGTTTTGTGTTAGATCAAGCATACACTAGAAGCCACCATGACCATTGTGTTTATTTGAAAAAGCTAAATGATGGTTCTTTCATTTATTTGCTTTTATATGTAGATGATATGCTTATTGCATCGGCTTGCAAATCTGAAATCGAGATGTTAAAGTGCAAGTTGTCAGCTGAATTCGAAATGAAGGATCTTGGAGATGCTAAGAAAATTCTTGGCATGGAAATTCGAAGAGATAAGATGAACGGTAAAGTATGTTTATCTCAAAAGGCATATTTGAAGAAGGTATTAAAGAAGTTTGGCATTAATGAGAGCACCAAAACAGTGAGTACACCTTTGGCTGCTCATTTTAAGTTAAATGCAACTATGTGTCCTTCTTCTAATGATGAAATTCAATTTATGGCAAATGTACCGTATGCTAATGCCATGGGAAGTCTTATGTATGCGATGGTGTGTACACGACCTGATATTTCACATGCCGTGAGTATGGTTAGTCGTTACATGCATGCTCCTGGAAAAGAGCATTGGAATGCGGTCAAATGGATTTTGAGATATCTTTTAGGAACTATTGATGTGGGTTTGGAATTTGTGAGAGACATGAACAACAATCATTTATGTGTTGGATATGTGGACTCGGATTATGCAGGTGATTTGGATAAGAGACGTTCCACTACTGGATATGTGTTTACATTGGCAGGTGGTCCTATATGTTGGAGATCGATTTTGCAATCGACGGTAGCATTGTCTACTACCGAGGCGGAGTATACGGCTGTGACTGTAGCTTTCAAAGAAGCTATATGGCTGCAAGGTTTGTTGGATGATTTGGGAGTGGTGCAAGATCAACTTCCTGTGTATTCTGATAGTATGAGTGCCATCCACCTAGCAAAGAATCAAGTTCATCATGCCCGAACAAAGCACGTTGATGTGCGTTATCATTTCATTAGAAAAGTATTAACTGAAGGTCATATTCTCTTGGTGAAGATTGATACAAAAGAGAATCCCGCAGACATGTTGACTAAAGTGGTTCCTAGTGTCAAGTTCAAGCATTGTCTTGACTTGATTAATGTTTTGTATGTTTGATGTATGATACCCCGATGGGGTGGAGGTTCTTCGGAACACTATGAAGTCTCGTTCTGAGACATTATGATGAACTACGGCAGCTTGATCCTTTGCAGCTACTTTGGTGGTGCAGCTAGATATGTGGCAATCAGAGAGCTTTGTTTATGATCGTCTCATGCTTTTGTGCATGATCCGAGGTGGAGAATTGTGAAGACTGCTGCACGTTATGTGCAGTCACGTGAAATGAAAATGCACTTGTATGTTGGGCCTTTTACCTATTGAAGCCCAAAACACTTTACACTATATATTGTCTCATTTGTGAGGGTTTTAGTGTGTGAGCTGAAAATTTATGTGAGGGTTATGGCTTCAGCCGTCATGAGAGAGTTGTGATGAAACATGTATGTATCTCTCCCCTTCTACTTCTCCACCGTAAGAAATAAAATCATTCTCTCTTGCCGGAGGACGTAGGCTATTGCCGAACCTCGTTAAATCTTGTGTGTTCTCTCATTTTCAGTTTTGTTTTTTGTTATATATTTCCGCTGTGATTAGATCCTCTGATCTACAGGAAGTATATTCTGCAATCTGTTAGCCAGAACTTTTGCAATGATTTTGTAAAAAACACTACAACAGAATATAGGTCTGAAGTCAGTGACAGAGGAGGGATTGATAATTTTAGGAACCAAGGCAATGAATGTGGCAGTAAAAGTTGAGGGTAATGTATTGTTCACAAAGAAAAACTGTACAACACTAATAACATCATTTCCAATAATACTCTAACATTTTTGCAGAAAAAATGCATTAAATCCATCTGGACCACCTGAACTATTTGAATCCATGTCAAACACTGCTGACTTTATCTCATCACAGGTAATGACACTAATGAGGTTTAAGGATTGCTGATCAGTCAATGAGGGCAGCTGAACATAAAAGAGAGGTTCAACATTGCTAGGTGGAAGGGAAGTAGGTGATAAGATAGAATTAAAATAATCAACGAAAGCCTTATCAATACCAACTTGTGATTGAATGATATTGACTTCAACATCCTTTATCATGTATATATTCTCCCTGACTTTATTAACCCTCAATGACTCATGGAAAAACTTTGTATTTCTGTCAGCTAGCAAATCCTTTTTAAATCTAGAACACTGTTTTGCAAATTGAAATTCAATATCAAGTAAAGACTTAAGCTTACTTTGCAAGTCCATTTCCAATAAAAGTAGCTGTTGGTCAAGAGGATGGGTCTTCAAAGCCTTTTGTATATTTATAAGCTCAGACCTTACCAAAGCTGATTGCTTCATGGTATCACCAAAATTATGAGTTGACCAGGCCTTGAGATGAAACTTGAGTAACTTTAACTTGAAAATAAGTTTTTCCATTGGATTCCCACTATAGAAATGATTCCATACCTGTGAAATAAGACCTGAAAAATCTTTATGAGAGTACCAAAAATTAAAAAATTAAAAAGAAGACTTCCCTTTTATAATGGCATCTGACCTCCCCTAATATAAAAGTAAAGGGCAATGATCTAAAATTGTAGGAGGAAGAATTTGAAAGAAAGAATTTGGCCAAGTAGAAATAAAAGCAGAATTTGTGGAAATATGATCAAGTCTGCACAAAGTAGGAAAGCCAGAATGACTTTTATTGCTCCAAGTGTAAAAAGAACCAAAGCTATTCAAAGGATTGAGATTTGAGGAGATGATTGCTTAGTTAAGAGGGGCAATATCATTAACACTGAGAGCACACCCACCAAGCTTATGACAAGAGGAGAACATACATTTAAAATCACCACCTAGAACCCAAGGATCTGAAGTAGTATGAATATGACAGATATTATTATGGAAAGCATTCCTTAAGGACAAAGAATTACGAGCATAAACAGAAGAAAGATAGAATATGAAATTTGTAGGCAAGAAAACACATTTAAAGTGTATGAATTGATCATATGAGGATAATTTAGTGAGATTGAAAATAGAAGGGTTCCAAAGAGTGAGCAAATGACCAAAAGAAGCCTCATCAAGATTATGATCATATTTCCAATTGGGAGAAATGAAAGACATAGCAGAGGCTGTAGAGTTCATGTCAAGTTTGGTCTCAGAAAGACATAAGAGATGAATGCTATGATTATTCAGGAAAAACTTGATTTCACTTTGCTTTGAGGGCAAATTCATCCATCTTATATTCCAGAAAGAAATATTATGAATCATGGATTGATATGTGAGGAGATAGAAGACAATCCAGAATTACTTCTTGTGCTTCTTTTTGGAAATTGATTACTTAATGGAAGCACATCTTCCTGATTGAAGGAAATACCTTCATCAATATCTTCTACAACAGGTGATATTACTTTCTTCTTTCTTCCTTTCTTAGATTTGGCTGATGATTTTTATGCAGATTTTAAGGCTGCATCAACAAAATCACATACTTTAGCCTTAGTGGAGGTGGATGAAGATTTTACATGGGAATCAGTATTTGAGCATTCAGGAATGTTATTAGAAGGAGGGGTAGTATAATCTCTTTAGGAGGAGCTAGATGAGAGTAAGGAGATGAAATATTATTGGCAAGGTTATTCAAATCCAAATTGGATGAGGAATTATTAATAGTGTTTGAAGTAAAATATGAAATAGAAGATGATTTTTTTTTACAATATGAAGAAGAGGAAATAGGACAAGATAAGGAGTTATTTGATGAGGAGTAAGAACCACTGTTTAGAGGCTCACTTGATGAAGAGCATGGCATGGTTGATGCTTCAGATAATATTGAGAAAGGATTTTGAACATGAAATTCATTTTGAAGAGCATCATGTAAAATCTCACTGAATTTCTCCTTTCCTTTGTTTACCTTAATTTTTGTAGGGGAATTTACTTTCTTAGTTACCACACAAACATCATTTTCATCCACCAACATTACACTTTGATTGTCTTTTCTAGCCACAAAGGAATTGATGTCCATCTGCTCCTCATTATTAAAATCTTCATCCATATCAATACTATCATTTCCAGTAATTTCTACAACATCTTCCATAGCTTTGTTTATATGTTTTTCCACATCAGTACCAAATTTCCCCTCTTTCCTTTGCCATATTTTCTTCTTTTTGTTTATCACCTTATTCCAACCATTTCTATCACCTCTAACAGGTTCTTTGAAGTTAACTTTCCTTTCAACATGATGGGTATACACCTGATTAGAAACCTTTATTTCATCAGCATTGATACCATCAGAACTTTTACCTTGATTATGTATATCAAATTTATTAGTTGAGTGCCCAAACACTTTACACGTGGTACAAATACTGGGTTTCCAATCATAAGATACAATCATCAAAGGGAAATTATCACCAAGCTCACCCACATCAATGAAACATGATAAATCAGCTTCAACATCAATCTCTACAAGGACTTTGGCATACCTGATTCTGTGCATCCTTTCTGTGTTAAGATCAGAACAGATTAGCTTACCAATTTGACAGGCCAACCAGTTGATCCCCATCAATGTCCAGAGCAAAAGAGGGAAACGTTGAAGATGAATCCATATAGGAACTTTCTTGGTTTGAGATTGTGCACTTCCAATTGATGGATTCCATTTTGTAATTATGAACATACGACCATGAATAAAGATAGGGTCAGCATTCAAAACTCTTTCCCGATCAATTTCATTAGAGAACTTAAAGTAGAAGTTTATTCCATCAGATTTTATGTCAACCTCTCCATGTAATTTCCAAAAACTTTTCAAAAAATTTACCACAGACAAATAAGAAAGAGAACCATCAAGGAAGAACCCCACCAAATATTGATTCCAGTATTTCATACCTTCAGCTTGACAGATTCAGGAGGAACTTTCTTTGGCTTTTTGATTTTCTCAAATTCAAGAGGAACACAAGATCCAGCATTCCTAGGCAGAGAGTTGAAAAGAGAGAGATAATCCGATTTATGAGAGGATGCAAGATTCTTGGGCAGATCAGAACTTGAAGACAATGAATCAGATTCAGATCCAGACTTGGGAGGAGAGGTATTTGACGAAATGCCAGATCCAGATTTACCAGGATGAGATCCAACCAAATTGTTGGTTACATTAGGAATAACAGGATCAATACAGGAAGAAGGTGAAAAATTGGCAATCGAATTCACAAGATCATCAATAATGCCAGAAACAATTTCAAGGTTTGAGAGGGTCATGGGAGGAGGATCAGGAGGAACAGGAGGAGGACGAGTAGGAAGGGAAGTGATAGAGGACGAAGGAAGGGAAGAAGACGAAGCAAAATCGTTGTATTTATTTGGGGTTATTTGATTCTTTGTTAAATGATTGTAAAATGGTTTCATATAGCAGATACAATCGATTGTTGGGCCTTTCTTCCAGTTTTTCCCTCGCATCCACATCGATTTTAGGTAATTGTTAATCCCTAAATTTACTCTTTTTCTTTGATTGATTTTGTCTCTATCAAGTTGAATTTCTTTAACACTTATTTTTCTCTTCATTGTTTGTTCCCATAATCAAGTTTGGATAAATAATTTTTGCCTCATTCGTGTATGGGTTCACGTATGTTGTTTATCGTTTTTGATTACTGTTTATTTTTAATTCATTTTTTTCTCTACTGCCTGCTCTTATTCAATCTATAGTCAAAAATGTCTATTTTATGATGTATTTCTTATGATGGTAAAATTATTATACTACAACTTGTCTCCCTTCATCTCTGTATATGCTTAAGGGTAAATTTTATATAGCATTAGCCTATCCGCCATTGAATATTTAAGGTTATGATGATATTTACTTTACTATTGCAAGAAAATAAACCTATTTCTTTAATTTTATTTTCCTTTCGGCTTTGAGTATTTTTTATCTTCAGAGCTGAAAAGTAAAATATGAGGCCAGCTGTTATACTTCTTGGTGCTTATAGAATAATTTCATAAAATTACATATCTTAAGGAAAAGTAAAACAAAATTAGAATTGTATGTTTCCTCTAAATTATTTTTCAGCATAAATTATAGGGGTTAAGCATTAATTACAGTGAGAGATATGTACAGAGCTAATAAACTTTATTCATATGTTCTAATGGTCTTGCATATTGTATTGGTTTTCCAGTTGTTGCCAATTCAGCATACATCGTTCGATAAATGTACTTACCGTCTATTTAATATAAATGTAGTAAACGACTAAGAATTGAACGCTTAAAAATGTAAAAACAAACTGATTACTTTGAACAAGACTAACTGGGCAACCGTTTTGGTGAGTGATGGAGGGGTAGTTATCCCAATATATTAGTGTAATAAATAGTTGTATTTAATCTGATAAAAGCATAGATTAAATAATTTAGTGTAATAAGATATGATATAAGGCTGTTAGGGATTAGCATTATTTTAAGGTGAAATTTACAATCTTTCTTGAGTATGATAACAACTATATGAACATTAACTTTTCTTATTGAACCCATTATCACAAAAACTGGTGTTATGTTAAATTTTACATTATTCTATAATCATTTGAAATTTCTGACCTTTTTTAAAGAATTATAGCATTTTTTGCAGATTTTTGTTGTTTTCATTTAATGATTATAGAAACATCTCTAATTTTTGGATATAATTGCATAAATATATGCAATTATTCACAAGCTAATTGCATAAATTTATGCATTTATTTGGTAAGTTAATTCAGTGTACCTGATTCACGTACTTTATTGATAAAGATATTTGTTGTATTTTGAACTTAATAGAGATTTGAAGAATGGGAAGATGCAGTTACTAAAATGCATTGGTTCAAAAATAATATGTGTTTTGTAGGGAAAGAATGCATCCAAATAAGCAAATAAATGCCACTTTAATAATCATTGATGTTCAAAGCACCACTCATCCCTTCATGCACTTTGAACTTTCCATATTTTGTTAGAACGGGAAGCAGACTTTTCATTTCATAAGCAGTAATAGAAATATTAAACTATATATATGAAATTATAATAACCAGTCTTGCATGATAACAAAGAATACAAAATTACATGTATCATTTTGTAATAATCATTGTCATAGTTTTGTTTTCTGCAAAATATACTACTATGACAAAGATTAAACTAAGCCTTTCACTTGATTTACTACTTAACAAATGGATTCAAACATTCCAATCCATATTTTTTTAATTGTAAATTTTACATTATTATATTTTACAATATTATATATTATGATAATCAAGACCGGCCTTCAGGATTTTTCCTCTTTTCTTTCACTAGCTGCTCACCGTCTTTTGGGGAGAATCTGATTTATGTAAGTAGATATCCTACACCCCCCGCACTCTCTCACTCTCTCTTTTAGTTATGCATTACTAATTGTATTTTGCGTTTATGTGGATTTTCTTCCTCTTTGTTTTAATATATGTACATATATATGTCTTTGAGTTATTCCACCAAATGCTTATGCTGATTCCCAACCCCATCCCCTCCTCCTCTCCTTTTTTAGTCATAAAATACACGTTTATATAGCTTATACTGGATGCTTACAATCACCCTAGTTCCACTGCTCAAGATTCTTTTTACTTCTACAACTCGATGTTGACTCTTTATGAATGTATCCAAGATGAGTTTATTCCATCCTATTTTCGTAGTAATGACCCCAACTTTAGGATTCTACCCATTTTGGACCCATATGTATTCCCCTAAAGGGTTACATTTCTTTAAATTCAGAGCATTTTTTGTACTTACCCCTTTATTTTCTGTTAAAGATTTGTTGGACACTGTGGAATTTCCTATGTACAGTTTTCTCTCGTCTCCTACTTTATCTTAGCCTCCACGTACATTTCTTATGCTAAGCATTTTAATTCTCCTCCTTTACATCATTAGATTGTTTTCCTTAATTCATCTATTAAAAGTGATTCCATAGGCTATGACACATTTCATTACATCGAAGCCACAAAATCGCTATTGTCTATTTCACCTCGTAAGACCCATTTTAGGCTGATTAGTTTTCCATTATTCCAAATTTGGATGGTTTCATTTCTCCTTTTCAAAGATGTGGTTCTTCTCTTGTTCTTTCTATTCTTTATTAGTTGTTTGTTTGTCACTTAAATCATTCTCCTTTAGCTAGTTATCCAAAATTTTCACCATTGAAAATGATTTTTTACTCGTAGACAGACCACATCATAAGTGTTGAGAATGTTAAAAAGGGCTCCTACCTTTATACCGGATTCTTGTTCTATAAGTACAACTTTCTGCATGCGCACCATTGTTTTTTCCATTCCGTCTAAGTTTATGTTTACGACTCCAGTGTACCAAAGAGTACATATTTTAGCCATTAAGCTTACTTTGCTTAGTTGATGGATGATTACTTGCTTGTATTTCACATACTTCTTTCTACTCATTTGATTAATTCATATTTTTCTAAACCACGTAACCACATTAGCTAATGAAAAAAAACTGCATATTAAATTTTACATTCAAATTCTATAATTCTTATTCAATTTTTAACTTACACAATAAAGCAAGCTAAAATTTGCAAACTGCATATTGAAATTTTGCATTTTTAAAATATTTTAACAACTGCAAATTTTAAAAACTGCGTATTAAAAAACCACATATTAAAAACTGCATATAAGATAATTTTAAAATCAATTTCACACTTTTAAAAAGCTGCATATTTAAAAAACTATTAGGATTTAAAACTTTAAAAAACTGAATATTTTAAGAACTTTATAATTTAAAACATCTCAACTTTCCTTTTTACCTCCATAGGACCATAGCAATGCTACGACTTCCATGCATTTGTTTAACTTCATGGGGTACCGTTCACACTTCCATCGACTCATATCTTTGTTTGAATACGTAATGTTGCAATAATAGCTATTGCAAAAAAAAAAATAAGACATTAATAAACATACAAATATAATATATGTACATGAAGTACATGCATACATATGCAGTCAAATATGAGAACTACGTCAAATGCTTATTAATGAATTAGTAGTAACATTGCCGTATATGTGCACATTCGGATAACGAAATAATGGGAAAGCAACGGTCACATGCCTATTATAACACTGCAACGGTCACATTCCCACTATAAAATAGCAACGGTCACATGCCTATTATAATAATACAACGGTCACATTCTCATTATTCAAGCCTATTTGTATTTTTTCTTGTATTATAAATAGAGGTCTTCTATATGCAGTTTGTATTATCTTACAATTGCAATTCATCAATAACAAAACTTCTTTTCAATCTTGTTTCTTCTATTTTATTTTCTAACATGGTATCAGAGAAACAAATTGCCGAAAGTCATTAAAAAAATCCTGAGCCATCATTCTTTTTTATCTTCACTGTCCCTCACAAACTGCAATCTAATATTGCCTCTCCATGGCCAACGATTATGAAGAAACTTCAGTTGTATCTAGCAACAATGCTAATGGCTTCTCTCCAAACATCATGAACCTGATCAAACACAAAAGCCAAGTTATTACCACTTCGTTAGATGAAGATAGTTATATTTTATGGAAATATCAAGTGGAGTTTGCTCTCAAAGCTTACGGATTGCTAGATTACATCAAAGGGACGTTAATTACTCCACCTATAATGATCATTGATAAAGAAAGAAATATTGTAGCAAATCCAGAATCCACTAAATACCAAAGATAAGAGAACTTATTATCATCATGGCTTTTATCTTCTATAAATCCTAATCTTTTGTCACAGATCATTGGGTGCAACTCGTCGTATGAAATTTGGACTACTATCGAACAAATTTTCGTCTCGCAATCCACAGCTAGAATCATGCAATATAGAAGGGAACTTCAAAATTGCAGAAAAGAAGATACCAGCATGAATGATTATTTGGGCAAAATAAAAAACATATGTGACAAACTAAGTGCTGTTGGGCATAAAATGAGCGATAGTGAACAAATACTTTTTTATTACCGGAGGGCTTAATGAAGAATATGAATCTTTAGTAACGGTCCTGGCTACGCAACAAACTTTACCTGATCTGCAGCTCGTTCGATTTACACTCCTAGCTCATGAAGGAAGAATTGATCTAAAAAAAAACACAGGGTGAGTTTTCTGCAAATTATGTTGTAGCTAAAAACAAGCAATCACAGGGAAGCAACAACAACATTAATGCAAACATATAAGAAAATCAGTATCCAAGGGGTCTTCAACAACAAAGAGGAGGTTTTCCAGCCACAAATAGGTCGAGGACGAGGAAGATGGAACAACAACAATCGAGTAAAGTGCCAAATATGTCAAAAATTTGGTCGTATGGCAAACAAGTGCTATTTCATATATAATAATGACAGTGGACAACACTATAATTATGCTAATTCAACACAGAAGGCACCACAAGTCAATATGGCTGTGATGAACTCAAATAGAAACAACAATGATGCTAATAAAAATCAAAATATTGGTAATGATGATACTATCAAAGGCGAAGACAAAATTTTTGAAGAATGTTACCCAGATTCGGGTGCCACTCATCACATAACCAGCAATCTCAAAATTTTTATCATTGGAAGCAGAAACTACTCAGGTACAAAATCTTTGCATATGGGGGACGGTAAAATTGCACATATAACACACATTGGTAAGGGCACTGCCATAGGAAAAAACAACTTAATCTAACCATACTTCTTAGAGTACCCTCTATTAATAAAAACTTGCTAAGTGTATCAAAATTTGCTAGTGATAATCATGTGTGTTTTGAATATCACCTATAATGTTGCGTTGTTAAGGATTTAATGAGCCACGAAATTTTATTACGGGGTAATCTACATGATGGTCTTTACAAATTTTACAACTTGAAGACCGAGGATACTAGTTGAAAATTCTGGTATAATAATGTTGAGTCAAGTAAAAATGATAGTAATAGGAGTATTAATGTTAGCAACAGTAATAATGAATGTAATGAAGATGGCAAATAACGTAATCTTGATTTATGGCATAGGAAATTAGGACATCCTAGTATTGAAGTTGTTAAAACTATTTTATGCAATAATAATATTTCTTTTACTAATAGTGTACCTGCCAAACACACATGAACACAATGCCAAATTGGCAAAAGTTATAAACTTCCTTTCAGAAATTCTGAAACTAGATACAATAAACCTCTCAAGTTGATAGCTGCTGATTTATGGGGACCAACACCACTGAATTCATATCAAGGACACAGGTACTATATTTCCTTTATGGATGCCTATTCGAGATATGCTTGGATATATATGCTAAAGAATAAGTCATAAATATGTAATACTGTAATACAATTCATAACTCACGTTGAAAAACAAACCAATTGTAGTGTTAAAATTTTTCAAACCAATGGTAGGGGAAAGTTTAAACCATTAACTAGTTATTTTTCTAAAAGAGGAATAAAATATAGATTGACTTGCTCTCACACATCTGAACAAAATGGTTTGGTAGAAAGAAAACACATACACATAGTAGAGATGGTCTACCATTAATGTCTTAAGGCACAGTGCCAATGAAATATTGGAATGAATCTTTTTACACTTCAGTTTTTCTCATCAATAAATTACCAACTAAAATTCTAGATAACAAAACTCCAAGATAATATATAATGTTAGACCAGACTATAATTTTTTGAAAACATACGGTTGTCTGTGTTTTCGATGCCTAAGAGATTACAATAGGCACAAACTAAGCTTGAGATCAAGCCCATGCACTTTCATTGGGTATGTAACACCCCGTGTATTCTATAACACTGAAATTCACAAATTAAAGTATAATTAATTTCAAATCAAAGAATTAAGGGAAACGGGATACGCCATTGTGTTCGTCTCGGAAAAATACGCGAAATAGAGTCCGAGTTTTCGAAAATCGGAGTCCGTATGACCAAAATATGGCCCCCGAAAGTTTCAGAATTCAGGTTAAAATTCAAACAGACGAAAACAGCTCAGAAAACAAGTTTAAAATTCAAATCGGGCCCAATTGGCCAAGGCGGGAAAATTCCCGCCTAAGGCACCCAGGTCGACATGGCAGTCGACCTGGGCTAGCCAGGTCGACAGGGCTGTCGACAGGGCTGTCGACTGGGCTGTCGACCTGGCCCCAGAGCCAGGTCGAACCCAGCCCACCCTGGCTGGCCTGGTCTATATTTAGTCGATTTTCTGAGCCTTGCATTGTCACTAGGGCTAGGTGTCAGCTCCGGATTGGCCTCTCCTTCAAACGAACGGCTATTATTGAATCAAGCTCCATCGACGGTCTAAAACAACTCACAAACATTATAAAAAGGACCTAAGACCTAGCCTAAATCATACTATCTCATTTTAACCTCAGGCCGCCACCATTAAACCTAGAGCTCTGAATTAAAAATACAAAGAATAAAATTATAGAAGATAGAGGATGATTCTTGAAGGCTACAACTAGAAGCTACAACAACTACGATGCCTTAGACAACGAATTTGGGACTATTTGATTTGGGATTTTTAATTGGGTTATTTGCTTCATATTGTAAGTTCTATGTTACTTTTTAGGCAAAAACGCTAAAATAGTATGGACATGCCATGAACTGAAACCGGATTTAGGAACTATTGTTAATCCATTGTTTATATTGTTTATCTTTGAATTATAATTTGGGGATATTGCTATGGCAACGTTGCAAGTTAAACTTGTCATGATTTTGATGTTGTTATGAATCACTTGGGCTTAATTGTTTGGCAAGTTGGACTAATACATGTCCATGGAATCGCTATGTTTATTGAAATCTTTATGTTGATTAAACCATGCCTATGGTACTAATTAAACCATGGCTATGACTATTGATGGAATTATGCCTGTGATGTTAATATACCCATCATGATTAATGAAAAATTGGGTATTACTAGGTTATGATGAAAAGTTGGAATTATTATGTTTATAATGTTAGATATGTTAAAAACGCTAAATTGGAATCATTATGTTTATAATGTTAGTTGAGAATCATTATGTTAAAAATGCTAAATTGGAATCATTAAATCTATAATGTTAGTTGGGAATCATTATGTTAAAAATGCTAAATTGGAACCATTATGTTTATAATGTTAGTTGAGAATTATTATGTTAAAAATGCTAAATTGGAACCATTATGTTTATAATGTTAGTTGAGAATCATTATGTTAAAAACGCTAAGTTGGAATCATTATGTCTATAATGTTAGTTGGGAATCATTATGTTAAAAATGCTAAATTGGAACCATTATGTTTATAATGTTAGATGAGAATCATTATGATAAATTGGAATCATTATGTTTATGAGAATTATTATGTTAAAAATGCTAAATTGGAATCCACTATGCCTATTAGGATTTCTATGCCTTTAATGTTTCATGTTTATGATAAAATTATTATTATGCCCGCAATGATTATTATTCCTATGATGTAAAAGTTGAAATCATCATGTTAAATCATTACTATGCCAAGTTATCATCATACTAGTATTGCAACCATGTGATATGTTATAGCCTGTTTATTATGCAAGTGATGATGGAATTGTCACATATGCCTATCACATGTTTGGTGTTATTCCCCTTTATCTCTTGAATTGTTTATGCTTGTGAACGAAGTGCGTTTATATACGTTGGGGATATGATTGGGTAGAATAGGCAAAACTTGAATTAATTATAAGCATAAACTGTGAAATTTGGCATAAGTAGAACATGAAATATGGCACGAAAACTTGACTTGAACCATGCCATAACTTGACCTTAAAACATGCCTTAGTTTGGCACGAAATTGACATATGAACATGCTATGGAAATATAGCAAAATCTGATAAGAACATGGGCATGACTTTAGAAAACAAGAAGGTGGCCAACTCGAGGTTGGGTTGAGTTTGTAGTGTAAATCTACCCGGAACCGCCCGGCAAATCCAGTTGCTACAAACAATAGGATCCAATGTGGGTAGTTGGTCACATCGCGCTTGAAACCCGAGGTTGGGTTGAGTTCGTAGCGTAAACCTGCCCGGAACCGCCCGGCAAATCCAGTGGCTACGAACAACTGGATCAAATGTGAGTGGTTCAGTGCATTAACGAATCAATTAATGCCAATTAGGGTTAAGTCATGAACATGAAAAGACAACTTAACCAACTTGAACACGGTTTGTAGGGCTAAGTCATGAACTTGAAAACGACAACACTTAGCCAACTTGACATGACACGTAGGCGGGTTAAGTCGCGAACTGAAATGACATACTTAACCATCTTGACATGACTAGACTAGAAAAGGATTAAGTCACGAATTACATGACTTAATCTGTTAGGTGGGTTAGGTCACGAATTACATGACCTAATCTATTAGGCGAAACCCTAGACACGACCCCTTTCAACAGCAACCCTCTAGAAGTATCAAGGTACCCTGGGGCTAGGCCGGGTGGGGGACGATTATTGGGCTGATTGTAAGAGGTGAACGACGGCAGTAGGGTACGCCAGTGTAGGTTCGGCGGACTACGATCGTGCACGTATCCGGGGCAGACACTGGGTATCCGTAGATTTATCTGTGCATATTGAATCGTGTCAGGGGTTGACACCCTAGGGCTGATACACCCGAAGGTGGACCCAGCACAGGTGACTACATTCGTGATTAGCCGTATGACACGGACACTTGACGAGCTAGAACTTGTAGGGAGCCGATCGACTAGATAATCGCTCCGTAGGACCCAGTACTTGGGTCAGACCCCGTTTCAGGGTCATTTCATGACATTGGGCCGTGGGATTTATTTCGTGATTAACTTGTGATATGGGCTTAGTATGCTAGTACAGTCGATGCAACGAATCTCGAACATGTGATGCTTTACTTGACTTGTCTTGACTTATCCTGATTACTTTAGTCTATCTTGTTCACCTTGACACCATTCTTAAGTTTAGTTCCAGTTCATACATGACAGGTTGTTTTAACCGTTTCTATACTGAAAGTCACTAGAACTTACTCAGTCTTTATGACTTACCCTTTTCCTTTCGCCTCTTTTTCTTTCGTTCCCCCCCTCCCCCCCGGTTCTCAGGGAGGAATAACTAGCTCTTAGCTTGGATATCACTTGCTTTGGCTCAGCATGTACGGTTTGCTATGGCTGCATCTTTTTACTGCACTTGGGGAATAAGCTGTTTTACAGTTTTTAAGTTACTGCTTCTTTGGCTATTATTACAAGACAGTTGTAATGAAGTTACTTGAAATGTTTGTAAAAGACATGGTTTATTTTGGAATGAAATGAAGTTCTGTTTTGCTCAGAAATTCTTCCGCTGTTTACTTAATTATTTATTTATGTTCTGTCTTGTGATAATTCTGTGATGTTATCTCGATAATACCTCTCCAAAACTAGGGCATTCCCTTTGTGAGTGACCTTAGCGGAGGTGGGGTGTTACACTTGGTATCAGAGCAGAAGGTTACCAAGACCGGGCAAAAGTTTTGAAAACCTTTTAAATTTTTTTTCAAAACCATTTACAAAGAAGCTTCTTCCAAGAAAAAGTTTTTAAAGGCTATTCCCCAAAAGCCATTAGCACTATCCTTTGTTTCCTTGTTTGAATCTCTTTCCCTTTCTTTTCTCCATCTGTAGTCGCAGTAGCTTTACCTGCGGCTAATCTTCTTTCTAGCTTTGTAGAGGGTTTTCCCGTATGATGGAGATAGTTTTCGTGAGGCTTGTTAACATGTTATATAGGATAGGTATGAGTGATAAGGATAAAGATAAGGCGGATGAGTCTTCCGGAGTGATTGAGCCAAGCATCCTTGAAGGCGTAAAAGTGGAAACATTGAGGCGAGTTCTGATTCGTGTCTTAGGAACGGAGATCTAGGAGCTAAAGAATCAATAAGTCAAGCTAGTTAAAATACAGTGGGGTGAAGCCCTAGAAGACGCAACTTGGGAAATTTAAGAAAAGATAAGCGCGCTATACCCATTTCTTTTTAGGGTACATTCTAGATCTATTTTCCTATAGGTTTACATACATTTCTCTTGCTATCCATGTTTGTTTTGTTATCTCCTCGATCCTTGAGAACCATAAGCAGAATCTTTTTGGATGTAAACATGTAGTTGAAACATGTTATGATTGCGAAATGGTTGCAAGTGGTCGCAAATGGTTGCTCGTGGATGCATGAATACACATTAGGCACTAGATCGGCTCAGGCACATTTTCATGTTGCATATGCATGAGTGTTTATTTTGGAAACTTGGTTGTGCTATCATTTGGCTGTTGCATATGATTGAATGTTTGAGCACTCATGTAGAAATTATGAATTATAATAGGAAAAAAATTGCATACATATTGGATTCATTTCACTAAACATATTTTGCATTTAGAAGATCAATCAGGCCTGATCATTAGCATTAGCTAAGGAACATATACACACACTTCGCATATGATCACAAAGCATTAGAAGTCTTTTAAGGACAATGGATACTCGTGTTTGATGGATGAGTAGATGGATGTTTGGATGTTAGAATATATATTTTTCCTAAACTTGAAGATTTCGGGGACGAAATCCTTTTAAGTGGGGGAGAATGTAACACCCCGTGTATTCTATAACAGTGAAATTCACAAATTAAAGTATAATTAATTTCAAATCAAAGAATTAAGGGAAACGAGATACGCCATTGTGTTCGTGTCGGAAAAATACGCGAAATAGAGTCCGAGTTTTCGAAAATCGGAGTCCGTATGACCAAGATATGGCCCCCGGAAGTTTCAGAATTCAGGTTAAAATTCAAACAGACGAAAACAGCTCAGAAAACAAGTTTAAAATTCAAATCGGGCCCAATTGGCCAAGGCGGGAAAATTCCCGCCTAAGGCACCGAGGTCGACATGGCAGTCGACCTGGGCTAGCCAGGTCGACAGGGCTGTCGACTGGGTTGTCGACCTGGCCCCAGAGCCAGGTCGAACCCAGCCCACCCTGGCTGGCCTGGTCTATGTTTAGTCGATTTTCTGAGCCTTGCCTTGTCACTAGGGCTAGGTGTTAGCTCCGGATTGGCCTCTCCTTCAAACGAACGGCTATTATTGAATCAAGCTCCATCGACGGTCTAAAACAACTCACAAACATTATAAAAAGGACCTAAGACCTAGCCTAAATCATACTATCTCATTTTAACCTCAGGCCGCCGCCATTAAACCTAGAGCTCTGAATTAAAAATACAAAGAATAAAATTATAGAAGATAGAGGACGATTCTTGAAGGCTACAACTAGAAGCTACAACAACTACGACGCCTTAGACAACGAATTTGGGACTATTTGATTTGGGATTTTTAATTGGGTTATTTGCTTCATATTGTAAGTTCTATGTTACTTTTTAGGAAAAAACGCTAAAACAATATGGACATGCCATGAACTGAAACCGGATTTAGGAACTATTGTTAATCCATTGTTTATATTGTTTATCTTTGAATTATAATTTGGGGATATTGCTATGGCAACGTTGCAAGTTAAACTTGTCATGATTTTGATGTTGTTATGAATCACTTGGGCTTAATTGTTTGGCAAGTTGGACTAATACATGTCCATGGAATCGCTATGTTTATTGAAATCTTTATGTTGATTAAACCATGCCTATGGTACTAATTAAACCATGGCTATGACTATTGATGGAATTATGCCTGTGATGTTAATATACCCATCATTATTAATGAAAAATTGGATATTGCTAGGTTATGATGAAAAGTTGGAATTATTATGTTTATAATGTTAGATATGTTAAAAACGCTAAATTGGAATCATTATGTCTATGAGAATTATTATGTTAAAAATGCTAAATTGGAATCATTATGTTTATAATGTTAGTGGAGAATCATTATGTTAAAAATGCTAAATTGGAATCATTATGTCTATAATGTTAGTTGGGAATTATTATGTTAAAAATGCTAAATTGGAACCATTATGTTTATACTGTTAGTTGAGAATTATTATGTTAAAAATGCTAAATTGGAACCATTATGTTTATAATGTTAGTTGAGAATCATTATGTTAAAAACGCTAAGTTGGAATCATTATGTCTATAATGTTAGTTGGGAATCATTATGTTAAAAATGCTAAATTGGAACCATTATGTTTATAATGTTAGATGAGAATCATTATGATAAATTGGAATCATTATGTCTATGAGAATTATTATGTTAAAAATGCTAAATTGGAATCCACTATGCCTATTAGGATTTCTATGCCTTTAATGTTTCATGTTTATGATAAAATTATTATTATGCCCGCAATGATTATTATGCCTATGATGTAAAAGTTGAAATCATCATGTTAAATCATTACTATGCCAAGTTATCATCATACTAGTATTGCAACCATGTGATATGTTATAGCCTGTTTATTATGCAAGTGATGATGGAATTGTCACATATGACTATCACATGTTTGGTGTTATTCCCCTTTATCTCTTGAATTGTTTATGCTTGTGAACGAAGTGCGTTTATATACGTTAGGGATACGATTGGGTAGAATAGGCAAAACTTGAATTAATTATAAGCATAAACTGTGAAATTTGGCGTAAGTAGAACATGAAATATGGCATGAAAACTTGACTTGAACCATGCCATAACTTGACCTTAAAACATGCCTTAGTTGGGCACGAAATTGACATATGAACATGCTATGGAAATATAGCAAAATCTGATAAGAACATGGGCATGACTTTAGAAAACAAGAAGGTGGCCAACTCGAGGTTGGGTTGAGTTTGTAGTGTAAATCTGCCCGGAACCGCCCGGCAAATCCAGTTGCTACAAACAATAGGATCCAATGTGGGTAGTTGGTCACATCGCGCTTGAAACCCGAGGTTGGGTTGAGTTCGTAGCGTAAACCTGCCCGGAACCGCCCGGCAAATCCAGTGGCTACGAACAATAGGATCCAATGTGAGTGGTTCAGTGCATTAACGAATCAATTAATGCCAATTAGGGTTAAGTCATGAACATGAAAAGACAACTTAACCAACTTGAACACGGTTTGTAGGGCTAAGTCATGAACTTGAAAACGACAACACTTAGCCAACTTGACATGACACGTAGGCGGGTTAAGTCGCGAACTGAAATGACATACTTAACCATCTTGACATGACTAGACTAGAAAAGGATTAAGTCACGAATTACATGACTTAATCTGTTAGGTGGGTTAGGTCACGAATTACATGACCTAATCTATTAGGCGAAACCCTAGACACGACCCCTTTCAGCAGTAACCCTCTAGAAGTATCAAGGTACCCTGGGTCTAGGCCGGGTGGGGCACGATTACTGGGCTGATTGTAAGAGGTGGACGACGGTAGTAGGGTACGCCAGTGTAGGTTCGGCGGACTACGATCGTGCACGTATCCGGGGCAGACACTGGGTATCCGTAGATTTATCTGTGCATCTTGAATCGTGTCAGGGGTTGACACCCTAGGGCTGATACACCCGAAGGTGGACCCAGCACAGGTGACTACATTCGTGATTAGCCGTATGACACGGACACTTGACGAGCTAGAACTTGTAGGGAGCCGATCGACTAGATAATCGCTCCATAGGACCCCGTACTTGGGTCAGACCCCGTTTCAGGGTCATTTCATGACATTGGGCCGTGGGATTTATTTCGTGATTAACTTGTGATATGGGCTTAGTATGCTAGTACAGTCGATGCAACGAATCTCGAACATGTGATGCTTTACTTGACTTGTCTTGACTTATCCTGATTGCTTTAGTCTATCTTGTTCACCTTGACACCATTCTTAAGTTTAGTTCCAGTTCATACATGACAGGTTGTTTTAACCGTTTCTATACTGAAAGTCACTAGAACTTACTCAGTCTTTATGACTTACCCTTTTCCTTTCGCCTCTTTTTCTTTCGTTCCCCCCCCCCCAGGTTCTCAGGGAGGAATAACTAGCTCTTAGCTTGGATTTCACTTGCTTTGGCTCAGCATGTACGGTTTGCTATGGCTGCATCTTTTTACTGCACTTGGGGAATAAGCTGTTTTACAGTTTTTAAGTTACTGCTTCTTTGGCTATTATTACAAGACAGTTGTAATGAAGTTACTTGAAATGTTTGTAAAAGACATGGTTTATTTTGGAATGAAATGAAGTTCTGTTTTGCTCAGAAATTCTTCCGCTGTTTACTTAATTATTTATTTATGTTCTGTCTTGTGATAATTCTGTGATGTTATCTCGATAATACCTCTCCAAAACTAGGGCATTCCCTTTGTGAGTGACCTTAGCGGAGGTGGGGTGTTACAGGGTATGCACAGAACCAAAAAGGATATAAATGCTTAGACAAAAATAGGAGAATTTACATTTCTAGACACGTTGTCTTTGATGAAATTACATTTCCCCTTGCAGGTAAACAAGAAATCAAGGAGAATCATGCAGAAAATCTTGTCAAAGGGGAGCAATTCAAGCAAGTTTTTGCAGAATCATTGACTGATAACATTAGTGAAGATCATCAAGACATAATTAATAAAAACTTACAAAATGACTCCATGGAAGAAACAAATGCGCAAACAGCTGAGACAAATGATAATTCAGAAAGTATAGACACAAATCATATCAATCAAGACATGTAGAGCAGTAGTGATGTAGAAATCAACAATAATGCATACACAGGAATAAACAACAATACTAAAAGACATCAGCAGCCACAGCAAATGCACACAGGACATTACATGACAACAAGGTCAAAACGTGGTATTTTTTATCCTAAAGTGTACAATACCTCAGTTATTTAAGCAGAACCAACCAACTTTGAGCAAGCAATAAAATCAGAAAAATGGAAAGAGGCCACTAATATTGAATATCAGGCACTCATGAAAAATAATAATGGAGTTTGGTAACACCATCAAAACACAAAAACATTATTGGATGTTGATGGATATTCAAGATTAAAATAAAAGAGGATGGATCTATTGACAAATACAAAGCTAGATTGGTCGTTAAAGGTTCTGCACAGCAGTTTTGATTTGATTTTAACGAAACTTTCTCTCCAGTCATAAAGCCCACAACAATTAGATTCATATAAACCGTTGCTAAAAGTAAAGGATGGAATATAAGGCAGCTAGACATCAACAACGCTTTCATAAATGGGGAGTTGACTGAATAGGTTTACATGTATCAATCTAAAGGCTACAACTGTGGCAATAAAGTATGCAAGTTACATAAAGCTATATATGGTTTAAAGCAAGCTTCAAGAGCTTGGTATGAGAAGCTTAAGTTAACTTTGTCCAACATGAACTTCAAGCCAAACCAGATAATTCACTATATATGAAGAGAGGCACATACGGAAATATCAATATCTTGGTATATGTTGATGATATGTTGATCACGGGAGATAACAATCAAGAAATAGATAACGTCATACAAAGACTTGATCAAAACTTTGGCATAAAAGACATGGGGGAACTAAAAAATTTCCTTGGAATACAAGCTATTAAGAAAAAAGACAGAGAATTAATTTTATCTCAACAAAATTACATTTCAGAAATTCTTAAAAGGGAAAAATGCATCAGGCTAATTCCTTGTCGATGCCTATGATTAGCAACTTAAGATTGTCAAAATATAAAGCTGAAGCTATCGACAATGCCTAACAATATAGAAGCATAATTGGAGCACTGCAATATGCAACGATTACAAGACCTGACATGTGCTATAATGTTAACAAGCTAAGTCAATACATGCAGACCCCCTATTAGAACATTGGAATGCACTAAAAAAGATTCTACGATACTTGCAAGGCACAAAAAATCATGGCATAATTATAAAGCCTGAAAAAGAGACCAACTTACAGTGTTTTTGTAATGACCCGAATTTTGAGCGACTTTGGTTATCGACATAAGCACGATGTCGATAACCAAAACATCGAAAAATCCTGGTAATTAATGAAAGAAATTAGAGGGTGAGGATAGATAAGATAGAAACTTAGAATAGAAGAAGAAAAGAAGAACTTACATCATCAGAGTAACACGAATCTCACAGCGGAACGGATAACATATAACATAACTTCGAAATTTAACAGTTATGTATACAATAGCACTTACCAGAGTACAACACTTACAACACAGTGGAAATAAACTATAGCTATATGATTCTGAAGCCTCCTGCTCCAGCTCTTCAATGTATCTGCAAATCCCGACTACTTGACTGCCCGTACAAATTTAGGCACCCAAGAGTTTAGGGAAAACAACAAAGTAAACTCCGGGTCAGTCATGGGACTGGTGTGAGTAAAATAGTTTAACACAGTTTAACAGATATATGATATCTCATAAGACCACGCCGTGAATACGGAACGGGTTTTTCCCTTATGAGAATCCAACATCTTTGATAAGCAATATCATTCTTATATTATAATAATGCCTAAGTACAAATATATATCAATCTAGCAGAACGCTTTCATCTCACATTCTACATATATAGTATAAAATCAAAACCACAAGCACGTATTGGGTAATGGGTTTCCAACTATGACAAGGTATGGAACCACCTTCTGGTAGTGTACCTCGAGAGAGGAATACACTGGAATCAACAAGAACATCTTGCAACCCGGCCACACATGACCGACCACTCATTTCGCTTGAGTGTATCGAATGTATATCACAGACGGTTGGGATCAACAACCGTTTCCCGAATGGGACAGCATCAACAATAGATTTTATAGAAGTAAATGGAACTCTAGATCAGGTGATTATACACCCTAATAGGTGCGACCTACATAGCCATGCTGCCTGCCCGATTTCTGTCATTTACCGGTTGATGAGGCTTGAGGTTACGCTTCATCATCACATCAGATTCATTTTGAATACCACATTGTTAGATCCATCGAAATTCACTAATTGACATCTACAACAGTACATTACGTGTTAGCTAAAGAAGTTTCCTTCTCCGCTTCCCCTCTTGGTACGGTTGAAGAAATCAATGTACGTGACCTTTCTGGAAATACTCCGTCAAACATTCATCCATACAAGTCATCCTCATTCACTTAGAATGTCACATCGTCATACCCGCCAAATCACAAATTGACTTATCCAAAAATAACACGGGTATACAGCTAAGAGAAACGAATTCCTCCGCCACCAAACGTGAATACGTTTGAACAGATCAACTTACGCGATCCATTGGATATACTCTGTCAGACCTTCATCCATACAAGTTATCCTGGGACTGGATAAACCGAAGGCACTATTCAGTATACCCATCTTAGTCACTGTTATCTAATACTTATACAACAGCCCTTGCACTTTACTCCGTCTTCAATTATCTTTGGCATAAATTATTCGCAATGCTTATGCCAATACAGAGTGGTTCTTTGGATAATAATTCAACCGGTCTCTCCATATTAACAATGTTAAAATGGTCAAAACTCAGATAGTCTATGATTTAACTATCAAAGAAAAACAAGTATGCAAACAAAGATATTATTTCCAGATGGAAATTATATCGATCAATCATCAACATATATCTATATATATATTCACATTGCCTTATTTTCTATGTTTAGAAAATATATGTTATTAACACTGGAAAACGTTTCCATCCGCTTATTTACAAATCACTACTCTTCCCCAACTATCAGTCCCTGACTGTAAACTAGTATGAGAACAATCCCCTAAGTATAAATCCCGAAGGCCGAAACCAACATCAGATAGGGACTTAGAAAAACCATTCAATTTACTAATCTCTAGTCAGTTCTAATTTTACTTAACTCTATTTGATTAACTCTGATTGATTAACTCTAACTGGTTAATTCTAACCGATCAACTCTAACTGGTCAACCTTAATTAATTAACTCTAACTGGTTTTACTTGGTTTGACTTACTCAATTTATTGACTCGATTGACTAATTCAACTCGATTAACCTAACTTGATTTACTTATCTCGATTAACTGAACTAATCACTTTGATTAACTCGACTAATTCACTTTGGTTAACTTAACCAATTCACTTAACTAATTCACTTAGTTTAACTTAACTAATTCACTTAACTCCTGTCGAATAAACTATATTCGATAACTCCTCTAACTCTATTCGAATAAACTATATTCGATTAACTCATTTACTCTATTCGAATAAACTATATTCGATTAACTCCTTTTCTCTATTCGAATAAACTATATTCGTTTAACTCCTTTTCTTTATTAGAATAAACTATATTCAATCAACTCATTTGATTTAACTCTAATCGATTAACTCCATCTAATAAACTATATTCGATAACTCCTTCGATTTAACTAATATTCTATAACTCACTTCGATTAACTAATAATTGATAACTCCTTCGAATAAACTATATTCGATAATCTCCTCTCAAATAAACGATATTCGATAATCTTCCCTTTCGATTTAACAAATCGATAACTCCTTTTCGAATAACTAAATTCGATAACTCCTTTCGATTTAACTAATCGATAACTCCTTTCGATTTAACTAATCGATAACTCCTTTGTGTTTAACTCTATTCGAATAACTAATTCAAATCACTCTTATTTATTTAACTCTATTCGAATAACTAATTCGATTAACTCTAACTGGTTAACTCTAACTGATTAACTCTAACTCTAATCGATTTCTCCTATTCAAATAACTCTTATTTGATAGCGTTTATTCATTTATAAAGATTTACTTTTAGTAACGGTTCTTCACTTTATAAATGTCCTCTTTAATAATGTTACTTCACTTACACAAGTGTTGGGTACATATTCTATTTAAACTATCGGTGTTGAAACCAATATCTCTCCTCTATATAAGTTCAGACTTATATATTTCATTTATCAAATGATAAATATTTATTTAATTTATAAACTATTATTTATAAATTAATCCTTTCTATTTATCTGTTAAAAACAGATTTCCATTTTCTATTCATCTTCTAAATATTCTTCTGATATAGCTCTATTTATTTATCCAATAAATATCCCTTTTGTTTAATCCTATTTATTTATCCAATAAATATCCCTTTGATTAAATCCTATTTATTTAACAAATAAATATCTCCTTTAATCTTTATTTATTTCCAAAATAAATAAACCCTTTTACTTTTATTTATTTCCTAAATAAATAAATTCTTTTAACTCTTTATTTATTCACTAAATAAATAATTCCTTTTAACTCTTTATTTATTCCCTAAATAAATAATTCCTTTTAACTTGCTTTCAAATATATTTCCTTTATATTTGATTTCAAATATATCTCCTTTTAACCCCTTTGATTTTATAAATTTTATTTCCTTTTATAGAATCTTTCTTTCCTTATATATATATAAAATCCATTGATTTTATATAAATAAATTAATTTCAAAATATACATTGAAAACCTCCTTTCTACCTTCTGGTATTTCTTATGGTATTTAACCTACCATATAACAACGATAAATATCGTCCAACACACAAAATCAACAGCAGATTATATATCACACCATATATCAAAATATATGAATAACAGCAAAATAAATGTTGAGGAATCCAGTTGGATTCCTCCGACCTGTTTCCCTGCATCACGGATGTTAGACAATACGATTAACATCGATATCACTTTGATATGAAATATTTTGATAGCAGAATCAACATATAAATATTTAACGGTTTACATATGTATACACAGATATATATATATATAGATATATATACAATTTTCTACTAACTGACTAGCAGTTCAATCAAACAGTCAACACACAATCAAACAGACAATTTCTAACAGTTCTAAAAATACAACATGAAATTATAAACTGTTCAGAGTTGGTGAGATTTACTCACATTTGGACGATCATCGTCAATGACGATAACCATCACTTTATTCAGTTGGACAATTTATTTTGCTATAAATTGTGACGGACTCCAACTGACTCACGGTCAGTTCCATTGTGGAGTGCTCGTCCATACAATCCCAACGCAACTTACTGTTCGCGAATCCGACCTCATATGAAATAGATATCACGTTACGAAGTTTGTACACATTATAAAATTAAATAAAACATGGATTATATGGTTTGGGCTCACCCCTTTCTCCCAAGGCCCAAGCCCATTTCTAAAGCCCACCAGCCCCTTTAAAAACACCGGACTCGATTCTCATTTTTGCACCCGTCTTCCCCAAACTGTCGGCCTCAAGAGAAAAATCACCATAGCCGCCAATTCGATCCTCCCTTCCTCCATCAAATACACCACCGACACACGAAGTACCACCACCGTCTTTCTCCTCTCCACATCCTCAACATCACCATACCCTTTTCACTGAACTCGAACTTCACTAGCCAACCTCGCTGGCCCTGTCATCGCGATGCCATCCAACAGGGTACCGAACCCTTTGTGAACCGATTACCCCTAAACTCCTCCACCCGATGCTAAACCACCTCAGGAACCTCAAACCGAAGTCTGCTTCTCAAATCAATGCTCACAGTCCAAGATTTTCTGTACCCTAACTCACCGAAACAAATACCCAACCCAGAAAATACGATCGAACTCCACAAAAGGGTTTCGAGGTCGAAGAGCTTCTTGGCAGGAATGCAAATATATGTGTTTCTGATTTTATACATTTTGCTTTGAATTTTATTTTCATTATAGAAGATGGAAAATATTTCGTGAAACACAAAAGTGACGGCGCGGAGAAGTGTTTGACTAAGGAAAATGAAATTTAGGTTAGAGAAGGTAGTTGAGGAGTATTTATAGGCAACACAAAATATCTAGATATTTTACCGAGGAATATTCCCGGTATATTCTCATTTATATATTCATTTTTGACTTCTAAAAATTTGTGTGATCACATACGATACCTAAAAATCACAAAACTAGACCTGTAGCTAGAGTTCGACATTACGGTCCCAACGAAACTGGTTTCGTCGAATTCCGACTTCGTATACTCACACAGTGTATTTTTAACTATCAAAATACTGACTGTTTTCCACTCTAAAAATCCGTACGGCCACACAGTGACTCTAAAAATCACGAAACTGGAAATCTAACAACTATTTGACATTGCGGATCCAAAAAAATTAGTTTCTTCGAATTCCGACTTCGTTTGCAAAAGTGGCTTATTTTTACAATTCTGGATGACCCATTTAAATATATAAATATATTTAAATTAAATTAAATATAAATAAATCTATATTATCGTATATATTCTCAATGGAATACCATACAGATCTAGAATAATCTATATGAATTTCTAACTTGATATTCGCTTCTGGGTCAACCCGATATTCGATTTATATTGAAATTCCCTTTTAAAATATAAATAATTCCTTTATAAATTATAAAGGAATTCCACAGCGACTTTTCTGAAATTTGATTTGGACGTACCTCAAAATCTACACGACGAAATCCCGATTTTTCTCTTCCACTAGAAAGATATACTCCACCAGCTCCACGCGTTTCTTGTTTCACAGAAATCCGGCTTAAAACGAATCATGTACATTCAGTTGAAGTTCAAATTGCCAATTTACGACATTTCAAGCTCGATTTTAGTTATAATATAATTATACGTTCAAACTGTCGTAGATTGAATATATTCGTCAATATAATTCAACTCTAAGCTGAATTAAATCTAAGGGACGACCCCGTTCATAGAATATTGTGATTTCCAATATTTTTGATTATTTCTGAATTAAATATATTATTTAATTAAATTAATTATTCCATATAATTGAATTAACGACCATTTAATCCCCTTATTCAAATATATAAATAATTAAATAAATCAATTATTATACCGTCGGAAATGCGGGTCATTACATTCTTCCCCACTTAAAATAATTTCGTCCTCGAAATTGCTAAGGTAGAGGACGACCCTATCTATTGAAATTCCTAAGATTTGTTTACCCCTTATTTCTGATTTCAACTGAACCAATTAATATCGACTAAAATATTTATTCATTCCGACTAACTAAAATTTTCAAAAATTCTAAAATTTTTCTAATACTTTAAATTTTTGGAAAATTTCGCTATAACCTCCTTTGTACAGCCCTATTGGTAAAACCACCACTCGCCTCTCTAGGCCTTCTTCAACCCAAAAGAAAATCAAACAGCCAAACGGCTTGCCAATTCGGCTCATAAATTCCAAACTCATATCAAATATGAACTTGTACCTTTTTGTCGGGCGTTTCATTATCTCATTTCCATCTGTTATCAACTCGGCATATACAAATGCCATCCCAATCAACTCCAACCGAGTTATTCTTAACACAACCATTCGCTTAATCAAGCCAAATTAAATTTCAAATTCGAGTTTCAAATTCCAAACTCTCAACTTATCATTTCAAATCCAAATCCAAATTATTCTCTAATCACTTCCAGTTTTTCTTAACCTATCATCTCAAGTTAAATTCTGGTTTATTATTTACTTTTACCATCCCATTCGAATTAAGTTCACAAGTTAAATTTTAATTTCTAGAACTTAAATTCTTGGGTAAATTTCAAATCAATTTGAAATCATAATACCTATTCAAAACCTTTCAATTTCTAAACAACTTGTTTTCTTAAAACAATTCAAATCAAAATCTTTGGTAGTAATCCACCACTTAGAAACTCGAAAATCACACCGATGATGCTGCGCAGTCAACATCGGAGTTACTTTCCAGCGACCGTAGTGAGTTCAATACTGTACCACTTCAAAACCATTTCTTAAACATTTCCACTTTGAAATATATTTCAAATACCATTCACAAGGCTTTAAACCAATTTAAAATCTCCTAGGATTTTAAAAATTCTCTTATAATTAATCCAACTCTGTTAACAAACACCTTTCCAAATCTCCAAGGTTTTAATTTCAATTATGATTTAAATTCTGATTTATTTCATCTGATTTCACGTATTTTACTTATATGAATTCTGATTGGTTATATATAACCATTTCACATGTTATAATCTTACTCGATTATAATCACAACCTATATATGATAATATATCACATATCCATACCGTGTCGGTCCATCGTATTCAAGTGTTTATAAACCCCTACCGATACAGTGGATCAAACTGATCGACCAGAATTCATAAACAACTCAGCCAATGAATCTCCACAATATAAAACCATTTTTTAATATCAAATACAAATACGCACTCGCATATATACACTCAAACTCAATCTAGGGTATTACTAACCCTATCTCTACCGAGTCACGCCACAGAGCCAAGGTAATTCTTAACTTAAGCTCTGATACCAACTGTAACGACCCAGATTTTGAGCGACTTTGGTTATCGACATAAGCTCGATGTCGATAACCAAACATCGAAAAATCCTGGTAATTAATGAAAGAAATTAGAGGGTGAGGATAGATAAGATAGAAACTTAGAATAGAAGAAGAAAAGAAGAACTTACATCATCAGAGTAACACGAATCTCACAGCGGAACGAATAACATATAACATAACTTTGAAATATAACAGTTATGTATACAATAGCACTTATCAGAGTACAACACTTACAACACAGTGGAAATAAACTATAGCTATATGATTCTGAAGCCTCCTGCTCCAGCTCTTCAATGTATCTGCAAATCCCGACTACTTGACTGCCCATACAAATTTAGGCACCCAAGAGTTTAGGGAAAACAACAAAGTAAACTCCGGGTCAGTCATGGCACTGGTGTGAGTAAAATAGTTTAACACAGTTAAACAGATATATGATATCTCATAAGACCACGCCGTGAATACGGAATGGGTTTTTCCCTTATGAGAATCCAACATCATTGATAAGCAATATCATTCTGATATTATAATAATGCTTAAGTACAAATATATATCAATCTAGCAGAACGCTTTCATCTCACGTTCTACATATATAGTATAAAATCAAAACCGCAAGCACGTATTGGGTAATGGGTTTCCAACTATGACAAGGTATGGAACCACCTTCTGCTAGTGTACCTATAAAGAGGAATACACTGGGTTCAACAAGAACATCTTGCAACCCGGCCACACTTGACCGACCACTCATTTCGCTTGAGTGTATCGAATGTATATCACCAATGGTTGGGATCAGCAACCGTTTCCCGAATGGGACAGCATCAACAATAGATTTTATAGGAGTAAATGAAACTGTAGATCAGGTGATTATACACCCTAATAGGTGCGACCTACATAGCCATGCTACCTGCCCGATTTCTGTCATTTACCGGTTGATGAGGCTTGAGGTTACGCTTCATCATCACATCAGATTCACTTTGAATGCCACATTGTCAGATCCATCGAAAATCACTAATTGACATCTACAAAAGTACATTACGTGTTAGCTAAAGAAGTTTCCTTCTCTACTTCCACTCTTAGTACGGTTGAAGAAATCAATGTACATGACCTTTCTGGAAATACTCCGTCAGACATTCATCCATACAAGTCATCCTCATTCACTTAGAATGTCACATCGTCATACCCGCCAAATCACAAATTGACTTATCCAAAAATAACACGGGTATAGAGCTAAGAGAAACGAATTCCTCCGCCACCAAACGTGAATACATTTGAATAGATCAACTTACGCGATCCATTGGATATACTCTGTCAGACCTTCGTCCATACAAGTTATCCTGGGACTGGACAAACCGAAGGTACTATTCAGTATACCCATTTAGTCACTGTTATCTAAGACTTATACAACAGCCCTTGCACTTTACTCCGTCTTTAATTATCTTTGGCATAATTGATTCGCAATGCTTATGCCAATACAGAGTGGTTCTTTGGATAATAATCCAACCGGTCTCTCCATGTTAACAACGTTAAAATGGTCAAAACTCCGATAATCTGTGATTTAACTATCAAAGAAAAACAAGTGTGCTAACAACGATATTATTTCCAGATGGAAATTATTTCGATCAATCATCACCATATATCTATATATATATTCACATTGCCTTATTTTCTATGTTTAGAAAATATATGTTATTAACACTGGAAAACGTTTCCATCCGCTTATTTACAAATGACTACTCTTCCCCAACTATCAGTCCTTGACTGTAAACTAGTATGAGAACAATCCCCAAAGTACAAATCCCGAAGGCCGAAACCAACATCAGATAGGCACTTAGAAAAACCATTCAATTTACTAATCTCTAGTCAGTTCTAATTTTACTTAACTCTATTTGATTAACTCTGATTGATTAACTCTAACTGGTTAATTCTAACCGATCAACTCTAACTGGTCAACCTTAATTAATTAACTCTAACTGGTTTTACTTGGTTTGACTAACTCAATTTATTAACTCGACTGACTAATTCAACTCGATTAACCTAACTTGATTTACTTATCTCGATTAACTGAACTAATCACTTTGATTAACTCAACTAATTCACTTTGGTTAACTTAACCAATTCACTTAACTAATTCACTTAGTTTAGCTTAACTAATTCACTTAACTCCTGTCGAATAAACTATATTCGATAACTCCTCTAACTCTATTCGAATAAACTATATTCGATTAACTCATTTACTCTATTCAAATAAACTATATTCGATTAACTCCTTTTCTCTATTCGAATAAACTATATTCGATTAACTCCTTTTCTCTATTCGAATAAACTATATTCGATCAACTCATTTGATTTAACTCTAATCGATTAACTCCATCGAATAAACTATATTCGATAACTCCTTCGATTTAACTAATATTCTATAACTCACTTCGATTAACTAATAATCGATAACTCCTTCGAATAAACTATATTCGATAATCTCCTCTCGAAAAAACGATATTCGATAATCTTCCCTTTCGATTTAACAAATCGATAACTCCTTTTCGAATAACTAAATTCGATAACTCCTTTCGATTTAACTAATCGATAACTCCTTTGTGTTTAACTCTATTCGAATTACTAATTCGAATCACTCTTATTTATTTAACTCTATTCGAATAACTAATTCGATTAACTCTAACTGGTTAACTCTAACTGATTAACTCTAACTCTAATCGATTTCTCCTATTCGAATAACTCCTATTTGATAACGTTTATTCATTTATAAAGATTTACTTTTAGTAATGGTTCTTCACTTTATAAATGTCCTCTTTGATAATGTTACTTCACTTACACAAGTGTTGGGTACATATTCTATTTAAACTATCGGTGTTGAAACCAATATCTCTCCTCTATATAAGTTCAGACTTATATATTTCATTTATCAAATGATAAATATTTATTTAATTTATAAACTACTATTTATAAATTAATCCTTTCTATTTATCTGTTAAAAATAGATTTCCATTTTCTATTCATCTTCTAAATATTCTTCTGATTTAGCTCTATTTATTTATCCAATAAATATCCCTTTTGTTTAATCCTATTTATTTATCCAATAAATATCCCTTTGATTAAATCCTATTTATTTAACAAATAAATATCTCCTTTAATCTTTATTTATTTCCAAAATAAATAAACCCTTTTACTTTTATTTATTTCCTAAATAAATAAATTCTTTTAACTCTTTATTTATTCCCTAAATAAATAATTCCTTTTAACTTTTTATTTATTCCCTAAATAAATAATTCCTTTTAACTTGCTTTCAAATATATTTCCTTTATATTTGATTTCAAATATACTCTTTTTAACCCCTTTGATTTTATAAATTTTATTTCCTTTTATAAAATCTTTCTTTCCTTATATATATAAAATCCATTGATTTTATATAAATAAATTATTTTCAAAATATACTTTGAAAACCTCCTTTCTACCTTCGGGTATTTCTTATGGTATTTAACATACCATACAACAACGATAAATATCGTACAACACACAAAATCAACAGCAGATTATATATCACACAATATATCTAAATATATTAATAACAGCAAAATAAATGTTAAGGAATCCAGTTGGATTCCTCCGACCTGTTTCCCTGCATCACAGATGTTAGACAATACGATTAACATCGATTTCAATTTGATATGAAATATTCTGATAGCAGAATCAACATATAAATATTTAACGGTTTACATATGTATACACAGATATATATATATATATATAATTTCTACTAACTGACTAGCAGTTCAATCAAACAGTCAACACACAATCAAACAGACAATTTCTAACAGTTCTAAAAATTCAACATAAAATTATAAACTGTTCAGAGTTGGTGAGATTTACTCACATTTGGACGACCATCGTCAATGACGATAACCATCGCTTTATTCAGTTAGACAATTTATTTTGCTATAAATTGTGACGGACTCCAATTGACTCGCGGTTAGTTCTATTGTGGAGTGCTCGTCCATACGATCCCAATGCAACTTACGGTTCGCGAATCCGACCTCATATGAAATAGATATCGCGTTACGAAGTTTATACACAATATAAAATTAAATAAAACATGGATTATATGGTTTGGGCTCACCCCTTTCTCCCAAGGCCCAAGCCCACTTCTAAATCCCACCAGCCCCTTTAAAAACACTGGACCCGATTCTCATTTTTGCACCTGTCTTCCCAAAACTGTCGGCCTCAAGAGAAAAATCATCACAGCCGCCAATTCGATCCTTCCTTCCTCCATCAAATACACCACCGACACACGAAGTACCACCACTGTAACACCCCAACTCCACCAATGCCACTCTTGCAAGCACACTAGCTTTGGAGGGGCGTTAAACAAGGTAAACATGCATGCAGATATCACCAGACAGAACATATAAGTAAAAAAAACAGAGTAAATAAAGCAGTGGATAAAACTAGCATTTCAAAACCATAGTCAAGTTACATCAAAGTACTTGGTCATTATTTTCCAAAAAACATAGTCTAGAAACATCAACTGAAAACTGGAAAAAAAATCATAAAGTAACTATCCCCAAAGCAGAATAAAGCCATAGCATGCTCAAGTCCAAACCGTACATGAGCTATCCAGAAAAGCAGCTATAGATCCGAGCTAGGTACCAGTGTTCCCACCCTGTAAACCTGGCGGGAAAACGGAAGAAAAGAGGCGAAAGAAAACGGGTCAGTCAAAAAGACTGGTAAGTCCTATCTACTATTAGTATAAAAACTAATAAAGTTAACTGAACCTGTAAAACAGAGATGAGATGTAGGGTGATAACTGGCATGGTGAAAAGTTAAAAAGATAGATCAAGTGTGGCATCGCATATACAAGGTTAGGTTGCACCAGGTGTGTACTAGTATTCCAATCCATGTCAAGTGTAAACAAGAAGTGATCCCTTGGCCCAAAGCTGGCCCAATATCATTAGGTGACCTAAATCGAGGTCCAACTACTCGGTCTAGTCGATCGGCTCCCTATAAGCCTAACTCGTCGTGTATCGGTGTCATACAGCTTAATCGTGGAATGTAGTTAACTATGCTAGGTCCACCCCAGGGTGTATCCAGCCCTAAGGTGTAAACCACAGACACAATTCAAGAACGCACAGTCTAAACCTACTGGTGCCCATGTTCAACTCCGGACTTAATGTGCATGACCATGGTCCGCCTGAACAACCGGTGCACCCTTCAGCCGTCTCTTTTGGTCTCTTACAATCAGTCCAGTAATCGTGCCCCACCCTAGCCTAGTCCAGGGTACCCATGATACTTCCAAGTAGGTTACTGCTGAAAAGGACCACGTAACTAGGGTTTCAAGCGGGTTAAGTGTGGTTAACCCTATCCTAACCATGTATTGAGTTGGTCAAGTGTATTCAAGCAGTTCATGACTTAACCCTATCAATACATTGGGTTTAATTGGTTAAGTATTCAAGTAGTTCATGTCTTAACCCTACCAATCCATCGTGTTTAATTGGTTAAGTATATTCAAGTAGTCCATGACTTAACCTTACCAATCCATCGTGTTTAAATGGTTAAGTATTCAAGTAGTCCATGACATAACCCTACCATGTGGCATTAATTAACTTAATGCACCCAACCTCTCACATTAGACCTCGTTGTGGTTACTAGTTAAGCCGGGCGGGTCCGGGTAGCTTTACACCACAACTTAGTCTAACCTCGGGTTTCAAGTGCGACATGACCAACTACTCACATTAGGTCCTATTGCTTGTAGCCACTAGTTAAGCCGGTCGGTTCCGGGTAGATTTATGCTACAAACTTAACCAAACCTCGAGTTGGCCACACTCATATTTTCTAAGTGTCATGTCCATCATTATGTTTACAAACATAATCACAAGTCAATGTTCATGTCATATTTTAAAACCATGTTTTCATGTCATTAATATTACCCAAACCCAACGCATTCCCATCGCATGTACGTTTCGCATAACATAACATAGATCAAAAGAGGGAACTTGGCAAAAGCATGACAAAAGGGCATAAGGTAATAAGGTTTGCCACAAGTTAAACATGGTGGCATATGAGGCATAAATATGTACATTTAAACTTGCATGTTACATGCATAACATTCAAACTTAGCGAATAGGTGATACATGGTTCTAGATGACATAGGATGATGACTAGAAGTTCGCATATAACATTATATGCAAGTTATCATAAAGGTTATGAGAGTTCTCATGTTGCATAATGCAACATTTGAACATAAAGCTTATACCTTTTAACCTACAAGGTCAAGGTGATAGCTTTACAAACATGCATAGAATAAACCTATGCATAACATGTTAGAATCAAAGCACATATCATACTTAGGCCCAAACTCAAACTTGCAACATGTCACATTTAACTTCATAGTTAGAATATAAGAGTAGTATAGGGCTTACAATGCTATGAAGACTTATAAAATAAAATAAGATTGAGACGAAGCCACGCTAGCAACACTAAAAGCCCCAAATGAATATAAGCTCCAAGTTGTCTTGGGAAACAAGAAGCTCCTTTGATTTGTATGAAGAAAGATCTTTATTTTGATGAAGAAAGGTGGCTCTTTTACTAGCTTAGACACTCAAATTTCATAAAGAGGATGGAGGCCATGATATGAAGATGGAGGCCGTGATCAAGAAACATTTTGGCATAGTTTAGTTGTAGGATTGATTTACGATGATTTAGGCTAGGTATTAGGGTCTTTTTATAGGGTTTAGGATTAGTCTTAGCCATAGGATTCACCCTAAATCAAATCTGAGCCATCAAATCACGTCACTAGCCAACAAAACAGGTCCAAACAGCCCAATTAAGTGCACCAGGCCGACCTGGCCGACCAGGGAGGTCGACCCCCAGGTCGACTCTAGTGTCGACCTGGTTGGGGGGGGGGTCGACCCTAGTGTCGACCCCCCTGTCGACCTGTCTGGGCGGGAATTTTCCCGCCCAGTCTGTTTTGGCTGAATTTGAATTCTAAATTCAAATTTGAACTGTTTTTGAACTTGAAATTTTCTGAAAACTTTGACGGGCCATAACTTGGTCATACGGACTCCGATTTTCGAAAACTCGGACTCTATTTCGCGTATTTTTCCGAGACGAACGCAATGGCACAGCCTGTTTCCCTTGATTCAGATTTTAACATTTAATTCTGCCTTGATTTATGTTATAACATGTTATTCAAAAATACGGGTTGTTACATCCTCCCCACCTTAAAGGATTTCGTCCCCGAAATCATCAAGTTAGGAAGAACGTATCCTACCATCCATCATCCATCTACTCAAAACATCATCCACAAGTAAACATTGTCCTTAAAAGATTCTAAATGCTGTATGAATATATGCAAAGGTGTGTGTATATGTACTTATCTAATGCGAAAATCAGGCGGTTACTGATTCATTAAACCTCCTTAATGCAAAACATGTTAGTGTAATGAGTCCATATGTATGCGAATTCCTAATATAATCCATAGTCTCTATATGAGTGCACATAACATCCATCCATATGCAACATCCATGTGATAGCATAACAAGTTTCATCCATGAATTAGCATAAACACTCATGCATATGCGGTATGAAAGTGTGTGAGCCGATCTTAGTGCCTAACGTGTATCTTGCATCCACGAGTATCCACTTGCAAACACTTGCAACCACTGGCAAACATCAAGCATAACATGTTTCAAATACATGTTTCAACCAAGGTTTCTACCTAAGGTTCTCATGACAAGAATTACGGAACAAGATAAACTAGATAAACATGGATAGCAAAAGAAAGATATACCAACTAGGAAAAGAGATTGAAAATGTACCCTAGTATAAGCCTATCCGTTGTCTCCCACCAACAAGATGGTGACCTACACGGCCTCCCATACAGAGCTTCAAATGGTGCCATCCCTATGCTAGCTATTATTATAAGCAAACTCTACAAGAGGAAGGTGGTCTTCCCAAGTACCACCAAAGTCAAGAACAAAAAGCCTCAAAAGATCTTCTATCACTCTATTCACCCTTTCGGTTTGGCCATCCGTATGGGGGTGATAGGCTGTACTTAGATTCAATCGCGTACCCATCGCTTCTTGCAAACTATTCCAGAACTGGCTAGTGAAGATAGGGTCACGATCGCTAACTATGCTAGAAGGAACCCCATGCAATCTCACTATCTCTCGAAGATAAACAGATGCTAGCCACGATGCGGTCCTCTTGCTCTTCACTGGAATGAAATGAGCACTCTTCGTAAGTCTATCAACTATGACCCATATGCTCATATTCCCTTTCCTTGACTTAGGCAAACCATCCACAAAATCCATAGAGATACTTTCCCACTTCCATTGCGGGACCTCTATTGGATGTAATAGCCCACCGGGTTTCTTCGACTCGGCTTTCACTTGTTGGCACACCATGCACTTTGAAACATACTCTGCCACATCCTTCTTCATTCCAGCCCAAAAGAAAATGCGCTTCATGTCCTTATACATCTTATCTCCTCCAGGATGTATAGTCATCTTTGAGTGATGCGCTTCTTCGAGAACTTTATGCACCAAGTCTCCTACTTGTGGAACGCATAGCCTTCCATCACGCCATAGCCAACCCTTGTCATCAATAGTATATCTAGCAAGGTGACTAGACGTCTCACCATGAATCAATTTGTCTATGACCTCGACTATCTGCGGGTCTCCTTTCTGGGAAGCCCCAACTTGATCAAGAAGTATAGGTCTAAGCTCAAGGGATGCTAACGAACCAGTCATCGACTCAACAGCTGGTGTGAAATCAAAGGTTGCCAAGAACTCTAGGCTCCTCATCTCAACAAACAAGGGACTCAAAATCAACCTACTTCTGCTTAGTGCATCTGCCACAACATTACCCTTGCCAGGGGTATAAGCTATCTCGAAGTCATAAGATGCCAAGAATTCCATCCACCTTTGCTGCCTTAGATTCAGATCTTTCTGCGAGAAGAGGTACTTGAGTGACTTGTGATCAGTATACAACTCAAACCTTTCGCCTAGAAGATAGTGGCGCCAGGATTTGAGAGCAAAGATGATCGCCGCCAACTCCAAATCATGAGTGGGATAGTTCTTCTCATGAACTTTAAGTTGCCTACCCCCATAACATATCACTCTTCCTTCCTGCATCAGAACAGCACCTAAACCCGTGCCACATGCATCGGTGTACACGGTAAACATCTTACCGCCATTAGGTAATGCCAAAACTGGAGATGTAGTAAGGGCCCTCTTGAGCTTTTGAAAAGCAAGCTCACATTCTAAGTCCCATGCAAAGACTAAGTTCTTCTTCGTCAATCTAGTAAGAGGGGCTGAAATCTTAGCGAAGTCCCTGATGAACTTCCTATAGTAGCCCGCCAGACCGAGAAAGCTTCTTACTTCGGTTGCATTCCTAGGAGTCTTCCAGTCTTGAACCGCAACCACTTTGGCGGGATCCACAGCTATGCCTTGCTTAGAAACTATATGTCCAAGAAACCGAACTTCCTTTCTCCAAAAATGGCATTTGGAGAACTTGGCTTTCAACTGATGAGCTCTAAGCGTATCCATCACTTCCTTGAGATGTCTAGCATGTTCTTCCTCATCCTTTGAGAAAATCCGAATATCATCCACGAAGACAACTACAAACTTGTTAAGGAACTCCCTAAACACCCTACTCATCAAATCTACGAAGTAGGCGGGTGCATTAGTCAAGCCGAATGGCATGACAAGCCATTCAAAGAATCCATCTGGAGTCCTAAACGCAGTTTTATCAATACTATCCTCAGCCACTCTAAGCTGATGGAATCCGGTGGCTAGATCGAGCTGAGAGAAAACAGAAGCACCAACAAGCTGGTCAAAGAGGTCGTCTATCCTCTGTAACGGGTGCCTATTCTTCTTTGTCAGCTTGTTCAACTCTCGATAATCAACACATAGACGAAGCGAACCATCCGCCTTAGTAGCGAATACCACAGGAGCACCCCATTCAGAAATGCTTCGCCTAATAAAATTCTTTTCAAGCAACTCCTTGATTTGCTTACTGAGCTCTCTTCTTTCTCGTGGGGCCATGTGCCTAACGGGCAACGATACTGGCTTGGCATTATCGACTAGATATATGCGGAAATCTATCTCTCGTTTAGGGGGTAACCCATAAACTTCTTCAAAGACATCAGGATAGTCTCGGACCACCCTTACAGATTGCAGATCATCAATGGACGAGTCAAGAGATTCAAGATAACATAACATGACGGGACCTCTAGGGTTACAAGAAATTTCTAGGGTATTACCGAGGCGAGTCATGAGCCTCACCACCCTATGCTCACAATCGAGGATGGCTCCATAACTGGACGACCAATCCATGCCCAAAATCAACCCGTATCCCGTGAATCCGAGAACATAAGCATTACTCATGAATTCTATGGTCAAGATAGAAATCTTCAAATCCACACAAATCATAGATAGATGGGAGGAACCCCCAATTGGATTTGAAACACTAACGGGATCCTCAACTAGACTAGTACTTAGGTGCAAACTTTCAACAAGATCAGAAATAAAACTATGCGATGTGCTAGAATCAAACAAGGTGCGAACAGGATAATCAGAAATGTAAACAAGGTTTTCTATAAAAATACTACCTCGATCAAGAAGTGGAGCGAAGTTGAGAGTATGCACTAGCCCTCCAGAAGGTCCTGCTCGCTGAGTTTTCTTTTTCCCTTGTCCCCGCTTTTCGGGGCAATCCTTGCTATAGTGTCCAGACTCTCCACAATGAAAGTATTCTCCCAACTTCCTTTTCTTCTTCCTACAGTCTTTGGCTATGTGCCCAGTAATCCCACAGAAGTTGCACTTCCTCCTTTCTCTTGACTTGTTGTCCTTGCTATTGTTGTTCTTGCCTCCTTTCTCGGAATCTACCTTCTCGCCTTGAGACTCATTTGCCTTGACCTCCTTCTTGCCACCCTTATCTTCCTCTTGAAGCAGGGCCATATTCACCAAACTCTCGAAGGTCGCCCCCATGGGTATATGAGACATGGCCAAACCGCGCAATGGCTCATTCAATCCTAGAGCAAAGTGTAGGGCCATCTTCCGAGCTGTGTTAACCAATTCTAGACCGAACCGAGCAAGTTGATTAAACATATCCACGAATTCCATAACTTTCATGTCCCCTTGCCTTAGAGATAGGAACCTCTCCCTCCGAAGGTTCTCTTCTGTCGATGATAGAAACCTCAATCTGAACCTTCTCCTAAAGTCATCCCAAGTCTGAATTGGTCCAGTAGTGGTGGTGACTACCCACCAATATGCAGCTTCCCCTTTCAATAGCCATACTGCTAACAGAACTTTCCTACGGTCTTCTATATCAAAGATAGCAAAGAGGTCTTCAGTTTCCTTTAACCAGTTTCTTGCCTCAACATAAGTCTCTGTCCCAATAAAATTCTTGCCACCCATCGCCTTAAAGTCCTTGCAAATCTTCGCGAAATCCTCTTGTGGATACTGAGGAGGAGGCGGAGGAACCTCAGCTACGGGAGGAGGAGAAATGTTAGCGACGGGGGAAGGAGGAGGAATGTTCGCGGGGCCGGCTTCATTCGCCCTTGCCTCCATGTACCTTCTAAACCAAATAGGTACTGGCACACCCTCCAGAATGGCAAAATTATCGGCCATACTGAAACAAAGAAAAAGATAGATTGAGAAAGAGGAAACAAAGGATAGTGCTAATGGCTTTTGGGGAATAGCCTTTTTAAAATAAACTAGACTTTTCTTGGAAAATACTTAATTGGTTTTGAGGTAAGTTTTAAAAACTCTTTTGCTCAAATCTTGTAAACCTTATGCTCTGATACCAAATGTAACACCCCACCTCCGCCAATGCCACTCTTGCAAGCACACTAGCTTTGGAGGGGCGTTAAACAAGGTAAACATGCATGCAGATATCACAAGACAGAACATATAAGTAAAAAAAACAGAGTAAATAAAGCAGCGGATAAAACTAGCATTTCAAAACCATAGTCAAGTTACATCAAAGTACTTGGTCATTATTTTCCACAAAACATAGTCTAGAAACATCAACTGAAAACTGGAAAGAAAATCATAAAGTAACTATCCCCAAAGCAGAATAAATCCATAGCATGCTCAAGTCCAAACCGTACATGAGCTATCCAGAAAAGCAGCTACAGATCCGAGCTAGGTACCAGTGTTCCCACCCTGTAAACCTGGGGGGGGGGGAACGGAAGAAAAGAGGCGAAAGAAAACGGGTCAGTCAAAAAGACTGGTAAGTCCTATCTACTATTAGTATAAAAACTAATAAAGTTAACTGAACATGTAAAACAGAGATGAGATGTAGGGTGATAACTGGCATGGTGAAAAGTTAACAAGATAGATCAAGTGTGGCATCGCATATACAAGGTTAGGTTGCACCAGGTGTGTACTAGTATTCCAATCCATGTCAAGTATAAACAAGAAGTCATCCCTTGGCCCAAAGCTGGCCCAATATCATGAGGTGACCTAAATCTAGGTCCAACTACTCGGTCTAGTCGATCGGCTCCCTATAAGCCTAACTCGTCATGTATCGGTGTCATACGGCTTAATCGTGGAATGTAGTTAACTGTGCTAGGTCCACCCCAGGGTGTATCCAGCCCTAAGGTGTAAACCACAGACACAATTCAAGCACGCACAGTCTAAACCTACTGGTGCCCATGTTCAACTCCGGACTTAATGTGCACGACCGTGGTCCGCCTGAACAACCGGTGCACCCTTCAACCATCTCTTTTGGTCTCTTACAATCAGTCCAGTAATCGTGCCCCACCCTAGCCTAGTCCAGGGTACCCATGATACTTCCAAGTAGGTTACTACTGAAAAGGACCATGTAACTAGGGTTTCAAGCGGGTTAAGTGTGGTTAACCCTATCCTGACCATTTATTGAGTTGGTCAAGTGTATTCAAGCAGTTCATGACTTAACCCTATCAATACATCGGGTTTAATTGGTTAAGTATTCAAGTAGTTCATGTCTTAACCCTACCAATCCATCATGTTTAATTGGTTAAGTATATTCAAGTAGTACATGACTTAACCTTACCAATCCATCGTGTTTAATTGGTTAAGTATTCAAGTAGTCCATGACTTAACCCTACCATGTGGCATTAATTAACTTAATGCACCCAATCTCTCACATTAGACCTCGTTGTGGTTACTAGTTAAGCCGGGCGGGTCCGGGTAGCTTTACACCACAACTTAGTCTAACCTCGGGTTTCAAGTGCGACATGACCAACTACTCACATTGGGTCCTATTGCTTGTAGCCACTAGTTAAGCCGGTCGGTTCCGGGTAGATTTACGCTACAAACTCAACCCAACCTCGAGTTGGCCACGCTCATATTTTCTAAGTGTCATGTCCATCATTATGTTTACAAACATAATCACAAGTCAATGTTCATGTCATATTTTAAAACCATGTTTTCATGTCATTAATATTACCCAAACCCAACGCATTCCCATCGCATGTACGTTTCGCATAACATAACATATATCAAAAGAGGGAACTTGGCAAAAGCATGACAAAAGGGCATAAGGTAATAAGATTGGCCACAAGTTAAACATGGTGGCATATGAGGCATAAATATGTTCATTTAAACTTGCATGTTACATGCATAACATTCAAACTTAGCGAATATGTGATACATGGTTCTAGATGACATAGGATGATGACTAGAAGTTCGCATATAACATTATATGCAAGTTATCATAAAGGTTATGAGAGTTCTCATGTTGCATTATGCAACATTTCAACATAAAGCTTATACCTTTTAGCCCGCAAGGTCAAGGTGATAGCTTTACAAACATGCATAGAATAAACCTATGCATAACATGTTAGAATCAAAGCACATATCATACTTAGGCCCAAACTCAAACTTGCAACATGTCACATTTAACTTCATAGTTAGAATCTAAGAGTAGTATAGGGCTTACAATGCTATGAAGACTTATAAAATAAAATAAGATTGAGACGAAGCCACGCTAGCAACACTAAAAGCACCAAATGAATATAAGCTCCAAGTTGTCTTGGGAAACAAGAAGCGCCTTTGATTTGTATGAAGAAAGATCTTTATTTTGATGAAGAAAGGTGGCTCTTTTACTAGCTTAGGACACTCAAATTTTCATGAAGAGGATGGAGGCCATGATATGAAGATGGAGGCCATGATCAAGAAACATTTTGGCATAGTTTAGTTGTAGGATTGATTTATGATGATTTAGGCTAGGTATTAGGGTCTTTTTATAGGGTTTAGGATTAGTTTTAGCCATAGGATTAACCCTAAATCAAATATGAGCCATCAAATCACGTCACTAGCCAACAAAACAGGTCCAAACAGCCCAATTAAGTGCACCAGGCCGACCTGGCCGACCAGGGAGGTCGACCCCCAGGTCGACTCTAGTGTCGACCTGGTTGGGTGGGGGGGGGGGGGGGGATGTCGACCCTAGTGTCGACCTGTCTGGGCGGGAATTTTCCCGCCCAGTCTATTTTGGCTGAATTTGAATTCTAAATTCAAATTTGAACTGTTTTGGAACTTGAAATTTTCTGAAAACTTTGACGGGCCATAACTTGGTCATACGGACTCCGATTTTCGAAAACACGGACTCTATTTCGCGTATTTTTCCAAGACGAACGCAATGGCACAGCCCATTTCCCTTGATTCAGAATTTAACATTTAATTCTGCCTTGATTTATGTTATAACATGTTATTCAAAAATACGGGTTGTTACAACCACCGTCTTTCTCCTCTCCACATCCTCAACATCACCATACCCTTTTCACTGAACTCGAACTTCACTGGCCAACCTCATTGGCCCTGTCATCGCGACGCCATCCAACAGGGCACCGAACCCTTTGTGAACCGATTACCCCTAAACTCCTCAACCCGATGCTAAACCACCTCAGGAACCTCAAACCGAAGTCTGCTTCTCAAATCAATGCTCACAGTCCAAGATTTTCTGAACCCTAACTCGCCGAAACAAATACCCAACCTAGAAAATACGATCGAACTCCACAAAAGGGTTTCGAGGTCGAAGAGCGTCTTTGCAGGAATGCAAATATATGTGTTTCGGATTTTATACATTTTGCTTTGAATTTTATTTTCATTATAGAAGATGGAAAATATTTCGTGAAACACAAAAGTGACGGCGCAGAGAAGTGTTTGACTAAGGAAAATGAAATTTAGGTTAGAGGAGATAGTCGAGGAGTATTTATAGGCAACACAAAATATCTAGATATTTTACAGAGGAATATTCCCGGTATATTCTCATTTATATATTCATTTTTGACTTCTAAAAATTCGTGTGATCACATACGATACCTAAAAATCACGAAACTGGACCTGTAGCTAGAGTTCGACATTACGGTCCCAACGAAACTGGTTTCGTCGAATTCCGACTTCGTATGCTCACACGGTGTATTTTTAACTGTCAAAATACTGACTGTTTTCCACTCTAAAAATCCGTACGGCCACACAGTGACTCTAAAAATCACGAAACTGGAAATCTAACAACTATTTGACATTGCGGATCCAACAAAATTAGTTTCGCCGAATTCCGACTTCGTTTGCAAAAGTGGCTTATTTTTACAGTTCTGGATGACCCATTTAAATATATAAATATATTTAAATTAAATTAAATTAAATATAAATAAATTTATATTATCGTATATATTCTCAGTGGAATACCATACAGATCTAGAATATTCTATATGAATTTCTAACTTGATATTCGCTTCTGGGTCAACCCGGTATTCGATTTATATTGAAATTTCCTTTTAAAATATAAATAATTCCTTCATAATTTATAATGGAATTCCACAGCGACTTTTCTGAAATTTGTTTCGGACGTACCTCAAAATCTACACGACGAAATCCCGATTTTTCTCTTCCACTAGAAAGATATACTCCACCAGCTCCACGCGTTTCTTGTTTCACAGAAATCCGGCTTAAAACGAATCTTGTACATTCATTTGAAGTTCAAATTGCCAATTTACGAACTGCAGTGCCATTTCAAGCTCGATTTTAGTTATAATATAATTATACGTTCAGACTGTCGTCGATTGAATATATTCGTCAATATAATTCAACTCTAAGCTGAATTAAATCTAAGGGACGACCCCGTTCATAGAATATTGTAATTTCTAATATTTTTGATTATTTCTGAATTAAATATATTATTTAATTAAATTAATTATTCCATATAATTGAATTAACGACCATTTAATCCCCTTATTCAAATATATAAATAATTAAATAAATCAATTATTATACCGTCGGAAATGCGGGTCATTACATTCTTCCCCACTTAAAATAATTTCGTCCTCGAAATTGCTAAGGTAGAGGACGACCCTATCTATTGAAATTCCTAAGATTTGTTTACCCCTTATTTCTGATTTCAACTGAACCAATTAATATCGACTAAAATATTTATTCATTCCAACTAACTAAAATTTTCAAAAATTCTGAAAATTTTCTAATACTTTAAATTTTCGGAAAATTTCGCCATAACCTCCTTTGTACAGCCCTATCGGTAAAACCACCACTAGCCTCTCTAGGCCTTCTTCAACCCAAAAGAAAATCAAACAGCCAAGCGGCTTGCCAATTCGGCACATAAATTCCAAACTCATATCAAATATAAACTTGTACCTTTTTGTCGGGCGTTTCATTATCTCATTTCCATCTGTTATCAACCCGGCATATACAAATGCCATCCCAATCAACTCCAACCAAGTTATTCTTAACACAACCATTCGCTTATTCAAGCCGAATTAAATTTCAAATTCGAGTTTCAAATTCCAAACTCTCAACTTATCATTTCAAATCCAAATCCCGATTATTCTCTAATCACTTCCAGTTTTTCTTAACCTATCATCTCAAATTAAATTCTGGTTTATTATTTACTTTTACCATCCCATTCGAATTAACTTCACAAGTTAAATTTTAATTTCTAGAACTTAAATTCCTGGGTAAATTTCAAATCAATTTGAAATCATAATACATATTCAAAACCTTTGAATTTCTAAACAACTTGTTTTCTTAAAACAATTCAAATCAAAATCTTTGGTAGTAATCCACCACTTAGAAACTCGAAAATCACACCGATGATGATGCGCAGTCAACATCGGAGTTACTTTCCAGCGACCGTAGTGAGTTCAATACTGTACCACTTCAAAACCATTTCTTAAACATTTCCACTTTGAAATATATTTCAAATACCATTCACAAGGCTTTAAACCAATTTAAAATCTCCCAGGATTTTAAAAATTCTCTTATACTTAATCCAACTCTATTAACAAACACCTTTCCAAATCTCCAAGGTTTTAATTTAAATTCTGATTTATTTCATCTGATTTCACGTATTTTACTTATATGAATTCTGATTGGTTATATATAACCATTTTACATGTTATAATCTTCCTCAATTATAATCACAACCTATATACGATAATATATCACATATCCATACGGTGTCGGTATATCATATTCAAGTGTTTATAAAACCCTACCGATACAGTGGATCAAACTGATCGACCAGAATTCATAAACAACTCAGCCAATGAATCTCCATAATATAAAACCATTTTTTTATATCAAATACAAATACGCACTCGCATATATACACTCAAACTCAATCTAGGGTATAACTAACCCTATCTCTACCAAGTCACGCCACAAAGCCAAGGTAATTCTTAACTTAAGCTCTGATACCAACTGTAACGACCCAGATTTTGAGCGACTTTGGTTATCGACATAAGCTCGATGTCGATAACCAAACATCGAAAAATCCTAGTAATTAATGAAAGAAATTAGAGGGTGAGGATAGATAAGATAGAAATTTAGAATAGAAGAAGAAAAGAAGAACTTACATCATCAGAGTAACACGAATCTCACAGCGGAACGAATAACATATAACATAACTTTGAAATATAACAGTTATGTATACAATAGCACTTATCAGAGTACAACACTTATAACACAGTGGAAATAAACTATAGCTATATGATTCTGAAGCCTCCTGCTCCAGCTCTTCAATGTATCTGCAAATCCTGACTACTTGACTGCCCGTACAAATTTAGGCACCCAAGAGTTTAGGGAAAACAACAAAGTAAACTCCGGGTCAGTCATGGGACTGGTGTGAGTAAAATAGTTTAACACAGTTAAACAGATATATGATATCTCATAAGACCACGCCGTGAATACGGAAAGGGTTTTTCCTTATGAGAATCCAACATCTTTGATAAGCAATATCATTCTGATATTATAATAATGCCTAAGTACAAATTTATATCAATCTAGCAGAACGCTTTCATCTCACGTTCTACATATATAGTATAAAATCAAAACCGCAAGCACGTATTGGGTAATGGGTTTCCAACTATGAAAAGGTATGGAACCACCTTCTGCTAGTGTACCTCTAGAGAGGAATACACTGGGTTCAACAAGAATATCTTGCAACCCGGCCACACATGACCGACCACTCATTTCGCTTGAGTGTATCAAATGTATATCACCAACGGTTGGGATCAGCAACCGTTTCCCGAATGGGACAGCATCAACAATAGATTTTATAGAAGTAAATGAAACTCTAGATCAGGTGATTATACACCCTAATAGGTGCGACCTACATAGCCATGCTGCCTGCCCGATTTCTGTCATTTACCGGTTGATGAGGCTTGAGGTTACGCTTCATCAACACATCAGATTCACTTTGAATGCCACATTGTCAAATCCATCGAAAATCACTAATTGACATCTACAACAGTACATTACGTGTTAGCTAATGAAGTTTCCTTCTCCGCTTCCACTCTTGGTACGGTTGAAGAAATCAATGTACGTGACCTTTCTGGAAATACTCCGTCAGACATTCATCCATACAAGTCATCCTCATTCACTTAGAATGTCACATCTTCATACCCGCCAAATCACAAATTGACTTATCAAAAAATAACACGGGTATACAGCTAAGAGAAACGAATTCCTCCGCCACCAAACGTGAATACGTTTGAACAGATCAACTTACGCGTTCCATTGGATATACTCTGTCAGACCTTCGTCCATACAAGTTATCCTGGGACTGGACAAACCGAAGGCACTATTCAGTATACCCATCTTAGTCACTGTTATCTAAGACTTATACAACAACCCTTGCACTTTACTCCGTCTTCAATTATCTTTGGCATAAATTATTCGCAATGCTTATGCCAATACAGAGTGGTTCTTTGGATAATAATCCAACCGGTCTCTCCATATTAACAACGTTAAAATGGTCAAAACTCCGATAGTCTGTGAATTAACTATCAAAGAAAAACAAGTGTGCAAACAACGATATTATTTCCAGATGGAAATTATATCGATCAATCAACAACATATATCTATATATATATTCACATTGCCTTATTTTCTATGTTTAGAAAATATATGTTATTTACACTGGAAAACGTTTCCATCCGCTTATTTACAAATCACTACTCTTCCCCAACTATCAGTCCCTGACTGTAAACTAGTATGAGAACAATCCCCTAAGTATAAATCCCGAAGGCCGAAACCAACATCAGATAGGCACTTAGAAAAACCATTCAATTTACTAATCTCTAGTCAGTTCTAATTTTACTTAACTCTATTTGATTAACTCTGATTGATTAACTCTAACTGGTTAATTCTAACCGATCAACTCTAACTGGTCAACCTTAATTAACTCTAACTGGTTTTACTTGGTTTGACTAACTCAATTTATTAACTCGACTGACTAATTCAACTCGATTAACCTAACTTGATTTACTTATCTCGATTAACTGAACTAATCACTTTGATTAACTCGACTAGTTCACTTTGGTTAACTTAACCAATTCACTTAACTAATTCACTTAGTTTAACTTAACTAATTCACTTAACTCTTGTCGAATAAACTATATTCGATAACTCCTCTAACTCTATTCGAATAAACTATATTCGGTTAACTCATTTACTCTATTCGAATAAACTATATTCGATTAACTCCTTTTCTCTATTCGAATAAACTATATTCGATTAACTCCTTTTCTCTATTCGAATGAACTATATTCGATCAACTCATTTGATTTAACTCTAATCGATTAACTCCATCGAATAAACTATATTCGATAACTCCTTTGATTTAACTAATATTCTATAACTCACTTCGATTAACTAATAATCGATAACTCCTTCGAATAAACTATATTCGATAATCTCCTCTCGAATAAACGATATTCGATAATCTTCCCTTTCGATTTAACAAATCGATAACTCCTTTTCGAATAACTAAATTCGATAACTCCTTTCGATTTAACTAATCGATAATTCCTTTGTGTTAAACTCAATTCGAATAACTAATTCGAATAACTCTTATTTATTTAACTCTATTCGAATAACTAATTCGATTAACTCTAACTGGTTAACTCTAACTGATTAACTCTAACTCTAATCGATTTCTCTTATTCGAATAACTCCTATTTGATAATGTTTATTCATTTATAAAGTTTTTCTTATAGTAACGGTTCTTCACTTTATAAATGTCCTCTTTAATAATGTTACTTCACTTACACAAGTGTTGGGTACATATTCTATTTAAACTATCGGTGTTGAAACCAATATCTCTCCTCTATATAAGTTCAGACTTATATATTTCATTTATCAAGTGATAAATATTTATTTAATTTATAAACTATTATTTATAAATTAATTTTAACGACCCGAAAATCTGGGCCAGTTTAAAATTTTTATTTCGGCAATTTTAGCAAATTTTGAATATTTAAAATGAATTATTTTAAATAATATCGACAAAAATTTATTTTGAATATAGAAATCGAACGTATATATTATATATGTCGTCGTTAGAATATAAATAATTATATATAATTATAAATAGAATTGAAAATGGCGCGGTAGTTCGATAATTCGATTTCAAACTTCAATTGAATGTACCGGGTGCAAAACAATCCGGATTTTAGTGAAACTGAAAACATTAGGATCTAATTGATAAGATCTTTCCAACGAATTCGAATAATCGAAATTTCATAGCGGGAATCAAAAGATATGTCCAGTTGAAATTCTGAATAGTCGCTATAGAATTCAGGCCCTTAAAAATGGAAATTTTGCAAATGACCTCGGAATTCGATGAAACCACTTTCGTTGGGTCCGTGATGTAAAGTTATTGCTAGATTTCAAATTTCATAATTTTTCGAATCAATATGTGAGCGTGGCAAAGGAAAACGCGTTTGACCAGTTTCAGTTGATTTTAATCGACTGGAAATTGGCCATTTTTCAAACGGTCTCAGAATACGACGAAATTAGTTTTGTTAGGACGGCATCGTCAATACGAAGCTAGAAAATATTTTTCTGGAATTTTTCGAGTTAGTACGTGGCCCCGGTAATTTGAAATGTGTGTTTAAATAGAATATATAAAGAATTATACTTTAAATTCAGAGGAAACTGATTCAAACAGTCGAATTGGCCTACGATACATATCCCATTGTGTTCGGAACGGGGGTAAAACGCTAGGGACGACGGTCGGTGGGTTCGATTTCGAGTCCGAAATTTAAAGTTGCTTTTAGGAGTTAAATAAATTAAATAATATAAAATTTTATAAACCCCCCTTATATTCTCTCTCCCCGTTAGCTTTCAATTTAGGTCAGAAATAAATAAATAAATAAAAACTCCTTCTGAAATCGACGACGCGCCGCCTCCAGGGGGAGGTCAGCGCCGCCGCCGCAGGCGGGGAAGCCACCGCGCCCCCTTCTTCTTCCTCCACTGCCCCCTCTTCTCGATCCGCCTTCTCTCTGCCCTCGCTACTCCCTTCTTTCCCCTGCACCCACGACCGCTCCCACCACCGACCTGCCATCCGCCGCCGTGGCATCGCTAGAGCCCCCCCAGCCTCCCATCTCCGTCGCCGATCGAAGAACGAGCCCCCTCCCCAGTTCGTCGCGAGTAGCCCCTTTCCACCTGAAAACCATCGAAGACGCTAGCTTTGAAGACGCGCCACCCGCCTGCGACATCACCTCCAGACCCCGACGCCTCAGCAAGTCCAGCAGTCCCCTCCTCCGAATAAAACAGAGAGGTTTCTTTCTGATTTTAACAGTAAGCTTTCTTTTACTTTTAATTAATTCAAAAACTGATTTTTCCTTTGTTTGAAAAACTGATTTTTCTTAGTTATTAAAACTGAAAAGATTAGATTTTTAATTTAGGAAAAGTTTAGATTTTGAAATGTAAAAAGGTATGATTTCTTATATGATGAAGTTTATATTTTTAAATATAGAAAGACTAGATTTTTAAGCATAGAAAGACGAAATTTTTATTATAGTAGAAGATTAAAAATATAATTTTTATAGAGTGGAGATAATAAAAATATAATTTTTATATCATGAAAAGGTTAAAAATATAATCTTTATATTTGAAAAGGCGAAATCTTTATATTTAAAAAGACGATATTTTTATGTATATGAAGAAGAAATAAAAACATTGTATAGCGAAGTAAAAATTCGATTTTTATATATTGAATAGCGAAGTAAAAATTCGATTTTTATATATTGAATAACGAAGTAAAAATTCGATTTTTATATATTGAATAGCGAAGTAAAAATTCGATTTTTATATATATTGAATAGCGAAATAAAAATTCGATTTTTATATATTGAATAGTGAAGTAAAATTATGATTTTTATATATTGAATAGCGAAGTAAAAATTCGATTTTTACATATGTAGTGGCTACGGGCAACGAAGATGACAAAAAGGCGAGAACGATGAAGATTTCTCTAAATGAAGTGCCGTGGGGTTTGGATAGCTATTTGTGAGAATTTCTCACTCTTCAATTTCTTTTTCTAGTTATATATATATACTAGGATGCAGACGGTGTTTAGTAGCACCCGACACCCGTCATCCACAGACCATGGATGGCTTGTTTGTTTAATTGTTTGGTTGTGTAGTTGGTTAGACTATTTGGTTTGAATTGAATTGATTGGTGGAATGAAATTGATTTGATTGATGTGTGAATGGCGGGGGCCTTCACTAGACCGGGGATAAGGCTAAGCCTTGTCCCGTTTCTAGTATCGTGCCGTTATGCCGCCGAAATTTTCTAAAAATAAGTTAGAAAAATAAAGATAACATTTTATTTAATAAATGAACCGAATAGAATATTCATAGGTTGAATAAAATAGTTTGATCGTTAAAAATATAATTTTTAACGTGAATGTGAATAAATAAATATTCATTTACAAACCGGACGGTTTGTTTATGTACACCTATTTGAAGGACATTGATTGGGACGATAAATTTTACACATCGCCCAACTGCACAAATAAAAATCTGTGTTTGATTGCTTGAAACCCCCACACGGGTATTGGGATGATATTTGACGAACACTAATCCCGATTGTTTAGTTGTATGTCGATCGATTGATTGACAGGCTGTTATAAGCGTTGAATATTTATATTTGATGCTTATACAGTGTAGAATGCACTTTGGATGATGGTTGATTATTCATCGTTTTTGATATATACATGTGTTGTAGAAAATCCATATAATTAACATTATATGGTAATTGATTGGGCCTCATTCCAGTTTTAAAATAGAAATATTTAAAAAAGAAATATTTGAAATAGAATATTTGAAAATAGGAATATATGAAGCCGTATTGATTAGATTGACGCCATTTTGACGTGAACGACATTTATATCGATTTTATTCATTTTATAATGAATATCGAAAGTGATTTCAAAATCTGAAATTTTGAAAAGAATTGAATAGAAAAGAATTCAAATTGAAATTGAATAGAAATGAATTTGAATTGAAATTGAATATAAATGAATTTGAATTGAAATTGAATTGAAATCGATTTGAAATGAATTTAAAACGAATTTATATTAGAATATTCAATTTTGATTCGAAATTGAATATGAAGTTGAAAACGTCTTGAAAATGAATTGAAAACGATTTATAAAGCATGTTTTGAATTGAAATCGACGAAGTATATATTATATATATAATATAATGGCCTGAATAGAACGCGCCGCGCCGCGGCAGTTTGTGAATTTCGACCATTGACTTCGAACGGATATTACGGGAGATCCGACCGTCGGATTCTCCTAAAACCGGAACCGTTGGGTTCGTATCGAAAAGAGCTTTCTAACGAATATTAGAAATTTGAAATCTAACGGTTGGATTTGGAATTATGTCCAAATCAAATTTGGAAAAGGTCGTTGTAAGTGCAGTTCGATGGCCATTGATGGAAATCGACTGTACGGGCCTTGATAAAATTATTAAAATAGTAATAATTTGTGTAAAATCATAAGAAATGATTTAGAAAGGATTGGGATGAAAAACTCCATATTTGAAGAGATAAAAATAGATTTTTATCGAAATGAACTAGTTTTGAACTAGAATTATAATTCTATTTATTTTTAAATAAATAAATTGAATTTGAAAAGGGTTTTAAAAATAACCAGAATTTCCAATGATTGCATTGGAGTGGATTTGAATCAAAATTGTCTTCGGAATATTTCGATGTTGGAATTCGTGATTATACAGATGTTGTTATGGAAATTTGAAAGATATATATTTATATCGTTATTTCTAATACGGCATTTGTTAATCGTAGAATTTGATATTGAATATAAGCCGATATATTTTCTATTCAGAGCCTTGTATTGAATATCAAATGTGATTTGGGTTTGTCGTGAATGGTGTCTTCACTAACATTGTTCTTGAACCCAGTTGAGAAAAGATTAAATCTTTTTATTTAGATTTAATGAAGTGTACCAATTAAATAATATTTAATTGGAATTGAATTGTTATTGATTTTCGGGTTTATCGTGGACAGTGTTTTAAATAACACTCGTTCTTTAACCCGATAATTAATGGAATGTGATTTTGGGTTTATCGTGAACCGTGTTTTAAATGACACTGATTCTTTAACCCAGTTAACGATTAAAACTAAGTGGAGTTTTAATGGATCTTTAATTAGATAGAAATAATCGAAATGGAGCATCACCAGTTTTGCTCCAGGCGTTAGTTAAATCTTTAATTAGATTTGAACGTGAAATGGTAATTGAATTTACCGACAACACCGTGGTGTTAGATATGAAGTATAACCAGTTTTACTTCTGGGATGAATAGGTTGGGATTGGGAAATTAAAACAAATGATTACTTCGGTAAGGATTCGTTAATCCCGACTAGTTGAATGGAAATTCAAAAGTAGATTAAAGAATAAATTCAAGGAATTTATCTTGTATAAAATTAATGGGAACCTTTCCCTATGAATGTGAAATTTAGAAACTACCTGTCGGTTAGCCAAGCATAATGGTTTTCTGGATATTGATCTGATGTTGGTTTCGGCCTTCGGGGTTAATATTTGGGAAACTATTCTCTTGATTAATTTACGGTTAGTGACTGATGAATTGGAATGAGTCGTATGTTGTGTTTGTGTAACACTTATTTAAACTATACGCGAGTTATTCGGAAAGACCGGGTTTATCCCATTTTGAATAACTGATACGACGATAAGTCGAAGATGAAGACGGTGGTCGAAGACCAGAAGTCTTCACGTCGTTTGGGTGATTACTGATGATCTTGATTGGGTTGTACACCCAAGAAGATGGAAACAGTTGGTGATCGTCCAAACGTACTTGGAGATCGATGGATATGCGGGGTACTAGGTGCCTCCGTTTTCGTTCAGACCCAGAACGGACTTGTAAATGGACGGTGTGTCTGACATTGGATTTTAGTCCGTGTGATTGATGTCTATTAAATATATATCTGTTTGGCGGCGGAGAATTTATTCTCTTGCTTAACGCCCTTCTCTGAGACGTACGAGCTAAGGGGTTATATATTGATGGATATCAAACGCATGGAGCGAATTGCCTGTGTGGCATGCCTAAGTGGCAATTGATCGAGGCTTCTGTTGAAAAGCAAAGTCTTGTGGTGATGATCAAAGCACAGCCTGTGTGGCACAACTTTGTGTGACGTGAATTCGCGAGCCTCACACCCCGGTTGTAAACCAAAAACGGGAGACGGACCTCAGGGAGGGCATGCGTTTCTTTCTAGCTAGGGTGGTGTTAGTGACCAACCAGCCCTGATATTTATATACTTTTCACCTGTGTGGTTGTTGCTGTTGCGAGGCGCCTCGGTTTGATCGGAAGATCCGGGTCCGATGGAGTCATTCGTTGGCTCATTGACGCCCCAAAGGGCGGGGAGACGTAGTGTTCAGGCATAATAATCCACATCGGTGGACCGGCCCTGACGATCCAAGGGGCAGTTGCGGCTGTTCCTGAGACACGGGCTAGAGCGTCTCGAATCGGTAGAGGACTATCTTTTGCCTCGGTTCATAGACGGAAATCCAATTTCCAAATACGTGACATTTGCGGTTTTAATTGTAAAACTAATATGGCGACATGATATATGGTACCCATGCCGCCTATGATTGATACTTATGATTTGAAGTTGTTTTATACACTATGCACTTATAATAGTATCAAATGATTTGTTTTAAACGTATCAAGCATTCTTTGGCTGTTATAAGGGAAAACCCTATCCCCCGGCTTGCGTTGCATTGTGTGATAGGACCTGGGTCTTATAACAGCTTCATTTTTCATTATTTAGCATTGCGCTATTTGTTTTATGCACTGATATTCTTGGGATGAAACCCGTTCCGCGTTAGCGGCGTGGTCTCTTGATTTACCTGACTTTAAAATAAAGATTTATAACTGTTTTAGTTCTCACACCAGTCACATGACTGACCTGGAGTTTATTGTTTTAACCTAAACTCTGGGTGCCCTTATTTTGACACGGGCAGCTAGTAGTTTTGGTTTTGCAGATTTATATTCACAGGATCCTGGTTTACAGCTAGAACGATATCCGGAAAGCTTTGTATCCGTATATCTCCTTCTAGTTGTGTATTGTATTATTTTGCGCTGCTATGTAATTTATTGTAATCTCTGATATTTTTGTGTAATATATGTTTGTTTATACTCTGTATATTCTTGTAATATGATGCATTGTTGTAATATACAATGAAATGTTCTTTCGTCTGCGTTCTGTTGTGTCATGTTCTCAAACGATAGGGCGTTTCGAACGGTCTGGGTCGGTTTAGCGACTGGTTCGGACCGAGCGAAATTCCTTTTCATCACAGTTGGTATCAGAGCTTTGGTTTACAGAGCTCGAGAACAAGACACATTAGAACCATACGAAATAATTCTTCAGATATTGGATTAGTAATATCCAATTAAAATGACTCGTTAGAGATAGGATCAGTAGTATCCTAGAACGAGTGTGAAGAGTATATTTTTCAAATGAAAACAATTTTGTTTGAAAATTTAAAATCAATTATTCGTATTTGATTGTTTATTTCATATTGATTAGGACAATCCAATATATCAAGATTTTGCGTATGCGCCTAGCTAGCGTGTATTCGAAGTTTTGATATATTGGATAGATATAGAGTTACACTCTAGTCACCCGGGGGTGATTCTGATGATTGATATATCATCATCAGAATTTATATTCGAGTGACGAACGTGTAATATTTATATATTTCCTATTGACTGGTGTGAGAACCAAAAATTAGATAGGGCCTATTGTTGTGATTTGGCATCAAAAACATGATTTTTGTATATGTATCAAAATTATGAATTTGAAATTCTAATTCACTAATTGATTGATGTTTGCATTGTTTGTTTATTTGTTTGCTAATTTTTAGCCATTTAGCCTAATTGAATCACATAGTGAATTATATTGAAAATTGGTCGCATTTGCTTGCATATACATATACTTACATTGAACAGGTCATAACAAGGAGGCTAGAGCCAGAGAATAAAATTTGTTTGCCCGACAAATAGGTACATGTTTACATAATTTACTGTTTTGTTTGGGTGATGATGATTTTATGAGCCTATTGGCTAGCCGCTTGGCTAGCCGCTTGGCTTTTTCTTTTTCTTTTTGAGATCAGAAGGCCTGTATGGAAATTTCGGGATTTTCCCATGGCTCCCGGTGCAGGGGAGGTTATGGCGAAATTTTTCGAAAATTCCGGGTGTTAGCCAAATTTTTGAAATTTTTGAAAATTCTCAGAAACTGAAAAGTTGGAGAATGGAAGCCAGATCGAACATAGAGTTGAATGATCAAACCACTTTCGACTTTGTTCCTTTTCGGGGACGAAAAGTTTTAAGTGGGGGAGATTGTAACGACCCGAAAATCTGGGCTAGTTTAAAATTTTTATTTCGGCAATTTTAGCGAATTTTGAATATTTAAAATGAATTATTTTAAATAATATCGACGAAAGTTTATTTTGAATATAGAAATCGAACGTATATATTATATACGTCGTCGTTAGAATATAAATAATTATATATAATTATAAATAGAATTGAAAATGGCGCGGTAGGTCGATAATTCGATTTCAAACTTCAATTGAATGTACCGGGTGCAAAACAATCCGAATTTTAGTGAAACTGAAAACATTAGGATCTAATTGATAAGATCTTTCCAACGAATTCGAATAATCGAAATTTCATAGCGGGAATCAAAAGATATGTCCAGTTGAAATTCTGAATAGTCGCTATAGAATTCAGGCCCTTAAAAATGGAAATTTTGCAAACGACCTCGGAATTCGACGAAACCACTTTCGTTGGGTCCGTGATGTAAAGTTATTGCTAGATTTCAAATTTCATAATTTTTTGAATCAATATGTGAGCGTGGCAAAGGAAAACGCTTTTGACCAGTTTCAGTTGATTTTAATCGACTGGAAATTGGCCATTTTTCAAACGGTCTCAGAATTCGACGAAATTAGTTTTATTAGGACCGTATCGTCAATACGAAGCTAGAAAATATTTTTCTGGAATTTTTCGAGTTAGTACGTGGCCCCGGTAATTTGAAATGTGTGTTTAAATTGAATATATAAAGAATTATACTTTAAATTCAGAGGAAACTGATTCAAACAGTCGAATTGGCCTACGATACATATCCCATTGTGTTCGGAACGGGGGTAAAACGCTAGGGACGACGGTCGGTGGGTTCGATTTCGAGTCCGAAATTTAAAGTTGCTTTTAGGAGTTAAATAAATTAAATAATATAAAATTTTATAAACCCCCCTTATATTCTCTCTCCCCGTTAGCTTTCAATTTAGGTCAGAAATAAATAAATAAATAAAAACTCCTTCTGAAATCGACGACGCGCCGCCTCCAGGGGGAGGTCAGCGCCGCCGCCGCAGGCGGGGAAGCCACCGCGCCCCCTTCTTCTTCCTCCACTGCCCCCTCTTCTCGATCCGCCTTCTCTCTGCCCTCGCTACTCCCTTCTTTCCCCCGCACCCACGACCGCTCCCACCACCGACCTGCCATCCGCCGCCGTGGCATCGCTAGAGCCCCCCCCGCCTCCCATCTCCGTCGCCGATCGAAGAACGAGCCCCCTCCCCAGTTCGTCGCGAGTAGCCCCTTTCCACCTGAAAACCATCGAAGACGCTAGCTTTGAAGACGCGCCACCCGCCTGCGACATCACCTCCAGACCCCGACGCCTCAGCAAGTCCAGCAGTCCCCTCCTCCGAATAAAACAGAGAGGTTTCTTTCTGATTTTAACAGTAAGCTTTCTTTTACTTTTAATTAATTCAAAAACTGATTTTTCCTTTGTTTGAAAAACTGATTTTTCTTAGTTATTAAAACTGAAAAGATTAGATTTTTAATTTAGGAAAAGTTTAGATTTTGAAATGTAAAAAGGTATGATTTCTTATATGATGAAGTTTATATTTTTAAATATAGAAAGACTAGATTTTTAAGCATAGAAAGACGAAATTTTTATTATAGTAGAAGATTAAAAATATAATTTTTATAGAGTGGAGATAATAAAAATATAATTTTTATATCATGAAAAGGTTAAAAATATAATCTTTATATTTGAAAAGGCGAAATCTTTATATTTAAAAAGACGATATTTTTATGTATATGAAGAAGAAATAAAAACATTGTATAGCGAAGTAAAAATTCGATTTTTATATATTGAATAGCGAAGTAAAAATTCGATTTTTATATATTGAATAGCGAAGTAAAAATTCGATTTTTATATATTGAATAGCGAAGTAAAAATTCGATTTTTATATATATTGAATAGCGAAATAAAAATTCGATTTTTATATATTGAATAGTGAAGTAAAATTATGATTTTTATATATTGAATAGCGAAGTAAAAATTCGATTTTTACATATGTAGTGGCTACGGGCAACGAAGATGACAAAAAGGCGAGAACGATGAAGATTTCTCTAAATGAAGTGTCGTGGGGTTTGGATAGCTATTTGTGAGAATTTCTCACTCTTCAATTTCTTTTTCTAGTTATATATATATACTAGGATGCAGACGGTGTTTAGTAGCACCCGACACCCGTCATCCACAGACCATGGATGGCTTGTTTGTTTAATTGTTTGGTTGTGTAGTTGGTTAGATTATTTGGTTTGAATTGAATTGATTGGTGGAATGAAATTGATTTGATTGATGTGTGAATGGCGGGGGCCTTCACTAGACCGGGGATAAGGCTAAGCCTTGTCCCGTTTCTAGTATCGTGCCGTTATGCCGCCGAGATTTTCTAAAAATAAGTTAGAAAAATAAAGATAACATTTTATTTAATAAATGAACCGAATAGAATATTCATAGGTTGAATAAAATAGTTTGATCGTTAAAAATATAATTTTTAACGTGAATGTGAATAAATAAATATTCATTTACAAACCGGACGGTTTGTTTATGTACACCTATTTGAAGGACATTGATTGGGACGATAAATTTTACACATCGCCCAACTGCACAAATAAAAATCTGTGTTTGATTGCTTGAAACCCCCACACGGGTATTGGGATGATATTTGACGAACACTAATCCCGATTGTTTAGTTGTATGTCGATCGATTGATTGACAGGCTGTTATAAGCGTTGAATATTTATATTTGATGCTTATACAGTGTAGAATGCACTTTGGATGATGGTTGATTATTCATCGTTTTTGATATATACATGTGTTGTAGAAAATCCATATAATTAACATTATATGGTAATTGATTGGGCCTCATTCCAGTTTTAAAATAGAAATATTTAAAAAAGAAATATTTGAAATAGAATATTTGAAAATAGGAATATATGAAGCCGTATTGATTAGATTGACGCCATTTTGACGTGAACGACATTTATATCGATTTTATTCATTTTATAATGAATATCGAAAGTGATTTCAAAATCTGAAATTTTGAAAAGAATTGAATAGAAAAGAATTCAAATTGAAATTGAATAGAAATGAATTTGAATTGAAATTGAATATAAATGAATTCGAATTGAAATTGAATTGAAAACGAATTTATATTAGAATATTCAATTTTGATTCGAAATTGAATATGAAGTTGAAAACGTCTTGAAAATGAATTGAAAACGATTTATAAAGCATGTTTTGAATTGAAATCGACGAAGTATATATTATATATATAATATAATGGCCTGAATAGAACGCGCCGCGCCGCGGCAGTTCGTGAATTTCGACCATTGACTTCGAACGGATATTACGGGAGATCCGACCGTCGGATTCTCCTAAAACCGGAACCGTTGGGTTCGTATCGAAAAGAGATTTCTAACGAATATTAGAAATTTGAAATCTAACGGTTGGATTTGGAATTATGTCCAAATCAAATTTGGAAAAGGTCGTTGTAAGTGCAGTTCGATGGCCATTGATGGAAATCGACTGTACGGGCCTTGATAAAATTATTAAAATAGTAATAATTTGTGTAAAATCATAAGAAATGATTTAGAAAGGATTGGGATGAAAAACTCCATATTTGAAGAGATAAAAATAGATTTTTATCGAAATGAACTAGTTTTGAACTAGAATTATAATTCTATTTATTTTTAAATAAATAAATTGAATTTGAAAAGGGTTTTAAAAATAACCAGAATTTCCAATGATTGCATTGGAGTGGATTTGAATCAAAATTGTCTTCGGAATATTTCGATGTTGGAATTCGTGATTATACAGATGTTGTTATGGAAATTTGAAAGATATATATTTATATCGTTATTTCTAATACGGCATTTGTTAATCGTAGAATTTGATATTGAATATAAGCCGATATATTTTCTACTCAGAGCCTTGTATTGAATATCAAATGTGATTTGGGTTTGTCGTGAATGGTGTCTTCACTAACACTTTTCTTGAACCCAGTTGAGAAAAGATTAAATCTTTTTATTTAGATTTAATGAAGTGTACCAATTAAATAATATTTAATTGGAATTGAATTGTTATTGATTTTCGGGTTTATCGTGGACAGTGTTTTAAATAACACTCGTTCTTTAACCCGATAATTAATGGAATGTGATTTTGGGTTTATCGTGAACCGTGTTTTAAATGACACTGATTCTTTAACCCAGTTAACGATTAAAACTAAGTGGAGTTTTAATGGATCTTTAATTAGATAGAAATAATCGAAATGGAGCATCACCAGTTTTGCTCCAGGCGTTAGTTAAATCTTTAATTAGATTTGAACGTGAAATGGTAATTGAATTTACCGATAACACCGTGGTGTTAGATATGAAGTATAACCAGTTTTACTTCTGGGATGAATAGGTTGGGATAACACCACGGTTGGGATAACACCGTGGTGTTAGATATGAATTTACCGATAACACCGTGGTGTTAGATATGAAGAGATAACAATAAATTACATAGCAGCGGAAAAATATACAAAACACAACTGAAAGTGATACACGGATACAGAGCTTCCCGAGCATCGTTCCAGCTGTAAATCAGGACCCTGTGGATATAAATCTGCAAAACCAAAACTACTAGCTGCCCGTGTGGAAAATAGGGGCACCCAGAGTTTAGGTTAAAACAATAAACTCCAGGTCAGTCATGTGACTGGTGTGAGAACTAAAACAGTTATTAATCTTTATTTTTAAAGTTAGGTAAATCAAGGGACCACGCCGTATAACACGGAACGGGTTTCCTCCCAAGAATACCAGTGCATAAAACAAATAGCGCAATGCTAAATAAAGAAAAATGAAGCTGTTATAAGACCCAGGTCCCATCACACAATGCAACGCAAGCCGGAGGATAGGGTTTTTACCTTATAACAGCCAAATCATCCTTGATACGTTTAAAACACATTATTTGATACTATTATAAGTGTATAGTGTCAAAACAATTTTCAATCATAAATATCAATCATAGGCGGCATGGGTACCATATATCATGTCGCCATACTAGTTCTACAATTAAAACCGCAATATCACGTATTGGAAATTGGATTCCGTCATGAGTCGAGGCAAGGGGCAAGCTCCTTTCCGCGTTCGAGACACTCTAGCAAATGCCTTGGGACTGCACACAGCAATCCCTGGATCCTCCAAGGCCGGTCCTCTCTTACTTTTGAGGATTGGCAATTCCTGAACACACGTTTCCCGGTCCTTACAGACCTATATCCGAGGCGCCTCATATCCAACAACCACACAGGTGAAAAGTATATAAATGTCAGGGCTGGTAGGTCACTTACACCACCCTAGCTAGAAAGAAACGTCGTGCACTCCTTGGGTCCGTATCCCGTTTTTGACTCATACCGAGGTGTGAGGCTCGCGAATTCACGTTATACACAAAGCTACGCCACACAGGCCGTGCTTTGATCATCAACCACAAGACTTTGCTTTCCAACAGAAGCCTTGATCAATTGCCACTTACGCGTGCCACACTGGCAATTCACTCCATGCGATTGATGTCCATCGATATACAACCTCTGAGCTCGTACGTCTCAGAGAAGGGCGTTAAGCAAGAGAATAAATTCTCCGCCGCCAAACAGATGTATATTTAATAGAGATCAATCAACACAGAATAAAATCCAATGTCAGACACACAATCCATTTATCAGTTCGTTCTGGGTCTGAACGAAACCGGAGGCACTTTCCTCGCATATCCATCCATCTCCAAGTACGTCTGGACGATCACCAATTATTTCCCTCATCCTGGGTGTACATCCCAATCAAGATCATCAGTAATCACCCAAACGATGTGAAGACTTCCGGTCTTCAACCACCGTCTCCATCTTCAACATCTCGTCGAATCGGTTATTCAGAATGGGTATAACCCGGCCTTTCTGAATAACCCACGTATATAATAAACAAATGTTACACAAACACAATGAACGCCTCATTCCAATTCAGAATATTCTTTTATTCACAAAATCACATTCTTAGGGAAATGTTCCCTTTAATTTTATCTAAGATAAATTCTTCTAAATTTATTCTTTAATCTTCCTTTGGATATCATTTCAAACCATATTATGGTTTTCCAAACTAGTCGGGATTAGCGAACCACACCGAAGTAATTATTTATTTTATTTCCCAATCCCAACCTATATATCCCATGGAGCAAAACTGGTGATACTCCATTCCTAACACCACGGTGTTATCGGTAAAATTAATTACCATTTCACGTTCAAATCTAATTAAAGATTTAACTATCGCTTTGGAGCAAAACTGGTGATACTCCACTCTCGATCACTATTCAGATTTGATAATTTAAATTATCAATTAACATTTTAATCTAATTAAAGATTCATTAAAACTTCACTTAGTTTTAATCTTTTCAAAAATCAAAATCTTGCCTTTAACTGGGTTAAAGAACCAATGTCATCTAAAACACGATCCATGATAAACCCAAATCACATTTGATATTAAATACAAGGCTCTGAATAGAAAATATATCGGCTTATATTCAATATCAAATTCTGAAACCAACAAATATCGTATTGGAAATAACGATATAAAATATATCTTTCAAATCCCCATAACAATATTTGTATAGTCACGAAATCCAACATCGAAATATCTCGAAGATAATTTCGATTCAACCCCAGTCCAATCCACGTATTGGGAATATTGATTATTTTTAAAATCACTTCAAATTCAATTTATTTATTTAAAAATAAATTGATTTTAATTCTATTTCAAAACTAGTTCATTTCGATAAAAATCTATTTTTATCTTTTTAAATGTGGAATTCTTCAGCCCAATTTTCCCAAATCATTTCTTATGATTTTACACAAATTATCTATATTTTTAATAATGTTATCAAGGCCCGTACAGTCGATTTCCATCAACGGCCATCGAACTGCACTTACAACAACCCTTTCAAATTTGATTTGGACATAATTCCAAATCCAATCGTTATATTTTAAATTTCTAATATTCATTGGAAAGCTCTTTTCGATACGAACCCAACGGTTCCGGTTTTAGGAGAATCCGACGGTCGGATCTCCTGCAACGTCCGTTTGAAATAAGTGGTCGAAATTCACGAACTGCCGTGGCGCGGCGCGTTCTATTCAGGCCATTATATATATATAATATATATATATTATATATATATTTCGTCAATTTCCTTTTAAAATGTATTTTATAAATAGTTTTAACTTCGTTTCAAAACCATTTCAACACTATTTCAATTTCTAATCAAAACTGAATATTTTATATCAATACTATATAAATGATAATATTTTCAAAACGTTATATTTTGAAATCACTTCTTTTCTATATTCATTATAAAAACGAATATAATCGATATAAATATTGTTCACGTCAAAATAGCGCAACTCTAATCAACACGACTTTATATATTTCAATAAATTCGTTATTCTATTAAACAAATGAATATTTATTCCATTCAACACATGAATCTATATTTCTTCCAACACCTGACTAATCTCAACACATGAGTACTGTCAACACATCACTATTTTTGTTATGTAAAATATTTTATAAAACTATGGTATCTATCGTTTGATTTTCAATTAGACTCCTACTGAGAAGTAGTTCTAATTTTAAATATGATAAAGATGTAAATTTCATTGTATAAAATATTTCACACAACACATGAACATCGTCAACACATGACTATTTTTATATTCAACACATGAATTTTCTTTTATAATATTCATTATTTTCCCGATTGGAATGAGGCCCAATCAATCACCATATAACGTTAATTATACGGATTCCATACAACACATGTATATAATAGCATTGAAAAATAATCAACCATCAACCAAAGTGCACTACACTGTATAAGCATCAAATATAGATATCTTACGCTTATAACAGCCTGTCAATCAATCGATCGACATATTTAATCAATCAGGATGAGTGAACTTCCAAATTTCATCCCAACACCCGTGTGGGGTTTCAAACAATCAAACAAAGATTTTATTTGTGCAGTTGGGCGATGTGTAAAATTTATCGTCCCAATCAATGTCCTTCAAATAGGTGTACATAAACAAACCGTCCGGTTTGTAAATGAATATTTTATTTTATTCAATTCCACGTTAAAAATTATATTTTTAACGATAAAATATTTTATTTCAACACATGAATTTCTATTCATTTCATTTACACAATAAAAATGATATTTTTATTTTTCTAACATATTTTGGGAAATTTCGGCGGAATAACGACACGATACTAGAAACGGGACGAGGCCTAGCCTTATCCCCGGTCTAGTGAAGGCCCACGCCATTCACACATCAATCAAATCCATTCCATTTCACCAAACAATTCAATTCCAACCAAATAAACTAACCAACTACTCAACCAAACAATTTAACAAGCAAGCCATCCATGGTCTGTAGATGACGGGTGTCGGGTGCTACTAAGCACCGTCTGCATCCTAGTATATATATATAACTAGAAAAAGAGAATTTAGAGTGAGAAGTTCTCACCGATAGCTATCCAAACAACTTGACTCTTCTTTTGATAGAAATCTTCATCGTTATCGCATCTTCGTCATCTTCGTTGCCCGTAGCCACTACATATATAAAAATCACACATTTTTATATTTTGATGTCTTTGAAATAAAAATCACATTTTTATTTATTCACTTTCAATTTAAAAATCATATTTCTATAATCATTTCATATATTTAAAAATCAAATTTTTTACTATGCTATTCAATATATAAAAATCAAATTTTTCACAACGCTACTATATAGATAAAAATTATATTTTTATCTCGCTATTCTTCATATAAAGATTTCGCCCTTTCAAAAATAAAGTTTTCGCCTTTATAAAAATAAAGTTTTCGCCTTTATAAAAATAAAGTTTTCGCCTTTATAAAAATAAAGTTTTCGCCTTTATAAAAATATTGACTTCATCACTATAAAAATCACATTTTTATATTTCTACACATATAAAGATGATATTTTTAATATTCCTATCATGTAAAAATTATATTTCCAATTCTCTACTTAACCAAAAATCATATTTTTACATCTTCTAAATAGTAAAGATTATATTTTTAATACTCTAAAAATATAAAAATCATATTTTCATTACTTTAAAAATATAAAAATCATATTTTTAACTGAATAAAATCTTTTCTATTTTTAAAATCTAATCTTTTCACTTTTAAAAATCTGATCTTTTCACTTTTAAAAATCAGATCTTTTCACTTTTAAAAATCTGATCTTTGTATGAATAGACATCATATTTCTCACATGAACAAAATCATATTTTTAGTCAAATAAAAATCTTAACTTTGTAATTTCAAACAAATAAAAATCATATTTTTTTTCCGATCCAATTTCTATGTAAACTAATGTTAAACAAACTGATTGCTTTTACATAACATTATATATATACGAAGGAATTAATAAAAATAAAATAAATAAATAAGAACCTTACTGTTTTCGTTTGTAGGGGGGAGGTGGCGATTGCGTACGCTGGAGGGGGTCGGAGAGCTTCGACGGCGGGCTGGGGGTGAGGTGAGGCGGTGGTTGGTGGCGCGGGCTATGGGGTCGGGTCTTCGGGTGGAGGCGCTGTCGCGTCTGGCTGAGGGCGTCGAGCGAGGGCGAGGCAGGAGGAGGGAGAAGAAGAGGGGGCGGCGGCGGCTACTCCCCCCTGGCGGCGTCGCGATGGTCGATTGGGGGGGGCGTCAATTCCCTTTTTTTTATTTTTATTTTCTTCTGTTGAATGAAAACGATTGAAGGGGGGCCAGAAAGAAAAATGGGAGGGAGATATTATTATTTTATTTATTAATTAATTTTTCTTTCACCGCAAAAAGCAACTTTTATTTTCGACCTCAAAACGAGGCCCACGGCCTGTCGTCCATAGCGTATTACCCCCATTCCGAACACAATGAGATATGTATCGTAGGCTGATTCGGCTGTTTGAATCAGTTTTCGTTTGAATTTATATTTAAATCGCTATATTGAATTTTAAACGTACATTTCAAATTACCGGGGTCACATCCTAACTAGAAAAATTCCAGAAAAATATTTTCCAGCTTCGAATTGACGATACGGTCCTAACAAAACTAGTTTCGTCGAATTCTGAGACCGTTAGAAAAATGGCCATTTTCCAGTCGATTAAAATCAACTGAAACTGGCCAAACGCGTTTTCCTTTGCCACGCTCACATATTGATTCGAAAAATTATGAAATTTGAAACCTAGCAATAATTTGACACTGCGGATCCAACAAAACTGGTTTCGTCGAAATCCGAGGTCGTTTGCAAAATTTCCATTTTTAAGGGCCTGAATTCCATAGCGACTATTCAGAATTTTCAACTTGACATATCTTTTGATTCCCGCTATGAAATCTCAATTTGTCGGATTCGTTGGAAAGATATTATCAAATAGATCCTAATGTTTTTGGTTTCACTAAAATCCGGATTGTTTTGCACCCGGTATGTTCAATTGAAGTTTAAAATCGAATTATCGAACTACCGCGCCGTTTTCAATTCTATTTATAATTATATATAAATATTTATATTCTAACGACGACGTATATAATATATACGTTCTAAATATATTCAAAATAAATTTCTCGTCGATATTATTTAAAATAATCTATTTTAAATGTTCAAAATTCACTAAATTTGCCAAAATAAAAATTTTAAACTGGCTCGCATTTCCGGGTTATTACAATCTCCCCCACTTAAAACTTTTCGTCCCCGAAAAGGAACAAAGTCGGAAGTGGTTTGATTAATCAACTCTACGTTCGATCTGGCTTCCATTCTCCAACTTTTCAGTTTCTGAGAATTTTCAAATTCTTCAAAAATTTGGCTAACACCCTAAATTTTCGAAAAATTTCGCCATAACCTCCCCTGCACCGGGAGCCACGGGAAAATCCCGAAATTTCCATATAGGCCTTCTGATCTCAAAAAGAAAAAGAAAAAGCCAAACGGCTAGCCAATAGGCTCATAAAATCATCATCACCCAAACAAAACAGTAAATTATGTAGTAAACATGTACCTATTTGTCGGGCAAACAAATTTTATTTTTGGGCTCTAGCCTCCTTGCTATGACCTGTTCAATGTAAGTATATGTATGTGCAAGCAAATGTGACCAATTTAAATACAATTCAATATTTGATTCAATTAGGCATAATGGTTTAAAATTATCAAACAAATAAACAAACAACACAAACATCAATCAATTAGTGAATTAGAGTTTCAAATTCATAAATTTGATACATATACAGAAAATCATGTTTTTGATGCCAATTCACAACAATGTGTTCTAGCTATATAAGTTTTGGTTCTCACACCAGTCTAATGGAAATATATAGAAATCACACCTTCGAAATTCGAATATGAATACTGATGATGATGCACCATAATCAGAATCATCCCCGGATGTCTAGAATGTGATTCTATATCTACCCAGTATATTAAAACTTCGAATATACGTTCATGACGCGTATACGCGAAATCTTTATATATTGGATTGTCCATATTTAAAATAAATAAATATTCAAATACGTTTTAAAACAAATTGAATTTTTAAAAACAAATTGTTTTCATTTGAAAAATATACTCTTCACACTCATTCTAGGATACTACTGATCCTATCTCTAACGAGTAATTCTAATTGGATATTACTAATCCAATATCTGATGAATTCTTTCGTATGGTTCTAATGTGTCTTGTTCTCGAGCTCTGTAAACCAAAGCTCTGATACCAAACTGAGACGACCCGAACTTCCCCGTAAAGGAAAGCACGGATAGAATTGAGGACAGGACAAAATAGAATGCAGACGGAAGAACATTTCATTGTTATTACAACAATTCCATCAGATACAAGAATATACAGAGTATAAATGAATAAATTACATACGAAAAATATCAGAGATAACAATAAATTACATAACAGCGGAAAAATATACAAAACACAACTGAAAGTGATACACGGATACAGAGCTTCCCGAGCATCGTTCCAGCTGTAAATAAGGACCCTATGGATATAAATCTGGAAAACCAAAACTACTAGCTGCCCGTGTGGAAAATAGGGGCACCCAGAGTTTAGGTTAAAACAATAAACTCCAGGTCAGTCATGTGACTGGTGTGAGAACTAAAACAGTTATTGATCTTTATTTTTAAAGTTAGGTAAATCAAGGGACCACACCGTATAACACAGAACGGGTTTCCTCTCAAGAATACCAGTGCATAAAACAAACAGCGCAATGCTAAATAAAGAAAAATGAAGCTGTTATAAGACCCAGGTCCCATCACACAATGCAACGCAAGCCGGAGGATAGGGTTTTTACCTTATAACAGCCAAAGCATGTTTGATACGTTTAAAACACATTATTTGATAATATTATAAGTGTATAGTGTCAAAACAATTTTCAATCATAAATATCAATCATAGGCGGCATGGGTACCATATATCATGTCGCCATACTAGTTCTACAATTAAAACCGCAATATCACGTATTGGAAATTGGATTCCGTCATGAGTCGAGGCAAGGGGCAAGCTCCTCTCCGCGTTCGAGACACTCTAGCAAATGCCTCGGGACCGCACATAGCAATCCCTGGATCCTCCAAGGCCGGTCCTCTCTTACTTTTGAGGATTGGCAATTCCTGAACACACGTTTCCCGGTCCTTACAGACCTATATCCGAGGCGCCTCGTATCCAACAACCACACGGGTGAAAAGTATATAAATGTCAGGGCTGGTAGGTCACCGACATCACCCTAGCTAGAAAGAAACGTCGTGCACTCCTTGGGTCCGTATCCCGTTTTTGACTCATACCGAAGTGTGAGGCTCGCGAATTCACGTTATACAAAAAGCTACGCCACACAGGCCGTGCTTTGATCATCAACCACAAGACTTTGCTTTCCAACAGAAGCCTTGATCAATTGCCACTTACGCGTGCCACACTGGCAATTCACTCCATGCGATTGATGTCCATCGATATACAACCTCTGAGCTCGTACGTCTCAGAGAAGGGCGTTAAGCAAGAGAATAAATTCTCCGCCGCCAAACAGATGTATATTTAATAAAGATCAATCAACACAGAATAAAATCCAATGTCAGACACACAATCCATTTACCAGTTCGTTCCGGGTCTGAACGAAACCGGAGGCATTTTCTGTAACGACCCAGCGATTTTCGGCCTCGAAAATCGACATAAATACCTTTACCGTACTCATGACGACCTTCCAACACCGAAAACACTGGAACGTTTATAGAAAGAAATTAGAGGGTGAGATAAGAAAGAAAGAAATATTTGAATAGAAGAAGAAGAAGAAGAACCAACACAGAGTCTCACATCGCAGCGGAACAAAATATAATACAGCAATAAATCTTTACTGAAAATTTCAAAATACTTACAATATCAGAGTACAACACACAGTTGGACAGTTTTGATATCCTGTCCTCATATATATAATCACACAGCGGAATATCATTCATCTGAACATCTTCAGCTCGTCTCTGGACTTTTCAGTACCTGATAACCTGAATCTGTACATCCCGGGCTAACCCGAGCATTTACAAAACACCGGGTCAGTCTGGTGAACCAGAGCAAGAAAAACTCGCACAACATTAAGGTATCACACAACTTGATTTTAGAGTTAAAAACCTTTCGAAAGAAAAAGGATAATCGTAAGACCAAATCCACACATAATTACGGACGGTTTTTACCTTACGATAACCCAAAACAGTTTTCGAAATCAATATCTTTCCTGATATTATAATAGTGTCTAAATACAAGTAAATATCAATCTAGTAGAACGCTTGCATCTCACGCTCTACGTATATATATACAATCGAAAACCGCGGGCGCTTATTGGAGATTGGATTCCAACCATGACAAGGTATGGGACCACCTGCCGCTCGTGTATCTCCAGAGGCGAATACACTGGGTTCAACAAGAACGTCTTGCAACCCGACCCTCACATGACCGACCACTCATTTCGCTTGAGTGTATCGAATGTATATCACCGACGGTTGGGCTCAAACCACCGTCTCCCGATAAGGGACAGCATCGAACATAGATTAAGAAGCAATAGGAATTTCTCTAGATAGGTGATCATACATCCTTATGGGAGCGACCCACATAGCCATGCTGCCTGCCCGATTTTTGTCATTTCCCGGTTGATGAGGCTTGAGGTCAGAACACATCTGGTCATCATGTACTTTGAATGCCACATCGTCAGATCCGCCAGATCACACTTGATTGACGTCCACAAACATACTCTAGCTATCTGGCTAGAGAATAACCATTTCTCCGCCATCAACTATGGTACGTTTGGAGAAATCAACGCGTGCAATTCCTTTTGGAAATACTCTGTCAGACATCCTTCCATACAAGTCATCCAGGAACAGGATGAACCGAAGGTACACTCCTACTGCATCTCATATAGGAATCACCCCATGGATCAGTAGCGAGAAGTCCTTGCAACCTGTAGATTTCAACCACGGCAGAACCACAGCTTATCTCTGGTTGCGATCCAGAGATTATTAGCAGTCCTTCCATTTTTGAAAATCCACAGTCTTCAATGCTCCATCTTGATCATCTCCCGATCTCTTCACGTATTTGTTGGTCGGAATGGTATTCGAATGTAATTCGATCCCGGTCTTTCCATACTAACAATCGTATTGGTCAACTTCGATAGTCGGTGATTTAACTATCGAATAACAATAGTGTGAACACAGTACTTGACACAACTCGACCACTTTAAAATATACTTAACGATATAAAACAATTTTTCTCTGATTAACTCTGCTTGAATTATTTTATTGGTTAACTCTACTTAACTCACTCGACTTATTTAACTCGATTAACTTGACTTGATTACTCTTATCGATTAATTAAAATTTGACTTAACTCCATTCGCTCGACTCTAGATCGCAGCGATCACAATGGTTACACCTGATTCCCTCAGGAAACATCCGACCGCCGTAGGCTATCTACAGCCCTGCGAATTACGCTAGCAGTCGTACACAATGGAAACTTCTTTAGATAGCTTTGTTTGACTATTTCTAACTATACTCGATTAGTTCTAATTGACCAACAAATGTTAACTAAAATTGAAAAACAACATTCTTATTTCCTTTGAACTCATATCGTAATATTATTTAATTTCCAAAACCTTGCATCCGAGTATGATATCCTCGTATAGGATAAAATCAATCTCGACACTTCACTCGATCTAAACTAATACTATTCCTTGGTAATAGTGAAGCCCATCAAGTTGGGGTATCTTAGTTACCTCTCAAACCTTGATCGACATTCTTCTTACCTCAGAATAACATTAGTTCGTCCACTAACCTCAAAAACACCATTTCCCCTTTGGGTTTCAAATCTGGGTTTTTAAACCATTCCTTATATTTGAAAAACTTCGTTCAAGATCTTTTACTTAATCCTTTATTTAAGTAAAACATCCCTTTAAACACCACTTAATCTTCGTGTACTCTTTCACTTATAAACCCTTTTGATTTATAATGAAAATTCCTCGTCAAATGATTTGATTCCCTTTGCTTGGATATCCTATAACAAACCCTTATCGCCTCTCAGGCTAAATCTCATCGTCAGCTGATCACTGGTTAATTGAATTCCCATTGTATCAAACCCTGTTTCAAACTTGGATTTTCAAATCCCTTTGATAACGTTCTTTCTTGTCATTAAATTGACTTTACTCCTTTGAATCGGTTTAAATTAAAGAATAATTTTGCTTTAACATCTACTATATTAAAATATAGTTAACTTAAATATTAACCCAAGAATAGCCTTTATTACCATGTTTACATCCTTACTCAAAAATAAACAAGGTTATTAACAATACCCAATTCAATTATAGTTAATTGAAGATTTACAAATATCCAACACTATTCGTTAAACGCTGACTAATATTAAACCCATATTTATTTCCTTTGTCCATTTTACTCGATCGGTTGATATACCCACCATACACATCTATTAACTAAATCCCAAGTGTCATTTCCCCTTTCTTAAATAAATTAATTAACTTAATTAATTTAAGTCGCCTTTTGATTGTTTGAAAACAATTATTTCCTATTTACCAGTCCATGGAAAATTCTTGGTTTCTGCTCCTCAACTGCTCTAAGCCATTTAACTAAATTTTCTTACTAACTCGATTAAAAATATTTATTTGTGAATTTCCAATTTAAAATCCCGTACAAAGTAATTTGAAAAAAAAACTTTAATTCAGTTATAAATGAATTTATAACCTTTTAAAAATACGTCACTTCACCTGACGGGTCGAAAGACGTTAAAACCCCACATCTGACCATTTACTGCCAATTTTCAAATCCACTAACATCCAAGTCAAACAATTTCAATAAATCCAAACACGTTTATAGACGTGATCAACCCAAGGAGTTACTTTGTTACGGGTCGTCCCCAACAACTAAATTTAAACGAACGATGATCAACAGTACATATACACCTAACAGTCAACTACTAACAACCAGAACACGCAAGAATAAAATACCTAGATTATATAAAATATAAACGAGGGGGCTGAGTGAGTTTAACTCACCTCGGTTGGAATCTGTTGATAAACGGTCTGTTCTGATCAATTTAACTTGACGTTTTAATTTGAATAAAATTCTGGATACTCCAGATCCGGACTGCGCCTGCTCCATCTCAAAGTGCTCGACTCCACGGTCCCAACGCATCTGACCGTGCGTAAATCTGATAACGTATGTGTAAATTATCGCATAAACAAATTTGTAGACTAATTTAAATAAACATGGATTTTTCTATTTAAATTAAAATGGGCTTTACCCTTTTTGATCCACCGGCCCAAAAAAAAGAACCCGACCCGCTTTGATAAAAAACCCTCCCCCTTCGATCCTTCCCTCATTCAATCAGCCGCCACGAAATTTCCCAAACCAGAAAACCCTAAATTCCCTTTTGGCCACTTCGAGCCATACGGCGTCGCCCTCCTCCCACTCTCCGACCTTCCCTCCTCCTTCCTACCACCCATCGAAACACTAAGCAACCGTCGATAACCCCTGGCCATCGCAGTCGAACCACGAGCCACCCGAGCCACACGAGCAAACCGAATCAAGTCGACACCCTCACCAGAAAAACGAAAGCTAAGTTTTTTTCCTTTACTTGTTTTTAAATTGCCGAAATATTTTGCTTTTGATTTTCTTTTCCCTCTGGTTTACTTTGGTTAGTTCGAATGGATGAAAATATGTTGAGGGATTGTGTATATATATATAGTTGCGGATTGATCTGTCTATCCATGATTATGAATTGTTATATCAAACTCAATCTGTAGTTCAGATCTTGGTTCGGATTATAGGGTTTCAAATTGATTTGAAAATGGATTTTATCGAACTGGTTAGGTGATAGTTATGTATTGTTATTTCAGTTACAGACCCTTGAATCGGCCTTTAGATCTTGTGGTGCAAATTTTTCTATGCTTTTGTACATGAATTCAATTTAGAAAATAAGCATATTTACACATGCCGTGTCCATTGGATATATAGATTTGTTGTACACATACCTATACAAGCTATTTGATTTGGTAAATATTTGATTCAGAGATTTTCTGAACTGTTTATCAAATTTCTTGCTTGGGTTTTCAATGAGATTTTCTGAACTTTAATAGATTTGATTTCCATATACATATTGTATCACAGAATCCCTGTACATACATGTGCATTAATTGCTTGATTTGGCCATACAATTTTGTTTACTGTACTTATAGGATCTATGTATTAATTGCACAAATATCTAGTTCCATCAACTACACAATGTATGGTTTCAATTCGGCTATGGTATGGTCTTATCTTGTTAGCTGTTCATGACATTTTCTTAGTTGTTGATGTATACAGTCCTAGCCGTTCATACCTGCTTCCTTTGGCTGATTGATTTTGTACAAATTTTCTGCATGAATTATGTGTTGTCTCTTTTTTTTTTCTGTTCATGATTTCTACTTGGATTTGCTGATCACATTTTATGTTGAACCTATGATCCTAGTTCATATATTTTATTTTATTTTAACACTGATCTTTTCATTTTCTTTTCTGCTCAAATGATGTCATGAGTTTTCCCTATTTAATGGGTTTCCTTCTTTCTCGCAGATCAAGGCTGGCAGGTTCACTCGTACTGGAAGGGACGAGACAATGCAGAAATTTATTTAGCAATATTGATTTTTCTCTTTGCGTTTTTGTATTCAAGAACCTGTATTGTATAATATGTAAATTGGGACTTGTGTATTATATAATATATAAATTTGGGGCTTGTACTGTATAAAAATCTTTATGTTATATGAAATTTTAGTTTCCTTTATCACCAAAACGCTGGATATACTTTTCTTTGTGTCCCATAATTGATTGACCAAATTTGATGTCATAGAGTAGTTAATCTTTATTTTTTCCCAGTCGTGGACTTGTATTATTTTTATCTCACTTCAAAATATAAAATGAGGTTGCTTTGTATATCCAAGTACTCAAGTATCGATTACGGGACATCATCATAACAGCTTGGATATAACTAACTTAGATGGACCAAACTCGAAACGCACCCACTGTAACACCATTTATTAATTGTTTTGCTCGTTTCTGTGCCCAAGGATTTGGTGGTGTATGAAAGGGTTATAAAGGGGATGATTGTACTTGAATTGGTTCAAAGGTGAGACAAAGAAAAAAAAAATATTCGAGATGATCGTTTAATACCCAAAATAAAAACATGAACAAAAAGGGAATTAGAATAACTGAGTTACTATATTTATTTAAACCAATATCACAAATTTCAAAATAAAAATATAGAATTCAAACTCGACATACAAACCCAAGTTTCAAATAATATATAAATATATAAATATGTGTATTCGAACTCCATTTTAATTAAATAAATTCGGTTAAATATCCATTATATTTCAAATATAATATATAAACAATGTAAATATTCGAATTTGAATGGCCGAAAAATCCGGGACGTTACATTCTTTCCCCCTTAGAATAATTTCGTCCTCGAAATTGCAAAGTAAGAAGAATGTTTCGAATAATATTATTTTTAAAAACATTACTGTTTGAATTTAATTCAAACTAATTTTGAACTCTAAATTTTTTTCCATTACCTCATCCGCATGGCTCGATTGGTACGACTACACTGCCACCCTGGCCTCAATTTCTCTGAAAAGAAATATTCAAATTTCAAATGGAAATCCATTTTATTTGGATCCCAATTTATTTATTCATTAAATTTTCAAACCCCAATTCATTCACTCAATCTGAATTCATTCTTGAATTGGTTTAACCTAACCAGGTTCAGTTTCATTTCTCATATCTGATTCAATTGACTAATTGATTTTTCGAATCAATTCAACTTTATTTCATAATTCAAATTTGATTTCAAATCAAATCAACCAGAACAAACAAACACTCCACATTAATATAATATAGAAAATAAATTCCTTTTTCTATATAAAATGTACGTTGGGTAAAATTATTTCATTTACCCTGTTTTAAAACATACTGCGTCGGTTTATCGTACTTGAGCGTTTAGAAACCCCTATCGATACAGTGGATCAAACTGATCGACCAGAACTCATAAACAACCCAACCAATAAATCTCCACAATATAAAACAAATTTTTATAAAATCTACAAATACGTTCACTCGTATATATACACTCACACTCAATCTAGGGTATTGCTAACCCCATCTCTACTGAGTCACGCCACAGAGCCAAGGTTAGTACACAACCAATAGCTCTGATACCACTGTAACGACCCAGCGATTTTCGGCCTCGAAAATCGACATAAATACCTTTACCGTACTCATGACGACCTTCCAACACCGAAAACACTGGAACGTTTATAGAAAGAAATTAGAGGGTGAGATAAGAAAGAAAGAAATATTTGAATAGAAGAAGAAGAAGAAGAACCAACACAGAGTCTCACATCGCAGCGGAACAAAATATAATACAGCAATAAATCTTTACTGAAAATTTCAAAATACTTACAATATCATAGTACAACACACAGCTGGACAGTTTTGATACCCTGTCCTCATATATATAATCACACAGCGGAATATCATTCATCTGAACATCTTCAGCTCGTCTCTGGACTTTTCAGTACCTGATAACCTGAATCTGTACATCCCGGGCTAACCCGAGCATTTACAAAACACCGGGTCAGTCTGGTGAACCAGAGTGAGAAAAACTCGCACAGCATTAAGGTATCACACAACTTGATTTTAGAGTTAAAAACCTTTCGAAAGAAAAAGGATAATCGTAAGACCAAATCCACACATAATTACAGACGGTTTTTACCTTACGATAACCCAAAACATTTTTCAAAATCAATTTCTTTCCTAATATTATAATAGTGTCTAAATACAAGTAAATATCAATCTAGTAGAACGCTTGCATCTCACGCTCTACGTATATATATACAATCGAAAACCGCGGGCGCTTATTGGAGATTGGATTCCAACCATGACAAGGTATGGGACCACCTGCCGCTCGTGTATCTCCAGAGGCTAATACACTGGGTTCAACAAGAACGTCTTGCAACCCGGCCCTCACATGACCGACCACTCATTTCGCTTGAGTGTATCGAATGTATATCACCGACGGTTGGGCTCAAACCACCGTCTCCCGATAAGGGACAGCATCGAACATAGATTAAGAAGCAATAGGAATTTCTCTAGATAGGTGATCATACATCCTAATGGGAGCGACCCACATAGCCATGCTGCCTGCCCGATTTTTGTCGTTTCCCGGTTGATGAGGCTTGAGGTCAGAACACATCTGGTCATCATATACTTTGAATGCCACATCGTCAGATCCGCCAGATCACACTTGATTGACGTCCACAAACATACTCTAGCTATCTGGCTAGAGAATAACCATTTCTCCGCCATCAACTATGGTACGTTTGGAGAAATCAACGCGTGCAATTCCTTTTGGAAATACTCTGTCAGACATCCTTCCATACAAGTCATCCAGGAAAAGGATGAACCGAAGGTACTCTCCTACTGCATCTCATATAGGAATCACCCCATGGATCAGTAGCGAGAAGTCCTTGCAACCTGTAGATTTCAACCACGGCAGAACCACAGCTTATCTCTGGTTGCGATCCAGAGATTATTAGCAGTCCTTCCATTTTTGAAAATCCACAGTCTTCAATGCTCCATCTTGATCATCTCCCGATCTCTTCACGTATTTGTTGGTCGGAATGGTATTCGAATGTAATTCGATCCCGGTCTTTCCATACTAACAATCGTATTGGTCAACTTCGATAGTCGGTGATTTAACTATCGAATTACAATAGTGTGAACACAGTACTTGACACAACTCGACCACTTTAAAATATACTTAACGATATAAAACAATTTTTCTCTGATTAACTCTGCTTGAATTACTTTGATTGGTTAACTCTACTTAACTCACTCGACTTATTTAACTCGATTAACTTGACTTGATTACTCTTATCGATTAATTAAAATTTGACTTAACTCCATTCGCTCGACTCTAGATCGCAGCGATCACAATGGTTACACCTGATTCCCTCAGGAAACATCCGACCGCCGTAGGCTATCTACAGCCCTGCGAATTACGCTAGCAGTCGTACACAATGGAAACTTCTTTAGATAGCTTTGTTTGACTATTTCTAACTATACTCTATTAGTTCTAATTGACCAACAAATGTTAACTAAAATTGAAAAACAACATTCTTATTTCCTTTGAACTCATATCGTAATATTATTTAATTTCCAAAACCTTGCATCAGAGTTTGATATCCTCGTATAGGATAAAATCAATCTCGACACTTCACTCGATCTAAACTAATACTATTCCTTGGTAATAGTGAAGCCCATCAAGTTGGGGTATCTTAGTTACCTCTCAAACCTTGATCGACATTCTTCTTACCTCAGAATAACATTAGTTCGTCCACTAACCTCAAAAACACCATTTCCCCTTTGGGTTTCAAATCTGGGTTTTTAAACCATTCCTTATATTTGAAAAACTTCGTTCAAGATCTTTTACTTAATCCTTTATTTAAGTAAAACATCCCTTTAAACACCACTTAATCTTCGGGTACTCTTTCACTTATAAACCCTTTTGATTTATAATGGAAATTCCTCGTCAAATGATTTGATTCCCTTTGCTTGGATATCCTATAACAAACCCTTATCGCCTCTCAGGCTAAATCTCATCGTCAACTGATCATTGGTTAATTGAATTCCCATTGTATCAAACCCTGTTTCAAACTTGGATTTTCAAATCCCTTTGATAACGTTCTTTCTTGGCATTAAATTGACTTTACTCCTTTGAATCGGTTTAAATTAAAGAATAATTTTGCTTTAACATCTACTATATTAAAATATAGTTAACTTAAATATTAACCCAAGAATAGCCTTTATTACCATGTTTACATCCTTACTCAAAAATAAACAAGGTTATTAACAATAACCAATTCAATTATAGTTAATTGAAGATTTACAAATATCCAACACTATTCGTTAAACGTTGACTAATATTAAACCCATATTTATTTCCTTTGTCCATTTTACTCGATCGGTTGATATACCCACCATACACATCTATTAACTAAATCCCAAGTGTCATTTCCCCTTTCTTAAATAAATTAATTAACTTAATTAATTTAAGTCGCCTTTTGATTGTTTGAAAACAATTATTTCCTGTTTACCAGTCCATGGAAAATTCTTGGTTTCTGCTCCTCAACTGCTCTAAGCAATTTAACTAAATTTTCTTACTAACTCGATTAAAAATATTTATTTGTGAATTTCCAATTTAAAATCTCGTACAAAGTAATTTAAAAAAAAAACTTTAATTCAGTTATAAATGAATTTATAACCTTTTAAAAATACGTCACTTCACCTGACGGGTCGAAAGACGTTAAAACCCCACATCTGACCATTTACTGCCAATTTTCAAATCCACTAACATCCAAGTCAAACAATTTCAATAAATCCAAACACGTTTATAGACGTGATCAACCCAAGGAGTTACTTTGTTATGGGTCGTCCCCAACAATTAAATTTAAACGAACGATGATCAACAGTACATATACACCTAACAGTCAACTACTAACAACCAGAACACGCAAGAATAAAATATCTAGTTTATATAAAATATAAACGAGGAGGCTGAGTGAGTTTAACTCACCTCGGTTGGAATCTGTTGATAAACGGTCTGTTCTGATCAATTTAACTTGACGTTTTAATTTGAATAAAATTCTAGATACTCCAGATCCGGACTGCGCCTGCTCCATCTCGAAGTGCTCGACTCCACGGTCCCAACGCATCTGACCGTGCGTAAATCTGATAACGTATGTGTAAATTATCGCATAAACAAATTTGTAAACTAATCTAAATAAACACGGATTTTTCTATTTAAATTAAAATGGGCTTTACCCTTTTTGATCCACCGGCCCAAAAAAAAGAACCCGACCCGCTTTCATAAAAAAACCTCCCCCTTCGATCCTTCCCTCATTCAATCAGCCGCCACGAAATTTCCCAAACCCGAAAACCCTAAATTCCCTTTTGGCCACTTCGAGCCATACGGCATCGCCCTCCTCCCACTCTCCGACCTTCCCTCCTCCTTCCTACCACCCATCGAAACCCTAAGCAACCGTCGATAACCCCTGGCCATCGCAGTCGAACCACGAGCCACCCGAGCCACACGAGCAAACCGAATCAAGTCGACACCCTCACCAGAAAAACGAAAGCTAAGTTTTTTTTTCCTTTACTTGTTTTTAAATTGCCGAAATATTTTGCTTTTGATTTTCTTTTCCCTCTGGTTTACTTTGGTTAGTTCGAATGGATGAAAATATGTTGAGGGATTGTGTATATATATATATAGTTGCGGATTGATCTGTCTATCCATGATTATGAATTGTTATATCAAACTCAATTTGTAGTTCAGATCTTGGTTCGGATTATAGGGTTTCAAATTGATTTGAAAATGGATTTTATCGAACTGGTTATGTGATAGTTATGTATTGTTATTTCAGTTACAGACCCTTGAATGGGCCTTTAGATCTTGTGGTGCATCTTTTTCTATGCTTTTGTACATGAATTCAATTTAGAAAATAAGCATATTTACACATGCCGTGTCCATTGGATATATAAATTTGTTGTACACATACCTATACAAGCTATTTGATTTGGTAAATATTTGATTCAGAGATTTTCTGAACTGTTTGTCAAATTTCTTGCTTGGGTTTTCAATGAGATTTTCTGAACTTTAATAGATTTGATTTCCATATACATATTGTATCACAGAATCCCTGTACATACATGTGCATTAATTGCTTGATTTGGCCATACAATTTTGTTTACTGTACTTATAGGATCTATGTATTAATTGCACAAATATCTAGTTCCATCAACTACACAATGTATGGTTTCAATTCAGCTATGGTATGGTCTTATCTTGTTAGCTGTTCATGACATTTTCTTAGTTGTTGATGTATACAGTCCTAGCCGTTCATACCTGCTTCCTTTGGCTGATTGATTTTGTACAAATTTTCTGCATGAATTATGTGTTGTCTCTTTTTTTTTCTGTTCATGATTTCTACTTGGATTTGCTGATCACATTTTATGTTGAACCTATGATCCTAGTTCATATATTTTATTTTCTTTTAACACTGATCTTTTCATTTTCTTTTCTGCTCAAATGATGTCATGAGTTTTCCCTATTTAATGGGTTTCCTTCTTTCTCGCAGATCAAGGCTGGCAGGTTCACTCGTACTGGAAGGGACGAGACAATGCAGAAATTTATTTAGCAATATTGATTTTTCTCTTTGCGTTTTTGTATTCAAGAACCTGTATTGTATAATATGTAAATTGGGACTTGTGTATTGTATAATATATAAATTTGGGGCTTGTACTGTATAAAAATCTTTATGTTATATGAAATTTTAGTTTCCTTTATCACCAAAACGCTGGATATACTTTTCTTTGTGTCCCATAATTGATTGACAAAATTTGATGTCATAGAGTAGTTAATCTTTATTTTTTCCCAGTCGTGGACTTGTATTATTTTTATCTCACTTCAAAATATAAAATGAGGTTGCTTTGTATATCCAAGTACTCAAGTATCGATTACGGGACATCACCATAACAACTTGGATATAACTAACTTAGATGGACCAAACTCGAAACGCACCCACTGTAACACCATTTATTAATTGTTTTGCTCGTTTCTGTGCCCAAGGATTTGGTGGTGTATGAAAGGGTTATAAAGGGGATGATTGTACTTGAATTGGTTCAAAGGTGAGACAAAGAAAAAAAAAATTCGAGATGATCGTTTAATACCCAAAATAAAAACATGAACAAAAAGGGAATTTGAATAACTAAGTTACTATATTTATTTAAACCAATATCACAAATTTCAAAATAAAAATATAGAATTCAAACTCGACATACAAACCCAAGTTTCAAATAATATATAAATATATATATATGTGTATTCGAACTCCATTTTAATTAAATAAATTCGGTTAAATATCCATTATATTTCAAATATAATATATAAACAATGTAAATATTCGAATTTGAATGGCCGAAAAATCCGGGACGTTACACTTTCCTCGCATATCCATCCATCTCCAAGTACGTCTGGACGATCACCAATTATTTCCCTCATCCTGGGTGTATAGCCCAATCAAGATCATCAGTAATCACCCAAACGATGTGAAGACTTCCGGTCTTCAACCACCGTCTCCATCTTCGACATCTCGTCGAATCGGTTATTCAGAATGGGTATAACCCGGCCTATCTGAATAACCCACGTATATAATAAACAAATGTTACACAAACACAATGAACGCCTCATTCCAATTCAGAATATTCTTTTATACACAAAATCACATTCTTAGGGAAATGTTCCCATTAATTTTATCCAAGATAAATTCTTCTAAATTTATTCTTTAATCTTCCTTTGGATATCATTTCAAACCATATTATGGTTTTCCAAACTAGTCAGGATTAGCGAACCACACCGAAGTAATTATTTATTTTATTTCCCAATCCCAACCTATATATCCCATGGAGCAAAACTGGTGATACTCCATTCCTAACACCACGGTGTTATCGGTAAAATTAATTACCATTTCACGTTCAAATCTAATTAAAGATTTAACTATCGCTTTGGAGCAAAACTGGTGATACTCCACTCTCGATCACTTTTCAGATTTGATAATTTAAATTATCAATTCACATTTTAATCTAATTAAAGATTCATTAAAACTTCACTTAGTTTTAATCTTTTAAAAAATCAACATCTTGCCTTTAACTGGGTTAAAGAACCAATGTCATCTAAAATACGATCCACGATAAACCCAAATCACATTTGATATTAAATACAAGGCTCTGAATAGAAAATATATCGGCTTAAATTCAATATCAAATTCTGAAACCAACAAATATCGTATTGGAAATAACGATATAAAATATATCTTTCAAATCCCCATAACAATATTTGTATAGTCACGAAATCCAACATCGAAATATCCCGAAGATAATTTCGATTCAACCCCAGTCCAATCCACGTATTGGGAATATTGATTATTTTTAAAATCACTTCAAATTCAATTTATTTATTTAAAAATAAATTGATTTTAATTCTAGTTCAAAACTAGTTCGTTTCGATAAAAATCTATTTTTATCTTTTCAAATGTGGAATTCTTCAGCCCAATTTTCCCAAATCATTTCTTATGATTTTACACAAATTATCTATATTTTGAATAATGTTATCAAGGCCCGTACAGTCGATTTCCATCAACGGCCATCGAACTGCACTTACAACGACCCTTTCAAATTTGATTTGGACATAATTCCAAATCCAATCGTTAGATTTTAAATTTCTAATATTCATTGGAAAGCTCTTTTCGATACGAACCCAACAGTTCCGGTATTAGGAGAATCCGACGGTCGGATCTCCTGCAACGTCCGTTTGAAATAAGTGGTCGAAATTCACGAACTGCCGCGGCGCGGCGCGTTCTATTCAGGCCATTATATATATATATATATAATATATATATATATATTATATATTTCGTCAATTTCCTTTTAAAACGTATTTTATAAATCGTTTTAACTTCGTTACAAAACCATTTCAACACTATTTCAATTTCTAATCAAAACTGAATATTTTATATCATTACTATATAAATGATAATATTTTCAAAACGTTATATTTTGAAATCGCTTCTTTTCTATATTCATTATAAAAACGAATATAATCGATATAAATATCGTTCACGTCAAAATAGCGCAACTCTAATTAACACGGCTTTATATATTTCAATAAATTCGTTATTCTATTCAACAAATGAATATTTATTCCATTCAACACATGAATCTATATTTCTTCCAACACCTGACTAATCTCAACACATGAGTACTGTCAACACATCACTATTTTTGTTATGTAAAATATTTTATAAAACTATGGTATCTATCGTTTGATTTTCAATTAGACTCCTACTGAGAATTAGTACTAATTTTAAATATGATAAAGATGTAAATTTCATTGTATAAAATATTTCACTCAACACATGAACATCGTCAACACATGACTATTTTTATATTCAACACATGAATTTTCTTTTATAATATTCATTATTTTCCCGATTGGAATGAGGCCCAATCAATCACCATATAACGTTAATTATATGGATTCCGTACAACACATGTATATAATAGCATTGAAAAATAATCAACCATCAACCAAAGTGCACTACACTGTATAAGCATCAAATATAGATATCTTACGCTTATAACAGTCTGTCAATCAATCGATCGACATATTTAATCAATCAGGATGAGTGAACTTCCAATTTTCATCCCAACACCCGTGTGGGGTTTCAAACAATCAAACACAGATTTTATTTGTGCAGTTGGGCGATGTGTAAAATTTATCGTCCCAATCAATGTCCTTCAAATAGGTGTACATAAACAAACCGTCCGGTTTGTAAATGAATATTTTATTTTATTCACTTCCACGTTAAAAATTTTGTTTTTAACGATAAAATATTTTATTTCAACACATGAATTTCTATTCATTTCATTTACACAATAAAAATGATATTTTTATTTTTCTAACATATTTTGGGAAATTTCGGCGGCATAACGACACGATACTAGAAACGGGACGAGGCCTAGCCTTATCCCCGGTCTAGTGAAGGCCCACGCCATTCACACATCAATCAAATCCATTCCATTTCACCAAACAATTCAATTCCAACCAAATAAACTAACCAACTACTCAACCAAACAATTTAACAAGCAAGTCATCCATGGTCTGTGGATGACGGGTGTCGGGTGCTACTAAGCACCGTCTGCATCCTAGTATATATATATAACTAGAAAAAGAGAATTTAGAGTGAGAAGTTCTCACCGATAGCTATCCAAACAACTTGACTCTTCTTTTGATAGAAATCTTCATCGTTATCGCATCTTCGTCATCTTCGTTGCCCGTAGCCACTACATATATAAAAATCACACATTTTTATATTTTGATGTCTTTGAAATAAAAATCACATTTTTATTTATTCACTTTCAATATAAAAATCATATTTCTATAATCATTTCATATATTTAAAAATCGAATTTTTTACTATGCTATTCAATATATAAAATTCGAATTTTTCACAACGCTACTATATAGATAAAAATTATATTTTTATCTCGCTATTCTTCATATAAAGATTTCGCCCTTTCAAAAATAAAGTTTTCGCCTTTATAAAAATAAAGTTTTCGCCTTTATAAAAATATTGACTTCATCACTATAAAAATCACATTTTTATTTTTCTACACATATAAAGATGATATTTTTAATATTCCTATCATGTAAAAATTATATTTTCAATTCTCTACTTAACCAAAAATCATATTTTTACATCTTCTAAATAGTAAAGATTATATTTTTAATACTCTAAAAATATAAAAATCATATTTTTATTACTTTAAAAATATAAAAATCATATTTTTTAACTGAATAAAATCTTTTCTATTTTTAAAATCTAATCTTTTCACTTTTAAAAATCTGATCTTTTCACTTTTAAAAATCTGATCTTTTCACTTTTAAAAATCTGATCTTTGTATGAATAGACATCATATTTCTCACATGAACAAAATCATATTTTTAGTCAAATAAAAATCTTAACTTTGTAATTTCAAACAAATAAAAATCATATTTTTTTTCCAATCCGATTTCTATATAAACTAATGTTAAACAAACTGATTGCTTTTACATAACATTATATATATACACGAAGGAATTAATAAAAATAAAATAAATAAATAAGAACCTTACTGTTTTCGTTTGCAGGGGGGAGGAGGCTGCTGCGTACGCTGGAGGTGGTCGGATAGCTTCGACGGTGGGCTGGGGGTGAGGTGAGGCGGTGGTTGGTGGCGCGGGCTGTGGGGTCGGGTCTTCGGGTGGAGGCGCTGTCGCGTCTGGCGGAGGGCGTCGAGCGAGGGCGAGGCAGGCGGAGGGAGAAGAAGAGGGGGCGGCGGCGGCTACTCCCCCTCCTGGCGGCGTCGCGATGGTCGATTGGGGGGGCGTCGATTCCCTTTTTTTATTTTTATTTTCTTCTGTTGAATGAAAACGATTGAAGGGGGGGGGCAGAAAGAAAAAGGGGAGGGAGATATTATTATTTTATTTATTAATTAATTTTTCTTTCACCGCAAAAAGCAACTTTTATTTTCGACCTCAAAACGAGGCCCACCGCCTGTCGTCCATAGCGTATTACCCCCATTCCGAACACAATGAGATATGTATCGTAGGCTGATTCGGCTGTTTGAATCAGTTTTCGTTTGAATTTATATTTAAATCGCTATATTGAATTTTAAACGTACATTTCAAATTACCGGGGTCACATCCTAACTAGAAAAATTCCAGAAAAATATTTTCTAGCTTCGAATTGACGATACGGTCCTAACAAAACTAGTTTCGTCGAATTCTGAGACCGTTAGAAAAATGGCCATTTTCCAGTCGATTAAAATCAACTAAAACTGGTCAAACACGTTTTCCTTTGCCACGCTCACATATTGATTCGAAAAATTATGAAATTTGAAACCTAGCAATAATTTGACACTGCGGATCCAACAAAACTGGTTTCGTCGAAATCCGAGGTCGTTTGCAAAATTTCCATTTTTAAGGGCCTGAATTCCATAGCGACTATTCAGAATTTTCAACTGGACATATCTTTTGATTCCCGCTATGAAATCTCAATTTGTCGGATTCGTTGGAAAGATATTATCAAATAGATCCTAATGTTTTTGGTTTCACTAAAATCCGGATTGTTTTGCACCCGATATGTTCAATTGAAGTTTGAAATCGAATTATCGAACTACCGCGCCGTTTTCAATTCTATTTATAATTATATATAAATATTTATATTCTAACGACGACGTATATAATATATACGTTCTAAATATATTCAAAATAAATTTCTCGTCGATATTATTTAAAATAATCTATTTTAAATGTTCAAAATTCACTAAATTTGCCAAAATAAAATTTTTAAACTGGCTCGCATTTCCGGGTTATTACATCTAACAACTATTTGACATTGCAGATCCAACAAAATTAGTTTCGTCGAATTCCGACTTCGTTTGCAAAAGTGGCTTATTTTTACAGTTCTGGATGACCCATTTAAATATATAAATATATTTAAATTAAATTAAATTAAATATAAATAAATTTATATTATCGTATATATTCTCAGTGGAATACCATACAGCTCTAGAATATTCTATATGAATTTCTAACTTGATATTCGCTTCTGGGTCAACCCAATATTCGATTTATATTGAAATTCCCTTTTAAAATATAAATAATCCCTTTATAAATTATAAAGGAATTCCACAGCGACTTTTCTGAAATTTGATTTGGACGTACCTCAAAATCTACACGACGAAATCCCGATTTTTCTCTTCCACTAGAAAGATATACTCCACCAGCTTCACGCGTTTCTTGTTTCACAGAAATCCGGCTTAAAACGAATCCTGTACATTCAGTTGAAGTTCAAATTGCCAATTTACGAACTGCAGTGCCATTTCAAGCTCGATTTTAATTATAATAATTATACATTCAAACTGTCGTCGATTGAATATATTCGTCCATATAATTCAACTCTAAGCTGAATTAAATCTAAGGGACGACCCCGTTCATAGAATATTGTGATTTCCAATATTTTTGATTATTTCTGAATTAAATATATTATTTAATTAAATTAATTATTCCATATAATTGAATTAACGACCATTTAATCCCCTTATTCAAATATATAAATAATTAAATAAATCAATTATTATACCGTCAGAAATGCGGGTCATTACAGTTTTAGTGATGCAGATTGGGCCAATGATATTGATGATCGGAAATCTATTTCAGGGTACTGTGTCTACCTTGGCTCCAATGTTATTTCTTAGTGTACTAGAAACATCAGACCACTTCCAGATCTAGCACAGAGGTAGAGTACCGAGCATTAGCAAGTGCGACATCAGAAGTCACTTGGATTGAATCGTTGTTGCAAGAATTAGGGTTTGCTCTAAATCGAAGACCTGTCATTTAGTGTGATAATAAGAGCACGGTTTCTTTATCACTCAACCCAATTCAACATTCAAGGACGAAGCATCTTGAAATTGACCTTCATTTTGTTAGAGAAAAAACTCCGACAGGAAAACTGGCGGTTTGTCATGTCCCCACGTATGACAGTGAGCAAATGCACTTACAAAAGCTTTCTCTACCAAGAATTTTATGAGATTGAGGGAGGATCTAAAAGTCGTTGATGGAGGCAGAGATAGAAATGGGAACCCTAGTTCGGTTTGAGGGAGAGTAACGAAATAATGGGAAAGCAACGGTCACATGCCTATTATAACACTGCAATGGTCACATTCCCATTATAACATAGCAACGGTCACATGCCTATTATAACAATACAATGGTCATATTCCTATTATTCAAGTCTATTTGTATTTATTTCTTATATTATAAATAGAGGTCTTCTATATACAGTTTGTATTATCTTACAATTGCAATTCATCAATAATAAAACTTCTCTTCAATCTTGTTTCTTCTATTTTATTTTCTAACATCGGCTATGTACGTACCTACATCACGTGTGATAGAATAGAGAAATAACAAAAATATAAGTTTGTGTCGATATGCATGAGCTATAAACATTGATAAATGAATTTTGTATCCTATGTATTTGTATGTACGTGTAAAAGGTTAGATTAACATCCTTATTTATTTAACGCTGCTTTATGACCTTTGAAGTCAACTATGAATTTATGTTTACGCTCCTTTTATATATATATTAGAATTATCAGCCTACTTTCCTTACTGTATGATACAACCACAATCAAATGCTTGAGCCAAGCTTTTATATTTCCACCTGTTTAGAAAACTTGAGACATATGGGCTTGAATCAATACTTAACATTATTTGAATGGTTTAAAAAATAAAGAGAAACCAGTAAACTTGGCCATTTTACAAACGAAAATAACCAAATGATTTTGAATAAATGACCCAAATTAAGAAAAAAAATTCTTATTACAATTCAAAGTAAAATCAGTAAAACTGGAGAAAAATTAAAGGGTCACTTCAGTTGGATCATACTTGTTGGTATTCAAATTATAGACATTAAATTAGATATTGTTTGTTGTTGGTATTCATTTTTTTTCCTTTTCATTGTGTAGTGTCTCTAGCATTTGCAAATGGATCGTAGTTGGACGTATAGCATAAAACTAGGAGTGTTGAGTTTCTAAAAAGAATTGGAGAGTTCATCAATTGTGCACTGCATGATCAATCAAGAACATGGGAAGAAACTATTTTTTGCCCGTGTAGATTCCGCAAAAATAAGAGGAGACTTCGTAACATAGATCAGATTAGAGATCACATAATTCGATATGGGTTTAAACAAAACTATACATGGTGGATATGGCATGGTGAAAGTATACTTAGTGGAGCTAGTTCTATAGTCATGTGAATGACGAGAATGACCGGGAAGTAAACGTGAATAATAAGACAAATAATGAATATCATGAGAATGCTTGTGTGCATGAGATGTTCCATAATGTGGAAGATCATTTGATGGAAGAGCCAAAGTTGTACGAAAAATTATTAATTGATGCCATGTAACGACCCGGGTTTTCGCGATCCTGGTAATCGACATAAACTCAATGTCGACTATCCATGCATTGGAAATACCGGATAGTTAATGAAAGAAAATAGAGGGTGAGAATAGATAAGATAGAAAGTTAGAAAAGAAGAAGAAAAAGAACATACAACATCAGAGTAAACATGAATCTCATAATGGAATAAACAATATATAATAGATACATAACTTTGAAATAAAACCAGTATATGTATATAATAACATTTATCAAAGTACAACACTTACAACACATCAAAAATAAACAATTGCTATCTGCTCAAGGCTCTCAGTATATCTGTAAAATCCTGACTACTTGACTGTCCGTACAGATTTGGGCACCCAAGAGTTTAGGGAAAACAAAACAAAATAAACTCTGGGTCAGTCATGGGACTGGTGTGAGTAAACAATTTAAAACAGTTTGGGAAAATGAACGATATCTCATAAGACCACGCCGTATGACATGGAACGGGTTTTTCCCTTCTGAGAATCCAAAGCACTAGATTTAAGATTTCAGAATCTTTTGGCAAGAACGATAATCTTTATACCAAAACACTTTTGATATTATGATAGTGTCTATCAACCACAATATAATAATCATCTAGCACAATGCTTTCATCTCACGTTCTACATATATAATATATAATCGAAAACAGTGGGCGCTAACTGGGTAATGAATACCAACTGGCAAGGTATGTGACCATCTTCCGACAGTGTATCTTTAGAGAGGAATACACCGGGTTCAACAAGAACATCTTGCAACCCAGGCTAAACATGACCGGTCACTCATTTCGCTTAAGTGTACCGAATGTATTATCACCAACGGTTGGGATCAGCAACCTTTTCCGAAAGGGACAGCATCGAAATAGATTATAGAAATGAATGAAATTTCTCTAGATCAGGTGACAATACACCCTAAATGGTAGCTAACCACTTAGCCATGTGACCTACCCGATTTTATACCATTTCCGGTTGTGAGGTTAGAGGCCATAATGTATCCTTTACAAACCACATCTTCATTCACTTTGAATGTCATACCCGCTAAATCACAAATTGATTTCTCCAACAATACCACGGGCATACGGCCAAGAGAAACGAATTCCTCCGCCACCAAACCAAAATATGTTTGAAGAGATTAACTTACGCGATCTATTGAATATACTCTGTCAGACATTCTTTCATAAAGGTTGTCCTGGGACTGGACAGACTGAAGACACTATTCTGTAAACTGGGCAGCCCTTGCATAACTCCGTCTTCAATTATCATCATCACATTTGATTGCAACGATAACGCCCATAAAGATTGGTTTTCAGATAATGAATCTGATCCCGGTCTCTCCGTATTGACGACGGAAAAATTGTCAAAAACTTTGATAGTCGGTGATTTTACTATCAAATAAAAACATGTGTGCAAACAACGATATTATTTCCAAATGGAAATTCTATCAATCAATCATCTATCAACATTTATTCATTTCCCCATTTCTCATTTCTATATATTCATCAAATCCTTATTTTCTAATTTTAGAAAATATACTTTATTAACTTTGGAAAACTTTTACCATTTCTGATTCACGCACTCTCTTCTCACGTATATTAGTCTCGAACTGTAAACTAGTAGGAGAACAACTTCCCAAGCATAAACCCTGAAGGCTAAAACCAACATCAGATCGATACCCAGAAAGCCATTCCACTCAACTAATTTCCAGTCAGTTTCTAATTTTAGCAATTTCATTCAAATTCCTAATTCAAACACCAAATTCCTTCATAATATTTTATTTGCAAAATATTTACTTTTATCTAATTTTTCACATATTATGTGAATAAAATTTCTTTGTATAATCAAAACAGTTTGATTTCATTTTTAAAACCAAATATCCAAATCCAATTTCTTTCCATACATCTATTTATAGAATTTTAGTATAAAAAACTTATTTTATACTTCTAACACTAAAATCCCATTTAATTCATTTTATATAATTCTATTTATTCAATATAAATCCTTTTTTATAATTCTATTTATTTTATATAAATCCTCTTATATAATTCTATTTATTTTATATAAATACTTTTATATAATTCTATTTATTTTATATATAAATATTTCATTTTCAATACTCACTTTGAAATTTTCCTTTTTACATTCCAGTATTTCATATGGTATTTAAAATACCAAATAACATGACCAGTGTCATCATAATCAATCACAGATTTTAGATCACATCATATATCACAATATATGAAAACAAACAGTATTATAATATTGAGGAATCCAATTGGATCCCTCCAACCTGTCTCCCTGCATACACAGATGTTAAACAATATAAATAACATCAATTTCATTTCAATATGAAATATTCTGATAAACAGAATCAATATTTGATTAACGATTTATATATATATCGTCATCTACAATTTCAACCAACAAATCAGCAATTCAACCAACCAATCAACACACAGAAATCAATCATCATTTATGGATACTAGATTATATTTATAAAAATATAAACTATACAGAGTTAGTGGGATTTACTCACATTGGACGGTCATTGTTAAGTAACGATAACTGTCAGTTGATTTAGACAGACAATTTATTTCACTATAAATTGAACGAGCTCCAATTCACTCCCAATCAGTTCCATTTTGAAGCCCTTGTCCATACGATCCTAATGGTACCTGTTTTGTTCGATTTAGACAACATATGTAAAAGTTATTATGTTTAAAATTTATTATGTTACGTAATTTTAAATAAAACTTATACATATATAAATATATGCCCACCCATTATTCTTGGCCCAATTTCATTATCCACCGATCCAAAAAAAACATTGCCTTCTTCCAGAAAATGCTTAAACCCGTATGCTCCTTCTTCAATGGCCATGACCGATTTTTCTTCAATACTCAAACTCCACTTCACGTTATAATATAACAAGGCCCAAAATCCTTTTCTACAGCCCCTCTCCCTTTTCTTCTTGGATTGAAATCATGACCTCCTTCTTATATTTTCCTCTCCATACAATATATCGAACAAAATTCATGTCCATCGCTACCCCTCTTCTTCATAAAAAACAAAATGAAATTCATCACCAATCTCCCCATCGGAAACTCTATCATGCCGTATCCTCATATTTGAACCCGTTCCAATCGTCTAGTTCTTCTCCTACACCAAACGAAATGCCAAGCCAACGCAATCGTTCAACTCCCCTTCCCGAGCCTATCTCCTTCCTCACCTCAAAACACAACTCGCATGTTCCCTAGTTCATCGCGATGCCAGCTCTTAGGCGAGCGACAACGACCGACTGCGTCACTTTATTTCATGAAATTCACCTAGGTATTTGTACGTAAGTAGAAACAAACCCACAAATCCAAAAATCATCTCGAGTTCGCAAATTCCAATTTAATTTCACTAAACTTTTCGAACCCTAATATTGAGCGCACCTCAGTAAATCCAATCGCACCAAGAAAAAATATAATCCAACGGAAAGTTCAAGCCTTCACGAGCTTAAAACATTTGACTCCAAAATTTTAGGAATTTTACTTCGATTTTTAATGAATTTAAAATTTGCGGTTTTAAAGGATTTGGTGGCGGCTGTCTTCTTTTGACCAGAGAAAATAAATATAAGGGTTTGGGATAGTAAAGGGTATATATAAGGGTTAGTTAGCTTATAGGGTAAGCTTGCTATATTATTATATTAATTTATATTATATCGTTGTTTATATTTGTCTTCTAAAAATATGTATGATCATACACTATACCCAAAAATCATGAAAATTGACATGCAGCTACAATTCATCATACGGACCCAATGAAGCTTGTTTCGTCGAATTCCGACTTCGTTTGCTCACACAGCGTATTTTTAAAGTCAAATTATTGACCATTTTTCACATATAAATCCCGTACGGCCACATACTAGCTCCAAAAATCACGAAAATTGAAATCTAATAGTAATTTAATACTCCAGATCCAACAAAATTAGTTTTGTTGAAAACGGAGGTCGTTTGTAAAACTTGCTATTTTTAAAGCTCTAAATAACCCATTTAAATATTAAATATATTTAAAAATAATTAAATTAAATATTTGTAAATAAATATTAGCGTATATATTCACAAAGAATATAATATAGCTCCAAAATATTCCTATCTGAATTTATAACTCGACATTTCAAATCCAAATTAAATCAGTATTCAATTTATATCGAAAATCGATTTATAATATAAATAAATTGCTTTAAATTATGAAGGAGTTCCATAGCGACTTTTCTAAAATTTGATTTCATCATAATTCAAAATCTACACGATGAAATCTCGAATTTTCTTTTCCATTAGAAAAATATACTTCACCAGCTCCGAACGTTTCTTGTTTCATAGAAATCCGGCTTAAAATGGATTCCTTATATTCATTTAAAGTTCGAATCACCAAATTACGAATTGCCACACCATTTCAAGCTCGATTATAATTATAATATAATTATACGATCAACTGTCATTTTTATATAATAAATTCGATAATATAATTCAACTCTAAACTGAATTATATATTATAAATGATCCAATTCACACAATACTCTGAATTCCACTATTTCCGATTATTTCGAAAATTAAATATATTATTCTATTATTTATATTAATTAAATATTCAATATTATTTAATTTTGGTCAATTTAAATTACCAAAACATTATTTAAATAAATAAATAAATTATTTATTATTCGTCAAAAATACGGGTCGTTACATTCTTCCCCCCTTAAAATAATTTAGTCCTCGAAATTGCCAAGGTAGAAGACATACCCTATTAACTGGGTTAAAAATTATTTGTTTACTTATTAAATTCCGTTTCAAATGAACCAATTTATTTTAAATAAATTAATAATTCGTTTCTATTAACAAAAAATTTCAAATATTATGAAAATTTTCTAACACTTGAAATTTTTGAAAAATTTCGCTAGCACCTCCTTTGTACAGGTCAATCGGTGCAACTATAATTCGCCCCTCTGTGCCTTCTCCCATCCAAAAGAAAATCAAATATCCAAGTGGCTTGCCAATTCAGCTCATCAAAATCTCATACCCAATAAAATAAACTTGTACCTTTTTGTCGGGCATACATTATATCATTCCCACCTGTTACCAATTCTGCATATACCAATGTATCCATTCCATTTGATCACTAGTCAATTTATTCTCAACCAATTATCCGCTTATATCCAAACCATAATAACATTTAAACTCGAGTCCATCCTTGATTCCAAACTCTTACTCACCAATCCAATACCATTTCAGATTCCTATCTCACAATTCAAAATCTGATTCTACATGATACATTATATTCCAATTCAATTTCCAGTTAATTGGTTTCAATTCTTGTTTATCTCCACAAATTTCTATTCAATTTGTTTTTTATTTTAATCAACTCTTCCTGGAAGTTTTAAACAACCAATTCTTTTCAAAAATCAAATATTCCCTTTTCGAAATCAAAACAACTCGTTTCTTCAAAACAATTCAAAATCAATATCTTTGGTAGTAATCCGTCACTTAGAACTCGAAAATGAACACTAATGATGTCTGGATCATCATCAGAATTATTTCCCCGTAACCAAAGTGAGTTCAATACTATATCACCTTCAAAACCATTTCTAAACATTTTCATTTTGAAATATATTTCAAAATATTATTCATAATGCTTGTAGAACAATTTAAAATCTCCCAGGATTTTAAAATTCTCATATATTTAGTCCAAATCCATTTACAAACACTTCTCCAAATTTCTAGGGTTTTAATTTCAATTCTGATTTAAATTCAGATTTAATTCATTTCACAACACTTATATAAATTCTACTTGGTTATATATATAACTAGTTAATTTATAATCTTACTCGATTATAATAACAACCAATATATTATTATCATTCCAATATGAATCCTTTATATCAAAATATAGTTTGGGTAAAATTATTTCGTTTACCCGCTTTTCAAAACATACCATGTCAGTTCATCGTATTCAAGTGTTTAGAAACTCCTACCGATACAGTGGATCAAACCGATCGATCAGAACCCATAAAAAACTCAACCAATAAATCTCCACAATATAAAACATTTTTTTATAAAATCTATAAATACGCTCTCTCGTATATATATACTCAAAATCAATCTAGGGTATTACTAACCCCACCTCTACTGAGTTACGCCACAGAGCCAAGGTAATTACTTAACCTTCAGCTCTGATACCACTGTAACGACCCGGGTTTTCGTGATCCTAGTAATTGACATAAACTTAGTGTCGACTATTCAAGCATCGAAAATACCGGATAGTTAATGAAAGAAAATAGAGGGTGAGAATAGATGAAATAGAAAGTTAGAATAGAAGAAGTAGAAGAACTTACAACATCAGAGTAAACACGAATCTCACAACGGAACGAACAATATATAATAGATACATAACTTTGAAATAAAACCAGTATATGTATACAATAACATTTATCAGAGAACAACACTTACAACACATCGAAAATAAATAATTGCAATAAAATCCTTAAGCCTCCTGCTCCAAGCTCTCAGTATATCTGTAAAATCTTGACTAGTTGATTGCCCGTGCAAATTTGGGCACCTAAGAATTTAGGGAAAACAAAACAAAATAAACACTGGGTCAGTCATGGGACTGGTGTGAGTAAACAATTTAAAACAGTCGGAGAAAATAAACGATATCTCATAAGACCACGCCGTATAACACGGAACAGGTTTTTCCCTTATGAGAATCCAAAACACTTGATTTAACATTTCAAAACCCTTTGGCAAGAACGATAATCTTTATATCAAAACTCTTTTTATATTATGATATTATCTATCAACCACAATATAATAATCATCTAGCAAAACGTTTTCATCTCACGTTCCACATACATAATATATAATCGAAATCAGCGGGCGCTTATTGGGTAATGAATTCCAATTGGCAAGGTATGGTTTAACGGCCCGCATTTTGCCAGACCTTAATCGATCGTAAAATCGACCAAGACCGTTCAAAACCTGAACATGTTAACTTTGGGAATACAACAACATCAGAACAACAACAGACTTTTATAAACATTACAATAATGTTACATCAGAGTACAGAACATATCAGAGTACATTGAATAAAATTACAGCGGAAGATAAATTACAGTAAATTAAATAAAATAAACAGCGGAAGACTTCTATGCTCTGGACACAGCTTTAGGCTTCGATCAAGAATCCTGTTCATGAGATAAATATCTGCAAAAAGCTACTCGACTGCCCGTGTGGGAAAGAGGGCACCCGAGTTTGAAAAGTGAAACAAACCACGAGTCAGTCATAGGACTGGTGTGAGAATTCTTAACTAATTTAACTAATAGTAATAAGGCAAGTCCAAGGACCATGCCGCTAACGCGGAACGGGTTTATTCCAATGGATTGCCGTGCATAACTTAGAGTAAATCGTAAAAAAACAACGCAATGCTTTTTAGAAAAATGAAACCATCATAAGACCCAAGTCCCATCACACAATGCAACGCAAACCGGAGGATAGGGTTTTACCTTATAATGGTCAAAAATGCTTGATACGATAAAAACGAATTTGATATTATTATTAGTGTGTACATGTTTCAAAAACATTTCAAAGTAAATGTGTCAATCCTAGGAAGAATAGTATCCCATACTACTATGCCTCCATACTAGTAATACAATCAAGACCGCATGGCGTCGTATTGGAAATTGGGTTTCCATCATGTGTCAAGGCTAGGGACGAGCTCCTTACCGATTCGAGACACTCTAGCTAATGTCTCAGAATTCCCCGCAGTTAACCCTTGGATCCTGCAGGTCCGGTCCACCATACGAGTTGCGGATTAGTTATTCCTGAACACACGTTTCCCGGTCCTATAGGACCTATCATCCGAGGCGCCTCATTCCATCATCCACCTAAGTAAAATGTCGGGCCGTGTTAAAACCCAAACACCACTTCTAGCTAGAAAGAAACGTGCTGATCTCCCTGCGTTCCCTTCTCCCGTTTTAGACTTCGCTGGTGTGTGAGGCTCGCGAAGTCACGCTATACACAAAGCTATGCCTAAACAGGCTATGCTTTGATCATCCCACAAGGCCTGCTTTTCAACAAAGCCTTGATCATATGCATCTTAGTATGGCACATCATCACTCCATATCACACTACCAATCCTTTGCCGAAATATATGAAAGGGTGTTAAGCAAGAGAATAAATTCTCTGCCACCAAACATTCATACATTCGACAGAAAATCAATAAATACAAAATAATGGAGTACAATGTTAGACACACATTCCATTTATAAGCTTATGCTCTGGGTCTGAGCGAAAGCCAAATCCGTACTAATCAACACTACGTCCGGAAGGCCACCACTGTTGCCCCTTCAAGGTAGCTACTCCAATCATGGGCATTAGCAGTTGTCGCCCATTCGATGTGAAGATCGCCGGTCTTCAATCACTGTCTTCAACTCTTCGACTTTCACTCGTCGTATGATCATTTGAAATGAGATTGAACTTGGACTTTTCAAATGATCCTCGCATATATATATATTTTTAAAAATTATTCCATATCGTTGATATTAATTTATAACGATCAACCTTTATTTTTATTTATATAAAAATAATTAAATTCCATTTAACGACGCTCCAAGTCAAAAGGCGACCTTGGCGCTGTTTTCATCCAAATTTGTTTTACACATTTCTCTAAATCTAACCGTTGGATTTTAACATAATTTATAACGTTGGAAAGATCTTCCCAAGGCGAACCTAACGGTTACAGATTTGGGAAAATCCGACGGTCGGATATTTCGGTACAATCAACTAAAAGTACAATTCTATAAAGTGAACTACCACGCTCGATTCGTTCCATTGAAATTTGTATATATATGATTATATATATACTTACAATTTCTTCGGCCATTTCATTATTGTGATAATCATGACAAGTAATGATACATGACATAACACACAATAATGTTTATTTTAATTCACATACACAACCTATCCATGCAATGTATATTTTTTTACTATTTCCAATCTACACAAACATGCAATTTCTTGTGCGTCATTTCTAATTCAACAAAAATGATTATTTAGTGTCATTCTTTTCTTTACAAGCAAAATGATATTCTTGCTTTAATCTTTACACATGAAAAGGTAAATTTCATGTCTTTAATCTTTTAATGAAAATCTAATTCGTTAAAATGTAAATTTTTCTTTTTACATAAAAAAAAATGTAAATTTCATCTTTTTAATCTTATTTACATTAAAAATGTAAACTTTATTTCAATATATTATTATATTGAAAATATAACTTTTATTTCATATCCTACTTACATTGGAAAATGTATATTTCTAATCATTCTTTTATTTTATATTGAAAATGTAAATGTCTATTTCACATTTTATTTACAAATAAAAGTGTAACTTTTATTTCATCCTTTATTTACAAATAAAATGTAAATTTCTATTTAATCTTTCATTTACATATAAAATGTGCATTCCTATCAAACCTTTTTATTTACATATAAAATGTAAATTTCTATTTAATCTTTCATTTACATATAAAATGTGCATTCCTATCAAACCTTTTTATTTACATATAAAATGTAAATTCCTTTATTTCCTTTATTTACATTGAAAATGTAAATTCTTCAATTCCCTTTATTACATTGAAAAATGTAAATTCTTTAATTCCTTTTCATTTACATTAGAAGACATAAATAAAAAGATGCACTTTTATTTCCATGTCATATTTGCATTGTGGAATGCAAATAAAAAGGGAATTTTGTTTTCTATGTTATATTTGTGTTAGAGAGCACAAATAAAAGACCGTTTATTTTCCTAAGTTATATTTACATTAAAAAGAATAATTTAATGTACTCACATATTTTTATATGTGTTTCCTTTTCCTCTTTTCAGCATGTTAAAATTAATGTTTTTAACATATAAATATATTCTAATATGTATTTTCTATCATGTTAGGAATATGGTTTTTGACCTTTTATATTTTTTAACATGTTCTTCTAGCAATGTTAAAAATAATGTTTTTAACATACTTATCCTTTTCTAACAAATTTTCTTTCCTTTCTTTTTAAGCATGTTGAAAATAATGTTTTCAACATATGAAACTTTTATAACATTACATGTAAACAATGAAAAGAATATTCTTAATGTTTAACAATTCTAACCATTCATATTAACATAAAAATAATATTTTTATGTTACATCATTTCTAACACTTCAGATTAACATAACAAGAATATTTTTGTGTTGAATCAATGCTAACAAAGTGACTATTTCACATTGTTTATTCTAATAAAATAAAAAGTGACATTTCTTTCTTGCCAATTCTAATAAAATAAAAAGTGACATTATTATAACATAAATGGTATATATTTTTTCCTAACATGTCATTTCTAACAGAAGTGTTATTTTTATTTTCCTAACATAATCTTAACAACATGTCATGTTTAATTACATAACATATTCTTAACAAAAATGATGTTTTTGTTTCTAATGTGACATTCTAACAAAAATGATGTTTTTGTTTCTAATGTAGCACCCTAACAAAAAAGGTGTTTTAATCTAATATAACACTTCTAACAAAGGTGATAATTCTAATCAACATATAACATTTCTAACAAAATGTCCATTTTGATTCGTATACAAATCTTAATATATAACATAGCATATAAACATTGTTATTGTAATTTATAAATAAATCAAATAAAAGAATAATATTCTTATTTTCATATGGATCTATTTATATTTTGTTTCAACAAAAATGATTCTCATTACTCTGAAAATGAAATCCTCATTGTCTACTCTTTTTATAATGGTCCATATTTAAATAAAAATATAATTTTTATTGACAACTCTTTTCTAATGGCTCATATTTCAATAAAAATATAATTTTAATTGACAACTCTTTATAATGGTTCATACTTCAATATAAATATAATTTTAATTGACAACTCTTTTCTAATGGTTCATATTTCAATAAAAGTATAATTTTATAATATATTTGCATAAAAGAAATGCGAATAAATAATATTTTGTTCTTTAAATATATTTGCATGAAAGAATGCAAATAAAATAACATTTTATTTTAAATGTAACTCTTTCATTTAGAGATAACACTTTTATTTCAATATTTTGTTCGCATCAAAGAATGCAACGTGAACATGATATTTTAATGTGACTACAAGTTGCATATTAACACGACAAGTAAAATTAATGTTTTTATTTGTCTACGATTCTATTTTCGACATGTAACATAAAAATAATGTTTTTATGTAAACAAGTCTATACACTAACATGACAAAATAGAATAATGTTTTTATTTGTAACAAATTCTATGTTGACATGACAATAAAATGTTTATTTTCATTTTGGATACAAATCTATGTAACATGATGTTTAAATTTAAATAAACATTTCCAACTAAAAATATCATCTTTAATTTGAATAAACGTTTCTAAATAAAATGATATTTTTAGTCTAGTTTAGCAATTCTAATCAAAATGATACCTTTGTTCTAGTATGACAATTCTAACATAAAAGATATTTCTAATTCAACTAACATGTTTTAAACAAAACGAATATTTTATTCTAATGTCACATAAAATAATATTTTACATGAAAATATTTTCCTATGAATTCTAATGACATACCAAAGGTCATTTACTTGTAAACAAATTTCTATGTGATTCAAATGACAAATAAATGGTCATTAATTTGTAATCAAATTTCTATGTTATAAACGAAAAATAAACGGTCATTTGTTGGTTTTCAAATTGCTATGTTGTAAATGACAAATAAATAGTCATTAATTTGTTTACATTTAATTAGACTTAACAAATAAAATAATAATTTTATTTCTTAACAATTTCTAATTAACCAAAATGATATTTTGGTTTTAACTGTTTTATTTCAACTAATATGATAATTAGGTCTTAACTAATTTAACTCAGCAAAGATGACAATTTGATTATAGTCTAGTCCATTTCAACAAAAATGACAATTCAATTATAATACAATAATCATCGAATTAACAGATCATCATAACAGAGACAACCGTATCAAATCACGTACAACTATATATTGAATTTAACAGCAGGGGAATAATAACACATTTATAATTAATTAATTTTAATCATTTTAAAAGGAATAGAGTTCTCACCTTGATTTGGTCTGAACAGTTCAGATCTGAAATTTGGTCCCGATTTGATATGCTCAGAATTGGTCCTAGTCAGTCCTATAATGTAGAGTTTTCTGTCACGAGCGCGACGCACTTCGTTTCGTTGAATTTCATCTCTGTTTGCACAAGTTATCGTTGTTTAAACATTTTACAAATTAAATGCTTAATAAATTAATTAGTAATTAGTTTAACCTATAATTAGTTTCACTAATCCTTCTTCATCATCGTTATCAGCTGATACCGAGAACCCAAAGTTCGATCCAATCCTCCCCCTCTCTCACGCCCCCTGGCCCGCCGTTCTTCAATCAACCGCCACCAGTCCGAAGCCCTTCACGCGTGACACCCGCGCCTAGACCGAGGCCGAGCTCGGTGGGGCCCTCCGCCTGAAAATTCGCCGCAAACCCTAGCGGTTTGGGACTCCATTTCAACGCCTACACCCCCTCATTGATGATCATCACCTTATAGAATGGAAGCTCGAACTTTGCTCTTCAATTTGGTTTTAGAATTTCGAATCAATTTGAGATGGATTAGAAATGGTTAAGGAATCAAATTCGAGTGGTTTCAACCATGGATGGAATAAAGCGGCGGCTGAATAATAAGGAATAGGGTTATAAGGTGAATAGTGAAATACGGTGTATTTATATATTATTTAATTTGTTTATTAGTCCGTTAAGGCCCGATTAGCTACTTTGTCAGATCTCAGCCTAATGATTGTCGTTTTTTACCCATTAACCCCCGTTCCGAACTCATCTAGATATGTCCCGCAGGCCCAATTGATCATCTTGACCCCCGTATCTCAGTTTTAAAATATAATTCATTTATTTTAAATTCAACCATATAAATAAATTTACAAGGGCCACAAATTAACTCCGAAAAATCCCGAAAAATATTTTTAGCTATGTTTTGACGCTACGGACCTAGGAAAATTTATTTCGTTCAATTCTGAGCCTATTTGAAAAATGTCCCTTTTAAAGTCGATTAAAATTTACTGAAATTGACAAACTGAAATCTTTGGGTTGTATCCCAAAGATTTGAGCTAACCAAAGCACTGATACCAACTGTAACGGCCCGCATTTTGCCCGACCTTAATCGATCGTAAAATCGACCAAGACCGTTCAAAACCCGAACACATTAACTTTGGGAATACAACAACATCAGAACAATAACAGACTTTTATAAACATTACAATAATGTTACATCAGAGTACAGAACATATCAGAGTACATTGAATAAAATTATAGCGGAAGATAAATTACAGTAAATTAAATACAATAAACAGCGGAAGACTTCTATGCTCTGGACACAGCTTTAGGCTTCAATCCAGAATCCTGTTCAAGAGATAAATATCTGCAAAAAGCAACACGACTGCCCGTGTAGGAAAGAGGGCACCCGAGTTTGCAAACTGAAACAAACTACGAGTTAGTCATGGGACTGGTGTGAGAATTCTTAACTAATTTAACTAATAGTAATAAGGCAAGTCCAAGTACCACACCGCTAACGCGGAACGGGTTTATTCCAATGGATTGCTGTGCATAACTCAGAGTAAATCGTAAAAAAACAACGCAACGCTTTTTAGAAAAATGAAACCATCATAAGACCCAAGTCCCATCAGACAATGCAATGCAAGCCGGAGGATAGGGTTTTACCTTATAATGGTCAAAAATGCTTGATACGATAAAAACGAATTTGATATTATTATTAGTGTGTATATGTTTCAAAAACATTTCAAAGTAAATGTATCAATCCTAGGAAGAATAGTATCCCATACTACTACGCCTCTATACTAGTAGTATAATCAAGACTGCATGGTGTCGTATTGGAAAATGGGTTTCCATCATGAGTCAAGGCTAGGGAGGAGCTCCTTACCAATTCGAGACACTCTAGCTAATGTCTCAGGATTCCCCGTAGTTAACCCTTGGATCCTGCAGAGCCGGTCCACCATACGAGTTGTGGATTAGTTATTCCTGAACACACGTTTCCCGGTCCTATAGGACCTATCATCCGAGGCGCCTCATTCCATCATCCACCTAAGTAAAATGTTGGGCCGTGTTAAAACCCAAACATCACTTCTAGCTAGAAAGAAACGTGCTGCTCTCCCTGCGTTCCCTTCTCCCGTTTTAAACTCCACCGGTGTGTGAGGCTCGCAAAGTCACGTTATACACAAAGCTGTGCCTAAACAGGCTATGCTTTGATCATCCCACAAGGCCTGCTTTTCAACAAAGCCTTGATCATATGCATCTTAGTATGCCAAATCATCACTCCATATCACACTACCAATCCTTTGCCGAAATATATGAAAGGGTGTTAAGCAAGAGAATAAATTCTCCACCACCAAACATTCATACATTCGACAGAAAATCAATAAATACAATATAATGGAGTACAATGTCGGACGCACATTCCATTTATAAGTTTATGCTCTGGGTCTGAGTGAAAGCCAAATCCGTACTAATCAACACTACGTCCGGACGGCCACCACTGTAGCCCCTTCAAGGTAGCTACTCCAACCACGGGCATCAGCAGTTGTCGCCCATTCGATGTGAAGATCGTCGGTCTTCAATCACCGTCTTCAACTCTTCGACTTTCACTCGTCGTATGATCATTTGAAATGTGATTGAACTCGGACTTTTCAAATGATCCTTGCATATATATATATATATTTAAAAATCATTTCATATCGTTGATATTAATTTATGACGATCAACCTTTATTTTTATTTATATAAAAACAATTAAATTCCATTTAACGACGCTCCAAGTCAAAAGGCGACCTTGGCGCTGTTTTCATCCAAATTTGTTTTACGCATTTCTCTAAATCTAACCGTTGGATTTTAACATAATTTATAACGTTGGAAAGATCTTCCTAAGGCGAACCTAATGGTTACAGATTTGGGAAAATTCGACGGTTGGATATTTCGGTATAATCAACTAAAGGTACAATTCTATAAAGTGAACTACCACGCTCGATTCATTCCATTGAAATTTGTTCATATATGATTATATATATACTTACAATTTCTTCGGCCATTTCATTATTGTGATAATCATGACAAGTAAAGATATATGACATAACACACAATAATGTTTATTTTAATTCACATACACAACCTACCCATGCAATGTATATTTTTTTACTATTTTCAATCTACACAAACATGCAATTTCTTGTGCGTCATTTCTAATTCAACAAAAATGATTATTTTGTGCCATTCTTTTCTTTACAAGAAAAATGATATTATTTCTTTAATCTTTACACATGAAAAGGTAAATCTCATGTCTTTAATCTTTTACTGAAAATATAATTCGTTAAAATGTAAATTTTTCTTTTTATATAAAAAAATGTAACTTTCATCTTTTTGATCTTATTTACATTAAAAATGTAAACTTTATTTCAATATATTATTATATTGAAAATGTAACTTTTATTTCATATCCTACTTACATTGGAAAATTTATATTTCTAATCATTCTTTTATTTTATATTGAAAATGTAAATGTCTATTTCACATTTTATTTACGTATAAAAGTGTAACTTTTATTTCATCCTTTATTTACAAATAAAATGTAAATTACTATTTAATCTTTCATTTACATATAAAATGTGCATTTCTATCAAACCTTTTTATTTACATATAAAATGTAAATTTCTATTTAATCTTTCATTTACATATAAAATGCGCATTCCTATCAAACCTTTTTATTTACAAATAAAATGTAAATTCCTTTATTTCCTTTATTTACATTGAAAATGTAAATTCTTCAATTCCTTTTATTACATTGAAAAATGTAAATTCTTTAATTCCTTTTCATTTACATTGGAAGACATAAATAAAAAGATGCACTTTTATTTCCATGTCATATTTGCACTGTGGAATGCAAATAAAAAGGGAATTTTGTTTTCTATGTTATATTTGTTTTCGAGAACACAAATAAAAGACCGTTTATTTTCCTAAGTTATATTTACACTAAAAAGAATAATTTAATGTACTCACATATTTTTATATGTGTTTCCTTTTCCTATTTCCGGCATGTTAAAATTAATGTTTTTAACGTATAAATATATTCTACATGTATTTTCTATCATGTTAGGAATATGGTTTTTAACCTTTTATATTTTCTAACATGTTCTTCTAGCAATGTTAAAAATAATGTTTTTAACATACTTATCCTTTTCTAACAAATTTTCTTTCCTTTCATTATAAGCATGTTGAAAATAATGTTTTCAACATATGAAACTTTTCTAACATTACATGTAAACAATGAAAAGAATATTCTTAATGTTTAACAATTCTAACCATTCATATTAACATAAAAATAATATTTTTATGTTACATCATTTCTAACACTTCAGATTAACATAACAAGAATATTTTTGTGTTGAATCAATGCTAACAAAGTGACTATTTTACATCGTTGATTCTAATAAAATAAAAAGTGACATTTCTTTCTTGTCAATTCTAATAAAATAAAAAGGGACATTATTATAACATAAATGGTTTATATTTTTTCCTAACATGTCATTTCTAATAGAAATGTTATTTTTATTTTCCTAACATAATCTTAACAAAATATCATGTTTAATTACATAACATATTCTTAACAAAAATGATGTTTTTGTTTCTCATGTGACATTCTAACAAAAATGGTGTTTTTGTTCTAATGATGTTTTTAGTCTAGTTTAGCAATTCTAATCAAAATGATACCTTTGTTCTAGTATGACAATTCTAACATAAAAGATATTTCTAATTCAACTAACATGTTTTAAACAAAACGAATATTTTATTCTAATGTCACATAAAATAATATTTTACATGAAAATATTTTCCTATGAATTCTAATGACATATCAAAGGTCATTTACTTGTAAACAAATTTCTATGTGATTCAAATGACAAATAAATGGTCATTAATTTGTAATCAAATTTCTATGTTATAAATGACAAATAAATGGTCATTTGTTGGTTTTCAAATTGCTATGTTATAAATGACAAATAAATGGTCATTAATTTGTTTACATTTAATTAGAATTAACAAATAAATTAATAATTTTATTTCTTAACAATTTCTAATTAACCAAAATGATATTTTGGTTTTAACTGTTTTATTTCAACTAATATGATAATTCGGTCTTAACTAATTCAACTCAGCAAAGATGACAATTTGATTATAGTCTAACCCATTTCAACAAAAATGACAATTCAATTATAATATAATAATCATCGAATTAACAGATCATCATAACAGAGACAACCGTATCAAATCACGTACAACTATATACTGAATTTAACAGCAGGGGAATAATAACACAATTATAATTAATTAATTTTAATCATTTTAAAAGGAATAGAGTTCTCACCTTGATTTGGTCTGAACAGTTCAGATCTAAAATTTGGTCCCGATTTGATATGCTCAGAATTGGTTCTATTCAGTCCTATAATGTAGAGTTTTCTGTCACGAGCGCGACGCATTTCGTTTCGTTGAATTTCGTCTCTGTTTGCACAAGTTATCGTTGTTTAAATATTATACAAATTAAATAATTAATAAATTAATTAGTAATTAGTTTAACCTATAATTAGTTTCACTAATCCTTCTTTATCAACGTTATCAGCTGAAACCGAGTACCCAAAGTTCGATCCAATCCTTCCACTCTCTCACGCCCCCTGGCCCGCCGTTCTTCAATCAACCGCCACCAGTCCGAAGCCCTTCAAGCGAGACACCCGCGCCTAGACTGAGGCCGAGCTCGGTGGGGCCCTCCGCCTGAAAATCCGCCGCAAACCCTTGCGGGTTGGGACTCCATTTCAACGATTAAACCCCCTCATTGATGATCATCACCTTATAGAATGGAAGCTCGAACTTTGCTCTTCAATTTGGTTTTAGAATTTCGAATTAATTTGAGATTGATTAGAAATGGTTAAGGAATCAAATTCGAGTGGTTTCAGCCATGGATGGAATAAAGCGGCGGCTGAATAATAAGGAATAGGGTAATACTGTGAATAGTGAAATACAGTGTATTTATATATTATTTAATTTGTTTATTAGCCCGTTAAGGCCCGATTGGCTACTTTATCAGATCTCAGCCCAATGACTGTCGTTTTTACCCATTAACCCCCATTCCGAACTCATCTGGATATGTCCCGCAGGCCCAATTGATCATCTTGACCACCATTTCTCAGTTTTAAAATATAATTCATTTATTTTAAATTCAACCATACAAATAAATTTACCTAGGCCACAAATTAACTCCGAAAAATATTTTTAGCTAAGTTTTGACACTACGGACTTTGGAAAATTTATTTCGTTCAATTTTGACCCTATTTGAAAAATGTCCCTTTTCAAGTCGATTAAAACTTACTGAAATTGACAAACTGAAATCTTTTCTCCACGGTCACAAATTAATTCTAAAAATTATGAAAATTTAAACATAGCAATAATTGGACATTCCGAATCCAACAAAAGTTGTTTCGTCGAAAACCGAGGTCGTTTGCAAAATGGCTATTTTAAGGCCAATATATAATATTAAAATATATATAAATTCTACAGCGACTTTTCTAAATTTTAAACTGGACATAACTTCTAATTTATAAAGTGAAATTTCAGTTTTTTAGATTCGTTAGAAAGATATGATTGAACAGATTTAAATATTTCTTGTTTTGCTCAATTCGGATTTAAAATGAATTCTATACAACCAGTCAAAGTTTGAAATCGAATTTTCGAACTGTAGGGCTGTTTTAAATTCCTTTGTAATAAATTTTAAATTTATTCGTTTTAAAATAAATTTTTAGTCGTTATTATTTAAAATAAATAATTTTAAATAACAAAAATCCATTAAATTCCTAAAATAAAAATTTCAAATTGGCCCCAAAATTCAGGGTTGTTTAATATGGGAACACCTTTCTACAGTGTATCTCTAGAGAGGAATACATCGGGTTCAAAAATAACATCTTGCAACCCAGGATAAACATGATCGGTCACTCATTTCGCTTGAGTGTACCGAATGTATTATCACCAACGGTTGGGATCAACAACCGTTTCCCGAAAGGGACAACATTGAAATAGATTATAGAAGTGAATGGAATTTCTCTAGATCAGGTGACAATACACCTAATTGGCAGCTAACCACTTAGCCATGCGACCTACCCGATTTTATACCATTTCCGGTTGTGAGGTTAGAGGCCATAACGTATCCTTTACAAACCACATCTCCATTCACTTTGAATGTCACATTGTCATACCCGCTAAATCACAAATTGATTTCTCCAACAATACCACAGGTATACAGCTAAGAGAAAAGAATTCCTCAGCCACAGAGATCAACTTACACGATCTATTGAATATACTCTGTCAGACATTCTTTCATACAGGTCGTCCCGGGACTGGACAGACCGAAGGCACTATTCTGTAAACAGGACAGCCCTTGCATAACTCCGTCTTCAATTATCTTCATCACATTTGACCGCAACCCTAACGCCCATACAAAGTGGTTTTCAGATAATGAATATGATCCCGGTCTCTCCGTATTGACGATGGAAAAATGAACAAAAACTTTGATAGTCGGTGATTTAACTATCAAAGAAAAACATGTGTGTAAACAACGATATTATTTCCAGATGGAAATTCTATCGATCAATCATCTATCAACATTTATTCATTTCCCCATTTCTCGTTTCCATTTATTTATCAAATCCTTATTTTCTAATTTTAGAAAATATATGTTATTAACTTTGGAAAACATTTCCATTTCTGATTCACGCATCACTCTCTTCTCACATATATCAGTCTCTAACTGTAAACTAGTAAGAGAACAACTTCCCAAGCATAAACCCCAAAGGCCGAATCCAACATCAGATCGATACCTAGAAAGCCATTCAACTCAACTAATTTCCAATCAGTTTCTAATTTCAGTAATTCCATTTAAATTCCTAATTCAAGCCCTAAATTCCTTTTTAATATTTTATTTACAAAATATTTACTTTCATCTAATTTTTCACACATAATGTGAATAATATTTCTTTATATAATCAAAACAGATTGATTTTGTTTTTAAAACCAAATATCCAAATCTAATTTCTTTTCATATAAAAACTTATTTTGTACTTCTAAAACTAAGACCTCATTTAATTCCTTTTATATAATTCTGTTTATTCTATATAAATCCTTTTATATAATTCTATTTATTTTATATAAATCCTTTTATATAATTTTATTATTTTATATATAAATATTTCACTTTCAATAATCACTTTGAAAATTTTCTTTTTACATTCCAATATTTCATTTGGTATTTAAAATATCAAATAACATGACCATTGTCATCATAATCAATCACAGATTTTATATCACATCAAATATCACAATATATGAAAACAAACAGTATTATAATATTGAGGAATCCAATTGGATCCCTCCAACCTGTCTCCCTTCATTCACAGATGTTAAACAATATAAATAACATCGATTTTATTTCAATATGAAATATTCTGATAAACAGAATCAAAATTTGATTAACGATTTATATATATATATATATCGTTATCTATAATTTCAACCAATAAATCAGCAATTCAACCAAACAATCAACACACAGCAATCAATCATCATTTATCAATACTAGAATATATTTATAAAAATATAAACTGTACAGAGTTAGTGAGATTTACTCACATTGGATGGTTATCGTTAAATAACGATAACTGTCAGTTGATTCAGACAGACAATTTATTTTGCTATAAATTATAACGAGCTCCAATTCACTCCCAGTCATTTTCATTGTTAAGCCCTTGTCCATACGATCCTAACGGATCCTATTTTGTTCGATTTGGACAACGTATATAAAAGTTATTATGTTTACAATTTAATATGTTATGTAATTTTAAATAAAACTTAAACATATATAAATATAGGACCACCCATTATTCTTGGCCCTATTTCGTTATCCACCGACCCAAAAAAAAATAGCACCTTCTTCCAGAAAATGCTTAAACCCGTATGCTCTTCTTCAATGGTCATGACCGATTTTTTTCAACACTCAAAACTCCACTTCACGTTATAATATAACAAAGCCGAAAATCCTTTTCTACAGTCCCTCCCGCTTTTCTTCTTGGATTGAAATCGTGACCTCCTGCTTATATTTTTCTCTCTAGATAATATATCGAACAAAATTCATGTCCATTACTACCCCTCTTCTTCACAAAAAAACAAAATGAAATTCATTACCAATCTCCCTATCGGAAACTCTATCACGACGTACCCTCAAATTTGAACTCGATCCACTCATCTCGTTCTTCTCCAACACCAAACGAAATGCCAAGCCAACGTAGTCGTTCAACTCCCCTTCCCGAGCCTTTCTCGCACCTCACCTCAAAAAACAACTTGCATGTTCCCTAGTTCATCGCGATGCCTGCTCTCAAGCGAGCGACGGTGACCAATTGCGTCACTTTATTTCATGAAATTCACCCAGGTATTTGTATGCAAGTAGAAACAAACCCACAAATCCAAAAATCATCTCGAGTTTGCAAATTCCAATTTAATTCCACTAAACTTTTCGAACCCTAATATTGAGAGCACCTTAGTAAATCCAATCGCACCAAGAAAAAATATACTCCAATGGAATATTCAAGCCTTCACGAGCTTAAAATATTCGACCCCAAAATTTTAGGAATTTTACTTCGATTTTTAATGAATTTAGAATTTGCAGTTTTAATGGATTTGGTGGCGGTTGTCTTCTTTCGACCAGAGAAAATAAATATAAGGGTTTTGGATAGTAAAGGGTATATATATAAGGGTTAGTTAGCTTATAGGGTAAGCTTGCTATATTATTATATTAATTTATATTATATCGCTATTTATATTTGTATTCTAAAAATCCGTATGATTACACACTATACCCAAAAATCATGAAAATTGACATGCAGCTCCAGTTCGACATACGGACTGAACGAAACTTGTTTCGTTGAATTCCGACTTCGTTTACTCACACAGCGTATTTTTAAAGTCAAATTATTGACCATTTTTCACATATAAATCCTGTGCGGCCACATATTGGCTCCAAAAATCACGAAAATTGAAATCTAATAGTAATATAAAATTCCGGATCCAACAAAATTAGTTTCATTGAAAACGGAGGTCGTTTGCAAAACTTGCTATTTTCAAAGCTCTGAATAACCCATTTAAATATTAAATATATTTAAAAATAATCAAGTTAAATATTTGTAAATAAATATTATCGTATTTATTCACAAAGAATATAATATAGCTCCAAAATATTCCTATTTGAATTTATAACTCGACATTTCAAATCCAGATTAAATCTGTATTCAATTTATATTGAAAATCCATTTATAACATAAATAAATCGCTATAAATTATAAAGGAATTCCATAGCGACTTTTCTAAAATTTGATTTGATCATAACTCAAAATCTACATGATGAAATATCGAATTTTCTTTTCCATTAGAAAAATATACTTCACCAGCTCCGAACGTTTCTTTTTTCACAATAATCCAGCTTAAAACAGATTTTGTATATTCATTTAAAGTTCGAATCGCCAAATTACGAACTGCTATGCCATTTCGAGCTCGATTATAATTATAATATAATTATACGATCAAATGTCGTTTATATAATAGATTCGATAATATAATTCAACTCTAAACTGAATTATATGTTATAAATGATCCAATTCACACAATATTGTGAATTCCACTATTTCCGATTATATCAGAAATTAAATATATTATTCTATTATTTATATTAATTAAATATTCAATATTATTTAGTTCTGGTCATTTTAAATTACCAAACCATTATTTAAATAATTAAATAAATTATTTATTATTCGTCAAAAATACGGGTCGTTACATAAAGAGAAGCCTTTGTTTCCTAATTGTGCCAAGTTTACAAAATTGTCTGTTGTGCCCAAACTTTTCAATTTAAAAGCAAAGGATGGATAGAGTGATAAAAGTTTTTCATCATTACTTGAACTTCTAAATGACATGCTTCCAAAAGATAACGAGTTTCCTACTTCTACCTATGAAGCAAAGAAAATTATGTATCCAATTGGCATGGGGTATAAAAAGATAAATGCATGTCCAAACGATTGTATATTGTATCGAAATGAATATGCAAAGCTGCATGAGTGCCCTAAGTGTGGACTATCTCATTACACGTCTTTAGGGATTCACAACGACTTGAATAAAAAAGGATCTCCCGCAAAGGTTTTATGGTATTTGCCCATTTTAATGACCCGAGATTTTGACGACTTTGGTTATCGCCATAAACTCAATGATGACTAACCAAACGTTGAAAAATACCAGTCATTAGTGAAAGAAATTAGAGGGTGAGGATAGATAAAATAGAAACTTAGAATAGAAGAAGAAGAAGAACACAACATCAGAGTAACATGAATATCACAGCGGAACGAATAAATATATTTCATAACATAAATTTGAAATACAAATCTGTACTTGAATATACATATCATTATCAAAGTACAGAACTTACAACACAGTGGAAATAACTATAGCTATATGATCTCGAAGCCTCCTACTCCAAGCTCTTCTAATATATCTGTAAATCCCGACTACATGACTGTCGTACAAATTTAGGCACCCAAGAGTTTAGGGAAACAAACAAGTAAACTTCGTGTCAGTCATGGGACTGGTGTGAGCAAAACAGTTTAAAATAGTTCAAACAATTAAATGATGTCTCATAAGACCACGCCGTATAACGGAACGGGTTTTTACCTTATGAGAATCCAAATTATCTTTATATCAAAAACCTTTTGATATTATAATAATATCTATCAACCACAGTATAATAATCATCTAGCAGAACGCTTTCATCTCACGTTGTACATATATAGTATATAATCAAAACCGCAAGCACGTATTGGGTAATGGATTTCCAACTATGACAAGGTATGGAACCACCTTTCGCTCGTGTACCTCTAGAGAGGAATACACTGGGTTCAACAAGAACATCTTGCAACCCGGCCACACATGACCGACCATTCATTTCGCTTGAGTGTATCGAATGTATATCACCAACGGTTGGGATCAGCAACCGTTTCCCGAATGGGACAGTATCGACAATAGATTTTTAGAAATAAATGAAACTCTAGATTAGGTGATTATACACCCTACTTCGGAGCGACCGACTTAGCCATTCTGCCTGCCCGATTTCTGTCATTTACTGGTTGATGAGGCTTGAGGTTACGCTTCATCATCACATCAGATTCACTTCGAATATCACATCGTCAAATCCATCAAATCATCGATTGACGTCCTCAACAAGACATTATGTGTTAGCTAAAAGAAGTTTCCTTCTCCGCTTCCACTCTTGGTACGGTTAGAGAAATCAATATACGTGATCGTTTGGAAATATTCTGTCAGACATCCGTCCATACAAGTCATCCAGGAACAGGATGAACCGAAGGTACTATTCAGTATATCCATCTTAGGCACTGTAATCTAAGATTTATACAATAGCCCTTGCACTTTACTCCGTCTTCAATTTTCTTTGGCATATATGATTCGCAACGCTTATGCCAATACAGAGTGGTTCTTTGGATAATAATCCAATCGGTCTCTCCATATTAACAACGTTAAAATGGTCAAAACTTCGATAGTCTGTGATTTAACCATCAAAGGAAAACAGGTGTGCAAACAACGATATCATTTCCAAATGGAAATTCTATCAATCAATCATCAATCACATATATATCTATATTTATATATATATTTGTTATTTTCTTTGTTTAGTAAATATACTTTATCAACACTGGAAAACATTTCCATAGTTTATTTACGTATCACTATCCTTTCACAACTATCAGTCCATGACTGTAAACTAGTAGGAGAACAATTCTCTAAGTATAAACCCCGAAGGCCGAAATAAACATCAGATAGACACTTAGAAAACCATTCAATTTACTAATCTCTAGGCAGTTTCTAATCTTGTTTAACTCTATTTCGATTAACTCTATTTGATTAACTATATTTGATTAACTCCTTTAATTTTATTCGAATAAACTATATTTGAATAACTCCCCTTTTATTTCTATTCGAATAAACTATATTTGATTTAACTCCTTCGAATATAAACTATATTAGATTAACTACTTCTTGATATACTCTAATCGAATAACTTTATTTGATTAACACTATTCCCTTTTTATAATCCTATTTGTTCTCTAAATATTCTCCTTTACAATATCGTATTTATTTTCTAATAATATTCCTTTATTCTATTCTATTTGTTTGACAACTATTTTCCTTTATATTTGGTTTACAAATATATTTCCTATATATTCGGTTTTCCAATATATTTCCTATTTATTTAACAAATAAATATTCCTATTTCAACTTTATTTATTTTCTAAATAAATATCTCCTTTTAACTCCCTTATTTATTTTCTAAATAAATAATCTTTATAATCCTATTTGTTTATTTCTAAATAAATATCTCTTTTTATAAAATCCTTCGATTATATAAATTCCTTCTTTTATAAAAATCCTTTTCCTTTTCTATATCAAATCCATCAATTTTATATAAATAATTCATTTTCAAAATACACTTTGAAAATCCCCTTTCCCACATCCAGTATTCTTATGGTATTTAACATACCATATAACAACGATAAAAATCGTCCAAACACACATAATCAACAACAGATTATATATCACATCATATATCACAATATATGAATCACAGTAAAATAAATGTTGAGGAATCCAGTTGGATTCCTCCAACCTGTTTCCCTGCATCACAGATGTTAAACAATATAGATAACATCACTTTTAGTTCCATATGATATATTCTATTAAACAGAATCAATATAGAAATTCAACTAACTGACTAGCAGTTCAATCAAACAGTCAACATACAGTCAATTAGCCAATATTTAACAGTTCTTAAAATAACACATGAAATTATAAACTATTCAGAGTTAGTGAGATTTACTCACATTGGACGATAATCGTTAAATAACGATAACCGATTCCCGAATCAGATCAAACGTTAAATTCCGTCATAAATTGCGATGAGTTAAAAATCATTCCAGACCAAACCCAGAGTGCAGTGTCCGTCCATACGATCGTACCGAACCCTATTTTGTCAAGTTCTGACAACGTATGATATAGTTATTGCATTTACAATTTCAAGCATTAATTAAATTTAACATGTATATAATGATTGGGCTCTCACCATGTTTAATTTCGTCGGCCCATGCTTCTTTGTACTTGCGTCTAAATCCACTACGTCCTCCCCCTTTCATTTCTTGGGCCCATATTTAAACACGTCACTCCATGCTGAACAGTATTGTCCCTTCCAACCGATCATTTCGCTCCCTCCTCATGCCTCATCGGTTTTTCCCATTACCCCCACATCAAAACATAAGGTCCGATCCTCCTCTACCTAAATCGTCTAACAACACCAATTATACACTAGCCCAAACACGTACTGAACCCCCCTCGACTGTAAATACTTCCTCCATTTTTACCTCCTTCAAAACAGTGATGACCTCCTCCTACCTCGTTGTATATATATAACAACAAAACTCCCCAAGTACCCTCCTGCATCACCTCAGACCCGTGTACGTGGAAACCCCAAGCGCATACTTCCATTTCCACTTTTTACGTCACACAGTAGTTCTTCCAAGAATTCAAAACACAAAACTATCAACAAACTTCTCTTCCCTGGCTCAACACAACCCTCACCTTCCCTTCCATCTCGCAGCGTTTCCACCTGAACGACATCGACCCTCTCCTCCCCATTTTCAAAACTTTCTAGCCTGCAAACACCCGCCACTCATCACCATTCAAATCTTCCGTCCCTTCCTCCTTTGCGTGTTCGAACAGCAAGTAGTCCCTCTCTGAAGTTCACGTATTAACACAATTCCTTTCCCCGACAGTTTGTTGCGCCTCTCCCTCTTTATTTGTTTTAAAAATAAATTCTTTTGAAGTATTTACTTCTCACGGTTTTTGGGTTCCTGAAAGTAAAAGAAAGGGACGGGTACGGGATTGGTATTTTTAAAGTTTAAGTTGAGGACGTGGATCGGTTTGATCCAGCGAAAATAGATTTCTTATTTGCTTTTCCTTTGATCCGATTTTGTGGCTAAGTATCACGTTTTGTGGCTTCCTTTTGATTTTTCTTTTAAGACTTTGGTTGGAGCTTTCTGATCCAAGAAACAGTGGTGGCTTGAGAACATGAAATGTGGCCTCTTGTTTATCAATAACTTAGGAATATTTTATTTTATTTTTATTCACATAGTTATGTCTCGCTATGGACAGATATAAAAACACCATCATGACGAGCGAGGTGCCCTGACTCCAGAAATACAATAATATCGGTAGGTTGACTCATTCTGGGAAATCTCAAAAATACTGATTTAGGGTGCACAATACTCCAAATAAAAAGTTGCTTATTTAATTAATTAAAAATGTCCATAAAATTCTAAAAATTAATTTATCACTATGTCCCAAAAGAACCTCGGCTAAATTCAAACCCGATATTCAAATATTTTGAAAACCCTTTTATAAAGTAAATAAAGCGTTGCAAATTATAAAGGAATTCCACAACGACTTTTCTGAAATTTGATTTGGACGTAAATCAAAATCTACCCGGCGAAATCCAGATTTTTCTCTTCTACTAGAAAGATATACTCCACCAGCTCCACACGTTTCTTGTTTCATAGAAATCCGGTTTAAAACGAATCATGTACATTCAGTTGAAGTTCAAATCGCCAAATCGCGAACTGCAGCGCCATTTCAAGCTCGATTTTAATTATATTATAACTCTACGTTCAAACTGTCGTTTATATAATATATTCGTCATTCAAATTCATTTCTAAACTGAATTAAATATCACAGATGATCCATTTCACACCATATCGTCATTTCAGCCAATTTTGATTATTTCAGAATTAAATATATTATTTAATTCATTATTTTAATTAAATATTCACCATTATTTAATTCCACGACCATTTAATTCACTATTTTACTATTTATAAAAATAAATAAATTAATTATAATAACTCTGCCAATGCGGGTCATTACAATCTTCCCGACTTAAAATAATTTCGTCCTCGAAATTGCTAAGGTAGAGAACGACCCTATCGACAGGTTAGAACATATATGTTCACTTCTTAACTTCAGTTTCAACTGAAGCAGTTTAATTTCAATTAAATTATTAATTAATTCTTATCAACGAAAATTTTCAAAAATCCTGAAAATTTTCTAACGCCTTAACTCTTCGAAAAATTTCGCCAGCACCTCCTTTGTACCGGTCTATATGTCAAACTCCACTTTCCTCTCTGGGCCATTTCCATCCCAAAAGAAAATCAAACAGCCGTGCAGCTTGCCAATTCGTCTCATAAATCTTATATCCGATAGAAATATAAACTTATACTTTTGTCGGCATATCAACTTTATCGCTTTCATATGCTGCCAACTCAGCATATACCAAAGTTATCCCAATCACAATTCTGAAATCACTTTTATCTCCAACACAACCATTCGCTTATATCCGAGCCAAATATCATTTCAACTCGAGTTTCTTCTCGATTCCCAACTCTTAACTTGATTATCACATTACATTTCAAATTTGAATCTCACAATCCAATTTGTCTTGATATCATTCTAATTCAATCTCAGTTACCACTTTACTGGCTTTACTTTAATTCAATTTTTCTTTCACAAATTTCTGTTAAATTTGTTTTTAATTCAAACAGTCTTTCCCAGGGAGTTTTCAACCAGTTTACTCTTTTCAAAAATCAAATTTTCCTTTTGAACATGTCACTGAGCCCTTAATTAATATTCCATTAGTTAAATCACTTCTCTATTTCTTTATCAATATTTGTTAACCAAATATTTTCAATAACCATATTGGCCCTTTTACATTATTTGGAAAACATTTCCGAATATCGCCTTCCTTTATTTTCTAAACTTTAGAAAATATATGCTATTTATAATTGGAAAATATTCCAATTACTTATCCCTTTTCCGATCTCGTTTATTTCTATACTTAGGAAATATTCTTTATTATATTTCCAAGCTTACACTTATTTGGGTTAAAACGGATGTTGTGTAAAACATCGTTACGACAACCCAAATACTATATTCAACTAACTCTTATTCAACATTGATCTTCGAGCCTGAAATCTTACTATTTATTTTTTAATAATGAAATCAATCAAGTTGGGGTATAACTACATCTCAGACCTTGACTGAATAACATTTATAACATCAAAATAGATATGACTACTTACTCGAATAATCAATACCATACAACTACTTATTCACTTTTAAACATGTATACGCTTCCTCTTTCTATTCTTACTAGATTTTATTCTTAGTCTTCCTTTTTATTTTACTATTCTATTTCTAAGTTCGTTTCCTTATCGACTTATATATATATATATATATATATATATATATATCGATACGTTGATTTCTAACTACCAACTTATCTTAAAAATATTCTAACTCCTTAAATTCCCGGAAAAATTCGCCATAACCTCCTTTGTACTAGGAGCATCGGGATATTTCAAATAGCCTCCCATGGCCCTTACTAATCCAAAAGAAAAAGAAAAAGTCAAGCGGCTAGCCGATACGGCGCATAAAATCTCATATATGAATTAAATACAAACCTTTTCGTCGAGCATTCTATTTATATACCTTCGTACCTTATCCATGCCTATCTCATGTATATTTATACCTGCCCAATCTATTTTAACTATACCTAATCGTTTTAACTCAATTCGTTAATTAATTTGTTAATTAACTCTTTAGTCTATTTCACTTTTATATTTGAACATGACATGTTCAAATATATTTTAACTTGCTTATTATTAAATTGAATCCAATTTTCTAATTTAAGTTTTATATTCGATTTTGAATATCCATTTACAAATCCAATTCACCTTTCAAAGTTCAACTTCAAATTCAAAACTAGATTAACTAATTCCTCTTTGACTTAGTTAATTCTATTAAATTCTATATATATTCAAATTCTATAGTTTAAATTCCATTTGAATTCTATATTCAAATTCCATTTCACCTTCGATATTCAAATCCTATATTTGAATTCCTTTATATTTTCTATATTCAAATTCTATATTTGATTTCCATTATTCAAATTCTATTATTACTCTATATGAATTCTATATTCAATTTTCCATTATTTAAATCTTCTTTATTCAAATCTCATTTGAATTTCTATATTCAAATCACCTTTGAATTTTCTATATTCAAATCCCCTTTGAATTTTCTATAATCAAATCCCCTTTGAATTTTCTATATTCACATTCTATGTTTGAACTTCCTTTATTCAAATTCCTTTTCAAACTTTCTTTATTCATTCTTTACATAAGTCTCGATTTCAATTCCTTTTAAATCGATATTTCTACCTTTGGAAAAAAGATTTCCCTTTCAATTTCACACCTGTATTTTTATTTCTGAATTATCCAATGATAATTCTTTTCACTTCATTTATAAACCTTGTTTATAAAAGAACTATTTATAAACTTCATTTATAAAGGAACTTCTCATTTTATTTCTTTTAAAATAAGTTAATATTTCAAATCTATTTAAAAATTCAAATTCTATTATTTTAAATTCCATTTTGAAATTCAACACACTTGTCTTTCCCAAAACAAATTCAAAACAGTATCTCTGTTAGTAATTCGTCACTTACAACTCGAAAATGAATACTGATGATGCAGCTGTCATCATCAGACTCTATTTTCCAGCGATCGAAGTGAGTTCAATACTATAAAACCATTTCTAAACATTTCCACTTTGAAATTCATTTCAAAATATAATTCACACAGCTTGTAAAATAATTTAAAATCTCCCAGGATCTCAAATTTTCCTTATTTTTAATCCAAATCCATTTACAAACACTTATCCAATTTTCCAGAATTTTAACTCAATTTCTAGTTTAAATTTCAGATTTAACTCATCTGATTTCACGTATTTCACTTATATGAATTCTGATTGATTATTTACATAACCATTTTACTTATAATCTTACTCGATTATAATAACAACCAATATATCCACTATATTATAATTTTGATATATATATTCTCTATATCAAGATATACCTTGGGTAAACTTATTTTAATTTACCCTCTTTTCAAAACATATCGTGTCGACCCATCGTATTCGAGTGTTTAGTAACTCCTACCGATTCAATGGATCAAACTGATCGACCAGAACCCATAAACAACTCAACCCATGAATCTGCACAATATAAAACAATTTTTATATCAATAACAAATACGTTCACTCATATATATACACTCAAACTCAATCTAGGGTATTACTAACCCCATCTCTACTGAGTCACGCCACAGAGCCAAGGTATTAACTAAACCTTTGCTCTGATACCAACTGTAATGACCCGGGATTTTGACGACTTTGGTAATCGCTATAAACTCAATGATGACTAACCAAACGTCGAAAAATACCAGTCATTAGTGAAAGAAATTAGAGGGTGAGGATAGATAAGATAGAAACTTAGAATAGAAGATGAAGAAGAACACAACATCAGAGTAACATGAATATCACAGCGGAACGAATAAATATATTTCATAACATAACTTTGAAATACAAATCTATACTTGAATATTGTAATACCCCATATCCATTAGTGTCACTCACAAAGGGAATGCACTAAGTTCTGTGGAGCATTTTAAGGTAAAAGATGGAGATAAATTACAAGACAGACAGAAATTAAATAGCGAAAAAATAAAACTTTGCTTTATTGATAAAATAGTTTGTACAATGATTTCTTTACAATATCAGAGTATCATCTGTCTTACAAAATAAAGAAGCATGAAAATACATTTATATTCCCCAAGTCTTGCAAGAGCCAGCCATAGCATCTGAAAAGAGAATCCAGGCAAACTTCGACAAATCTTCAAGCTGGGAAAGAGTGACATCCCAACTTAACCTGAGCTATACTATTCCCTCCTCGACTACCTGGGGGAGGGGGGGAACGGAAAAAAGAAGACGAAAGAAAAACAGAGTCAGACATAAAGCCTGAGTAATTTCATTAACTTCTAGCATGTGAACATGGAGAAACAAAACGACATGAATTAACTGAATACAAGATTACACCATGACGATAGGGTCAACAAGATTAGACAAGGTAATCACAAGATATGCTAAGATAAGATAAACTGGATACGCTCTAATACTTTCGCCGCTTCGCTATTTCCTTGTTATACTGGTTTCTATATCTCTGCACCACCTAACTAGTGTCCCAACTAGTAACGATAACGTGATCCCAGTCCCTGTATTTTCCATTGCCTTCGAGCATCCATTTATTATTTATTACCTAGATCTAATCTAGGGTTTTCTATCCAGTGCTTTCTAGATTCAACTAGAGTTTACGCTATCTGCTGAACGCTTCTCGGATTCAGGATTTATGCCACCTAGTTCAACTAGGAATTATGCTACCTGTCGAACGATGCCCCCAAGTCTAGGACACACTACCTAGAGTGGTATATGTTCCTATACTTCCCCACGCATTTATCGCGAATCGTTATCGCTTGTCTAGATGCACATGTCCCGTAATGTGCGGTCCGAGTCCTGTGTCAGGCCAAATCAAGGAATACAGAACTCGGTCGGGAACTTTTAGATATTTGTCGATGTAGATGCTAAGGTCTGTTTTTGTTCCAGTGGCTATGGTCCCACTTGACCCCTCCCTCAACTAATGAAAGGCACACCTTGTAAAGTGAGAACTATACGCCGGCCCCCGGTGCCCCACTATACTACGGACATCCTCACCCATAACTAGATAGCAAGTATATGGTCTTTTGGAATTCTCCGCCTTTCCGCTTCACGTATCTCGATTGACTAAAGATGGATGGTAGACGACGAGTCGCTATCACAGGGCTACCGTTTGCTCGCCGAATCACGCCGGTCCATCCTAGTCTTTAGGTTGCCATATATTGCAACCAAGGCATACCCCTGGTTCTTCTACGCAGACCTTAACCTCTGTTGGCCCAGGCGGATCATCTGCAGCCTCACAGAGGGATACCAAGAGTATCCTCACGTCCCCTCGAAGCCTCGGGCTTCGTATCCCAATTCGTTGGAGCCTTCTTTTTACTCAGACGGACATTCGCTCCTTCCCGTGTTATACTAAGAATTACTACTTAGTTCTACTAACTAAGATTTACCACTTAGTTTCCAGAATCGTTGTTTTCTTAACTAAGGTTTACTACTTAGTTCCCTTTCCCGTCAATTTGGATTGGTTAAGTGTCATTAGTCAATTCAAGCTGACTTAACCCTCTTCATTTATCATGTTAAACTGGTTAAGTGTTATCAGTAATTCATGTTGACTTAACCACACCACAAACCAAATTATATTGGTTAAGTATTTCTTATTACTTAACCCTACCCATTCATCCTGTATTGGTTCAGTGTTCCTTTTTAACTTAACCTTGCCCGTCTGTTTTAACTAACATGTTATTAACGGTTAAGTATTATCCCTTCATGTTTTAGACATAACCCTATTCCTTTATCACAATCCGATGGTTAAGTGTTTAAGCTTACTTAACCCTACGGTCTAGCCCAGCTAACATATCAAATTGGCTAAGTGTATTTACTTAACCCCAACCTCTAGTCTAGTTAACATGTTAATTTGGCTAAGTGTATTAACTTTACTTAACCCCTACAAGTCTCGTTTTGCTACCTTGAGTTTGGTTAAGTGTCTCTATGGACTTAGCCCACCCGTTCTAGCTTAACTGTGTTAAGTTGGTTAAGTGTTTCTATGGACTTAACCCTCCCATTCTTGCTTAACTGTATGGCCCTAACCCCACCCACCAGTCTGTTTATCATGTTGAATTGGTTAAGTGTCTTAGTGAACTTAACCCTACCATTCTTGTTCTAGTTTTAACTAAATAAATTAAAGTCGCTACCACTCACATTAGACAGGTATTGTTGCGACTACTGGATGTGCTGGTTGGTTCCGGGCAGGTTTACATCGCAACTCAGTCTAACCTCGGGTTAGGCATATTCGTGTTTTCTAAGTTCAAAGGGTTTGATAAATTTTCAAATCAGATTGGTTTTAAAAGTAACCATCCCGTCCGTCGGATCAGTTAGGGATAGCCAGGGAGAGCAGGAAACTTGTATTTTCCAAACCCAAGCCTAGACACTATCTTCTCTGTCACCCTAGAACTTTCTGGTGTGTCATTAAAAGAGATGTCGTCAATAAACCTTTAATTTGTCTAAATTTATATTTCCTCATTCAGGCCAAATTCTATAAGTAAATTATTCCTAATTTACTTATTTCCCAATTACTCTTTTAATGTAAATTGTCTACATTCATACTTATGACCCATTTCCCCTTCTAAATCATATTTATGCTTTTTGTTATGTAATCTATACTAAATCTTAGTGTCACTAACCAAGACTTTGATCAACCTGCCAATTACTCCCAATTATGGCCAATTTCAAATTTATGCTAATATACTTACCGTGCCAAATTAGCTAATCCAATTCCGATTCAACAATTCTAATTCATGTCAAACTAGACTTATTACTCTAGTTCACTATTCATGTAAATGCTAGATTTACATGTCGATACTAGATTCAGGTTACACAATCTATAATTCATATCAAATTTACCCAATTTGCATTCCTATGAACATGCCATAATAAATGTTCCCAATTTATGCCAATTTCCTAGTTTATAACTATGTTTTTAGTAAATTTCATATTTTGCCCAAATCGTATTCCCACCGTTCGTATAATCGTAATTCAATCTAGATTATAGATAAATCTAGATTCGTAGAAAATAGTGAATGAACCAAAGATGCTAGGCAAAAGATAGACATAATAACTGGCATAAAAAGGGTTGCATAACGACGTCGGTTCAAGAACATGGGTAGACCTAACTTAATAGGTAAATTCCCAAGGTCTAAAACCAAGGATAGGCAGAATAGAGACGCAGGTTCAAGAACATGGGTAGACCTAACTTAATAGGTAAATTCCCATGGTCTAAAACCAAAGAAAACAAAGAACAAACAGGATAGATAATCGGCTTCACAGTCACAAAACTTAAACACTTTCCTAGTCATGAACCATAGGTGCTTAATCACAGTTGTCCCATTTATGTCATAGACAATAGTTTTGCTTCCTAATCAAAGGTATAGGCTTGTGTTCATAGTCATGGAAATAATTCTCATAGCCACAGCCACAGTCATTGGTAATGTCCATAGTCATAGGCAATGTTCATAGTCTTAGGAAATGTTCATAGTCATAGGCAATGTTCATAGTCAAAGAGGCATATGGTTCTGAGGTCCATAGTTTCATAGTCACAGTCTTATTTGTCCTCGAATCATAATAGTTCTTAATTTGGTCCAAAGAAATAGGCACTGATTCAATAGAAAGAATTGGCATACTCTTTTATTCCTTTAATTTCATGTAACGAAAAGAGAAACGTTCAAATCTAGAAATAATTGACTTACAGAGATTAGATCAGAACAGAAAGATGGCGTTGCTAAGATTCATAGAAAAACAGCCGTTGAAGTCGTTTGAACCTCCTCTTGAATCCTAGCTTGACTTGAACCTCTTCTTCAAAGTCTTTTAGCTGCATCTCCTTGTCTTGATTTATTTTTTATATATTTTTCTATTTATTATTTAATTTAAGAGGAGGAGAAGAAGCCATGTTTGTCAATAATCTTTGCAGCATAAGGGTAGAAAAGAATTGTGAATAGAGAAGAAGACTAGGGCTGTTTATATAGTGTTAGGCGGACGAACCTGGTCAGAATGGCGTCCAGATACATCAGAACAAACAGGGTGTAGAAGGCTAGAAAAACAGGGGGGGTCGACCCCCAGGTCGACTATGTAGTCGACCTGGGTGCCCCAGGTCGACTACCCAGTCGACCTGGGTGTCTTGGGCTGGAAAATTCCCGCCCTGGCCAATCTGGCCCGAATTTGTTTTCTGTCTGTTCGAATTTTAATTCTGAAACTTCCGGAGGCCATATCTCCGTCATACGGACTCCGATTTACGCAAATTCGGACTCGTTTTCATGCAGAATTCCGAGACGAACGCAATGGCGCAGCCCGTTTCCCTTGATTTTGATTTTAACTTTTAATTCTGCCTTGATTTGTGAATCTTAGCGTTACAGAATTACAGGGAGTTACATTCTCCCCCACTTAAAAGGATTTCGTACCCGAAATCTTCAAGTTAGGAAGAATGTGTCCTACCATCCAATCACCCATCTACTCAACCATTTACTCATATGCATCCATTGTCCTTAAAAGATTTCTAATTCTTTCATGTTCATATGCATAGTGTGTGTATATGTCTTTATCTACTGTAAAATCAGGCGGTCTACTGATTCAGTCGACCTCCTTAATGCGAGTCATGTAAGTGCCATGCATCCAACCATGTATGCAAGCATCCCTAGTTATGTAAATACTATATGTGTGCACGACCATTCATCCATATGCAACACCCATATGATAACGTATCAAGTTCAATTTACAAACAAATACATATCTGTAAATGCAATATGAAAGCGTCTGAACTGATCTAGTGCCTAACACGTATGCATATACATTCACTAGCAACCACTTGCAACCATCAACCATAACATGTTTCAAATACATGTTTACATCCATTGGCTTCTACCTAAGGATCGAAGATACGACCTAGGTGATATACTTTGGAAAGAGAGAAACAATTATGCGTAAAGCTCCTAAAACAAAGAAATCAAGGATGCACCCTCAAGGAAAAGGGTATGATGCTAGTATCTAGCCTTCTTGAGCTTTACTCCACTGTATGTTAAATAATTTAACTTCACGATTGTGAAGTTCCGGATCTCCATTTCCAAAATAAACAGATGTCAATCACGGTACTAGGTATACATAATAAGATGATTAGAGGTTTCCCTCTTATCCGCCATGCCATAACTATAAGAGTCGAAAGGTCACTACGTGCTCTTTGGAGTGCCTGCCACAGCTATTCATCTCTCACACAAACCATCCAAACCGAACTCGACATTCCTCAAGTACAAGCCCCAAAGGCCTAAACCAATATCAGACAAGCACCCAAGGAATATCTCTCCCGAATTTAGACGATCTACGTGAGATAATATAAGCAAACTCGATAGCTATTCTCAAATCCCTACTAACCAAAAATAAACTGGTCGGACCACCAATTGGATTTGAGACTCTAGTGGGATCTTTCTACTATACAAGTACTATGGTGTAGAGACCCAACTATGGAAGTGGATATGAACAAATGAGAGGTGCTAGAACCTAAGGAAATAGTACGAACAGAAAACTAGGCTCTTCCAACCGGACTACCTTTCTCCTTGGTACGCTTGGTGGCGAAAGTATGTACTTGGCCTTCTGAAAATCTTGTTCCTCGTTCTTGCCCTTGTCCTTTATTATATGCCCTATCATTCCCTTGCAAAGATACTTCCTCTTAGATTTTATAATTTCTTCCTCCTTCGTGAGCTAAATTTACATCCATGAATTCCTCATCCTAGGGTTATGCTCCTTAGCCAAACTCCTCATCCCCTTCCGTGTATAACCATGTTGACAAATATCTCGAAAGCTGCCTCCATCGTCCGGAAAACCCTATAAGCTTTGAAAGAAAACTGCCCGTAGATGAAACAACTACGGCTATAGATGGAAGCCGGGCACTACTTTGCCCTTCGATGAGGTTACCTCCCAGAAAGCCAGGAGCCCCAGAGACTCAAGAAAGAAGGAGACAAGAATTTAAACAGAGGAAGAGAAGATAGTGCGTATGGCTTTGGGGAATATGTCTTTAAAACAAATCTTTTCTCTTGAAAATGCTTCTTTAAAAACCGTTTTGAAAATAATTTTTCAAATCTTTTATCTGATCCGGTAACCTTTAGCTCTGATACCACGTGTAACACCCCACATCCATTAGTGTCACTCACAAAGGGAAAGCACTAAGTTCTGTGGAGCATTTTAAGGTAAAAGATGCAGATAAATTACAAGACAGACAGAAATTAAATAGCGGAAAAATAAAACTTTGCTTTATTGATAAAATAGTTTGTACAATGATTTCTTTACAATATCAGAGTATCATCTGTCTTACAAAATAAAGAAGCATGAAAATACATTTATATTCCCCAAGTTTAGCAAGAGCCAGCCATAGCATCTGAAAAGAGAATCCAGGCAAACTTCGACAAATCTTCAAGCTGGGAAAGAGTGACATCCCAACTTAACCCGAGCTGTACTATTCCCTCCTCGACTACCTTGGGGGGGAACGGAAGAAAAGAAGACGAAAGAAAAACAGAGTCAGACATAAAGCCTGAGTAAGTTCAGTAACTTCTAGCATGTGAACATGGAGAAACAAAACGACATGAATTAACTGAATACAAGATTACACCATGACGATAGGGTCAACAAGATTAGACAAGGTAATCACAAGATATGCTAAGATAAGATAAACTGGATACACTCTAATACTTTCGCCGCTTCGCTATTTCCTTGTTATACTGGTTTCTATATCTCTGCACCACCTAACTAGTGTCCCAACTAGTAACGATAACGTGATCCCAATCCTTGTATTTTCCATTGCCTTCGAGCATCCATTTATTATTTATTACCTAGATCTAATCTAGGGTTTTCTATCCAGTGCTTTCTAGATTCAACTAGAGTTTACGCTATCTGCTGAACGCTTCTCGGATTCAGGATTTATGCCACCTAGTTCAACTAGGAATTATGCTACCTGTCGAACGATGCCCCCAAGTCTAGGACACACTACCTAGAGTGGTATATGTTCCTATACTTCCCCATGCATGTATCGCGAATCGTTATTGCTTGTCTAGATGCACATGTCCCGTAATGTGCGGTCCGAGTCCTGTGTCAGGGCAAATCAAGGAATACAGAACTCGGTCGGGAGCTTTCGGATATCTGCCGATGCAGATGCTAAGGTCTGTTTTTGTTCCAGTGGCTATGGTCCCACTTGACCCCTCCCTCAACTAATGAAAGGCACACCTTGTAAAATAAGAACTATACGCCGGCCCCCGGTGCCCCACTATCCTATGGCCATCCTCACCCATAACTAGATAACAAGTATATGGTCTTTTGGAGTTCTCCGGCTTTCCGCTTCACGTATCTCGATTGACTGAAGATGGATGGTAGACGACGAGTCGCTATCACAGGGCTACCGTTTGCTCGCCGAATCACGCCGGTCCATCCTAGTCTTTAGGTTGCCATATATTGCAACCAAGGCATACCCCTGGTTCTTCTACGCAGACCTTAACCTCTGTGGGCCCAGGAGGATCATCTGCAGCCTCACAGAGGGATACCAAGAGTACCCTCACGTCCCCTCGAAGCCTCGGGCTTCGTATCCCAATTCGTTGGAGCCTTCTTTTTACTCAGACGGACATTCGCTCCTTCCCGTGTTATACTAAGAATTACTACTTAGTTCTACTAACTAAGATTTACCACTTAGTTTCCAGAATCGTTGTTTTCTTAACTAAGGTTTACTACTTAGTTCCCTTTCCCGTCAATTTGGATTGGTTAAGTGTCATTAGTCAATTCAAGCCGACTTAACCCTCTTCATTTATCCTGTTAAACTGGTTAAGTGTTATCAGTAATTCATGTTGACTTAACCCCACCACAAACCAAGTTATATTGGTTAAGTATTTCTTATTACTTAACCCTACCCATTCACCCTGTATTGGTTCAGTGTTCCTTTTTAACTTAACCTTGCCCGTCTGTTTTAACTAACATGTTATTAACGGTTAAGTATTATCCCTTCATGTTTTGGACTTAACCCTATTCCTTTATCACAATCCGATGGTTAAGTGTTTAAGCTTACTTAACCCAATGGTCTAGCCTAGCTAACATATCAAATTTTCTAAGTGTATTTACTTAACCCCAACCTCTAGTCTAGTTAACATGTTAATTTGGCTAAGTGTATTAACTTTACTTAACCCCTACAAGTCTCGTTTTGCTACCTTGATTTTGGTTAAGTGTCTCTATGGACTTAGCCCTCCCATTCTAGCTTAATTGTGTTAAGTTGGTTAAGTGTTTCTATGGACTTAGCCCTCCCATTCTAGCTTAACTGTATGGCCCTAACCCCACCCACCAGTCTGGTTATCATGTTGAATTGGTTAAGTGTATTAGTGAACTTAACCCTACCATTCTTGTTCTAGTTTTAACTAAATAAATTAAAGCAGCTACCACTCACATTAGACAGGTATTGTTGCGACTACTGGATGTGCCGGTTGGTTCCGGGCAGGTTTACATCGCAACTCAATCTAACCCCGGGTTAGGCATATTCGTGTTTTCTAAGTTCAAAGGGTTTGATAAATTTTCAAATCAGATTGGTTTTAAAAGTAACCATCCTGTCCGTCGGATCAGTTAGGGATAGCCAGGGAGAGCAGGAAACTTGTATTTTCCAAACCCAAGCCTAGACACTATCCTCTCTGTCACCCTAGAACTTTCTGGTGTGTCATTAAAAGAGATGTCGTTAATAAACCTTTAATTTATCTAAATTTATATTTCCTCATTCAGGCCAAATTCTATAAGTAAATTATTCCTAATTTACTTATTTCCCAATTACTCTTTTAATGTATATTGTCTACATTCATACTTATGACCCATTTCCCCTTCTAAATCGTATTTATGCTTTTTGGTATGTAATCTATACCAAATCTTAGTGTCACTAACCAAGACTTTGCTAAACCTGCCAATTACTCCCAATTATGGCCAATTTCAAATTTATGCTAATATACTTACCGTGCCAAATTAGCTAATCCAATTCCGATTCAACAATTCTGATTCATGTCAAACTAGACTTATTACTCTAGTTCACTATTCATGTAAATGCTAGATTTACATGTCGATACTAGATTCAGGTTACACAATCTATAATTCATATCAAATTTACCAAATTTGCATTCCTATGAACATGCCATAATACATGTTCCCAATTTATGCCAATTTCCTAGTTTATAACTATGTTTTTAGTAAATTTCATATTTTGCCCAAGTCATATTCCCACCGTTCGTATAAGCGTAATTCAATCTAGATTATAGATAAATCTAGATTCGTAGAAAATAGGGAATGAACCAAAGATGCTAGGCAAAAGATAGACATAATAACTGGCATAAAAAGGGTTGCATAACGACGTCGGTTCAAGAACATGGGTAGACCTAACTTAATAGGTAAATTCCCATGGTCTAAAACCAAGGATAGACAGAATAGAGACGCAGGTTCAAGAACATGGGTAGACCTAACTTAATAGGTAAATTCCCACGGTCTAAAACCAAAGAAAACAAAGAACAAACAGGATAGATAATCGGGTTCACAGTCACAAAACTTAAACACTTTCCTAGTCATGAACCATAGGTGCTTAATCACAGTTCTCCCATTTATGTCATAGACAATAGTTTTGCTTCCTAATCAAAGGTATAGGCTTGTGTTCATAGTCATGGAAATAATTCTCATAGCCACAGCCATAGTCATTGGTAATGTCCAAAGTCATAGGTAATGTTCATAGTCTTAGGAAATGTTCATAGTCAAAGAGGCATATGGTTCTGAGGTCCATAGTTTCATAGTCACAGTCTTATTTGTCCTCGAATCATAATAGTTCTTAATTTGGTCCAAAGAAATAGGAACTGATTCAATAGAAAGAATTGGCATACTCTTTTATTCCTTTAATTTCATGTCACGAAAAGAGAAACGTTCAAATCTAGAAATAACTGACTTACAGAGATTAGATCAGAACAGAAAGATGGCGTTGCTAAGATTCGTAGAAAAACAGCCGTTGAAGTCGTTTGAACCTCCTCTTGAATCCTAGCTTGACTTGAACCTCTTCTTCAAAGTCTTTTAGCAGCATCTCCTCGTCTTGATTTATTTTATTTATATTATTCTATTTATTATTTAATTTAAGAGGAGGAGAAGAAGCCATGTTTGTCAATAATCTTTGCAGCATAAGGGTAGAAAAGATATGTGAATAGAGAAGAAGATTTGGGTTGTTTATATAGTGTTAGGCGGACGAACCTGGTCAGAATGGCGTCCAGATACATCAGAACGAACAGGGTGCAGAAGGCTGGAAAAACAGGTGGGGTCGACCCCCAGGTCGACTATGTAGTCGGCCTGGGTGCCCCAGGTCGACTACCCAGTCGACCTGGGTGTCTTGGGCGGGAAAATTCCCGCCCTGGCCAATCCGGCCCGAATTTGTTTTCTGTTTGTTCGAATTTTAATTCTGAAATTTCCGGAGGCCATATCTCCCTCATACGGACTCCGATTTACGCAAACTCGGACTCGTTTTCATGCAGAATTCCGAGACGAACGCAATAGCGCAGCCCGTTTCCCTAGATGTTGATATTAACTTTTATTTCTGCCTTGATTTGTGAATCTTAGCGTTACAGAATTACGGGGTGTTACAAATATACATATCATTATCAAAGTACAACACTTACAACACAGCGGAATTAACTATAGCTATATGATCTTGAAGCCTCCTACTCCAAGCTCTTCTAGTATATCTGTAAAATCCCGACTACTTGACTGCCGTACAAATTTAGGCACCCAAGAGTTTAAGGAAACAAACAAGTAAACTCCGGGTCAGTCATGGGACTGGTGTGAGTAAAACAGTTTACAACAGTTCAAACAATTAAATGATGTCTCATAAGACCACGCCGTATAACGGAACGGGTTTTTCCCTTATGAGAATCCAAATTATCTTTATATCAAAAACCTTTTGATATTATAATAATGTCTATCAACCACAGTATAATAATCATCTAGCAGAACGCTTTCATCTCACGTTCTACATATATAGTATACAATCAAAACCGCAAGCACGTATTGGGTAATGGATTTCCAACTATGAAAAGGTATGGAACCACATTTCGCTCGTGTACCTCTAGAGAGGAATACACTGGGTTCAACAAGAACATCTTGCAACCCGGCCACACAAGACCGACCACTCATTTCGATTGAGTGTATCGAATGTATATCACCAACGGTTAGGATCAGCAACCATTTCCCGAATGGGACAGTATCGACAATAGATTTTTAGAAATAAATGAAACTCTAGATCAGGTGATTATACACCCTGCTTCAGAGCGACCGACTTAGCCATGCTGCCTGCCCGATTTCTGTCATTTACCGGTTGATGAGGCTTGAGCTTACGCTTCATCATCACATCAGATTCACTTCGAAAGTCACATCGTCAAATCCATCAAATCACCGATTGACGTCCTCAACAATACATTATGTGTTAGCTAAAAGAAGTTTCCTTCTCCGCTTCCACTCTTGGTACAGTTGGAGAAATCAATATACGTGATCGTCTGGAAATATTCTGTCAGACATCCATCCATACAAGTCATCCAGGAGCAGGATGAACCGAAGGTACTATTCAGTATATCCATCTTAGGCACTGTAATCTAAGATTTATACAATAGCCCTTGCACTTTACTCCGTTTTCAATTTTCTTTGGCATATATGATTCGCAACGCTTATGCCAATACAAAGTGGTTCTTTGGATAATAATCCAACCTGTCTCTCCATATTAACAACGTTAAAATGGTCAAAACTTCGTTAGTCTGTGATTTAACCATCAAAGGAAAACAAGTGTGCAAACAACGATATCATTTCCAAATGGAAATTCTATCAATCAATCATCAATCACATATATATCTATTTATATATATATATATTCCTTATTTTCTATGTTTAGTAAATATACGTTATCAACACTGGAAAACATTTTCATAGTTTATTTACGTATCACTATCCTTTCACAACTATCAGTCCCTGACTGTAAACTAGTAGGAGAACAATTCTCTAAGTATAAACCCCGAAGGCCGAAACCAACATCAGATAGACACTTAGAAAACCATTCAATTTACTAATCTCTAGTCAGTTTCTAATCTTGTTTAACTCTATTTCGATTAACTCTATTTGATTAACTATATTTGATTAAATCCTTTAATTCTATTCGAATAAACTATATTTGAATAACTTCCCTTTTATTTCTATTCGAATAAACTATATTTGATTTAACTCCTTCGAATATAAACTATATTAGATTAACTACTTCTTGATATACTCTAATCGAATAACTTTATTTGATTAACACTATTCCCTTTTTATAATCCTATTTTTTCTCTAAATATTCTCCTTTATAATATCCTATTTATTTTCTAATAATATTCCTTTATTCTATTCTATTTGTTTGACAACTATTTTCCTTTATATTTGGTTTACAAATATATTTTCTATATATTCGGTTTACCAATATATTTCCTATTTATTTAACAAATAAATATTCCTATTTCAACTTTATTTATTTTCTAAATAAATATCTCCTTTTAACTCCTTTATTTATTTTCTAAATAAATAATCTTTATAATCCTATTTCTATATTTCTAAATAAATATCTCTTTTTATAAAATCCTTTTCCTTTTCAATATAAAATCCATCGATTTTATATAATTAATTCATTTTCAAAATACACTTTTAAAATCCCCTTTCCCACATCCAGTATTCTTATGGTATTTAACATACCATATAACAACGATAAAAATCGTCCAAACACACATAATCAACAGTAGATTATATATCACAATATATGAATCACAGTAAAATAAATGTTGAGTAATCCAGTTGGATTCCTCCAACTTGTTTCCCTGCATCACAGATGTTAAACAATATAGATAACATCACTTTCAGTTCCATATGTTATATTCTGTTAAACAGAATCAATATAGAAATTCAACAAACAGACTAGCAGTTCAATCAAACAGTCAACACACAGTCAATCAGCCAATATTTAACAGTTCTAAAAATACAACATGAAATTATAAACTGTTCAGAGTTAGTGAGATTTACTCACATTAGACGATAATCGTTAAATAACGATAACCGATTCCCGAATCAGATCAGACATTAAATTCCGTCATAAATTGCGATGAGTTAAAAATCATTCCAGACCAAACCTAGAGTGTAGTGTCCGTCCATACGATCGTACAGAACCCGGTTTTGTCAAGTTCTGACAACGTATGATATAGTTATTGCATTTACAATTACATGCGTTAATTAAATTTAAATTTAACATGTATATAACGATTGGGCTCTCACCATGTTTAATTTCGTTGGCCCATGCTTCTTTGTACTCGCGTCTAAATCCACTATGTCCTCGCCCTTTCATTTCTTGGGCCCATATTTAAACACGTCAGTCCATGCTGAACAGTATTGTCCCTTCCAACTGATCATTTCGCTCCCTCCTCACGCCTCATCGGTTTTTCCCATTACCCCCACATCAAAACATAAGGTCCGATCCTCCTCTACTTAACGCGTCTAACAGCACCAATTATACACTAGCCCAAACACGTACTGAACCCCCCTCGACTATAAAAACTTCCATCATTTTTACCTCCTTCAAAACGGTGATGACCTCCTCCTTCCTCGCTGTATATATATAACAGCAAAACTCCCCAAGTACCCACCTGCATCACCTCAGACCCGTGTACGTGGAAACCCCAAGCGCATACTTCCATTTCCACTTTTTACGTCACACAGCAGTTCTTCCATGAATTCAAAACACAAAACTATCAACAAACTTCTCTTACATGGCTCAACACAACCCTCACCTTCCCTTCCATCTCGCAGCGTTTCTACCTGAACGACATCAACCCTCTCCTCCCCATTTTCAAAACTTTCTAGCCTGCAAACATCCGCCACTCATCACCATTTAAAACTTCCGTCCCTTCCTCCCTTGCGTGTTCGAACAGCAGGTAGTCCCTCTCTGAAGTTCACGTATTAACACAATTCCTTTCCCCGATAGTTTGCTGCGCCTCTCCCTCTTTATTTGTTTTAAAAATAAATTCTTTTGAAGTATTTACTTCTCACGGTTTTTGGGTTCCTGAAAGTAAAAGAAAGGGACGGGTACGGGATGGGTATTTATAGAGTTTAATTTGAGGACGTGGCTCGGTTTGATCCAGCGAAAATAGATTTCTTATTTGCTTTTCCTTTGATCCAATTTTGTGGCTAAGCATCATGTTTTGTGGCTCCCTTTTGATTTTTCTTTTAAGGCTTCGGTTGGAGTTTTCTGATCCAAGAAACAGTGGTGGCTTGAGAACATGAAATGTGGCCTCTTGTTTATCAATAACTTAGGAATATTTTATTTTATTTTATTCACATAGTTACATCTCGCTATGGAACGATATAAAAACACCATCGTGACGAGCGAGGTGCCCTGACTCCAGAAATACAATAATATCGGTAGGTTGACTCATTCTGTGAAATCTCAAAAATACTGATTTATGGTGCACAATACTCCAAATAAAAAGTTGCTTATTTAATTAATTAAAAATTTCCATAAAATCCTAAAAATTAATTTATCACTATGTCCCAAAAGAACCTCCTCTAAATTCAAACCCGATATTCAAATATTTTGAAAACCCTTTTATAACGTAAATAAAGCGTTGCAAATTATAAAGGAATTCCACAGCGACTTTTCTTAAATTTGATTTGGACGTAAATCAAAATCTACCCGACGAAATCCAGATTTTTCTCTTCCACTAGAAAGATATACTCCACCAGCTCCACACGTTTCTTGTTTCACAGAAATCCGATTTAAAAAGAATCATGTACATTCAGTTGAAGTTTAAATCGCCAAATCGCGAACTACAGCGCCATTTCAAGCTCGATTTTAATAATATTATAACTCTACGTTCAAACTGTCGTTTATATAATATATTCGTTATTCAAATTCAATTCTAAACTGAATTAAATATCACAGATGATCCATTTCACACCATATCGTCATTTCAGCCAATCCTAATTATTTCAGAATTAAATGTATTATTTAATTCATTATTTTAATTAAATATTCACCATTATTTAATTCCACGACCATTTAATTCACTATATTACTATTTATAAAATTAAATAAATTAATTATAATACCTCTGCCAATGCGGGTCATTACACCATTACACCAAGATTTAAACGCTTATTTGAAAATGCAAAAAAAAACTTAAGATGGCATGCAGATGTAAGAAAAGATGATGGATTACTAAGACATCCAGCTGATTCTCCACAGTGGAGAAACATTGATGCAATGCATCCTGATTTCGGTAAAGAAAGAAGAAATCTTAGACTTGGTCTTTGCACAGATGGCATAAATCTGTTTTGCAACCTAAGTAGTCAACATAGCACTTGGCCTATTCTTTTTGTGATTTACAATTTTCCACCTCACTTGAGTATGAAGCGCAAATATTACATGTTGTCTCTTTTAATCTCTGGACCACGACAACCAGGAATCGACGTCGATGTCTACTTAGCTCCTCTTATCGATGATCTAAAACTTTTATGGGACAAAGGTGTGCGTGTGTTTGATGCATATAGTAGAAGTGATTTTACATTGCGTGTTATGATTTGTTGTACCATAAATGATTTCCCCGTGTATGGTAACTTGTCTGGCTATAGTACAAAAGGGGCCAAAGCATGCCCAATATGTCAAGATGATACGATTGTTGAGCGTTTTCATCATTGCAAGAAAAATTTCTATATGCATCATCGTAGATTTCTCCCTCCTAATCACCATTATCCTAAAAAGAAGAAATCTTTTAATGGTGAGATAGAGAATAGAGTTGCAAATTTGCCATTAAAAGGAAATGATGTTTATGGACAGGTCAAGGGCATTGAAAATGTATTCGACAAAGCTTTTTCCTCTCCTATAAGGCTCGTGGAAAAAGAAATCTATATTTTGGGAACTTCCATATTGGAGAGATTTATAGGTTAGACATTGTCTAGACGTTATGCACATAGAAAAAAATGTTTGTGACAGTATCATTGGGACACTTTTAAATATACCTGGTAAGACAAAAGATAGCAAGAAAATTAGACAAGATATGGTGAATATGGGTATTCGGAATGAGTTCGCACCACTGCAGAAAGGGAAATACACCTATTTGCCTCCTTCATGTTATACATTGTCCAAAAAAGAAAAAACAAGTCTATATGAGTGTCTTCGTGGTGTCAAGGTTCCAACAGCTTATTCATCAAACATTAGCAGTCGTTTATCAATAAAGGATTTAAAATTGACTGGCATGAAGTCTCATGAGTGCCACGTGTTAATGCAACATTTGTTATCTGTTGTAATTCGAGGTATATTGCCTAAACACATTAGACATGTCGTTACAAAGCTTTGTATCTTTTTTTAATGTAATATGTAAAAAGGTAATTGATCCTGATACGTTGGATGCTCAACAAGCTGATGTTATCGTTACCTTATGCCGGTTTGAGATGTATTCCCCACTCCCCCCTCATTTTTTGATATCATGGTGCATTTGATTGTTCATCTAGTAAGAGAAATCAAAGTTTGTGGTCCTTTGTTTATGAGATATATGTATCCATTCGAAATGCACATGGGAACTTTAAAAATAAAAACAAAAAATAGATATAGACCTGAAGCTATTATCGTAGAAGGTACTGCAGCTGAGGAGATTATTGAATTTGTTACTCAATACTTAAAAGATGTTGAGCCTACTGGACTTCCCAGATCTCGACATGTAAGATGGCTTGATGGTCAGGGCACACATAGGTTAAAATCGATTTCAATCGGTGATGAAATGTTCCATAAAGAAGAACTACTTGTTTTACAATGTCTTAGTGAGGTTCATCCTTACATGGTGGAGCATATAGCAATGCTAAAGTCTAAAAATCCTTTAAAGAACGAAAGGTGGTTGACAAAAGAGCATAACCGCACCTTCGTCGAATGGTTTAAAAAAAGGGTAATGGCTCGATTATCTAAAACAGAACATAATATTTTCGATACAATTAAATGGTTGGAGTATGCACCTCGATTTAAAGTTAACTCTTATGAAGGATATGATATCAATGAGTATGTTTTTTATATGAAGCGCCAAGATTAGAAGAGCATAATGCAAAATAGAGGAGTTAGTGTCATGGCATCTTCAAGAGAATTTGCTAGTGCTAAGCCAATAAATGCGATAATGTCATATTATGGAATAATTGAGGATATTTGGGAGCTTGTGTATAAGGAGTTCACGACTCCACTATTTCGATGTAAATGAGTTGACAACCATCGTGCTGTAAGAGTAGACAAACACGGATTTACACACGTTGACTTTGGTCGAGTTAATAATGATAACGAGCCACTCATCTTGACATCTCAAGTAAAACAAGTTTTTTATGTGACAGATCCAGCCAATAGTAAGTGGTATGTTGTTCTTCCCAGCAAAAGAAGCATTGTTGGGATTGATGATGCAGTAGATGAATAAGAATATAATAAATTTGATGAGAACCCGCCTTTCTCCGTTGGCGTAGGTGTATCAGAAGAAGAAGTTGATTTAAATACTAATTATGCACGTTTAGACCACGAGGAAGGGGATTGGGTAATGGGGTAATTTTTTTATTGCTCATCCTGCTTTGTGATACTTCTAGTATTTTGGGAATAACTACTATATTACCTTTTTTAGGGATACTTGATTGATCCTAAGTTTGAGAAAGTGGCTGCTACTTGAATCATTTTCAGGTGTGTTATTGGTCTTGATTTTCCATATTTGTAGTGTTCATTATTCAAATTGATAAAGGTTCTCTTATGTTTTCTATTTACATGATAATGAGGAACCAAAATTTCGAGAAGAGCAAAATTACGAATATTTTTGCTTGATCAAACAAACTCAAATATATTAACATCATTTCTTGCATCAATTAATGGATATCAGTAATAAAAATGATGCTTTTCAAAATACATCGATGGTCTAGATGGTTATACTGCATGTTACATTGTTTTGTTAACATGTCCAACCCATCATTTTAACAATAGGCAGTCGTTGCAAATTATTATGTTCATCTAAGCATAATATTATAGTATACATGTTGATTGTATATTATTTATTCTAATATCATAAATATATCAATGAATATGTTTGTTGAGTAGTTAAATATGGTCGACATTACCTGAAATGAACCGAAAGAATCTGCTTTTCTGCATAGTACGTTCTTCTAAAATATTACGTGTGGGTTATATATGCGAAGGATTTTGAAGCATCAATATGTGTAGCTGGTGGCATGATAAAACTAGCATATTTGCTTGAGCTTGAAGTGCTACAAAACTTTAAATATGGATTTAACATAAACAAAATATTAGTCAGTTTTAATTTACATAAACTTCTGAAATATTTTCCAGTTTTAATTTACATAAACTTATGAAATATTTGTAAGTTTTAATTTACATAAACTTTTGTCTCAGATTGTAGTATATTTTAGTTACATGATGATTTATTAGATTTTTATGTGACTTGCCAGACATACTTGAAATATATTAATTGCTCTAGACAATTCTCAAAGATTGCCACACCTGTGAAATCCATATGATGCAACAATATAAAACAACAACTATTGGGGAGCTCGGCTCTCATTCATTATATATTTTGCAGATGCTGCGTATGGTTATATAATTTCTATTATAGCTGTTAGGACTGTATGCTTTGACTAATACAATAGTAATTTTGCAAGTCAATGGCTTGAAATATGTTCATGAGAAAATAAGTTATTCTGTTATATAACTTAAATTATAGTTGTTCTAATAAATTATCATGTGTTAGATGTAACTTGTTCTAATAAAAATGTAGAAACTTATCCTATAATATATACATATTTGGAAACCATTTGCAATGTGAACTTATCCAGTATTATACACATAGCTGGCCAGTGTTTCTTTTATTTGGTTTTCTAGCTTCATTTGAGACGAATTGCTTTTTATTTATTTATCTGATGTAGTAATCTTTGGCATTAAATATTTGGCTACACAAAGATTTGCAGTTAGTCGAACTTCTAAATATAAAGACCCTGAACCTAATTAATGCCTTACTTTTGTAGGTTTCGATCTAAAAAAACATAACTAAGATACAGTATATTGTTCGCTTCTATTGATTTTCTGTTAAAAACATTGCATATGTTTCTTATATACATGTATTATTATTCTAGTGGAAGAAACAAAGCAAGTACAACAAATTCTTCAAACCCACATCACTTTATTCCACCATCACAAAACGTCTACTTTTTACACACTAGTCACATGAACATAACTTGGAGAAAATTATTTAGAGTATGATTATTTGGTGATAAAGGAATGAGGAATAAATAGTACTACAGCACCATTATCAGATCATCACAAAACATCTACTTTTTACACACTATTCACATATACTATTACAACTATTATTATTATACCTTATCACAGCAGGACTAAGGAATAAATAGTATTACAGTACCATTATCAGATCATTTCAAGCCTTGAAATCTCAAGTCCATAGTTGTTGTAAAATATCTTATATGAACGAGCACAACAACTATACCATACTGTAAAATATGTCCTTGTATTACAAACTTTTTATTGTCATAATTTTTTTTATTGTTTCACACCAATGCTGTAAGAAAGCGGTAGTCGAATGTATCCGTGAATGACGTGATTACAAATATGCTTACATTGTATGCATCAGCAGCAGCTTGTAAAGTAACAATTTTTCATAGCATATTCACATATTTTTCCTTTTTATAACTTATCCTAATTTATTTTCATAGGCAGCAGTAAAGATCAGACTGAAACTTTGAACATTAGTTTTAGCAGCATCAGACAAAAATTATTGCAACCACATCAGAAAGTGACAAGTATTTTATAACTTAACAATCAATGTACATAAATGACTGAACTAATATAATGAACATAATTTTAATTTTTTTGCATGTCCATAAGCAGGAGCCATGGAAATGCAACAATATTCACTTAATGAAGAGCATGACTCTTCTACTTCACAGATGGCAATTAAGAAGAGGCGAAGAGGTCCAACCATCAGAAAGAAATATAGAATACAAGAACCAAAATACATTGAGTGGAGTGAAAATGGTTAACCCATTGGAAAGTGGATGAAGTCTTTTAAGGAGGATGTAGGTGATACATGTGACACCCCACTTCTGTTAATGTCACTCACAAAGGGAATGCATTAAGTTTCGTGAAGCATTTTAGTAAACAGAACAGAAACATTACAAGACAGGTATAATTTTTTTGCAGTGGAATAAAAACAACTTTTATAAATCATAAAGCATGGTTACACCATACGTCTGAAAATACATAAACTCTGTTCATCATTAAAACTTCTGTCTTGTACTTTAAATATCAGAGTACAATAATAAAGAAAGCATAATCCCAAAATCATAAGCCATAGTAGCAAAGGTAGAACCTTGAGCAATACATCTAGAAGCTCCAAGCAAGATGATAGTAGAATCCTGACTAAGCCTGAGAATTCCCTCCCTTGAGAACCTGAACGGAAGAAAGAAGGAGAAACAAAAAGGGTCAGACAATAAGTCTGGCGAGTCTAGTTACTTTTAGCCAGTAGATAAATTAAAGTAACATGATAGGCTTATAAAGTGGATAAGAGAGATCAATACATAAATAGTAGGCATAACAAGGTAAACAACACAACATGATAGAATAGATAGTGCTTCTTAATACTTTCGTTGCTCTACACCAATACTAGTATAATTGTAACGACCCGCATTCTACGCATCGAAGGATCGTAGAATATTTATTTCTTTCTCATAAGGAGTCGTATGGTCGTGTGACATTGGGGGACGACTATTGGGGTCATTTCCCATGTTCATGAATTTTTCCGATTTTTAAATGACCGTTTGCCCCTATCTGATCTTGTTTTGGCCATAACTTTTGATTGGTAAGGATTTTTGACCTGAAACCACTTCCATTAGATCTGGATGATGGTTTTCCTTTCCGTAGAGTGGTCATATGTGAAAAAAGGACTTAATATTTGGGAGATATGGCTGAAATAAGGTTTAGAAGGTGAAAAACTGCTTAACCGGGCCAAATAAGGTGATTAGTGAATGGGCCCATAACCCATTTCGGGATTAGGGTTGTGGGGAGGCTGAAATGAGTTAGGTTTTCATTCTATTTCAGTTTTCTAGTCGTCATTTACCTCTTAGAAACTGTAACAATGGCCTCCACCTTCTAATTTCATCCCAAATCGTTCTCTAATCAAGTTTTAGACTAATCTACGTAAAATCAAGGAGAAATAGCACAAATCAGAGTTGGAGCTGCTGTGTTGCATAGAGATTCAACTCAAATTAGAGATAGTTTCAGATCTAAAGTTAATTTGTGGCTAAGGTGAGTGATTTGCATTGTTTTACACTAATTATGGTTAATTAAGGGTAATTAGTGTTGATTAGCGAATTTAAACATGATTAAATACTGGAAAAATATTTATAAATCTTGAAATATTGTTTTAGGCCTTTGTTAGAAATTTGGGTTGATTTGGTTAGGTTTTGCTAATCCTAACATTAGTTATTGTTAAACATGATTAAGGGGAAAATATGGGTTTTGGGTATGTTTGATCCATTTTAACATATCAAATTATTGTTTTGGTGTTTGTGGTTAATTCAATATGTTGCTATGACTGTATGGTATGCTTTGTGACTGCTCAGAGCAGTTAGAATGGTCGAAAACGCTGTCTTGTGGCATAAAACAGTCGCTGGAAAGTTACAGGTATTTGTGCAGAACCGGATCGGATCGCCCCCTTCTCCGAACCAACTCCACTCGTGAAGCATGTGTCACGAACTGAAACTATCTCCGGCCCGCTTGCATGAAGTGTGTTATGAGTCGCTTGCATCTGACCTGGAGAAGGAGCCCGAACCGATGCCATCCCCGAACCCGCTCGTGAAGTGCCTTCTCCGAACCGACCTTCTCATGTGTAGGACTCCGAACCACTTGGTGGCCATGAACCGAGCCAATGAAGACTCGACCATGAGCAAATGGAGGACCCTGATCCAAAGAGACTTACGACCCGAATCGGAGGACCTTCCACGAACCGATCCGACTTAGAGAAGATGGCACGACTCGAACAAGAGTGATTATCACGATCCGAACCAGAGGGGTGACTACGAGCGGAACCAAGGTGCCTGGACTAGAGGCGTGAGCCGTGAATCGAACTGGGAGTGCAACTTGAAGTGAAGAGAAGTGAACAATCGAACTGATCCGGAGAAGACCAAAACTCGAGATGCAAAAGTAGTCCAAATGGGAAGTTTGTACTCAGGATCTAGTTGGGAACCAACGAGTTAACTTCATGGTTGGACTTTGCTGCGGGACGTGTGCTAAGGAGTTATCGACGTCCATAACTTTGATTCACAACCGAAAGACGAATGTTAGGCTACATATCAGTGCAGTGGGTTAGTTATTACTCCATGAGGCAAAGTGATCGTAGTATGGCTATGGGCCAGTGCATTGGAGTCGCCATGACTTCATGGGGCAGAGTGGACATTGCAAGGATTAGTAGCTATGGATCAGTGTAGTGGAGTCGCCATGACTCCATGGGGCAGAGTGATCATAGCAAGGATATGGGTGATCAAAGTGGTGGATATCGTATGCTTTACGCAGTGAGTGAGAGACATGAGGATGGTTGCTATGCTTGATTGTTTGACATCATTATGACACGCCCACCCCCACCCCAGTATCCTTTACACCATATGTTAGTGGCACCTTAGAGTATTGTACTGTATGTTGTGCTAACTCTTTGGTTGCAGGTCAAGGTTCAGGTATGGTTTAGTATACCTGTTATTGTTCTGTTTTGCTGCTTATCGCTCCGGGTTAGCTGGTTATGCACTAGTAGCTGATCTGGAGATGAGTAGGAGGCTCCTACGTATTATCTACATATATTCTCCCTGTGTTGTTGATGGTCACTGCTTTGGGCATTAGTAGTGTACCTTTCCTTTTTTTTTGCTTTAGAGACAGTATTTTGAAGTTGTAATAATGGTTATGGATCATGAGATGTATTTTGGATTTATGCTGCTATGATGATTATGGTTTAGTTTTCATCTTATGCACTGTCTCGCCTGTTTTATGTCAAGTATGTTATTATTATATTTTATTCCATGCGCTGTGAGACATTCTATAGGTTTCTTGTTAGTTCAAATTCCTTTCTTTTCCTTTCTTTGGCGACGGTCCTATGCTAGTCGAGCATTGGTACAGCGCACTTTCATTGGAAATGTCGGCTGGTGCGGGGCGGGTTGTCACAATAACAGATATGTAATAGAATTACATATTCCCCAATTGCTTAAAAAAATAGCATGATCCCAACAGAAACATAATGGTAGTTTTAGATGTACTCTAGTAACGGGTTTTAACCCAAACAGAACTGGTACCTAAACAGAAATAATAGGTGTTAGCCCAGACAGAAACATAGGTACCCCACAGAAACAGACAGGACTAGATGTACCCTATTTACTACCCCAATCGATCGGCTCCCTATTCCGTAGATACCCTGTGATGGCCCCACAGTAGGGTGTATCACTCCCTAAAGTGGCAACCCTTCATTTTCCGGATGTGCACAACCATATCTACTGACATCACATCATCTTATCTTCCCCAGCAGGCGGAGTCATGCACGCACATGACCCCGTTGGAAACGTCAACACCGCCTCCACGTTTGTATCTCTTACAATCAGCTCAGTAAGCGTGTCACACTCCGACCAAGTTCGGAGTACCCATTTGATACCTATTTAAGGGTTAGTGACTGAAATGGGTCCCACACAAGATTATGCAAGCTCTCCCCTTTGTCTTGCATCCCCACTACTAGGTTTTCAACTGGTTATGTTTACCTAACAATGTCTTTAATTACATAACCCTGACAGGTTAAGTTTGCGGGCCTATATATACAAATATTGCCCACTAACCCATGATGTACTTAACCCTCTTTAACAAGTTGTGCATGTTTGACAAGTTATGCATGTTTATGCAAGATTTCTAAGTCATGGTTTGCAAGTTTAACAAGTTATGCATGTTTATGCAAGATTTCTAAGTCATGGTTTGCAAGTTTAACAAGTTATGCATGTTTATGCAAGATTTCTAAGTCATGGTTTGCAAGTTTAACAAGTTATGCATGTTTATGCAAGATTTCTAAGTCATGGTTTGCAAGTTTAACAAGTTATGCATGTTTATGCAAGTTTACTAAGTCATGGTTTGCAAGTTTAACAAGTTATGCATGTTTATGCAAGTTCACCAAGTCATGATTTGCAAGTTTAACAAGCTATGCATATTTATGCAAGTTTAAAATGACAAGTTGTGCATGTTTGACAAGTTGTGCATGTTTGACAAGTTATGCATGTTTATGCAAGTTCACTATGCCACGTTATGCATGTTTAATAAGTTATGCATGCTTATACAAGTTTAAAATGACAAGTTGTGCATGTTTGACAAGTTATGCATGTTTATGCAAGTTCCCTATGCCATGTTAGGCAAGTTTAACATGTTATGCATGTTTATGGCAATATGCAAGTTCACGATGCTAAGTTGTGCAAGTCTAACATGTTATGTGTGTTTGTTGTGATATGCAAGTCCATCATGTATGTTGTGCCAAGTTCCCTCTTACTATCCTTTATGCGTTATTACGAATATGTAAGCGATAGAATGACGTTGGGGGGTTTGGGTAAACTTAAAATACATGAAAATATAAGATTGGGAATTTACCTATTAAGTTAGGTCTACCCCTTGGGAATTTACCTATTAAGATAGGTCTACCCAAGTAATTGTTGACTTGTAATTATGTTCTAAAATAAAGTGGACATGACACTTAGAAAACATAAGTGTGGCCAACTCGAGGTTGGGTTGAGTTTGTAGCATAATTCTACCCGGAACCGACCGGCTTAACTAGTGGCTACAAACAATAAGACCCAATGTGAGAAGTTGGTCATGGGGGTGCCAAGACCCGAGGTTAGACCAAGTTGTGGTGTAAAGCTACTCGGACCCGCCCGGCCTAACTAGTAACCACAACAAGGTCTAATGTGAGAGGTTAAGGTGCATTAAATTAATTAATGCCTCATGATTAGGGTTAAGTCAGGGTCCACTAATACTTAACCAACTTGGGGATTAGAGGGATTGAAATGGTGTTAAGTGTGAACTATTGGTTACACTTAACCAGTTTAATCCAATTGGGGGGGTCGAGGGATTAGAATGGGGTTAAGTTACACTTAACCAATTTAATCCGTGATTAGTGAAGGGTTAAATCGCACTTAACTCTCTTAGAAAACCCTAGCAGCGTGGTCTGTTCCAGCAGTAATCCCAGTTTGGTATCACCACAACCCTACAGCTAGGTTAGGGCGGGGCTCGATTACTGGACTGATGTAAGCGACCAAAGCGACGGCTGAGTGGTACAGCGGTGCGGGTCCGGCGGGCTACGGATGTGCACGTAGTCCGATGTTGGACAAACTCGAGGCACGGGTACCAGTAGGCTTAGACTGTGCATTATTGCTTAAGTGTCTGGGGTTGACACCCGAGGGCTTGATACACCCAAAGGTGGACCCAGCACAGTCTAACTACATCCATGTGGGCCGTATAGACACCAACACTTGACGTGTTAGGTTTATAGGGAGTCGATCGACTAGACCGTTGGGCTGGACCTTGTATTAAGGTCACCTCATGTTATTGGGCTAAAGCTTGGGCCAAGGGATCAATATCTGTTATGTTGGGTTGCTAGTACACCGTGGTGCAAAACTTAACCATGTTTATGCGATGACACCTCTATCTATCTTGTAGTTAATTTACCATGCCAGTATGTTGTTATCTATGATCATCTCAGTTTCCATCATGATGTTAACTTTATTAGTTTATAGACTGATCGTAGCAGGGCTTATTCAGTCTTTTTGACTGACCTGTTTTCTTTCGCCTCTTTTCTTCCGTTTCCCCCCCCCCCCCCCCAGGTCCTCAGGGAGGGAATACAGGAGCCTAGCTTGGATCTTGCTGCTTTCTTGGATAACTCATGTATGCTTTGGACTTGAGCTCGCTATGGTTTCTTCCACTTTGGGGATAGCTACTTTTATGTTTTCTTTTTCAGTTTCAGATGATGTTATTTCATGTACTAGACTTGTTTATTTGGGAAATTGACATTTTGATGTACCAGACTTGTGTTTTTGAAATGGTTTAAGAATCTTCCGCTGTTTTATCTATGTACTTACTCTGTTTATTTACATATATATATATGTCATGTCCTGCCTTGCTATATCATTATGCATGTTTACCTTGTTTTAAAAACGCCCCGCCAAAGTCAGAGTCGCTTGAGAGAGCCACCCTGGCAGAGGTGGGGTGTTACATTTGGTATCAGAGCATATGGTTTGCGAGAAGGGGTAAAAAGGTTTTTAAAACTTTTGAAAAACTATTTTCAAAACCAAGTATTATGTATTTTCCAAAGAAAAGTCTAGTTATTTTTAAAAGGCTATTCCCCAAAAGCCATCAGCACTATCCTTTGACTCCTCATTTGAACTCTTTTCTTTTCGTTTCCAGCATGTATGATAATCTCATCTTGCCCGAAGGAGTAACGATACCCGATTGGTTTCGTCGGTACTTGGAAGTCACGGCACCGGTCCCGGGTGTCCCAAATGTTGTCTTCCCAGTCGAGGCCGCTGTTCCTCCTCCTCCTCCCGTAGCTGATGTTCCTCTTCCCCCTCAGCCTCCACAAGCGGATTTTGCGGAAACTTGTAAGAACTTTAAGATGATGGGTGGCAAGAATTTTAATGGAACAGAGACTTTTGTAGAAGCAGGGAATTGGTTGAAAGAGACCGAAGATCTTTTAGCCACCTTTGATATAGGTGACCGCAGGAAGGTTTTATTAGCAGTATGGTTGCTAAAGGAGGAAGCTGCACGTTGGTGGGTAGTCACCACCGCGACCAGGCCAATTGAGACTTGGGATGATTTTAGAGGAAGGTTTGGACTGAGGTTCTTATCACTGAAGCAAGGGGACATGACTATTAGGGAATACATAGATAAGTTTAATCAACTGGCTCGTGTCGATTTAGACTTGGTTAATACAGCTCAGAAGAAGGCCCTACACTTTGCTCTAGGATTAAACGAGCCATTACATGGTTTGGCCATGTCTCATATACCCTTGGGGGCGACTTTCGAGAATTTGGTGAATTTGGCCCTACTTCAAGAAGAAGATAACAATGACAAGAAAGAGGTCAAGGTAAATGAGTCTCAAGACAAGAGAGTAAATTCCGGGAAACGGGGCAAGAATAACAACAACCGCAAGAACAAGCCAAGAGGGAATAGGAAATGCAATTTCTGTGGTAAAGTTGGACATATAGCCAGGGAATGTAGGAAGAAGGAAAAGAGAAAGCGGGGCGAATGCTTCATTTGTGGTGAGTTTGGACATCTCAGCAAGGATTGCCCAAGGAAACAAGGGCAAGGCCAGACTCAGTGTGCAGGACTATCTGGAGGCCGAGTTCATCCCCTCAGCACCGTTCTTCCAGCTTATGATAGAGGTAGTGTTTCTGTGGAAATCTTGTTTACATTTTCTGACTTTCCCTGATTCGTACTTTGTTTGGTTCTGGCACATCGCATAGTTTTATTTCATCCGATCTAGTTGAAAGTTTACACCTAAGTACTAGTCTAGTTGATGATCCCGTGTGTGTTTCAAATCCAATTGGGGGTTTTGCCCGTTTGTCTGTGGTCTGAGTGGATTTGAAAATTTCTATCTTGAGTATAGAATCCTCGTGGGATGTTTATATTCTCGGTTTCAGGGGATATGGGTTGGTTTTGGGCATGGAATGGTTGTCCTGTTTTGGAGCCATTCTGGGTTTTTGTATATAGGGTTGTGAGGCTCATGACCCGCCTCGGTAATACCCTAGAAATTTCTAGCAATCCTATGGGTCCCGTCATGTTATGTTATCTTGAATCCCTCAACTCGTCTATCGATAGTTTGCAATCTGTGAGGGTGGTCCGAGAATATCCTGATATCTTGGGGGAAAGTAAAGGGATTACCCCTAGACGTGGGATAGATTTCCGCATTATCTGGTTGGTAATACCAAGCCAGTTTCGTGGCCGGTTAGGCACATGACCTCACGAGGTGAGAGTTCAGAAAGCAAGTCAAGGAGTTGCTTGAGAAGAACTTCCTGAGACGAAGCCTTTTCGAGTAAGGTGCTCCAGTAGTATTCGTTACTAATGTGGACAGATTGCTTCGTCTATGTGTTGATTATCGTGAGGAGAATAGACAACCGCTATCAAGGGTTGATGATTTGTTTGATCAGCTTGTAGGAGCATCTGTTTTCTTTTGATCCTGCTACCAGATTCCATCAGCTTAGGAGGGCTGAGGATGGAATTGACAAGACTGAGTTTAGGACTCTGGATGGATTTTTAGGATGGCTAGCCATGCTATTTGGCTTGACTAATGCACCCGCATATTACGTAAATTTGATGGGTAGGGTGTTTAGGGAGTCCTTGAACAAGTTTGTCATGGTCGTCATAGACGATATTTTAATCTCCTCAAAAGAACGAGGAAGAACATGCTATACATCTCAAGGAGGAGATGGATACGCTTAGAGCCACCAGTTGAAGGTCAAGTTCTCCAAATGTCACTTTGGAGGAAAGAAGTTGGATTTCTTGGGCACATAGTTCCTATGTAAGGCTTAACGGTGGATTCCGCTAAAGTGGTTGCGATTTAAGACCGGAAAACTCTGAGGAGGGCAATTGAAGTAAGAAGCTTCCTCCGTTTGGCTAGTTAGTTAGCATTCCCTGAGCTTAGACTTCCTCTTCAGGATCAAGAAGGGGGTTTCACAGAAAGAAAGATCTGCAGTTAGTCAAGAACGTGGACCAGTTGATTCGAGGCGAGATGTTAAGTCACCTCGCTAGATATATCATGGATGACAAAGGAAGACTAAGGCACGATGAGAGAGTATGTGTTCCTCGAGTGGAAGACTTGGTAAAGAAGGTTCTTGAAGATGCGCATCACTCGAGGAGGAGGCCGAGTTGGTCCCAGGATGCCTGTTGTGCCACCAGGTCAAGGCCAAGTCATAGAAGCCCAGTGGGCCGTTATCTCCATCGGAGGTTTCGCAAGGGAAGCGTGAAAACATCTCGATAGATTATGTGGATAGATTACCTAGATCAAAGAAAGGGAATACAGGTATGGAGGTCATAATAGATAGACTCACGAAGGGTGCTCATCTCAGTCCGGTGAAGAGCGAGAGGATTGCATCATGGTTAGCAACGGTTTATCCTCAAGAAGTTGGCCAGTTTTGAAATAGCCTACAGGAAGCCATGGGTAGGCAATTGAATCTAGGTATGGCCTACCACTCATAGGCGGATGGTTCATTTCGATTAAGCATGAGTTATAGAAAATCACGTTTATAAGGGCAATTGGCAACGTGGATTGGTATTTTCAAGAAAAGTTCTGCTGCGTGGAATACTTTATAGTAAGTAGGCGAGATCCAGGATTCACTAGTGAATTTTGGAGAGCTTGCATGAAATCATAAGGTTACAGTTGGGTTTAAGCCAAATATTAAGAAAGAAGAATAAGTGGAAAAGAAAGACGAGAGGCGATAATGAAATGAGCCCCAACTCGAATTTGGGAAATAGGAGTTAGGAAGCCAAGGAATTATGAAGTGAAAGATAGTCAAAGTACAGTGGAGTTAAGCTCAAGGAAACGTGACTAAGAGGAGTGAAGACTAGATACGCGCACCATATCTCTTTTTAAGAATGCATCTTTGATCCTTGTTTTCCTGTGGAGCTTGCTTGCAAGTTATCTTTTGTATATATCCTCTCGGTCCCATTCTCGATCTTATTTCTGTTATAAACTCCATAAGGGGGTTAAGACTCATCGGTTAGTACTATATGTCAAAGTTTGAATGGATTTCTTGTAATCCAAAAAGGAGTTTGTCTAGTTTATCTAGTTTATCTAGTTTATCGTGTCTATCTTGTCATGAGAACCTTAGGTAGAAACCCTTTGGATGAAACATGTATTTGAAACATGTTATGCTTGATGTTTGCAAGTGGTTGCAAGTGTTTGCAAGTGTTTACTCGTGGATGCATTATACACATTAGGCACTAGATCGGCTCACACACTCTTCATGTTGCATATGCATGAGTGTTTATGCTTATTCATGATTGAAACTTGTTATGCTACCACATGGATGTTGCATATGGATGAATGTTATGTGCACTCATATAGATACCATAAATTATGGTAGGAATTTGCATACATATGGATTCATTTCACTGACATACATATGCATTAAGGAGGTTTACTGTATCAGTAACCGCCTGATTTTCACTGACATACATATGCATTAAGGAGGTTTACTGTATCAGTAACCGCCTAATCTTTGCATTAGATAAGTACATATACACACACTTTTTCATATGTTCATACCACATTTAGAATCTTTTAAGGACAATGATTGCTTGTGGATGATGCTTTGAGTAGATGGATGATTGGATGGTAGGATACGTTCTTCCTAACTTGAAGATTTCGGGGACGAAATCCTTTAAGGAGGGGAGAATGTAACAACCCGTATTTCTAATAATCTGTTATAACATAAATTGAGGCAGAATTAAATTATAAAATGGGAATCAAGGGAAACGGGCTATGCCATTGCGTTCGTCTCGGAAAAATACGCGAAATAGAGTCCGAGTTTTCGAAAATCGGAGTCCGTATGACCCAGTTAAGGCCCATTGAAGTTTTCAGAAAATTCCTAAGTAAAAACAGATTTAAATTTTAAATTAAGAAACTAGGGTTAGGGAAAACTGGGCAGGCGGGAAAAATTCCCGCCCAGGACCCCATGTCGACAGGCCTGTCGACAGGGGTCTTGGCATGTCGACTGCCCTGTCGACAGCCCTGTCGACAGGGGGTGCCCAGGCAGTATTGCCTGGCGCACCATTTTGGTTTGGGCTTGGTCTTGTGGCTTGGTTCTAGAGAATTCCGAGATCTGACGGGCCAAAATTAACCTAGGGTTAATCCTATGGTCTAAATCACTCTAATCTTCTATAAATAAGCTCCTAATCCTACCCTAAACCCTCATTATTCACTCTAGCAACCAAACTATGTCAAATTGAAATCTCAAATGGCCTCCACCTAAAAACCCTAGCCTCCACATTCCTCAAAGTTTAATCCTATGAAGATATGATGATCATACAACCTTTTCTATGTTGTATGAATGCTTAATAACTTGCATACTTCATTAAGTTGCAAGTTTGATTTGCTAAGTTTGTGTTTTTGGGATTTTGCAAAAGGGTTTTCTTATTTGAAGCTTTGTTTTGGATTTTCAAAGGGCTTCTTCATCTTATTTGGTGGATTTGTAACTTGTTTATATTTGTAAGCCCTCTTACCTTCATTTTAGAAACTCTAAAGTTAATGTGTGATGAAAGTTGGGGTTTATGCATGTTTATGCAAGTTTGCTAAGCCATGATTTGTATGTTTATTGAGTTATGCATGTTTATGCAAGTTTGCTAAGCCATGATTTGTATGTTTATTGAGTTATGCATGTTTATGCAAGTGTACTAAGCCATGATTTGCAAGTTAATTGAGTTATGCATGTATACTAAGCCATGGTTTGCAAGTTTAACAAGTTATGCATGTTTATGCAAGATTTCTAAGTCATGGTTTGCAAGTTTAACAAGTTATGCATGTTTATGCAAGATTTCTAAGTCATGGTTTGCAAGTTTAACAAGTTATGCATGTTTATGCAAGATTTCTAAGTCATGGTTTGCAAGTTTAACAAGTTATGCATGTTTATGCAAGTTTACTAAGTCATGGTTTGCAAGTTTAACAAGTTATGCATGTTTATGCAAGTTCACCAAGTCATGATTTGCAAGTTTAACAAGCTATGCATATTTATGCAAGTTTAAAATGACAAGTTGTGCATGTTTGACAAGTTGTGCATGTTTGACAAGTTATGCATATTTATGCAAGTTCACTATGCCACGTTATGCATGTTTAATAAGTTATGCATGCTTATACAAGTTTAAAATGACAAGTTGTGCATGTTTGACAAGTTATGCATGTTTATGCAAGTTCCCTATGCCATGTTAGGCAAGTTTAACATGTTATGCATGTTTATGGCAATATGCAAGTTCACGATGCTAAGTTGTGCAAGTCTAACATGTTATGTGTGTTTGTTGTGATATGCAAGTCCATCATGTATGTTGTGCCAAGTTCCCTCTTACTATCCTTTATGCGTTATTACGAATATGTAAGCGATAGAATGACGTTGGGGGGTTTGGGTAAACTTAAAATACATGAAAATATAAGATTGGGAATTTACCTATTAAGTTAGGTCTACCCCTTGGGAATTTACCTATTAAGTTAGGTCTACCCAAGTAATTGTTGACTTGTAATTATGTTCTAAAATAAAGTGGACATGACACTTAGAAAACATAAGTGTGGCCAACTCGAGGTTGGGTTGAGTTTGTAGCATAATTCTACCCGGAACCGACCGGCTTAACTAGTGGCTACAAACAATAAGACCCAATGTGAGAAGTTGGTCATGGGGGTGCCAAGACCCGAGGTTAGACCAAGTTGTGGTGTAAAGCTACCCGGACCCGCCCGGCCTAAATAGTAACCACAACAAGGTCTAATGTGAGAGGCTAAGGTGCATTAAATTAATTAATGCCTCATGATTAGGGTTAAGTCAGGGTCCACTAATACTTAACCAACTTGGGGATTAGAGGGATTGAAATGGGGTAAAGTGTGAACTATTGGTTACACTTAACCAGTTTAATCCAATTGGGGGGTCGAGGGATTAGAATGGGGTTAAGTTACACTTAACCAATTTAATCCGTGATTAGTGAAGGGTTAAATCGCACTTAACTCTCTTAGAAAACCCTAGCAGCGTGGTCTGTTCCAGCAGTAATCCCAGTTTGGTATCACCACAACCCTACAGCTAGGTTAGGGCGGGGCACGATTACTGGACTGATGTAAGCGACCAAAGCGACGGCTGAGTGGTACAGCGGTGCGGGTCCGGCGGGCTACGGACGTGCACGTAGTCCGATGTTGGACAAACTCGAGGCACGGGTACCAGTAGGCTTAGACTGTGCATTATTGCTTAAGTGTCTGGGGTTGACACCCGAGGGCTTGATACACCCAAAGGTGGACCCAGCACAGTCTAACTACATCCATGTGGGCCGTATAGACACCAACACTTGACGTGTTAGGTTTATAGGGAGCCGATCGACTAGACCGTTGGGCTGGACCTTGTATTAAGGTCACCTCATGTTATTGGGCCAAAGCTTGGGCCAAGGGATCAATATCTGTTATGTTGGTTTGCTAGTACACCGTGGTGCAAAACTTAACCATGTTTATGCGATGACACCTCTATCTATCTTGTAGTTAATTTACCATGCCAGTATGTTGTTATCTATGATCATCTCAGTTTCCATCATGATGTTAACTTTATTAGTTTATAGACTGATCGTAGCAGGGCTTACTCAGTCTTTTTGACTGACCTGTTTTCTTTCGCCTCTTTTCTTCCGTTCCCCCCCCCCCCCCCAGGTCCTCAGGGAGGGAATACAGGAGCCTAGCTTGGATCTTGCTGCTTTCTTGGATAGCTCATGTATGCTTTGGACTTGAGCTCGCTATGGTTTCTTCCACTTTGGGGATAGCTACTTTTATGTTTTCTTTTTCAGTTTCAGATGATGTTATTTCATGTACTAGACTTGTTTATTTGGGAAATTGACATTTTGATGTACCAGACTTGTGTTTTTGAAATGGTTTAAGAATCTTCCGCTGTTTTATCTATCTACTTACTCTGTTTATTTACATATATATATATATATATGTCATGTCCTGCCTTGCTATATCATTATGCATGTTTACCTTGTTTTAAAAACGCCCCGCCAAAGTCAGAGTCGCTTGAGAGAGCCACCCTGGCGGAGGTGGGGTGTTACACCCTCCTACTGATTCAAGCATGTTTATTTAACGGTTAAGTTTGTGGTCCTATATATATTAATATTACCCACCTACCCAAGATGTACTTAACCCTCCCACTGACCAAGCATGTTTTACTTAACCCTATCTTTAGTTCATATTCATACAATCCCTTATGGATTAGATTAGGTTAAGTAGCTTGATTCACTACCATGTCCATTTATGGTTTATAATGGGCTAGACCTCCCACATTAGGCCTACAACATGTGGATGATGGATATGCCAGTCGGGTCTGGGCAGTCTTATTCCACAGTTGGGCCTAACCTCGTGTCTTAGCCCGATTCGCATTCTCGTACTTAGACCTCCCACATTAGGTTCAACAATAGTGGCTGCTGGATATGCCGGTCGAGTCCGGGCAGACTTCCACCACTAATGTAACCTAACCTCATGTCATAAGTACAATTACAATTCCTAATTGTAATTACTAAACATTTCATTTTTAATTAATCAATCAATTAATTAAACCTTTCCCTTTTTGGGTGAATACATATTTTTCCCAATAATTTGAATTACATGTCCATAAATGTTCATATTGAAATTATGCCATTTTTAATTAATTTACCAATTAATTAATCCTTTCCTTTTATAGGTGTCAACACCTATTTTTCCCAATAATTTGAATTATATGTCCATAACTGTTCATATTCAAATTATGCTATTTTTAATTAATTTACCAATTAATTAATCCTTTCCTTTTATAGGTGACAATACCTATTTTTTCCAGTAATTTGAATTACACGTCCATAAATGTTCATATTCAAATTATGCCATTTTTAACCCTTTTTCCCCCGTTCCTTAACTAACGTATTCGCACGTATTTTGATGACACCTAGGCTATACAGTAGCCTAGGCATAGTAAAATGGAATATGACAAAAGTGACAATTTCAACATAACTTGGCATAAGCATAACTAGCATGATAACATAAGCATAACTAATTTGATAACAAGATGATTGGACATGTGATTAACATCAAAATAAGGTGTACATAAGACTAATGACTGGTGGTAGTTACTACGATGTCATAGCAACATAATGAGATCTAATTTAACCCTTTTAGGTGTCCAATTATTTAGATCTGACATAATTAGGATAACATGGCACATGTTTAGACCTATAAATGGTTTCACATGTCAAGCCTACAACATATTTAGACTGTCACAATATAACAGGTGATAGGTGAATTTCATAAGAAACTAGATCTAGCAAATGTTAAAGTTATCCAATTTAATAAGTATATATTCTCCATAACATGGTTACAAGTCAAGATCTACATAGGCAACATAATAGAAAAACTACAATCGTATTAGATCTAGGAAAATAGATCTTCCATGACATAGAATAGGATTTAATACTTGCATAAAATCATACTTTACAACATACCCAAGTCATAGTCTTTCACAATTAACATTTAATTATCTAAACCTAAAAACAACTAGAAAATCACAGTGTTAGGTTTAGAGAATTGAGAAGGAACGGATCTGAATTCTGAATTTGATTAGCTAAACCGTTGCTGTAGAATTTGATTCTGTTTCAATTTCCTACCCAACTGCAAATGGCCTTCATGATCTCCAATGAAGAAAATAGGAGAATAGGGGACCATGTTTATAGCCTAGAACCAATGAACAGACCCAGAATCAAGTCCAGGTTCATAAACGAATTTAGTCCACATCTGTCCGGGGGGTCGACACCCATGTCGACACTCCTATAAGGGGTCGACACCCCCTAGGGGAGGTCGACACCTACGAGCAGGAATTTTCCCGCTCAGCTCGCTTTGGCCCAATTTTGATTATTGAAGGTTCTGGAATTTATTTTATATATTTATTTATTTATATTGTGCATAAACAACTTCGAACCCTCATAAATTTTTCATACGGTGTCCGTTTTACGCAAACCAAATGTTGTATTCTGACCAGAATTTCGAGACAACGCTGTAACGACCCGGATTCTACGCATCATAGGATCGTAGAATATTTATTTCTTTCACATATGAAGTTGTATGGTCATGTAACTTTGGGAGACGACTATTGTGGTAATTTCCCATGTTCATGATTTTTGTTGATTTTTAAATGACCATTTTACCCCTAGTTGGTACTGTTTTGGCCATAACTTTTGACTGGAAAGGAATTTTGACCTGAAACCACTTCCATTGGCTCTGGATAATAGTTTACAATTCTGTAGAGTGGTCACATTAGCCAAACGGACTCACCGTTTGGGAGATATGGCTGAAACAAGTTTCAGATAGTGGAAAACAGCTTAATTGGGCTTAACCGGGTGACTAACAGCTAGGCCCAATGGGGGATTTCGGGATTAGGGTCATGAGGAGGCTGAAATCAGTTTGAGAACAATTTTATCCTCATTTTCCAGCCGCCACTTTCATTCTTGAACCCTAACAATGGCCGCCAACATCTAGAAACATCCCCAAATCACTTTCTAATCAAGTTTTGGCTTATTCTACATCAAATTAAGGAGAGAAAACACGAAAGCAAGGTTAGAGCTGCTGTTAGACATTAGTATTCACCCAAATCAGCGAGGTTTCAATTCTGAGAATTTTATTTGTGGCCAAAGTGAGTGATTTGCATAGTTTTTACACTAATTACGGTTAATTAAGGGTAATTTGTGAAGATTAGTGAATTTGTACACTAATAATTCTAGAAAAATATCTATAAATTCGAAAATAATATTTTATGCCCCTGGTAGAAATTTAGTTTAATTTGGTTAAGTTTTGTTAACCCTAGGATTAGTTTTGCTTAAACATGCTTAATGGAAAATATGGGGTTTTGGGTATATTTGATCCATTTTGACATGTAAATTCATTGTTTTGGTGTTTGTGGTTAGTTTGCTATGTTGCTATGACTGTTTGGAATGATTTGTGGTTGATTAGAATAGTTAGGTTGGTCGAAAACGTCGTTGAATGGCGTAAACAAGTTGCTGGAAAAGTTGCAGAAAGTTGTGCAGGGTTTCGGATCGGATCGGGTATGGGATCGGATCGGGTAGGAGAGCTGGGAAAGGAATCCGACCCGAACTGGAATCTGGCACAAAAGAAGTTTGGCAAGAAGGAAGGCCATTGCTTAGAGTTGGAGTTGGACAGAGGATCGGATCGGAGCTATGGAGCAGGATCAGATCGGAGTAGCCTAGGGAGCGGGAACGGATCGGAGCTATGGAGCAGGATCGGATCGGAGTAGGCTAGGGAGCGGGATCAGATCGAAGTAGGCAAGCAAGGGGGGATCGGATAGGAGCAGGCAAGCTGGAGCAGGAGGGACGAACCGAACCGAATGGAGCGTGGCACCCGAACCGAACCGAATTGGGAGCCTGGAGATGATTTATCCGAACCGAACCGACTGAAACAGATTGGGCCAAGCCGAATTGAACTTCCATCTCTTCTACGCGACGACTCTTTTGAAGACAAACTCCAATTCGATCAAAACTCAAGATGCAAAGGAGGTCCAAATGAGGAGCTTTGACTCAGGATCCAGTTGGGAACCAATGAGTGGGCTTCATGATTGGGCTTTGCTACGGGACGTGTGTCAAGGGGCTATCGATGTCTATGACTTTGGATTGCTATGTATGGGAGGTACGTGAACGGATTCAGGGCCACAGTGGCCTAGGTACGAATAAAGGACTATAGACCAATGAAGTGGGGTCATTTGTAAAGATTTGGTCATGACTCCATGTGGTAAGCTTAGTAGTAGCAGTAGTTGTACAAGTTGAACTCCGTCACTACTTCAATGGGTCTAGTGATCGACAGTGGTGGACATCATATGCTTTACGCACTGAGTGAGAGATGTGAGGATGGTTGTTATGCTTGATTTGCTTGCCATCATTGTGACATAAACACCCCACCCCCGTATTCTTTACACTATCTGTTGTGGCACCTTAGAGTATTGTACGGTATGTAGCGCTAACTCTTTGGTTGTAGGTCCAGGTTCAGGTATGGTTTAGTATACCTGTTATTGTTATGTTTAGATGCTTATCGCTCATACCAGACTTTTTGTCTGACCCAGAGTTTTATGTCTCTTCTTATTACTCTGGGTGCTCACACGAGCAGACTAGAGACAGGTTAGCTGGTGATGCACGGGTAGATGATCCGGAGACGAGCCGGAGGCTTCCACGTATGATATATATAGTATTCTCCCTGTGTTGTTGAAGACCACTGCTTGGGCATTAGTAGTGCACCTTCTTCTTTAGATTTCTTTTGTTTTAGAGACAGTAAATTTGGAAAGTTGTAATAAGTTGTATTTGGATTTCCGCTGCTCTGATGTTGATGTTGGTTTTAGTTATCAGCTTATGCACTGTCTCACCTGTTTTATGTCAAGTATGTTATTATTATATTTTACTCCATGCGCTGTGAGACATTCTACAGGTTCTCGATTAGTTCATTCCCTTCTTCCCTCTTCTTCTGACGACCGTTCCGTGCTAGTCGGGCATGGGTACAGCGCACTTTAGGAGGAAATGCCGTATGGTGCGGGGCGGGCCGTCACACTTGGTATCAGAGCTCTAGGTTGCGTAGTTAACCTAGGGAAAGACACTAGGGAGAGATAGTACGTATATGAGAGCGCGTATTTGTGATTAATTTGGTTTTCAAAAGCTATATATATACTATTAGTAGTATAAGAATGAAGTCGTACTGCACTAGCACCACTATGGGGTCGTTAATCGTTTCCCTTTTCAGATTGTCGATGAGTCGATATGCTAGAGGTGCTGGTAGGGGAGCCAATAATGGGAATGATGCTGACATGAGGACGATGTTTACTGACCTCGTGAGAGAGATGCTTAGAGATGTGCAGAGGGCAGCTCCTAATGGTGCTAATGGTGGTGGTCCAATAGTGCAGGCGCCGAGGGCCGACTTCGCCAAGCTGAATAAGGATTATACTAGTCTTGGTTGGAAGTCGTTCCACGGAACGGAGTCGGCTACGGATGTTCAGGATTGGTTGGATAGTTGCGAACGTATCTTCGAGGATCTGGGTACCGAGGATGCGATGAAGGGAAAGCTAGCGTCCCGTCAGCTGCAGAGGCGGGCAATGAATTGGTGGAATGCTATAAAGGCAGCTACTCCTAAAGATCAGATTACTTGGGAGCAGTTTAAAGTTCGCTTCAGCGAGAAGTTCATTCCAGCTGCTCAGAAGTCAGTGTTGTTTAAGAAATTCTTGGAGCTCAAGCAGAATGGCAGAGCTGTCTCGGAGTATATTGCTGAATTCGACACTTTGTCGAAGTATAGATTATCTCTTATTGATACTGCCGAGAAGAAGAATGAGAAATTCATAACTCGTTTGGATCAGTACTTAGGAGAAAGTCTTATTAACCACATCGATGAGACGTTTGAATCGATTGTGGGGAAAGCATTGAGATCAGAAAGTCTCTACCCTAAGCCGAAGACTGAGGTTGTATCAGCAGAGGAGCCAAAGCCACAAGCAAGTGGTGGGGGCGAGGGTGGTTCCCAGAATAAGAGGAAGCAGAATCAGACTAAGGATGGCCAGAAGAAAAAGAATAAGCAAGATGTTGAGTGCTTCAGCTGTGGTAAGAAGGGCCATTATGCTAGTAATTGTCGGGCCAAGCCAGCGGATAGGAAGTGCTTCAACTGTGGCCAAATGGGACATCACAAGGACAAGTGTCCGCAACCCCCTAAAGAAAAGCAAATGGTGAAAGCATATTCCCTTAATGTTATTCCTTCTTCGTCGAATGCCCCAACCGCGGCGGACAAGGGAAAGAATTTCGTCATTCAAGGTATGCTTTCTGTTTATGATGTTCCTGTTAGAGTTTTGTTTGATACCGGAGCTTCCAGTTCTTTCATATCTAGTGACCTGGTAGATAGGTTGGGATTGGATCCCGAGATTGTCGATAGACCTTTAGTAGTGACGAACCCAATTGGTGGTTCAACTAACATTAACATGATTTGTCGTATTGTGATGTTATCGAGTCATGGATGCATGTTTGTTTGTGATTGCTTTGTTTTGGGCTTTACTGGGTTTGGCGTTATTTTGGGAGTAGATTGGCTCCAAAGATACGGGGTGGTGGTAGACTGTGAGGGCTTTTTGGTGACAGCTAGAGCGGATGATGGGCGGAGGATAGTGTTTGGTGGTCTACCCAGTGAGGGGGTATTGGCTAGTTTTCTAAACTCCCTCGACATTCCGCATAGTGAGTTGTCAGGTTTGCCCATGGTTAGCCAGTATCCGGACGTTTTCGAAGAAGTGACCGGGCTTCCACCACATCGAGAGATTGAGTTCCGTATTGATTTGGTGAAAGATGCCAGACCTATAGTGATGCCACTTCGTCGTATGGCACCAAGGGAGCAGCGAGAGCTCGGGGTGCAAGTCACCGATCTTTTGAAGAAGGGGTTTATCAGAAGGAGTGTTTCTGAATGGGGAGCACCAGTTGTGTTTGCTACCAAGGCGGATGGTTCCCTTCGTTTGTGTGTAGACTACCGCGAGTAGAATAAAGTGACGAGGAAGAACAAGTATCCTCTACCGCGGATAGATGATTTGTTCGATCAGTTGAGTGGCGCGAGAGTATTTTCTCAATTGGATCTCGCGATAGGTTTTCATTAGCTTAGAGTGGAAGCTGAGAGTATAGCTAAAACGGCATTTCGGACGCCGTCCGGATTTTATGAGTGGTTGGTCATGCCATTCGAGCTGACCAATGCACAAGCATATTTTGTGGATCTTATGAATAGGATATTCAGAGATCAGTTGAATAAGTTTGTCCTTGTGTTCGTTGATGATATTTTGGTCTATTCGAGGACAGAGGAAGAACACAAGGAACATTTAAGAATAGTGATGGAAGTGTTGAGAAAACACCAATTGAAAGCAAAGTTTTCTAAGTGTCACTTCTGGACGAGGGAAGTGAGGTTCTTGGGTCATGTTGTTTCCGAGAATGGTATTGCCGTGGACCCTGCGAAGGTGGCTACGGTACAGGATTGGCCTACGCCCAAGAATACAACAGATGTAAGAAGTTTCTTGGGGTTAGCTGGATATTATCGTAAGTTTATCCAAGGTTTCTCCAAGATAGCAGCACCATTGACCCAGTTGACCAAGAAGAATCAAGCTTTTGTCTGGGATGGAAGGTGCGAGAATGCATTCAAGAGTCTAAAGGACAAGTTGACATGTGCACCAATGTTAGTCATTCCTAAGGGGAATGAAGAGATGACAGTATACACGGATGCCTGTGGTACCGGACTGGGTGCTGTATTGATGCAAGGCGGTAGGGTTGTAGCTTATGCAAGTCGGCAATTGAAACCGCACGAGAGAAGATACCCTACTCATGATTTGGAACTGGCAGCGATCGTGTTCGCGTTGAAGATGTGGAAACATTATCTCTTGGGAGAAAGATTCGAGTTGTTTACCGATCATAAATCATTAAAGTATCTCTTCTCCCAGAAGGATCTAAATCTCTGGCAACAAAGGTGGTTAGAATTCTTGGCTTTCTATGATTTTGACATCGCATATACACCAGGAAAGGGCAATGCGGTAGCCGATGCATTGAGTAGAAGACATGCCAGTTTGGGGGCTATGTTTCTTGAATGGAAGCAACTGGAGTACATCGCTGGGTATGATTTCAGACCGAAGTGCGAATTGGATCCAGAAATATTAGCAAGTTTGACGATCAGACCCACTTTGATTGAGCGGATCGGCTCTAGTCAGAGGGACGATCCTAACCTATTGGAAATCATCTCCAAGTTAGAGATGGGTATCGATGAGGAGATGAACAAGTATGGGCTTGATCGAGACGGATGGCTTAGAAAGAATGGAAAGCTTGTTGTACCCAATGTCAATGGATTGAGAGATGAAGTGCTTAGAGAATGTCATCACTCAAAACTGACTATACACCCCGGTGGTAATAAGATGTATCGAGACATGAGATAGACTTACTACTGGGAAGGGATGAAAAGAGATGTTGGAAAGTTTATATCCAAATGCATGAATTTCCAGCTAGTTAAAGCCGAGCACAAGAAGCCTAGTGGGTTGTTGCAACCATTAGAAATTCCCGAATGGAAATGGGAGCAAGTCTCGATGGATTTCATCGATGGTTTACCAAGGACTAGATCGGGACATGATGGCATTTGGGTAATTGTGGATCGATTGACTAAGAGTGCAAGATTTATACCAGTCAAATCGACCAGAACGGCAGCTAAGTTAGCAGAATTGTATATGAAGTGGGTAGTGAGATTTCATGGAGTACCTAAAAGCATTGTGAGTGACCGAGACCCGTTGTTCACTAGTGGGTTTTGGAAGAGCTTACAAGAGGCTCTAGGGTCAGAATTACATCTCAGTACCGCATATCATCCTCAGACTGACGGTCAGACGGAGAGAGTGAATCGTATTTTGGAAGATCTCTTGAGAGCTTGTATATTGGAATTTGGTGGATCATGGGATGACCATTTGCATCTAGTAGAGTTTGCATATAATAATAGCTACCAATCCAGTATCGGTATGGCTCCATATGAAGCTTTGTACGGAAGACCGTGCAACTCACCATCATGTTGGATAGAGACTGGCGAGAAGTTTATGCTTGGACCAGATGTGGTGAGGGATACTTCAGATAAGATCAAGATCATTCAACAACGAATGAAGGCTGCCTAAGATAGGCAGAAGAGTTATGCTGATAAGAGGAGAAGAGACTTAAATTTCTCCGCTGGCGATTTGGTATTTGTCAAGATTTCTCCGTTGAAGAGCGTGATACGATTTGGCAGGAGAGGCAAGTTGACACCAAGATTTGTTGGCCCATTCCCTGTTCTTGAACTAATCGGGAATTTGGCGTATAGAGTTGACTTACCAGAGAATATGGCGGGAGTTCACAACGTATTTCATGTTTCCCAACTGAGGAAGTTCGTTCACGACCCAGATATGACTATTTCACCTGATCAGTTAGAGGACTTCTAAGTAGAACCCGAGGCGGTTGGGAAACCCAAGCCGATCCGTATTGTCGAGCACGATATGAAGCAACTTCGAAGGAAGGTGGTGAAGCTAGTCAAGGTTCAGTGGGGCGAGAACGAGAAAGACTGTACTTGGGAGACCGAGGAGATTATTAGAAAGATGTATCCAGAACTCTTTGCCTAGTAAGATTTTAACTTCGATTTAGTTTTCTGCATGCTAGGGTAGGCTTGTTTGCTTATTTTGCATGTTTGATTGTTGTATGTGGCTGTTAGGCATGCGGGATCCTTTGTATGTTTTGGGTTAAGGAATTTCGGGGACGAAATTTCTTAAGGGGGAGGGGGGGGGGGGAGAGTGTAACGACCCGCATTCTACGGATCATAGGATCGTAGAATATTTATTTCTTTCACATATGAAGTTGTATGGTCATGTAACTTTGGGAGACGAATATTGCGGTCATTTCCCATGTTCATGATTTTTGTCGATTTTTAAATGACCATTTTACCCCTAGTTGTTACTGTTTTGGCCATAACTTTTAACTGTAAAGGAATTTTGACCTGAAACCACTTCCATTAGCTCTAGTTGATGGTTTACAATTCCGTATAGTGGTCACATTAGCCAAACGGACTCACCGTTTGGGAGATATGGCTGAAACAAGTTTCAGATAGTGGAAAACAGCTTAATTGGGCTTAACCGGGTGACTAACAGCTAGGCCCAATGGGGGATTTCGGGATTAGGGTCATGAGGAGGCTGAAATCAGTTAGAGAATGATTTTATCCTCATTTTCCAGCCGCCACTTTCATTCTTGAACCCTAAAAATGGCCGCCAACATCTAGAAACATCCCCAAATCACTTTATAATCAAGTTTTGGCTTATTCTACATCAAATTAAGGAGAGAAAACACGAAAGCAAGGTTAGAGTTGCTGTTAGATATCAGTATTCACCCAAATCAGCGAGGTTTCAGTTCTGAGAATTTTATTTGTGGCCAAGGTGAGTGATTTGCATAGTTTTTCCACTAATTACGGTTAATTAAGGGTAATTAGTGAAGATTAGTGAATTTGTACACTAATAAATTCTGGAAAAATATCTATAAATTCGAAAATAATATTTTATGCCCCTGGTAGAAATTTAGTTTAGTTTGGTTAAGTTTTGTTAACCCTAGGATTAGTTTTGCTTAAACATGCTTAAGGGAAAATATGGTGTTTTGGGTATATTTGATCCATTTTGACATGTAAATTCATTGTTTTGGTGTTTGTGTGTAAAGACCCGCAACTTCCCCGTAAAGGAAAGCGTCGGATAGTTCGAGAACAAACCACAACAGAACACATACAGAAGAACATTTCACTGTATATTACAACAATGCATCAGATTACAAGAATATACAGAGTATAAATGAATATACACAGAAATATCAGAGATTTAAATTACATTTAAATACATAGCAGCGGAAAAATAATACAATACACAACTAGAAGAGATATACGGATACAAAGCTTTCCGGATATCATTCCAGCTGTAAACCAGGATCCTGTGAATATAAATCTGCAAAACCAAAACTACTAGCTGCCCGTGTCGAAAATAAGGGCACCCAGAGTTTAGGTTAAAACAATAAACTCCAGGTCAGTCATGTGACTGGTGTGAGAACTAAAACAGTTAATCTTTATTTTAAAATTAGGTAAATCAAGGGACCACGCCGTATAACACGGAACGGGTTTCCTCCCAAGAATACCAGTGCATAAAACAAACCGCGCAATGCTAAATAAAGAAAAATGAAGCTGTTATAAGACCCAGGTCCTATCACACAATGCAACGCAAGCCGGGGGATAGGGTTTTTCCTTATAACAGCCAAAGAATGCTTGATACGTTTAAAACAAATCATTTGATACTATTATAAGTGCATAGTGTATAAACAACTTCAAATCATAAGTATCAATCATAGGCGGCATGAGCGTCCCATGCCACTATGTCGCCATATATAGGTTTACAAATAAAACCGCAAAGTCACGTATTTGGAAATTGGATTTCCATCTATGAACCGAGGCAAAAGATAGTCCTCAACCGATTCGAGACTGCCTAACCCGAGTCTCAGGATCAGAACGCATCGACCCTTGGAGCGACAGGGCCGGTCCACACGGAGTGGATTAAAAATGCCTGAGCACTACGTTTCGCCGCCCTTTGGGGCGTAAGCGAGCCAACTAAATGACTCCATCGGTTCGAGAACGACCGATCAATCCGAGGCGCCTCGCAACAGCAACAACCACATAATTCAAACTCGTCAGGGCGTGTAAAACCACTGACGCCACTTCTAGCTAGGAGGAAACGCAGGCCCTCCCTGAGGTCCGTCTCCCGTTTTTGGTTCATACCTGGTGTGAAACACGCGAGGTAAACGTTACACAAAGCTACGCCACAAAGGCCGTGCTTTGATCATCAACCACAAGACTTTGCTTTTCAACAGAAGCCTTGATCATTTGCATCTTAGCATGCCACACAGGCAAACCATCCTATGCAACCGATATCAGTCACACAGAATGAAATCCGATGTCAGACACACAGTCCATTTACAAGTCCGTTCTGGGTCTGAACGAAACCGGGGGCACCTAGTACCCCGCATATCCATCGATCTCCAAGTACGTCTGGACGATCCCTAACTGTTTCCATCTTCTTGGGTGTACAGCCCAATCAAGATCATCAGTTATCACCCAAACGACGTGAAGACCTCCGGTCTTCGACCATCGTCTTCATCTTCGACTTATCGTCGTATCAGTTATTCAGAATGGGATAAACCCGGTCTTTCCGAATAACTCGCGTATATTTTAAATAAGTGTTACACAAACACAACATACGCCTCATTCCAATTCATTAGTCACTAACCGTAAATTAATCAAGAGAATAATTCCCCAAATATTAACCCCGAAGGCCGAAACCAACATCAGATCAATATCCAGAAAACCATTCTGCTTGGCTAACCGCCAGTTAGTTTCTAAATTTCACATTCAAATCTAATTAAAGATTTAACTATCGCCTGCAGCAAAACTGGTGATACTCCATTCTCGATCTTTTCAATCTAATTAAAGATTCATTAAAACTCCACTTAGTTTTAATCTGTGACTGGGTTAAAGAATCCGTGTCATTTAAAACACGGTTCACGATAAACCCAAAGTCACATCCCATTAATTATCGGGTTAAAGAACAAGTGTTATTTAAAACACTGTTCACGATAAGCCCAAAAATCAATATCCATTCAATTCCAATTAAATATTATTTAATTGGTACACTTCATTAAATCTAAATCAAAAGATTTAATCTTTTCTCAGCTGGGTTCAAGAACAGTGTTAGTGAAGACACCATTCACGACAAACCCAAATCACATTCATTAATTATCGGGTTAAAGAACAAGTGTTATTTAAAACACTGTTCACGATAAACCCAAAAATCAATATCAATTCAATTCCAATTAAATACCATTTAATTGGTACACTTCATTAAATCTAAATAAAAAGATTTAATCTTTTCTCAACTGGGTTCAAGAACGGTGTTAGTGAAGACACCATTCACGACAAACCCAAATCACATTTGATATTCAATACAAGGCTCTGAATAGAAAATATATCGGCCTATATTCAATACCAAATTCTACGATTAACAAATGTCGTATTGGAAATAACGATATAAAAATATATCTTTCAAATTTCCATAACAACACCTGTATAATCACGAATTCCAACATCGAAATATTCCGAAGACAATTTCGATTCAAATCCACTCCAATGCAATCATTGGAAATTTTGGTTATTTTCAAAACCCTTTTCGAATTCAATTTATTTATTTAAAAATAAATAGAATTATAATTCTAGTTCAAAACTAGTTCATTTCGATAAAAATCTATTTTTATCCTTTCAAATATGGAGTTTTTCATCCCAAATCTTCACAAATCATTTCTGATGATTTTACATAAATTATTACTATTTTTAATAATTTTATCAAGGCCCGTACAGTCGATTTCCATCAACGGCCATCGAACTGCACTTACAGCGACCTTTTTCGAATTTGATTTGGACGTATCTCCAAATCCAACCGTTAGATTTCAAATTTCTAACCTTCTTTAGAAAGCTCTTTTCGATACGAACCCAACGGTTCCGGTTTTAGGAGAATCCGACGGTCGGATCTCCCGTAATGTCCGTTCGAAATAAATGGTCGAAATTCGCGAACTGCCGCGACGCGGCGCGTTCTATTCAGGCCATTATATTATATATAATATATATAATATATATTTCGTCGATTTCTATTTAAAACGAATTATATAAATAGTTTTGAATTCGTTTCAAAAACATTTTCAACTTCCATTTCAATTCAAATCAAAATTGAATTCTTCTTTATAAATTCGTTTCAAAATCCATTTCCATTCAATTCAAATTTCAATTCAATTTGAATTTATTTCACTTCGTTTTCAATTCAATTCGAATTCGTTTTCAATTCAATTCATTTCGAAATCGTTTTCAATTCAATTCATTTCGAAATCGTTTTCAATTCAATTCATTTCGAAATCGTTTTCAATTCAATTCATTTCGAAATCGTTTTCAATTCAATTCATTTTGAAATCGTTTTCAATTCAATTCATTTCGAAATCGTTCTCAATTCAATTCATTTCGAAATCGTTTTCAATTCAATTCATTTCGAAATCGTTTTCAATTCAATTCATTTCGAAATCGTTTTCAATTCAATTCATTTCAAAATATTCGATTTCGAAATCACGTTTCAATATTCATTTTAAAATGAATAAAATCGATATAAATATCGTTCACGTCAAGATGGCGTCAATCTAATCCTCACGGCTTCACATATTTCTATTTTCAAATATTCTATTTCAAATATTTCTATTTCAAATATTTCTATTTCAAATATTTCTATTTCAAATATTTCTATTTCAAATATTTCTTTTTTTCTCGAAACTGGAATGAGGCCCAATCAATTACCATATAATGTTAATTATATGGATTTTCTACAACACATGTATATATCAACAACGATGAATAATCAACCATCAACCAAAGTGCACTACACTGTATAAGCATCAAATATAGACATTTAACGCTTATAGCAGCTTGTCAATCAATCGATCGACATATTTAATAAATCAGGATGAGTGAACTTCAAATTTCATCCTAACACCCGTGTGGGGTTTCAAACAATCAAACACATATTTTATTTGTGCAGTTAGGCGATGTGTAAAATTTATCGACCCAATCAACGTCATTCAAATAGGTGTACATAAACAAACCGTCTGGTTTGTAAATGAATATTTATTTATTCACATTCACGTTAAAAATTATATTTTTAACGATAACACATTTTATTTTAACATATGAATTTATATTCAGTTCATTCGTTAAATAAAATGCTATTTTTATTTTTCTAACTTATTTTAGAAAATTTCGGCGGCATAACGGCACGATACTCGAAACGGGACAAGGCCTAGCCTTATCCCCGGTCTAGTGAAGGCCCACGCCATTCACACATCAATCAAATCAATTCGTTATGCAAACCACAAACTTTGGAGTAAGGGTCTAACCTAGCCTTACTCCTTCGCCTTATAACGGCGCACGTCTAATCCTAACCAATTTATCGATTCGATTTTTCACACCACAAACCACATTCAAACCAATATCACAATCAATCACCAAACAGTCAAACAAACAAGTCCATGGTCTGTGGACGGGTGTCGGGTGCTACTAAGCACCGTCTGCATCCTAGTATATATATAACTAGAAAAATAAATTGAAAGGTGAGAAATTCTCACTTATAGCTGTCCTAGCTCCACGGCTCTTCTTTTGCAGAAGTCTTCGTCGTTTCGCCTTTTTGTCACCTTCGTTGCTCGCTTTCACTACATATGTAAAAACCGAATTTTTACTTCGCTGTTCAATATTTAAAAATCGAATTTTTAGTTCAAAGTTCAATATATAAAAATCGAATTTTTAGTTCAAAGTTCAATATATAAAAATCAAATTTTTATTTCAAAGTTCAATATATAAAAATCGAATTTTTATTTCAAAGTTCAATATATAAAAATCGAATTTTTATTTCAAAGTTCAATATATAAAAATCGAATTTTTATTTCAAAGTTCAATATATAAAAATCGAATTTTTATTTCAAAGTTCAATATATAAAAATCGAATTTTTATTTCAAAGTTCAATATATAAAAATCGAATTTTTATTTCAAAGTTCAATATATAAAAATCGAATTTTTATTTCAAAGTTCAATATATAAAAATCGAATTTTTATTTCAAAGTTCAATATATAAAAATCGAATTTTTATTTCAAAGTTCAATATATAAAAATCGAATTTTTATTTCAAAGTTCAATATATAAAAATCGAATTTTTATTTCAAAGTTCAATATATAAAAATCGAATTTTTATTTCAAAGTTCAATATATAAAAATCGAATTTTTATTTCAAAGTTCAATATATAAAAATCGAATTTTTAGTTCGCTATTCAATATAAAAAAAATCGAATTTTTAGTTTGCTATTCAATATATAAAAATCTGATTACTACCTCGACTTTCGATAAATAAAAATATGATTTTTACTTTCGACTTTCGATATATAAAAAATATGATTTTTACTTTTGCTTTCAACATATAAAAATATGATTTCTACTTTTCTAAAAGAAATCAGTTTTATTCTTTTACAAAATCAGTTTTTATCTTTTTAAAGAAATCAGTTTTCACTTTTAAAACAATTCAGTTTTCACTTTTAAAACAATTCAGTTTTCTACCTTTCTAAAAGAAATCAGTTTTAATTTCTTTTTAAAATATCAGTTTTAAAATTCCTTAAAAGAAATCAGTTTTAAAAATTCTTTTATAAAAATCTGTTTTACACTTTTAAAACTTTCAGTTTTTATACTTTTAAAAATATTCAGTTTTTACTTTATAAAAATTTCTGTTTTCTATATTCTTTCAAAAATTCTGTTTTTATAATCTTTTAAAAATTTCTGTTTTTAAAATCTTTTAAAAATTTCTGTTTTAAAATCCTTTTAAAAATTCTATTTTAAAATTCTTTTAAAAATTTCTGTTTTAAACTTAATCAAAATTTCTGTTTTTAAAATCTTTTTAAAATTTCTGTTTTAAACTTAATCAAAATTTCTGTTTTTAAAATCTTTTTAAAATTTCTGTTTTAAACTTAATCAAAATTTCTGTTTTAAACTTAATCAAAATTTCTGTTTTAAACTTATCAAAATTTCTGTTTTAAACTTATAAAAAAAAAAATTCAGTTCTAAACTTTATAAAAATTCAGTTTTTTAATTCTTTTATAAAAAATCTGTTTTTAATTCTCAGTTTTTAAACCTAATTTTATAAATTCAGTTTTTAAATTACGTTTAAATAAAATAAAAATAAAATAATAAAAATAAAGGAAATACTTACAGGGGGGGAAAGAAGATCGGCGGCAGGGTTCGAACGGTGGTGTGGCTTCGTCGGTGCGGTCTCGAGGGGGGGGGCTGGCGATTTAGGTTTTAGGGTTTTTTTCTTTTTTTTTTTTTTTTTTTTTAATTTCGTCTGAATCGAAATGAAAAAGGGGGGGGCCAAGCGGGAGATAAGGAGGGAGGGAGGGAAATTAAAATATTATATTTTTTTTTTATTTAATTATTCAAAAAGTTGACTTTTACTTATGACCTCGAAACGAGGCCCACCGCCTGTCGTCCATAGCGTTTTACCCCCATTCCGAACACAATGGGATATGTATCGTACGCTGATTCGGCTGTTACAATCAGTTTCCGTTGAATTAACATTTAAATCACTATATTGAATTTTAAACGTACATTTCAAATTACCGGGGTCACATACTAACACGCAAAATTCCAGAAAAATATTTTCTAGCTTCGTATTGACGATACGGCCCTAACAAAACTAGTTTCGTCGAATTCCGAGACAGTTAGAAAAATGGCCAATTTCCAGTCGATTAAAATCAACTGAAACTGGTCAAACGCGTTTTCCTTTGCCACGCTCACGTATTGATTCAGAAAATTATGAAATTTTAAATCTAGCAATAACTTCACATCCCGGACCCAACAAAACTGGTTTCGTCGAAATCCGAGGTCGTTTGCAAAATGTTCATTTTTAAGGGCCTGAATTTCATAGCGACTATTCAGAATTTTCAACTGGACATATCTCTCAATTTTTAAAGTGAAATCTCAGTTTCTTACATCCGTTAGAAAGATATTATAAATTAGATCCTATCATTTTTGGTTTCACTAAAATCCGGATTATTTTGCACCCGGTACATTCAATTGAAGTTTGAAATCGAATTATCGAACTACCGCGCCATTTTCAATTCTATTTATAATTATATATAAATATTTATATTCTAACGACGACGTATATAAATATATACGTCGAATTCTATTCAAAAATAAATTTCTCGTCGATATTATTTAAAATAATCTATTTTATATAATCAAAATTCGCTAAAATTGCCAATTTAAAATTTTCAAACTGGCTCGCATTTTACGGGTTGTTACAATCTCCCCCACTTAAAACTTTTCGTCCCCGAAAAGGAACAAAGTCGAAAGTGGTTTGATTATTCAGCTCTACGTTCGATCTGGCTTCCATTCTCCAACTTTTCAGTTTCTGAGAATTTTCAAAATTTCAAAAATTTGGCTAACACCCTAAATTTTTGAAAAATTTCGCCATAACCTCCCCTGCACCGGGAGCATCGGGGAATTTCAAATAGCTTCCCCGGTCCTTCAGATCTCAAAAAGAAAAAGAAAAAGCCAAGCGGCTAGCCAATAGGCTCACAAAATCATCATCACCCAAACAAAACAGTAAATTATGTAGTAAACATGTACCTATTTGTCGGGCAAACAAATTTTATTCTCTGGCTCTAGCCTCCTTGCTATGACCTGTTCAATGTAAGATATGTATATGCAAGCAAATGCGACCAATTTTCAATATAATTCAATATTTGATACAGTTAGGCTAATTGGTTAAAAATTAGCAAACAAATAAACAAACGACACAAACATCAATCAATTAGTGAATTAGATTATCAAATTCATAATTTTGATACATATACAAAAATCAGATTTTTGATGCCAAATCACCACAATATATTCTAGCTATATATAAGTTTTGGTTCTCACACCAGCCTAATGGAAATATATAGAAAATCACACCTTCGAAACTCGAACATAAATGTTGATGATGCGATCGCTATCATCAATATCATCTCCGGGCGACTAGAATGTGATTCCATATCTATCCAGTATATTAAAACTTTGAATATACGTTTGCAAGGCGTATATGCAAATTCTTTATATACTGAATTGTCCAAAATCAATATAAATAAATAATCAAATACGAATAATTGATTTAAATTTTCAAAACAAAAATTGTTTTCATTTAAAAATATACTCTTCACACTCGTTCTAGGATACTACTGATCCTATCTCTAACGAGTCATTCCCATTGGATTTTACTAATCCAATATCTGATGAATTCTTTCGTATGGTTCTAATGAGTCTTGTTCTCTAAGCTTTGTAAACCAAAGCTCTGATACCACGTGTAAAGACCCGCAACTTCCCCGTAAAGGAAAGCGTCGGATAGTTCGAGAACAAACCACAACAGAACACATACAGAAGAACATTTCACTGTATATTACAACAATGCATCAGATTACAAGAATATACAGAGTATAAATGAATATACACAGAAATATCAGAGATTTAAATTACATTTAAATACATAGCAGCGGAAAAATAATACAATACACAACTAGAAGAGATATACGGATACAAAGCTTTCCGGATATCATTCCAGCTGTAAACCAGGATCCTGTGAATATAAATCTGCAAAACCAAAACTACTAGCTGCCCGTGTCGAAAATAAGGGCACCCAGAGTTTAGGTTAAAACAATAAACTCCAGGTCAGTCATGTGACTGGTGTGAGAACTAAAACAGTTAATCTTTATTTTAAAATTAGGTAAATCAAGGGACCACGCCGTATAACACGGAACGGGTTTCCTCCCAAGAATACCAGTGCATAAAACAAACCGCGCAATGCTAAATAAAGAAAAATGAAGCTGTTATAAGACCCAGGTCCTATCACACAATGCAACGCAAGCCGGGGGATAGGGTTTTTCCTTATAACAGCCAAAGAATGCTTGATACGTTTAAAACAAATCATTTGATACTATTATAAGTGCATAGTGTATAAACAACTTCAAATCATAAGTATCAATCATAGGCGGCATGAGCGTCCCATGCCACTATGTCGCCATATATAGGTTTACAAATAAAACCGCAAAGTCACGTATTTGGAAATTGGATTTCCATCTATGAACCGAGGCAAAAGATAGTCCTCAACCGATTCGAGACTGCCTAACCCGAGTCTCAGGATCAGAACGCATCGACCCTTGGAGCGACAGGGCCGGTCCACACGGAGTGGATTAAAAATGCCTGAGCACTACGTTTCGCCGCCCTTTGGGGCGTAAGCGAGCCAACTAAATGACTCCATCGGTTCGAGAACGACCGATCAATCCGAGGCGCCTCGCAACAGCAACAACCACATAAGTCAAACTCGTCAGGGCGTGTAAAACCACTGACGCCACTTCTAGCTAGGAGGAAACGCAGGCCCTCCCTGAGGTCCGTCTCCCGTTTTTGGTTCATACCTGGTGTGAAACACGCGAGGTAAACGTTACACAAAGCTACGCCACAAAGGCCGTGCTTTGATCATCAACCACAAGACTTTGCTTTTCAACAGAAGCCTTGATCATTTGCATCTTAGCATGCCACACAGGCAAACCATCCTATGCAACCGATATCAGTCACACAGAATGAAATCCGATGTCAGACACACAGTCCATTTACAAGTCCGTTCTGGGTCTGAACGAAACCGGGGGCACCTAGTACCCCGCATATCCATCGATCTCCAAGTACGTCTGGACGATCCCTAACTGTTTCCATCTTCTTGGGTGTACAGCCCAATCAAGATCATCAGTTATCACCCAAACGACGTGAAGACCTCCGGTCTTCGACCATCGTCTTCATCTTCGACTTATCGTCGTATCAGTTATTCAGAATGGGATAAACCCGGTCTTTCCGAATAACTCGCGTATATTTTAAATAAGTGTTACACAAACACAACATACGCCTCATTCCAATTCATTAGTCACTAACCGTAAATTAATCAAGAGAATAATTCCCCAAATATTAACCCCGAAGGCCGAAACCAACATCAGATCAATATCCAGAAAACCATTCTGCTTGGCTAACCGCCAGTTAGTTTCTAAATTTCACATTCAAATCTAATTAAAGATTTAACTATCGCCTGGAGCAAAACTGGTGATACTCCATTCTCGATCTTTTCAATCTAATTAAAGATTCATTAAAACTCCACTTAGTTTTAATCTGTGACTGGGTTAAAGAATCCGTGTCATTTAAAACACGGTTCACGATAAACCCAAAGTCACATCCCATTAATTATCGGGTTAAAGAACAAGTGTTATTTAAAACACTGTTCACGATAAGCCCAAAAATCAATATCCATTCAATTCCAATTAAATATTATTTAATTGGTACACTTCATTAAATCTAAATCAAAAGATTTAATCTTTTCTCAGCTGGGTTCAAGAACAGTGTTAGTGAAGACACCATTCACGACAAACCCAAATCACATTCATTAATTATCGGGTTAAAGAACAAGTGTTATTTAAAACACTGTTCACGATAAACCCAAAAATCAATATCAATTCAATTCCAATTAAATACCATTTAATTGGTACACTTCATTAAATCTAAATAAAAAGATTTAATCTTTTCTCAACTGGGTTCAAGAACGGTGTTAGTGAAGACACCATTCACGACAAACCCAAATCACATTTGATATTCAATACAAGGCTCTGAATAGAAAATATATCGGCCTATATTCAATACCAAATTCTACGATTAACAAATGTCGTATTGGAAATAACGATATAAAAATATATCTTTCAAATTTCCATAACAACACCTGTATAATCACGAATTCCAACATCGAAATATTCCGAAGACAATTTCGATTCAAATCCACTCCAATGCAATCATTGGAAATTTTGGTTATTTTCAAAACCCTTTTCGAATTCAATTTATTTATTTAAAAATAAATAGAATTATAATTCTAGTTCAAAACTAGTTCATTTCGATAAAAATCTATTTTTATCCTTTCAAATATGGAGTTTTTCATCCCAAATCTTCACAAATCATTTCTGATGATTTTACATAAATTATTACTATTTTTAATAATTTTATCAAGGCCCGTACAGTCGATTTCCATCAACGGCCATCGAACTGCACTTACAGCGACCTTTTTCGAATTTGATTTGGACGTATCTCCAAATCCAACCGTTAGATTTCAAATTTCTAACCTTCTTTAGAAAGCTCTTTTCGATACGAACCCAACGGTTCCGGTTTTAGGAGAATCCGACGGTCGGATCTCCCGTAATGTCCGTTCGAAATAAATGGTCGAAATTCGCGAACTGCCGCGACGCGGCGCGTTCTATTCAGGCCATTATATTATATATAATATATATAATATATATTTCGTCGATTTCTATTTAAAACGAATTATATAAATAGTTTTGAATTCGTTTCAAAAATATTTTCAACTTCCATTTCAATTCAAATCAAAATTGAATTCTTCTTTATAAATTCGTTTCAAAATCCATTTCCATTCAATTCAAATTTCAATTCAATTTGAATTTATTTCACTTCGTTTTCAATTCAATTCGAATTCGTTTTCAATTCAATTCATTTCGAAATCGTTTTCAATTCAATTCATTTCGAAATCGTTTTCAATTCAATTCATTTCGAAATCGTTTTCAATTCAATTCATTTCGAAATCGTTTTCAATTCAATTCATTTCGAAATCGTTTTCAATTCAATTCATTTCGAAATCGTTCTCAATTCAATTCATTTCGAAATCGTTTTCAATTCAATTCATTTCGAAATCGTTTTCAATTCAATTCATTTCGAAATCGTTTTCAATTCAATTCATTTCAAAATATTCGATTTCGAAATCACGTTTCAATATTCATTTTAAAATGAATAAAATCGATATAAATATCGTTCACGTCAAGATGGCGTCAATCTAATCCTCACGGCTTCACATATTTCTATTTTCAAATATTCTATTTCAAATATTTCTATTTCAAATATTTCTATTTCAAATATTTCTATTTCAAATATTTCTATTTCAAATATTTCATTTTTTCTCGAAACTGGAATGAGGCCCAATCAATTACCATATAATGTTAATTATATGGATTTTCTACAACACATGTATATATCAACAACGATGAATAATCAACCATCAACCAAAGTGCACTACACTGTATAAGCATCAAATATAGACATTTAACGCTTATAGCAGCTTGTCAATCAATCGATCGACATATTTAATAAATCAGGATGAGTGAACTTCAAATTTCATCCTAACACCCGTGTGGGGTTTCAAACAATCAAACACATATTTTATTTGTGCAGTTAGGCGATGTGTAAAATTTATCGACCCAATCAACGTCATTCAAATAGGTGTACATAAACAAACCGTCTGGTTTGTAAATGAATATTTATTTATTCACATTCACGTTAAAAATTATATTTTTAACGATAACACATTTTATTTTAACATATGAATTTATATTCAGTTCATTCGTTAAATAAAATGCTATTTTTATTTTTCTAACTTATTTTAGAAAATTTCGGCGGCATAACGGCACGATACTCGAAACGGGACAAGGCCTAGCCTTATCCCCGGTCTAGTGAAGGCCCACGCCATTCACACATCAATCAAATCAATTCGTTATGCAAACCACAAACTTTGGAGTAAGGGTCTAACCTAGCCTTACTCCTTCGCCTTATAACGGCGCACGTCTAATCCTAACCAATTTATCGATTCGATTTTTCACACCACAAACCACATTCAAACCAATATCACAATCAATCACCAAACAGTCAAACAAACAAGTCCATGGTCTGTGGACGGGTGTCGGGTGCTACTAAGCACCGTCTGCATCCTAGTATATATATAACTAGAAAAATAAATTGAAAGGTGAGAAATTCTCACTTATAGCTGTCCTAGCTCCACGGCTCTTCTTTTGCAGAAGTCTTCGTCGTTTCGCCTTTTTGTCACCTTCGTTGCTCGCTTTCACTACATATGTAAAAACCGAATTTTTACTTCGCTATTCAATATTTAAAAATCGAATTTTTAGTTCAAAGTTCAATATATAAAAATCGAATTTTTAGTTCAAAGTTCAATATATAAAAATCAAATTTTTATTTCAAAGTTCAATATATAAAAATCGAATTTTTATTTCAAAGTTCAATATATAAAAATCGAATTTTTATTTCAAAGTTCAATATATAAAAATCGAATTTTTATTTCAAAGTTCAATATATAAAAATCGAATTTTTATTTCAAAGTTCAATATATAAAAATCGAATTTTTATTTCAAAGTTCAATATATAAAAATCGAATTTTTATTTCAAAGTTCAATATATAAAAATCGAATTTTTATTTCAAAGTTCAATATATAAAAATCGAATTTTTATTTCAAAGTTCAATATATAAAAATCGAATTTTTATTTCAAAGTTCAATATATAAAAATCGAATTTTTATTTCAAAGTTCAATATATAAAAATCGAATTTTTATTTCAAAGTTCAATATATAAAAATCGAATTTTTATTTCAAAGTTCAATATATAAAAATCGAATTTTTATTTCAAAGTTCAATATATAAAAATCGAATTTTTAGTTCGCTATTCAATATAAAAAAAATCGAATTTTTAGTTTGCTATTCAATATATAAAAATCTGATTACTACCTCGACTTTCGATAAATAAAAATATGATTTTTACTTTCGACTTTCGATATATAAAAAATATGATTTTTACTTTTGCTTTCAACATATAAAAATATGATTTCTACTTTTCTAAAAGAAATCAGTTTTATTCTTTTACAAAATCAGTTTTTATCTTTTTAAAGAAATCAGTTTTCACTTTTAAAACAATTCAGTTTTCACTTTTAAAACAATTCAGTTTTCTACCTTTCTAAAAGAAATCAGTTTTAATTTCTTTTTAAAATATCAGTTTTAAAATTCCTTAAAAGAAATCAGTTTTAAAAATTCTTTTATAAAAATCTGTTTTACACTTTTAAAACTTTCAGTTTTTATACTTTTAAAAATATTCAGTTTTTACTTTATAAAAATTTCTGTTTTCTATATTCTTTCAAAAATTCTGTTTTTATAATCTTTTAAAAATTTCTGTTTTTAAAATCTTTTAAAAATTTCTGTTTTAAAATCCTTTTAAAAATTCTGTTTTAAAATTCTTTTAAAAATTTCTGTTTTAAACTTAATCAAAATTTCTGTTTTTAAAATCTTTTTAAAATTTCTGTTTTAAACTTAATCAAAATTTCTGTTTTTAAAATCTTTTTAAAATTTCTGTTTTAAACTTAATCAAAATTTCTGTTTTAAACTTAATCAAAATTTCTGTTTTAAACTTATCAAAATTTCTGTTTTAAACTTATAAAAAAAAAAATTCAGTTCTAAACTTTATAAAAATTCAGTTTTTTAATTCTTTTATAAAAAATCTGTTTTTAATTCTCAGTTTTTAAACCTAATTTTATAAATTCAGTTTTTAAATTACGTTTAAATAAAATAAAAATAAAATAATAAAAATAAAGGAAATACTTACAGGGGGGGAAAGAAGATCGGCGGCAGGGTTCGAACGGTGGTGTGGCTTCGTCGGTGCGGTCTCGAGGGGGGGGGGCTGGCGATTTAGGTTTTAGGGTTTTTTTCTTTTTGTTTTTTGTTTTTTTTTTTAATTTCGTCTGAATCGAAATGAAAAAGGGGGGGCCAAGCGGGAGATAAGGAGGGAGGGAGGGAAATTAAAATATTATATTATTTTTTTATTTAATTATTCAAAAAGTTGACTTTTACTTATGACCTCGAAACGAGGCCCACCGCCTGTCGTCCATAGCGTTTTACCCCCATTCCGAACACAATGGGATATGTATCGTACGCTGATTCGGCTGTTACAATCAGTTTCCGTTGAATTAACATTTAAATCACTATATTGAATTTTAAACGTACATTTCAAATTACCGGGGTCACATACTAACACGCAAAATTCCAGAAAAATATTTTCTAGCTTCGTATTGACGATACGGCCCTAACAAAACTAGTTTCGTCGAATTCCGAGACAGTTAGAAAAATGGCCAATTTCCAGTCGATTAAAATCAACTGAAACTGGTCAAACGCGTTTTCCTTTGCCACGCTCACGTATTGATTCAGAAAATTATGAAATTTTAAATCTAGCAATAACTTCACATCCCGGACCCAACAAAACTGGTTTCGTCGAAATCCGAGGTCGTTTGCAAAATGTTCATTTTTAAGGGCCTGAATTCCATAGCGACTATTCAGAATTTTCAACTGGACATATCTCTCAATTTTTAAAGTGAAATCTCAGTTTCTTACATCCGTTAGAAAGATATTATAAATTAGATCCTATCATTTTTGGTTTCACTAAAATCCGGATTATTTTGCACCCGGTACATTCAATTGAAGTTTGAAATCGAATTATCGAACTACCGCGCCATTTTCAATTCTATTTATAATTATATATAAATATTTATATTCTAACGACGACGTATATAAATATATACGTCGAATTCTATTCAAAAATAAATTTCTCGTCGATATTATTTAAAATAATCTATTTTATATAATCAAAATTCGCTAAAATTGCCAATTTAAAATTTTCAAACTGGCTCGCATTTTACGGGTTGTTACAATCTCCCCCACTTAAAACTTTTCGTCCCCGAAAAGGAACAAAGTCGAAAGTGGTTTGATTATTCAGCTCTACGTTCGATCTGGCTTCCATTCTCCAACTTTTCAGTTTCTGAGAATTTTCAAAATTTCAAAAATTTGGCTAACACCCTAAATTTTTGAAAAATTTCGCCATAACCTCCCCTGCACCGGGAGCATCGGGGAATTTCAAATAGCTTCCCCGGTCCTTCAGATCTCAAAAAGAAAAAGAAAAAGCCAAGCGGCTAGCCAATAGGCTCACAAAATCATCATCACCCAAACAAAACAGTAAATTATGTAGTAAACATGTACCTATTTGTCGGGCAAACAAATTTTATTCTCTGGCTCTAGCCTCCTTGCTATGACCTGTTCAATGTAAGATATGTATATGCAAGCAAATGCGACCAATTTTCAATATAATTCAATATTTGATACAGTTAGGCTAATTGGTTAAAAATTAGCAAACAAATAAACAAACGACACAAACATCAATCAATTAGTGAATTAGATTATCAAATTCATAATTTTGATACATATACAAAAATCAGATTTTTGATGCCAAATCACCACAATATATTCTAGCTATATATAAGTTTTGGTTCTCACACCAGCCTAATGGAAATATATAGAAAATCACACCTTCGAAACTCGAACATAAATGTTGATGATGCGATCGCTATCATCAATATCATCTCCGGGCGACTAGAATGTGATTCCATATCTATCCAGTATATTAAAACTTTGAATATACGTTTGCAAGGCGTATATGCAAATTCTTTATATACTGAATTGTCCAAAATCAATATAAATAAATAATCAAATACGAATAATTGATTTAAATTTTCAAAACAAAAATTGTTTTCATTTAAAAATATACTCTTCACACTTGTTCTAGGATACTACTGATCCTATCTCTAACGAGTCATTCCCATTGGATTTTACTAATCCAATATCTGATGAATTCTTTCGTATGGTTCTAATGAGTCTTGTTCTCTAAGCTTTGTAAACCAAAGCTCTGATACCACGTGTAAAGACCCGCAACTTCCCCGTAAAGGAAAGCGTCGGATAGTTCGAGAACAAACCACAACAGAACACATACAGAAGAACATTTCACTGTATATTACAACAATGCATCAGATTACAAGAATATACAGAGTATAAATGAATATACACAGAAATATCAGAGATTTAAATTACATTTAAATACATAGCAGCGGAAAAATAATACAATACACAACTAGAAGAGATATACGGATACAAAGCTTTCCGGATATCATTCCAGCTGTAAACCAGGATCCTGTGAATATAAATCTGCAAAACCAAAACTACTAGCTGCCCGTGTCGAAAATAAGGGCACCCAGAGTTTAGGTTAAAACAATAAACTCCAGGTCAGTCATGTGACTGGTGTGAGAACTAAAACAGTTAATCTTTATTTTAAAATTAGGTAAATCAAGGGACCACGCCGTATAACACGGAACGGGTTTCCTCCCAAGAATACCAGTGCATAAAACAAACCGCGCAATGCTAAATAAAGAAAAATGAAGCTGTTATAAGACCCAGGTCCTATCACACAATGCAACGCAAGCCGGGGGATAGGGTTTTTCCTTATAACAGCCAAAGAATGCTTGATACGTTTAAAACAAATCATTTGATACTATTATAAGTGCATAGTGTATAAACAACTTCAAATCATAAGTATCAATCATAGGCGGCATGAGCGTCCCATGCCACTATGTCGCCATATATAGGTTTACAAATAAAACCGCAAAGTCACGTATTTGGAAATTGGATTTCCATCTATGAACCGAGGCAAAAGATAGTCCTCAACCGATTCGAGACTGCCTAACCCGAGTCTCAGGATCAGAACGCATCGACCCTTGGAGCGACAGGGCCGGTCCACACGGAGTGGATTAAAAATGCCTGAGCACTACGTTTCGCCGCCCTTTGGGGCGTAAGCGAGCCAACTAAATGACTCCATCGGTTCGAGAACGACCGATCAATCCGAGGCGCCTCGCAACAGCAACAACCACATAAGTCAAACTCGTCAGGGCGTGTAAAACCACTGACGCCACTTCTAGCTAGGAGGAAACGCAGGCCCTCCCTGAGGTCCGTCTCCCGTTTTTGGTTCATACCTGGTGTGAAACACGCGAGGTAAACGTTACACAAAGCTACGCCACAAAGGCCGTGCTTTGATCATCAACCACAAGACTTTGCTTTTCAACAGAAGCCTTGATCATTTGCATCTTAGCATGCCACACAGGCAAACCATCCTATGCAACCGATATCAGTCACACAGAATGAAATCCGATGTCAGACACACAGTCCATTTACAAGTCCGTTCTGGGTCTGAACGAAACCGGGGGCACCTAGTACCCCGCATATCCATCGATCTCCAAGTACGTCTGGACGATCCCTAACTGTTTCCATCTTCTTGGGTGTACAGCCCAATCAAGATCATCAGTTATCACCCAAACGACGTGAAGACCTCCGGTCTTCGACCATCGTCTTCATCTTCGACTTATCGTCGTATCAGTTATTCAGAATGGGATAAACCCGGTCTTTCCGAATAACTCGCGTATATTTTAAATAAGTGTTACACAAACACAACATACGCCTCATTCCAATTCATTAGTCACTAACCGTAAATTAATCAAGAGAATAATTCCCCAAATATTAACCCCGAAGGCCGAAACCAACATCAGATCAATATCCAGAAAACCATTCTGCTTGGCTAACCGCCAGTTAGTTTCTAAATTTCACATTCAAATCTAATTAAAGATTTAACTATCGCCTGGAGCAAAACTGGTGATACTCCATTCTCGATCTTTTCAATCTAATTAAAGATTCATTAAAACTCCACTTAGTTTTAATCTGTGACTGGGTTAAAGAATCCGTGTCATTTAAAACACGGTTCACGATAAACCCAAAGTCACATCCCATTAATTATCGGGTTAAAGAACAAGTGTTATTTAAAACACTGTTCACGATAAGCCCAAAAATCAATATCCATTCAATTCCAATTAAATATTATTTAATTGGTACACTTCATTAAATCTAAATCAAAAGATTTAATCTTTTCTCAGCTGGGTTCAAGAACAGTGTTAGTGAAGACACCATTCACGACAAACCCAAATCACATTCATTAATTATCGGGTTAAAGAACAAGTGTTATTTAAAACACTGTTCACGATAAACCCAAAAATCAATATCAATTCAATTCCAATTAAATACCATTTAATTGGTACACTTCATTAAATCTAAATAAAAAGATTTAATCTTTTCTCAACTGGGTTCAAGAACGGTGTTAGTGAAGACACCATTCACGACAAACCCAAATCACATTTGATATTCAATACAAGGCTCTGAATAGAAAATATATCGGCCTATATTCAATACCAAATTCTACGATTAACAAATGTCGTATTGGAAATAACGATATAAAAATATATCTTTCAAATTTCCATAACAACACCTGTATAATCACGAATTCCAACATCGAAATATTCCGAAGACAATTTCGATTCAAATCCACTCCAATGCAATCATTGGAAATTTTGGTTATTTTCAAAACCCTTTTCGAATTCAATTTATTTATTTAAAAATAAATAGAATTATAATTCTAGTTCAAAACTAGTTCATTTCGATAAAAATCTATTTTTATCCTTTCAAATATGGAGTTTTTCATCCCAAATCTTCACAAATCATTTCTGATGATTTTACATAAATTATTACTATTTTTAATAATTTTATCAAGGCCCGTACAGTCGATTTCCATCAACGGCCATCGAACTGCACTTACAGCGACCTTTTTCGAATTTGATTTGGACGTATCTCCAAATCCAACCGTTAGATTTCAAATTTCTAACCTTCTTTAGAAAGCTCTTTTCGATACGAACCCAACGGTTCCGGTTTTAGGAGAATCCGACGGTCGGATCTCCCGTAATGTCCGTTCGAAATAAATGGTCGAAATTCGCGAACTGCCGCGACGCGGCGCGTTCTATTCAGGCCATTATATTATATATAATATATATAATATATATTTCGTCGATTTCTATTTAAAACGAATTATATAAATAGTTTTGAATTCGTTTCAAAAACATTTTCAACTTCCATTTCAATTCAAATCAAAATTGAATTCTTCTTTATAAATTCGTTTCAAAATCCATTTCCATTCAATTCAAATTTCAATTCAATTTGAATTTATTTCACTTCGTTTTCAATTCAATTCGAATTCGTTTTCAATTCAATTCATTTCGAAATCGTTTTCAATTCAATTCATTTCGAAATCGTTTTCAATTCAATTCATTTCGAAATCGTTTTCAATTCAATTCATTTCGAAATCGTTTTCAATTCAATTCATTTCGAAATCGTTTTCAATTCAATTCATTTCGAAATCGTTCTCAATTCAATTCATTTCGAAATCGTTTTCAATTCAATTCATTTCGAAATCGTTTTCAATTCAATTCATTTCGAAATCGTTTTCAATTCAATTCATTTCAAAATATTCGATTTCGAAATCACGTTTCAATATTCATTTTAAAATGAATAAAATCGATATAAATATCGTTCACGTCAAGATGGCGTCAATCTAATCCTCACGGCTTCACATATTTCTATTTTCAAATATTCTATTTCAAATATTTCTATTTCAAATATTTCTATTTCAAATATTTCTATTTCAAATATTTCTATTTCAAATATTTCTTTTTTTCTCGAAACTGGAATGAGGCCCAATCAATTACCATATAATGTTAATTATATGGATTTTCTACAACACATGTATATATCAACAACGATGAATAATCAACCATCAACCAAAGTGCACTACACTGTATAAGCATCAAATATAGACATTTAACGCTTATAGCAGCTTGTCAATCAATCGATCGACATATTTAATAAATCAGGATGAGTGAACTTCAAATTTCATCCTAACACCCGTGTGGGGTTTCAAACAATCAAACACATATTTTATTTGTGCAGTTAGGCGATGTGTAAAATTTATCGACCCAATCAACGTCATTCAAATAGGTGTACATAAACAAACCGTCTGGTTTGTAAATGAATATTTATTTATTCACATTCACGTTAAAAATTATATTTTTAACGATAACACATTTTATTTTAACATATGAATTTATATTCAGTTCATTCGTTAAATAAAATGCTATTTTTATTTTTCTAACTTATTTTAGAAAATTTCGGCGGCATAACGGCACGATACTCGAAACGGGACAAGGCCTAGCCTTATCCCCGGTCTAGTGAAGGCCCACGCCATTCACACATCAATCAAATCAATTCGTTATGCAAACCACAAACTTTGGAGTAAGGGTCTAACCTAGCCTTACTCCTTCGCCTTATAACGGCGCACGTCTAATCCTAACCAATTTATCGATTCGATTTTTCACACCACAAACCACATTCAAACCAATATCACAATCAATCACCAAACAGTCAAACAAACAAGTCCATGGTCTGTGGACGGGTGTCGGGTGCTACTAAGCACCGTCTGCATCCTAGTATATATATAACTAGAAAAATAAATTGAAAGGTGAGAAATTCTCACTTATAGCTGTCCTAGCTCCACGGCTCTTCTTTTGCAGAAGTCTTCGTCGTTTCGCCTTTTTGTCACCTTCGTTGCTCGCTTTCACTACATATGTAAAAACCGAATTTTTACTTCGCTATTCAATATTTAAAAATCGAATTTTTAGTTCAAAGTTCAATATATAAAAATCGAATTTTTAGTTCAAAGTTCAATATATAAAAATCGAATTTTTATTTCAAAGTTCAATATATAAAAATCGAATTTTTATTTCAAAGTTCAATATATAAAAATCGAATTTTTATTTCAAAGTTCAATATATAAAAATCGAATTTTTATTTCAAAGTTCAATATATAAAAATCGAATTTTTATTTCAAAGTTCAATATATAAAAATCGAATTTTTATTTCAAAGTTCAATATATAAAAATCGAATTTTTATTTCAAAGTTCAATATATAAAAATCGAATTTTTATTTCAAAGTTCAATATATAAAAATCGAATTTTTATTTCAAAGTTCAATATATAAAAATCGAATTTTTATTTCAAAGTTCAATATATAAAAATCGAATTTTTATTTCAAAGTTCAATATATAAAAATCGAATTTTTATTTCAAAGTTCAATATATAAAAATCGAATTTTTATTTCAAAGTTCAATATATAAAAATCGAATTTTTATTTCAAAGTTCAATATATAAAAATCGAATTTTTATTTCAAAGTTCAATATATAAAAATCGAATTTTTAGTTCGCTATTCAATATAAAAAAAATCGAATTTTTAGTTTGCTATTCAATATATAAAAATCTGATTACTACCTCGACTTTCGATAAATAAAAATATGATTTTTACTTTCGACTTTCGATATATAAAAAATATGATTTTTACTTTTGCTTTCAACATATAAAAATATGATTTCTACTTTTCTAAAAGAAATCAGTTTTATTCTTTTACAAAATCAGTTTTTATCTTTTTAAAGAAATCAGTTTTCACTTTTAAAACAATTCAGTTTTCACTTTTAAAACAATTCAGTTTTCTACCTTTCTAAAAGAAATCAGTTTTAATTTCTTTTTAAAATATCAGTTTTAAAATTCCTTAAAAGAAATCAGTTTTAAAAATTCTTTTATAAAAATCTGTTTTACACTTTTAAAACTTTCAGTTTTTATACTTTTAAAAATATTCAGTTTTTACTTTATAAAAATTTCTGTTTTCTATATTCTTTCAAAAATTCTGTTTTTATAATCTTTTAAAAATTTCTGTTTTTAAAATCTTTTAAAAATTTCTGTTTTAAAATCCTTTTAAAAATTCTGTTTTAAAATTCTTTTAAAAATTTCTGTTTTAAACTTAATCAAAATTTCTGTTTTTAAAATCTTTTTAAAATTTCTGTTTTAAACTTAATCAAAATTTCTGTTTTTAAAATCTTTTTAAAATTTCTGTTTTAAACTTAATCAAAATTTCTGTTTTAAACTTAATCAAAATTTCTGTTTTAAACTTATCAAAATTTCTGTTTTAAACTTATAAAAAAAAAAATTCAGTTCTAAACTTTATAAAAATTCAGTTTTTTAATTCTTTTATAAAAAATCTGTTTTTAATTCTCAGTTTTTAAACCTAATTTTATAAATTCAGTTTTTAAATTACGTTTAAATAAAATAAAAATAAAATAATAAAAATAAAGGAAATACTTACAGGGGGGGAAAGAAGATCGGCGGCAGGGTTCGAACGGTGGTGTGGCTTCGTCGGTGCGGTCTCGAGGGGGGGGGGGCTGGCGATTTAGGTTTTAGGGTTTTTTTCTTTTTTTTTTTTTTTTTTTTTTTAATTTCGTCTGAATCGAAATGAAAAAGGGGGGGGCCAAGCGGGAGATAAGGAGGGAGGGAGGGAAATTAAAATATTATATTTTTTTTTATTTAATTATTCAAAAAGTTGACTTTTACTTATGACCTCGAAACGAGGCCCACCGCCTGTCGTCCATAGCGTTTTACCCCCATTCCGAACACAATGGGATATGTATCGTACGCTGATTCGGCTGTTACAATCAGTTTCCGTTGAATTAACATTTAAATCACTATATTGAATTTTAAACGTACATTTCAAATTACCGGGGTCACATACTAACACGCAAAATTCCAGAAAAATATTTTCTAGCTTCGTATTGACGATACGGCCCTAACAAAACTAGTTTCGTCGAATTCCGAGACAGTTAGAAAAATGGCCAATTTCCAGTCGATTAAAATCAACTGAAACTGGTCAAACGCGTTTTCCTTTGCCACGCTCACGTATTGATTCAGAAAATTATGAAATTTTAAATCTAGCAATAACTTCACATCCCGGACCCAACAAAACTGGTTTCGTCGAAATCCGAGGTCGTTTGCAAAATGTTCATTTTTAAGGGCCTGAATTCCATAGCGACTATTCAGAATTTTCAACTGGACATATCTCTCAATTTTTAAAGTGAAATCTCAGTTTCTTACATCCGTTAGAAAGATATTATAAATTAGATCCTATCATTTTTGGTTTCACTAAAATCCGGATTATTTTGCACCCGGTACATTCAATTGAAGTTTGAAATCGAATTATCGAACTACCGCGCCATTTTCAATTCTATTTATAATTATATATAAATATTTATATTCTAACGACGACGTATATAAATATATACGTCGAATTCTATTCAAAAATAAATTTCTCGTCGATATTATTTAAAATAATCTATTTTATATAATCAAAATTCGCTAAAATTGCCAATTTAAAATTTTCAAACTGGCTCGCATTTTACGGGTTGTTACATTGTGGTTAGTTTGCTATGTTGCTATGACTGTTTGGAATGATTTGTGGTTGATTAGAATAGTTAGGTTGGTTGAAAAAGTCGTCGAATGGCGTAAACAAGTTGCTGGAAAAAGTTGCAGAAAGTTGTGCAGGGTTTCGGATCGAATCGGGTATGGGCTCGGATCGGGTAGGAGAGCTGGGCAAGGAATCCGACCCGAACTGGAATCTGGCACAAAAGAAGTTTGGCAAGAAGGAAGGTCATTGCTTAGAGTTGGAGTTGGACAGAGGATCGGATCGGAGCTATGGAGTAGGATCGGATCGCAGTAGGCTAGCGAGCGGGAACGGATCGGAGCTATGGAGCAGGATCGGATCGGAGTAGGCTAAGGAGCGGGATCGGATCCGAGTAGGAAAGCGAGGGGCGATCGGATCGGAGCAGGCAAGCTGGAGCAGGAGGGACGAACCGAACCAAATGAAGCGTGGCACCCGAACCGAACCGAATAGGGAGACTGGAGATGATTTATCCGAACCGAACCGAACCGACTGAAACAGATTGGGCCAAGCCGAATTGAACTTCCATCTCTTCTACGCGACGACTCTTTTGAAGACCAACTCCAATTCGATCAAAACCCGAGATGCAAAGGAGGTCCAAATGAGGAGCTTTGACTCAGGATCCAGTTGGGAACCAATGAGTGGGCTTCATGATTGGGCTTTGCTGTGGGACGTGTGTCAAGGGGCTATCGATGTCTATGACTTTGGATCGCTATATATGGGAGGTACGTGAACGGATTCAGGGCCACAATGACCTAGGTACGACTAAAGGGCTATAGACCAATGAAGTGGGGTCATTTGTAAAGATTTGGTCTTGACTCCATGTGGTAAGCTTGGTAGTAGCAGTAGTTGTACAAGTTGAACTCCGTCACTACTTCAATGGGTCTAGTGATCGACAGTGGTGGACATCGTATGCTTTACGCACTGAGTGAGAGATGTGAGGATGGTTGTTATGCTTGATTTGCTTGCCATCATTGTGACATACACACCCCACCCCCGTATTCTTTACACTATCTGTTGTGGCACCTTAGAGTATTGTACGGTATGTAGTGCTAACTCTTTGGTTGCAGGTCCAGGTTCAGGTATGGTTTAGTATACCTGTTATTGTTCTGTTTAGATGCCTATCGCTCATACTAGACTTTTTGTCTGACCTAGAGTTTTATGTCTCTTCTTATTACTCTGGGTGCTCACACGAGCAGACTAGAGATAGGTTAGCTAGTGATGCATGGGTAGATGATCCGGAGACGAGCAGGAGGCTTCCACGTATGATATATATATATATATAGTATTCTCCATGTGTTGTTGAAGACCACTGCATGGGCATTACTAGTGCACCTTCTACTTTAGCTTTCTTTTGTTTTAGAGACATTAAATTTGGAAAGTTGTAATAAGCTGTATTTGGATTTCCGCTGCTCTGATGTTGATGTTGGTTTTAGTTATCAGCTTATGCACTGTCTCACCTGTTTTATGTCAAGTATGTTATTATTATTTTTACTCCATGCGCTGTGAGACATTCTACAGGTTCTCGATTAGTTCATTCCCTTCTTCCCTCTTCTTCTGACGACCGTTCCGTGCTAGTCGGGCATGGGTACAGCGCACTTTAGGAGGACATGCCGGCTGGTGCGGGGCGGGCCGTCACAGACGCAATGGCATAGTCTGTTCCCTCTAATTCAGAATGTCAAATTAATTATTATTTAATTTATCCTCTTTTAATGTCGTTAAAATTTGGGGTGTTACATTCTCCCCTACTCAAAGGATTTCGTCCCCGAAATCTCTAAGTTGGGGAGAATGCATATACTACCATTCATCATCCATCAACTCATCCAACATCCATTGGCATCCACTGTCCTTAAAAGCCTCTAATGCTTATATGAATATATGCAGAAGTGTGTGTATATGTCCCAACACTAATGCGAAAATCAGGCGGTCTACTGATTTAGTTGACCTCCTTAATGCAATGTATGTTAGTGCTATGAATCCAAGATGTATGCAAATAAGCCTATTATAACATATAAGCTCTACATGCGTGCACACTCATTCGTCCAAATGCAACATCCATATGCTATTTTATCCATTTCCATCCATAAAAGAAAAGAAAATGCACACACATCCATATGAAGTATGAGAGTGATTGAGCCGATCTAGTGCCTAATGTGTGTGTATATGCGTCCACAGGCAACCACTAGCAAACACTTGCATCCACTTGCATCCATCAAACGTAACATGTCTCAAACACATGTTTACAATCATGAGACTTCCTACCTAAAGGTCAAAGATTCGATTGATATGTTATACTCAGATGATAGAAGTAAATGCGAATAAAAGATTTTGGAAGAGAAGTTAAGAACATTCCCTTGAAAGGGAAAGGGTACGAAGCATTAAAAAAAAATCTTTTCTTCGGTCTCCCAAGTTACATCTTCTTGATTGTCTCCCCACTGGAGCTTCACCAACTTGACTTCTTGTTTGCATAGCTTCTTAACCTCCGATCGAAGTATGCAAGTCGAAGTTCATCCAATCATTGCTTCCTTCTTTATTTTCACTTCCTTTTGCAAGTTTGGCCCCACTACCTCGAACTCTATACATTTTATCGCCACTTGGATGAATAGTCATCTTGGAATGATGGGCTTCCTCAAGGACTGTCTTCAGTAGGTTCCCCATCCTAATATGATTCACCTATCAAATCTCTTCTCAAATAGCCCCGCCACTTGCTTAACAAGTTCCCTCTTTTATTTAGGAGCTATATGGCGCACAGGTAATGCAACTGGCTTTGCATACGGAAATCAATCTCGCGCCTCGGGGGTAATCCCCGAACCTCGTCTAAGACATCAGGATACTCAAGGACTACTGGTGCCGATCGCAGATAATCGATAGACGCCTCAAGAGACTCTAGGAAATTAAGCATGACAGACCCTTGTGGGTCACAAGAAATTTCGAGGGTCCCCTCATAACAAGTTAAAGGCTTAATGACCCTCCTCTCACCGCCTAGAATGGCACCATATGTGGTAAGCCAACCCATCCCTAGAATCAACCCCTAGCCCATGAAACAAGATTTGTGTCGCACTCAAATTCGACACATAACACAGATATTCTCAAACCCCAAAAAATCACAGATAAATGAGCCGAACCACCAATGGGATTTGAGACAACAACGGGATCAACTACCATACTAGTAATTAAGTGCAGAGATTTAACTATAGAACTAGATACGAATGAATGAGAATGTGCCAGAATTGAAAAGAGTTCTAACCGGTTGATTGGAAAGAGAAATCAAAACCTTCCATGTAAACTTTCCTACCTCTATCTAGTGCACTAGCCACGAGAGCATTCGATTGCCCTCCAGAGGTTCCTTCCTTTGACATTGCCCTTGCTTCCTTGGGCATTACCTCAGAATAGTATCCAACCTCTCCACAAACGAAGCAAGCATTCTTCCTTTTCCTGCAGTCCTTGGCCAAGTGCCCCTCTCGCCCAAAACTATGGCACTTCCTCTTATCCTTAGCCTTGTCATTTTTTTGGCCCTTCTTCTGTTGTTGTTGCTATCCTTTCTTAGGCCATACCTTTTTCTCATCCTTGGGTTGTGCTCCTTAGCCCTAACTTCCTTATACTCCTTTTTACCCACGTTTGTGTAACAAGCTAACAAGTCTTTCGAAACTTGCCTCCATCACACGGAAATCCTTACGAAGCTCGAGAAAATTAACCGTAGGTGAAACAACTCCGGCTATGGATGGAGGTTAGGCACTTCATTACCTTTCGACATGTGCTAAACATGCCTACGACATCATGCCGGAATAGGGACGCCTTTCAAGAAGAATCGGTTCCCTAGACAAAAAGGTAAAAACGGATCAAGTGGAGAATCGAGAGATATTACATATGGCTTTAGGGAATATGTTTTTCAAAACAGGCTTTTATTTTGAAAATGCTTTCTTTTAAAACCTTTTTGAAAAATAATTTTCAAAATTTTTATCCAATCTGGTAACCTTCAGCTCTGATACCAAGTGTGACACCCCACGTCCGTTAATGTCACTCACAAAGGGAATGCTTTAAGTTTTGTGAAGCGTTTTAGTAAACATAATAGAAATGTTACAAGACAGATATAAATTTTTTGCAGAGGAATAAAAACATATTTTAGTAATCATAAAGCACGGTTACACCATACGTCTGAAAATACATAAACTTTGTTCATCATTAAAACTTATGTCTTGTACTTTAAATATCAAAGTACTATAATAAAGAAAGCATAATCCCCAAATCATAAGCCATAGTAGCGAAGATAGATCCTTGAGTAATACATCTAGAAGCTCTTAGAAAGATGATAGCAAAATCCTGACTAAGCCTGAGAATTCCCTCCCTTGAAAACCTGGGGGGAGGAACGGAAGAAAGAAGAAGAAACAAAAAGGTCAGACAACAAGTTTGGCGAGTCTAGTTACTTTTAGCTAGTAGATAAATAAAAGTAACATGACAGGCATATAAAGTGGATAAGAGAGATCAATACATAAATGGCAGGCATAACAAGGTAAACAAGACAACATGATAGATTAGATAGTGCTTCTTAATACTTTCTTTACTCTGCACCAATACTAGTATAACAGATATGTAATAGAATTACATATTCCCCAATTGCTTAACAAAAACAGAATGATCCCAACAGAAACATAATGGTAGTTTTAGGTGTACTCTAGTAACTAGTTTTAACCCAAACAGAAATGGTACCTAGACAGAAATAACGGATGTTAGCCCAGACAGAAACACGGGTACCCCATAGAAACAGACAGGACTAGATGTACCCTATTTAATACCCCCAATCGACTGTCTCCCTATTCTGTAGATACCCTGTGCTGGCCCCACAATAGGTGTATCACTCCCTAAAGTGGCAACCCGTCATTTTTCGGATGTGCACAACCATATATATTGATGTCATAGTGTCTTATCTTCCCTAGCAGGCCGAGTCATGCACGCACATGGCCCTGTTGGAATGTGCCGTCAACACCGCCTCCACATTTGGATCTCTTACAATCAGCTCAGTAAGCGTGCCCCACTCTGACCTAGTTCGATGTACCCGTTTGATACCTATTTAAGGGTTACTAACTGAAATGGGTCCCACACAAGATGATGCAAGCTATCCCCTTTGTCTTGCATCCCCACTACTAGGTTTTCCACTAGTTATGTTTACCTAACGATGACTTTAATTACATAACCCCGACATGTTAAGTTTGTGGGCCTATATATACAAATATTACCCACCAACCCAAGATGTACTTAACCCTCCTACTGATTCAAGCATGTTTATTTAACGGTTAAGTTTGTGGGCCTTTATATATTAATATTACCCAACTACCCAAGATGTACTTAACCCTCCCACTGATCCAAGCATGTTTTACTTAACCCTATCTTTAGTTCATATTCATACAACCCTTATGGATTAGATTAGGTTAAGTAGTCTAATTTATTACCATGTCGATTTATGGTTTATAATGGGTTAGACTTCCCACATTTGGCCTACAACATGTGGATGCTGGATATGCCGGTCGGGTCCGGGCAGTCTTATTCCATAGTTGGGCCTAACCTCATGTCTTAGCCCAAATCGTATCCTCGTACTTAGACCTCCCACATTACGTTCAACAATAGTGGTTGTTGGATATGTCGGTCGGGTCCGGGCAGACTTCCACCACTAATGTAACCTAACCTCGTGTCATAAGTACAATTACAATTCCTAATTGTAATTACTAAACATTTTATTTTTAATTAATCAATTAATTAAACCTTTCCCTTTTTGGGTGTCAATACATATTTTGCCCAATAATTTGAATTACATGTCCATAAATGTTCATATTCAAATTATGCCATTTTTAATTAATTTACCAATTAATTAATTCTTTCCTTTTATAGGTGTCAATACCTATTTTTCCCAATAATTTGAATTATATGTCCATAAATATTCATTTTCAAATTATGCCATTTTTAATTAATTTACCAATTAATTAATCCTTTCCTTTTATAAGTGACAATAACTATTTTCCAAATAATTTGACTTACATGTCCATAATGTTCATATTCAAATTATGCCATTTTTAACCCTTTTTCCCCCATTCCTTAACTAACGTATTTGCACGTATTTTGACAACACCAGGGCTATACGTTAGCCTAGGCATAGTAAAAGGTAATATGACATAAGTGACAATTTCAACATAACTTGGCATAAGCATAACTAGCATGATAACATAAGCATAACTTATATGATAACAAGGTGATTGGACATGTGATTAACATCAAAATAATGTGTACGTAAGACTAATGAGTGGTAGCAGTTACTACGATGTCATAGCAACATAATGAGATCTAATTTAACCCTTTTAGGTGTCCAATTATTTAGATCTGACATAATTAGGATAACATGGCACAAGTTTAGATCTATAAATGGTTTCACATATTAAGCCTACAACATATTTAGACTGATCACAATATAACAGGTGAAAGGTGACTTTCATAAGAAACTAGATCTAGCAAATGTTACAATTATCCAATTTAATAAGTATATATTCACCGTAACATGGTTACAAATCAAGGTCTACATAGGCAACATAATAGAAAAACCACAATCGTATTAGATCTAGGAAAATAGATCTGCCATGACATAGAATAGGATTTAATACTTGCATAAAAATCATACTACCCAAGTCATAGTCTTTCACAATTAACTTTTAATTATCTAAACCTAAAAATAACTAGAAACTCACAGCGTTAGGTTTAGTGAATTAGAGGGAATGGATCTGAATTCTGAATTTGATTAGCTAAACCTTTGTTGTAGAATTTGATTCCGTTTCAGTTTGCAACTCGATGGCATATGGCCTCAATGATCTCCAATGAAGAAAATAGGAGAATAGGGGACCATATTTATAGCCTAGAACCAATGAACCAGACCCAGAATCAAGTCCAGGTTCATAAAACGAATTTTTCCCAGATCTGTCGGGGGGAAGGGGGAGGGGTCGACATGGGGTCGACACCCATGTCGACACCCCTTATAGGGGGGTCAACACCTATGTCAACACCCCCTAGGGGATCGACACCCACGAGCGGGAATTTTCCCGCTTAGCCCGCTTTGGCCCGATTTTGATTTTTGAATTGTTTTTGAAGGTTCTGGAATTTATTTTTTTATATATATATTTATCTTGTGCGTAAATAAACTTAGAACCCTCATAACTTTTCCATACGGTGTTCGTTTTACGCAAACCAAATGTCTTATTCTGACCAGAATTTCGAGATGGACGCAATGGCATAGTCCGTTCCCACTAATTTTGAATGTTAAATTAATTATTATTTAATTTACCCTCTTTTAATGTCGTTAAAATTTGGAGTGTTACAATACAGCTAGATCCAAAATTGATATTACTACTAAAAATTTGGACGTAAGGACTCAAGAACACTATTTGGGAGGATGTTACGGTATTATATATTCATCAATTCATTGAACTTGTTAGGTTTCATATTTTGAAATACAAGTATTTCTAATAAAACTGCTTTTAAGTAAACTAATTAAAAATACTTTTGAATGTCCATTGAACTTGTTAGGTTTCATATTTTGTTATCTCAGACTAAGTACCATATGGAGGACAAAATGAAGGACATTGTGCTAAGGTACGTTTATGGAAGGTGGAAGGATTTTAAAACAAAATTGGTTAGTGATTGGATTACGAAGACACCAAAACTTCCGGATGACCATAGAGAGCACTACGAGTTACACGATGGTATTTTACAAGGACAATGGGAAGAATTTAAGAAGAATTGCGAAACTAAGGAATTTAAGGTATATATATTCAATATTATATTACTGTTTTATAGGAAATTATATTACTGCGAATACTAGCTTGTTACTATTTTATAGGAAATTATATACTGTTTTATAGGAAATTTTGCAGAGAAAACTTTTTATCTAGATAAATTTTAAGTTTGTTATTTTGACTGTGATACAATTGCGGAGGCAAGTGAATTATAGTTTGAATTTTGAAAACTTATATGATTGACAGATAAGTTTATGACTAAACTATTATAGTTTGCCGAGAAAACTTATATAGTTTGACTGTGATGTAGATATATTGTGATAAAATTGCCGAGGAAAGTGATAAAATTACATACTGTAAAAAGCTGCAAGTAAAGAGTGAATAAACAAGTAGTCAAATACTGCAAAACTGTGACATGACCCAAACTTCCCCGCAAAGGAAAGCCCAGATTGATTTGAGAACACGACAAATCAGAACACAAACAGAAGAACATTTCATTGCTTATTACAACAATTTACATCAGAGTACAAGAATATGTAGAGTATGATTAAATATTACACACCAGAGTTTAAAATACATTACACAGCAGCGGAAAATAATACAAAACACAAACTAAAGAGATAAAAGGACACAGAGCTTTCCGAATATCGTTCCAGCTGTAAACCAGAATCCTGTGAACATAAATCTGCAAAACCAAAACTACTAGTTGCCGGTGTGGAAAATAGGGGCACCCAGAGTTTAGCTTAAAACAATAAACTCCAGGTCAGTCATGTGACTGGTGTGAGAACTAAATCAGTTATTTAAAACTTTACTTTATAAATAAGGTAAATCAAGGGACCACACCGTATAACACAGAACGGGTTCCCTCCCAAGAATACTGGTGCATAAAATGAACAACACAATGCTTTTTGGAAAAATGAAGCTATTATAAGACCCAGGTCCCATCACACAATGCAACGCAAGCCGGAGGATAGGGTTTTCCCTTAAAATAGCCAAACATGCTTGGTACGTTTAAAACAAATCATTTTGATACTATTATAAGTGCACTGTATATAAAACAATTTCAAATATAAATGTATCAATCATAGGCGGCATGGGTACCATCTATCATGTCGCTAATACCATGCTCTACAATCAAAACCGGAATGTCATGTATTGGAAATTGGATATTTGCCACGAATCGAGGCAAGGGATGTACTTCTCGCCGGCTTCGAGACACTCTAGCAAATACCTCACGATATCCTACAGTAGACCATTGGATCCTCCAAGGATGGTCCTCCCTTACGTTTGAGGATTAGTATTCCTGAACACACGTTTCCCAGTCCTATAAGACCTATATCCTTCATCTCCCACAGTAGCCGATATATCTGAGGCCCCTCGCATTCCAACAACCACAAAGGTAAAAATATATCAATGTCAGGGCTTGCAAAACCCCGACACCACCCATAGCTAGAAAGAAACGCTATGTCCTCCTTGGGTCCCTTATCCCGTTTTTAACTCATACCGAGGTGTGAGGATCGCGAATTAACGCTACACACAAAGCTATGATATATTAAAGCCGTGCTTTGATCATCAACCATAAGACTCTGATTTTGAATAGAAGCCTTGATCATCTGCATCTCAGCATACCACACAGGCAATTAACGTCGTGCGACTGATATATATCAATATATAACCTCTTAGCTCGTAAGTCTCAGAGAAGGGCGTTAAGCAAGAGAATAAATTCTCTGCTGCTAAACAGATATATATTTAATAGAAATCAATCAACACAGAATAAAGTACAATGTCAGACAGACATCCATTTACAAGTTCGTTTTGGGTCTGAACGAAACCAGAGGCACCTTATTCCTCGTATCAAATGTCCAATACAGGAGAGAGGTCCTCACATATCCGGTCGATATCCAAGTACATCTGAACGATCAACACTTATTACCTCGTCTTGGGTGTATAGCCCAATCAAGACATTAGTAATCATCCAAACGATGTGAAGACCTCCGGTCTTCAACCACTGTCTTCATCGTCGACATATCGTCGAATCAATTATTCAAGATAGGTATAAACCTGGCCTTTCCAAATAACTCACGTATATAATAAACAAGTGCTATAAAACACAACATACGCCTCATTCCAATTCTGAATATTCTTTTATTTAAATATTCATATCTTTAGGGATTGGTTCCCATTAATTTTTTCAAAGATAAATGCTTTTAAATTTATTCTTTAATCCTCCTTTGAATATCAATTCTAACCATATTAAGGTTTTTCAAACTAGTCGGGATTAACGCACCTTACCGAAGTAAACATTTATTTAATTTCCCAATCCCAACCTACTCATCCCATGGAGAAAAACTGGAATTACGGTGTTATCGGTAAATTGAATTACCATTTCCCGTCCAAATCTAATTAAAGATTTAACTATCGCATGGAGCAAAACTAGTGATACTCCACTCTCGATCATTTCCCAAATTGATAATTTAAATTATTAGTTCACATTTCAATCTAATTAAAGATTCATTAAAACTCCACTTAGTTTTAATCTTCCCAAAAATCAGTATTAATGATTATTTAACTTTGGAAACACAAACATGTCGCATCGACAATCTACACTGTACTATTGATTTCTGCCGATATATAACCTCTAAGCTCGTAAGTCTCCGAGAAGGGTGTTAAGCAAGAGAATAAATTCTCCGCCACCAAACAAATATATATCTAGCAGAGATCAACCATACATTTCGAAATACAATGACAGACATGTAATCCTGCCTTTAACTGGGTTAAAGAACTAATGTCATTTAAAACACAGTTCACGATAAACCCAAATCACATTCCATTAATTATGGAATCTTCACGGAAACAAATCAATATATATAATCGATATCAATTTCTGTATCCAACTAATAATATAAATGGAATAACGGCAAACCCTTTTAAATTCCATATGTATTAATAGTGTTCCTCCACAGAAGTTCACTTCGAATATTATCAATCGAATTCCATTCAATACCAATTTAATATATTAAATTGGAAAACATTACTTTGGAAAATTCCCATTAAACTTTAATAAAAAGATTTATAAATTCCAACCCATTTCACTGTAAATCGAGTTAAAAAACGAATGTCGTTAAAAACACAGTTCACAATAAATCCTATTCACATTCCATTTTCAATTCCAATTAATTGTTAATTAATTGAAAATTCTTCTTTAAATCTTGATTAAAAGATTTATTCTTTTCACACAGGATTTAAGAACAGTGTTACTGAAGACCCCATCCCATCAGTCTCTAACCGTAAATTAGTAAGAGAACAATTCCCTAAGTATTAATCCCGAAGGCCGAAACCAACATCAGATCAATGCCCAGAAAACAATTCAACTTAGCTAATCTCTAGTTAGTTTCTAATTGTCTTAACTTGAGACGACCCAAAATCCCGTTCTCACGGAAACAGGGTTATCTTTGGAATATAACACAGAAACAGATAATAGCAGAACAGAATTAAATAAATACACCAGATAAGAACAATAGAATATACTGGATAAAAGTAATCATCAGAGTTACACAGTATACAGGATCTTACTTAGTACAAATACAGTTCAGCTATACATAAATGTCTACAGCGGAAATAAACAAAATATGTACAATAGGAGCTGAACAGCATAAAAAGAAATAAATGATAGAATCCATCTTCAGCTCCAGCTATCCAGAAAAGAACCAGCTAAACCTGAATACAAGGCTTCCCATGTGGAAAAAGGGGCACCCGAGTTTGAGAGTGAAACAAACTACGAGTCAGTCATGGGACTGGTATGAGAAATCCACTCAACACATATATAATTGGCTAATCACAGGACCACGCCACTTTCGTGGAACGGGTTTACTCCATTGGATTGCCAGTGCTTTAAAACAAATCTTTCTTTTAAACATCGCTATGCTTTTTATAAAAATGAAGCCGTTATAAGACTCAGTTCCCATCACACAATGCAACGCAAACCGGAGGATAGAGTTTTACCTTATAACGGCCAAAATATGCTTGATACGAATAAAAACAAAGGCACTTGATATTATTGCTAGTGTTTATATGTTTTGAAAACAATTTCAAATCATAACTATCAATCATAGACGGCATGGGTACCATATATCATGTCGCCATATATATATACAATCAAAACCGCACGATGTCGTATTTGGAAATTGGATTTCCGTCATGAACCAAGGCAAAAGATAGTCCTTACCGAATTCGAGACGCACTAGCCCGTGTCTCAGGTACAGCCGCGACCATACCCTGGATCGTCAGGGCCGGTCCACACGAAGTGGATTATAATGCCTGAACAATGCGTTTCTCCACCCTTTGGGGTGTAAATGAGCCAACGAATGACTCCATCGGACCCGGATCGTCCGATCAAACCGAGGCGCCTCGCAACAGCAACAACCACATAGGTGAAAAGTATATAAATGTCAGGGCTGGTAGGTCACTGACACCACCCTAGCTAGAAAGAAAACGCACGTCCCCCCTGAGGTCCTGCTCCCGTTTCTGGTTCATACCGGGGTGTGAGGCTCGCGAATTCACGTTATACACAAGGCTACGCCACACAGGCGGTGCTTTGATGATCACCACAAGACTTTGCTTTTCAACAGAAGCCCTGATCACTGCATCTTAGCATGCCACACAGGCAATTCATGCCATGCGACTGATGTCCATCGATATACAACCTCTGAGCTCGTGCGTCTCAGAGAAGGGCGTTAAGCGAAAGAATAAATTCTCCGCCGCCAAACAGATGTATATTCAATAGAGATCAATCAACACGGAATAAAATCCAATGTCAGACACACAGTCCATTTACAAGTCCGTTCTGGGTCTGAACGAAACCAGAGGCACTAAATACCTCGCAAACCCATCGATCACCACGTTCGTCTGGACGATCACCACTCATTATCCATATTTCGGGATGCCTCCCGATCAGGACCTCGGTTACCATCCAAATGAGGTGAAGATATCCGGTCTTCGACCACCGTCTTTATCTTCGACTTTCAATCGTCGGTCAATTATTTGAAATGAGAATTAACTCGGCCTTCTTAAATAATTCACGTATATTTAGAATTTCAATTCAATTTATTTCAATGGTTAAATTATTCGACAACATCAATTTTGTTCTTTAATGTAATTTTCACACCAAACACATTCAACCATCAAATATCACATAAATCAAGCAAATTCAGTTTATTTCCATTCCATATCGCTTATGATATTTTATAACTATTTATCGCTATTTTTATTTATTTTAAAATAGCTAATTTATTCAAAACGACGCTTCGGGCCATAAAGCGGCCGTGGCGCTGTTTTTCTTCAGATTTGATTTACACATATCTGAAAATCTAACCGTTGGATCTTCACAAAATTTACATCATTAGAAAGGTCTTTTCAAAACGAATCCAATGGTTCCAGTTTCGGGAAAATCCGACGGTCGGATCTCCCGGTACAATCGTTTGAATTTTCGATTTCAAATTACGAACTGCAGCGTCGTTATTCGATTAAATATATAATTATATTTATATATATATAAATATAATCGCTTCTGGCGCTGTTTTTCTTCAGATTTGAATTAAACATTCCAGACAATCCAACCGTTAGATTTTTACAAGGTTGGTGTCGTTGGGAAGATATTTCCAAGGCGTACCCGACGGTTGAGGTTTCGGGAAAATCCAATGGTCGGATTTCCCGTACTAGTTGTTTGAAATCATGGTTTCAAAATACGAACTGCACGGCTTCGTTTCGTTTTAATTTTATTTATATTTATATATTTATATAAATATAGTTCATTCAATGATTTCCATATCGTTTTCACTTCAAATATTTTTCTAACACCTTAAAATTTTGGAAAATTTCGCCATAACCTCCCCTGCACCGGGAGCATCGGGAAATCGCAAATAGCTTTCCCGGTCCTTCTAATCTCAAAAAGAAAAAGAAAAAGCCAAGCGGCTAGCCAACAGGCTCATAAAATCATCACCCAAACAAAACAGTAAATGTGTACCTATTTGTCGGGCACAAAATTTTATTCCTCTTCTCTAGCCCCTTTGCTATAACCTGTTCAATAGATATGCATGTACATATATATACAGTTCTTATCATTTATCATTTTCTATTCAACTTCATATTTGATTTCTGTTTGGTTTAAAAACACCATTCATTCTAATGTTACATAAATAGGTGCAAATCATTTCATTAGTTAATTAATGAATATTTCAACTCATATATGTTTATTTTGAACAAGTGGCTATTTTTAACACTTCACATTTCAACGATTTATGCATACAATAAAAATGTGATTTTTATTGTAAAACAATTCATTTCAAAACACTATTTTTCTATATAGTTCAAGTTGGTGATAAAAATGGGATTTTTATCATAAAACAATTTCTTTTAAAACGAGATTATTTTACACAGTTCATATAGTCGATAAAAGGTGATTTTTATTATCAAACAATTTATTTCAAAATATGAATACCATTCAACACATGAATTTCTAATCAACGAATGAATATCAATTCAACACATGAATGTTTTCTATAGTTTCTATATATAGATAAAAATGTGGTTTTTATTATCAAACAATTTATTTCAAAATATGAATACCATTCAACACATGAATTTCTAATCAACGAATGAATATCAATTCAACACATGAATGTTTTCTATAGTTTCTATATATAGATAAAAATGTGGTTTTTATTATCAAACAATTTATTTCAAAATATGAATACCATTCAACACATGAATTTCTAATCAACGAATGAATATCAATTCAACACATGAATGTTTTCTATAGTTTCTATATATAGATAAAAATGTGGTTTTTATTATCAAACAATTTATTTCAAAATATGAATACCATTCAACACATGAATTTCTAATCAACGAATGAATATCAATTCAACACATGAATGTTTTCTATTCAATGAATAAATATAGTTTAAGCATATGAAAATAATTCAAACACACGAATATTATTCAAAATTTCGGCAGCATAACGGCAGGGTAGTTAAAACCGGGACCGTCCCTAGTACGGCTCCTCGCTCTACCTTAAAACCTCGCGGTTTTTGACAATGGGGTTCATGCATCTAGTTCGCACGCAGGCGGCATGTATATATTTATTTCATTTCCACAAACTAATCCTATGTGGTTTCAACCAAATATTTCTCAACCACAAATGGGTATTTTTCAACCACAATCAACCAATATCAATCACAAACAATCCCAAACAATCATTCGCTATCAATCAATTTTCACAACAATTTCAATCAATAAATATCGTCCATGGTTTGTGGACGAGGGGCGTAGATATATATATATATATATATATATATATATATATATATATATTATATAGCAATTCACTTTCATTTCAATCATATAAAATTATTTTTAAATCAGAAATCTCACCAATAGCTATCCAATACCACGACACTTCCTTTATAGAAATCTTCGCCAATCTCGCCTCCTGTCGCTTTCGTTGCCCGTATTCTCTACATATGTAAAAATCGAATTTTTACTTCGCCATTCAATATATAAAAATCTAATTTTTACTTCGCCATTCAATATATAAAAATCTAATTTTTTTTCTTCACAACTGCATCTTTTTAAAACAACTTCTATTTATATTTTGTTAAATTTGCATTTATATATATGTAATTATATTTTCAAAAACTGATTTTAATGCATTTAAATATATTTTCAAAACTGATTTTAATACATGTAAATATATTTTCAAAACTGTGCAAATTTTTATTTAAAAACTTCAGATTTTAAAACAATGTTTTTTTCGTTAATAACATTCGTTTAAAAAGATAATTAACTAAAATAACATCATCACCTTCTGCTGTGAACCCTCCTGGACACTGTCGAACCAAACAAGCCATCAAGGGTTTGCCGACCACCGCCGCCATGATCATCGTGGCGCTAATCAGAGACCACCACCTGAAAGCTGCCGCTCGCCTCTACCAACGCCGGGTCCGGCGCCCTACTCGCACCCCCGTAGCCTCCTAAAACCGAGTGCAAAAGTGCCTCCATTCAGCTCGAAAATCGAGCCAATCGTGCCATGAAAACTAATCTTAGCCATCGAGGCTATGGAGCTCGACGAGTTTAACCTTTCTGTCGTTGAGAGGTTGGTTTATAAATCACTGGACAGAGAATTGGGGGGGGGAAGCTCGTGAAATGGCGGTCGTCGGTTTCGTTGGTGAAAGGGTGGAGGCGGCTTCTGTTTGACCAGGAGATGTTTGACTTAGGTTTTGACCCACCTAGGGTTATATATTCAATTAATTATTATTATTTAACTCTAATTTTATTTATTTATCCGAACTCCAAACGAACTCCAACGACTATCGCCCCTAGCTAATTACCCTCATTCCGAACACAATGAAATAGGTTTCGTAGGCCATTTCGACTGTCACAGTCAGTTATTCTTCGAATTAAGTATAAAACATTTAATTTTCAAATTTGAACATACATTTTAATTTGTCGGGGCCACATACGAATCCCGAAAATTCTAGAAAAATATTTTCTAGCTTCGTATTGACGATACGGTCTCAACAAAACTGATTTCGTCGAATTCTGAGACCGTTTGAAAAATGGTCAATTTCCAGTCGATTAAAATCCACTGAAACTGGTCAAACGCGTTTTCCTTTGCCACGCTCACATATTGATTCGAAAAAAATATGAAATTTGAAACCTAGCAATAACTTCACATCCCGGACCTAACAAAAGTGGTTTCGTCGAAATCCGAGGTCGTTTGCAAAATGTCCATTCTTAAGGGCCTGAATTCCATAGCGACTATTCAGAATTTTCAACTGGACATATCTTTTGATTCCCGCTATAAAATTTCGATTTTTCAGATTCGTTAGAAAGGTATTCTCTAACAGATTTAAATATTTTTGGTTTCACTACAATCCGGATTGTTTTGCACCCGGTACATTCCGACAAAGTTTGAATTCAATTTTTGAAACTGACACGCCATTTCAGGCCTTGTTTATAATTATAATTAATTATATTCGTTTTCAATTGTCGATTCAAACTCAGTTTTCATCGCCATTATTTAAAATATTTATTTTAAATATTTAAAATTCATTATTTTAGCCAATTTAAAAATTTTAAATTGGTTCAGATTTTCTGGGTCGTTACAATCTCCCCCACTTAAAACTTTTCGTCCCCGAAAAGGAATAAAGTCGAAGGTGGTTTGATAAATTTACAATCACACAATACAACAACCAATTTGTTTCTAACCTTTCTAAAATATTCTGCTACTCATACTAGGATATTACTGATCCTATCTGTATGGAGTTACCCGTCCTAGAACACTACTGGTTCTATTTCTGACGAGTTCGTTCGAATGTTATATTCCAGAACTAAGCTTAACCAAAGCTCTGATACCACGTTGAGACGATAAAAGGTGATTTTTATTAAATTGGTTCAGATTTTCTGGGTCGTTACAACTCCCCCACTTAAAACTTTTCGTCCCCGAAAAGGAATAAAGTCGAAGGTGGTTTGATAAATCTACAATCACACAATACAACAACCAATTTGTTTCTAACCTTTCTAAAATATTCTGCTACTCATACTAGGATATTACTGATCCTATCTGTATGGAGTTACCCGTCCTAGAACACTACTGGTTCTATTTCTGACGAGTTCGTTCGAATGTTATATTCCAGAACTAAGCTTAACCAAAGCTCTGCTACCACGTTGAGACGACCCAAAATCCCGTTCTCACGGAAACAGGGTTATCTTTGGAATATAACACAGAAACAGATAATAGCAGAACAGAATTAAATAAATACACCAGATAAGAACAATAGAATATACTGGATAAAAGTAATCATCAGAGTTACACAGTATACAGGATCTTACTTAGTACAAATACAGTTCAGCTATACATAAATGTCTACAGCGGAAATAAACAAAATATGTACAATAGGAGCTGAATAGCATAAAAAGAAATAAATGATAGAATCTATCTTCAGCTCCAGCTATCCAGAAAAGAACCAGCTAAACCTGAATACAAGGCTGCCCGTGTGGAAAAAGGGGCACCCGAGTTTGAGAGTGAAACAAACTACGAGTCAGTCATGGGACTGGTATGAGAATTCCACTCAACACATGTATAATTGGCTAATCACAGGACCACGCCACTTTCGTGGAACGGGTTTACTCCATTGGATTGCCAGTGCTTTAAAACAAATCTTTCTTTTAAACATCTCTATGCTTTTTATAAAAATGAAGCCGTTATAAGACTCAGTTCCCATCACACAATGCAACGCAAACCGGAGGATAGAGTTTTACCTTATAACGGCCAAAATATGCTTGATACGAATAAAAACAAAGGCACTTGATATTATTGCTAGTGTTTATATGTTTTGAAAACAATTTCAAATCATAACTATCAATCATAGACGGCATGGGTACCATATATCATGTCGCCATATATATATACAATCAAAACCGCACGATGTCGTATTTGGAAATTGGATTTCCGTCATGAACCAAGGCAAAAGATAGTCCTTACCGAATTCGAGACGCTCTAGCCCGTGTCTCAGGTACAGCCGCGACCATACCCTGGATCGTCAGGGCCGGTCCACACGAAGTGGATTATAATGCCTGAACAATGCGTTTCTCCACCCTTTGGGGTGTAAATGAGCCAACGAATGACTCCATCGGACCCGGATCGTCCGATCAAACCGAGGCGCCTCGCAACAGCAACAACCACATAGGTGAAAAGTATATAAATGTCAGGGCTGGTAGGTCACTGACACCACCCTAGCTAGAAAGAAAACGCACGTCCCCCCTGAGGTCCTGCTCCCGTTTCTGGTTCATACCGGGGTGTGAGGCTCGCGAATTCACGTTATACACAAGGCTACGCCACACAGGCGGTGCTTTGATCATCACCACAAGACTTTGCTTTTCAACAGAAGCCCTGATCACTGCATCTTAGCATGCCACACAGGCAATTCATGCCATGCGACTGATGTCCATCGATATACAACCTCTAAGCTCGTGCGTCTCGGAGAAGGGCGTTAAGCGAAAGAATAAATTCTCCGCCGCCAAACAGATGTATATTCAATAGAGATCAATCAACACGGAATAAAATCCAATGTCAGACACACAGTCCATTTACAAGTCCGTTCTGGGTCTGAACGAAACCGGAGGCACTAAATACCTCGCAAACCCATCGATCACCACGTTCGTCTGGACGATCACCACTCATTATCCATATTTCGGGATGCCTCCCGATCAGGACCTCGGTTACCATCCAAACGAGGTGAAGATATCCGGTCTTCGACCACCGTCTTTATCTTCGACTTTCAATCGTCGGTCAATTATTTGAAATGAGAATTAACTCGGCCTTCTCAAATAATTCACGTATATTTAGAATTTCAATTCAATTTATTTCAATGGTTAAATTATTCGACAACATCAATTTTGTTCTTTAATGTAATTTTCACACCAAACACATTCAACCATCAAATATCACATAAATCAAGCAAATTCAGTTTATTTCCATTCCATATCGCTTATGATATTTTATAACTATTTATCGCTATTTTTATTTATTTTAAAATAGCTAATTTATTCAAAACGACGCTTCGGGCCATAAAGCGGCCGTGGCGCTGTTTTTCTTCAGATTTGATTTACACATATCTGAAAATCTAACCGTTGGATCTTCACAAAATTTACATCATTAGAAAGGTCTTTTCAAAACGAATCCAACGGTTCCAGTTTCGGGAAAATCCGACGGTCGGATCTCCCGGTACAATCGTTTGAATTTTCGATTTCAAATTACGAACTGCAGCGTCGTTATTCGATTAAATATATAATTATATTTATATATATATAAATATAATCGCTTCTGGCGCTGTTTTTCTTTAGATTTGAATTAAACATTCCAGACAATCCAATCGTTAGATTTTTACAAGGTTGGTGCCGTTGGGAAGATATTTCCAAGGCGTACCCGATGGTTGAGGTTTCGGGAAAATCCAATGGTCGGATTTCCCGTACTAGTTGTTTGAAATCATGGTTTCAAAATACGAACTGCACGGCTTCGTTTCGTTTTAATTTTATTTATATTTATATATTTATATAAATATAGTTCATTCAATGATTTCCATATCGTTTTCACTTCAAATATTTTTCTAACACCTTAAAATTTTGGAAAATTTCGCCATAACCTCCCCTGCACCGGGAGCATCGGGAAATCGCAAATAGCTTTCCCGGTCCTTCTAATCTCAAAAAGAAAAAGAAAAAGCCAAGCGGCTAGCCAACAGGCTCATAAAATCATCACCCAAACAAAACAGTAAATGTATACCTATTTGTCGGGCACAAAATTTTATTCCTCTTCTCTAGCCCCTTTGCTATAACCTGTTCAATAGATATGCATGTACATATATATACAGTTCTTATCATTTATCATTTTCTATTCAACTTCATATTTGATTTCTGTTTGGTTTAAAAACACCATTCATTATAATGTTACATAAATAGGTGCAAATCATTTCATTAGTTAATTAATGAATATTTCAACTCATATATGTTTATTTTGAACAAGTGGCTATTTTTAACACTTCACATTTCAACGATTTATGCATACAATAAAAATGTGATTTTTATTGTAAAACAATTCATTTCAAAATACTATTTTTCTATATAGTTCAAGTTGGTGATAAAAATGGGATTTTTATCATAAAACAATTTCTTTTAAAACGAGATTATTTTACACAGTTCATATAGTCGATAAAAGGTGATTTTTATTATCAAACAATTTATTTCAAAATATGAATACCATTCAACACATGAATTTCTAATCAACGAATGAATATCAATTCAACACATGAATGTTTTCTATAGTTTCTATATATAGATAAAAATGTGGTTTTTATTATCAAACAATTTATTTCAAAATATGAATACCATTCAACACATGAATTTCTAATCAACGAACGAATATTAATTCAACACATGAATGTTTTCTATAGTTTCTATATATAGATAAAAATGTGGTTTTTATTATCAAACAATTTATTTCAAAATATGAATACCATTCAACACATGAATTTCTAATCAACGAATGAATATCAATTCAACACATGAATGTTTTCTATAGTTTCTATATATAGATAAAAATGTGGTTTTTATTATCAAACAATTTATTTCAAAATATGAATACCATTCAACACATGAATTTCTAATCAACGAATGAATATCAATTCAACACATGAATGTTTTCTATTCAATGAATAAATATAGTTTAAGCATATGAAAATAATTCAAACACACGAATATTATTCAAAATTTCGGCAGCATAACGGCAGGGTAGTTAAAACCGGGACCGTCCCTAGTACGGCTCCTCGCTCTACCTTAAAACCTCGCGGTTTTTGACAATGGGGTTCATGCATCTAGTTCGCACGTAGGCGGCATGTATATATTTATTTCATTTCCACAAACTAATCCTATGTGGTTTCAACCAAATATTTCTCAACCATAAATGGGTATTTTTCAACCACAATCAACCAATATCAATCACAAACAATCCCAAACAATCATTCGCTATCAATCAATTTTCACAACAATTTCAATCAATAAATATCGTCCATGGTTTGTGGACGAGTCCGTAGATATATATATATATATATATATATATATATATATATATATATTATATATAGCAATTCACTTTCATTTCACACATATATAATTATTTTTAAATCAGAAATCTCACCAATAGCTATCCAATACCACGACACTTCCTTTATAGAAATCTTCGCCAATCTCGCCTCCTGTCGCTTTCGTTGCCCGTATTCTGTACATATGTAAAAATCGAATTTTTACTTCGCCATTCAATATATAAAAATCTAATTTTTACTTCGCCATTCAATATATAAAAATCTAATTTTTTTTCTTCACAACTGCATCTTTTTAAAACAACTTCTATTTATATTTTTTTGAATTTGCATTTATATATATGTAATTATATTTTCAAAAACTGATTTTAATGCATTTAAATATATTTTCAAAACTGATTTTAATACATGTAAATATATTTTCAAAACTGTGCAAATTTTTATTTAAAAACTTCAGATTTTAAAACAATGTTTTTCTCGTTAATAACATTCGTTTAAAAAGATAATTAACTAAAATAACATCATCACCTTCTGCTGTGAACCCTCCTGGACACCGTCGAACCAAACAAGCCATCAAGGGTTTGCCGACCACCGCCGCCATGATCATCGTGGCGCTAATCAGAGACCACCACCTGAAAGCTGGCGCTCGCCTCTACCAACGCCTGGTCCGGCGCCCTACTCGCACCCCCGTAGCCTCCTAAAACCGGGTGCAAAAGTGCCTCCATTCAGCTCGAAAATCGAGCCAATCGTGCCATGAAAATTAATCTTAGCCGTCGAGGCTATGGAGCTCGACGAGTTTAACCTTTCTGTCGTTGAGAGGTTGGTTTATAAATCACTGGACAGAGATTTGGGGGGGGGGGGGGGGAGGAATCTCGTGAAATGGCGGTCGTCGGTTTCGTTGGTGAAAGGGTGGAGGTGGCTTCTGTTTGACCAGGAGATGTTTGACTTAGGTTTTGACCCACCTAGGGTTATATATTCAATTAATTATTATTATTTAACTCTAATTTTATTTATTTATCCGAACTCCAAATGAACTCCAACGACTATCGCCCCTAGCTAATTACCCTCATTCCGAACACAATGAAATAGGTTTCGTAGGCCATTTCGACTGTTACAGTCAGTTATTCTTCGAATTAAAGTATAAAACATTTAATTTTCAAATTTGAACGTACATTTTAATTTGTCGGGGCCACATACGAATCCCGAAAATTCCAGAAAAATATTTTCTAGCTTCGTATTGACGATACGGTCTCAACAAAACTGATTTCATCGAATTCTGAGACCGTTTGAAAAATGGTCAATTTCCAGTCGATTAAAATCCACTGAAACTAGTCAAACGCGTTTTCCTTTGCCACGCTCACATATTGATTCGAAAAAAATATGAAATTTGAAACCTAGCAATAACTTCACATCCCGGACCCAACAAAAGTGGTTTCGTCGAAATCCGAGGTCTTTTGCAAAATGTCCATTCTTAAGGGCTTGAATTCCATAGCGACTATTCAAAATTTTCAACTGGACATATCTTTTGATTCCCGCTATGAAATTTCGATTTTTCAGATTCGTTAGAAAGGTATTCTCTAACAGATTTAAATATTTTTTGTTTCACTACAATCCGGATTGTTTTGCACCCGGTACAGTCCGACAAAGTTTGAATTCAATTTTTGAAACTGACACGCCATTTCAGGCCTTGTTTATAATTATAATTAATTATATTCGTTTTCAATTGTCGATTCAAACTCAGTTTTCATCGCCATTATTTAAAATATTTATTTTAAATATTTAAAATCCATTATTTTAGCCAATTTAAAAATTATAAATTGGTTCAGATTTTCTGGGTCGTTACATAACTTCAATGGGTTTAAGAACAGTATTATTAAAGATACCATTCACGACAAACCCAAAATCTCATTCCATTGTTAATCGGGTTAAAGAATAAGTGTTATTTAAAACACTGTTCACGATCAAACCAAAAACAAATTTGATATTAAATACAAGGCTCTGAATAGAATATATATCGGCTTATATTCAATATCAAATTCTGAAACCAACAAATATCGTATTGGGAATAACGATGTATATATATCTTCCAAATTCCTCTACAATGTCCGTATAATCACGGAATCTAATATCGAAATATTCCGAAGGTAATTTCGATTCAAATCCATTCCAATTCATATATTGGAAATTCTGGTTATTTTTAAAACCATTTCAAATCCAGTTTATTTATTCAAAAATATTTGATTTTTAATTCTAGTTCGTAACTAGTTCATATCGATAAAAATATATTTTTATCTTTGCAAACAAGGAATTTTTCATCTCAATTCTTTCCAAATCATTTATTATGATTCTACACAAATTATTGATATTTTTAATAATTTTATCAAGGCCCGTACAGTCGATTTCCATAAACGGTCCTCGAACTGCACTTACAACGACCTTTTCCAAATTTGATTTGGGCATAATTCCAAATCCAACCATTAGATTTCAAATCTCTTGTATTCATTTGAAAGCTCTTTCGATAAGAACCCAACGGTTTCGGGTTTAGGAGAATCCATGTAATAACCCGGAAATCTGAGCCAATTTAAAAATTTTATTTTGGCAATTTTAGTGAATTTTGAGTATTTAAAATGAATTATTTTAAATAATTACGACGAGAAATTTATTTTGAATAGAATTAGAACGTATATATTTATATACGTCGTCGTTAGAATATAAATATTTATTTATAATTATAAAAGGAATTGAAAATGGTGCGGTAGTTCGATAATTCGATTTCAAAGTTCAAATGGGTGTACAGGATTCAAATTAGACCGGATTTTAGCGAAACCAAAAATATTTGAATCTATTTGAGAATTTCTTTCCAACGAATCCGAAAAATTGAAATTTCATAGCGGGGATAAAAAGTTATGCCTAGTTGAAATTTCAGAATAGTCGCTATGGAATTCTGGCCCTTAAAAATGGAGATTTTGCAAACGATCTCGGTTTTCGACGAAATCACTTTTGTTGGATCCGTGATGTCAAGTTATTGCGAGATTCCAAAATTCGTAATTTTTCGAATCAATATGTGAGTGTGGCAAAGGAAAACGTGTTTTGGCAGTTTCAGTTGATTTTAATCGACTGGAAAATGTCCATTTTTCAAACGGTCTCCGAATTTGACGAAATTAGGTTTGTTAGAACTGTATCGTCAATACGGAGCTAGAAAATATTTTTTCTGGAATTTTTAGAGTCCGTGTGTGGCCCCGGTAAATTGAAATGTGCGTTCAAATTCAATATATAGAGTTATATTTTGATTTTGGCGAAAACTGATCGAAACGATTGAATTAGCTTACGATACATACCCCATTGTGTTCGGAATGGGGGTAATTAGCTAGTAAAAAGTTGCTTTTTAAAAAAATTTAAAATAATTAATTAAATATAACCCCACTATAATCTCCCTAACCCTCCTCTCTCCCTTAAAGTCAACACAGTCAAATAAAAAAAAAGAAATCAAAACCTGCTCAGCCCCCCCCCCCCCCCCCCCCCCCGATCTCGATTTCCGCGACCCCCCTACGGTGACTGCGCCGCCCACCCCTTTCCACGAGCACCCTCCCCTCCGTTCATCTTCCCCCCACCCTCTGCACATGCGAGCCCCTCCGTTCGAAACCCAGACCCCCCCCGACACCCAGCCCCTGCCGACACCCACCTGGACCCGCGAGCTCCTCTTCCCCTCTCCTCATCAAAGTGAAGCCCTTCTTCCCCCTTCTGGAAAATCCAAATGGGCGGTAGGTTTTAATTTAATTTAATTTTCTCCTTGTTTTTACTTAAAGTAATTAGATTTAGAAATATAAATTGGTTTTGTTTCTTATTTATATGCAATCAATATTTTATATATATATATAGAATATAAAGCTTAGATTTTTAATTAGAAAATTTAGATTTTTAATTATATAAAAGCTACGATTTTTATTCTATATAAAGCTATAATTTTTGACGTGTTTACCAAAAAGATTTGATTTTTAGTATGTAGAAAAACGAGATTTTTATATGTAGAAAGACGAGATTTTTATATATTGAAAGGCGAGATTTTTATATACATAAAGGTGTGATTTAATTAGGTAAAGACATGATTTTTAGCGTAGTAAAAGTAGGATTTTTACTCGTAGAAAGATTAGATTTTTATCTGTATAAAGATTAGATTTTTATCAATGTAGTTTATATACATGTAGCGATATAAAAATATAATCTTTTATGTACATGTAGCGATATAAAAATATGATTTTTATATATTTGAAGTGGCGATAAAAATATGATCTTTATATTGAAAGGGAACTTATAAGAATGTGATTCTAATTTTAAAGTAGCATTATAAAAATATAATTTGTATACATGAAGTGATGTCATAAAAATGCGATTTTTATATATGTAGTGGATACGGTCGACGAAAGTGACAAAAGGCGAGCACGGCGAAGATTTTCTACATATGAAGAGTTGTGGTGTTTGGTTTAGCTAGTCGGTGATAACTCCTCACTTTTAATCTATTTTCTAGTTGAAATATATACTAGGATGCAGACGGTGCTTAGTAGCATCCGACACCCGTCATCCAAAGACCATGGATGACTTGTTTGTTTGATTGCTATGTTGTGAAATTTGATTATGTGATGTGGAATGAAATAAAATATTTTATAGTGGAAAATATTTTATAGTTAAAAATATGATTTTTAATGTGTATATAAAATAAATATTTATAAATAAATCGAACGATTCGTTTATATACACTGATTTGACTGATATTGATTGGGACGATAAATTTTACACATCGCCCAACTGCACAAATAAAATATGTTTTTGTTGATTTGAAACCCCATACGGGTATTGGGATGATATTTGACCTACACTAATCCCGATTGTTTAGTTGTATGTCAATCAATGGGTTGACAGACTGTGTAAGCATTAATTATTTATATTTAATGCTTATGCAGTTGTGTGGTGCACTCTGGATGATGGTTGATTATTTGTCGTGCTATTATATATATATGTGTTGTAGAAATTCCATACAATTAACATTGTATGGTAATTGATTGGGCCTCATTCCAATTTAGAAAATTTATTCATGTGTTGAATAGAGGTATAAATTCATGTGTTGAATAGAAGTATAAATTCATGTGTTGAATAGAAGTATATATTCATGTGTTGAATTAAAAAATAAACATTCGTGTGTTAAATAAAAGCCGTGTTGATTAGATTAACGCCATTTTGACGTGAACGATATTTATATCGATTTTATTCATTTTTCAATGAATATTGAAAGTGATTTCAAAATTCGAATTAAATTGAAATGAATTGAAAGTCAAATTAAATTGAAATGAATTGAAAGTCGAATTAAATTGAAATGAATTGAAAGTCGAATTAAATTGAAATGAATTGAAATTCGAATTAAATTGAAATGAATTGAAAGTCGAATTAAATTGAAATGAATTGAAATTCGAATTAAATAGAAATGAATTGAAAGTCGAATTAAATTGAAATGAATTGAAATTCGAATTAAATTGAAATTGAATTGAAATGGATTTGAATGAAATTAAAACGAATTTATATTGAAAATTTCAATTTTGATTTGAATTTGAAAAGGAAGTTGAAATCGTTTTGAAAACGAATTTAAACGATTTATAAAATACGTTTTGAAAGGAAATCGACGAAATATATATAATATATATATTATATATATAGAATGGCCTGTATAGAACGCGCCGCGCCGCGGCAGTTCGTGAATTTCGACCATTGACTTCGAGTGGACATTACGGGAGATCCGACCACCGGAACCGTTGGGTTCGTATCGAAAAGGGCTTTCTAACGAATATTAGAAATCTAACGGTTGGATTTGGAATTATGTCCAAATCAAATTTGGAAATGATCGTTGTAAGTGCTTTTCAATGGCCGTTGGTGGAAATCGGCTGTACGGGCCTTGATAAAATTATTAAAAATAGTAATAATTTGTGTAGAATCATAAAATATGATTTGTGAAGAATTGGGATGAAAATTTCCATATTTGAAAAGATAAAAATAGTTTTTTATCAAAATGAACTAGTTTTGAACTAGAATTATAATTCGATTTATTTTTAAAAATAAATAAAGTGGATTCGAAAGGGTTTTGAAAATAACTAGAATTTCCAATAATTGAATTGGACTGGATTGGAATGGACTGGAATCGAAATTATCTTTGGAATATTTCGATGTTGGATTTCGTTATTATACAGATATTGTTATCGAAATTTGAAAGATATATTTATATCGTTATTTCCAATACGATATTTGTTGGTCGTAGAATTTGATATTGAATATAAGCCGATATATTTTCTATTCAGAGCCTTGTATTTAATGTCAAATGGGATTTGGGTTTGTCGTGAATGGTGTCTTCATTAACACTGTTCTTAAACCCAGTTGAGAAAAAGATTAAATCTTTTTATTTAGATTTAATGAAGTGTACCAATTAAATGGTATTTAATTGGAATTGAATTGGAATTGATTTTCGGGTTTAACGTGAATGATGTTTCAAATAACACTGGTTCTTTAACCCGATAATTAATGGAATGTGATTTTGGGTTTTTCGTGAACCGTGTTTTAGATGACATTGGTTCTTTAACCCAGTTAAAGACAGGATATTGATTTCTATGAAGATTAAAACTAAGTGGGGTTTTAATAAATCTTTAATTAGATTGAAATAGTCGAGAATGGAGTATCAACAGTTTTGCTCCAGGAGATAGTTAAATCTTTAATTAGATTTGAATGTGAGGTGGTAATTGAATTTACCGATAACACCGTGGTGTAAAATATGAAGTAGTACCGGTTTTACTTCATGGGATGAATAGGTTGGGATTGGGAAATAAAACAAATGATTAATTCGGTGTGGTTCGCTAATCCCGACTAGCTTGAATTGATACTCAAAGAAGATTAAAGGATAAATTTAAAGAATTTATCTTTGATAAAATTAATCGGAAACTTTCCCAAAGTATAAGAATATTTGAATAAAAGAAAATTCTGAATTGGAAAGAGGCGTATGATGTGTTTGTGTAACACTTGTTTATGAGATACGCGGGTTATTCAGAAAGACCGGGTTTATCCCATTCTGAATAACTGATTCGACGTGGTGTTGAAGATGAAGATGGTGGTTGAAGATCGGAGGTCTTCACGTTGTTTGGATAATTACTGATGATCTTGATTGGGCCGTACACCCTAGAGGAGGGAATCGGTTAGTGATCGTCCAGACGTACTTGGCGATCGATGGATATGCAGGGTACTAGGTGCCTCCGGTTTCATTCAGACCTAGAACGAACTTGTAAATGGACTATGTGTATGACATTGGATTTTATTCTGTGTGATTGATTTCTATTAAATAAATATCTGTTTGGTGGCGGAGAATTTATTCTCTTGCTTAACGCCCTTCTCTGAGACGTACGAGCTAAGGGGTTATATATTGATGGATATCAAACGCATGGAGTGAATTGCCTGTGTGGCATGCCTAAGTGGAAAATGATCAAGGCTTCTGTTGGAAAGCAGAGTCTTGCGGTGGATGATCAAAGCACGGCCTGTGTGGCATAGCTTTGTGTAACGTTGATTCGCGAGCCTCACACCCCGGTAGTGGACCAGAAACGGGAGAAGACTTCAGGGAGGGCATGCGTTTCCTTCTAGCTAAAAGTGGCGTCAGTGGTTTTACACGCCATGACGAGTTTGACTTATGTGGTTGTTTCTGTTGCGAGGCGCCTCGGATATATCGGTCGATCCGGGACCGATGGAGTCATTAGACTCATTGACACCCCATAGGGTGGGGAAACGCAGTGTTCAGGCATTTTAATCCACATAGGTGGACCGGCCCCGACGATCCAAAGGCTTGCCTGCGCGCTTGCCCGAGGGGAGGGCTAGAGCGTCTCGAATTCGGTGGAGGACGATCCCTTGCCTCGGTTCACAGATGGAAATCCAACTTCCAATACGTGATAATGCGGTTTTGATTGTAAACCTATATATGGCGACATGATATATGGTACTCATGCCGTCTATGATTAATATTTATGATTGAAATTGTTTCGACACTATACACTTATAGTAATAATAAAAGATGAAATTTAGCGTATCAAGCATTCTTTGGCTATTATAAGGTAAAACCCTATTCTCCGGCTTGTGTTGCATTGTGTGATGGGACCTGGGTCTTATAATAGCTCCATTGTTCTTTATTTAGCATTGCGTTGTTGTTTTCTGCACTGGTATTCTTGGGAGGAAACCCGTTCCGTATTATACGGCGTGGTCCCTTGATTTACCTAACTTTAAAATAAAGATTAATAACTATTTTAGTTCTCACACCAGTCCCGTGACTGACCTGGAGTTTATTGTTTTAACCTAATCTCTGGGTGCCCTTATTTTGACATGGCAACTAGTAGTTTTGGTTTTGCAGATTTATATTCACAGGAACCTGGTTTATAGCTGGAACGATACTCAGAAAGCTCTGTATCCGTGTATTACTTTCAGTTGTGTAATGTATTATTTTTCCGCATCTATGTAATTTATTGTAATGTCTGATATTTTCGGTGAAATATTTATTAATACTCTGTGTGTTCTTGTATTCTGATGGAATTGTTGTAATATACAATGAAATGTTCTTCCGTTGTGTTCTGATTTGTCTTGTCCTCAAAGCAATCCGGGGTTTCGAATGGTCTTGGTCGGTTTAGCGACTGATTCGGATCGAGCGAAATCCCTATTGTTACAATCCGACAGCCGGATCTCCTGTAATGTCAACTCGAAGTCAATGGTCGAAACACGCGAACTGCCGCGGCGCGGCGTATTCTATTCAGGCCATTAAATATATATAATATATATATATTATATATATATATTTCATCGATTTCCATTTAAATCGTATTTTATAAATCGTTTTAAATATGTTTTCGAAACGATTTCAACTTCATATTCAATTTCAAATCAAAATTGAATATTCCATATCATCGATATATAAATGATAGTACTTTCAAAACATTAGATTTTGAAATCACTTCTTTTTCGATATTCATTATAAAAATGAATAAAATCGATATAAATATCGTTCATTTCAAAATGGCGTTAATCTAATCAACACGGCTTTATACACTTAAATATTTTCGTGTCCATCCCAAATCGGACATCAAAATCAGATTTTGATCTTTTACTGAATATTATTTTTAAATATTCATTATTTTTAAATATTAATTATTTTAAAATATTTGTTATTTTAAAATATTCATTATTTCTGAACTGGAATCAGACACAACAATTACCATATAATTTTATTTATATGGATTTCATAGAACATATGTATAGAACAACAACAATAAACATTCAACCATCATCCAGAGTGTATTCTACACTGCAAAAGCATTAAGTATAAATAATTAATGCTTACACAGCCTGTCAACCAATCGATCGACATACAGCTAAACAATAGGGATTAGTGTACGTCAAATATCATCCCAATACCCGTGTGGGGTTTCAACCAACAAATACTGAACATTATTTGTGCAGTTGGGCGATTTGTAAAATATATCATCCCAATCCATATCAGTAAAATGGGTGTACATAAACAAATCGTCTGATTTTTAAATGAATATTTATTTTATTCAAATACATGTTAAAAATTATATTTTTGACTGTAAAATATTTTATTCAAAACATGAATATTATTTTCAATACATGAATATTATATACAGTCCATTTCACATCACAATCAATTTTCACAACACAATCAAACAAACAAGTCGTCCATGGTCTATGGACGACGGGGATCAGTTCATACTTGCAGTTATAAAATAAATAACTGAATAAGAAATTTTTAGTGAGGAGTTCTCACCTTTGGGATCTACTCCTCCAGTTTTATTTCTGAATTTCAAAACAGTCTAGATTTGCCCGTTTTTCTAACGCAATCTTTTCCCGCTATTTATAGTAAAGATCACATTTTTAATATGATGTTTATATTAAAAATCACATTTTTATTCGCAACTACATATATAAAAATCATATTTTTATATTGCTACTTCTTATATAAAAATCGTATTATTATCGTGCCGTTCAAATCAATAAAAATCCAATTTTTATATGCCATTTACATAAAGAAAATTCCAATCTTTATACTCGTTATATATATATATATATATATATCAAATTCTTAATCCATATCTACCTTATAAAAATCTAATTTTTAATCCGTATTTACATTATAAAAAATATAATTTTTTTAATAATAAAAATTTCATCTTTATGGTATTAAAAATCTTAACTTTTTTCTATTAAAATCTATAATTTCATGGAATAAAAATTTCGAAACTCACAGCGTCTCTGTGGAACTCTCCCCAGCACTTGGAGTGCTTTGCAAACAGACTCAATCGCTAGTGGACGGAGCTCGCAGGAGGTAGGGCTCGAGATGGCATGGTCGCTAGTGGTGCGGTGGAGCTCCGCCTGGAGGCGCGACAGTTTAATGGGTTTGGGTTTTCGGGTTTTAGCGGGAAAGAGGCGGAGAGAGGGGATCATAGTCGAGGAGGGGGAGGCTGGCGACGGTCAGGGCAGGCGCGGTGACGTTGGCCCCCAGGGTGGCGGCGGGTCTCGATTTCAGGGAGGGGTTTCATCAGAGAAGAGGGAGGTTGGGGGATGTGCGATGGCGAGAGGGGGGGAGTGTCAGCGATTGCGCGAGGACAAAGGGGGCGCGGTGGTGGCAGAAGGTCGGGGCGACGCGGGTTTAGGTTTGGAGGATTTTTTATTTTATTTCTAATCTGAAACGGGGTGAGAGAATATGAGTGAGGGTTATATAATTTATACATATTATTTTATTTTATTTTATTCCAAAAAGTTGATTTTTTATTCGAATCCCAAATCCAACCCAACAATTGTTGTCCCAAGCCAAATACCCCCATTCCGGACACAATGGGATATGTCCCATAAACCAGTTCGCCTGTTTCGATCAGTTTTCATTAAGATTATAATATAAATCATTATATATTCAATTTAAACATACATTTTAAATTACTAGGGCGACAAACTAACTCGAAAATTCCAGAAAAATAAATCTGGCTATGTTTTGATGATACGGTCCAAACAAAACTAACTTCATCAAATTTGAAGACCGTTTGAAAAATGACCATTCTCTGGTCGATCCAAATTGACTGAAATTGTCAAAATATGTTTTCTTTTGCCACGCTCACATATTAATTCCAAAAATTATGAATTTTGGAATCTAGCAATAATTCGATATCCCGGATCCAACAAAAGTAGTTTCATCGAAAACGAAGATCGTTTGCAAAATCGCTATTTTTAAGGGCTATATTTCCATAGCGACTATTCTGAATTTTCAACTGGGAATAACTTTTTACTCCCATAATGAAATTTGGATTTTTCAGATTCTTGGAAAGATATTTTCGAACAGATTCAAATATTTCTGGTTTCACCAAAATCCGGTTTATTTTGATTCCTGTACATTCATTTGAAATTTGAAATCGAAATTTCAAACTACCACGCCATTTTCAATTCCTTTTATAATTAAAATAAATATTTATGTTCTAATTTCGATTCAAATAAATATATACGTTCTGATTCTATTCAAAATAAATTTCTCGTCGTAATTATTTAAAATAAATCATTTTAAATATTAAAAATTCATTAAAATTGCCAAAATAAAAATTTTAAATTGGTTCTGAATTTCTAGGTTGTTACAATCTCCCCCACTTAAAATCTTTTCGTCCTCGAAAAGGAACGGAGCTGAAAGTTGTTTTACTAATCAACTCAACTTTCAGTTTGGCTTTCATTCTTCAAATTTTCAGTTTCTAAAAATTTTCCAATTCATCAAAAATTAAGCTAATACCCTAAATTTTTGAAAAATTTCTCCATAACCTCCTTTGTACGAGGAGCACCGGGAAAATCCCCAAACCGCCACACATGACCTCTCATCTCAAAAATAAAAGGAAAAATCCAAGCGGCTAGCCAATCGGCTCATAAAATCATCCAAACCCAATAAATCAGTAAGCATGTACCTATTTGTCGGGCATACAATTTTATTCCTCTTCTCTAGCCTCCTTGCTATGACCTGTTCAATGCATATACGTGTATATGCAATTTGAAACAATTTTTGACTCAGTTCAACATTCGACACATTTTGATTATATTTACCGTTCATGTTCATATTGGTTTCATTATTCTAATTAGTGAAACTAATAATCAAACAGCACATCCAACAATCAATTAGTTGATTAGATTTTCCAACATGTATCTTTTACATATATAGTCAAAATCATGTTTTTGATGCCTAGTCACAACAAATAATCCTATCTAATTTTGGTTCTCATACCAGTCAATTGGATATTTAGATATCCCACTTTCAAAGCTCGAAAATAAATGCTGGTGATGACGCGCCAATAATCAGAATCATGCCCGAGCGACTAGAGTGTGACTCTATATCCATCCAGTATATTTGAGGCTTCCAATACACGTTACTTACGCGTATATTCATAATCTCTACATACTTGATTGTCCAAATTCTTTTAAAATAAATATTCAAATACGAATAATAAGGTTTAAATTTTCAAAACAAAGTTTGTTTTCACTTTTATTTTAAAAACACTTCTCTTCACACTCGTTCTAGGATACTACTGATCCCATCTCTAACGAGTCATTCTTATTGAATATTACTAATCCAATCTCTTATGAATTCTTTCGTTTGGTTCTAACGTGTCTTGTTCTCGAGCCCTGTAAACCAAAGCTCTGATTCCAAGCTGACACAACCCAAACTTCCCGGTAAAGGAAAGCCCGGATTGAGTTGAGAACATGACAAATGAGAGCACAAACAGAAGAACATTTCATTGCGTATTACAACAATTTACATCAGAGTACAAGAATATACAGAGTATGAATAAATATGGCACATCAGAGTTTAAAATACATTACATAGCAGTGGAAAATAATACAGAACGCAACCGAAAGAGATAAACGGATACAGAGCTTTCTGAATATCGTTCCAGCTGTATACCAGGATCCTGTGAATATAAATCTGCAAAACCAAAACTACAAGCTGCCCGTGTGGAAAATAGGGGCACCAAGAGTTTAGGTTAAAACAATAAACTCCAGGTCAGTCATGTGACTGGTGTGAGAACTAAAACAGTTATTTAAAACTTTACTTTATAAATAAGGTAAATCAAGGGACCACGCCGTATAACACTGAACGGGTTTCCTCCCAAGAATACCGGTGCATAAAAAAACAGCGCAATGCTTTTTGGAAAAATGAAGCAATTATAAGACCCAGGTCCCATCACACAATGCAACGCAAGCTGGAGGATAGGGTTTTCCCTTATAATAGCCAAACATGCTTGGTACATTTAAAACAATTCATTTTGATACTATTATAAGTGCATAGTGTATAAAACAATTTCAAATATAAATGTATCAATCATAGGCGGCATGGGTACAATCTGTCATATCGCCAATATTAGGCTCTACAATCAAAAACGGAATGTCACGTATTGGGAATTGGATTTCCGTCATGAGTCGAGGCAAGGGATGTACTCCTCGCCGGCTTCGAGACACTCTAGCAAATGCCTCAGAATCTCGCGTAGTAAACTCTTGGATCCTCCAAGGTTGGTCCTCCCTTACGTTTGAGGATTAGTAATCCTGAACACACGTTTCTCAGTCCTATAGGACCTATATCCATCGGCTCCCGCAGTAGCCGATATATCTGAGGCACCTCGCATTCCAACAACCACAAAGGTAAAAATATATCAATGTCAGGGCTTGCAAAACTCTGACACCACCCATAACTAGAAAGAAACATCATGTCCTCCTTGGGTCCTTTATCCCGTTTTTAACTCATACCGAGATGTGAGGCTCGCGAATTAATGCTACACACAAAGCTATGCTATATTAAAGCTGTGCTTTGATCATCAACCACAAGACTCTGCTTTTCAACAGAAGCCTTGATCATCTACATCTTAGCATGCCACACAGGCAATTCACGTCATGCGACTGATATCTATCGATATATAACCTCTGAGCTCATACGTCTCAGAGAAGGGCGTTAAGCAAGAGAATAAATTCTCCACCACCAAATAGATATTTATTTAATAGAAATCAATCAACATAGAACAAAATCCAATGTCAGACATACATCCATTTACAAGTTCGTTCTGGGTCTGAACGAAACCGGAGGCACCTTATTCTTCATCCCATATGTCCAATACATGAGCGAGGTCCTCGCATATTCAGTCGATCTCCAAGTACGTCTGGACGATCACCACTTATTACCTCGTCTTGGGTGTACAGCCCAAACAAGATATCAGTAATCATCCAAACGATGTGAAGAGCTCTGGTCTTCAACCACCGTCTTCATCGTCGACATATCGTCGAATCAGTTATTCAGAATGGGTATAAACCCGGCCTTTTTGAATAACTCGCGTATATAATAAACAAGTGCTATAAAACACAACATACGCCTTATTCCAATTCTGAATATTCTTTTATTTGAATATTCACATTTTTAGGGATTTGTTCCCATTAATTTTATCAAAGATAAATTCTTTTAAATTTATTCTTTAATCTTCCTTTGAATATCAATTCAAAACATATTAATGTTTTACAAACTAGTCAGGATTAACGCAACTTACTGAAGTAACCGTTTATTTAATTTCCCAATCCCAACCTATTCATCCCATGGAGCAAAACTTGTATTACGGTGTTATCGGCAAATTTAATTACCATTTCCCATTCAAATCTAATTAAATATTTAACTATAGCTTGGAGCAAAACTAGTGATACTCCACTCTCGATCATTTCCCAAATTTGATAATTTAAATTATCAATTCACATTTCAATCTAATTAAAGATTCATTAAAACTCCTCTTAGTTTTAATATTCCCAAAAATCAATATTAATGATTATTTAACTTTGGAAACATAAACATGTCGCATCAACAATCTACACCGTACTATTGATTTATGCCGGAATATAACCTCTGAGCTCGTACGTCTCAGAGATGGGTGTTAAGCAAGAGAATAAATTCTCTGCCACCAAACAGATATATATTTAGCAGAGATCAACCATACAGTTCGAAATACAATGATAGACATGTAATCCTGCCTTTAACTCGGTTAAAGAACTAATGTCATTTAAAACACAGTTCATGATAAACCCAAGTCACATTCCATTAATTATGGAATCTTCACGGAAAAACAAATCAATATATGTAATCGATCTCAATTTCTGTATCCGAATAATAATATAAATGGAATAACGGCAAAGCCTTTTAAATTCCATATTTATTAACAATCTTCCTCCACAGAAGTTCACTTCGATTATTATCAATCGAATTCCATTCAATTCCAATTTAATATATTAAATTGGAAAGATTTACTTTGGAAAATCCCCGTTAAATCTTATTAAAAAGATTTATAAATTCCAAATCCCATTTCAATGTAAATTGGGTTAATGAACGAATGTCATTAGAAACATAGTTCACAATAAACCCAATTCACATTCCATTTTCAATTCCAATTAAATGTTAATTAATTGATAATTCTTCTTTAAATCTTAATTAAAAGATTTATTCTTTTCACATGGGGTTTAAGAACAGTGTTACTGAAGACCCCATCCAATCAGTCTCTAACTTAAATTAGTAAGAGAACAATTCCCTAAGTATTAATCCCGAAGGCCGAAACCAATATCAGATCAATACCCAGAAAACAATTCAACTTAGCTAATCTCCAGTTAATTTCTAATTTTCTTAACTTCATTGGGTTTAAGAACAGTATTATTAAAGATACCATTCACGGCAAACCCAAAATCTCATTCCATTGTTAATCGGGTCAAAGAACAAGTGTTATTCAAAACACCGTTCATGATAAACCCTAAAACCAATTTGATATTAAATACAAGACTCTGAATAGAATATGTACCGACTTATATTCAATATCAAATTCTGAAACCAACAAATATCATATTGGGAATAACGGTATATATATATCTTCCAAATTCCTCCACAATGTCCATATAATAACGGATTCCAATATCGAAATATTCCGAAGGTAATTTTGATTCAAATCCATTCCAATTCATATATTGGAAATTCTGGTTATTTTTAAAACCATTTCAAATCCAATTTATTTATTTAAAAATATTGGATTTCTAATTCTAGTTCATAACTAGTTCATTTCGATAAAAAATATATTTTTATCTTTTCAAACATGAAATTTTTAATCCCAATTCTTTTAAAATCATTTATTATGATTTTACATAAATTATTGATATTTTTAATAATTTTATCACGGCACGTACCTTGATTTCCATAAACGGTCATTGAACTGCACTTACATCGACCTTTTCCAAATTTTATTTGAACATAATTCCAAATCCAACCGTTAGATTTCACAGCTCTTGCATTCGTTGGAAATCTCTTTTCGATACAAACCTAATGGTTCCGGTTTTAGGAGAATCTGATGGTTGGATCTACCGTAATGTAAATTCGAAGTCAATGGTCGAAATTCGCGAACTACCGTGGCGCGGGTCGATCTATTCAGGCCATTAAATATATATAATATATAGATATTATATATATTTCATCGATTTCCATTTAAATCGTATTTTATAAATCATTTTAAATTTGTTTTCAAAACGATTTCAACTTCATATTCAATTTCAAATCAAAATTTAATATTCCATATCATCGATATATAAATGATAGTATCTTCAAAACATTAGATTTTGAAATCACTTCTTTTTCGATATTCATTATAAAAATGAATAAAACCGATATAAATATCGTTCATGTCAAAATGGCATTAACCTAATCAACACGGCTTTATACATTTAAATATTTTCGTGTCCATCCCAAATCGAACATCAAAATCAGATTTTGATCTTTTACTGAATATTATTTTAAAATACTCATTATCTTAAGATATTCGTTATTTTAAAATATTCATTCTTTCTGAACGAGAATCAGACACAGTCAATTACCATACAATGTTATTTATATGGATTTCATACAACACATGTATAGAACAACAACGATAAACAATCAACCATCATCCAGAGTGCATTCTACATTGTACAAGCATTAAGTATAAATAATTAACGCGTACACAGCCTGTCAACCAATCGATCGACATATAGCTAAAAAATGGGATTAGTGTACATCAAATATCATCCCAATACTCGTGTGGGGCTTCAACCATCAAATACTGAACATTATTTGTGTAGTTGGCCGATGTGTAAAATATATCGTCCCAATCCATATAAGTAAAACGGGTGTACATAAACAAATCGTCTGATTTGTAAATGAATAATTATTACATACATGTACACGTTAAAAATTATATTTTTAAAAATAAAATATTTTATTCAAAACAAGAATATTATTTTCAACACATGAATATTATATACAGTCCATTTCACATCACAATCACTTTTCCCAACACAGTCAAACAAACAAGTCGTCCATGATCTGTGCACGAAGGGGAGCAGTTCATATGTAATGTCCCGTATTTTTACGATGTAATAATTAATTTATTTAATTATTTAAATAGTAATTTAGGGATTCAAATGGCTATTTAATTAAATAATAATTAATATTTAATTGACTTTAATAATCGAATAATATATTTAATTTCTGAAATAGTCAGAAATAGTAGATTCACAATATTGTGTGAATTGGATTATTGAAAATATATATTTCAGTTTAGAGTTGAATTATATTAATTGAATATATTATATAAATGACAGTTGAACGTATAATTATATTATAATTATAATCGGGTTCGAAAAGGCGCGACAGTTCGCTATTTGGCGATTCGAACTTTAAATGGATATACAGAATCCGTTTTAAATTGGATTTCTGTGAAACAAGAAATGTTCGGAGCTGGTGAAGTATATTTTTCTAATGGAAGAGAAAAATCAGGATTGCGTCGTGTAGATTTTGATTTATGTCCAATTCAAATTTTAGAAAAGTCGCTATGGAATTCCTTTATAATTTATAACGATTTATTTATATTATAAATGAATTTTTCAATATAAATTGAATATCGATTCAACCGGGATTTGAGTATCGAGTTATAAATCCAATTGGTGCTATATGGTATTTTGTGTGAACATATATACGATAATATTTATTTATAAATATTAAATTTAATTATTTTTAAATATACTAATATTTAAAATGGTTTATTTAGAGCTTTAAAAATAGCCAGTTTTGCAAATGACCTCCGTTATCGACGAAACTAATTTTGTCGGATCCACAATATTAAATTATTGCTAGATTTCAATTTCCGTAATTTTTATAGTCAGTATGTGGCCGTACGGGATTTTAATGTGAAAAACAGTCGATAATTTGATCTTTAAAAATATGTGGTGTGAGCAAACAAAGTCGGAATTCGACGAAACCAGTTTCGTTGGGTCCGTAATGTTGAACTGAAGGTGTATGCCCATTTTCATGATTTTTGGATATCGTGTGTGATCATGCGAATTTTAGAAGACATATACAAGTAGCGGTTGCTTAAAAATTAATATAATAATCGAATTTAAAAATATTATTCCTATCCTATAAATACATTACATTCTCCTAAACCTAATTTACTTCATTCACTTGGTAAAAAATAAATTCGTCGTCTTCTTTCTTATTCTTCAGCAAAATGCAGGCTTTAAAAATGCAAATCAAATCCAAATAAAATCTACAAATTCCTACATAAATATATTTGCGTTTGGGGTGATGAACTCTTCCATCTCATATGATTTTTGTTGGGTTCGACGTTAGTCTGGTGCATGGATTTTATTGAATTGTGATCTAGGGTTTCGCTTGTTGGTTAGGGTATGAAGTTATAGAGATGTTGGTGCAAAGGAGAATGGGGATTTTGGTTTTGATTTCAGTGAAGATGGAGATGGATGGAAGCAAGAAAATGCGAAAATGGTTTTTGTTGGAGCCTGAGGAAATGTGCAGCAGATCAGATGGTGGAAGAAGGATAGCAGTAAACGGGTGGGTTTTTACTGGGTTCATGGGCCAAGTATATATATTTGTAAGCCCATTTTATAAGGAAACCAATTTACTTATCTAAACATATAAAAATGTATAACTTTATCATACGGTATCGGAATTGGACAAAACAGGATCCGTTGGGATCGTATAGACGAGAGCTACACAATGGGACTGACTAGGAGTGAATTTGAGTCCCTTATAATTTATAGAAAAATAAATTGTCCGTCTGAATCAAGCGACTATTATCGTTATTTAACGATGATCGTCCAATGTGAGTGAAACTTACTAACTCTATCAGTTTATATTTTTATAAATATAATCTAGTAATGATAAATGCTGATTGACTGTTGAGGATTGCTTATGTATGGGTTGAAATTATAGATAACGATATATATATATATATATATATATAAATCATTAATCAAATATTGATTCTGTTTATCAGAATATTTCATATCGAAATGACATCGATGTTATTATATCGTTTAACATCTGTGGATGCAGGGAAACAGGTCGGAGAAATCCAACTGTAATGAACTACGATTTTTGACTCCGAAAATCAACACACAACTGCCATGTTGACTATTCGAACATCGAAAATACCTGATCATTAATAGAAAGAAGTTAGAGGGTGAGAATAGATAAGATAAAAAAATTAGAATAGAAGAAGATCACCACAGAACAGAATCAGAGTAATACGAATCTCACAGCGGAATGAATAAATATAATATATAACATAACTTTGAAATAAAACAATATATATATATACATACAATAACATTATCAGCGTACAACACTTACACACAGCGGAAATAACAATAGCTATATAATCCAGAAGCCTCCTGCTTCAAGCTCCCCCAAGTAAATCTGTAAAGTCCTGAACTACTTGACTACTTGTACAAATTTGGGCACCCAAGAGTTTAGGGAAAACAAAACAAAATAAACTCTGGGTCAGTCATGGGACTGTTGTGAGTAAACTCAAATCATTTGGTTTAACTTTTCAAAATCCTTTTCAAAAGAAAAGGTAATCGTAAGACCAATCCACACAAAAACACGGACAGTTTTTACCTTACGATAACCCAAAACACTTTCAAAATCAATACTTTTCTGATATTATAATATTGTCTAATCACAAGTAATTAACAATCTAGCAGAACGCTTGCATCTCATGTTCCACATATATAGTATACAAACAAAACCGCGGGCGCTTATTGGAGATTGGATTCCGACTATGACAAGGTATGGACCACCTGCCAATAGTGTTTCTCTAGAGGCGAATATACTGGGTTCAACAAGAACGTCTTGCAACCCAGCCTATATATGACCGACCACTCATTTCACTTGAGTGTATCGAATGTATATCACCAACGGTTGGGAGCTACCCACCGTTTCCCGAAAAGGGACAGCATCGAAAATAGATAAAAGAATGAAATGGATTTTATCTAGATAGGTGATATACACCCTAATGGGAGCGACTCACATAGCCATGTTGCCTGCCTTATTTCTTTCATTCCAGGGTTAATGAGGCTTGAGGTCATAACATATCTCTTGGAACACCTGACCACCCTTCACTTTGAATGACACATCGTCATACCCGCCAAATCACAAATTGATTTCCCCAAAAATACCACGGGTATAAAGCTAAGAGAAACGAATTCCTCCTCCACCAAATGTAAGTACGTTTGAAGAGATTAACTTACGCGATCCGTTAGCTTTACTTTGTCATACATTAGTCCATTCACGTTGTCCTGGGACGGGACAAACCGAAGGCACTATTCTGTAAACAGGATAGCCCTTGCAAAACTCCGTCTTCAATTATTTTCATCATATTTGATCGCAATGCTAACGTCCATATAGAGTGGTTTCCAGATAATGAATCTGATCCCGGTCTCTCCATATTGACGACGGAAAAATGGTCAAAAACTTCAATAGTCGGTGATTTAACTATCAAAGAAAAAAACGTGTGCAAACAACGATATTTTTTCCAGATGGAAAATCTATCGATCAATCATCATTCCTCATTTATCTCTTTAGGTTAAATTATTATTAATTTATCCATTTACCCATTTTTATATATTCGTAAATTCTTATTTCTAGATTTAGAAAATATACTTTATTAATCATTGGAAACATTTCGGTATTTGCTCCATTCCTTATTTTCTATATTAGAAAACATTTCTGATTCTTATTTGGAAAACATTTCAAAAACTCCTTTATTTGATTTAAACAAATGTTTAAATAAATCATCACTAAGCCAATTCAAACCATTACACTCATTAACTAAATTCACACTCATTAACTAAATTCACTTAACCAACTTTCACTATCGAACCTATCGCTTAGTTAAAAACGAAGTCAATCAAGTTGGGGTATATTACCTCTCATACCTTAACTGAACAACATTTCTAACCTCGAAATAGACAAAGTTCACCCTTTTAAATCTTTTAACCAACTTCCTTACGTAACTCAAATTCTATTTATGAATCCACTTCTTTTACCAAAATCATTTGATTATAACGATGGTGTTATAATCCTATACTTCCAATATAAAATAACTTAAATATAACTCTTCCTTATTAATTTGGATAAATAAACAAATAACTAATTTATTAATGTATAAATAAATCTTGGTTTTAAAACGGAAAGTAAGTGGTACTTTCCCTAATTCGATATAATCGAATTTCAACTTACAATTCTCTCTCGAATAATCTCTATTCGATAACTCCCCTTTCGAATAACTATATTCGATTATCTCTCTTCGAATAACTATATTCGATAATCTCTCTTTTGAATAAACAATATTCAATAACTCTTCCTTTCGGATAGCTTATATTCGACTAACTCTCTTCTTCGAATAATTTATATTCGATAATCTCTCTCGAATAACTTATATTCGATAATCTCTCCCGAATAACTTATATTTGATAATATAATGTCAATTTCCAACCGAACACTAGTTTCCTTGTAAAATCCCGATTTATTCGATATATAATTTCTTCAAATAAATCATTTTTAAAACATTGGCTTAGTTGAATTCTAACTACAAATCTTTATGGATTTTATTTGATCCCTTTTTACATTTCGAGTATCGAAATGGATTTCATCATTCCCTTTTCAAAACAACAAATTTCCCAATTTTTTATGGTTGAATTTGAAATCTCAATTATCCAGTGATAATTATATTTTAGTTCATTTATAAACATTGTTTATAAATCATAACACTTGTTTTCCTTATTTAACAAGTTATTCATTTCTATCCATTTGAAATCCCATCTCTGTTTAACTTCTATTTCAAAAACCCAATTTCCTTTACAAATGCTTTTATTTCTAAAATCTTTACTTAATTCAATTTTTCACATTGAATGTGAATAATATCCCTTTTATACAATCCCTTTAGTTTGATTTCGTATTTTAAAACAATATCCCAATTCCAACTTCTATTTATAGATTTATTTATACGAAACCTTCTTTTTATTTCTAACACTTAAATCTCATTTAAAATTCCCTTTATAAATGCTGAGTTCACATTCTATTTAAAATATCAGTCTTAAAAACCAATCTCTACTTCTCTAAAGAAGTTCAAACTTATATATTCCATTTATCAAAAGATAAATATTCTTTTTAATTTATAAACATAGTTGATAAATTTATTTTCTCGATTTATCTGTTAAAACAGATTTCTATTTAAAATCTACTTTGAAACCATCTCCTCGTTGTTCTTTTATATCTTCTCAATTCTCTTTTATAATTCTATTTATTTCCCCCAAATAATTTCGTTTATAATTCAATTTGATTTCCGAAATATTTCCTTTCAATTCTATTTGTTTTCCTAAATATTATATTTACTCAATAAAGTTCTTTATTTACTTCTTATTACTTTCATTTAGTATTTTAACCAAATCGGTCTTTCAAACTTCCATATAACCATTGTTAATTTCATACAGAAGTCTTTTATTTAATTTTCAAATATCTCCTTTTAATAAATCCATTTGATTTTATAAAATTCCAAAATCCTATATTCACTTCATACATTTCTTTTTATAAAATACTTTGATTCTATACGAATATTTTCATTTCAATATACACTTCGAAAATTTCCTTTTTATATTAAATCCCTTTGATTTTATATAAATATTTTATTTCAAATTATAGTTCGAAATTTCCCTTTTTACACTCTAGTATTTCCTTTGGTATTTAAAAGTACCAAATAACAATGATCAAACACACATAATCAACAACAGATTATTAATCACATCATATATCACAATATATAAAAAACAGTAAAATAAATGTTGAGGAGTCCAGTTGGATCCCTCCGACCTGTTTCCCTGCATCCACAGATGTTACACAATATAATTCACAAACATTTCAGTTCAATATGTACTATTCTGATAAACATAATAAATGTTTGTTTAACGATATGTGTATATATCGTTATCTGCAATTTTAACCAATCATTCAGCAATTTCAATCAACCAACCAACACACATAAATAAATCACCATTTATCAGTATTAGATTATATTTATAAAAATATAATTTAAGCAAAGTTAATGAGTTTTACTTACATTGTACGGTGATCTTTAAATAACGATTATCAGTCATTGATTTGATTCAGGCGTTTAATTTCACCATAATCCAAACAAGCTCCAATTCACTCCAAACCAGTTCCATTGCGAAGCCCTCGTCCCTACGATCCCAATGGATCCGACCGTTCATAATTCTGACCATGTATGAGTGAGATATATCATTTATAAATTAGTACACTTATTAGAATTTAATTAAACATATATATACCTTTAAATATTGGGCCTCGCCCCCTTACTATTCCTCAGCCCATTTAAACTTTACTAGCCCGCCCCAAAACCACCCTTCTTCCCCAAACCAGGAACGCATGCTTCAATATTTTCACTCCCCCATTTTTCACCATTACAGAAAACTCCAAACGCTCCAAGCTCCCTCCATACGCGACTAATCCACCCATGACCAACACCGTTGAACATCTCCTCAAAATCTCAACCCACTCGGCACCACAACCCTAAACTCGCACGCCATTGCCGATTCCCATTCTCAGGAAAAGCCCCACGCACCTAGGAAAACATCGATAGATTTTTAGACTGTAACCTCCAAAAAAATTCATGCTCATTCTATTTTCCGCAAAAATCCCAAATCTAAACTCCAAAACCGCAAACTCCACTCCATTCCCTCAAAAATCAGAACCCTAACTATTACTGTACATTTCGAGCTCGACAGAAATTTAATCGCACCATGTAAAATTCATATGGAAATGGAGAGAAATGCTTGAGGACTTCAAAGAGACTGGTTTTGAAATTTATAGAATTTTATTTGGTTTGTTTTAGATTTTCGGAGATGGAAAATTTTACTGTAAACGAAGAATGGTGGCGGCATGGTAAAATTGACCAGAAGAAAAATCTGTTTTGGGTTTAGAATGTTGTGGGGTATATATAGGATAGAAATAATATTTTTTTTATTCGAATTTTATATTTATTTTATGCTATCGCTATTTCCATTTGTACAATAAAAATCCCTGTGATCACATACAATACCCATAAATCACGGAAATGGACATGCAGCTACAGTTTGACATTACAGACCCAACGAAACTTGCTTCATCGAATTCCAATTCCGTTTGCTCACACAGCATATTTTTAAAGTTAGAAAATTAACTGTTTTTCACATTAGAATCCTATACAGCCACATATTGACTCCAAAAATCACGCAAATTGAAATCTAACAATAATTTAATATTACGGATCCAACAAAATTAGTTTCATCGAAAACGGAGGTCATTTGCAAAACTGGCTATTTTTAAAGCTCTAAATAACCCATTTAAATATATAATATATTTTAAAATAATTAAGTTAAATATAAATAAATTTATATTATCATATATATATATTCACACAGAATATCATATAGCTCCAATTGGATTTATAACTCGATATTCAAATCTCGGTTGAATCGATATTCAATTTATATTAAAAAATCCTTTTATAATATAAATTAATCGCTATAATTTATAAAGGAATTCCATAGCGACTTTTCAAAAATTTGATTTGGACATAAATCAAAATCTACACAATGAAATCCCGATTTTTCTCTTCCATTAGAAAAATATACTTCACCAGCTCCGAACGTTTCTTGTTTCACAAAAATCCAATTCAAAACAGACCCTGTATATTCAGTTGAAGTTCGAATTGACAAATTACGAATAGCCGTGCCATATGAAGCTCGATTTTAATTATAATATAATTATACGTTCAAACTTCGTTTAAATAATATATTCGTTATTCTAATTCAATTCCAAACTGAACTATAGCTTATATATGATCTGATTCACATCGTATTGTGAATTCTACTATTTTCGACTATTTCACAAATTAAATATATTATTCTATTATTTAATTTAATTAAATATTCAATATTATTTAATTAAACGACCATATAAATCTCTAAACCATTATTTAACTAATTAAATAAATTATTTATTATCCGTAAAAGTACGGGTCGTTACATTCTTTCCCCCTTAAAATAATTTCGTCCTCGAAATTGCTAAAGTAGAAAACAAACCCTATTAACTGGTTAAAAATTATTTTTACTTCTTTAACTTCTATTACACTGTACCAATTAATTTCAACTAAATTATTAATTTATTCCTACTAATGAAAATTACCATAAACTCTGAAAATTTTCTAACACCCGAAATTTCTGAAAAATTTCGCCAGCACCTCCTTTGTACTGGTAAATCGGTACAACTACAACTCGCCTCTCTAGGCCTTCTCCAACCCAAAAGAAAATCAAATAGCCAAGCGGCTTGCCAAATCGGCTCATAAATACCCATACTCATATATAAATAAACTTGTAACTTTTTGTCGGGCATATCATTATATCCTCGCACTTGCTTCTACTCAATACATGCTGATCATATATCTATCTATACCAATCGGTTTCCAATCAATTTCAATCAATCAAATCTCAACACAATTATTCGCTTATCCAAAGCCAAATTCCATTTCAAACTCGAGTTCCATTCTCGATTCCAAACTCCTAACGCACCAATCCAATACCATTTCAGATTCTTATCTCATAATTCAAAATTTGATTTTACTTGATATGTTATATTCCAATTAAATTTCCATTTAGTTGGTTTCAATTCAATTTGTATTTGCTTTCACAAATTTCTATTTAATTTGTTTTTACTTCAAATAGTCTCTTCCTAAGAGTTTTAAAATAACCTTTCTTTTAAAAAAAATCAATTATTCTCTTTCGGGATTCAAAACAACTTCCTTTTTCCCAAAATAATTCAAAACAAAACCATTGGTAGTAATCCGTCACTTACAACTCGAAAATGAACACTGATGATGTGGCCAGCATCATCAGAGTTAGTTCCCAGTGATCGAAGTGAGTTCAATACTATATCACTTTTCAAAACCCATATTTAAACATTTCCATTTTGAAATACATTTCAAAATAACATTCACGATGCTAGTAAAACAATATAAAATCTCCTAGTATTTTAAAATTCTCATATACTTAATCCAAATTCATTTATAATAACTTTTACAACTTTTAGGAATTTTAATTCCAATTCTAATTTAAATTCAGATTTTATTTATCTGATTTCATATATTACACTTATCTGAATTCTGATTGGTTATTTACATAACCACTTCAATTATAATCTTATATGATTATAATAACAAACAACACATCCAATATACTATAAAATTTCCAATATATATATATATATATATATTCTTTATATCGAAATATACTTTGGGTAAAATTATCTCATTTACCCTCTTTTCAAAACATACTGTGTTGGTTTATCGTATTCAAGTGTTTGGTAATCCCTATTGATACAGTGGATTAAACTGATCGACCAGAACTCACAAACTACCCAACCAATAAATCCCCCAAATATAAAACATTTTTTTATAAATTTTACAAATAAGTTCACTCGTATATATACTCAAACTCAATCTAGGGTATTACTAACCCCATCTCTACTGAGTCACTCCACAGAGCCAACGTAATCACTTAACCTTCAGCTCTGATACCGCTATAACGAACTGGGATTTTTGACTCCGAAAATCAACACACAACTGCCATGTTGACTATTTGAACATCGGAAATACATGATCATTAGTAGAAAGAAGTTAGAGGGTGAGAATAGATAAGATAGAAAAAATTAGAATAGAAGAAGAACACCACAGAACAGAATAAGAGTAATACGAATCTCACATCGGAACAAATAAATATAATATATAACATAACTTTGCAATAAAACAATGTATATATATACAATAACATTATCAGCGTACAACACTTACACACAGCGGAAATAACAATAGCCATATAATCCTGAAGCCTCCTGCTTCAAGCTCCTTCAAGTATATATGTAAAGACCTGAACTACTTGACTGCCCGTACAAATTTGGGCACCCAAGAGTTTAGGGAAAACAAAACAAAATAAACTCTGGGTCAGTCATGGGACTGGTGTGAGTAAACTCAAATCATTTGGTTTAACTTTTCAAAATCCTTTTCAAAGAAAAGGTAATCGTAAGACCGATCCGCACATAAACACGGACGGTTTTTACCTTACGATAACCCAAAACACTTTCAAAATCAATACTTTTCTGAAATTATAATAGTGTCTAATCACAAGTAATTAACAATCTAGCAGAACGTTTGCATCTCACGTTCCACATATATAGTATACAAACAAAACCGCGGGCGCTTATTGGAGATTGGATTCTGACTATGACAAGGTATGGGACCACCTGCCGATAGTGTATCTCTAGAGGCGAATACACTGGGTTCAACAAGAACGTCTTGCAAACCGGCCCACATATAACCGACCACTCATTTCGCTTGAGTGTATCGAATGTATATCACCAACGGTTGGGGGCTACCCACCGTTTCCTGAAAAGGGACAACATCGAAAATAGATAAAAGAATGAAATGGATTTCCTCTAGATAGGTGATATACACCCTAATGGGAGCGACCCACACAGCCATGCTGCCTGCCCGATTTCTGTCATTTCCCGGTTGATGAGGCCTGAGGTCATAACGTATATCTTGGAACACCTAACCATCCTTCACTTTGAATGCCACATCGTCATACCCGCCAAATCACAAATTGATTTCCCCAAAAATACCATGGGTATAAAGCTTAGAGAAACGAATTCCTCCACCACCAAACGTAAGTACGTTTGAAGAGATCAACTTACGCGATCCGTTAGATATACTTTGTCAGACATTCATCCATTCACGTTGTCCTAGGACTAGACAAACCGAAGTTACTATTCTGTAAACAGGAAAGCCCTTGCATAACTCCATCTTCAATTATTTTCATTATATTTGATCGCAACGCTAAAGTCCATACAGAGTGGTTTTCAGATAATGAATCTGATCCCGGTCTCTCCAAATTGACGACAGAAAAATGGTCAAATACTTTGATAGTCGGTGATTTAACTATCAAAGAAAAACACGGGTGCAAACAACGATATTTTTTCGAGATGGAAAATCTATCGATCAATCATCATTCCACATTTATCTCTTTAGATTAAATTATCATTAATTTATCCATTTACCCATTTCTATATATTCATAAATTCTTATTTCTATATTTATATAATATACTTTATTAATCATTGGAAACATTTCTGTATTTGCTCCATTCCTTATTTTCTATATTAGAAAACTTTTCTGATTCTTATTTGGAAAACATTTCCAAAGCACCTTCATTTGATTTAAACAGATGTTTAAATAAAACATCACTAAGCCAATTCAAACCATTACACTCATTAACTAAATTCACTTAACCAACTTTCACTATCGAACCTTACCCACCCCTTAGTTAAAAACGAAGTCAATCAAGTTAGTGTATAATTACCTTTCAGACCTTAACTGAAAAACATTTCTGACCTCGAAATAGACAAAGATCACTCTTTTAAATCTTTTAACCAACTTCCTTACGTAACTCAGATTCTATTTATGAATCCACTTCTTTTACCAAAATCATTTGATTATAACGATGGTGTTATAATCCCATACTTCCAAAATAAAATAACTTAAATATAACTCTTCCTTTTAAATTTGGATAAATAAATAAATAACTAATTTATTAATGAATAAATAAATCTTGGTTTTAAAACGGAAAGTAATTGGTACTTTCCCTAATTCGATGTAATCGAGTTTCAACTTACAATTCTCTCTCGAATAATATCTATTCGATAACTCCCCTTTCGAATAACTATATTCGATTATCTCTCTTCGAATAACTATATTCAATAATCTCTCTTTTGAATAAACTATATTCAATAACTCTTTCTTTCGGATAGCTTATATTCGATTAACTCTCTTCTTCGAATAACATATATTTGATAATCTCTCTAGAATAACTTATATTCGATAATCTCTCCCGAATAACTTATATTTGATAATCAAATATCGGTTTCCAACAGAACACTAATTTCCTTGTAAAATCCTGATTTATTCAATATATAATTTTTTCAAATAAATCATTTTTAAAACATTGGCCTAGTTGAATTCTAACTACAAATCTTTAGGGATTTTATTTAATCCCTTTTTACATTTCGAGTATCAAAATGGATTTCATCATTCCCTTTTCAAAACAACTCCGAATTTCCCATTTTTTATCGTTGAATTTGAAATCTCAGTTTTCCAATGATAATTATATTTTAGTCATTTATAAATATTGTTTATAAATCACAACACTTGTTTTCCTTATTTAACAAGTTATTTATTTCTAACCATTTGAAATCCCATCTCTGTTTTACTTCTATTTCAAAAACCCAATATCCTTTACAAATGTTTTTATTTCTAAAATCTTTACTTAATTCCATTTTTCACGTTGAATGTGAATAATATCCCTTTTATACAATCCCTTTAGTTTGATTTCGTATTTTAAAACAATATCCTAATCCAACTTCTATTTATAGATTTATTTATATGAAACCTTCTTTTTATTTCTAAAACTTAAAATCTCATTTAAAATTCCCATTATAAATGATGAGTTCACATTCTATTTAAAATATCAGTGTTAAAAACCGATCTATACTTCTCTAAAGAAGTTCAGACTTGTATATTCCATTTATCAAAAGATAAATATTCTTTTTAATTTATAAACATCGTCTACAAATTTATTTGCTCAATTTATCTGTTAAAATAGATTTCTGTTTAAAATCTACTTTGAAACCATCTCCGCGTTGTTCTTTTATATCTTCTCGATTCTCTTTTGTAAATCTATTTATTTCCCCAAATAATTTCTTTTATAATTCAATTTGATTTCCGAAATATTTCCATTCAATTCTATTTGTTTTCCTAAATATTATATTTACTCCATAAAGTTCTTTATTTACTTCTTATTACTTTCATCTAGTATTTTAACCAAATCGGTCTTTCAAACCTCCATATAACTATTGTTAACTTCATACAGAAGTCTTTTATTTAATTTTCAAATATCTCCTTTTAATAAGTCCATTTGATTTTATAAAATTCCAAAATCCCATATTCACTTCATACATTTCTTTTTATAAAATACTTTGATTTTATAGAATATTTCTATTTCAATATACACTTTGAAAATTTCCTTTTTATATAAAATCCCTTTGATTTTATATAAATATTTTATTTCAAATTATTGTTTGAAATTTCACTTTTTACACTCCAGTATTTCCTTTGGTATTTAAAAGTACCAAATAACAATGACCAAACACACATAATCAACAACAGATTGTAAATCACATCATATATCACAATATATGAAAAACAGTCAAATAAATGTTGAGGAATCCAGTTGGATCCCTCCAACCTGTTTCCCTACATCCACAGATGTTACATATTATAATTCACAACAATTTCAGTTCAATATGTACTATTCTAATAAACAGAATAAATGTTTGTTTAAGGATATGTGTATATATCGTTATCTGCAATTTTAACCAATCATCAGTAATTTCAATCAACCAACCAACACACAAAAATAAATCATCCTTTATCAATATTAGATTATATTTATAAAAATATAATTTAATCAGAGTTATTGAGTTTTACTCACATTGGACGGTGATCGTTAAATAACAATTATCGGTCATTGATTTGATTCAGGCGTTTAATTTCACCATAAATCCAAACAAGCTCCAGTTCACTCCAAACTAGCTCCACTGTGAAGCCCTAGTCCCTACGATCCCAACGGATCTGACCGTTCATAATTATGACCATGTATGAGCGAGATATATCATTTATAAGATAGTACACTTATTAGAATTTAACTAAACATATATATACCTTTAAATATTGGGCCTCGCCCTCTACTATTCCTTAGCTCATTTAAACTTTACCAGCCCGCCCCAAAACTTCCCTTTTTCCCCAAACCGAGAACGCACGCTTCAGTATTTTCACTCCCCCATTTTTCACCATTACAGAAAACTCCAAACGCTCCAAGCTTCCTCCATACGCGACTAATCCACCCATGACCAAAACCGTTGATCATCTCCTCAAACTCTCAACCCACTCGGCACCACAACCCCAAACTCGCACGCCATTGGTGATTCCCATTCTCAGGCAAAGCCCCACGCACCCAGGAAAACATCGACAAATTTTTATACCGTAACATCCAAAAAAATTCATGCTCATTCTATTTTCCACTATAATCCCAAATCTAAACTCAAAAACCACAAACTCCACTCCATTCCCTCAAAAATTGAAATCCTAACTATTACTCTACATTTCGAGCTCAACAGAAATTTAATCGCACCATGTAAAATTCATATGGAAATGGAGAGAAATGCTTGAGGACTTCAAAGAGACTGGTTTTGAAATTTATAGAATTTTATTTGGTTTGTTTTAGATTTTCGAAGATGGAAAATTTTACTGTAAACGAAGAACAGTGGTGGCGCAATAAAATTGACCAGAAGAAAAATATGTTTAGGGTTTAGAATATTGTGGTTTATATATAGGATAGAAATAATATTTTTTTATTTGAGTTTTATATTTATTTTATGCTATCGCTATTTCCATTCTTACTATAAAAATCCATGTGATCACATACAATACCTAAAAATCACGAAAATGGACTTGTAGCTACAGTTTGACATTACGAACCTAATGAAACTTGTTTTGTTGAATTCCGATTCCGTTTGCTCACACATCATATTTTTAAAGTCAGAAAATTGACTGTTTTCACATTAAAATCCTGTATGGCCACATATTGACTCCAAAAATCACGCAAATTGAAATCTAACAATAATTTAATATTATGGATTTAACAAAATTAGTTTCGTCAAAAAAGGAGGTCGTTTGCAAAACTGGCTATTTTTAAAGCTCTAAATAACCCATTTAAATATACAAATATATTTAAAAATAATTAAATTAAATATACATAAATTTATATTATCGTATATAAATTCACACAGAATATCGTATAGCTCCAATTGGATTTATAACTCGATATTCAAATCTCGGTTGAATCGATATTTAATTTATATTGAAAAATCATTTTATAATATAAATAAATCGCTATAATTTATTAAGGAATTCCGTAGCAACTTTTCGAAAATTTAATTTGGACATAAATCAAAATCTACACAATGAAATCTCGATTTTTCTCTTCCATTAGAAAAATATACTTCACCAGCTCCGAACATTTCTTGTTTCATAGAAATCCGATTTAAAACAGACCCCGTATATTCAGTTGAAGTTCGAATCGCCAAATTACGAACTGCCGCGCCATTTGGAGCTCGATTTTAATTATAATATAATTATAAGTTCAAACTTCGTTTAAATAATATATTCGTTATTCTAACTCAATTCCAAACTGAATTATAGCTTATATATGATCCAATTCACATCGTATTGTGAATTCTACTATTTTTTACTATTTCACAAATTAAATATATTATTCTATTATTTGATTTAATTAAATATTCAATATTATTTAATTATATGACCATATAAATCTCTAAACCATTATTTAAATAATTAAATAAATTATTTATTATCCGTAAAAGTACGGGTCGTTACAAACTGGATTTCTCAACATTTATTTTACTATTTTTCATATATTGTAATATATGATGTGATATATAATATGTTGTTAATTATGTGTGTTTGGATGATATTGATCATGGTTATTTGGTATTTTAAATACCATAAGAAATACTGGAATGTATAATGGGAATTTTCAAAGTGTATATTGAAAAGAAAATAATTATAAAATCAAAGGATTTTATAAAAGGAAATATTTATTTGTTAAATAAATAGAATTATAAAAGGAAATATTTATTTTTTAAATAAATAGAATTATAAAAGGAATATTTATTTGTAAAATAAATAGAATTTATAAAAGGAATATAATTAAGGAATATTTATTTAGAAAATAAATAGAATTTTATAAAAGGATTTATATAGACTAAATAGAGTTATAAAAGTAATATTGATTTAGAAAGTAAATAGAATTATAAAAGGGAAATATTTGGAAAATGAATAGAGTTTTATAAAAAGAGAATTTTACATTAGGAATGTTTAGAGCCGTGCTTCGAACACAGGTGTAACATGATATTGATTTAAAATAAATATTTTGCAAAAAAAATATTATAAAGGAATTTGGGGTTTTGAGTTAGGAATTAAAATGGAGTTAAAGGAATTAGAAACTAACTGGAAATTAGTTGAGTTGAATGGCTTTCTGGGTATCGATCTGATGTTGGTTTCGGCATTCAGGGTTAATACGTGTAACATCCCATATTTTTTAGTATATTTAAATCTCGATTTAAATAAATAAAATGGAATAATATGGCTTAAAAATCAAGTTTTGATTAATTACGATAACGATAATTGGTCAAATTAAGATAAGACAATTTTGAAAATTAGGTATACCTGAAATGTTGTAAATTGAAATTTAATATTTAAGTAGTTAAATAAATTTGAGTGGTTTAATTTAAAAAGTGAAATTTAAATTTAGTTTGGAATCGGTGAATTTTAAGTTATTTAAGTTAAGGATTGAAATTCAAATTCAAAATTCAAATAAATGATTTTTGGGAACTTAAAATTTATGAAATCAATTTCTAAATTTATTGAAGTTGGAATTTGGTTTAAAGGGAATTTTATTAGTATTTAATTTTAAATTAAATCAGTTAATTGAATAATTGAATATTTTATTTATTTATTTAACTGTGAAATTTAATCGTTCTAGCGACTGTCTCAGAATTCGACGAAACTGGCGCCATCAGAACCGGAACGGTGGATTATGGCAGGATCCCAATTTGCGTTACAATCCGACTCACCGTTTGACCGTATAAGAGAAAGTGTGAAGGAGAGCTAGATAATTGGATAATTTGTGTTTCTCATAATTGGGCCTTATATATATACATATATAAATAAATCCATCCACCTCACCGACTCATTCTCACTTCACGTATAACTCCATCTACCTATTCTTTCTCTTCAATGGCAGAAATCAAATTTCTAACCTAGATTCAAATAAAAATCCAAACTTGAAATTCAAATCTCCTCAAAGCATAGCTTATTATATGTCGAATCGAAGCTCTCAACTGGTAGAGCTCAGATCTACAGCTTGTTGTCGCATGCGGTACTCCGCTTGGTCAGAAAATCATGGTCAAACTCGCTGTTTCCGAAACCCTAAAGGGAAATTTGGGTATTTTTGATTTAGAGTGAAATCGAAGGAAGTAAGATATGGGTTTTGTTGGTCTCGGCGACACGAGTTTGTTGAGGGTAGTCGGAAGGTCTATTGTCGAGGGAATCGCCGGAATTTGGAGTTTGGAGGGCTAAAACCCTTTCCGTTCATCCTTGTCGCCGACGAAGGAGAAGCCACCGGAAATGGAGAGACCAGAGCTGGTAGGCGCGGATTTCAAGGGAGATCGAATTGCCGGTGGTCGGAGTTCTTCTGGTGGTCGGAATTGGTGGGGATTAGCGGTCAAAGGCGGAGGGTTTCACGTTAGAAATGGGTTCGATTTTGTACTGTGCATCCGCGTAAAGAAGGAGGGGGCGGGAAAGGAGAATGACGTGGCAGGATCTGATTTGGTAAGGAAATATTATTTATTAATTAATACGTTTAAATTCAAATGGTTGAACGCTGATAACTTCTTCGTTTTAACTCGGATTTGGACGCGGTTTATCGCGTTGGGATCGTGGCGGAATTGCGGACGTTTTGGCACTAACCAGGCTGCGTTCTGAGACTGTCAATTTTTGGGCTATGGTCGGACGTTCGTCTGATTTTAGACACGAAGGTGAGTGATTTTCTCACTCGCGAAATACTGAATTATTCCCATATTTATTGAATTAAATTATGAAATAAGTTTGGTTGCATGGTTGCGTTGGATTGTTGATGTGTTGTTTAAATTTTGACATGCAAGTGTGTTAACATGCAATCTAAGTAAATGATTAGTTATTTAATTTAATTTAAATCTCTAGTTGAAATTCGAACCCTTGTTAATCCTGGAACAGAAAGCTGATCAGTTGAATGAAATGATATGATGGATGTTTGGTTGAATTTTATTACTGAATTTATATTGTCACTGTTTATGCCCATATTCAGTATATCGTATTGCATGTTGGTTTTGACGATAAATCTCATTTGTACCCTTGATGTTGCGGGCATCTAATGAACCCGGGATTTATCGATAAAATGAATTAAGAACACAGAGTGAAATGATAAATCTCTGTGACCCTGATTTGGATTGAAATGATAGATTCATCCCTGAAATATCGAGAAATTAAATATTAAATCACTTGGCCATTGGATAGATAATTATATACAAACATCGGTTGGTTAAATAATTTTAATATTTGAAATTTTATTTGATAGAATTTCACATAAAAGAATGTGTCGATACTCGATTTTCAAATTCTTTTAAGATTCTGAACTGGGATGATGATAAAAAGGGTTGAAGGAATTTTCCAAACCAAAATAGAAATATCTAAATTGGGGTTTGAGTATGATTTGAAATCTCTTCAAATTAAGAGTTGGATTAGAAGGAAAAATTCTTATAGAGATCAAATGTTGGGAAAATTAGAAAATCAAGAGTATCTAAGTTGTTTTAACCCAGTTGGAATATATATATATATCGGAACTCTTGAAATCAAGTAGTTGTTTTGAACGAGGTTGAAACGAGATAGGGAACTAAATGAACTCCGTTGAGACCGGAGGATAAATTCAAGTATTTGAAATTTGGAAGGAAGAAAGGTTTTGATTTGAGAAATTTATTTTAAATAATTTATGCATTGATTCTAAATAATTATTCTAGCTTTAAAACTATTAATTACTTTTACTTAATACTATTGTATTTAAATAATTTCCTTATAATTCATTTTTCAAAGGTTTCTAGTAAATCTTATTCTAAGTATATATATAATATTTAAATTACTAATTTATCTTAACTATTATATTCTATATATACATCTATATATATTTATTATATAAAAATTTATTATTATTATTATTATTGTTATTATTATTATATGAACATTTAGTTTGCAAGTATTTTTCTCAATTTTAAATTCTTCCGAATGGAAATGCTTGAGTTTGAACTACTGGTTCAAATGGAGTTGAGATGAGAATCCGTGATAATTGGAAACCTTTAAGGTAAATTATATTCTATTTGGATATTTCGTTTTGGAAATATTATGTGATTATAATATAATGGTATGGGATATATTCTAATTTAGAATAGAATCGGCTTGGTATGATTTATGATATTTTGATATGAAATTATATTTTATTTGAATATAAATTTGGTTTGAAACAAAATATGATATTTTGATATGAAAGCGAACCTTTCAAATAGAAAAGAACCGACCGATCTGAAAAGATGTAAGCGTTGGTTGTTAAAGAGACCGGAGTCGACATAAGGCATACTCTCTGTCAGTGTCGATACCCCTTTGACAACTGTGAACGTTATGACGTATCCAGAATGAGTATGATGACTTGGAGGCGATTATTGAATCGAAGAAGATGAACGATGACGAAATAGCCCTGACCTTCGGGTCAGAATTGAAATGACTAAAACAGGAGTTATACCGTGACTAATTGAGGTTAGCGCCTTTGATCGGACACACTTCTTCGATGCTATTTATATGACTATGATGATGATGATTTGGGCCCATTTGATTTTATGATTATGGGAGTGTGTTCCGAGGTGGGCGGTAGTGGCTGCTATGCGTTACCACCGGTCCGGGAGTGCAATTGGTAGAATCCTACCCTGGGCATTGCCTCGAGTGCCTTGTCATATATATATATATCCATATCGAGCCCCATACGATTTTGATTTAGCATTGCCTTCTATGGAGTACCCTCTGATAACACCAGTACGGTGAATTTACGGTACTGTATAGACTGTTGATGCCTATAAACTGCGTAAGGGTAATATGGTAATCCCGCTTACGCTATTTTCAGTATTTATACTTTACTGAGTAGACACTATCATAATAGCGTATTATATTATCTATGTATTAGTTTAACGGATCCTTGAGAGATGGCAAATCCCGTAACATCTCTTGAGTTACTGTACCCATGACACTAATGTTATTTCGTATTTTTATTTGACTAATATGAGATGATTTAGTGCTGATCCGAGTGTTTGTTGTGTTTTCTTTTTATGTAATACGCTCGGGTCAGCAGATTTGCAGTATTTGAAGATGACTGTGCTTGGAGATCGAAGACGAAGAGTTGGTATATCTATTATCTATACATATGTATTTCCGCTGCATTTATTTCCGCTGCTTATTATGTACATCTGTATGTGTATGTAACTCTGATATTCATTTGAATGTTATAACCAATGTATACATTTCAACTGCCTTAACTGCTATTTAATTATTATATGTTGTCCTTCCGCTGTGAGATTCTGTGATTTGGTTTTCTCTTCTTTCTTTCTTTTTTTCTTCTTTATCAAATAACTGCCTGTGTTGGCGATTTGTTTGGGTCGACATGTGTGGTTTATTGTCGATTTGAACGGTCAAAAATATGGGTCGTTACATTTGGTATCAGAGCGATGGTTGGCGATAACCTTGGCTCTGTTGGGAATAAACTCATTAGAGATAGGGATTAGTAATGCCCTAGAATGAGTTTGAGTGTATATACGAGAGAGTGTACTTGTATTTTTAATATAAATGGTTTTATATTGTGTTGGCTTATTCTGTTGAATATTTATAAATTCTGGTCGATATATGGGACGCCATATAACCGATAGGAATTTCTAAATAGCCGAATAGAAGGAATTGACATAATAAGGTTTCGATTATATTTTTAGATATATCAAATGTATATTTTTGGTTCAAGTATATATATATATCCCTTTGGTAGGTGGAAATATTAGGTTATCACCTATCATGGTTGATTTGATAATAAATCTAATAAGGGAAGTTTTATGGATAGGAAATATTGAAATGGAATGTTACCTTTAAATCTAATTTATGCTGGACGATTTGTGATTAAAATGGAAATGAACTGGAAACTTGATCCTGGGGTACTTTTGAAAATGATTTGTCGAATTTGAAATAATGTCGTATTATAAGGTATAATCGAAAGGAAATGGTTTAAAGATTTTCAAAAGTGGGTACAACCCCTTCTTGGACCTTAGAAACTATGCCGGTAATGAGTGCACACATTATCGACGTTTATTCTGAAGCGTCAAAGTGGGGGAGACCACTCCGTACTTTCATAACTGGTTGGTAAGGGTTTTGGATTTAAATTCCATATGGTATAAATTTTTATGTAAAGGTATTAGTATATGTCATTTAAGTTGAATTTAAATTAAACCAGAATTTAAAATTCTATGTTCTTAGTTAATTAAGAATTTAGATTTAAATTTATGGTAGGGTTTTTCTATAAGTCTTATGGACACATATGTATTTTAAACTTGGGTTATAAACCAGACATTGATTTACTATCAATTTGCTCGGTTCATTGGAGTTTTAAGCTTTGGATCCATGAAATGGACTTAATACTAAGAGGAATCGTCACATAAACTCTAAAATGTGGATGATAATTAAGTTAAATAAATTTCAAGTTCGGTCGATAAAAGTGTTAGTGAAGTTGAAAATTTCTACGAAATAAAACACGACTTAAGTCGACTAAATTAAATTTGAAATTTTAGTTGTGTGGATAAAGGAAATTCATGATTAGTTGATAGAATATAAAATGGTCAATAAGTTAAAATAAGAAATGAGATGGGAATTTGGGAACTAAGTATAAGGGTTGAGCTATGAACCGGCCTTAATTCAATTTGGATCATAAAAGTCTAATTAATGAGTTTAGTTAAGGGAATATACCTTAATATAAAATGAAATGGGAACTTGAGATATAGGAAGGTGATGTAAAAATAAATATAATCTGAGTTAGATGGGTTTAATAAAATGAAGTCAACTTCGAAAAAAATTTAAATAAGATGATTTCGAGGTTATATCGATAGTTGGATTGAGTAAGTATAATTAAATTCATACGAATAACTGAAGGGTAAGCCATTGCATTAATAAGTGATAACCAATCAAGTAGTCGAGGTTTGTTAAGGTTTGAAATTTCGAAGGTGTGAAACTCCAACTCAAATGAATCAACATTTAAAGGAAATTGACTAAACTAAGTAGATGTGAAAGTGGATTTTAAGTTCTCTTTTGGAATGAAACCATTTGAAATAGGAATGGATGTAAGGGAAACCGACAAAAGAAATATTAAATCAAAGTCTAATTTATTAAGGTAGAACATCGAAAGAACTTGGGGCTAAGTGAATTACATTAAGTTGAATGAATTATTATAAATAGAATTAAACTCAAGAAATGAAAATTGGTTAATCTAAACCCAAGTATAAATGAATGAACCGAAGTGACGATGAACTTGAATAACAAGAATAAATAAAATCGGAATTGATTTAATCAAATGGAAAATTTGATATGGATAAATGGAACGACATTTGGTGTAATAAGGATGAAGTGAATAGGAAGAAGTAGTGAAGTTTGGCAAATCGATCCATGAAGATGAATTAATGATTTAATACAATCGAGTTGGTTCGGGAAGTAAAATGATTCAAGTTTTAACTAAAATTAATGCTTGGAATGGAGCGAGAAATGGAATAAATAATGTATTTGAATAGAGTAAGAAATTTAACATGAATGCATTTCTCGAGAAATGAAGTGATAACAAATTTAGGTGTTAAAAATTCACAAAATCATTGGAATCGAAAGGGTTTAAACTCCTAATAAAATAAACCGTTGTTATGAAAATCTGAAATAGTCGATAAGCTGAAACTAAAATAGCCATAACTTTTGACTAGATGATCGGAATCTGACTATTCCGGACTTTTCGAAAACCTTAGAAACTGAGCTAAAACTTCTTTTAATAAAGCCTTGCCTAATTTCCAAGATAATTATGTTGAAAACCAAGATTTAGTCGTAGTTGTATGCGCAGAAATAAAAATCTGAACTGAATAGCGATATTGTTTTGACCATAACTCTCTAACGGAGCATCGGATTTTAATGTGCGAGTACAATTCGGAAAGCCTAGGATCTGAACTAAAACTTTCCCTTATTATGCTATGTGAAATTCTGAGACTTAAAGGGGTAAAAACTGGGTTGAACAACTCAGATCTGCATTTTTCTGTGTATGGGCTGAGGTGTTCGCCTTCACTAAAATAGCCATAACTTTTGAACGAATTGACGGAATTCAACGAATCCGGATAATTCAGAAAGCCTGAAACAAATGAAACAAATTTTCCCTAGTGTGCTTTAGTCAAATTCCAACATTTAAAGGGCGATAAACCTCATTTTTGTTTGCTGGTCTGTTGTTTACACTTTGGTTTATAGTTGAAATGATTGGTATGTGTTGTATAAGCTATATATATTCGCTATGTACCATATATATGTTTGATTCTCATGTATTTGTGAGTATAAAGCAGGTGTAAGGAAGTCGCGCTATGCTTCGGAGCTCGCTTGCGCTAAATGCTAAATGCTAAGCTAAATAAAAACCGCAAAATAAATGCTTAAAGAGGTACGTGTTTGGGGTTGTATAGAGCTTGGTGGGTTTGTTTTTGCTTTCCCCTGGTTCAGGGATGCCTCATCGTTGATGAGATGTATATTTTGGATTGATATATGTATCGGGATTTTTCCCGGGGCCCTCCGTACAAGGGAGATGCCGCCGAAATTTTCCGTGATTTCGGAAGTTAGAAAATTTATGAGATTTAAAAATATAACTTACTTAATAAAGGCTATTTTATGTATGAATTTAAAATAGATATGTGCTTAACATCATTTCGTTCTCTTTTCGAGGACGAAAAGATTTTAAGTGGGGGAGAATGTAACATCACATATTTTTCAGTATATTTAAATCTCGATTTAAATAAATAAAATGGAATAATATGGCTTAAAAATCAAGTTTTGATTAATTACGATAACGATAATTGGTCAAATTAAGATAAGACAAATTTGAAAATTAGGTATACCTGAAATGTTGTAAATTGAAATTTAATATTTAAGTAGTTAAATAAATTTGAGTGGTTTAATTTAAAAAGTGAAATTTAAATTTAGTTTGGAATCGGTGAATTTTAAGTTATTTAAGTTAAGGATTGAAATTCAAATTCAAAATTCAAATAAATGATTTTTGGGAACTTAAAATTTATGAAATCAATTTCTAAATTTATTGAAGTTGGAATTTGGTTTAAAGGGAATTTTATTAGTATTTAATTTTAAATTAAATCAGTTAATTGAATAATTGAATATTTTATTTATTTATTTAACTGTGAAATTTAATCGTTCTAGCGACTGTCTCAGAATTCGACGAAACTGGCGCCATCAGAACCGGAACGGTGGATTATGGCAGGATCCCAATTTGCGTTACAATCCGACTCACCGTTTGACCGTATGAGAGAAAGTGTGAAGGAGAGCTAGATAATTGGATAATTTGTGTTTCTCATAATTGGGCCTTATATATATATATATAAATAAATCCATCCACCTCACCGACTCATTCTCACTTCACGTATAACTCCATCTACCTATTCTTTCTCTTCAATGGCAGAAATCAAATTTCTAACCTAGATTCAAATAAAAATCCCAACTTGAAATTCAAATCTCCTCAAAGCATAGCTTATTATATGTCGAATCGAAGCTCTCAACTGGTAGAGCTCAGATCTACAGCTTGTTGTCGCATGCGGTACTCCGCTTGGTCAGAAAATCATGGTCAAACTCGCTGTTTCCGAAACCCTAAAGGGAAATTTGGATATTTTTGATTTAGAGTGAAATCGAAGGAAGTAAGATATGGGTTTTGTTGGTCTCGGCGACACGAGTTTGTTGAGGGTAGTCGGAAGGTCTATTGTCGAGGGAATCGCCGGAATTTGGAGTTTGGAGGGCTAAAACCCTTTCCGTTCATCCTTGTCGCCGACGAAGGAGAAGCCACCGGAAATGGAGAGACCAGAGCTGGTAGGCGCGGATTTCAAGGAGGATCGAATTGCCGGTGGTCGGAGTTCTTCTGGTGGTCGGAATTGGTGGGGATTAGCGGTCAAAGGCGGAGGGTTTCACGTTAGAAATGGGTTCGATTTTGTACTGTGCATCCGCGTAAAGTAGGAGGGGGCGGGAAAGGAGAATGATGTGGCAGGATCTGATTTGGTAAGGAAATATTATTTATTAATTAATACGTTTAAATTCAAATGGTTGAACGCTGATAACTTCTTCGTTTTAACTCGGATTTGGACGCGGTTTGTCGCGTTGGGATCGTGGCGGAATTGCGGACGTTTTGGCACTAACTAGGCTGCGTTCTGAGACTGTCAATTTTTGGGCTATGGTCGGACGTTCGTCTGATTTTAGACACGAAGGTGAGTGATTTCTCACTCACGAAATAATGAATTATTCCCATATTTATTGAATTAAATTATGAAACAAGTTTGATTGCATGGTTGCGTTGGATTGTTGATGTGTTGTTTAAATTTTGACATGCAAGTGTGTTAACATGCAATCTAAGTAAATGATTAGTTATTTAATTTAATTTAAATCTCTAGTTGAAATTCGAACCCTTGTTAATCCTGGAACAGAATGCTGATCAGTTGAATGAAATGATATGATGGATGTTTGGTTGAATTTTATTACTGAATTTATATTGTCACTGTTTATGCCCATATTCAGTATATCGTATTGCATGTTGGTTTTGACGATAAATCTCATTTGTACCGTTGATGTTGCGGGCATCTAATGAACCCGGGATTTATCGATAAAATGAATTAAGAACACAGAGTGAAATGATAAATCTCTGTGACCCTGATTTGGATTGAAATGATAGATCCATCCCTGAAATATCGAGAAATTAAATATTAAATCACTTGGCCATTGGATAGATAATTATATACAAACATTGGTTGGTTAAATGATTTTAATATTTGAAATTTTATTTGATAGAATTTCACATAAAAGAATGTGTCGATACTCGATTTTCAAATTCTTTTAAGATTCTGAACTGGGATGATGATAAAAAGGGTTGAAGGAATTTTCCAAACCAAAATAGAAATATCTAAATTGGGGTTTGAGTATGATTTGAAATCACTTCAAATTAAGAGTTGGATTAGAAGGAAAAATTCTTATAGAGATCAAATGTTGGGAAAATTAGAAAATCAAGAGTATCTGAGTTGTTTTAATCCAGTTGGAATATATATATATATATCTCGGAACTCTTGAAATCAAGTAGTTGTTTTGAACGAGGTTGAAACGAGATAGGGAACTAAATGAACTCCGTTGAGACCGGAGGATAAATTCAAGTATTTGAAATTTGGAAGGAAGAAAGGTTTTGATTTGAGAAATTTATTTTAAATAATTTATGCATTGATTCTAAATAATTATTCTAGCTTTAAAACTATTAATTACTTTTACTTAATACTATTGTATTTAAATAATTTCCTTATAATTCATTTTTCAAAGGTTTCTAGTAAATCTTATTCTAAGTATATATATAATATTTAAATTACTAATTTATCTTAACTATTATATTCTATATATACATCTATATATATTTATTATATAAAAATTTATTATTATTATTATTATTATTGTTATTATTATTATATGAACATTTAGTTTACAAGTATTTTTCTCAATTTTAAATTCTTCCGAATGGAAATGCTTGAGTTTGAACTACTGGTTCAAATGGAGTTGAGATGAGAATCCGTGATAATTGGAAACCTTTGAGGTAAATTATATTCTATTTGGATATTTCGTTTTGGAAATATTATGTGATTATAATATAATGGTATGGGATATATTCTAATTTAGAATAGAATCGGCTTGGTATGATTTATGATATTTTGATATGAAATTATATTTTATTTGAATATAAATTTGGTTCGAAACAAAATATGATATTTTGATATGAAAGCGAACCTTTCAAATAGAAAAGAACCGACCGATGTGAAAAGATGTAAGCGTTGGTTGTTAAAGAGACCGGAGTCGACATAAGGCATACTCTCTGTCAGTGTCGATACCCCTTTGACAACTGTGAACGTTATGACGTATCCAGAATGAGTATGATGACTTGGAGGCGATTATTGAATCGAAGAAGATGAACGATGACGAAATAGCCCTGACCTTCAGGTCAGAATTGAAATGACTAAAACAGGAGTTATACCGTGACTAATTGAGGTTAGCGCCTTTGATCGGACACACTTCTTCGATGCTATTTATATGACTATGATGATGATGATTTGGGCCCATTTGATTTTATGATTATGGGAGTGTGTTCCGCGGTGGGCGGTAGTGGCTGCTATGCGTTACCACCGGTCCGGGAGTGCAATTGGTAGAATCCTACCCTGGTCATTGCCTCGAGTGCCTTGTCATATATATATCCATATCGAGCCCCATACGATTTTGATTTAGCATTGCCTTCTATGGAGTACCCTCTGATAACACCAGTACGGTGAATTTACGGTACTGTATAGACTGTTGATGCCTATAAACTGCGTAAGGGTAATATGGTAATCCCGCTTACGCTATTTTCAGTATTTATACTTTACTGAGTAGACACTATCATAATAGCGTATTATATTATCTATGTATTAGTTTAACGGATCCTTGAGAGATGGCAAATCCCGTAACATCTCTTGAGTTACTGTACCCATGACACTAATGTTATTTCGTATTTTTATTTGACTAATATGAGATGATTTAGTGCTGATCCGAGTGTTTGTTGTGTTTTCTTTTTATGTAATACGCTCGGGTCAGCAGATTTGCAGTATTTGAAGATGACTGTGCTTGGAGATCGAAGACGAAGAGTTGGTATATCTATTATCTATACATATGTATTTCCGCTGCATTTATTTCCGCTGCTTATTATGTACATCTGTATGTGTATGTAACTCTGATATTCATTTGAATGTTATAACCAATGTATACATTTCAACTGCCTTAACTGCTATTTAATTATTATATGTTGTCCTTCCGCTGTGAGATTCTGTGATTTGGTTTTCTCTTCTTTCTTTCTTTTTTTCTTCTTTATCAAATAACTGCCTGTGTTGGCGATTAGTTTGGGTCAACATGTGTGGTTTATTGTCGATTTGAACGGTCAAAAATATGGGTCGTTACAATACGTATGTGGCTGTTCTCTTACTAGCTTACAATTAGAGACTCATATATGTGAAAAGATATTGATGCGTGATTCAGAAATGGAAACGTTTTTCCAAAGTTAATAACGTATATTTCTAAAATTAGAAAATAAGGATTTGATAAATATATGGAAACAAGAAATGGGGAAATGAATAAATGTTGATTGATGATTGATCGATAGAATTTCCATTTGGAAATAATATCGTTGTTTGCACACATGGTTTTTTTTGATAGTTAAATCGTTGACTATCAAAGTTTTTGACCATTTTCTGTTGTCAATACGGAGAGACTGGGATCAGATATATTATCTGAAAACCACTCCGTATGGCATTAGCATTACGAACCAAATATGATGAAGAAAATAGAAGACGGAGTAATGCTAGGGCTGTCCTGTTTACAGAATAGTACCTTTGGTTTGTCCAATCCCAGGACAACTAGTATGGACGAATGTCTGACACAGTATATCTGGTAGATCGCGTAAGTTGATTGTTTCAAACGTATTTACGTTGGTAGCAGAGGAATTCGTTTCTCTTAGCTTATACCCATGGTATTTTTATGGAAATCAATTTGTGATTTGACGGGTATGATGATGTGGCATTCAAAGTAAATGAAGGAGTGATCTGTTAAAATATACGTTATGACCTCAAGCCTCATCAACCGGGAAATGACAAAAATCGGGCAGGCGGCAAGGCTAAGTGGGTCGCACCCAATTAGGTTATATTGTCACAATCTAGAGAATATTCATATTTGTTACATCTTTCTGTAAAAACCCGTAACTTCCCCGTGAAGGAAAGCGCGGATAGTTCGAGAACAAGCCACAGAAGAACGCAGACGGAAGAACATTTCATTGTATATTACAACAATGCATCAGATTACAAGAATATACAGAGTATAAATGAATATTACACAGAAATATCAGAGATTTAAATACATAGCAGCGGAAAATAATACAATACACAACTAGAAGAGATATACGGATACAAAGCTTTCCGGATATCATTCCAGCTGTAAACCAGGATCCTGTGAATATACATCTGCAAAACCAAAACTACTAGCTGCCCATGTCAAAATAGGGGCACCCAGAGTTTAGGTTAAAACAATAAACTCCAGGTCAGTCATGTGACTGGTGTGAGAACTAAAACAGTTTTTAATCTTTATTTTTAAAGTTAGGTAAATCAAAGGACCACGCCGTATAACACGGAACGGGTTTCCTCCCAATAATACCAGTGCATAAAACAAACAGCGCAATGCTAAATAAAGAAAAATGAAGCTGTTATAAGACCCAGGTCCTATCACACAATGCAACGCAAGCCGGGGGATAGGGTTTTCCCTTATAACAGCCAAAGAATGCTTGATACGTTTTAAAACAAATCATTTGATACTATTATAAGTGCATAGTGTATAAAACAACTTCAAATCATAAGTATCAATCATAGGCGGCATGGGTACCATATATCATGTCGCCATACTAGGCTCTACAATCGAAACCGCAAATGTCACGTATTTGGAAATTGGATTTCCATCTATGAACCGAGGCCAGGGATCGTCCTCTACCGATTCGAGACTGTCTAGCCCAAGTCTCAGGCAAGCGCGCAGACAAGCCTTGGATCGTTAGGGTCGATCCACCGATGTGGATTATTATGCCTGAACACTACGTTTCTCCGCCCTTTGGGGCGTAAATGAGCCAACGAATGGCTCTATCGGACCCGGATCGTCCGATCTAACCGAGGCGCCTCGCAACAGCAACAACCACACAGGTGAAAAGTATATAAATGTCAGGGCTGGTAGGTCACTGACACCACCCTAGCTAGAAAGAAACGCATGCCCTCCCTGAGGTCCTCTCCCGTTTTTAGTTCACAACCGGGGTGCGAGGCTCGCGAATCAACGTTACACAAAGTTATGCCACACAGGCTGTGCTTTGATCATCACCACAAGACTTTGCTTTTCAACAGAAGCCTCGATCAATTGCATCTTAGCATGCCACACAGGCAATTCACTCCATGCGTTTGATATCCATCCGTATATAACCCCTGAGCTCGTACGTCTCAGAGAAGGGCGTTAAGGAAGAGAATAAATTCTCCGCCGTCAAACAGATATATATTTAATAGAGATCAATCACATAGACTAAAATCCAATGTCAGACACACAGTCCATTTACAAGTCCATTCTGGGTCTGAACGAAACCGGAGGCACCTAGTACCCCGCATATCCATCGATCTCCAAGTACGTCTGGACGATCACCAACTGTTTCCATCTTCTTGGGTGTACAGCCCAATCAAGATCATCAGTAATCACCCAAACGATGTGAAGACCTCCGGTCTTCGACTATCGTCTTCATCTTCGACTTATCGTCGTACCAGTTATTCAGAATGGGATAAACCTGGTCTTTCCGAATAACTCGTGTATATTTTAAATAAGTGTTACACAAACACAACATACGCCTCATTCCAATTCATCAGTCACTAACCGTAAATTAACCAGATAATAATTCCCCAAATATTAACCCCGAAAGCCGAAACCAACATCAGATCAATATCCAGAAAACCATTCTGCTTAGCTAACCGACAGTTAGTTTCTAAATTTCACATTCATAGGGAAAGGTTCCCATTAATTTTATCAAAGACAAATTCTTTAATTTATTCTTTAATCTACTTTTGAATATCAATTCAAACTAGTCGGGATTAACGAACTTTACCGAAGTAATTATTTGTTTTAATTACCCAATCCCAACCTATTCATCCCATGAAGTAAAACTGGTAATACTTCATATCTAACACTACGGTGTTATCGGTAAATTCAATTACCATTTCACGTTCAAATCTAATTAAAGATTTAACTATCGCCTAGAGCAAAACTGGTGATACTCCATTCTCGATCATTTTAATCTAATTAAAGATTCATTAAAACTCCACTTAGTTTTAATCTTTGACTGGGTTAAAGAATCAGTGTCGTTTAAAACACGGTTCACGGTAAACCCAAAATCACCTTCCATTAATTATCGGGTTAAAGAACAAGTGTTATTTAAAACACTGTTCACGATAAACCCAAAAATCAATAGTAATTCGATTCCAATTAAATATTATTTAATTGGTACACTTCATTAAATCTAAATAAAAAGATTTAATCTTTTCTCAATTGGGTTCAAGAACAATGTTAATAAAGACACCATTCACGACAAACCCATATCACTTTTGATATTAAATACAAGTCTCTGAATAGAAAATATATCGGCTTATATTCAACATCAAATTCTACGACCAACAAATATCGTATCGGAAATAACGATATAAATATATATGTTTCAAATTTCCATAACAACATCTGTATAATCACGAATTCCAACATCGAAATATTCCGAAGACAATTTTGATTCAAATCCACTCCAATGCAATCATTGGAAATTCTGGTTATTTTTAAAACCCTTTTCAAATTCAATTTATTTATTTAAAAACAAATAGAATTTTAATTCTAGTTCAAAACTAGTTCATTTCGATAGAAATTTATTTTTATCTTTTCAAATATGGAGTTTTTCATCCTGATTTTTCACAAATCATTTCTTATGATTTTACACAAATTATTACTATTTTTAATAATTTTATCAAGGCCCGTACAGTCGATTTCCATCAACGGCCATCGAACTGCACTTACAGCAACCTTTTTCAAATTTGATTTGGACATAATTCCAAATCCAACCGTTAGATTTATAATTTCTAATATTTGTTAGAAAGCTCTTTTCGATACGAACCCAACGGTTTCGGTTTTAGGAGAATCCGACGGTCGGATCTCCCGCAATGTCCATTCGAAGTCAATGGTCAAAATTCGCGAACTGCCGCGGCGCGGCGCGTTCTATTCAGGCCATTATATTATTATAAATAATATATATAATATATACTTCGTCGATTTCCTTTAAAAACGTGTTTTATAAATCGTTTTAAATTCATTTTCAAAATGGTTTCAACTTCATATTCAATTTCAAATCAAAATTGAATATTCCAATATAAATTCGTTTTAAATTCATTTCAAATCGATTTCAATTCAAATTGGTTTCTAATTTAATTTCAGTTCGTTTTCAATTCAATTCAATTCGAATTTATTTATATTCAATTTCAATTCGAATTCATTTCTATTCAATTTCAATTCGAATTCATTTCTATTCAATTCAAATCAAATTCGTTTCTATTCAATTTCAATTCGAATTCATTTCTATTCAATTTCAATTCAAATTCATTTCTATTCAATTCGAATTCAATCCTTTTCAAAATATCAGATTTTGAAATCATTTTCGATATTCATTATAAAATGAATAAAATCGATATAAATATCGTTCACGTCAAGATGGCGTCAATCTAATCAACACGGCTTCATATATTTCTATTTTCAAATATTCTATTTCAAATATTTCTTTTTCAAATATTTCTATTTCAAATATTTCTGTTCAAATATTTCTATTTGAAACTGAAATGAGGCCCAATCAATTACCATATAATGTTAATTATATTGATTTTCTACAACACATGTATATATCAACAACGATGAATAATCAACCATCATCCAAAGTGCATTCTACACTGTATAAGCATCAAATATAAATATTCAACGCTTATAGCAGCCTGTCAATCAATCGATCGACATACAACTAAACAATCGGGATTAGTGTACGTCAAATATCATCCCAATACCCGTGTGGGGTTTCAAACAATCAAACACAGATTTTATTTGTGCAGTTGGGCGATGTGTAAAATTTATCGTTCCAATCGATATCAGTCAAATGTGTGTATATAAACGAATCATCCGATTTGTTTATTTTTACTTCCTTTCATATATACGTTAAAAATTCTATTTTTAACTATAAAATATTTTTAACTATATAAATATTTTATTTCATTTCACGTCACATCACACAATCAACTACACATCAAAATCAAACAAACGAGCATACAAGCCGTCCATGGTCTGTGGACGACGGGTGTCGGGTGCTACTAAACACCATCTGCATCCTAGTATATATATATATATATATATAACTAGAGAATTAAATCAAAGAGTGAGAAATTCTCACCGAATTGCTAATCCAACGCCACGACTCTTCTTAGGTAGAAATCTTCGTCGTTCTAGCCTCTTGTCACTTTTCACTGCCCGTATTCTCTACATATATAAAAATCACATTTTTACTTCGCTATTCAATATATAAAAATCGAATTTTTACTATGTTAGTCAATATATAAAAATCGAATTTTTACTATGCTATTCAATATATAAAAATCGAATTTTTACTTTGCTTTTCAATATATAAAAATCGAAATTTTACTTTGCTTTTAAATATATAAAAATTGAAATTTTACTTTGCTTTTCAATATATAAAAATCGAAATTTTACTTTGCTTTTCAATATATAAAAATCGAAATTTTACTTTGTTATTCTATATATAAAAATCGCAATTTTACTTTGCTTTTCAATATATAAAAATCAAAATTTTACTTTGCTTTTCAATATATAAAAATTGAAATTTTACTTTGCTTTTCAATATATAAAAATCGCAATTTTACTTTGCTTTTCAATATATAAAAAACGCAATTTTACTTTGCTTTTCAATATATAAAAATCGAAATTTTACTTTGCTTTTCAATATATAAAAATCGCAATTTTGATTTGCTTTTCAATATATAAAAATCGAAATTTTACTTTGTTATTCTATATATATAAATCGCAATTTTAGTTCGCTAACTGTATAAAAATCAAGTCTTTTTATAATAAAAATCTCCACTTTATTTGCTATTCAAATGAGTAAAAATCATCCATTTTCTTTCTTTTTAAAGACCTACTCTTTTTGATTGATAAAAACTTCATCTTCATCGAATAAAAATCGTACCTTTTCATTGTAAAAATCGATTCTTTGATGAAGGGGAGGCTTCGCTGCGATCCGGGAGAGGGAGGGGGTGTTCGGCACGAGGCAGAGGAGGAAGGGGGGCTGCGGTCTTGGCAGGGGGGTATGGGGTATCGCAAGGCAGACGGGTATTGGGTATCGCGAGGCAGGGGGGTATTGGGTATCGCGAGGCAGGGGGGTATGGGGTATCGCGAGGCAGGGGGGTATGGGGTATCGCGGGTTTCGTGAAGAAGAAGAAGGAGTGGGGAGAGGGGAAAGGAGGTGGAGATCGGAGGTGGAGGAAGAAGGGGCGGCGGCGGCGGGCGAACGATGGGGAGGGGGGCGGCTGTCGATCGAGGGTTTTTTTTCCCGATCCGGTTTGAAGAATAAATGGGGGAAGGGGAGAGATAAGAGGGAAAGAGGAAGGAATTAATATATATATATATATATATATATTATTTAATATTATTTAATATACTTAAAAGTTGACTTTACATTCGAACACCAATCGAGGCCCAACGACTGTCGCCTCTAGCTAAATCCCCCCATTCTGAAAACAATGGGATATGTATCGTAGGCTGATTCGATCGCTTTGATCAGTTTCCGTCAAAATCAACATATAACTCTATATATTGAATTTGAACGCGTATTTCAATTTACTGGGGTCTCATACTAACCCGAAAAATTCCCGAAAAATATTTTCTAGCTTCGTATTCACGATACGGTCCTAACAAAACTAGTTTCGTCGAATTCTGAGACTGTTTGAAAAATGGCCAATTTCCAGTCGATTAAAATCAACTGAAACTGATCAAACGCGTTTTCCTTTGCCACGCTCACATATTGATTCGAAAAATAATGAAATTTGAAACCTAGTAATAATTTGACATCACGGACCCAACAAAAGTGGTTTCGTCGAAATCCGAAGTCGTTTGCAAAATTCCCATTTTTAAGGGCCTGAATTCCATAGCGACTATTCAGAATTTTCAACTAGACATATCTTTTGATTACCGTTATGAAATTTCAATTTTTCGGATTCGTTGGAAAGATATTATCAATTAGATTCTAATGTTTTTGGTTTCACTAAAATCCGGTTTATTTTGCACCCGGTACATTCAATTGAAGTTTAAATTGAATTATCGAACTACCGCGCCATTTTCAATTCCTTTTATAATTTAAAATAAATATTTATATTCTATCGATGATCTATATAATTATATACGATTGAATTTTATTCAAAAGAAATTTTCTCGTCGATATTATTTAAAATAATTCATTTTAAATGTTCAAAATTCGCTAAAATTGCCAAAATAAAAATTTTAAACTGGCCCAGATTTTCGGGTTGTTACACTTTCGCTTCTGTATCTCCCAGGAACGGTTATGTTGGTATACCAACCGTAAAGTGACAATATATTCGGAACATTCAAGCAAAATGAATGGCCGGTCATGTGTGGCTGAGTTACAAGATGTTCTTGTTGAACTCCAGTGTATCGCTTTTAGAGTACATTGATCGGAAGGTGGTTCCATACCTTGTCATAGTTGAAAATCAATTACTCAATAAGAGCCCACGGTTTTGATTGTATATTATATATGTAGAACATGAGATGAAAGCGTTTCTACTAGATTTTTATTTACTTGATCTAGACATTATTATAATATCAAACAAGTATCGTTTTGGAAAAATATTTTGGGTTATCGTACGGTAAAAACCATCCGTGTTTATGTGTGGATCGGTCTTATGATTATCATTTGGTTTAAAATATTTTTGAAAGGTAAATCAAATGATTTGAGTTTACTCACACCAGTAACATGACTGACCCAGAGTTTATTTTGTTATGTTTTCACTAAACTCTTGGGTGCCCAATTTTGTACGGGCAGTCAAGTAATCGGGACTTACAAATACTGAGAGCTTGGAGCAGGAGGCTTCAGGATTATATAGCTATTGTTATTTCCACTGTGTTATAAGTGTTGTACTCTGATAATGTTACTATATACATATATTAGTTTTATTTCAAAGTGTATCTATTATGTATTGTTCGTTCCGCTGTGAGTTTCGTGTTACTCTGATGATGATGTATGTTCTTCTTCTTCTTCTATTCTAAGTTTCTATCTTGTCTATTCTCACCCTCTGTTTTCTTTCTATTAGTTTTCTGGTTTCCAGTGCAATTTGTGTTGGACTTGTGTTATTTGGTTAGCTCAAATGGTACCGGAAATTTGGGACACTACAGTTGGTATCAGAGCTTAAGGTTAAGTAATTACCTTGGCACTGTGGCATAACTTAGTAGAGATGGGGTTAGTAATACTCCAGATTGAGTTGAGTGTATATATATGAGAGAACGTATTTGTATATTTTATAAAAATTGTTTTATATTATGGAGATTTATTGATTGAGTTGTTTATGGGTCCTGGTCGATCGGTTTGATCCACTGTATCGGTAGGAGTTTCTGAACACTCGAATACGATGAACCGAAACGGTATGTTTTGAAAAGAGGGTAAATGAAATTGTAACAACCCGTATTTTTAAATAACATGTTACAACATAAACCAAGGCAGAATTAAATGATAATATCTGAATCAAGGGAAACGGGCTGTGCCATTGCGTTCGTCTCGGAAAAATACGTGAAATAGAGTCTGAGTTTTCAAAAATCGGAGTCCGTATGACCAAGTTATGGCCCGTCAAAGTTTTCAGGAAATTTCAAGTTCAAAAACAGTTCAAATTTGAATTCAGAATTCAAATTCAGCCAAGCAAAAGAGGAGGGAAAAATTCCCGCCACCCCCAAGTTGAATGGGGAGTCGACTTGGGAGTCGACACACCCCAGGTGGTGTCGACTGCCCAGTCGACACCCCTCTCGACTTGGGTGGTCGGCCAGTCTGGCCTGGGTGCACCTGACTTGTTCCTCAAGACATGTTTGGAGGCTTGTGACGGATTTTAATGGCTCACATCTGAACTAGGGTTAATCCTATGGCCTAAACTAACCTAATCTTCTATAAAAAGACCCTAAGACCTAGCCTAAACCCTCATTAACCATTCCTACAACTAAACTATGCCAAAATGCTTCTTGATCATGGCCTCCATCTTCATAACATGGCCTCCATCCTCTTCATGAAAGTTTGAGTGTCTTAAGCTAGTAAAAGAGCCACCTTTCTTCATCAAAACAAGGATCTTTCTTCATACAAATCAAAGGAGCTTCTTGTTTCTCAAGACAACTTGGAGCTTGTATTCATTTGGGGGTTTTTAGAGTTGCTAGTGGCTTCGTCTCAATCTTATTCTATTTTATAGGTCTTCATAGCATTGTAAGCCCTATTCTACTCTTAGATTCTAACTATGAAGTTAAATATGACATGTTGCAAGTTTGAGTTTGGGCCTAAGTATGATTTGTGCATAGAAAACTATGAGCTTTGATCCTATCATGTTATGCATAGATTTATTCAATGCATGTTTGTAAAGCTATCACCTTGACTTTGTGCATAGAAAACTTTGAGCTTTGATCCTATCATGTTATGCATAGATTTATTCAATGCATGTTTGTAAAGCTATCACCTTGACTTTGTGCATAGAAAGCTATGAGCTTTGATTTGAAATGTTGCATAAAGTAACATAGAAACTCTCATAACCCTTATTTTATCTTGCATATGATGTTATATGCGAATCACTAGCTATCATCCTATGTCATTTATGGCCATGTTTCACCTATTATGCTAAAGTTGATATCATGCATGTTTTGAGGCTTATAATGTAATATGCAAGTTTATGAACACATTTGCCTCATATGCCACCATGTTTAACTAGTGCCAAACCTTAACCCCTCATGTTCCTTAATATGCTTGTGGCCAAATCACCCTTATGCTATTGTGCATGCTTGTGGCCAAGTCACCCTTATGCTATTATGCATGCTAAAGGCCAAATCACCCTTATGCTATTTGATATGTTTGAGGCCAAGTCACCTTTTATGCTATCATACATGTTGAGGCCATATGCTAGTATGTTGAACCCCTTTTGGCCTCAAATATCACCATGTTTGACTTGTGATAGACTTTGCCATCTTATGCCCACCTTGTCATATTGTTATGTTCCCTCTTTGATCTATATGCGTTGATGCGAATTTACGTGTGATGGGAATACGTTATGGGTAGTTGGGCAAACTTAAATAACATGAAAACATGACTTGAAAATATGACATGAAAGTTTGACATGTGTTTATGCTTGAAAACACGAACGTGGACATGACATGTAGAAAACATGAAAGTGACCAACTCGAGGTTGGGCTGAGTTTGTAGCATAAATCTACCCGGAACCGACCGGCTTAACTAGTGGCTACAAACAATAGGACCCAATGTGAGTAGTTGGTCATATCGCACTTAAAACCCGAGGTTAGACTAGGTTGTGGTGTAAAGCTACCCGGACCCGCCCGACTTAACTAGTAACCACAACAAGGTCTAATGTGAGAGGTTGGGGTGCATTAAGTTAATTAATGCCACATGGTAGGGTTAAGTCATGGACTACTTGAATACTTTACCAATTAAACACGATGGATTGGTAGGGTTAAGTCATGGACTACTTGAATATACTTAACCAATCAAACACGATGGATTGGTAGGGTTAAGTCATGGACTACTTGAATATACTTAACCAATCAAACACGATGGATTAGTAGGGTTAATTCATGGACTACTCGAATATACTTAACCAATCAAACACGATGGATTGGTAGGATTAAGTCAGGGATTACTTGAATACTCTACCAATTAAACCCGATGTACTGATAGGGTTCAGTCATGAATTGCTTGAATACACTTGACCAACTCAATACATGGTTAGGATAGGGTTAACCACACTTAACCCGCTTGAAATCCTAGTTACGTGGTCCTTTTCAGCAGTAACCCACTTGGAAGTATCATGGGTACCTTGGACTAGGCTAGGGTGGGGCACGATTACTGGACTGATTGTAAGAGACCAAAAGAGACGGCTGAAGGGTGCACCGGTTGTTCAGGCGGACCCTGGTCGTGCACATTAAGTCCGGAGTTGAAAATGGGCACCAGTAGGTTTAGACTGTGCGTGCTTGAATTGTGTCTGTGGTTTACACCTTAGGGCTGGATACACCCTGGGGTGGACCTTGCACAGTTAACTACATTCCACGATTAAGCCGTATGACACCGATACACAACGAGTTCGGCTTATAGGGAGCCGATCGACTAGACCGAGTAGTTGGACCTTGATTTAGGTCACCTCATGATGTTGGGCCAGCTTTGGGCCAAGGAATCATTTCTTGTTTATACTTGACATGGATTGGAATACTAGTGCACACTTGGTGCAACTTAACCTTGTATATGCGATGCCACACTTGATCTATCTTGTTAACTTTTCACCATGCCAGTTATCATCCTATGTTTCATCTCTGCTTTACATGTCCAGTTAACTTTATTAGTTTTTATACTAATAGTAGGTAGGACTTACCAGTCTTTTTGACTGACCCGTTTTCTTTCGCCTCTTTTCTTCCGTTCCCCCCCCCCCCCAGGTTTACAGGGTGGGAACACTAGCACCTAGCTTGGATCTTTAGCTACTTTTCCGGATAGCTCATGTACGGTTTGGAATTGAGCATGCTATGGCTTTATTCTACTTTGGGGATAGTTACCTTATGTTATTTCCAGTTTTCAGTTTATGTTTTCTAGACTTGTAGTAGTTGGAAAATAATGACTCAGTACTTTGATGTAACTTGACTATGGTTTTGAAATAGTAGTTTTATCCGCTGCTTTATTTACTCTGTTTTACTTATATGTTCTGTCTTGTAATATCTGCATGCATGTTTACCTTGTCCAACACCCCTCCAAAGCTAGTGTACTTGCAAGAGTGACCCTGGCGGAGGTGGGGTGTTACATTTGGTATCAGAGCATAAGGTTTACAAGATTTGAGCAAAAGGTTTTTAAAACTTACCTTTTGAAAAACTATTTTCAAAACCAATTAAGTATTTTCCAAGAAAAGTCTAGTTTATTTTAAAAGGCTATTCCCTAAAAGCCATTAGCACTATCCTTTGTTTCCTCGTTCTCAATCCATCTTTTTCTTCATTTCAGTATGGCCGATAATTTTGCCATTCTGGAGGGCGTACCCGTACCTATTTGGTTTAGAAGGTACAAGGAGGCAAGGGCAAATGAAGTCGGCCCCGCGGACATTCCTCCTCCTTCCCCCGTGGCTAACCTTCCTCCCCCTCCCGTAGCTGAGTTTCCTCCTCCTCCTCCTCAGTATCCACAAGCGGATTTCACGAAGATTTGTAAGGACTTTAAGGCGATGGGTGGCAAGAATTTTATTGGGACAGAGGCTTATGTTGAGGCAAGAAACTGGTTAAAGGAAACTGAAGACCTCTTTGCTATTTTTGATATAGGAGACCGTAGGAAAGTTCTGTTAGCGGTATGGCTGTTGAAAGGGGAAGCTGCATATTGGTGGGTAGTCACCACCACTACTAGACCAATTCAGACTTGGGATGACTTTAGGAGAAGGTTCAGATTGAGGTTTCTATCATCGACAGAAGAGAACCTTCGGATGGAGAGGTTCCTATCTCTAAAGCAAGGGGACATGACAGTTAGGGAATACGTGGATACGTTTAATCAACTTGCTCGGTTCGGTCTAGACTTGGTTAACACAGCTCAGAAAAAGGCCCTACACTTTGCTCTAGGATTGAATAAGCATTGCGCGGCTTGGCCATGTCTCATATACCCATGGGAGCGACCTTCGAGAGTTTGGTGAATATGGCCCTGCTTCAAGAGGAAGATAAGAGTGGCAAGAAGGAGGTCAAGGCAAATAAGTCTCAAGGCAAGAAGGAAGATTCCGAGAAAGGAGACAAGAACAACAAGAAGGGAAACAAGGCCAACAACAACAAGGCAAAAGACACAAGAAAGTGCAACTTCTGTAGGATCACTGGGCACATAGTCAAAGACTGTAGGAAGAAGAAGAGGAAGTTGGACAAATGCTTTCATTGTGGAGAGCTTGGACACTATAGTAAAGATTGCCCGAAAAAGCGAGGACAAGGGAAAAGGCAAATTCAGCAAGCAGGACCCTCTAGAGGGCAGTTGCAGGCTCCACTCGCTCTTCCAGCTTTTGATCGAGGTAATGTTTCTATAGAAAGTCATGTTTACATTTCTGATTTCCCTGTTCATACCTTATTTAATTCTGGCACATCGCATAGTTTTATTTCTGATCTTGTTGAAAGTTTGCACCTAAGTACTAGTTGAGGATCCCGTTAGTGTTTCAAACCCGATTGGGGATTCTGCCCATCTATCTGTGATTTGTATGGATTTGAAAATCTCTATCTTGAGCGTAGAATTCATGCGTAATGCTTATGTTCTCGGGTTTATGGGATACGGGTTGATTGTGGGCGTGGATTGGTTGTCCGGTTATTCTTGACTTTGAACATAGGGTTGCGAGGCCCATGACTCGCCTCGATAATACCCTCGAAATCTCGTGTGACCTTTAGGGTTCCGTCATGATTAGTTATCTAGAATCCCCTGGCACTTTTTGGAAATTTGTAATCCAATCGAGTGGTGTTCGCCACTAAGGCGGATAGTCCATTCCGCTTGAGCAGGGGTTATAGAAATCACCTTAGTAAGTACATTTGGCAACATGGATTGACATTTGTTTTCAAGAGATAGTTTTTCTGCGTGGAATACCGTATGGTATGTAAACGAGATCCAGGATTCACTAACGAATTTTGTAAAGCTTGCATTAAACCATGAGCACGCAGTTATGTGGAAGCCAAGTATTTTAGGAAAAGAAGTGGAACGAGAGGCAATGGTGAAATGAGTTCTAACTCCTATTTTGGAAATAAGAATTAAGAGCTACGAAATTGTGAAGTTAAAAGACGGTCAAGGCACGATAGGATTAAGCTCGAGAAAATGCGGCTTAGAAGATTGAAGACTAGATACACGCATTATATCTCTTTCTAAGAGTATATCCTTGATCTCTATTATTCTGTTGAGCTTACTCGCATGCTATCTTTTAAGTATATCCTCTCGGTCCTATTCTCAATCTTAGTTATGTTGCAAACCCCATAAGGAGTATGACTCGCCTGTTTGTGATATATAGTTGGGGTGAAGATGTCCATTAAGATGACCAAACTATTTGGGCTTTATGGGATATGGGTCATAGTTGATAGACTTACGAAGAGCACCCATTTCATTCCAGTAAAGAACAAGAGGACCGCATCAGGTCTAGCATATGTTTATCTTCGAGAGATAGTGCGATTGCATGGGGTTCCTTCTAGCATAGTTAGCGATCGTGACCCAATCTTCACCATCCAGTTCTAGAATAGTTTGCAAGGTGCGATGGGTACGCGATTGAATCTAAGTACAGCCTATCACCCCCAGACGGATGGCCAAATCGAAAGGGTGAATAGAGTGCTAGAAGATCTTTTGAGGCTTTGTGTGCTTGACTTTGGTGGTACTTGGGAAGACCACCTTCCTCTTGTAGAATTTGCTTATAATAACAGCTATCAGGCAAGCATAGGAATGGCACCGTTCGAAGCTTTGTATGGGAGGCCGTGTAGGTCACCATCTTGTCGGTGGGAGACAACGGATAGGCTTATGCTTGGGCCTGATATGATACGGGACACATCCGAGAATGTTGAATTGGTGAGAAGACGGATGAAAGCGGCCCAAGACAGACAGAAATCCTATGCTGACAAGCGAAGGACAGATTTGGAATTCGAAGTTGGAGATATGGTTTTTGTGAAGGTTTCTCCTTTGCGAAACGTGGTTCGTTTTGGAGCAGATGGAAAGATAGCACCAAGGTTCGGAGGACCCTTCCCTATCATAGAGAGAATTGGGAAGATGGCCTTTAAGGTGGAATTGCCAGAGAAGCTAGCCGGAGTGCATAATGTCTTTCATGTCTCGCATCTCCGAAAGTGCCTACATGAGTCCGCTGAGGTGGTTGAACCAAGCATTCTTGAAGACGTGGAGGTAGAGAAAGAGGCAACCTTGAGGAGCGCTCCGATTCGTATCTTGGGAACAGAGATCAAGAAGCTAAGAAATCGAGAAGTCAAATTGGTGAAAGTTCAGTGGAGTGAAGCCGAAGAGGATGCAACTTGGGAAACCGAGGAGAAGATGCGTGGGCTTAATCTATTTCTTTTTTAGGGTACATTCTCGACCTCTTTTCCTTTTACATACCTTCCTTTTTGCTATCCATGTTTATCCTGTTTATCTTGTTATCTCGTTAACCTTGTCATGAGAACCTTAGGTAGAAACCCTTTGGATGAAACATGTATTTGAAACATGTTATGCTTGATGTTTGCAAGTGGTTGCAAGTGTTTGCAAGTGGATACTCGTGGATGCATGATACACATTAGGCACTAAGATAGGCTCACACACTTTCATATTGCATATGCATGAGTGCTTATACTTATTCATGGATGAAACTTGTTATGCTATCACGTGGATGTTGCATATGGATGAATGTTATGTGCACTCATATAGAGATTATGAATTATGCTAGGAATTTGCATACATATGGACTCATTTCACTAACATACTTTGCATTAAGGAGGTTTACTGAAACAGTAACCAACTGATTTTCGCATTAGATAAGTACATATACACACACCTTTGCATATGATCATACAACATTTAGAATCCGTTAAGGACAATGACTGCACGTGGATGATGTTTTGAGTAGATGGATGATGGATTGTAGGATATGTTCTTCCTAACTTGAAGATTTCGGGGACGAAATCCTTTAAGGAGGGGAGAATGTAACAACCCGTATTTTTAAATAACATGTTACAACATAAACCAATGCAGAATTAAATGATAAAATCTGAATCAAGGGAAAAGCGCTGTGCCATTGCGTTCGTCTCGGAAAAATACGCGAAATAGAGTCCGAGTTTTCGAAAATCGGAGTCCGTATGACCAAGTTATGGCCCGTCAAAGTTTTCAGGAAATTTCAAGTTAAAAAACAGTTCAAATTTGAATTCAGAATTCAAATTCAGCCAAGCAGAAGAGGAGGGAAAAATTCCCGCCACCCCCAAGTCGACTGGGGAGTCGACTTGGGAGTCGACACACCCCAGGTGGTGTCGACTGCCCAGTCGACACCCCTGTCGACTTGGTTGGTCGGCCAGTCTGGCCTAGGTGTACCTGACTTGTTCCTCAAGACATGTTTGGAGGCTTGTGACGGATTTTAATGGCTCAGATCTGAACTAGGGTTAATCCTATGGCCTAAACTAACCTAATCTTCTATAAAAAGACCCTAAGACCTAGCCTAAACCCTCATTAATCATTCCTACAACTAAACTATGCCAAAATGCTTCTTGATTATGGCCTCCATCTTCATAACATGGCCTCCATCCTCTTCATTAAAGTTTGAGTGTCTTAAGCTAGTAAAAGAGCCACCTTTCTTCATCAAAACAAGGATCTTTCTTCATACAAATCAAAGGATCTTCTTGTTTCTCAAGACAACTTGGAACTTGTATTCATTTGGGGGTTTTTAGAGTTGCTAGTGGCTTCGTCTCAATCTTATTCTATTTTATAGGTCTTCATAGCATTGTAAGCCCTATTCTACTCTTAGATTCTAACTATGAAGTTAAATATGACATGTTGCAAGTTTGAGTTTGGGCCTAAGTATGATTTGTGCATAGAAAACTATGAGCTTTGATCCTATCATGTTATGCATAGATTTATTCAATGCATGTTTGTAAAGCTATCACCTTGACTTTGTGCATAGAAAACTATGAGCTTTGATCCTATCATGTTATGCATAGATTTATTCAATGCATGTTTGTAAAGCTATCACCTTGACTTTGTGCATAGAAAGCTATGAGCTTTGATTTGAAATGTTGCATAAAGCAACATAGAAACTCTCATAACCCTAATGTTATCTTGCATATGATGTTATATGCGAATCACTAGCTATCATCCTATGTCATTTATGGCCATGTTTCACCTATTATGCTAAAGTTGATATCATGCATGTTTTGAGGCTTATAATGTAATATGCAAGTTTATGAACACATTTGCCTCATATGCCACCATGTTTAACTAGTGCCAAACCTTAACCCCTCATGTTCCTTAATATGCTTGTGGCCAAATCACCCTTATGCTATTGTGCATGCTTGTGGCCAAGTCACCCTAATGCTATTATGCATGCTAAAGGCCAAATCACCCTTATGCTATTTGATATGTTTGAGGCCAAGTCACCTTTTATGCTATCATACATGTTGAGGCCATATGCTAGTATGTTGAACCCCTTTTGGCCTCAAATATCACCATGTTTGACTTGTGATAGACTTTGCCACCTTATGCCCACCTTGTCATATTGTTATGTTCCCTCTTTGATCTATTTGTGTTGATGCGAATTTACGTGCGATGGGAATACGTTATGGGTAGTTGGGCAAACTTAAATAACATGAAAACATGACTTGAAAATATGACATGAAAGTTTGACATGTGTTTATGCTTGAAAACACGAACGTGGACATGACATGTAGAAAACATGAAAGTGAACAACTCGAGGTTGGGTTGAGTTTGTAGCATAAATCTACCCGGAACCGACCGGCTTAACTAGTGGCTACAAACAATAGGACCCAATGTGAGTAGTTGGTCATATCGCACTTAAAACCCGAGGTTAGACTAGGTTGTGGTGTAAAGCTACCCGGACCCGCCCGGCTTAACTAGTAACCACAACAAAGTCTAATGTGAGAGGTTGGGGTGCATTAAGTTAATTAATGCCACATGGTAGGGTTAAGTCATGGACTACTTGAATACTTAACCAATTAAACATGATGGATTGGTAGGTTTAAGTCATGGACTACTTGAATATACTTAACCAATAAAACACGATGGATTGGTAGGGCTAAGTCATGGACTACTTGAATATACTTAAACAATCAAACACGATGGATTGGTAGGGTTAAGTCATGGACTACTTGAATATACTTAACCAATCAAACACGATGGATTGGTAGGATTAAGTCAGGGATTACTTGAATACTCAACCAATTAAACCCGATGTATTGATAGGGTTAAGTCATGAACTGCTTGAATACACTTGACCAATTCAATACATGGTTAGGATAGGGTTAACCACACTTAACCCGTTTGAAATCCTAGTTACGTGGTCCTTTTCAGCAGTAACCCACTTGGAAGTATCATGGGTACCCTGGACTAGGCTAGGGTGGGGCACGATTACTGGACTGATTGTAAGAGACCAAAAGAGACGGCTGAAGGGTGCATCGGTTGTTCAGGCGGACCATGGTCGTGCACATTAAGTCCGGAGTTGAACATGGGCACTAGTAGGTTTAGACTGTGCATGCTTGAATTGTGTCTGTGGTTTACACCTTAGGGCTGGATACACCCTGGGGTGGACCTTGCACAGTTAACTACATTCCACGATTAAGCCGTATGACACCGATACACAACGAGTTAGGCTTATAGGGAGCCGATCGACTAGACCGAGTAGTTGGACCTTGATTTAGGTCACCTCATGATGTTGGGCCAGCTTTGGGCCAAGGAATCATTTCTTGTTTATACTTGACATGGATTGGAATACTAGTACACACTTGGTGCAACTTAACCTTGTATATGCGATGCCACACTTGATCTATCTTGTTAACTTTTCACCATGCCAGTTATCATCCTATATTTCATCTCTGCTTTACATGTCCAGTTAACTTTATTAGTTTTTATACTAATAGTAGGTAGGACTTACCAGTCTTTTTGACAGACCCGTTTTCTTTCGCCTCTTTTCTTCCGTTCCCCCCCCCCCCCCCCAAGGTTTACAGGGTGGGAACACTAGTACCTAGCTTGGATCTTTAGCTGCTTTTCCAGATAGCTCATGTACGGTTTGGACTTGAGCATGCTATGGCTTTATTCTACTTTGGGGATAGTTACCTTATGTTATTTCCAGTTTTCAGTTTATGTTTTCTAGACTTGTAGTAGTTGGAATATAATGACTCAGTACATTGATGTAACTTGACTATGGTTTTGAAATAGTAGTTTTATCCGCTGCTTTATTTACTCTGTTTTACTTATATGTTCTGTCTTGTAATATCTGCATGCATGTTTACCTCGTCCAACACCCCTCCAAAGCTAGTGTACTTGCAAGAGTGACCCTGGCGGAGGTGGGGTGTTACAGAAATAATTTTACCCAAATTATATTTTGATATAAAAGATTGATATTGAAATGATTATAATATAATGGATATATTGGTTGTTATTATAATCGAGTGAGATTATAAATTTAAGTGGTTATATAAATAACCAATCAGAAATCATATAAGATAAACGTATGAAATCAAATGAATTAAATTTGAATTAAATTTGAATTTAAAATCAAAATTTGGAATTAAAATTCCGAAAACATGGAAAGTGTTTTTAAATGGAATTGAATTAATTATAAGAGAATTTTAAAATCCTGGGAGATTTTAGAAATGTTTTCCAAGCATTGGGAAGAGTATTTTGAAATACATTTCAAAATGGAAGTGTTTAGAAATGGTTTTGAAAGCGTTATAGTATTGAACTCACTTCGATCGCTGGAAAATAGATTCCGAAGATTACTATGCAACATCATCGGTGTTCATTTTCGAGTTGTAAGTGACGGATTACTACCAAAGATTTTATTTTGGAATTATTTTGCGAAAACAAGCTGTTTGATATTCGAACAAGATTTGTTGACTTTTAAAAAGCTAGGTTGTTTGAAAACTCCCAGGAAGAGACACAGAAGTTTGTGAAACAAATTGAGATTTGAAATAAAGTCCATTAAGTGGAAAATGGAATTAGAAAATAATGATATCGAGTAAGTGTATTGGATTGATGAGTTAAGAATTGGGAATCGAGAATGAAACTCAAGTTGAAATGAGATCTGGTTTGAATATAAGCGAATGAATTGATTAGAGTTGATTCGGATGACATTGGTATATGCAGAATTGGTAATAGATGGAAAGGATATATTAATATGCCCGACAAAAAGGTACTAGTTTATATTATATATGGGTTTGAGATTTTGATGAGCTGAATTGGCAAGCCGCTTGGCTGTTTGATTTTCTTTTGGGTCGAAGAAGGCCTAGGGAGGCGAGTTGGAGTTTGAGCTATTGACCAGTACAAAGGAGGTGCTGGTGAAATTTTTCGAAAATTTAAGGTGTTAGAAAATTTTCAGGATTTATGAAAATTTTCATGGAAAAAAATGAATTAATATTTAATTGAAATTCATTGGTATAGTGAAACTGAAGTTCAAGAAGTAAACAAATAATTTTTACCAAGCGAATAAGTGTTGTTTTCAACCTTAGCAATTTCGTGGACGAAATTATTTTAAGGGGGAAAGAATGTAATGTCCCGTATTTTTACGATGAAATAATTAATTTATTTAATTATTTAAATAGTAATTTAGGGATTTGAATGGTTATTTAATTAAATAATAATGAATAACTAATTGATATTAATAATCGAATAATATATTTAATTTCTGAAATAGTCAGAAATAGTAGAATTCACAATATTGTGTGAATTGGATTACTTAAAATATATATTTCAGTTTAGAGTTGAATTATATTAACGAATATATTATATAAATGAAAGTTAAACGTACAATTATAATCGAGCTCGAAATAGCATGGTAGTTCGCTATTTGGCGATTCGAACTTTAAATGGATATACAGAATCCATTTTAAATCGAATTTCTATGAAAAAAGAAACGTTCGGAGCTGGTAAAGTATAATTTTATAATGGAAGAGAAAAATTAGAATTTTATCATGCAGATTTTGATTTATGTCCAAATCTAATTTTAGAAAAGTCACTACGGAATTCCTTTATAATTTACAATGATTTATTTATATTATAAAAGAATTTTTCAATATAAATTGAATATCGATAGAACCGAGATTTGAATATCGAGTTATAAATCCAATTGGAGTTGTATGGTATTTTGTGTGAATATATGTACGATAATATTTATTTATAAATATTAAATTTAATTATTTTTAAATATATTAATATTTAAAAGGGTTTATTTAGAGCTTTAAAAATAGCCAGTTTTGCAAATGACCTCCATTTTCGGTGAAACTAATTTTGTTGGATCCGCAATATTAAATTATTTCTAGATTTTCAATTTCCGTAATTTTTAGAGTCAGTATTTGGCCGTACGGGATTTTAATGTGAAAAGCAGTCGATAATTTGACCTTTAAAAATACGTTGTGTGAGCAAACGAAGTCGAATTCGACGAAACCAGTTTCGTTGGTTCCGTAATGTCGAACTGAAGGTATATGCCCATTTTCATAATTTTTGGATATCGTGTGTGATCATGCGAATTTTAGAAGACATATACAAGTAGCGGTTGCTTAAAAATTAATATAATAATCGAATTTAAAAATATTATTCATATCCTATAAATACAGTACATTCTCCTAAACCTAATTTACTTCATTCACTTGGTCAAAAATAAATCTGCCATCTTCTTTCTTATTCTTCAGCAAAATGCAAGCTTTAAAAATGCAAATCAAATCCAAATAAAATCCATAAATTCCTACATAAATATATTCGCGTTCGGGGTGATGAACTCTCGATCTCATATGATTTTTGTTCGGTTCGACATTAGTCTGGTGCGTGGATTTTGGTGAGCTGTGGTCTAGGGTTTCGCTTATAGCAGGATCTCATATGATTTTTGTTGGGTTCGACATTAGTCTGGTGCGTGGATTTTGGTGAACCGTGATCTAGGGTTTCGCTTGTAGGAGGATCTAAGCGTTGATGTGTGAATCGATTATTGGTTATGACCTTGTGGTGGAGAATGACATGGAGAATGACACAATTTTGCTAAGTTTGGTGAGATTTGGTGATGGTAAATGACGCGCCTTCACTGTTAGGTACTGTTTTGAGTTGAGATGCAACTTGCATTCGACGGCAGGGGCTCGAGCTCTTTGGTAATGGTATGAAGTTATAGAGATGTTGGTGCGAAGGAGAATGGTGATTTTGGTCTTGATTTCAGTGAAGATGGAGATGGATGGAAGTAAGAAAATGCCAAAATGGTTTTTGCTGGAGTGTAACAACCAGGAAATGCGAACCAGTTTAAAAATTTTGTTTTGGCAATTTTGACGAATTTTGAATATTTAAAATGAATTATTTTAAATATTATCAACGAGAAATTTATTTTTAATAGAATTCGAACATATATATTTATTCGAATCGTCGTTAGAATATAAATAATTATTTATAATTATAAAGGGAATTGAAAATGGCGCGGTAGTTCGATAATTCGATTTCAAACTTCAATTGAACGTACAGGATTCAAAATAAAATGGAATTGAGCGAAACCAAACATAATAGAATCTAGTTGAGAATATCTTTCCAACGAATCCGAAAAATTGAAATTTCATAGCGGGAATCAAAAGATACGCCCAGTTGAAAATTCAGAATAGTCGCTATCGAATTCAGGCCCTTAAAAATGTAAATTTTGCAAACGACCTCGGTTTTCGACGAAACCACTTTTGTTGGATCCAAGATGTAAAATTATTTCTAGGTTCCAATTTTCATAATTTTTGAATTCAATATGTGAGCATGGCAAAGGGAAACGCGTTTGACCAGTTTTAGTTGATTTTAATCGACTGGAAATTGGCCATTTTTCAAACGGTCTTAAAATTCGACGAAATTAGTTTTGTTAGGACTTTATCGTCAATACGAAGCTAGAAAATATTTTTCTGGGATTTTTCTAGTTAGTATGTGGCCCCGGTAAATTGAAATGCGTGTTCAAATTCAATATATAGAGTTATATATTGATTTTGACGAAAACTGGTCGAAACGATCGAATCATCCTACGATACATATCCCATTGTGTTCGGAATGGGGGTAATTAGCTATGGACGATAGGCGGTGGGTCTTATTTTGAGGTTGAAAATAAAAGTTGCTTTTTGGAATAAAATAAAACCTCTCTCTCCTCTACCCCTTACTTCCTCTCAGGCCCCCCTCCTTTTCATTTGCAGATCGAAAAAGAAAAAAAAAAGAAAAAAAAAAAAGAACGCGATCCACGATCCATCGCGTCCCCCTGGTGGCGCCGACCATCGCTGATTCCCCCCCCCCCCCAGTCCGCTCCCCTCTCTTCCTCCCCTTCTCTCTCTCCTCGACCACCGATGCAAACCCTAACCCGTTCGAGCCTCCCCCAATCAGCCCCACATCGCCAGAACCACCCTGAGCCCCCCTGCTGACCGACGCGCATCACCTACACCCCCTCCGCCCCTCAGGCCTCCTCTCCGACCAATGGTGCGTTTCTTTTTATTTATTTACTTTAAAATTTGTTTAAATTCTTGTTTTTTTATGTAAATAACATTGTGATCTTGCTAGGGTAAATCGGGCTTTTATTTAAATAAAAAGACTTGATTTTTAGGATTATATTTTTTGGATAAATAAAAGGGGTTAGTTTTATTTTTAAAATATGAAAAGGACAGGTTTTTATATGATAGAAAGTTAAGATTTTTGAACATAGAAAGTTAAGATTTTTAATGTAGAAAAGATGATATTTTTAAATTAGAAAAGATATGATTTTTACGAATATAAAAATATAATTTTATAATATAGAAAGGTTAATTTTCATATGGAGAACTTAGATTTTTGTTAAAGAAAACGAATTAGATTTTTCTATAAAAAGAAAATAGATTTTTCTATGAAATGACAATACGATTTTTATGTTAGTAGAGAAGTAAAAATATAATTTTTATATTATAGAAAGATTAAAAATATGATTTTTATATAATGTAGGTAATAAAGATATGATTTTTTTTAATATATATATATTGAAATAAAAAGGTGATTTTTACAGCGATGATATAAAAATTCGATCTTTATATTAGAAGTAGATATAAAAATATATTTTTTATATAGAGAATAACATGATAAAAATATGATCTTTATTATATGAACACCGTTATAAAAATAGAATTTTTATCTATATAGTAGCGATGTAAAAATAGAATTTTTATCTATATAGTAACAATATAAAAATGTTATTTTTATATATGTAGTGGCTACGGACAATGAAAGTGATGAAAGGCGGGCACGACGAAGATTTCTACATAAGAAGAGTCGTGGCGTTTGGATTAGATAATCGGTGAGAACTTCTCACCTTCTAATTTTACTTTCTAGTTAAAAATATATACTAGGATGCCGACGGTGCTTAGTAGCACCCGACACCCGTCATCCACAGACCATGGATGGCTTGTATGTTTGATTGTTGGTTGTGGTGAAAATTGATTGTGTGATGTGAAACGAAATAAAATATTTATACAGTTAAAAATATTTTATCGTTAAAAATATTATTTTTAACGTGTGTGTGAATAAAAATATATGTGTTTGTTGATTTGAAACCCCACACGGGTATTGGGATAATATACGACATACACTAATCCCAATAATTAGTTGTATGTCGATCGATTGATTGACAGACTGTTATAAGCGTTAATTATTTATATTTAATGCTTATGCAGTTGTGTAGTGCACCTTGGATGATGGTTGATTATTTATCGTTGCTATTTATATACATGTGTTGCATGGAATCCATATAATTAACGTTATATGGTGATTGATTGGGCCTCATTCCAATTGGGAAATAATGAATATTATAAAAGAAAATTCATGTGTTGAATGGAATAAATATTCATTTGTTGAATGGAATAACGAATTTATTGAAATATATAAAGCCGTGTTGATTAGAGATGCGCCATTTTGACGTGAACGATATCTATATCGATTATATTCGTTTTTAAAATGAATATAGAAAAGGAAATGATTTCAAAATATAACGTTTTGAAAATATTATCATTTATATGGTAATGATATGAAATATTCAATTTTTATTTGAAATTGAATATGGAGTTGAAATGGTTTTGAAAACGAATTTAAAACGATTTATAAAATACGTTTTGAAAGGAAATCGACGAAATATATAATATATATATATATACATATATATTATATATATAATGGCCTGAATAGAACGCGCCGCGGCGCGGGAGTTCGTGAATTTCGACCATTGATTTCGAAATGACGTTGCGGGAGATCTGACCGTCGGATTCTCCTAAAACCGGAACCGTTGGGTTCGTATCAAAAAGAGATTTCCAATGAATATTAGAAATTTGAAATCTAACGGTTGGATTTGGAATTATGTCCAAATCAAATTTGGAAAAGGTCGCTGTAAGTGCAGTTCGATGGCCGTTGATGGAAATCGACTGTACGGGTTTGATAAAATTATTAAAAATATCAATAATTTGTGTAAAATCATAAGAAATGATTTGGGAAAAATTGGGCTGAAAAACTCCATATTTGAAAAGATAAAAATAGATTTTTATCGAAATGAACTAGTTTTGAACTAGAATTAAAATTTATTTATTTTTGAAATAAATAAATTGAATTTGAAAGTGGTTTTAAAAATAACCAGGTATTTCCAATACATGAATTGGAATAGATTTGAATCGAAATTATCTTCGGAATATTTCGATGTTGGATTCTGTGATTATACAGATATGGTTGTGGAAATTTGAAAGATATATTTATATCGTTATTTCCAATACGATATTTGTTGGTTTCAGAATTTGATATGGAATATAAGCCGGTATATTTTCTATTCAGAGCCTTGTATTTAATATCAAACGTGATTGAGTTTGTCGTGAATGGTGTCTTCATTAACACTGATTCTTAAGCCCAGTTGAGAAAAAGATTAAATCTTGCTTTTTAGATTTAATGAGGTGTACCAATTAAATGATATTTAATTGGAATTGAATTTGAATGTGATTTTGGGATTATCGTGAACCATGTTTTAGATGACATTGGTTCTTTAACCCAGTTAAAGACAGGATGTTGATTTTTGAGAAGATTAAAAATAAATGGAGTTTTAATGAATCTGTAATTAGATTGAAATGTGAATTGATAATTTAAATTATCAAATTTGGAAAATGATCGAGAATGGAGTATCACCAGTTTTGCTCCAAAGTGGTAGTTAAATCTTTAATTAGATTTGAATGTGAAATGGTAATTAATTTTACCGATAACACCGTGGTGTTAGATATGGAGTATTACCAGTTTTGCTCCAGGGGATGAATAGGTTGGGATTTGGAAATAAAATAAATAATTACTTCGGTGTGGTTCGCTAATCCCGACTAGTTTGGAAAACCATGATATGGTTTGAAATGATATCCAAAGAAAGATTAAAGAATAAATTTAAAAGAATTTATCTTTGATAAAATTAATGGGAACCTATTCCCTAATGATGTGAAAATTTGAATAAAAGAATATCCTGAATTGGAATGAGGCGTATGTTGTGTTTGTGTAACACGTGTTTATTATATACGCGGGTTATCGGAAAGGCCGGGTTTATACCCATTCTGAATAACCGATTCGGCGATAAGTCGAAGATGAAGACGGTGGTCGAAGACCGGAAGTCTTCACATCGTTTGGGTGATTACTGATGATCTTGATTACCCAAAATGAGGGAATCAGTTGGTGATCGTCCAGACGTACATGGAGATCGATGGATATGCGAGGAAAGTGCCTCCAGTTTCGTTCAGACCCAGAACGAACTTGTAAATGGACTGTGTGTCTGACATTTGATTTTATTCTGTGTTGATTGATCTCTATTAAATATACATCTATTTGGCGGTGGAGAATTTATTCTCTTGCTTAACACCCTTCTCTGAGACGTACGAGCTCAGAGGTTGTATATCGATGGACATCAGTCGCATGGAATGAATTGCCTGTGTGGCACGCGTAAGTGGCAATTGATCAAGGCTTCTGTTGAAAAGCAAAGTCTTGTGGTTGATGATCAAAGCACGGCCTGTGTGGCGCAGCTTTGTGTATAGCGTGAATTCGCGAGCCTCACACCTCGGTATGAGTCAAAAACGGGATAGTGACTATAGGGAGAGCACGACGTTTCTTTCTAGCTAGTGGTGGTGTCATTTCTTAAACTGGCTGACATTTATATACTTTTCACCTATGTGGTTGTTGGATGTGAGGCACCTCGGATATAGGTCTGTTAGGACCGGGAAACGTGTGCTCAGGAATTTCCAATCCTCCAAAGTTAGGTGAGGACCGGCTCTGAAGATCCAAGGATCATAGTGGGGCCGTGAGACATTTGCTAGAGTGTCTCGAATCGGAGAGGAGCTTGCCCCTTGCCTCGACTCATGACGGAAATCAAATTTCCAATACGTGATATTGCGGTTTATTTGTAGAACCTAGTATGGCGACATAGTGGTATGGGTCATTCATGCCGCCTATGATTGATATTTATGATTGAAATTGTTTTGACACTATACACTTATAGTAATATCAATATAATGTGTTTTAAACTTATCAAGCATGCTTTGGCTATTATAAGGTAAAAACCCTATCCTCTGGCTTGCGTTGCATTATGTGATAGGACTTGGGTCTTATAATAGCTTCGTTTTTCTTTATTTAGCATTGCGCTGTTTGTTTTAAGCACTGGTATTCTTGGGAGGAAACACGTTCCGTGTTATAGGCGTGGTCCCTTGATTTATCGAACTTTAAAATAAAGATTAATAACTGTTTTAGTTCTCACACCAGTCACATGACTGACCTGGAGTTTATTGTTTTAACCTAAACTCTGGGTGCCCTTATTTTCGACACGGGCAGCTAGTAGTTTTGGTTTTGCATATTTATATTCACATAATCCTGATTTACAGTTGGAACGATGCTCGGAAAGCTCTGTATCCGTGTATTACTTTCAGTTGTGTTTTATGTTTTTTTTCTGCGGCTATGTAATTTATTGTAATCTCTGATATTTATCGAATTTATTTTATTCATTCATACTCTGTATATTCTTGTATTCTGATGAAATTTTTGTAATAAACAATGAAATGTTCTTCTGTCTGCGTTCTTCTGTGTGTTGTTCTCAACGTAATCCGGGTTTTCCTTACCGGGAAGTTACGGGTCCTTACAGTGGTATCAGAGCTTTGGTTTACAGAGCTCGAGAACAAGACACATTAGAACCAAACGAAAGAATTCATCAGATATTGGATTAGTAATATCCAATTAGAATAACTCGTTAGAGATAGGATCAGTAGTATCCTAGAACGAGCGTGAAGAGTATATTTTTCAAATGAAAACAATATTGTTTTGAAAATTTAAATCGTTTTACAGGTATTTGAATATTTTATTTATATTGAATTTGGACAATCTAGTATATGATTATTTTGCATATACGCGTCATAAACGTATATTCGAAGTTTTAATATACTGGATATATATAGAATCACACTCTAGTCGCCCGGGGACAATTCTGGTGATGTCGCGACATCATCAGTATTTGTGTTCAAGTTTCGAAGGTGTGATATCTATATATTTCCATAGACTGGTGTGAGAACCAAAACTAGATAGCTTTATTGTTGTGAATTGGCATCAAAAACATGATTTTCTGTATATATATCAAATTTATGAATTTGAAACGATAATCCACTAATTGATTGATGGTTATGTTGTTTGTTTATTTGTTTGAAATTTTGAAACATTATGCCAAATTGAACCGAACATTGAATTGTATTGGAAATTGGTCGCATTTGCTTGCATATACATGTACTTACATTGAACAAGTCATAGCAAGGAGGCTAGAGCAGAAGGATAAAATTTGTTTGTCGTAATTTACTGTTTTGTTTGGGTGATGATGATTTTATGAGCCGCTTGGCTTTTTCTTTTTCTTTTGGATTGAAGAAGGCCATGGGAGGCTATATGAAATATCCCGAAGTCCCCGGTGCAGGGGAGGTTATGGCGAAATTTTTCAAAAATTTAGGGTGTTAGCCAAATTTTTGGAAAATTTGGAAAGTTCTTAGAAACTGAAAAGTTGAAGAACTTAAGCCGTAGTGAAAATAGTGGAAGTTGAGTTGATTTGTGAAACAATTTTCGGCTTCGTTCCTTTTCGGGGACGAAAAGTTTTAAGTGGGGGGAGATTGTAACAACCCGGAAATGCGAGCCAGTTTAAAAATTTTATTTTGGCAATTTTGACGAATTTTGAATATTTAAAATGAATTATTTTAAATATTATCGACGAGAAATTTATTTTGAATTGAATTCGAACGTATATATTTATTCGAATCGTCGTTAGAATATAAATAATTATTTATAGTTATAAAGGGAATTGAAAATGGCGCGGTAGTTCGATAATTCGGTTTCAAACTTCAATTGAATGTATAGGATTCATAATAAATCGGAATTTAGCGAAACCAAAAATAATAGAATCTAATTAAGAATATGTTTCCAACGAATCCAAAAAATTGAAATTTCATAGCGGGAATCATAAGATATGCCCAGTTGAAAATTCAAGCCCTGAAAAATGGAAATTTTGCAAATGTCCTCAGTTTTGGACAAAACCACTTTTGTTGGATCCGGGATGTCAAATTATTTCTACGTTCCAATTTTCATAATTTTTGAATTCAATATGTGAGCGTGGCAAAGGGAAACGCTTTTGACCAGTTTTAGTTGATTTTAATCGACTGGAAACTGGCCATTTTTCAAACGGTCTCAGAATTCGACGAAATTAGTTTTGTTAGGACCGTATCATCAATACGAAGCTAGAAAATATTTTTCTGGGATTTTTCTAGTTAGTATGTGGCCCCGGTAAATTGAAATGCGCGTTCAAATTCAATATATAGAGTTATATGTTGATTTTGACGAAACTGATCGAAACGATCGAATTAGCCTACGATACATATCCCATTGTGTTCGGAATGGGGTAATTAGCTACGGACGACAGGCGGTGGGTCTTGTTTTGAGGTCGAAAATAAAAGTTGCTTTTTGGAATAAAATAAAATAAAATAAAACCTCTCTCTCCTCTACCCCTTACTTCCTCTCAGGCCCCCCTCCTTTTCATTTGCAGATCGAAAAAGAAAAAAAAAGAAAAAAATAGAACGCGATCCACGATCCATCTCACCCCCCTGGTGGCGCCGACCACCGCCGATTCTCCCCCCTAGTCCGCTCCCCTCTCTTCCTCCCCTTCTCTCTCTCCTCGGCCACCGATGCAAACCCTAACCCGTTCGAGCCTCCCCCAATCAGCCCCACATCGCCTGAACCGCCCCGAGCCCCCCCTGCTGACCGATGCGCATCACCGACACCCCTTCCGCCCCTCGGGCCTCCTCTCCGACCAATGGTGCATTTCTTTTTATTTATTTACTTTAAAATTTGTTTAAATTCTTTTTTTTATGTAAATAACATTGTGATCTTGCTAGGGTAAATTGGGGTTTTATTTAAATAAAAAGACTTGATTTTTAGGATTATATTTTTTGGATAAATAAAAGGGTTAATTTTATTTTTAAAATATGAAAAGGACAGGTTTTTATATGATAGAACGTTATGATTTTTTAACATAGAAAGTTAAGATTTTTAATGTAGAAAAGACGATATTTTTAAATTAGAAAAGATGTGATTTTTACGAATATAAAAATATAATTTTATAATATAGAAAGGTTAATTTTCATATGGAGAACTTAGATTTTGTTAAAGAAAAAGAATTAAAATTTTCTATAAAAAGAAAATAGATTTTTCTATGAAATGAAAATACGATTTTATGTTAGTAGAGAAGTAAAAATATAATTTTTATATTATAGAAAGATTAAAAATATGATTTTTATATAATGTAGGTAATAAAGATATGATTTTTTTATTATATATATGTTGAAATAAAATGGTGATTTTTACAGCGATGATATTAAAATTCGATCTTTAAATTAGAAGTAGATATAAAAACATATTTTTTATATAGAGAATAACGTGATAAAAATATGATCTTTATTATATGAACACCGTTATAAAAATAAATTTTTTATCAACATAGTAGTGGTGTAAATATAGAAATTTTATCTATATAGTAACAAAATAAAAATGTTATTTTTATATATGTAGTGGCTACGGACAATGAAAGTGATGAAAGGCGGGCACGACGAAGATTTCAACAAAAGAAGAGTCGTGGCGTTTGGATTAGCTAATCGGTGAGAACTTCTCACCTTCTAATTTTACTTTCTAGTTAAATATATATACCAGGATGCAGACGGTGCTTAGTAGCACCTGACACCCGTCATCCACAGACCATGGATGGCTTGTATGTTTGATTATTGGTTGTGGTGAAAATTGATTGTGTGATGTGAAATGAAATAAAATATTTATATAGTTAAAAATATTTTATCGTTAAAAATATTATTTTTAACGTGTGTGTGAATAAAAAAAATATGTGTTTGTTGATTTGAAACCCCACACGGGTATTGGGATAATATACGACATACACTAATCCCAATAATTAGTTGTATGTCGATCGATTGATTGACAGGCTGTTATAAGCGTTAATTATTTATATTTAATGCTTATGCAGTTGTGTAGTGCACCTTAGATGATGGTTGATTATTTATCGTTGCTACTTATATACATGTGTTGCATGGAATCCATATAATTAACATTATATGGTGATTGATTGGGTCTCATTCCAATTGGGAAATAATGAATATTATAAAAGAAAATTCGTGTGTTGAATGGAATAAATATTCATTTGTTGAATGGAATAACGAACTTATTGAAATATATAAAGTCGTGTTGATTAGAGATGCGCCATTTTGACGTGAACGATATCTATATCTGTAGCACCCCACGTCCATTAATGTCACTCACAAAGGGAATGCATTAACTTCCATGGAGGTTTTAAGTGAATATAGAACAGAAAAATTACAACAAGACAGATAATAAGTAGTACTTGGAAATCTAGAACTTTATTTTATTGCAGCGGAAATTAAACATGTTTGTTACATCATAAAACCATAAATCAGAGTCAAGTACAATATCCATCTTGATAAAACAAAATACATAACCCCATTACATAAATAGCCATTAAAGAAGATATCAAGCTGGACTTTACTTCACCGGTCCAAGCTTTCCAAAGAGGGATGAAGCAATCCAATCAAACTCCAGTAGAGCTGGGCCCAACCTGAGGACCTGGAGAGGAAAAAGGATAGAAATGGAGGGGGTCAGACATAAAGTCTGGCGAGTATGATAATTCTAACAATACTATTACCAAAATAACTAGACTAAGGCATAATCTGAAAAACAAGGAAATGTCTATGAACTATTGGGTATGGAAGAGCAGGTAAAGATAACGTTAAAGGCACACCTAATTTCTAACGAATAATTAATACACTGCACCGCACCAGTCACCCTAAAGGTGGATCCCACTTGCTTCACTTAGAAATTATATAGATAGCTTCGTGTAACCCTAGCTGACTACATAGGTGCCGCCTGCCCCTATCTCCACTAGGTGTAACCCACTACCCACTTGCGATCGGCTCCCTACTCGTAGATACCTGTGCTGGCCCCATAGTGGGGTGTATCACTCCCCTAAAGTGCCACCCCGATACAACTTGAGAATGCACGGCTTATACCAACACGATGCAACAACGTCTTACCTACCATCCCGGGTCCACACACGCATATGAAACCCATTGGACTTGCGTTGCCACCGCTACCCCGTTTGGCCTCTTATAGTCAAGCCCAGTATGCGTGCCCCGTCCTCGACATGGGTCGAGCCCACAAAGATACGTTTGGGTTACTGGTTGAAATGGGCCCCCACAAGCTATCCACCTAAGCTTGTCACCACTAGTATATCCCACTTAACCCTCTTAGTCATGTTCATTTACATGTGTGTTTGGTTAAGTCTTACTAATCGTATTTCACATGCCACTAAGGGCACGCACTAATTCCTCATGCCACCCAAGGCGCCTACTTAACCCCCATGTCCCACCTTACATGTTTATCTGGTTAAGTATTTCTTAATTCATTAAGGCCATAACCTCATAAAGACCTCTCACATTAGACTGGCATTTATGGCAGCTGGATTTGCCGGGCGGGTCCGGGCAGTCTTACACCATAAAAGAGTCTAACCTCGTGTCTTTACAACTGTTATGCTTTAATTTGGCCTAGGACCTCTCACATTGGGCTGACATTTGTGACTACTGGATTTGTCGGGCGGGTCCAGGCAGTTTTACATCACAAATGAGTCCAAGCTCGTGTCCTAAGCATTGATTATCACTTATAATCTTTTACCCCAGTTTTAATAATTCCCTATTCAAATTATTAATTAATTCCAATTTTAATGATGTCCATAATTGACTCAATTATGGCCATCCACTTACGGTATGCAAAATCATATCAATTGCACCCCAATTTCTTAATATTAAATCCTTAATATTACCCCTACCCCACGTTATACGTTCGTTTATTCAACGCAGAATATACGTTAGACTCGAATAGTCTAACTCATAGCACAAAGATAAATCATCACAACATATAGACAAATAAAATAGATCTAATCATAATAGGGGTGAAACTTGCATGAAACTACACATGTCATGGATCTAAAGGTGTCAACTTGTTTGGTTAAATGTCACAACTTACATAATATGATCATAATCCAAATTCATACATGGACTTGCATATGTGGTTTAGGCGACATAATAATGGTGTGAACTAGCATCTAATACATAGAATTCACATATGTCAAAGCATAATTCTAGATGTCATGATTCTAGATCTAAATAGATGTCATGGCATATGTTCATAATCTTTACTAATCCATTCTAAACTTGCATACATGATTTGTCATATAGATCTACATAGCCCAAATAATATCAACATTATAATTTGATTAACATGAACTAATTAGCATAGGTAACGACATCATGACTTTATAACTTGTATGATTTATCACAACTTAGCATAGAAAATTACAACCTATACAATATCATTATAACATGATTTACAACATATAGGATATCATCATCACATAACATAGGATTTACAACATACATGATAGCGTAAGGTTTACAACAACATATATGACAATTCACATCATTTTATTATAATCCATTCATAACTTAATCAAATTAGTTTAATAATAATCTTGTTAAGATCATCATACTCACAATTTAGAGAAGAAAGAGAGTCTTGATTTGCTTTAGAGTTGAGTAGAATTAGGGTTTTGATTAGCTTTCTTCCTTCTTAGTTGGCGGCAGCTACACTGAATTCCATGGCGGCGGTATGACGGTGGCTATTCTATTTTTCATGTGAATTAGAGTGAGAGACTACCTAGGTATTTATAGAGTTTAGGATTTATTTAGACCGTCAGATCAACTCAGAACTAAACTGAACCGTTAAATTTGCCAACTCAGCCCTAAAGACACATCAGCAGCTCAAGATTGGGCTCAGTCAAACCCTAGCCGCCTGGACCAGGTCGACACCCAGGTCGACTGCGCATTCAACCTGGTCCCTGGGGTGTCGACTGCCCAGTCGACTCCCCAGTCGACCTGGGTGCTGGGCGGGAAATTTCCCGCCTAGCCTGTTTGATCCCGAATTTTGAATTTTAAATTTTCTGAAATTTGTTTTGAATTTTCTGAAACTTTCGATGGCCATAACTTCTTCATACGAAGCCCAAATCACACAAACTCGGACTCTATTTCAACCAGAATTCCGAGACGAACACAATGGTGCAACCCGTTTCCCACAATTCTCAAGTCTGAGATTAGTTATTCTTTAATTTGTGAATATTAATATTAACAGAATTACGGGGTGTTACATTCTCCCATCCTTAAAGGATTTCGACCTCGAAATCTTCAAGTCAAGAAGAATGTATATCCTAACATCCAATCGTCCATCTACTCAACCATCAAACACAGGCATCCATTGTCCTTATAGATTTCTAATGCTTTCATGTTTAAATGCACAGTGTGTGTATATGTCCATATCTAATGCAAAATCAGGCGGTCCACTGATTCAATTGACCTCCTTAATGCAAATCATGATAGTGCCATGCGTCCATTATGTATGCAAAAGTTCCTTAATGCTACATATTATCTCTATATGCATGCACAATCATCATCTGAATGCAACATCCATATGATAAAAAAAAATCCTCATACATCCATTTTACTAAATGCATCCATTTATATGCAATATGCAATATGAAGTGACTGAGCCGATCTAGTGCCTAATAGTGTGTGTATATGCGTCCACGAGAAACCACTAGCAAACACTTGCATCCACTTTGCATCCATCATACATAACATGTCTCAAACACATGTTTCAACCATAGGATTATCCTAACTAAAGGTCAAAGATACTAGCGAGAGGATACTCTAAAGGTAAGATAAGTACAAGCTAAGCGATAAAGGAGAAATTAAAAGACACACCCTCAAAAAGAAAAGGGTACAACGAACGCATCTTTGCTTCTGTCTCCCAAGTAGCGTTGCTCTCATCATCTCCCCATTGCACTTTGACTAGTCTGACCTCTCGATTCCTCAACTTCTTGATCTCCGACCAAGAATGCATGTAGGAGCTCGTCGAATCTTCGCATCACGCTCTATCTCCACCTCTCTAAGCAAGCTCGGCTCTACCACCTTCGCGGTCTCGTGCAAGCACTTCCTCAAATGTGATACATGGAATACGTCGTGTACACCACTAAGTCTCTCAGGCAACTCTACTCTATACGCCATCTGTCCAATCTTCTCCTTAATAGGAAACGGCCCTACAAACCTTGGTGCTAATTTCCCAACGGACCCAAAGCAAACAACGTTCCGTAATGGAGACACTTTGATAAAGACCAGGTCCCCAACTTCAAACTCAAGATCTGTCCTCCTCTTATCCGCATAAGATTTCTGCCTATCTTGCACTGCTTTCATCCTCCTTCGAATCAAGTCGATCTTCTCCGAAGTCTCCCTAATCATATCGGGACCAAGTAAGATCTTATCCGTAGATTCCCACCAACATGTAGGTAAACGACAAGGTCGTCCATAAAGAGCTTCGAAAGGTGCCATGCCAATGCAAGATTGAAAGCTGTTATTATATGCGAACTCCACCAATGGAAGATGCTCTTCCCATGTACCCCCAAAGTCTAGGATACATAGCCTCAAAAGATCCTCTAGAATGCGATTCACCCTCTCGGTCTGGTCGTCCGTCTGAGGATGATATGCGGTGCTCAAACATAACTGAGTCCCTACCGCCTCTTGCAAGCTCTTCCAAAATTCGCTAGTGAAGATAGGATCGCGGTCGCTTACTATGCTAGAAGGAACACCATGCAAACGAACTATCTCTCGAACGTATACAGAAGCTAACCATGGAGCAGTCCTCTTACTCTTCACGGGAATGAAATGGGCGCACTTAGTAAGTCTGTCTACTATAACCCAAATCCCCGTATTACCCTTCCTTGATCTTGGTAATCCATCCACAAAGTCCATCGAGACACTCTCCCACTTCCATTGTGGAACCTCCAATGGGTGAAGCAACCCACCGGGTTTCTTTTGCTCCGCTTTTACTTGTTGGAACACCAAGCATCTAGCGACATACTCGGCCACGTCCCTCTTCATACCGTCCCAAAAGAAAACTCGCTTCATGTCTTTGTACATCTTGTCCCCGTCGGGATGAATGGTCATCTTCGAACGATGTGCTTCGTCAAGAATAGCCTTCCTCAAACCTTCGTCTCGAGGTACACAAAGTCTACTATCCCTACGTAACCAACCCTTATCATCTAGGGTATACCTACGGAGATGGCTTGATGACTCCCCTCTTTTGATTTTTTCTACTAACTCAACCAACTGTGGGTCGTCTCGCTGTGCTTCACCAATCCATGCCAAAAGCGTAGGTCTGACCTCCAAGGATGCTAGCAAACCGGGTACAAAGTCAACAGAAGGTCTAAAATCAAATATAGACATGAATTCTATGTTTCGCCGCTCAACAAACATCGGACTCAAGGACAGACTCTTCCTACTTAAGGCGTCTGCCACCACGTTACCCTTTCCAGGGGTATATGCTATTTCGAAATCGTAGGACGCTAAGAACTCCATTCACCTTTGCTGCCTTAAGTTCAAGTCCTTCTGAGAGAATAAGTATTTTAAAGATTTGTGGTCAGTGAATAATTCGAATTTCTCGCCAAGAAGATAATGACGCCAAGACTTAAGCGCGAAAACAATAGCGGCCAACTCTAGGTCATGCGTGGGGTAATTTCTTTCATGCACTCTCAACTGCCTTCCACCATAGGCTATCACCCTTCCCTCTTGCATTAGGACTGCGCCTAGTCCTGTCCCACAAGCGTCAGTATAAACGGTAAACGGCTTACTCCCGTCTGGCAATACTAAGACTGGGGCTGAAGTCAAAGCTCTCTTCAAACGTTGGAACGCATCATCACAATCTACGTCCCATGTGAAAACTAGGTTCTTCTTCGTCAAACGTGTTAATGGAGCTGATATCTTTGCAAAGTCTTTGATAAACTTCCTATAGTAGCCAGCCAACCTCAATAAACTCCTTACTTCGGTAGCATTTTTAGGGACCTTCCAATCTTGGATGGCCACCACCTTCGCGGGATCCACGGCTATCCCTTCTTTGGAAACCACGTGCCCTAAGAATCGTACTTCCTTCCTACAGAAGTGACACTTAGAAAATTTAGCTTTAAGGTTATGCGCTCGTAGGGTCTCCAACACTTCCCTAAGATGTAGGGCATGCTCTTCTTCATCCTTAGAAAAGATCAAGATGTCGTCTACAAAGACCACCACGAATTTATTAAGGTACTCCCTAAACACCATACTCATCAAATCAACAAAGTATGTGGGGGCATTTGTCAAACCGAAGGGCATCACTAGCCATTCATAGAAACCGTCCGGAGTCCTAAAGGCAGTCTTGTCAATGCTATCCTCAGCCACTCTCAACTGATGGAAACCAGTGGCTAAGTCCAACTGCGAAAACACTGAGGCGCCAACTAACTGATCGAAGAGATCGTCAATCCTCGGCAGTGGGTGTCTGTTCTTCTTAGTAAGCTTATTAAGTTCTCTATAGTCCACACAAAGTCTAAGGGACCCATCCACCTTCACGGCAAATACTACTGGAGCACCCCACTCCGATATACTACGTCTTATGAACCCCTTCTCAAGCAACTCCTTCACTCGCTTATTGAGTTCCCTCCTTTCACGTGGAGCCATGTGGCGTACTGGCAAAGATACTGGTTTTGCATTATCCACAAGATATATTCGAAAATCTATCTCCCGCTTTGGAGACAAGCCCTTCACCTCCTCAAACACATCCGAGTATTCTCGGACCACTCTAACAGATCGTAGATTTTCCACCGATGCGTCAAGCGATTCTAAATAACTTAGCATAACGGAATTTATGGGATTACAAAAGATTTCGAGAGTGTTGCCAAGGCGAGTCATGAGCCTAACTACTCTCCTTTCACAATCAAGAACCGCCCCATTTCTGGATAACCAATCCATTCCTAAAATTAGCCCATAGCCCGTGAAGCCCAACACATAAGCATCACATCTATACTCAACGCTAAGTATAGAAATTTTCAAATCCAAACACATCATGGATAAATAAGCTGAGCCCCCAATTGGATTCGAAACAACTAAGGGATCCTCTACTAAACTGGTGTTTTAGTGCAGTGATTCAACTAATGATGTAGAGATAAACGAATGCGATGCGCCTGAATCGAATAAGGTACGGACAGGATGATCAAACAGAAAAACTTTCAACAGAAATGGTTCTACCTCATTCTTGCAGCGGTGGGACCGTGAGAGCCTGAACTTGTCCCCTTGCCTGCCCTGGTGCCATAAGAGCCTGCACCTGTCCTCCCGAGGTAGACCCTGCCCTCTGCCCCTTCTTTGGGCAGTCCTTCACCAAATGTCCCGCTTCACCACAGTGAAAATAGCCAGTCTTCTTTTTCTTTCTGCAATCCTTGCTGAGATGGCCTGGTGTCCCACAGTTAAAGCATTTCTTCTTTCCCTTGCCATTATTGTCTTTACCACACTTCTTGTTTTGCTGTTGAGGTTTCTTCTGATCCCCTTTCTTCTCGGGTGCCTTATTAGCATTAGCGCCTTTCTCCTCGTGCATGAGTGCCATATCTACTAGCTTCTCAAAGGTGGCCCCCATAGGGATGTGGGTCATAGCCAAACCTTGCAATGGCTCATTCAATCCATTAACGAACCTCAGAGCCTTCTTTTCCGGCGTGTTCACTAAGTCCAAGCCAAACCTTGCTAACTGACTAAATCTGTTGACATATTCTTTCACTGATGAGCTTCCTTGCTTTAATGTCAAGAACCTTTCCATATATAGATTCTCTTCTGCCCTTGAGAGAAACTTCGCCTCAAACCTACGTCTGAAATCCGCCCAAGAATCAACAGGACGCTACCCATTAGTGACCTCCCACCAAAACGAGGCCTCTCCCTTCATTAACCAAGCTGCTAATTTGACTTTCCTGCCTTCTTCTACTTCAAAGATTTCTAGCAATTCTTCCACCTCCTTAAGCCAATCTCTAGCTTCCACAAACGTTTCTAACCCTTGAAAAGGTTTTCCACCCATAGCCTTAAATTCCTTGCACGTCTTTGCAAAAGTATCTACGCGAGGAGGAGGAGGAGCGGGTGCAACTGGTGGTGGAGGAACATTGGCTGGACCTGCAGCGGCCCTAGCCTCTAATAACCTCCTATACCATCCTGGTATCGTTACACCATCTGGAAGGTTAAGATCTTCAGCCATGCTGAAACGAAAAAGGAAAGATTCAAAATGGAGAATTCGAAAGATAAAGATATATGGCTATTGGGGATTATGTTTTTCATAAAAACTTTCCCCTTAAAATCACTCATTAAGACATGTTTTTGAAAACACTTCTTCCAAAAATACTTTAGAAAAATAGTTTTTCTAAAAAAATTATCTGTTCTGGTAACCTTAAGCTCTGATACCACGTGTAGCACCCCACGTCCATTAATGTCACTCACAAAGGCAATGCATTAACTTCCATGGAGGTTTTAAGTGAATATAGAATAGAAAAATTACAACAAGACAGATAATAAGTAGTACTTGGAAATCTAGAACTTTATTTTATTGCAGCAGAAATTAAACATGTTTGTTACATCATAAAACCATAAATCAGAGTCAAGTAGAATATTCATCTTGATAAAACAAAATACATAACCCCATTACATAAATAGCCATTAAAGAAGATATCAAGCTGGACTTTACTTCAGCGGTCCAAGCTTTCCAAAAAGGGATGAAGCAATCCAATCAAACTCCACTAGAGCTGGGCCCAACCTGAGGACCTGGAGGGGGAAAAAGGATAGAAATGGAGGGGGTCAGACATAAAGTCTGGCGAGTATGATAATTCTAACAATACTATTACCAAAATAACTAGACTAAGGCATAAGCTGGAAAACAAGGAAATGTCTATGAACTATTGGGTATGGAAGAGCAGGTAAAGATAACGTTAAAGGCACACCTAATTTCTAACGAATAATTACTACACTGCACCGCACCAGTCACCCTAAAGGTTGATCCCACTTTCTTCACTTAGAAATTATATAAATAGCTTCGTGTACCCCTAGCTGACTACATAGGTGCCGCCTGCCCCTATCTCCACTAGGTGTACCCCACTACCCACTTGCGATTGGCTCCCTAGTCGTAGATACCCGTGCTGGCCCCACAGTGGGGTGTATCACTCCCCTAAAGTGGCAACCCGATACAACTTGAGAATGCACGACTTATACCTACACGATGCAACAACGTCTTACCTACCAGCCCGGCTCCACACAAACATATGAAACCTGTTGGACTTGTGTTGCCACCGCTACCCCGTTTGGCCTCTTATAGTCAAGCCCAGTATGCGTGTCCCGTCCTCGACTTGGGTCGAGCCCACAAAGATACGTTTGGGTTACTGGTTGAAATGGGCCCCCACAAACTATCCACCTAAGCTTGTCACCACTAGTATATCCCACTTAACCCTCTTAGTCATGTTCATTTACATGTGTGTTTGGTTAAGTCTTGCTAATCGTATTTCACATGCCACTAAGGGCACTCACTAGATTCCTCATGCCACCCAAGGCACCTACTTAACCCCCATGTCCCACCTTACATGTTTATCTAGTTAAGTATTTCTTAATTCATTAAGGCCATAACCTCATAAAGACCTCTCACATTAGACTGGCATTTATGGCAGTTGGATTTGTCGGGCGGGTCCGGGCAGTCTTACACCATAAAAGAGTCTAACCTCATGTCTTTACAACTGTTATGCTTTAATTTGGCCTAGGACCTCTCACATTGGGCTGACATTTGTGACTACTGGATTTGTCGGGCGGGTCCGGCCAGTTTTACATCACAAATGAGTCCAAGCTCGTGTCCTAAGCATTGATTATCACTTATAATCTTTTACCCCAGTTTTAATAATTCCCAATTCAAATTACTAATTAATTCCAATTTTAATAATGTCCATAATTGACTCAATTATGGCCATCCACTTACGGTATGCAAAATCATATCAATTGCACCTCAATTTCTTAATATTAAATGCTTAATATTACCCTTACCCCACGTTATACGTTCGTTCATTCAACGTAGAATATACATTAGACTCGAATAGTCTAACTCATAGCACAAAGATAAATCATCACAACATATAGACAAATAAAATAGATCTAATCATAATAGGGGTGAAACTTGCATGAAACTACACATGTCATGGATCTAAAGGTGTCAACTTGTTTGGTTAAATATCACAACTTACATAATATGATCATAATCCAAATTCATGTATGGACTTGCATATGCGGTTTAGGCGACATAATGATGGTGTGAACTAGCATCTAATACATAGAATTCACATATGTCAAAGCATAATTCTAGATGTCATGAATCTAGATCTAAATAGATGTCATGGCATATGTTCATAATCTTTACTAATCCATTCTAAACTTGCATACATGATTTGTCATATAGATCAACATAGCCCAAATAATATCAACATTATAATTTGATTAACATGAACTAATTAGCATAGGTAACGACATCATGACTTTATAACTTGTATGATTTATCACAACTTAGCGTAGAAAATTACAACCTATACAATATCATCATAGCATGATTTACAACATATAGGATATCATCATCACATAACATAGGATTTACAACATACATGATAGCATAAGGTTTACAACAACATATATGACAATTCACATCATTTTCTTATAATCCATTCATAACTTAATCTAATTAGTTTAATAATAATCTTGTTAAGATCATCATACTCACAATTTAGAGAAGAAAGAGAGTCTTGATTTGCTTTAGAGTTGAGTAGAATTAGGGTTTTGATTAGCTTTCTTCCTTCTTAGTTGGCGGCGGCTACACTGAGTTCCATGGCGGCGGTATGACGGTGGCTATTCTATTTTTCATGTGAATTAGAGTGAGAGACTACCTAGGTATTTATAGAGTTTAGGATTTATTTAGACCGTCAGATCAACTCAGAACTAAACTGAACCGTTAAATTTGCCAACTCAGCCCTAAAGACACATCAGCAGCTCAAGATTGGGCTCAGTCAAACCCTAGCCGCCTGGACCAGGTCGATACCCAGATCGACTGCGCAGTCGACCTGGTCCCTGGGGTGTCGACTGCCCAGTCGACTCCCCAGTTGACCTGGGTGCTGGGCGGGAAATTTCCCGCCTAGCTTGTTTGACCCTGAATTTTGAATTTTGAATTTTCTGAAATCTGTTTTGAATTTTCTGAAACTACCGATGGCCATAACTTCTTCATATGAAGCCCAAATCACACAAACTCGGACTCAATTTCAACCAGAATTCCGAGACGAACACAATAGCGCAACCCGTTTCCCACAATTATCACGTCTGAGATTAGTTATTCTTTAATTTGTGAATATTAATATTAAAAGAATTACGGGGTGTTACAATATCGATTATATTCGTTTTTAAAATGAATACAGAAAAGGAAATGATTTCAAAATATAACGTTTTGAAAATATTATCATTTATACGGTAATGATATGAAATATTCAATTTTGATTTGAAATTGAATATAGAGTTGAAATGGTTTTGAAAACGAATTTAAAACGATTTATAAAATACGTTTTGAAAGGAAATCGACGAAATATATATAGTATATATATATATTATATATAATGGCCTGAATAGAACGCGCCGCGCCGCAGCAGTTCGTGAATTTCAACCATTGACTTTGAATTGACATTGCGAGATATCTGACCGTCGGGTTCTCCTAAAACCGGAACCATTGGGTTCGTATCGAAAAGAGCTTTCCAATGAATATTAGAAATTTGAAATCTAACGGTTGGATTTGGAATTATGTCGAAATCAAATTTTCAAAAGGTCGCTATAAGTGCAGTTCGATGGCCGTTGATAGAAATCGACTGTACGGGCTATGATAAAATTATTAAAATATCAATAATTTGTGTAGAATCATAAGAAATGATTTGGGAAAAATTGGGCTGAAAACTCCATATTTGAAAAGATAAAAATAGATTTTTATCGAACTGAACTAGTTTTGAACTAGAATTAAAATCAATTTATTTTTGAAATAAATAAATTGAATTTGAAAGTGGTTTTAAAAATAACCAGGTATTTCCAATACATGAATTGGAATGGATTTGAATCGAAATTATCTTCGGAATATTTCGATGTTGGATTTTGTGATTATACAGATATGGTTGTGGAAATTTGAAAGATATATTTATATCTTTATTTCCAATACGATATTTGTTGGTTTTAGAATTTGATATTGAATATAAGCCGGTATATTTTCTATTCAGAGCCTTGTATTTAATATCAAACATGATTTGGGTTTGTCGTGAATGGTGTCTTCATTAACACTGATTCTTAAGCCCAGTTGAGAAAAAGATTAAATCTTGCTTTTTAGATTTAATGAGGTGTACCAATTAAATGATATTTAATTGGAATTGAATTTGAATGTGATTTTGGGATTATCGTGAACCGTGTTTTAGATGACATTGGTTCTTTAACCCAGTTAAAGACAGGATGTTGATTTTTGAGAAGATTAAAACTAAATGGAGTTTTAATGAATCTATAATTAGATTGAAATGTGAATTAATAATTTAAATTATCAAATTGGGAAAATGATCGAGAATGGAATATCACCAGTTTTTCTCCAAAGCGATAGTTAAATCTTTAATTAGATTTGAATGTGAAATGGTAATTAATTTTATCGATAACACCGTGGTGTTAGATATGGAATATTACCAGTTTTGCTCCAGGGGATGAATAGGTTGGGATTGGGAAATAAAATAAATAATTACTTCGGTGTGGTTCGCTAATCCCGACTAGTTTGAAAAACCATGATATGGTTTGAAATGATATCCAAAGGAAGATTAAAGAATAAATTTAGAAGAATTTATCTTTGATAAAATTAATGGGAACCTATTCCCTAATGATGTGAAAATTTGAATAAAAGAATATCCTGAATTGGAATGAGGCGTACGTTGTGTAACACGTGTTTATTATATATGCAGGTTATTCGGAAAGGTTGGGTTTATACCCAATCTGAATAACCGATTCGGCGATAAGTCGACGATGAAGACGGTGGTTGAAGACCGGAAGTCTTCACATCATTTGCGTGATTACTGATGATCTTGATTGGGCTGTACACCCAAAATGAGGGAATCAGTTGGTGATCGTCCAGACGTACTTGGAGAACGATGGATATGCGAGGAAAGTGCCTCCGGTTTCGTTCAGACCCAGAATGAACTTGTAAATGGACTGTGTGTCTGACATTGGATTTTATTCTGTGTTGATTGATCTCTATTAAATATATATCTGTTTGGCGGCGGTGAATTTATTCTCTTGCTTAACGCCCTTCTCTGATACGTACGAACTCAGAGGTTGTATATCGATGGACATCAGTCGCATGGAGTGAATTGCCAGTGTGGCACGCATAAGTGGCAATTAATCAAGGCTTCTGTTGAAAAGCAAAGTCTTGTGGTTGATGATCAAAGCACGGCCTTTGTGTCGCAGCTTTGTGTATAGCATGAATTCGTGAGCCTCACACCTCGGTATGAGTCAAAAACGGGATAGTGACTGCAGGGAGAGCACGACGTTTCTTTCTAGCTAGTGGTGGTGTCAGTGCTTAAACTGGCTGACATTTATATATTTTTCACCTATGTGGTTGTTGGATGCGAGGTGTAACGACCCGGAAAATCTGAACCAATTTAAAAATTTTAAATTGGCTATTTTAGTGGATTTTAAATATTTAAAATAAATATTTTAAATAATAACAACAGTAAGTTTGAATCGACATTGAAATTGAATATAATTATTTCTAATTATAAACAAGGCCTGAAATGGCGCGGTAGTTTCAAAAATTGAATTCAAACTTCGACTGACTGTACCGGGTGCAAAACAAAATGGATTTTAGTGAAACCAAAAATATTTAAATCTGTTAGTGAATATCTTTCTAACGAATCTGAAAAATTGAAGTTTCATAGTAGGAAGCAAAAGTTATGGCCAAATGAATTTTCAGAAAGGTCGCTATAGAAATTATATAGCTCGTGAAAATGGTCATTTTGCATACGACCTCGGAATTCGACGAAACCACTTTTGTTGGATCCAGGATGTGAAGTTATTGCTAGGTTTCAAATTTCATAATTTTTGAAGCCAGTATGTAACACCCCACACCCGCTAAGGTCACTCACTAAGGGAATGCCTTAGTTTTGGTGGAGTATTTTTAGTGAGTATAGAATAGAAAAATTACAACAGGACAGATATAAGTAATACTTGAAAAATTAAAACATCATTTCAATAACAAAACCTGTTTGGTTACATCACAAAACCATAACAAGAGTCAAGTACATAATATCCATCCTGATAAAATAGAAGTACATAATCCCATTACATAGATAATAGCCAAAATAGAAAAGATAAACCGAGCTTTGCTTCTACGGTCCAAGCCCCAAAAGATAGATATAGCGGTCTGGTCCAAGCCCACTAGTGCTAGGCCCACTCTGATAACCTGAGGGTTGGACAAAAAGATAAACAACAACGGGGTCAGACATAAGTCTGAGTGAGTCCTATAACCCTAACAATACAATCATTAAAGTAATTAGGGTATGATATAAACAAGGTACGGTACCTCTGGGGATAATGACTACACTAAGTAGCCAACAAAACACCGGATGTACTACGATAACCGAAAAGACGTATTTATCCACCCAAGGATAATTACTAGCTTACACCACCCCAGATCTACCCACTCAAGTGTAATTCCTACACTGCACCACACCAGTTCTACCCACCAAGAGTAATTCCTACTTAAAGGTTGATCCCACCTAAAGACTTAGAAAATATAACTAGTAGTTTCTGGTACTTCTAGCTGACCACGTAGGTGCCGTCTGCCCCTACCTCCACTAGGTGTACCCCACTACTCCCAAGCGATCGGGTCCCTAACGTAGATACCCGTGCTGGCCCCACAGTGGGGTGTATCACTCCCCTAAAGTGGCAACCAATTCTATCAACGGTGCACGGCTTATATCTACACGGTGCAACAACGGCTTATCTACCAGCCCGGGCCCACACACGCATATGAAGCCCGTTGGACTTGCGTTGCCACCGCTACCCCGTTTTGGCCTCTTATAGTCAAGCCCAATATGCGTGTCCCGTCACTCGACATGGGTCGAGCCCACAAAGATACGTTTGGGATATTGGTTGAAATGGGCCCCCACAAGCTACTACTTAAGCTTGTCATTTTATCTAGTGCATCCCACTTAACCCCTTTTTATAATCATGCCCCCTTACATGTTACGGTTTGGTTAAGTCATCTAATTATATTTCAATCGCCACTTAAGGCACCCACTAGATTTCCGCATGCCACCCAAGGCACTTACTTGATTCCCACATGCCACCCAAGGCACTTACTTGTTTCCCACCTGCCACGCAAGGCACTTACTTAACCCTTTAATCGTGTTTAATTACATGTTCCACTTTGGTTAAGTATTCTAATCGTATTTTCTATTGCCACCCAAGGCAACCCACTAGTTTCCTCATGCCACCCAAGGCACCCCCACTAGTTACTACATGCCATCCAAGGCACCCACTTAACCCCACATGGCCCTCTACATGCTAATATGGTTAAGTGTTTATTAATTCATTAATTAAGATCATGACCTCATAAAGACCCCTCACATTAGACCGTCTTTTATGACTGCTGGATATGCCGGTTGGTTCCGGGAAGACTTCTGTCATCAAATGGGTCTAACCTCGTGTCATTACTTTAATCATGTATTTATTTTATGACTAAGACCTCTCACATTGGGCCAATCATTTGTAGCCGCTGGATGGCCGGTCGGTTCCGGGCAGACTTCCGCTACAAAAGGGTCCAACCTCGTGTCTTAGTTGATTAATTACACCTAATTAATCACCCCCATATTAATTATCCCTAATTAATATCAAGTTTTTCATAACATGGGTAGACCTAACTCAATAGGTAAATTCCCATGGGTTAGACCTAACTCAATAGGTAAATTCCCACTTATGCTTATTCATTTTATGGTATGCTTAATCATACCCAATCATACTTTTATTAACATATTTACCAACCCCATCGTTCCCCACGTAAATCGTTCTCATTTCATGACATAATAAAGGGGAAGATCCATCACAAATATCATGGGTTTAGCATATAACTTTGTCATGGGTTAAGAGGATGTCAACTTGCATTTATGAGCATATATTAACCCAACTACATTTAACCCAAACTTGCATATTATCATACACATGATTTTCATATCATGTTGCATATGAGCTTGCACATATCTTGCATAACATGTTGAACTTGCATATAAGCATTCTCATAACTTGCATAACATGTTAAACATGCATTTAAGCATACACATAACTTGCATAAGCATTCATATACTTGCATAAGCATTCACATACTTGCATAAGCATTCACATACTTGCATAAGCATTCACATACTTGCATATCACATTAAACTTGCATTTAAGCATATACATAACTTGCATGACATCATGCACATAACTTGCATAATCTCATAAACATAACTTGCATAACACCATGCACATAACTTGCATACCCTCATACACATAACTTGCATATGAACTTGCATAACAACATGCACATAACTTGCATAATCTCATAAACATAACTTGCATAACACCATGCACCTAACTTGCATACCCTCATACACATAACTTGCATATGAACTTGCATAACAACATGCACATAACTTACATAACATCATACACATAACTTGTATAACATGTTGAACTTGCATATATGACTTGCATCTTAAAGGAGGGTAAACATGCATAGCATATAAAGGTGTCATCTTGCATATGTATGCATCACATTTAAAAGGGTAAACTTACATGTCATGATTTATGCATAATACCAAACACTTAGCATGCATAAAACCACATACTTAGCATGCATAGAATCAATTACTTATTATGCATAAACACACCACTTAACTTGCATAAACCCAAACACTTAGCATGCATAAAATCAAATACTTAGCATGCATAAAATCACATGCATAACTTGCATATCATGCTACATATAACTTGCATATACTCTCACATATAGTTTGCATAACATGTTACATATGCATAAATGTTCAACATAGTGTTTTGCATCATAAAACATGGCATTAAACTTGCATATAGCATAAGACTTGCAAATCACATATCATACAAACTTGCATAAACACATTTATCCACAAACATAGCCATGTCTTATCACATCCTACCATAATCAATTTAACAATTGATTATTAAAGCCATAGGAACTCACCAAAACCAAGATTAGCAAACTTATGAAGTGGAATTAGTTGCTCTAGTTGAAGAAGATGTTGATTAGAGGTTGATTAGCTTGTAACTCTCTTCATTGATTTGTGGAGGCCATGATCAAGTTTCATTTTGCCATAGTTTAGTTACAAGATCTAATTATGAATGAATTAGGGTAGGGTTGGGGTCTTATTTATAGGATTAGGTAGTGTTTTAGGCCCTTAGATTAACCCTAGATTAGATTAGGACCGTCAGATTTAGGAAATCTCTAGAACACAGCCCAAGACTCAGCCAAAAACCAGATCTGGTGCACCCAGACCAACAGGGCCGACACCCTGTGTCGACAGGCAAGTCGACAGGGCAGTCGACACCCCTGTCGACAGCCCTGTCGACATGGCTAGGGCGGGAATTTTTCCCACCTGGCCCCCGCTGGCCCCAATTCGAAATCTGATTTTAAATATTTAATTCTGTTTTTATCTTAAATTTTCTGCCAACTTCATTGGGCCTTAACTGGGCCATACAGACTCCGATTCTCAAAAACTCGGACTCTATTTCGCGTATTTTTCCGAGACGAACGCAATGACGCAGCCCGTTACCCCCAATTCCCACATTTGAGATTATTTATCCTGTAATTAGTGAATTTTAGTATTAACTAAAATTTGGGGTGTTACATTCTCCCCTCCTTAAAGGATTTCGTCCCCGAAATCTCTAAGCTAAGGAGAATGCATATCCTACGATCCAAACAACCATCTACTCAATCCATCAAACATGGGCATCCATTGTCCTTAAAACAATTTCTAATGATGTATGAGCATATGCAAAAAGTGTGTGTATATGTTCCCTATCTAATGTATGAACATATGCAAACCATGATAGTGCCATGCATCCATTATGTATGCGAGAGAACCCTATCGACACATACAATATCTACATGAGTGCACAATCATTCACCAAAATGCATCATCCATATGATAACACAATCATTATACATCCATAAATATAGCTTCCTACACACAATTTTATGCAATATGCAATATGAAGTGATTGAGCCGATCTAGTGCCTAGAGTGTGTGTATATGCATCCACGAGCAACCACTAGCAAACACTTGCATCCACTTGCATCCATCATACATAACATGTCTCAAACACATGTTTCAACCATAGGACTATCCTATCTGAAGGTCAAAGGTACTAACGAGAGGACATACTAAGGATAAGATAAGCACAAGATATGCGATGAAGGAGAAGCAAAAGGACATACCCTCCGAAAGGAAAGGGTACCTCGAACGCATCTTCGCTTCCGTCTCCCAGGTAGCGTCACTCTCTTCATCTCCCCTTTGTACTTTGACTAGTTTAACCTCTCTGTTTCTCAACTTCCAAATCTCTGACCCAAGGATGCAAGTAGGAGCTCGTCGAATCATCGCATCACGCTCTGCTTCCACTTTTCTAAGCAAACTCGGCTCTACCACCTCTGCGGTCTCATGTAGGCACTTCCTCCCATGGAATACATCATGTACACCACTAAGTCTGTCGGGCAACCCCACCAATGGAAGATGCTCCTCCCATGTACCTCCAAAATCCAAGATACATAGCCTTAAAAGGTCTTCTAAAACATGTTTCACCCTCTCGGTCTGGCCATCCGTCTGAGGATGATATGCGGTACTCAAACACAACTGAGTCCCTACCGCCTCTTGCAAACTCTTCCAAAACTCTCTCTAGTGAAGATAGGATCTCGATCACTCACTATGCTAGAGGGTACCCCATGCAATCGAACTATCTCTCGAAGATATACAGAAGCTAGCCATGGTGCAGTCCTCTTACTCTTCACAGGTATGAAATGGGCGCTCTTAGCAAGTCTGTCTACCACCACCCAAATTCCTGTATTACTCTTTCTCGATCTGGGTAACCCGTCAATAAAATCTATCGAGACGCTATCCCACTTCCATTGCAGAACCTCTAATGGTTGAAGCAACCTACCTGGTTTCTTTTGCTCCGCCTTCACTTGTTGGCACACCAAGCATCGAGCGACATACTCGGACACATCTCTCTTCATACCGGCACAGAAGAAAACCCTCTTCATGTCTTGGTACATCTTGTCCCCACAGGGATGAATGGTCATCCTAGAACGGTGTGCATCATCAAGAATAGCCTTCCTCAAACCCTCGTCTTGCGGTACACAAAGTCTACCGTCTCTACGCAAGCACCCCCTATCGTCTAGGGTGTACCTACTCAAATGGCTGGACGAATCCCCCCCTTATGAGCTTCTCCACCAACTCAACCCACTGTGGGTCGTCCCTCTGTGCTTCTCCAATCCGCCCCAAAAGAGTAGGTCTAACTTCCAAGGAAGCTAGCAAACCGGGTACATAATCAACGGAAGGTCTGAAATCAAACATCGAGATAAATTCCAAGCTTCGTTGTTCCACAGACAACGGACTCAAGGACAACCTCTTTCTGCTCAAGGCGTCCTCCACCACGTTACCCCTGCCAGGGGTATACGCTATCTCAAACTCATAGGATGCTAAGAATCCCATCCACTTTTACTGTCCTAAAATTATGCGCTCGAAGAGTCTCCAACACTTCCCTAAGATGTAGGGCATGCTCTTCTCCACCAGGATATTATCCAAAATCATCACAACTGCCTCTCACGCAGACCACCCTAGTCGAACTCGGCATCCCCCAAATGCAAGCCCCAAAGGCCTAAACCAATATCAGACAAACACCCAAGGGATACCTCCTTCGAATTCAGACGACCTACGTGAGATGATACTAGTAAAAATGGCTAAATAATTAAGCCCTTGTCCAATTCTGGATGTCCTCGCCAGTATCGCTCCAAAACCATCGTTTATCCCATACTGGCTTTGCTCAGCCTATTGAGCACATACGAAAACTTATTTCACTCCTAGAAAAGACCAAGATGTCATCCACAGAGACCATCACAACTTATTTAGGAACTCCTTGAACACCCTTCTCATCAAATCAACAAAGTATGCGGGGGCGTTCGTCAAACCAAATGGCATCACCAGCCACACAAAAAAAAATCATCCGGAGTCCTAAAGGCAGTCTTCTCTATACTATCCTCAGCCACTCTCAACTGATGAAATCCCGTGGCTAAGTCCTACTACAAAAATACTGAGGCGCCAGCCAACTGATCAAAGAGATCATCAATCCTCGGCAATGGGTGTCTATTCTTCTTTGTGAGCTTGTTGAGTTCTCTATAGTCTACACAAAGTCTGAGGGACCCATCTGCCTTCGTAGCAAATACTACTGGAGCACCCCACTCCGATATACTTCGTCTTATGAATCCCTTCTCAAGCAAATCGCCTACTTACTTATGGAGTTCCCTCCTCTCACGAGGAGCCATGTGGCACACTGGCCAAGATACTGGTTTAGCATTATCCACCAGATATATTCGGAAGTCAATCTCCCGCTTCGGAGGTAAGCCCTTCACCTCCACACACACATCCGGGTATTCCCGGACCGCCCTAACAGATCGCAAACTCTAGACCGACGTGTCAAGCGATTCTAGATAACTTAGCAGAACATATTCTATGGGATTACAAGAGATCTCGAGAGTGTTACCCAGGCGGCCCATAAGCCTAACAACTCTCCCTTCAAAATCAAGAACGGCACCCCTACTGGATAACCAGTCCATGCCCAAAACTAACCCATAGCCCGTGAAGCCCAAAAGCATCACATCTTAAACTCAACGCTAAGTATAGCAACTTTCAAACCCAAACACATCATGGAGCCCCAATTGGGTTTGAAACAACTAAGGGATCATCTACCAAACTGGTGTCTAAGTGCAGTGACCCAACTAACAAGGATGAGATAAACGAACTCGATGCGTCAGAATCAAATAAAGTTCGAATCGGATAATAAAGAAATCCAACCTCCAATCTAGACGGTCTTATCCCCATCTGGTACCCTAGTCGTGAGGGAATACAACTACCCTCCAGAAGATTCCATACCTTGCCCTTGCTTCTTTGGACAATCCTAATAACGTGTCCTATTCCTCCCAAAAGGATAACTACTAGCCTTCTTCTTCCCTATTCTCCACTCATAACCTCCCACCAATGAGGTTTCATCCTTCATTAACCAAACAACTATTTGAGCCTTCCTCTCATCGTCTATCCTATAGGTACCTACCAGTTCTCCTCCATCTTGAACCAACTTCTAGTCCGACTAATGTCCAAGTTCCTTGAAGTGGTTTTCCATCCTTATCTATCTTAGAAAGATCATCTATACGCGGAGGGGAAACTCAAAATGAGAGAGAGGAAGAGATTCAAAATGGAGAATTCGAAAGATATAGATATGGCTATTGGGGATTATGCTTTTCTTTCAAAAACTTTTCTCTTAAAAGACATGTTTTTGAAAATACTCCTTTCAAAAATATTCCTAGAAAATAGTTTTTCTAAAAATTTTATCTGTTCCAGTAATCTTAAGCTCTGATACCATGTGTAACACCCCACACCCGCTAAGGTCACTCACTAAGGGAATGCCTTAGTTTTGGTGGAGTATTTTTAGTGAGTATAGAACAGAAAAATTACAACAGGACAGATATAAGTAATACTTGAAAATTTCAAACATCATTTCAATAACAAAACCTGTTTGGTTACATCACAAAACCATAACAAGAGTCAAGTACATAATATCCATCCTGATAAAATAGAAGTACATAATCCCATTACATAGATAATATCCAAAATAGAAAAGATAAACCGAGCTTTGCTTCTACGGTCCAAGCCCCAAAAGATAGATATAGCGGTCTGGTCCAAGCCCACTAGTGCTAGGCCCACTCTGATAACCTGAGGGTTGGACAAAAAGATAAACAACAACGGGGTCAGACATAAGTCTGAGTGAGTCCTATAACCCTAACAATACAATCATTAAAGTAATTAGGGTATGATATAAACAAGGTACGGTACCTCTGGGGATAATGACTACACTAAGTAGCCAACAAAACACAGGATGTACTACGATAACCGAAAAGACGTATTTATCCACCCAAGGATAATTACTAGCTTACACCACCCCAGATCTACCCACTCAAGGGTAATTCCTACACTGCACCACACCAGTTCTACCCACCAAGAGTAATTCCTACTTAAAGGTTGATCCCACCTAAAGACTTAGAAAATATAACTAGTAGTTTCTGGTACTTCTAGCTGACCACGTAGGTGCCGTCTGCCCCTACCTCCACTAGGTGTACCCCACTACTCCCAAGCGATCGGCTCCCTAACGTAGATACCCGTGCTGGCCCCACAGTGGGGTGTATCACTCCCCTAAAGTGGCAACCAATTCTATCAACGGTGCACGGCTTATATCTACACGGTGCAACAACGGCTTATCTACCAGCCCGGGCCCACACACGCATATGAAGCCCGTTGGACTTGCGTTGCCACCGCTACCCCGTTTTGGCCTCTTATAGTCAAGCCCAATATGCGTGTCCCGTCACTCGACATGGGTCGAGCCCACAAAGATACGTTTGGGATATTGGTTGAAATGGGCCCCCACAAGCTACTACTTAAGCTTGTCATTTTATCTAGTGCATCCCACTTAACCCCTTTTTATAATCATGCCCCCTTACATGTTAAGGTTTGGTTAAGTCATCTAATTATATTTCAATCGCCACTTAAGGCACCCACTAGATTTCCGCATGCCACCAAAGGCACTTACTTGATTCCCACATGCCACCCAAGGCACTTACTTGTTTCCCACCTGCCACGCAAGGCACTTACTTAACCCTTTAATCATGTTTAATTACATGTTCCATTTTGGTTAAGTATTCTAATCGTATTTTCTATTGCCACCCAAGGCAACCCACTAGTTTCCTCATGCCACCCAAGGCACCCCCACTAGTTACTACATGCCATCCAAGGCACCCACTTAACCCCACATGGCCCTCTACATGCTAATATGGTTAAGTGTTTCTTAATTCATTAATTAAGATCATGACCTCATAAAGACCCCTCACATTAGACCGTCTTTTATGACTGCTGGATATGCCGGTTGGTTCCGGGCAGACTTCTGTCATCAAAAGGGTCTAACCTCGTGTCTTTACTTTAATCATGTATTTATTTTATGACTAAGACCTCTCACATTGGGCCAATCATTTGTAGCCGCTGGATGGCCGGTCGGTTCCGGGCAAACTTCCGCTACAAAAGGGTCCAACCTCGTGTCTTAGTTGATTAATTACACCTAATTAATCACCCCCATATTAATTATCCCTAATTAATATCAAGTTTTTCATAACATGGGTAGACCTAACTCAATAGGTAAATTCCCATGGGGTAGACCTAACTCAATAGGTAAATTCCCACTTATGCTTATTCATTTTATGGTATGCTTAATCATACCCAATCATACTTTTATTAACATATTTACCAACCCCATCGTTCCCCACGTAAATCGTTCTCATTTCATGACATAATAAAGGGGAAGATCCATCACAAATATCATGGGTTTAGCATATAACTTTGTCATGGGTTAAGAGGATGTCAACTTGCATTTATGAGCATATATTAACCCAACTACATTTAACCCAAACTTGCATATTATCATACACATGATTTGCATATCATGTTGCATATGAGCTTGCACATATCTTGCATAACATGTTGAACTTGCATATAAGCATTCTCATAACTTGCATAACATGTTAAACATGCATTTAAGCATACACATAACTTGCATAAGCATTCATATACTTGCATAAGCATTCACATACTTGCATAAGCATTCACATACTTGCATAAGCATTCACATACTTGCATATCACATTAAACTTGCATTTAAGCATATACATAACTTGCATGACATCATGCACATAACTTGCATAATCTCATAAACATAACTTGCATAACACCATGCACATAACTTGCATACCCTCATACACATAACTTGCATATGAACTTGCATAACAACATGCACATAACTTGCATAATCTCATAAACATAACTTGCATAACACCATGCACCTAACTTGCATACCCTCATACACATAACTTGCATATGAACTTGCATAACAACATGCACATAACTTACATAACATCATACACATAACTTGTATAACATGTTGAACTTGCATATATGACTTGCATCTTAAAGGAGGGTAAACATGCATAGCATATAAAGGTGTCATCTTGCATATGTATGCATCACATTTAAAAGGGTAAACTTACATGTCATGATTTATGCATAATACCAAACACTTAGCATGCATAAAACCACATACTTAGCATGCATAGAATCAATTACTTATTATGCATAAACACACCACTTAACTTGCATAAACCCAAACACTTAGCATGCATAAAATCAAATACTTAGCATGCATAAAATCACATGCATAACTTGCATATTATGCTACATATAACTTGCATATACTCTCACATATAGTTTGCATAACATGTTACATATGCATAAATGTTCAACATAGTGTTTTGCATCATAAAACATGGCATTAAACTTGCATATAGCATAAGACTTGCAAATCACATATCATACAAACTTGCATAAACACATTTATCCACAAACATAGCCATGTCTTATCACATCCTACCATAATCAATTTAACAATTGATTATTAAAGCCATAGGAACTCACCAAAACCAAGATTAGCAAACTTATGAAGTGGAATTAGTTGCTCTAGTTGAAGAAGATGTTGATTAGAGGTTGATTAGCTTGTAACTCTCTTCATTGATTTGTGGAGGCCATGATCAAGTTTCATTTTGCCATAGTTTAGTTACAAGATCTAATTATGAATGAATTAGGGTAGGGTTGGGGTCTTATTTATAGGATTAGGTAGTGTTTTAGGCCCTTAGATTAACCCTAGATTAGATTAGGACCGTCAGATTTAGGAAATCTCTAGAACACAGCCCAAGACTCAGCCAAAAACCAGATCTGGTGCACCCAGACCAACAGGGCCGACACCCTGTTTCGACAGGCAAGTCGACAGGGCAGTCGACACCCCTGTCGACAGCCCTGTCGACATGGCTAGGGCGGGAATTTTTCCCACCTGGCCCCCGCTGGCCCCAATTCGAAATCTGATTTTAAATATTTAATTCTGTTTTTATCTTAAATTTTCTGCCAACTTCAATGGGCCTTAACTGGGCCATACGGACTCCGATTCTCAAAAACTTGGACTCTATTTCGCGTATTTTTCCGAGACGAACGCAATGACGCAGCCAGTTACCCCCAATTCCCACATCTGAGATTATTTATCCTGTAATTAGTGAATTTTAGTATTAACTAAAATTCGGGGTGTTACACAGTATGTGAGCGTGGAAAAGGAAAACGTGTTTTGGTCAATTATAGTTAAATTGGATCGACCAGAAATGGGCCATTTTGCAAACGGTCTCAGAATTCGACGAAAATAGTTTTGTTGGGACCGTATCGTCAAAACATAGCTAGATTTATTTTTCTGGAATTTTTCGAATCAGTTTGTGGCTCTGGCAAATTGAAATGTACGTTCAAATCAAATATTGAATGTTATATATTTTAAATTGAAGGAAAACTGACTGAAACAGTCGAATCGGCCTACGAAACATATCCCATTGTGTTCAGAATGAGGGTAAAACGCTAGGGACGATAGTCGTTGGGTTTGGATTGGTGTTCGTGGGTGAAAGAGGGTATTTTCGAAATTTAAAAATATATATATAAATAAATAAATCTCATTCGTCCATCTCAGCTTCTCTCTCCCCAACCTTCACTGCGCGAGACGGAAAAGAGCTCGAAACTTCTCTCCTCCTTTTCTCTTCAACCACATAATGAAATCAAGGGCGCCAGTAGAGTTTTTTGTAGAGATTTTCCTAAGCTTCAAATCCATACCCACTAGGGATTTTTTCGTTGAGTATATCGCCTGGATCGAACGCGTGAAGTTGCTCCGCCTCGCCGCCGATTGCTCCTCCCCCAGACCTCCGAGTTCGATGCCGTCAGCACCCCAGGCGCGCCTCTCCGAGCACCACGTTGTGGTTGAATCCAATCCCCTCTAGGCTGAACGGATCGAGCGAAAAATCTAGACCTAGTTTCGAACTAAATCTGAAAGGTACGGCCTATTTAATTTTAAACTATATAATAGCACTTATAAGCGCTACCATTTTTGATTTCACTGTAAAAATCATATCTTTTTCGTTTCATGACGAAATTCAGTGAAACAAGGGATAGTGGACTCGTGTGGACGTCTTCTGCATTCTAGAAGAGACCGCATATTTTTCTGAGCCTTCTGCTGTTTTTGGTGGAGTGGAACCCAATGTGAGATTTCTAAACTATAAACGATATGGAAAACTACGATGTATAAATTATATAGTCAATGTATGACTTGTATAAGCGTTGTACACCTCATATATAAGCGATGTATAGGTTGTACGTTCGATGTATAAGTTATATATGCATTGTAAAAATTATATATGTGTTGAAATAGAAGTGAAATGCTTATATAAATATATATATATATATATATCTATATCTATATATATACACCCATCGTCCACAAACCATGGACGATATTTATTGGTTGTGATTGATGTGAAAATTGGTAGATAGCGAATGGTTGATTATAATTTTTTTTGGTCGAAATTGATTGATTGTGGTTGAAAAATACCCGTTTGTGGTTGAGAATTATTTGGCTGAAACCACATAGGATTAGTTTGTGGAAATGAAAAATATATACATGCCGCCTGCGTGCGAACTAGATGCATGATTCCCCATTGTCAAAAGCTGTGATGCTTTAAGGTAGAGCGAGTAGCCGTACTAGGGACGGCCCCGGTTTTAACTACCCTGTCGTTATGCTACCGAAATTTTGAATAATATTCATGTGTTAGAATTATTTTCATATATTGAATAACCTTCATGTGTTGAATTGAAATTCATTCGTTGAATAGAAATTCATGTGTTGAATGGTATTCGTGTTTTAAATATAATAATCACCTTTTTATCTATATATATAAACTATAGAAAACCTTCATGTGTTGAATTGAAATTCATTCGTTGAATAGAAATTCATGTGTTGAATAGTATTCGTGTTTTAAATACAAAAACCACCTTTTTATCTATATATATAAACTATAGAAAACCTTCATGTGTTGAATTGAAATTCATTCGTTGAATGGAAATTCATGTGTTGAATAGTATTCGTGTTTTGAAATAAATTGTTTTATAATAAAAATCATATTTTTACCATCTATATGAACTATATAAAATAGCCGTGTTTTGAAAGAAATTGTTTTATAATAAAAATCATATTTTTACCATCTATATGAACTATATAAAATAGCCGTGTTTTGAAAGAATTTGTTTTATAATAAAAATCATATTTTTACCATCTATATGAACTATATAAAATAGCCGTGTTTTGAAAGAAATTGTTTTATAATAAAAATCATATTTTTATTATATACATGAATTGTTAAAAATAGTTAAGTGTTGAAATAGAAGCTAGTTTGATGAAAATATCATTTTTATCAATATATATATATATATATATATATAATATAATTAAAATAAATCGAATAACGAAGCTGCAGTTCGTGTTTTGAAACCATGATTTCAAACGATTAATACGGGAGATCCGACCATCGGATTTTTCCGAAACCGAAACCGTTGGGTTCGCTTTGGAAATATCTTTCCAACGACACCGACTTTGCAAAGATCCAACAGTTGGATTGTCTGGAATGTTTAATTCAAATCTAGAGAAAAACAGCGCCAAAATCGATTATATATATATAATTAAATTAAATCGAATAACGACGCTGTAGTTCGTATTTTGAAATTGAAACTTCAAACGATTGTACCAGGAGATCCGACCGTCGGATTTTTCCGAAACTAGAACCGTTGGATTCGTTTTGAAAAGATCTTTCTAATGGTGTAAATTTTGTGAAGATCCAATGGTTAGATTTTCAGATATGTGTAAATCAAATCTGAAGAAAAACAGCGCCACGGCCGCGTTGTGGCCCGAAGCATCGTTTAAATAAATTGGCTATAAATAAATAAATAAAAATATTATAAACTATATGGATGTGAAATTTAGAAACTAACTGAAGGTTGGCTAAGTCGAATGATTTCCCGGGTTTTGATCTGATGTTGGTTTCGGCCTTCGGGGTTAATATTTAGGAAATCGTTCTCTTACTGATTGACGGTTAGTGACTAATGAATTGAAATAAGGCGTATGTTGTGTTTGTGTAGCACTTGTTTATTATATACGCGAGTTGCTCAGAAAGTACGGGTTTATCCCATTCTGAATAACTGAATCGACGATAAGAAATCGAAGATGAAGACAATGGTCGAAGATCGGAGATTTTCACCTCGTTTGGATGGTAGATGATGTCTTGATTGGGAGGCATCCCGAAATATGGATAATGAGTGGTGACCGTCCAGGCGTACGCGGAGATCGATGGGTTTGCGAGGCATATAGTGCCTCCGGTTTCGTTCAGACCCAGAACGGATTTGCAAATGGAATGTGTGTCTGACATTGGAATTCATTCTGTGTGATTGATAGCCATCAGTTACATGGTGTGGATTGCCGGTGTGGCATGCTTAGATGCAGTGATCAGGGCTTCTATTGAAAAGCAAAGTCTTGTGGTTGATGATCAAAGCACCGCCTGTGTGGCGTAGCTTTGTGTATAACGTTAATTCACGAGCTTCACACCCCAGTATGAACCAGAAACGGGAGAGGACCTCAGGGAGGGCATGCGTTTCCTTCTAGCTAGAGGTAGTGTCGGTGCTTAAACTGGCTGACATTTATATTATTTTCACCTATGTGGTTGTTGCTGTTGCGAGGCGCCTCGGATATATCGGAGATATGTGAAGCCGATGGAGTCATTCGTTGGCTCATTTACGCGCCAAAGGACGTGGAAACGTAGTGTTCAGGAAATTTAATCCACATCGGTGGACCGGCCCTGTCGCTCCGAGGGTCGATGCGCTCTGACCCTGAGACATGGGCTAGATTGTCTCGAAGTCGATAAGGACTATCTTTTGCCTTGGTTCATGACAGAAATCCAATTTCCAAATATGTGACTTTGTGGTTTTGATTGTATTCCTATATATGAAGACATGATATATGGTACCCATGCCGTCTATGATTGATATTTATGATTGTGTATAAAGTTAGAAACTAACTGCAAACCAGCTGAGATGGGTGGTTTCCTGGGAATTGGTCTGACGTTGGTTTCGGCCTTCGGGGTTAATACCTATGGAATCGTTCTCTTACTATTTTATAGTTGGAGTCTGATTATCAAATGCTTTTGTTTTATTCGTATCAAGCATATTTTGGCCATTATAAGGTAAAACTCTATCCTCCGGTTTGCGTTGCATTGTGTGTTGGGAACTGAGTCTTATAATGGCTTCATTTTTATAAAAAGCATTGCGATGTTTAAAAGATTTAATTGTTTTTAAAGCACTGGCAATCCAATGGAGTAAACCCGTTCCGCGAAAGTGGCGTGGTCCTATGATTAGCCAAATTATAATGCGTTAAGTAGATTTCTCATACCAGTCCTATGACTGACTCGTAGTTTGTTTCACTTGCAAACTCGGGTGCCCCTTTCTCTTCACGGGCAGCCTTGTGTTCAGGTTTTTAGCAGGCTTGTTCTTGATAATTGGAGCTGAAGATGGATTCTATCATTTATCTCTTTTTATGCTGTTCAACTCCTATTGTACATATTATGTTTGTTTTCCGCTGTAGACATTTATGTATAGCTGAACTGTATTTGTACTCAGTATGATCCTGTATACTGTGTAACTCTGATGATTACGTTTATCCAGTATATTCTATTATGCATTATCTAGTGTATTTACTTATTTCTGTTCTGCTATTATCTGTTTCTATGTTATATTCCAAAGATTACCCTTAACACCGTCAGTATGGGTTTTGGGGTCGTCACACGAGGCACCTCGGATATAGGTCTGTTAGGACCGGGAAACGTGTGCTCAGTAATTGACAATCCTCCAAACTTAGGTGAGGACCGGCCCTGAAGATCCAAGGATCATAGTGGGGTCCTGAGACATTTTCTAGAGTGTCTCGAATCGAAGAGGAGCTTGCCCCTTGCCTCGACTCATGACGGAAATCCAATTTCCAATACGTGATATTGCGGTTTTATTTGTAGAACCTAGTATGGCGACATAATGGTATGGGTCATTCATGTCGCCTATGATTGATATTTATGATTGAAATTTTTTTGACACTATACACTTATAGTAATATCAAAATAATGTGTTTTAAATATATCAAGCATGCTTTGGCTATTATAAGGTAAAAACCCTATCCTCTGACTTGCGTTGCATTGTGTGATGGGACATGGGTCTTATAATAGCTTCATTTTTCTTTATTTAGCATTGCGCTGTTTGTTTTAAGCACTGGTATTCTTGGGAGGAAACCCGTTCCATGTTATACGGCATGGTCCCTTGATTTACTAAACTTTAAAATAAAGATTAATAACTGTTTTAGTTCTCACACCAGTCACATGACTGACCTGGAGTTTATTGTTTTAACCTAAACTTTGTGTGCCCTTATTTTCGATACGAGCAGCTAGTAGTTTTGGTTTTGCAGATTTATATTCACATGATCCTGATTTACAGTTGGAATGATGCTCGGAAAGCTCTGTATCTGTGTATTACTTTCAGTTGTGTTTTATATTTTTTTTCCGCTGCTATGTAATTTATTGTAATCTCTGATATTTATCGAATGTATTTTATTCATTCATACTCTGTATATTCTTGTATTCTGATAAAATTGTTGTAAGAAACGATGAAATGTTCTTCAGTTTGCATTCTGATTGGTCTTGTCCTCAAGGTAATCCGGGCTTTCCTTACCGGGGAAGTTACGGGTCACTACATGGAGCCTGCGGAAATGCGCAGCGGATCAGATGGTGGAAGAAGGATAGCAGTAAACGTGTGGGTTTTTACTGGGTTCATGGGCCGAGTATATATACTTGTAAGCCCATTTTTAAAGAAACCAATTTAAATGATTTAAATACTTATCTAAACATATAAAAATGTATAACTTTATCATACGGTATCGGAATTGGACAAAATAGGATCCGTTGGGATCGTATGGACGGGAGCTACACAATGGGGCTGACTGGGAGTGAATTAGAGTCAATTACAATTTATAGCAAAATAAATTGTTCGTTTGAATCAAGCGACAATTATCGTTATTTAATGATGATCGTCCAATGTAAGTAAAACTCACTAACTCTATTAGTTTATATTTTTAAAAATATAATCTAGTAATGATAAATGCTGACTGACTATTGTATGATGATTGTTTGGTTGGAGTGCTTATGTATTGGTTGAAATTATAGATAACGATATATATATATATATGTAAATTGTTAATCAAATATTGATTCTGTTTATCAGAATATTTAATATCGAAATGAAATCGATGTTATTTTACTGTTTAACATCTGTGGATGCAGGGAAACAGGTCGGAGGAATCCAATTGGATTCCTTAACATTTATTTTACTGTTTTTCATATATTGTAATATATGATGTGATATATAATCTGTTGTTGATTATTTGTGTTTGGATGATATTGATCGTGGTTTTTTGGTATTTTAAATACCATAAGAAATACTGGAATGTGTAATGGGAATTTTCAATGTGTATATTGAAAAGAAAATAATTATAAAATCAAAGGATTTTATAAAAGGAAATATTTATTTGTTAAATAAATAGAATTATAAAAGGAAATATTTATTTGTTAAATAAATAGAATTATAAAAGAAAATATTCATTTGTTAAATAAATAGAATTTATAAAAGGAATATAATTAAGGAATATTTATTTAGAAAATAAATAGAATTTTATAAAAGGATTTATATAGAATAAAAAGAATTATAAAAGGAATATTGATTTAGAAAGTAAATAGAATTATAAAAGGGAAATATTTGGAAAATGAATAGAGTTTTATAAAAGGAAAATTTTACATTAGGAAGGTTTAGACCCGTGCTTCGCACACAGGTGTAACATGATATTGATTTAAAATAAATATTTCGCAAATAAAATATTATTAACGAATTTGGGGTTTTGAATTAGGAATTAAAATGGAGTTAAAGGAATTATAAACTAACTGGAAATTAGTTGAGTTGAATGGCTTTCTGGGCATCGATCTGATGTTGGTTTCATCCTTCGAGGTTATTACGTTGGGGGTTGTTCTCTTACTAGTTTACAGTTAGAGACTGATATATGTGAACAGATATTGATGCATGAATCAGAAATGGAAACGTTTTTCCAAATTTAATAACGTATATTTCTAAAATTAGAATATAAGGATTTGATTACTATACGGAAACGAGAAATGGGGAAATGAATAAATGTTGATTGATGATAGATCAATAGAATTTCCATCTGGAAATAATATCGTTGTTTGCACACGTTTTCTTTGATAGTTAAATCACCAACTATCAAAGTTTTTGACCATTTTTCGTTGTCTATACGGATAAATCGGGATCAGATATATTATCTGAAAACCACTTCGTATGGCATTAGCGTTGCAAATCAAATATGATGAAGAAAATTGAAGACTAAGTTATGCAAGGGCTGTCCTGTTTACAGAATAGTACCTTTGGTTTGTCCTGTCCCAGGACAACTAGTATGGACGAATGTCTGACAGAGTATATCTGGTAGATCGCGTAAGTTGATCGTTTCAAATGTATTTACGTTGGTGGCGGAGGAATTCATTTCTCTTAGCTTATACCCATGGTATTTTTGGGGAAATCAATTTTTGATTTGATGGTTATGACGATGTGGCATTCAAAGTAAATGAAGGAGTGATCTGTTAAAAGATACGTTATGACCTCAAGCCTCATCAACCGGGAAATGACAAAAATCGGGCAGGAAACATGGCTAAGTGGGCCGCACCCAATAAGGATATATTGTCACCATCTAGAGAATATTCATATTTGTTACTTCTTTCGCTTCTGTATCTCCTGGGAATGGTTATGTTGGTATACCAACCGTAATGTGATAATATATTCGGAACATTCAAGCGAAATGAATGGCCGGTCATGTGTGGCCGAGTTACAAGATGTTCTTGTTGAACTCCAGTGTATCGCTTCTAGAGTACATTGATCAGAACGTGGTACCACACCTTGTCATAGTTGGTAATCAATTACCCAATAAGAGCCTGCGATTTTGATTGTATATTATATATGTAGAACGTGAGATGAAAGCGTTTCTACTAGATTTTTATTTACTTGATCTAGACATTATTATAATATCAGACAATTATCATTTTAGAAAAATATTTTGGGTTATCGTAAGGTAAAAACCATTCGTGTTTATGTGTGGATCGGTCTTACGATTATCCTTTGGTTCAAAAGATTTTTGAAAGTTAAATCAAATGATTTGAGTTAACTCACACCAGTCACATGACTGACCCATAGTTTATTTTGTTTTGTTTTCCCTAAACTCTTGGGTGTCCAATTTTGTTCGGGCAGTCAAGTAGTCAGGATTTACAGATTCTGAGAGCTTGGAGCAGGAGGCTTCAGGATTATATAGCTATTGTTTTTTCCGCTATGTTGTAAGTGTTGTACTCTGATAATGTTACTGTATACATATACTAGTTTTATTTCAAAGTTATGTTTCTATTATATATTGTTCATTCCGCTGTGAGTTTCGTGTTACTATGATGATGAATTATGCTCTTCTTCTTCTTTTATTCTAAGTTTCTATCTTATCTATTCTCATCCTCTATTTTCTTTCTAATAGTTTTCTGGTTTTCAGTGCAATTTGGGTTGGACTTGTGTTATTTGGTCAGCTCAAATGGTATCGGTAATTTGCGACACTACATCATACTTGCAGTTATAAAATAAATAACTGAAAAAGAAATTTTCAGTGTGGAGTTCTCACCTTTGGGATCCACTCCTCCGGTTTTATTTTTGAATTTCAGAACAGTCTGGATTTGCCCGTTTTTCCAATGCAATCTTTTCCCGCTGTTCATAGTAAAGATCACATTTTTAATATGATATTTATATTAAAAATCAGATTTTTATTCGCTATTACATATATAAAAATAATATTTTTATAACGCTATGTGACGACCCCAAAACCCCGTACGACGGTGTTAAGGGTAATCTTTGGAATATAACACATAAACAGATAATTGCAGAAAAGAAATAAATAAATACACCAGATAATGCACAAATAAAACACTGGATAAACGTAATCATCAGAGTTACACAGTATACAGGATCATACTTAGTACAAATACATTTCAGCTATACATAAATTTCTACAGCGGAAAATAAAACATAATGTACAGTAGGAGTTGAACAGCATAAAAAGAGATAAATGATAGGATCCATCTTCAGCTCCGGCTATCCAGAAAAAGCCTGCTAAAACCTGAATACAAGGCTGCCCATGTAGAAATAGGGGCACCCGAGTTTGCAAGTGAAACAAACTACGAGTCAGCCATGGGACTGGGATGAGAAATCTATTTAACACATTTTATAATATGGCTAATCACAGGACCATGCCATTTCGTGGAACGGATTTACTCCATTGCATTGCCAGTTCTTTAAAACAAATAATTCTTTTAAACATCGCAATGCTTTTTATAAAAATGAAGCCATTATAAGACTCAGTTCCCATCACACAATGCAACACAAACTGGAGGATAGAGTTTTTCCTTATAATGGCCAAAATATGCTTGATACGAATAAAACAAAAGAATTTGATATTATTACTAGTGTTTATATGTTTCAAAAACAACTTCGAATCATAAGTATCAATCATAGACGACATTAATGCCCCATACCGCTATGTCGCCATATATAGGTATACAATCAAAACCGCACAGTCACATATTTGGAAATTGGATTTCCGTCATGAACCAAGGCAAAAGAAAGCCCTTACCGAATTCTAGACGCTCTAGCCCGTGTCTCAGGATCAGGACGAATCGACCCTTGGATCATCAGGGCCGGTCCACCGATGTGGATTACTGCGTTTCCCCGCCCTTTGGGGCATCAATGAGCCAACGAATGACTTCATCGGCTTCACATTGTCACCGATATATCTGAGGTGCCTCACAACAGCAACAACCACATAGGTGAAAATAATATAAATGCCAGCCAGTTTAAGCATTGACACCACCCCTAGCTAGAAGGAAATGCATGCCCTCCCTGATGTCCTCTCCCGTTTCTAGCTCATACCGGGGTATGAGGCTCGCGAATTCATGTTATACACAAAGCCCGCCACATAGGCGGTGCTTTGATGATCAACCACAAGACTTTGTTTTTCAACAGAAGCCTTGATCACTGCATCTTAACATGCCACACAGGGGATTCACACCATGTAACTGATGGCTATCTATCACATAGAATGAATTCCAATGTCAGACACACCGTCCATCTACAAGTCTGTTCTGGGTCTGAACGAAACCGGAGGCACTATATACCTTTCATACCCATCGATCTCCACGTACGTCTGGACGATCACCACTCATTATCCATATTTTGGGATGCCTCCCAATCAGGACATCGGTTACCATCCAAACGAGGTGAAGATCTCCGGTCTTCGACCACCGTCTTCATCTTCGATTTCTTATCGTCGATTCAGTTATTCAGAATGGGATAAACCCGGTCTTTCTAAGCAACTCGCGTATATAATAAACAAGTGCTGCACAAATACAACATACGCCTTATTCCAATTCATTAGTCACTAACCAAAAATCAGTAAGAGAACGATTCCCCAAATATTAACCCCGAAGGCCGAAACTAACATCAGATCAAAACCCAAGAAACAATTCGACTTAGCCAACCTTCAGTTAGTTTCTAAATTTCATATTCCATATCATTTATAATATTTTATAACGATTTATTACTATTTTTATTTATTTAAAAATAGCCAATTTATTCAAACGACGCTTCAGGCCATAACGCGGCCGTGGCACTGTTTTTCTTCAGATTTGATTTACACATATCTGAAAATCTAACTGTTGGTTCTTCACAAAATTTATATCATTAGAAAGATCTTTTCAAAACGAATCCAACAGTTCCAGTTTTGGGAAAATCCGACGGTCGGATCTCCCGGTATACTCGTTTGAAGTTTCGATTTCAAATTTCAAACTACAGCGTCGTTATTCGATTTAATTTAATTATATTTATATATATATATATATAAATATAATCGATTTTGGCATTGTTTTTCTTCAGATTTGAATTAAACATTCCAGACAATCCAACCGTTGGATCTTTACAAAGTTGGTGTCGTTGGAAAGATATTTCCAAAGCGAACCCAACGATTTCGGTTTTGGGAAAATCCGATGGTCGGATCTCCTTCACTAATCGTTTGAAATAACGGTTTCAAAACATGAACTGCAGCTTCGTTATTCGATTAATTTTAATTATATATATATAATCTATTCTTCGATTTCAAAACCATTTCCTTTTCATACATTTGATAAAAATGATATTTTTATCCCACCGACATTTATTTCGACACTTCACTGTTTTTAACAATTAATGTATATAATAAAATTGTGATTTTTATTGTAAAACAATTTATTTCAAAACACGACTATTTTATATAGTTCATGTAGATGATAAAAATATGATTTTTATTACAAAACAATTTATTTCAAAACACGACTATTTTATATAGTTCATATAGATGATAAAAATATGATTTTTATTATAAAACAATTTATTTCAAAACATGAATACCATTCAACACATGAATTTCTTTTCAACGAATGAATTTCTATTCAACACACGAAGGTTTTCCATAGTTCATATATATAAAATAAAATGTGATTTTTATTGTTAAAACAATTTATTTAAAACACGAATACCATTCAACACATGTATATTATTCAACGAATGAATTTCTATTCAACACATGAAGGTTTTTTATTCAACACACGAATATAGTTTCAACACATGAAAATAATTCTAACACATGAATATTATTCAAAATTTTGGCAGCATAACGGCAAGGTAGTTAAAACTGGGTCGTCCCTAGTACGGCTCCTCGCTCTACCTTATAGCCTCGCAGCTTTTGACAATGGGGATTTTATGCATATAGTTCGCACGCAGGCGGCATGTATATTTTTCTTTCTTTTCCACAAACTAATCCTATGTGGTTTCAACCAAATAATTCTCAACCACAAACGGGTATTTTTCAACCACAATCAATCAATTTCAACCACAAACAATTCAAATCAACCATTCGCTATCAAACAATTTTCACACCAATCACAACCAATAAATATCGTCCATTGTTTGTGGACGAGGGGCGTATATATATATATATAAGTATATTTCACTTCTATTCAACACATATATAATTTTTACAACGCATATATATAAGCATCAAACGTACAACCTATACAACGCTTATACATGAGGTGTACAACGCTTATATAAGTCATACATCGACTATATAATTTATACATCGTCATTTTCCATATCGTTTATAAATTAGAAATCTCACATTGGGTTCCACTCCACCAAAAATAGCAGAAGGCTCAGAAAAATATGCGGTCTCTTCTAGAATGTAGAAGACGTCCACACGAGTCCACTGTCTCCTGTTTCGCTGAATTTCGTCAACAAACGAAAAAGATATGATTTTTACAGTGAAATCAAAAACCGTAGCGCATTAAAGTGCTATAATATAGTTGAAATTAAAATAGTCGTATACCTCTCTATTTTCTTCAAAACTAGGTTTGAAGATTTCTCGTTATCCGTAGCACGAGGTGACGATCGGGCGACACAGCGTGGAAGAGGGATGAGAGGGCTTCGCGGCGCCGGGGGTTTTGGCTAGATCGATGGCCTGTGGAATCGGCGACGGTGCTCCTAAGTCGTCGACTTCCTGGGTGTCGTTCTCGACGCTGGCGAGGAGAGAGAAGGCAGGGGTTGGTCGGATTTGAAGGGGAGGAGGAGGGCTTTCGATTTTGGGTGGTGGCGGGGTCTGCCGTGGATGGTGGTGGCCGGAAAGTGGCTGGGAAGGGTGGAACGATTTCCGCCTTTCGATCGGGGGGGGGGGGGGGGGAGAGAGAATTTTTTTTATATAAAATTCTGATTGGCCGGGAGCTTTTAAAAGAGGGTTTTCTACCACGGCCTCCAATCCAAACCCAACGGCTGTCGTTCCTGGCGTTTTACCCCCATTTTGAACACAATGGGATATGTTTCGTAGGCCCATTCGATTGCTTCAGTCAGTTTTCCTTCAAATTAAAATGTAAAACATTAAATATTTAATTTGAACGTACATTTCAATTTTCCGGGGCCACATACTGATTCTAAAAATTTCCAAAAAATAAATCTAGCTATGTTTTGATGATACGGTCCCAACAAAACTAGTTTCGTTGAATTCTGAGACCGTTTGAAAAATGGCCCATTTCTGGTCGATCTAATTTAACTATAATTGACCAAAACACGTTTTCCTTTGCCACGCTCACATATTAACTTCAAAAATTATGAAATTTGAAACCTAGCAATAGTTTAACATACCGGATCCAACAAAAGTGGTTTTGTCGAATTCCGAAGTCATTTGCAAAAATGGCCAATTTCTGGTCGATCCAATTTAATAGAAATCGACCAAACACATTTTCCTTTGCCACGCTCCCATATTAACTTCAAAAATTATGAAATTTAAAACCTAGTAATAGTTTAACATCCCGGATCAAACAAAAGTGGTTTCTTCAAATTCCGAGGTCGTTTGCAAAATGGCCAATTTTTGGTCGATCCAATTTAATAGAAATCGACCAAACACATTTTCCTTTGCCACGCTCCCATACTAGCTTCAAAAATTATGAAATTTGAAACCTAGCAATAGTTTAACATACCGGATCCAACAAAAGTGGTTTCTTCGAATTTCGAGGTCGTTTGCAAAATGGCCATTTTTACGGGCTATATAAACTCTATAGCGACGTTTCTGAAAATTCATTTGGCCATTACTTTTGCTTCCCGCTATGAAACTTCGATTTTTCAGATTCGTTAGAAAGATATTCACTAACAGATTTAAATATTATTGGTTTCACTAAAATTCGTTTTGTTTTGCACACGGTACAGTCAGTCAAAGTTTGAATTCAAATTTTGAAACTACCGCGCCATTTCAGGCCTTGTTTATAATTAGAATTAATTATATTTATTTTCAAACGTCGATTCAAACTTACTTTTCGTCGTTATTATTTAAAATATTTATTTTAATTATTTAAAATCCACTATAATAACCAATTCAAAATTTTTAAATTGGTTTAGATTTTCCGGGTCGTTACAATCTCCCCCACTTAAAACTTTTCGTCCCCAAAAAGGAACAAAGTCGGAAGTGGTTTGATTAATCAACTCTACTTCCGATCTGGCTTCCATTCTCCAACTTTTCAGTTTCTGAGAATTTTCAAATTATTCAAAAATTTGGCTAACCCCCGGAATTTTCGAAAAATTTCGCCATAACCTCCTTTGTACGGGGAGGGGTTTGGAAATTTATTGGGCCGTATTAGGTACCCAATAATTCCTATAAAGCATACACATATTTATAGTGATATATTCTGGTGTTTACAGGGGAGCGTGTATAGATAATAACCCCAGAGAATAAATTCTCGTCACCCTGTCTAAGCCTGAGGGATTGTGTATTTTTAATTACTCCAGAGAATAAATTCTCGTCACCTCGTCCCGTGTGGGAAATAAATAATCCATGTGCCGTATCTAATAACTAGAGAGACGTGATTATTGTCAACTCCAGACCCGTGTGGGGTTTTTATTAATCTGGCAATTTATCATTACAATTTTATATGGTCTATATCAGTCATCAGTTCAACCTGTAGTATATAGTCATCGCCATACAAGCCTCTCGCTCGTATGGTAAATATTCAACCTCGTCACACAAGCTCCAAATGCTTATGTGGTATATGATGAAGTATGCCTATCTTCAAGAAGTATGCCATGTAGTGTAGTTCAAAATTAATTGTTACTATTCTATGGCGACGTTTATTGTTACACACAAAATAACCAGCACTCCGCATCCAATGGCATTCACAGGAGTTGATATAATAATATTTCGCATCCAACTCATTAAGATTTACCTATTTGTCGGGCACGCAAATAAATTCTTTACTCAACAGCTAATCCATTTACCTGTTCAAACATATATAATGCACATGTATATATTTCTATCTATTTTTAAATCAGTTCAATGTGTGATATAATCGAATAAATTCTACTATCACGCAACACAAACAACCATTAATTTGTTTTTAACTTTTCAAAAATATACTAATCAACTCCTATACTCTTTTAAAATCATTCAGATTATAGAATCAAAAGTTCACATCCATGAAAAGAAAATAACAACAAAGTAGAGAACAACTGGAAATTTCAAAATATGGTAAATGTACCTTGTACCGGAGTCAATCAGAGATATCCACTCGACACTTATGATAGGCTTTCTGAATGCTCTCCTCAGTTTCCCAAGTACAATCTCGTGGATCTCCACTCCATTGCACTTTGACTAAGTGAACCTTCTTGTTCCTCAGCTCTTTGGTTTCTTTGTCAATGATCTTTAGCGGCTCTCTTCTCACAGCTAATTCGGGAGTAATTTCAATATACTGTTGCGCTGCTTCTTCCACGATCAAGTCTGGATCATGAACTTTCGAAGTTGAGATATGTGAAATACATCATGCACTCTAGGCAACCAATCAGGCATTTGAACCCTATAAGCGAGAGTCCCAATTCGTTCAAGAATAGGAAATGTACCAATGAATTTGGGCACCAACTTCCCAGTTTTACCGAACCAGATAACTCCTCTCATCGGTGATACTTTCAAATATACATAGTCGCCAACAACAAATGATATATCTCTTCTTCTCTTATCAGCATAGCTCTTCTGTCGGCTTTGAGCAGCGAGTAATCGTTTCTTAACGAAATCGACTTTGTCTGCAGCTTCTCGGATCATATCAGGTCCCAATACAAGCCTATTACCAGGTTCGACCCAACAAGCAGGAGATTGGCACGGTCTACCATACAATGCTTCGAATGGCGACATTGTCTGGCTCGCTTGGTAGTTGTTGTTATATGAGAATTCAGCCAAATGTAAATGGTCTTCCCATGATCCACCGAAATCTAGAACATAAGCCCACAATAAATCTTCTAGTATACGATTCACCCTCTCAGTCGGACCATCTGTCTGAGGATGATAAGCAGTGCTCAAGTTCAGCTTCGTTCCCAGTTCTACTTGAAATGCCTCCTAGAATTTGCTAGTAAATATTGGATCTCTATCACTAACTATACTGATCGGCACTCCGTGTAGCCTAATAATTTCCTTGAAATATATCTGCGCCAGACTCTGTGCAGTTCTGTTCGATCTGACAGGTATGAAATGGGCGGTCTTCGTGAAGCGATCTACGATCACCCAAATACTGTCATTTCCTTTCCTGGTTTTGGGCAAACCATCTATGAAGTCCATGGAAATATGTTCCCACTTCCAACCTGGAACGTCCAGCGGTTGCAACAATCCAGCAAGTTTCTGCTGGTCGCTTTTGACCAGTTGGCAAGTAGGGCATCGACTAAAATATATTGAAACGTCCCTTTTCATAGCCTTCCACCAGAATGTTTGCTTGAGATCGTTATACATTTTGGTCACACCTGGATGGATACTCAGCTTGGACTTGTGACATTCGTCTAACACTTCCCTTTTTAACTCGGGGAAGTCGGGAACGCAAATCCTTCCTCTCAATCTCAGGTTCCCATCGTTATCTATTTGAAAACACGAGGGTTCGCCTTTTTGAATCCTTTTGATCATATCCTTAATAAAATTATCATCCTTCTGAAGAATAGATATTTTGTCAATCAAAGAAGTCGTAATAATAAAGTTGGCGATCATTACATTCTTTCGACTTAGCGCATCGGCCACGACATTGGCTTTCCCTGGAATGTATAGAATCTCAAAATCGCATGCTGTAAGGAACTCTAGCCAACGTTGCTGCCTCAGATTCAAGTCTTTCTGGGTGAACAGATACTTTAACGACTGATGATCTGTAAACAGCTCGAATTTCTCACCCAGAAGACAGTGTCTCCAGATTTTCAAAGCGAATACGATAGCCAACAAATCAAGATCATGAGTGACGTAGTTCTTTTCATGTGGCTTCAGCTGACGGCTAGCATAAGCAACAACTTGTCCTCTTTGCATTAATACTGCACCAAGGCCTTCTCTAGAGGCATCTGTCCAGAATTTCAAGTCCTGATTGCCGTCGATTATCGTAACACTGGAGCCATTGTTATTCTTAACTTTAGCTCCTCAAAAGCCTTCTTACATTCTGGAGTCCACTTGAATTTTGAGTGCTTCTTTGTAAGCTTCACTAAGTGACTAGATATCTTCGAAAAATGTTTAATGAACTTCCGGTAAAAACTAGCTAATCCAAGAAAACTTCGGACTTCTGTGGGAGTACTAGGTTGTTTCCAATTTTGAATAGCGGTGATCAATTCCCTCTTTTGATAAGACGTGACCAAGAAACTTTACTTCATCTTGCCAGAATATAAATTTGGACAGTTTGGCTTTCAATACATTCCTTCTCGGAATTTCCAGAACTTGTTCCAAATGCTTTTCATGTTCGGCCTTTGACTTAGAGAAGATTAGAATATCATCAATAAAAACCAGAACAAACTTATTCAAAACCCCTCTGAACACTCTATTCATCAAATCGATGAAGTAGGCTGGAGCGTTACAGAAGCCGAACGGCATCACTAAGCACTCGTAGAATAAGTCTGGACCCCTGAATGTTGTCATAGGAACACACTCTTCGGAAATACGAAGCTGATGAAAACCTGTAGCTAGGTCCATTCTTGAAAATACTTGTGCCCCATTCAGACGATCCAATAAATCATCGATCTGCGGCAATGGATATTTATTCTTTATTGTGTGCTTATTCAAGTCACGATAATCCACACATAGTCGCAGAGTACCGTATGACATTGGGACAAACACCACTGTTGCTCCCCAATCAGAGAAACTAGGCCTGATCAGACCTTTCCATACAAGCTGTCGAGTTTGATTGTCTAGTTCTTCTTTCTCCTTTAGAGTCAATCTCCCAATAGCGTGCACCACTGGCCTTGCGTTCGGAATTAAAGCGATCTTGAAATCAATTTCTCTCTGCAGAGGTAAGCTGACAACTTCTTCGAACACATCCGCATAATTCTTCACGATAGGAATATCTTTGATAAGGTCCGGGATATTCTCTGTGACTACAAGGATATTTTATATTTGAGCAAGAGAAACATCTAGAGCTGACCAAAAGTCATTTCTATTTGAATTCGGGCCTTCACATGGTATGGTTATATAATTCCCTGTTTTAATCTTTGCCCTAACAACTCTCTCGGCGCATCTAACCTCTGCCTCATATTTGGTTAGCCAATCCAATCCCAAAATAAGATCGAATTCAGTAAAATTCATGACGATAGAGATGGTAGGGAACTTATAATAGGAAAAAGAGATAGGTACCGCACAAACCTAACTGAGATCGAGGGAAGCCCCAACCGGATTATGAACATAATTGGTGCTTTAAGCTTTTTCAAATTCAAATCCAACTTCTTAACTGCATTCTTTGCAATAAAGCTTTGCGACGCGCCTGTATCAAACAGTACTTTAACTGGAATATTTTTGACATTAAGCGTGCCTTCCAAAACATCTGGCCTTTCCTGCCTAGATGGGGTTCCAGGAATTTCTGCCACTTCATTTACATGCACTGCTTTGGATTTCTTAAATTTCCCGCAATCCTTTTCAAGATGACCAGTCTGATGGCATTGATTGCATTTTCTATTCTCTAGAAACTTGTCCTTGGATTTAAATTTATCCTTCTTTCGTTTCTTCAAGGGTCCACAGTTTATCGACAAATGCCCTTTCTGATGGCAGTTATTGCATACGGCGGTCATTACTGGTTCTTTCTCAGATCTGGCCCTTTTCCGATTGACCTTGGGCTTCTTACTGGCCTCAGTACTATCTGTTACGGACTCCACTTTGTTACTCGAACTGACTTCCTCTTCGTCGCGCAACATACCTTTCTTATGGAGATCTTCATAATGATAAGTCATGTATATCATTTCTGAGAAAGGAAGCTTCACATGCCCCATTACTTTACTCTGGTATTTTCTTTGAAGCCTGTTAATAAATCTCAGATTCTTTCTCTTCGTATTTTGAATTAGATGAGGAGCAAAGTGAGAAAGTTCATTGAATTTCTTATGATATTCTGGAATGGTCATATCTCCTTGTATCAGATAAGAAAATTTATCATATAGCCGCTCAGTCGCTTCGGGAGGAATAAATCTTTCACTGAAAACCTTTTTGAACCTATCCCAGGTGATATCACCTTCTGGATTATCTTTGATGATTGTTTCCCACCAGATTAAAGCTTCTTCTTTGAGCACCCAAGATGCTACTAATCTTTTCTGATTATCTCTCAGCTGGAAACGCTCAAAAATTCTTTCGACAGAACTCATCCAAGCTTGGGTTTGAATAATCGATTCATTGCCCGAGAATTGTGCTCCACCCAGATTTTGATATCTCTTAAATAGAGCCTCAAGATTTGGTTCTGCATTCCTTCTGTTTCTGACACTCATTTTCTAGTACTTCTGCAAAGAGCAGATTAAGTGTCAGGTCACAGAAAAGATATTTCAAAATATAGAGACAAATACCTGAATGTAAATGTGTCTATTAGAGTGTATTTCATTTTGCTATACTCATACTAGGATATTACTGATCCTATCTGTAATGAGTTATTCATCCTAGAACACTACTGGTTCTATTTCTGACGAGTTCGTTCATATGTTATATTCCAGCTCTAAGCTTAACCAAAGCTCTGATACCACGTTGTGACGACCCCAAAACCCCGTACGACGGTGTTAAGGGTAATCTTTGGAATATAATACATAAACAGATAATAGCAGAACAGAAATAAATAAATACACCAGATAATGCACAAATAAAACACTGGATAAACGTAATCATCAGAGTTACACCGTATACAGGATCATACTTAGTACAAATACAATTCAGCTATACATAAATGTCTACAGCGGAAAACAAAACATAATGTACAATAGGAGTTGAACAGCATAAAAAGAGATAAATGATAGGATCCATCTTCAGCTCCAGCTATCCAGAAAAAGCCTGCTAAAACCTGAATACAAAGCTGCCCGTGTAGAAATAGGGGCACCAGAGTTTGCAAGTGAAACAAACTACGAGTCAGTCATGGGACTGGGATGAGAAATCTACTTAACACATTTTATAATATGGCTAATCACAGGACCATGCCACTTTTGCGGAACGGGTTTACTCCATTGGATTGCCAGTGCTTTAGAACAAATAATTCTTTTAAACATCGCAATGCTTTTTATAAAAATTAAGCCATTATAAGACTCAGTTCCCATCACACAATGCAACGCAAACCGGAGGATAAAGTTTTTCCTTATAATGGCCAAAATATGCTTGATACGAAAAAAACAAAAGAATTTGATATTATTATTAGTGTTTATATGTTTCAAAAACAACTTCGAATCATAAGTATCAATCATAGACGGCATTAATGCCCCATACCACTATGTGACCATATATAGGTATACAATCAAAACCGCACAGACACGTATTTGGAAATTGGATTTCCGTCATGAACCAAGGCAAAAGTTAGTCCTTACCGAATTCGAGACGCTCTAGCCCGTGTCTCAGGATCAGAACGCATTGACCCTTGGATCGTCAGGGCCGGTCCACCGATGTGGATTAAAATGCCTGAACACTGCATTTCCCCGCCCTTTGGGGCGTCAATCAGCCAACGAATTTTTCCATCGGCTTCACATAGTCACCGATATAACCGAGGCGCCTTGCAACAGCAACGACCACATAGGTGAAAATAATATAAATGCCAGCCAGTTTAAGCACTGACACCACCTCTAGCTAGAAGGAAACGCATGCCCTCCCTGATGTCCTCTCCCGTTTCTGGCTCATACCGGGGTGTGAGGGTCGCGAATTCACGTTATACACAAAGCCACGCCACACAGGCGGTGCTTTGATGATCAACCACAAGACTTTGCTTTTCAACAGAAGCCTTGATCACTGCATCTTAGCATGCCACAAAGGCGATTCACACCATGTAACAGATGGCTATCTATTACACAGAATGAATTCCAATGTCAGACACACCGTCCATCTACAAGTCCGTTTTGGGTCTGAACGAAACAGGAGGCACTATATACCTCACATACCCATCAATCTCCACGTACGTCTGGACGATCACCACTCATTATCTATAACACCCCACCTCCGCTAGGGTCACTCACAAAGGGAATGCACTAGCTTTGGTGGAGCATTATCTAGGTTAACATACACAGAAATATTACAAGAAAAAACATATAAAACAGCGGAATAAAAACCAAATTTCATTTCTTTAAAATCTAGAAAGGTCTAAAGCCTTTTACATCAAAATGCCATTAAATCCATTACATCGAAATCTGTCTTGCAATAGTAAAGAAGCATAAAACCATAGTCATAAATCATTCCCCAAGTAAAACAGTAAAGCAATCCATAGCCAAGAGAAATCCAAGCCGTTTGTGAAAGAGCCTTAAAGCTTGGTAAGATCCGAACTAAGCTGTATTCCCACCCTACGAACCTGGGGGGGAGAACGGAAGAAAAAGAGGCGAAACAAAATGGGTCAGTCATAAAGACTGAGTAAGTCCTAGTGACTTTCAGCATAGAAACAAGTAAAGATAACATGACATGTATAAACTGAAAGTAACAATAAGGATGATGACAAGATAGGCAAGTTAAACTAAGATGTCAAGATAAACTATACTAACCAGATAAACTACAGTAACAAGATAAACTATGCTAACCAGATAAACTACGGTAACAAGATAAACTATGCAAACCAGATAAACTACGTATAGCATCGCAGGTTTAACATTTTCTGCACCAACTGTACTAGTACCCCAATCCGTATCATCCTTTCTATGTATATGTACAGTCCCTTGCCGTATATCGTACGGGTTTCATCACGTATTTCTATACTACTTCAACGTAGTGCCACCATTCTTGTAATCGTTTGGACTGCCACCCTTGTCTGGATAGGTTTCCTTATCATGAACTATCGCGTGTTCAACTAGGATTTATGCCACCTAGGACCACTAGGGATTATGCTACCTATTGAACGTTTTCTATATTCGATTAGGGTTTATGCCACCTAGGACCACTAGGGATTATGCTACCTAAAGAACAACACCCTTTTTCCACGTAACGATCTATTAATCGATCGGCTCCCTACAAGTCCTAGCTCGTTCATGTGTCTGTGTCATACGGCCCAATCACGAAATGTAGTCACCTGTGCTAGGTCCACCATAGGGTGTATCAAGCCCTAGGGTGCCAACCACCGACATGAATCAAGCACACACAGTGTAAACCTACCGGTGCCCAATGCCTTCTTTTTCAACTCCGGACTACGTGCACAACCATAGTCCGCCTGAACCTATAATGGCGCACCAACTCAGCCGTCGTTCTGGTCGCTTACAATCAGCCCGGTAATCGTGCCCCACCCTGCCTAGTTCCAGGGTACCGTGATACATCTAGTAGGTTACTGCTGAAAAGGACCGCATAACTAGGGTTTCCGTCTAGTAGGTTAAGTGTTGTCATTTAAATTCGAGACTTTACCCCATCAGTCTAGCATGTCAAGTTGGTTAAATGTTGTCATTCAAGTTCGTGACTTAACCCGCCTACGTGTCATGTCAAATTGGCTAAGTGTTGTCGTTCAAGTTCATGACTTAGCCCTACGAATCATGTGTCAAGTTGGTTAAGTATATTCAAGCGGTTCATGAATTAACCCTATCAAATCATCATGTCAAATTGGTTAAGTATATTCAAGTGGTTTATGACTTAACCATATCAAATCATCGTGTCAAATTGGTTAAGTATATTCAAGCGGTTCATGACTTAACCCTATCAAATCATCGTGTCAAATTGGTTAAGTATATTCAAGTGGTTCATGACTTAACCCTATCAAATCATCGTATCAAATTGGTTAAGTATATTCAAGCGGTTCATGACTTAACCCTATCAAATCATCATGTCAAACTGGTTAAGTATATTTAAGCGGTTCATGACTTAACCCTATCAAATCATCGTGTCAAATTGGTCAAGTATATTCAAGCAGTTCATTACTTAACCCTATCAAATCATCGTGTCAAATTGGTTAAGTATATTCAAGCGGTTCATGACTTAACCCTATCAAATCATCGTGTCAAACTGGTTAAGTATATTCAAGCGGTTCATGACTTAACCCTATCAAATCATCGTGTCAAATTGGTTAAGTATATTCAAGCGGTTCATGACTTAACCCCATCAAATCAACGTGTCAATCTGGTTAAGTACATTTAAGCGGTTCATGACTTAACCCTATCATGTGGCATTAATTCATTAATGCACCCCAACCTCTCACATCAGACCTGTTGTTGTGGTCACTGGATATGCCGGGCGGTTCCGGGAAGAATTACACCACAACTCAGTCTGACCTCGGGTTTTCAAGTGCGATATGACCAACTACCCACATTGGATCCTATTGTTTGCAGTAACTTGATTTGCCGGGCGGTTCCGGGCAGAATTACAGTGCAAACTCAACCCAACCTCGAGTTGGCCATTTTCAAGTTCATTCTAATGTCATGTCCATGTTCAAGTTTCATGTCAAGTTCGTGTCAAGTTTCTAAGCGAGTTTCCTGTCAAGTTTTCGTGTCAAGTTTTCATGTCAAATTTTCAGGTTTCAACTTATGCCTATTATCAAGTTCATGATTCATATTCATAACCAATTCATGTTTTGCCTAATCTTCTCCCAAATCGTATTTCCATCGCACGTAAACTTGAATCGATCTATACAACAAGTAAATCCAAATCCTAAATGAAAGGGGAAGTCATCAAAACTATGATAGGCAAAAGAACGAGCACAAGGTGATAAATCTAACATGATATAGCTTGAGACAATTGGTTATAACATCCTTGGCATATAGCATAATAGTCCCAAATCATTAGGATTACAGATCTAGCATAATAAGGTGATAGTCGTGATAAAAGTTGGCATAAAAGAATAGGCATGCAAAAGCAAGCCAAATACAAGGATAATGGATCCAATGGTTTTGGTGTACATAATAGCGAATAAACTAAGCAAGTCACACCCTATGTATGAGATCCAAGAAAATGCCAATTTGGTGTATAACTTGGTTTTCAACTATAGTGTTATGAACAATCAACTATAATAGTCAATTAACCACAACAGTCATAGTCATAGTGAATCATGAGCGATTAATCTCAATAGTCATGGATAATTATCCAAAATAGTTCTAGGCAACTACCCAAAATAGTCATAGGCAATTAATAGTAATAGTTTCAAAGTCATGGTCATAGACGATAGCCTTATGTTCATAATCATTGGCAATAATTCATAGTCATGAGTCATAGGTGATTAGCCACAATTGTCCTTGTCATAGTCATAGGCAATAGTCTTATGTTCACAGTCATAGGCATAGTCTTATGTTCAAAGTCATAGGTATAGGCATAGTCTTATCATCAAGTCAAAATACAAGAATTCATTTTACAATCTAGCGTTTGAATAATAAACAAGGTCCAACAACATGAATGGGCATGAATCAGTCGATAAGAAATAACCCAAAATCATAGATTCAAGAAGAGACAAGAACAGTTCCAAATAGATAATCAAGCTTAGGTCCAATTTCATTTTATTCCATGTCCATATCAAATTTAACAAGTTTCAATCTCAAAGTAACTAGAACTTACAGAGCGCGGATCGAGAATTAGAGTGCAGAGATTTGATTCTAGAAACGGTTGTTGCAGTTGTTGAATCTCTATTTGTTTAGTCTAGTTCTAGTTGAAAAACCCCCAATTTGCAATTCCTAGATGTTGTCTTGACGAAGAAGAAGTAGTCTCTTTTAATTTTAATTATTTCAGAAGCAGCATAAGGACAGAATGAAATGGTGTGGAGAGAATGAGGCTAGGGGTGAGTTTATATAGGATTAGAGTCACGAATTTGGTCCAGAAATCGGTCTAGATACGCAGAAATGAACTCATCCTTGGATCTGAAAATTCGGGGCAGGTCGACCCCCAGGTCGACTACCCAGTCGACCTGGTCAGGGGGAGGTCGACTACCCAGTCGACCTGGGTCCTGGGCGGGAAATTTCCCGCCCAGCCCGCTTCTGGGTTTGAATTCGAATTTCGAATTCGAATTTCGAGCTGTTTTGGTTTCTGAAAATTCCTGAAACTTTGGTGGGTCATATCTCCCTCACACGGAATCCGTTTTTCGAAAACTTGGACTCGTTTCCATGCTGAATTTCGAGACGAACGCAATGGAACAACCCGTTTCCCTTGATTCTTATTTTAAAATTTAATTCTGCCTTGATTTATGGTTTCAACATGTTATTAAAATACGGGCTGTTACATTATCCATATTTCGGGATGCCTCCCAATTAGGACATCAGTTACCATCCAAACGAGGTGAAGATCTCCGGTCTTCGACCACCGTCTTCATCTTCGATTTCTTATCGTCGATTCAGTTATTCAGAATAGGATAAACTCGGTCTTTCTGAGCAACTCGTGTATATAATAATCAAGTGCTACACAACATACGCCTTATTCCAATTCATTAGTCAGTAACCGCAAATCAGTAAGAGAACGATTCCCCAAATATTAACCCCGAAGGCCGAAACCAACATCAGATCAAAACCCAGGAAACCATTCGACTTACCCAACCTTCAGTTAGTTTCTAAATTTCATCTTCCATATCGTTTATAATATTTTATAATGATTTATCACTATTTTTATTTATTTAAAAATAGCCAATTTATTCAAACGACGCTTCAGGCCATAATGCGGCCGTGGCGCTATTTTTCTTCAGATTTGATTTACACATATCAGAAAATCTAACCATTGGATCTTCACAAAATTTATATCATTAGAAAGATCTTTTCAAAACGAATCCAACGGTTCCAGTTTTGGGAAAATCCGACGGTTGGATCTCCCGGTACACTCGTTTGAAGTTTCGATTTCAAATTTCGAACTGCAGCGTCGTTATTCGATTTAATTTAATTATATATATATGTATATATATATATATATAAATATAAATATAATCGATTCTGGCACTGTTTTTCTTCATAATTTAATTAAACATTCTAGACAATCCAACCGTTGGATCTTTACAAAGTTGGTGTCGTTGGAAAGATATTTCCAAAGCGAACCCAACGGTTTCGGTTTCGGGAAAATCCGATGGTCAGATCTCCCGCACTAATCGTTTGAAATCATGGTTTCAAAACACGAACTACAGCTTCGTTATTCGATTAATTTTAATTATATATATATAATCTATTCTTCGATTTCAAAACCATTTCTTTTTCATACATTTGATAAAAATGATATTTTTATCCCACCGACATTTATTTCGACACTTCACTATTTTTAATAATTCATTTATATAATAAAAATGTGATTTTTATTGTAAAACAATTTATTTCAAAACACGACTATTTTATATAGTTCATGTAGATGATAAAAATATGATTTTTATTATAAAACAATTTATTTCAAAACACGACTATTTTATGTAGTTCATATAGATGATGAAAATATGATATTTATTATAAAATAATTTATTTCAAAACACGAATACCATTCAACACATGAATTTATTTTCAACGAATGAATTTCTATTCAACACATGAAAGTTTTCCATAGTTCGTATATATAAAATAAAATGTGATTTTTATTGTTAAAACAATTTATTTAAAACACGAATACCATTCAACACATGAATATTATTCAACGAATGAATTTCTATTCAACACATGAAGGTTTTCTATTCAACACACGAATATAGTTTCAACACGTGAAAATAATTCTAACACATGAATATTATTCAAAATTTCGACAGCATAACGGTAGGGTAGTTAAAACCGGGGCCGTCCCTAGTACGGCTCCTCGCTCTACCTTAAAGCCGCGCAGCTTTTGACAATGGGGTTTCATACATCTAGTTCGCACGCAGGCGGCATGTATATTTTTCTTTCTTTTCCATAAACTAATCCTATGTGGTTTCAACCAAATAATTCTCAACCACAAACGGGTATTTTTCAACCACAATCAATCAATTTCAACCACAAACAATTCAAATCAACCATTCGCTATCAACCAATTTTCACACCAATCACAACCAATAAATATCGTCCATGGTTTGTGGACGAGGGGCGTATATATATAAGTATATTTCACTTCTATTCAACACCTATATAATTTTTACAACACATATATAACTTATACATCGAACGTACAACCTATACAACGCTTATACATGAGGTGTACAACGCTTATATAAGTCATACATCGACTATATAATTTATACATCGTCGTTTTCCATACCCTTTATAAATTAGAAATCTCACATTGGGTTTCACTCCACCAAAAATAGCAGAAGGCTCAGAAAAATATGTGGTCTCTTCTAGAATGTAGAAGACGTCCACATGAGTCCACTGTCTCTTGTTTCACAGAATTTCGTCAACAAATGAAAAAGATATGATTTTTACAGTGAAATCAAAAACCGTAACGCTTTAAAGTGCTATAATATAGTTGAAATTAAAATAGCCGTATACCTCTCTATTTTCTTCAAAACTAGGTTTGAAGATTTCTCATTATCCGTAGCACGAGGTGACGATCGGGAGGCACAACATGGAAGATGGAGGAGAGGGCTTCGCAGCGCCGGGGGTTTTGGCTAGATCGATGGCCTGTGGAAGCGGCGGCGGTGCTCCTAAGTCGTCGACTTCCTGGGCGTCGTTCTCGACGCTGGCGATGAGAGAGAGGGCAGGGGTTGGTCGGGTTTGAAGGGGAGGAGGAGGGCTTTCGATTTTGGGTGGTGGCGGGGTCTGGCATGGACGGTGGCAGCCGGAAAGTGGCTGGGAAGGGTGGAACGATTTCCACCTTTCGATCGGGGGAGGGGGAGAGAGAATTTTTTTATATATATAAAATTCTGATTGGTCGGGAGCTTTTAAAAGAGGGTTTTCTACCACGGCCTCCAATCCAAACCCAACGACTGTCGTCCGTAGCATTTTACCCCCATTCCGAACACAATGGGATATGTTTCGTAGGCCCATTCGACTATTTCAGTCAGTTTTCCTTCAAATTAAAATGTAAGACATTAAATATTTAATTTGAATGCACATTTCAATTTGTTGGGGCCACATACTGATTCTAAAAATTCCCGAAAAATAAATCTAGCTACGTTTTGACGTTACGGTCCCAACAAAACTAGTTTCGTCGAATTCTGAGGCCGTTTGAAAAATGGCCCATTTCTGGTCGATCTACTTTAACTATAATTGACCAAAACACATTTTCCTTTGCCACGCTCACATATTAACTTCAAAAATTATGAAATTTAAAACCTAGCAATAGTTTAACATCCCGGATCCAACAAAAGTGGTTTCGAGGTCATTTGCAAAATAGCCAATTTCTGGTCGATCCAATTTAATAGAAATCGACCAAACGCATTTTCCTTTGCCACACTCCCATATTAACTTCAAAAATTATGAAGCTTGAAACCTAGCAATAGTTTAACATCCCGGATCCAACAAAAGTAGTTTCGTCAAATTCCGAGGTCGTTTGCAAAATGGCCAATTTCTGGTCGATCCAATTGAATATAAATCGACCAAACACATTTTCCTTTGCCACACTCCCACACTAGCTTCAAAAATTATGAAATTTGAAACCTAGCAATAGTTTAACATCCCAGATCCAACAAAAGTGGTTTCGTTGAATTCCGAGGTCGTTTGCAAAATGGCCATTTTCACGGGCTATATAAACTCTATAGCGACCTTTCTGAAAATTCATTTGGCCATAACTTTTGCTTCCCGCTATGAAACTTCGATTTTTTTCAGATTCGTTAGAAATATATTCACTAACAGATTTAAATATTTTTGGTTTCACTAAAATCCGTTTTGTTTTGCACTCGGTACAGTCAGTCAAAGTTTGAATTCTAATTTTGAAACTACCGCGCCATTTCAGGCCTTCTTTATAATTACAATTAATTATATTTATTTTCAAACGTCGATTCAAACTTACGTTTCATCGTTTTTATTTAAAATATTTATTTTAAATATTTAAAATCCACTAAAATAGCCAATTCAAAAAATTTAAATTGGTTCAGATTTTCCGGGTCGTTACACGCTACTTCTTATATAAAAATCGTATTTTTTGTGCCGTTCAAATCAATAAAAATCCAATTTTTATTTGCCATTTACGTAAAGAAAATTCCAATCTTTATACTCGTTATATATATATATATAAAATAAAAAATTTAGTCCATATCTATCTTATAAAAATCTAACTTTTATCCATACATACATTATAAAAATATAATTTTTTTTAATAATAAAAATCTCATCTTTACGATATTAAAAATCTATAATTTGATGGAATAAAAATTTAAAAACTCACAATGTCTCTTTGGCACTCTCTCTAGCACTTGGAGTGCTTTGCAAATGGACTCAATCGCTGGTGGATGGAGCTCGCAGGGGGCAGGGCTCGAGATGGCGTGGTCGCTGGTGGTGCGGTGGTGATCTACTTGGAGGCACAGCGGTTTTATGGGTTTGGGTTTTCAGGTCTTAGGGGGGAAGATGCGGAGAGAGGGGATTGGAGTCGAGGAGGGGGAGGCTGGCGACTGGGCGGTGGTCAGGGCAGGCGCGACGTTGCTAGCCCCCTGGGTGGCGGCGGATCTTTATTTACTGGGAGGGATTTCATCAGAGAAGAGGGAGGTTGGAAGGAGGTGTGCGACGACGAGAGGGGCGATGGCGCGGCGACGAAGGGGGCGCGGTGGTGGTAGGAGGTCGGGGCGACGCGGGTTTAGGGTTGGAGGATTTTTTTATTTTCTTTTATTTCTGATCTGAAACGGGGTGAAAGAATATGAGTGAGGGTTATAAAATTTATATATTATTATATTTTATTTTATTTTATTCCAAAAAGTTGAATTTTAATTCGAATCTCAAATCCAACCCAACGACTGTCGCCCCTAGCCAAATACCTCCATTCCGGACACAATGGGATATGTCCCATGTGGCAATTCGCCTGTTTCGATCAGTTTTCATTAAGGTTATAATACAAATCATTATATATTCAATTTAAACGTACATTATAAATTACCGGGGCCACATACTGACTCGAAAAGTTTCAGAAAAACAAACTTGGCTTTATTTTGATGATATGGTCCTAACAAAACTAATTTCGTCGAATTTGAAGACCGTTTGAAAAATGACCATTTTCTAGTCGATCCAAATTGACTAAAATTGTCAAAACATGTTTTCTTTGGCCATGCTCACATATTGATTCCAAAAATTATGAATTTTGGAATCTAGCAATAATTCGACATCCCGGATCCAACAAAAGTGGTTTCATCGAAAACGAAGGTCGTTTGAAAAATTGCTATTTTTAAGGGCTATATTTCCATAGCGACTATTCTGAATTTTCAACTGGACATAACTTTTTATTCCCGCTATGAAATTTGGATTTTTCAGATTCGTTGGAACTATATTTTCGAACAGATTCAAATATTTCTGATTTCACGAAAATCAGGTTTATTTTGAATCCTGTACATTGATTTGAAATCGAAATTTCAAACTACTGCGCCATTTTCAATTCCTTTTATAATTAAAATAAATATTTATATTCTAATTTCAATTCAAATAAATATATATGCTCTAATTCTATTCAAAATAAATTTTTCGTCGTAATTATTTAAAATAAATCATTTCAAATATTCAAAATTCATTAAAGTTGCCAAAATAAAAAAATTAAATTAGTTCTGATTTTTTGGGTTGTTACAAACTGTTTAAGAAACAAATGTTGAACATGCCCCTTTTCTTCTTAATTCTATACATCCATGCTTAATATTATTGCAACTTTTTGCTGCTCTTTATTTTTCGGAATATATAACTCCATAGACATGTAATATCAGGTTAATGGGTGTCAAACTAATTCATGACAATAACATGACAAATCATAATAAGCGCATCATCGGCATTAGAGGGGCGCAAAGGCTAAAAAACCAAGAAATATGTAAGGTTATATTATGCATAGAATTTGAATAGCAGCATTATTATAATTAAAAAAATGTTACAGAACAGCGGTAATTTTTGAACAGCGGTAATTTTTGAGCAATCAATCATGTTTTGATAATTGGTTGGCTTGTTTGTGTATGCACATCGAAAATGCAATATTACATACATAAAATTCTCTGCATGTGGGTTTACATTTGTTGTTAGACATGGCCAACAATCTTTGTTAACATGACAGTAAGTGCATTTAAATTGTACTAACTCTTTATTACTTTGAATATTAAGATTTATGTTTTATATTCCGTTTGATTCAAAGGTGGAGCAATACTTTGTCTAGGGATATGTTGTCTCATTTATAAGCATATGCTGGATTTTCAAAATCATAGCTGAAAAATCAATCTTTTCCATTGTAGTTGGAATTTTTATGTATTGCATATCTCATGCAACAAAATATGCATTGAAACTAGTTCTGCTATATACATTGTGCTATACTGCTATCTAAGGCTAAGGCTTTGACACACAGAAACAGGGGGAAATTCTATAAGGATCTTTTCATAAAATATCTTCAAAAGTTTTGAAAAATAAAAAATGGCTTGACCATTACTCATTTACATATTGGAGCACATTTTTTATTTTGTTCAAGAGAAGACTAGACATATTTTTGTCATATGCTTGGAACAAGAATCATAGCTGCAACTGAACCATGATTTAAAAGTTTATACTTTATAAAGGTTCTACTGCCTAAAAATAATAATTTATCAGTCACAAAATGTGTGGTAAGTACATCAAAATTTGAGTGACTTTTTTTTTGGAAATTTGAGTACCTTGTATGTAAATTTAGTTAGTATATAACATACCACATAACAAGGGGTTTAATCCATCAATGTGGGGTTTGAAATTGTGACATCTTGCATAGTGTCGGTGTTATAGCCACTTGAACAATAATATTTTATCAATTTGAACAATAATTTGACATGTATAGTATGTAAGAATCGAAGATTACGGAAAACAGTATGTATTATGTAAAATGTTGCATGCATAATTGTAGTTACGTATGCAAAAGAAATGTACACATTACTTTGATGCATGGAGTAAGTAAGAGAAACCAGAAGAGAATCAACAGTATTCTTACAATGGAATAATGTATTTCTGATGCAGTGTTACCATTATCTTTTTTTACATCAAAATATTCCATACGATGTTATCATGATATTCTTACCTTTATCCATTACGTACTAGACTACCACAAAATTTGGTTGCTTGGTAAACTTTCATGATGCCGAAAACTATTTATTTCACTCTTAATGATTGAATTTATTTTACTGTCATATGCAACTGAACAGCTGAAGTTAATTAATGTTTATTGTCTTTGTTTTCTTAAATTATATTTTTAGTTTTCGTTGTCATAGTTATTCAATGTTTTCAATTGTTTCTATTCATGAAGACTGACATCTTAGTTATAAAATAGGAATTCAGTGAGAAGGCTAGGTAGAGTCATGCACACAACGAGCATCCTCACAATTTGGGACAAGCTGGATATGCGGGGAAGAATGCGAAATGGATAATCGAAGGACATACCTCCTCGACCACATTGCCAAGCGGAGAACGCTTTAGAGATCGAAGTATTGATTGGGTCTTAGCAAGATAAAAAAAAGGAGCCGACGGAAATTACACAATCACTAATTAGAAGACTAAGATAATTGCAGATAAAGTGGTATGATTAGTTTTTAGGCATTTTATCTCTTCTGATTAATCGCTTGCAAAACATAGCAGTGAATTGTTGAAAAAAAAAATTGATGACATAATGATTGGATAGAAAAAGTATCGAAGGAACATGGGTTCCGAATAGACATGATGATGTCTTAAGTCGTGCTCTTGAAAAGAGAGAGCATTCGGGACGAGTTAGAGGGAATGGTGGCACAGTCAGTATTAAAGACGTATTTGGGAAGGCAGGGAAAAGAAATAAAGGTTCAATTGGTTTAGTATCAGCAAATGATCTATATCGTATCACCGAAGAAATAGAGACAAAAGTAAGCCAAAGATTCAAGTCCAAGGTAAATATTATGGTTGAGAATAGGGTTGTAAACATTTTAAGCATGATTGGTATGCGGATGCCCAACAATTTGGAGATCAACAACACACCATCAACTAGTCGTCGTCGTAGTAGTTGTCAATCAGTACAAATAGATAAATTTCAAGCTTCAAGCCAAGCTCAAGTGATGGATCCCTATGTAAACTTGGAGGTAAACTATTTACAGGTTTTTTTATTGTAAAAGTAAATGGTTTTATGCATTTGACACATACGTGATAAATGTTAGTTTTGTATTTGTTATTCTAGAAATAACAAAATGTCGTTTAGCCATTAACTACAGCTCAAAAATTGTCACAGTGGGTCATGGTATGGCATATCGTGCTTCTAAGCTCGGGGACCAATGTCACGATCAACCAATGTTGCCTGATCATGTAAAAGTTAGGGTTGATTTATTGGAGCCTAATTATGAAGTAACCCCACTACCAACTCCAAATAAATATCGCACCACGATAGAAGAAGCACATGGAAGTTTTGTTCAATGGCCCAAAAATCTTGTGCTTTTAGGGGACGATGAAAAGGCAAGTAAGACCGTTTTATTCTTGTATAAGCAAAATAGTTACTCCAAGATATACTTATTGTGTATGAGAATGCTGCTTTATTCTTCTCAAAGCTGCAAATAGATGAACTAGTTGTCGATAATTGTATAAACTTCAAAATATATGTATCAAAATGTAAAATGATGGGAGAAATCTAATAATATATAAATGTGAATTGTTAAATTAAAAGATTTGATCATATTACTATTTTTTAGCACACAAAAAACAATCGAGAAAAAACTTTCATATTAATTTTGTTCTTTTTTAGTGGTTCCTTCTACCATCACCAAAATGTGTTTTGGGTAAACGAAAATTTCTATTAAAAGACATGTTTAGTCATCAGGTATAACTTCAAGTATACCAATGTTTATTTTTATTTATTTTCTTAACTTCATTTTTGCAGTAAAAAGAAAATAAATAAGGAGACAGACTGTTTTTTCAACCTATTAATCACTGCTCTATCGTTACCCATCAACTAGCGCTACTACTTAAGATCTGGATTTTTTTTTTATCTATACGACCTAGAAGCAAATGAAAAGAATTATATGAATCCATAGACCTGATTCTATATTTACAGAAATCCGAGTGTTACATAAAATATACAATTCAATAGAAAATCACTCAATGGATACAATTCATTATTGTATAACAAGAATTATACCTGATATGCCACGGCCACACGGTATTTCCATGCCATATTCATATGTTGAGTCCAACAAGGTTCCAATTAATTTTTCTCACAATGTTGAAAACCATTTAGGCCATTATGTTGGACTACTGTAAGGTAAGCAGTTAACTCACATACGAGAATTTAGTTCATACGACAGAAATCGAAAATAATAAAATATCATATTACTTAGATTATGAATTGGATGTTGAGTTGCATTAAAATAGTTGATTTATATTTCGCTTTCTTTATGCCCAATAGCCAATTAAAATTTGATCATCAAAACTCCACCTTTACATGTTTTATCTTTAAATCATTTTGGTATGAAAATAACCAAATATGCTGGACAAGAAACTTGAAACTGACTAAGGGTAATAAAATAGGTATATGTACTAGGTATAGGTGACAAAGTCGGATTTTAGTAATATACTATGTTAATTTTAGTGTTATTTTATTTTGTTGAGAATAAAAAAATATGTTGTGTTTTACTATCGCAAGAAACCTTTTGTTATTTGGAAAAAACCCATATGGAAGGCGAACTATGTGTTCTTGACTAAAGCAACTAGTAAAATTCTTAGGTACACCGAATGAAACAACAACTTGGAATCAAAGTTTAATGGCTATGCTGCTACTTGTATATGAATAAAATCATATTCAATAAATAAACACATGAAAGCAAACTACATAGCAGCAATTTCCATATAGTTCTACAAAAATTTCATATCATTATCCTGTTGAGTCTTGCTTAATATTGCATATAACTCATTTTTCCTACTTACTACTTTTACAGTTTTATCGCTTTCGTTTGTTCATTTCGTGTTTTTAATTTTTGTGTATGCAGGCTACACTTGATGTGAACAACAACAACAACGTGAAAAACCATGTTGCTAACGTTAGGGAAAATAATGAAAAGGTCATGTATACGATGAGAAAAGGGCCTACAAAATGGAAACCAATCATGGATTAAGAGATACTTATAAATTTAACGAATGAGTGTAGATATTTACATAACCTGATAGTTCAAGCACCATCCGATGATACTGCCATCAATACAATTCTTGTGAGCAAGGATTTATTTATGTATGACGACGATTTGAAATCCGTATCACAGTGGAGGACATTATCCAATTTCTTAGCATGTCATGGTTGAATGGATCATGATTACAGGTTTATATCATGTAAGTATTTTTTTTCATCCCCTCCTCCATTGCTATTTGGATATATTCAATATTTTAAAGGGTTATAATACAATTAATTACACAAATAATGTCCTTAATTGCAGGTTTATACCATAGTTATATCCAATCTTTAATGATAATTATATGTTTAAATAATGTGTAGGTGCGTAGATCATATGTGCAATGATCTTGAAGTGGAGACCATCAGATTTATGTATCCTATTAAGCTTTCCCAAGTGCGGAGATATCCAGATGCGACAAATACATATATCTGAAATACATTGCTTAAGTTGCAATCTAAGACCTTAATCCTAGCCCCATACTACGAAGAGTATGAACGTTACACTTTTAGAAACTATTTTACAGTTTTGATGTTGATTTTAACTTTTTATAAATCTTAGAATGTAAGAAAAAGTCTATTATTTGTTTTCCATATATAAAAGAATGAGGTTTATGTTTTGGATCCCCAAGCTGAACGCAAACCTAGACTGGAAATTAAGCCGCAAGTGAGCATGTACATTATATTTATTTGCTCTTTAATATCATTAATTTTTTGCTAGATGCATATATGATAATATCAATTAAAGTATAAGTTATATTTAACATTTTCTTTCATGCATGTGTAGGGCCTTTAAAATATACAAGGTATGTGGCGGCAAGGCTCGAGGGAATACCTTGAGATCGAATATCGTTAAGGTGGTTTGTTTAGTAACCAAAAAAAATTGTATGTAATATGTGATACAAATACATTTTAAACTATTAAATCTTGTATGCTATAGCGTCCTCAACAATCTAGAGCGATGGATTGTGTATATTATGTGATGAGATATATGTATGATATAGTACAAAACCACCGTCAAAGCATTGATTTAGATGAGGTACCATTTTATTTTGCTTTTCCTTTATACTTTATGTTAAGTATTTGTATGATTAGTGATTTGAAATTAATTGCAGTACTTTGGACATGATGATTCTTATAGCCAACAAGACATGGCTGAGATTCATGATAATTTAGCAAGATATATCACGCACAATTGGATGTGAAGACTTATATGCTACAATATGGTGAGTTTATTCATGGTTACGTTTGCATGTTCATTGTTTCGGTTACGTCGAATATTGTGTTTATGTGTGCTATAACCTAGTTAGTTCAATGTTTGACTGGTTTCGATTTATGTTATTTTCAAAATTCATAACAAATTTGCCCAATTTCAAAACATACCGCACATGTAAAACATACTGGAAAGTGAAACGACGGGCAAGCGTATTGTGGTCAGAACAAGGAATAAAGGGATTTAAGTTTAAACATTGAAGCAGTCTGGAATTATAAAGTTGCTTGTGACTTCAGTGTTGCTTGCTGTAATGACGTATTAAAAATTAGATTACTAACAGTTTCAAGGTCGCATCTTCTAGGCATAATACAATGGGACACTTTGGAATTATTTGTGGGTTGTATCAATTTTCTAGGCCTAATACAGTAACTGTATTAATTGCCTAATGTTTTTGTGATAAAAGTGGAAGGAATGGAATCCAGCTATAATTTCTTGATGTTTTTGTGACAAGAGTGATCACATGCAAACGCTTATATTAAGTTTTAGTTTATCTCCACCTATAATTTCTGCTTATTTATGAAATCCAACAATTTCTACTGAATAAAAATTTTATTTACTTAAAAACAAGCATTATGAATCATATCCAATTAGTCGATCTAGGACAAATTTCTAAAATGGAACAACAAAATCTCATGACCAAATGCTAGTCAATGACATTCTGTTTTTAATTGAAAAATATTGTTATGCACAACTTGCTGGGTGTCGGCAGTATCCCGTAAGTTTTTCTGTTATTTGTTGCTGAATAGGATATATATGCATCCATTTGTGTCCATTTCTTATACATGCTACTGTAAATGCATATGTGTTTAGGGTCTGTATGCATTTACTTGTTTTCATTTAAAAAAAATCCTGGAACTGGGATTACTTTGCCATGAACTTGTACATTAATTAGATACTACAGTTCATGCTAGAATTTTTCCAATGATTCTAAGCCAATTCGCAGTAAAGTTAGCTAGAACATTTCAAACCATTGGTATAGATTAAAACATATTAATATCATCATTGACTAAAGTTTACAGACATTTATTAAATATCATATTCTTATATTGTTTATTGGAAACTTGATTACAGATGTTTATTGAAAATATAGTGCTTAACATTTTCTCTTTAGATATCTCAGAATTTCCGTTTAAGCATCTAAATGTAGAATATTATTATAACTAATAGTTTATTATATCTATGCCTCTAGATTTTGTACTATTTTTTAAATATATGTTTAGAATTATACCACACAAGAACATAGCTGGAAAATAATGGTACCAGTCAGTGCAGAAATATATTGGTAAACATTTGGGGATTCATTAATAATATCGGGTCTGATTATCTACTAAAGCAGAGATGAATTTGTGATATTTAAGATAAGCCGGCAATATATTTATGATTTTACTTGTTTTCATTTAAAAAAATAATCCTGGAACAGGGAATACTTTGCCATGAACTTGCACATTAATTAGATAATGCAGTTTGTGCTAGAATTTGCATAATGCAGTCAGTAATTTAAGATATATAGTTATCATGCACATACAAACAATGGTAGAGGTTACTTTGTACCATAAATGCAATCGACACAACGCATTGCTGATTCATGTCTAAATAACAATTTGTCTGGATGGGTCGAATATGAATTTATGAATAATTTGTCCGGATTAAAAATATGGATCCATGTAAGTTCATATACAGAAGTGGCTTTTAGTATCAAGATAATTTTTTCATTTAAAAAATAATTAAAAACAATATCACTATATAAATAACTTGTTATTTCATGGCAAATCCTAAATATTATTCGAATGGCTACGGGTAACAAATTGGTAAAAAAGAGAGTTAGTAGTCATATTTGTCAATTAGCAAAAGCATATTATTCGATTCAATTGAATAAAATAAAAGTGAAAGAACAAATAACAAATAACGGAGACAAAGTAGAAATAAAAATAAAAGCAATCACAGATAGGAGTGACCGTTATTTAGTTAGGACTAAATTGACCAATCAAACATGTTTATTTCAATCGGTTCGTTTCGATTGAAACTAAATCTATTTAACTTTGATTTGAAAAATAAATTTTTCTAGCATCGGTTTAACCATATTAACTGAACTTTTACTATATTATCCAATTTTATGGTATTGTGATATTTAAGTAATTGACTTAGTGATAAAATAAAGTGTTCACTTGTTTAAAATAAGTTAAGTTTTATTATAAGCATAAAAATATAAAGTAAAATATCTTAAATATAAATTTATTCTCTCTTTCAAGTGGATTAATCATTTAAGTAGTAACACGTTTTTGTAATTTGATTAAATCGATTACCGATCAAAGTAACCGAATTTAATTCTATTTGGTTCAGTTTTTTTTTTTTTTTTTTTTTTTTTTTTTTTTTTTGACATTATTTCTTAAAATCGACCGAACAATGCTTAATTCACAAACACTAAAGAATGTACAAATTGTATCTAATATCTTTAGAATCTAGTTATTTCGTTATTCCATTATATCGGTAATTGGTTTATTTCGGTAAAAGTTTAATTTGTCGTCTGAATTAGGTGCATGTAGTATAACATGTAGGAATAATTTGCTTACCTACAACACCTAATGTGTTGACTAGTAGGTTGATGGATGATGTAGAAGAAAAAGAAGCAAATAACCATGTAGACGTAAAATAAGTAGAAGAGAAAACTAACAGTGCAATGTTCAAGCTTGTACCACCCTTTTACTTTCCGTTAACCACCATCTTCCTATGCCATTATCATTTTTTCTCTAAAAAACTCAGTTGCTGGTTTGCTATTGATGTTGATTATAAAATAACTGGTTCTGTAACTATCATTTGCATGGAAAATCCTAAATCTGGTTAGCTCAGTTTTATATACATGGCTTCCCATGCTTAGTTTTATCGAACTGTGTACCTAACTTTGTTTGTTTTATTTTTGCATAGTAAAAAAGCACTTAAAGCTTCTCTTTTGTTAGTTTCATGAATAAGATGCGATAAGATTCCCATGTATGGTTCAGTTCGTTTAGCGTTTATTGTTTACTGAGCATAATATCATGAATCAACTGTATAGACCAAGTAAATTTATGGATATATGCTAGCAGGTTTAGAGTACTAGCAAGTAGGATAAGTTGGATAGCACTAGCAAGTAGCAAGTATAATTTGTTCCATTGAATTTGTCTTTTGCGCCCAAAAATACAAATCTGTGAGGATTTGCTGTCCTTTTGCCCAAAAGTAGGTTAAAAGGGGAACAACCCTATAATTGGAGGTGAAATGAATCAATGATGAGCTTTTGTTTCCTAAAATGGAGAACTTGGACCAAGTTTAAAGGCATACCTATGATAATGACTTACCAAAAATGGGCCAATAATTGGTTCACATTTCAAAAGCAGCCATGTGAACGGTAGTATTTCTTTAGCATTGGCACCTACTTTAAGTAGACTGCTTATGGCATTATGGAGTTGGTCCTCTGGTCATGTATTCCTAATTTCTTATCCCTCTAGACCAATATGGAAATCTGATTATTCCTAATTTCCTATCCCTATGGACCAAAAATGGTCCTCTGGTCATGTGCTAAATAGCGACAGGTAGCCTAAATTATTTTTGTTATTAATCAACAAGTAATAGTTTAGAAATTTATATGACTGACTGAGCTTTAGCTCAAAAATGAGACCTAAACTACTGAAATTGAATTTTCTAGGCTAAGCTAATTCTGATTGGGTTACTTGCTTTACTTTTGATGTTAGCTGTTATGCCCACTGTTGTTAAAAATATTGCTTCTTCTTACTCGTAAAATTAAGAACTTTTCCGGCATTTTTAAAGTTATATTCCCATGTATGGAGTGGGGATAAGTCATTATGATAGTGTTTGTTTGGGATCTGATTTGTTTGTGTATGGATGAGGTCTTCTTGTTGTTACATATAGTTCAAAGATTGAAATTGCTTGTTTCTTCATCTGAGGTCTGTGAAAAATTGTTGTATGTAGTCTCAAATTCTTTTTAACTCAAATTCTTATTGTTGCAGTGTCAAATAAATCTTCTCAGATTACATATTCCTTTCGGCTATCCGATTGGTTCTCCTACATTTTAGTCAACTAACTTATGCTGATCTGCTGTAAGTTGTTGGCAAAAGTACTAAACGATAATAATATATCTTTTTTTGCTAGCTATTAGACATCACTGATAATCTTTGTTACTTCATTTCAGGTTCTGGTTTTGCACTGAAGTTGTCGCTTAGACGGATGATATCTATGGATTACATTGGTTACTACGTAGTTATATTGGTGTGGCTAACAATGTGAACTATATTACAACTAAGTGATTGTACTTGAAAACATTATATTTCAGGTTCACGTTCTGAATCATATTACTATTTTGTATGGATTACGAAAACACTAATTAGTTGAAATTAATGTACATGTATTTTACAGTGTTATATATGTTCAATTTGTATGTCATTTGCATTTTAAATGATTATACAATTACCAGCTTGTCTACTATTTTATGTGTGTGTGTTTATATATATATATATATATATATATATATATATATATGTATGTATGTATGTATGTATGTATGTGTATTATTTGAGAATTTTGGTGATTCCGGTAAGGAAAGATGTTTTCATAGATAATGAACATTTTGCATTGGTTGTCTGATTAGGCGATGCAAAAATAAAAGTTTCAAAATGATACCTTTTTTTAGCATCAGCTATAAACTAAGTTCGATGCAAAATTGTAACTTTTTTGCATTGAATTTTTAAACAACCAGTGCAAAATGTAAGATTTTACCAAGCAAAAAATCCTTTTTTGCATCGAATGTTTTTGAAAACAATGCAAAAAAGTTATATTTTACATCGGCTTCTTTTAAAATTTCGATGCAAATAAATGATTTTGCATCGGTTTTATAACCGATGCAACAGGCAAAGTTTTTTGCATCGTCTGCAATTGCATCGGTTGTTGAACCGACACAATAGGGAGGTAAACAACCGAAGCAACAGGACTGTTTTGTACTAGTAGGCCTCTTTTTGATTTCTACCATGTTGTTCATAAGAATTTTGAATTCTCAACAGCCATGTAACACGTCATTTCGGAATTTGAATTTTCAACAGCCACGTCACCCATCTTTCCAGAGTTTGAATATACAATAGCCATGTAACACGTCTTTTCTTGTAAAACAACACAACTTTTCAAATACTTCAAATGACTTTTCAAATAATCAAATGACTTTTCTAATAATCAAATGACTTTTCAAAATAACTAACTACAATAATATCATGATGGTTTTGTAACATATCCATATATCCAAATTTTAAATATTTAAAATTTTCAAATTTCAAATTTTAAAAATCATATTTGAAAATTCAAATTATGAGTTTAAACTAGTGTAATAAATCATTTCAAAATTTTCCATTTCAAAATTTTCAAAAATTAGATTATGAAATTTTGAAAGACCTTGCTCTGATACCAATTGTTAGGAATTGCAGAATGGATTGTTAAGGCAAAAATAACAATAGAGGGGGGTAAATAGTGTTTTTGAGAATTTAAACAAAATATAAAACATAAATGATCTACTATGTGAATCAAACACCACAAAACAATCACAGACACAAAATCAAACACAAATAGAAAGATAAACAAAAATAAAATGCGGAAGAGGAAAGAACACACCGGATTTTATACTAGTTCGGAATTGCTCCTACGTCCAGTCCCAAGCAACGCTGCAATGCGCAGAGTTTTATTACTATATAAATATGCAAGAACAAGCTCCTTGATTTCACGGCTACAAGGGTAACATCAATTCCACACACTTGATCAGGTATTCTCTCCTTGATTTCACGGCTACAAGGGTTACACCTCTCCCGTTCCTTGATTTAACGGCTACAAGGAAAACACCGATTACCCAACACTTCCCAAATGATTACAATATCCCTATAACTCTTCAATAGCACTTTGATTCAGAGAGTAATGAGTAGGGAATGAGAAGTAGTTTTATATAAATAGTATTGAATTCAGCAGAATATAAGTATAGAAATCATAAAAATAAGAAAATATAATGGTGTAGACACTACACCATATATGCTAATTAGGCTGTGTTTTTAGCCGTATCTAACACATGTAGGCACGGAAAAAAGCCATATCAAAAAATGACTTGTTAAATTTTTAGATACGGCTTAAAACCGTATCCCAATATGATAACATACGGCTATTGGCCGTATCTAAAGTGTAAGTAGATACGGCTATAAACCGTATCTTATGTACGTATGTGTGTGTGTATATATATAAGCAGAAACTGCATCACATATTATTTGTAACACAAAGAATATATAACACAAGATACACTAATTCTAATAGTAAACAAAACAATTGTATGAAATATTTCATTACATTATAATATATAATGATACATGCTATTTGATTACATTACAATAAATAAGATACACACTGTTTCATTACATTAAAGAAGATACATAATGTTACATTACAATAAGCTGGGATAAATACCCGAACCGACGTCGTGAGCTAAAGTGCAGCCACCTGTTGAATCAATGCTTCCTTCAAGATGAATATCCTCCAAAACAGACAAAAGATCATAAACCAGCCAAGCAACATTGCATTCTATCCAAAACATGAAGGAATCCTTCTGGAAGATCAACACACTCAAACCTCTCACTACACAGATCTAAGAAAACTTCAAGAGGCCTGGTAATAAGTTAGCTTGGATAACATATAGCATGTACACTACAAAGACCTATAAAAAAGTGCAAACCGCATAGTTCAGGATAGGATATGTCCGCATTATTATTTTCATTAGTAGCTGAATATTGCAAGTCTACAACATTTTTACTTGTTCAGTCGAGACTGAGTCTCGATTAAAGACTGTTGTTATAGCCTAATTAAAGAGCAATATAGAGGATATGTCCACATTATTATAATTCTCCTTGTCACTTGGCTGCAATGTAGATATAACATTGTTATAGCCTTTCCCTTTCTATTCTATCACCCTTATTTAATGTAGTGTATCCGAGATGAGGGAATGGAAAAAAAAAACGAGATATTACCTAAAGTTTAGATCAACACACTCAAATCGATGCTTATTAGCTTCATCCAAATGACGGAGGCTGCTGCACACACATGTTATAATAGTCAGCTTCTATTTTTTCCATGGGTTGACTAACAAAAATGATTGGTTGCATGAGCACAAAGCAACTTGGTTCAAGGCAGCAAGTCATAAATGGAAAAGCAGTTTTACGCCGTTACTCACACGTAGTGTGACACACATGACACACCAAACAAATTGACTAAATCTCAACCTGTGAATGCCATTCTATTTTCATTCATGCATCCATCACCGGCATTTCTACTCAATCACACAAATTTCCCAATATCAATTACCAGACACATGCAGCTCAGTCAATAGAACTAGAATGCTTTAGTTCTTAAATCAAATCAAATCATACACGTGCACTTCAGATCAGTTATAAGGATTAATGTACACAGTGCAGTAATACACACAAATGAGCAGGGCAACACAAGTAAAGTTTCCAAATTCAAGGTAGACAAATGCATCACAAGTAAATGATAGCAAATACACTGTCGCACAATAATACGGGGGATAATACCCAATTTAAACACAATAGCAGCATGAATTTTAGGTAAGCAAGCACACACAACTATCTATCATTCATATTTTTTAACTAAGGCATGGAAATTCAAATTAAACCCAATTTAAACCCAATTCATATTTAAATTTAACCGTGAACTAGTACTCACCTCTAGAGGCGACGAGAAGGATGGACAGCGGTGGACTGAGGCTTCGTCAGTCAGTTGAAGGTAGCGCGTGTTGACGATAACTCATGGACTACCGTAGATGGCTTATTGACAAAGGAAGTCGATCGAGTACCAAAACCCTAATTTGGGTATTCGGTGGTCGCAATTGCAAAATAAAAAGAGGGATTATTCGGCCGAAAGTTTTAATGTGGCAAAACTCGATTGTGCCTGTATGGAGGTACGAGGCAAAAATTTGATACGAATTTCATACGGTCCAAAGCCGTATCAAACGAACTGATCCGGGACTTCGTTGAGGAACGGTCAGATTAAGGGTGTTTGGGGTGGTGCGGATCGCAAATTGTAGTTTAATACGGATCTGAGCACTATCAAATTTGATATGGCTTATAGCCTAATTTTATATCTGCATCCCTGTGTGTCAAATTCGCTGATATGGTGTAGTGAGAGAAAGTAGATGAAGATGGAGAAGAAGAATGATCAAAAATTTGAAATCAGCCCCTATTTAAGATTTGTAAGGTTGCAACGTTTCTGGAACGTCTAAAATAGTGAAAAGGCGCTTCCTTTAAAAATCAAAAATGTGATAGTTATATGTCGACATAGACATATATGTATGTCGACATATCCTTGTTGAAAATTGTTTTTTGAGCATTTTTCAAGTGTTTTGATATATATATATATATATATATATATATATATAGTTCTAGAAATTCTTGAATTAAAATATCATGTTGTAAATGAATATTATACAGTAGAAAATCAAATGAAAAAATAAATATAAACTATATAAACATATTTACAAAATTATAGAGTTTAAAACTATATAAATATAAAGTACATAGTTTGTAAAACTTATAAACTATAAAATTTGAGTTTAAAATCAAAAGTAAAGTAAAGAAAGTAAAATAGAGAAGATAGAGATTTAAGATAGAATTTGAAATCATAATTTGAAAAACAGAATTTGAATTTGAACCTGGAGTGCTATTCAGAGTCTTACATAAACTAGACTCTATTACTATATTTATCTTGAACTCTTGAAATGCTGATTACTCATGAGTCTTTAATCATCTCTGAATTCTGAATCTCTAACATCTTTAAACTGTATAGTCTTCAGTATAAATTCCTGTATATAAATCCTGCATATGTGTGTGTATATATATATTTTCCCGATAAAGTGTTAGTATATATTTTATAATCAATTAATACTGAAATAAAGTTGTTATCATCAAAACTCCATTCTCCAACACAAAGGTGATAAATTAAAATAATTTTTTTGAAATGCATAAAATTAGTAAAAATATATTCCTTTCCATAAAGTAATATTTTTACATCCTTTAAAGAGATTTAGGCACCATCCGACGAGTATTGTAGATGATCGTTATATAAAGAGTTGTTTTTGTCACAAAACGGTCATTTATATTCATTTGGTACAATACATGTTGGATTTGCCCCTGTATTGGACAAGTTATAAATATAGTAAGCAATTACGTTTTGCACATTACTTCATTTCAAATACACTACAAGAAAATGAGTAATTTTCTAACCTAGATTTCCCTACGAATTCCCTACGAAATCCCTACGACGCGTAGACGCGGCGTAAGGAAAACGTAAAATATGTGGAAGGCGTAGGGACTGTGTAGGGATTCTCTACTCATTCCCTACACCCGCCAAAGAGGTTGGATTTTATGCAAAATGGATTTCTAAAATTATTGGCCACAATTAAAAAGAGAGAACCAAAGTAAAACATTAACTCTCTCCATTCTTTCTTCATTAAATAACGGTTTCATATTTTAAAAAAAAATCTAAATTACTCACGCCGCTGCCCCTGGTTGCACGTGTTGCCTCCACCTGTTGCCCGCGCCGCCACCCCTACATGCTCGCGTCGTTGGCCCTGCCTGCTCGCGCTACTGCCCCCGCTAGCTCGCATCGCTGCCCCTAATCGTCTATCAAAGCCAATGTAACACCCCGCGTTTTTAATTAAGTAAAATAAAATAAAATTTGAAGAGCATCAAGAATTTGGTCATGGGATTAGCGCCATTGCGTCCATGGCGATTTTCTGGTCAATTTAGACCTATGGATTGCAGAAAACTGATTTAAGATGAAAGAGATACCTTTAAATGAAATATTGTAACAAACATGAAAAGAAGGTAAAAGAAAAAGAACAATGGCCACCATTTTTATAAGCCTTGTTAACAAAAATCTATGTAGTTCAGTTGGTAAGAGCATGCGAATTTCAAGGGAGTGGCGCGAGTTCGATTCCCTCCTATGCTATATTTTTGTTTTATGGGAACGGCTAAAATAATATATGTTCTAAGAAAAAATAGGTATACATGCACATATAAGGAAAATTGTACACATAAGGAAGTACAAAAATATATGTATACATGCAGATGTAAATATATGCATATATATGTGCAAATATATATATATATATATATATATATATATACATATATATATATATGTTAGAGAAGTTCGAAATAGGGCTGCAATCAAAGAAATCTGGTAAGAATTAAATAACGGCATAACGCCGTTTGAATTTTGAAAATAAAATAAAAGTTGTGTGTATATATATACGCGTAAAATGGATATTAGAAGTTTTGTATACATATAAGGAGTTTATATGTAAATAAATCAAGAAAAGTAAAAGAAGAAAGTGACAAACATTTAAAATTAAGAACGTTAACAAAACAGCTCACTGGACCCAAAATGGGTCGACCTAGAGGGTTGAAACACCCCGTGTATTTTATAACAGTGAAATTCACAAATTAAAGTATAATGAATTTCAAATTAAAGTATTAAGGGAAACGGGATATGCCATTGCGTTCGTCTCGGAAAAATACGCGAAATAGAGTCCGAGTTTTCGAAAAACGAAGCCCGTATGACCAAATTATGGCTCGATGAAGTTTCAGAAAATTCAAATTTCGAAAACAGATTTGAATTTCAGCCCAATCCGAGTAGGCGGGAAAATTCCCGCCCAAACCCACCAGGTCGACCTGGGAGTCGACCCTAGGGTCGACCTGCCAGGCCAGGTCGACCTGGGAGTCGACCTGGGGGTCGACCTGCCCAGGCAGGTCGACTCTAGAGTCGACCTGGGGGTCGACTGGGGAGTCGACCTGGCCCCTGAGCCAGGTCGAACCCAGCCCACCCTGGCTGGCCTAGTCTGTGTTTGGTCGATTTTCTGAGCCTTGCCTTGTCACTAGGGCTAGGTGTCAGCTCCTGGTTGGTCTCTTCTTTGAACGAACGGCTATTATTAAACCAAGCTCCATCGACGGTCTAAATCAACTCAAAAACTCTATAAAAAGGACCTAAGACTAACCCTAATTCACATAAACTAAAATGGAGATGAGACCGTCATGCTGCTGAGGAGAGACTGAGGATAGCCGTCAGAAAATAGAGAGACAATTAGGAGATAAATCAAAAGTTTAAAGCAACGTCAAATCAATCAAAACAACGCCTACAACAAAGGATAGCATCTCCAATTTCAGAATTCAGATTCCTGAATTGAAGATTTGTCATACGTTGTAAGTAGAGTGCTATTCCGATGTGAATTAAATAATTGTGTTGATTTGTGTAAAGTTAGAAATGGAATTGTGGCGATAATAATCTATATTTGTATGTTGCTTTGATGCTAAACGATTTGGGAATATTATGGTATACGATTGGATATTTGCAAGTACGCAATTTGCATTGAAAGTTAACAACGAAATGGAATTGTGGTGATAATAACTTATGTTTGCATGTTATTTTGATTTGGCAATGCTATGGTGTACGATTTGATTCATACAAGTATATGGTTTATGTTGACAACCACATGTTGTGGAATTTTAATTGGGATTCATGCAAGCATATGATTCATATTGAAAACTACATGTTTGTGGTAGTTATTTACAACACCCATTTGATAATTGCAAGTATATGATTCATGTTGAAAATAACAACTATATGTTGTAATAGTTTATTTGAAATTCATGCAAGTATATGATTTATTGTTATGCCAACATGATGTATAATTCTATGGTCATTTTTAGTGTAATTTGATCCACTTAAGTATTATGATTCATATGAAGGTTATGTTGGAATTGGCATCATAGTACAAGTATAAAAATCATGATTTTGTAATAGTGACAAAAGCAAGCGTCTTTGTAAGCTTGTATTAATTTTATGAACATGTCTAAACGATGTTTGTTATTATGCCTAGTTGAAAACATATTTCTAGGCTTATGTTGTTGTCATGATCATATGATAAATATTTGACACATAAGTTACATCAGAAATTACACTAGAATTACATCCCACTTACAAGTTACATAGATAGGATAAAAACCATGATTATATGAGTAATAGGATTCATGTTCAATTATGTTTATGCCATGACTATATGAATAGAAGGACTCATGTTCAACTATGATTATGCCATATTATATGATTAGAATGGTTCATGTTTAAGTATCATTTATGCCATGACTACACGAATAGAATGATTCATGTCTTGTTTATACCATGATTATGTGAATAGAATGATTCATGTTTAAGTATCGCTTATATTATATGTTGTTACAATTGCAAGTTCACATGTGCCTACCTTATGTTAATTGAATTGTTATGTTGCAAGTTCATGCGTTCACACTCCCCTTTTTATGTTACCTTATAAACACCATGTTATAAACCTCCCCTTTTCATATGGCTAAATTGGGTTTAAGTATTAAACCCAATACACCTTACATTTGAACGAACGTGTAAAACGGGGGTAATGACGTTTGGGCTAAAATATAGAACATATGCGTTGGCATGTTCGACGCATGCCAACAATTTTGAGAATCAATTAAGTGACATAAATAAATCTTAATCAATAAAGATGAATTTGAATAATGGGCCACAAATATTTACATATAAAAAGAAAAGAGACAAAATATGTAAATGTAGAAAATACGATGTGTTTAACCCGAGGTTGGATTGAGTTGTGATGTAAACCTGCCCGGAACCGCCCGGCTGTCCAGTAGTCACAACAATACCTATCCAATGTGGGTGGTTAATCACGGAGCCCAATAAGGACCCGAGGTTAGACTGAGTTGTGGCGTAAGACTGCCCGGACCCAACCGGCAACAGGCAGCCACAACAATACCTGTCTAATGTGAGAGGTCAAGGCTTTAATAAGACAATTAAGGCTGAGTCAGGATTGATAGGATTAAGTAAATTATATTAATACTTAATCAAATTGGAACATGCTAAACTAAACAGACTGATTGGGGGTTAGGTTTATAAAACACTTAACTAACTTAGCATGTTGGCTAGAAATAGAAAACCTAGTAGCGGGGGACCCTTTTCAGCAGTAACCCTACAAGGCGTATCATGATACCCTGAAACTAGGCAGGGTGGGGCACGATTACTGGGCTGACTGTAAGAGGTCAAATCGACGGCGGTGGTGCAGCAGTGTAGGTTCTAACGGAGTGCGGGTGTGCACACACTCCGGCGCAGAAAAATAAGGCACTGGGCACCAGTAGCATACCTGTGCATTCTAGGGTTGTGTCGGGCCGCCACCATGGGACTTGATACACCCCATGGTGGGACCAGCATAGGTAACTACAACAACGGGGGCCGTAAGACACATGTAACTATGCGAGTAGGAGATGATCATCATAAAATGGATCACTTCACCCTAATTATGGGGTGCCTGTTGGAAACTAGTTTATATGGGTACAGAGATTAATATGGGGTACGATAGTGTATTCGACCCTAGACAACTTAACTTGGTTTATGGTGCTTTTCCATTTCTAGTTTATACTTATCATACCCAGTTCTTTATTCATAGACTGAATAGTCCTAGACTTACTCAGGCTTTATGTCTGACTCTACTTTTCTTTCGTCTTCTTTTCTTCCGTCCCCCCCCCCCCCCCCCCCAGGTCCACAGGGAGGGAATACCGCAGCTTGACCAGCCTTCATATCCAGCTTGAAGAGAAAGAATGTATTACTTGGATCTTTTCGTTTTGGACTATGGCTTTGGACAGCAATTATGGGACTTTTGCAGTTTATTTATGTTTTCTTTATGCTTCTTTAAATAATGTAATCAAGACAGTTATGAAGATGTTATGTTTTTGGAAGTATTGTAAGACAATTATGGTATGGATGGTGTAACACGTATTTGAATGAAATAAAAGTTGTTGTTTTCCGCTGTTCAAAAATATGTGTTATTATATCTGTCTTGTATATCTGTGATTTATACTTATATACCTCCACCAAAATTAGGGCATTCCCTTTGAGAGTGACCCTAACGGAGGTGGGGTGTTTCAAGGGTTATGTGGGTCGACTTACCCCTGATCTGGGCAGATTCATTTGATGAATCTAGACTGTTTTTCTAATCACGTTCGTTGCTGACTCGACGCTGTGTGTACGATAAGATCTTGAACACCTAAAAATAGGCTAGTGGAGTCCAGCCTAAATCTCATATTTTCTGAGAGGATGTCTATACTCTGTCATTCTTCTTCCTCCTCAAATCTCTTCAGAAAATAAAATAATTAGTCAAAGAAAATTCTGATTCAAGATCTAGAGGAAAGAATGAATATTTAAAGAAAGGGTGTTCAAAATTTTGTTCAAAGTAAGGTAAATTCTTGAATCTGGTTAATTTAAATTTCTCCTCTTTCTTCCTTTTTTCTTTTAGTTGAGAATTATGGATCCATGGTTATTTAGGTTCTAGATTCAGTTAGGGGAGCCATGGAATGTTAGGTTTGGACTAGAGTCATGAATTGGTAAGCTATTAGGTGAGTGGATTTCAGTTATACCTTTTTGATGATGGTATATTTATCGTTTGGCATTCCCTGTTAATATGTATATTAAATCTATTGAAATGGTTAAATTGTTGAAATGTATAAACTTGTTAAAATATGTGAAAAGAATGACTGTTGTATATAGACTTGTTCTAATAACTTGTTCATTGGACACTATAAGTTAAGTTACAGTAAAATTGGGAATAATTGTAATGTTATATAAGGCCTGTTTTCCATTAATCATTTATCTGAGTTGGAATTTACCATAAATGTTGTAATTAGGAAATTGCAAAAAACCTAAATAATTGTTTAAGAATATTATTATGCTAAAAGATTGTAAATAAGAATTATAGTAAAATTTGGAAGAATGAACATGCCTAAATTTACAGTAATTAGTAAATTATAACCACACTTAGAGATGAGGTTAAATTCAACTTGTGGTAGAAGTCTGCCTGGAACCGCCTGGCAAATGTAGCATCCACAAGTGGTTAACTTAATGTGAGGGATCTAGTGCATAAATATACATGTGACATTTTTAAGACACGAGGTTAAATCCAATTTGTGGTAGAAGTCTACCAGAACCGCTCGGCAAATCCAGCATCCTCAAGTAGTCGGCTTAATGTGAGAGGTCTGGGGCATAAACATACATACATACATATACATATATATATATATATATATATATATATATGAATATATGTATATAACATGATAGAGATAAATGGCATCGACTGTAATTAATGGAAATGAATGAAAGTTACAACAGTAAAAGAATTAGAATGAATGGGGAATGATAATAACCTATTATAGTTAATTACATTAATAAGAATGTTATATAATTAGTAGGCTTGTCCACGGGACAAGTGGAAATTATAACATAACTTATAATAAATGAAAAATAAACTTATTAGTAAAACTTAGTTAGAACTAAGTTAATAAGTAAACAACAACAAGTTGTAGTGACATTGTAATAAGAAAGAATGAGGCAAACTAATGAATGAAATAAGTTATATTTAATCATATATAATTAGCGACATGTTAACAGAAAACATGTGGACTGAGATAAAATATATTTAATTATATGTTATGTAGAACATGTTATTGTAACTATGAAATTGGACAATGAACTACATAGTAATAATATAAAGAGATTATAGATTACAAACCTTGGATTACAATCTAGGAAATAACTCGTTATGGGCTTATTAATAAACTTAAATGGATTAAATTATATTAATGGAATTAATATGCAAGATGGTTCCATTCCTTAGAGAAATAAGGGGCTCGAAGTGAACTTGGTAGCTTGAATAAGAAATTAATATAATTGGAAATAACCAATTTAACTGGAAATCAGACGAGGTAGAGCAAGCGCGTAATTAAACATTTAGACATAGGGTCTAATAATATGCTAGCGTGATGCGCTTGAGGCAGTCTGCACGTCTGAAGGTGAAGAACCCAACGGGGTATATCATTGGGATGTCTAGATACATAGGAGGAGCACGTCCACTTGATTACTCAGGTCGACTTACGGCTTGATTTCTTGGTGGAACTGGAAGGAAGCATGCGACTTCTGAGGGACGTGGAGGGTACTCTTGGTAGTCCTCTGTGTGGTGATAGTGCTTATGCTGTGCTCGCAGGGGTTGGGTCTACGTGTCACTACCCGGTGAGTATACCTTGACACAAAAGTAGCTTTGCAGTCAGAAGGCTGTGACGAGATGACACTAGGGTGATTCGGCAATCGCCCCGGCAGGAGGCTGGGTTAGGACCAACACATGATCGTAGATTGTTGGGTACACGTCATCGGCAATCAGTGGGATAAGAAAATAGTAGAGCTAAAACCAAGATGCCATCAACCTTTCATTATCGAGGCACGGTGGTTGAGGGACACACCAATTGGATGTTTAGATTGTTTGTTAGGGGCATGTCACTTAGCTCTTGTAGTCTTTACTAGTTGAGGGAGGGGTCCGGTGGGACCATAACTATTGAAAATGCAGACCATAGCATCTGTGTATACAGATATCTGAAAAATCTCCCGACCGAGTTCTATGTTTCTAACATAGACCTATTACGGAACTCAGTGCACAGTAGATAATATGTGCAGATACATGCATATCGTGTCCGGATGGTGTATCATGGAGGTTGAGGCATTGAGTACAATTAATGATACGTACGTGAGAAAGTCTAGATACATGCATGTCTGCTCCGAATGGTGTATCGTAGACTCTAGGGCATTACTCTGTCAGGGAATCTGATTCGATCGAATGGTTCGAAGTTGGAAGTCCATATACTTACGTAGCATGGCGATGGCAGTTCTATATGGAACGTAGCGTTGTTATATAGAGATCTGTATGCCGCTCCGGCGAAGGATAAAGGACTGCGTATATTTCTGTGGCGTTACAGCGGAGACCATGTAAGTGGGTTACCATGGGGCATATCTTAATATTGGGTGTAGCTATATATATACTGTATTAGGTTAATCTACTGGGGAGTTGATGGGTATGGCGTGTGTGTAAGCCTTGAGTGTTGTTAACCCAAGTAACTTAATAAATAAGAAAATGTAATTGAACGGTATATATAGGGTTATCCAAAGTGTGTAGTTTAAATCCAATAACCAGAACTTGTGTTCTGACCCGCTCCTCATAATGTACTCGCAGGTTAGAGTTGTGGCAGAGATTTGATAGCATTGGATACTGGTTATGTAGTATTATTATCTGGTTAAGGCTATATTTTATTCCATTCATGAGATGTTTTCTAAGCTATAATATGTTTATTATCTCTGTCTTTTCTACATGATACTAGAAAAACAAACACATTTTGAAGAAAAAAATCGGTCTGTCAGAGTTCGGGTTGTTATGTCTGGTATCAAAGCCAAATTTAGGATTCCTGTATAGATAGTGAGTGAACGTATTTGTATTTTTAAAATATAAGTATATTATATATATACCTAGATCCATAGAGGATCCCACTAAATAGAATGTAACGATCTGAAATCCGTCGATCTTCAAAGAGACGAGAAACTGTGGATTGCTTTGAGAACATGATGCATCAGACACAAACAATAGAACATTTCATTGTTATTACAACAATTACATCAGAGTTCAAGAATATATCTGAGTATGAATAAATAATATACAGCTTTAAAATAATATCTGAGATTAAAATACATAGCAGTGGAAATTTAAATATATAAATACAATGCATAGCGGAAATACAACAACTGACATAACTGAGAGAAATAGACGGATACAAAGCTTTTCGAATATAGCTCCAGCTATAATCCAGGATCCTGTAAAAGAAAAATCTGCGAAAACCAAAACTACTAGCTGCCCGTGTGGAAAATATGGGCACCCAGAGTTTAGGTAGAAACAATAAACTCCGAGTCAGTCATGGGACTGGTGTGAGAACTAAAATAGTTATGTAATCTTTACTTTAAAAGTTGGGAAATCATGGGACCACGCCGTATAACACGGAACAAGTTTACTCTACGTGAATCTTAGTTTAAAATAAAACAACACAATGCTTTTTGGAAAATGAAGCTATTATAAGACTCAGGTCCCATCACACAATGCAACACAAGCCGGAGGATAGAGTTTTCCCTTATAATAGCCAAACATGCTTGGTACATTTAAAACAAATCATTTTTATATTACTATAAGTGCATAGTGTCGAAACAATTTCAAATATAAATGTATCAATCATAGACGGCATGGGTACCATATATCATGTCGCCATACTAGATCTACAACTAAAACCGAAGAAGGTCGTATTGGAAATTGGATTTCCATCATGAGTCAAGGAAAGGGATGTATTCCTCACCGATTCGGGCCATCTCTAGTGGAATGACCTAGGATCCCCCGTAGTGAACCCATGGATCCTACAGTGTCGGTCGATACTTACATTAGTGGATTGGTTGTTCTTGAACACACGTTTCCCGGTACTATCAAACCTCGAAAATAGTCAGTATGTCAACTATACCAAGAGCCACTAGGGACTCAAATCCGAGGCGCCTCGCGAGCCATCATCCACATAAGTAAAAATATCTAGGCTCCATACCATGACACCACTCCTAGCTAGAAAGAAACGTGAGCACTCACTGCGTCCCTTATCCCGTTTTTTATCATATCGAGGTGTGAGGCTCGCAAATTAACACTATACACAAAGCTATGCTAATTAAAGCCGTGCTTTGATCATCCACCACAAGACTCTGCTTTTCAACAAAAGCCTTGATCATTTGCATCTCAGCATGCCACGCTGACAATTCATGCCATACAACTGATGTCTATCAATATATAACCTCTAATCTCGTACGTCTCAGAGAAGGGTGTTAAACAAGAGAATAAATTCTCCGCCACTAAACAGATATATATTTAATAGAAATCAATCAATATAGAACGAAATCCAATGTCAGACACACATCCATTTACAAGTCTGTTCTGGGTCTGAACGAAACCGAAGGCACCTTATTCCTCATCCCATATGTCCAATACAGGAAAGAGGTCCTCGCATATCAGGTCGATCTCCAAGTACGTCTGAACGATCACCACGTATTACCTTGTCTTGGGTGTATGGCCTAATCGTGACATCAGTAATCATCCAAATGATGTGAAGAACTCCGGTCTTCGACAACCGTCTTCATCATCGACTTTTAGTCGTCGTATTAGTTATTCAGAATGGGTTAAACCCGGTCTTTCCGAATAACTCGCGTATTTTATAATCAATAATCAAGTGCTATAAAAACACATCATACACCTCATTCCAATTCAGAATATTCTTTTATTCAAATATTCACATCTTTAGGGAAAGGTTCCCATTAATTTTATCAAATATAAATTCTTTTAAAATTATTCTTTAATATTCCTTTGGATGCCGATTTCAAAAGATTTTATTTTATCCTTTATCAATTCTAAACCAAATTAAGGTTTATCAACTAGTCGGGATTAATGAACTTTACCGTAGTAATCATTTATTTAATAATCCTAATCCCAGCCTATTCTTCCCATGGAGCAAAACTGGTTGTACTCCATATCTAACACCCATTATGTTATCGGTAAATTTAATTACCATTTCACGCTCAAATCTAGTTAAAGATTTAACTATCGCGTGGAGTAAAACTGGTGGTACTCCATCTCGAAGCATTTCTTAAATTTGGTAAATTTAAATACCTCATTCCCATTTTAATCTAATTAAAGATTCATTGAAACTCCGCTTAGTTTTAATATCCAAAAATCATTATTTAATGATTATTCAAATTTAGGAAATAAATCCCGTATTTAACAGGGTTAAAGAACGAATGTCCTTTAAAATAAAGTTCGTGATAACCCAAAATCATCTTCCATCAAAATGGAATCTTCACGGGAATCATAATAGTATATAATCGATATAAACTTCTGTATCAAACTAATAATATAAATGTAATAATGGCGAAGCCTTTTAAATTCCATATATAGCAACGGTCTTCATTCACAGAAGCTCATCTCGATTATTACCAAATCGAATTCCATTCAATTCCAATTTAATATATTAAATTGGAAAACTTTACTTTGGAAAATTTCCATTAAATCTTAATAAAAAGATTTATAAATTCCAAATCATATCTTCACTGCTAATTGGGTTAAAGAACAAAATGTTATTTAAAGCACAATTCACGATAAACCCAAAACCTAATTTTCATTCAATTCCAATTAAATATTAATTAATTGGTAAACTTCAATAATCTTAATTTAAAGATTTATTCTTTTCTCAACTGGGTTTAAGAGCAGTGTTATTTAAGACACCGTTCACGACAAACCCAATATCCTATTTGATATTAAATACAAGGCTCTGAATAGAAATTTTTATCGGCTTATATTCAGTATCAAATTCTGAAATCAACAAATATCGTATTGGGAATAACGATATGTATATCTCCCAAATTCCTCAACAATATACGTATAATCACAGAATCCAATATTGAAATATTCCAAAAATAATTTCCACTCCAAATCCATTCCAATTTATTTTTGGGAAAGCCCTGGTTATTTTAAAACCATTTCAAAATCCAATTTATTTATTCTAAAAATAGTTTTGTTATTATTCTAGCTATTAACTAGTTCATTTCGATAAAAATATATTTTTATCTTTTCAAATATGGAATTTTCACCAAAAATATTTCCAAATCATTTATTATGATTTTAAAAAAAAAAATCCATATTTTTACTAATTTTATTAAGGTCTTTTCAGTCGATTTCCATAAGCGATCATCGAACTGCATTTACAGTGACCTTTTCCAAAATTGATTTGGATATATTTTAAAATCCAACCATTAGATTTCTAATCTCTTATTATCGTTCGAACCCTCTTTTCGTCCGACGTTCGGATCTCCCGCCACGTCCATTTGAAGTTAATGGTCAAAATTCATGAATGGTCGCTGCGTGGCGCGTTCTATTCAAACCATACAATATATATATATGTATATATATATATATATATCAACGATTTCATTTTAAAATGTATTTTATAAATCATTTTAAATTCATTTTAAAACGATTCTCACTTTATTTCAATTTTCAAATCAAAATTGAATATTTTTTTATAAATTCGTTTTAAGTTCATTTTAAAATGATTTCAATTTTCATTTTTAATTTTTAAATCAAAATTGAATGTTTCTTATCATTTTAATATTAAAATGATAATATTTTCAAAATATCAGATTTTGAAATCTATTCTTTTCGATATTCATTATAAAATGAATAAAATCGATCGATAAACCCTTTCGGGTTAAAATAGCGTTTAACTACTCAACTCGGCTTCATATTCATCACGATTATGAATATTTCAATATTTTTGTGTCCATCCAAAATCGGACATCAGAATCATATTTGATTCTTTATTAAATATTGTTTTAAAACTATGATGAATATTATTATAAAACTGTATTGAATAATATTTTAAAACTATACTGAACAATATTTTAAAACTATACTGAATAATATTTTAAAACTATACTGAATAATATTTTAAACCTATATGTTATTTCTGAATTTGAATCAGACTCAATCAATTACCATATAAATATATTTATATGGATTTTCATACATTGCTTGCATTCACAATAATGATAAATAATCATTAAACATCCACACACCTCTGTATAAGCATTAAAATAAATAAATAATGCTCATCACAGTCTATCAACCCACCGATTGACATATAATCAAATTCAAGGGAGACGTGAATAAATTACAATCCGCAGACCCGTATGGGATTTTCAAGCAACAACAGTCTATTCAAAATAATCACTGGTTAATCAATTTAACCAGTTCTAATTCGATTTCAGTTATTTTTCTGATTTACCAATTTTCACTGTTTAAATTATAAATAAATATTTATAATTTAATTTCAATTACCACATTAATGTTAACATTATTTTTAATATGTTAATCATCACAACATCACAATCAAAACACAATACAATCAGTTAAATCGTCCATGGTCTTTGGACGAGGGAGGTGAGCTAACAGGCACCGTATACAATTTATAATGATTAAAACTAATAAAATTCTACACTGGCGATTCTATATATTTTTATACATGAATACAATAACATAATAAAATATAATTTTGAGTGAGAAGAAGTTCTCACATTCGTTTCCACTCCATCAGTCTTTATTGAAAATTGGATTTTTAAACTAAATTGAACACGCATTTAATTTAGTCAAAAATCCAACTTGCTCCATTTCCGTCCTATTCAGTTCCATGTTGAAGAGTTCGTTGTTGCTAATCCAACGCAACTGAAATCGTCAGATTCCGACCTCGTATGGAAAAGATATGATTTTTAAAGGTTAATCACATTATTAAGATTATAAAATATAATTAAATTAACTAATCCTTTCTCTAATTACCTTCCTCTTCCAATTAACTACTCGGGCCGGTTTGAAATTTTGAACCCATCGTCGGCTTTTACTTCCGACCATCGCGCCTCCTATGTTTGCCGTGACCCCCATCCAATAGCTCCACGTTGAGCACTGCCGCCTGAGCTTCCACCTCCCCTAATCGTGGCTAGCTCGCACCAAAACGGTGACCGGAAAACGGTCATGAATGCTGCGCCTTTGAGGTCTGAAATCGAACGATTTACTTGACTATTCTCGATCATGACCATTCAAAGTGAAGAGCTTGCCTAGCTCTTTGATTTAGCTTCAATATGCTTTGAATTTCGCTAAACGAATTTGTATATCAGAGGGGATTTAATTTTGAATGATAATCTCCCTTGAACGCAGCTGACAGCAGAAGAGAGGTTTGACCGGGGTTGAAAATGAAATTAGGGTTTTAAAAAAAATCCTTTTGTACCATTTATTTCAATATTTAACTCAATTAATTCTTGTTTATCGATCCAACTCCAATTCAAACCCAACGACTGTCACCCCTAGCCAAATACCCCTATTCCTAACACAATGAGATATATTTCACAAGCCAATTCGAATGTTTTGATCAGTTTTCGTCAAAATTAAAATATAAATCAGTATATATTGAATTTAAACATACATTTTAATTTACCGGGGCCACATACTGACTCCAAAAATTACAGAAAATTAAATCTAACTATGTTTTGATGATACGATCCTAACAAAAATAATTTCGTTGAATTTGAAGATCGTTTGAAAAATGGCCATTTTAAAGTCGATTAAATTGAACTAAATTTTCAAAACACATTTAAATTCACTGCGCTCATATATTAATTCCAAAAATTATGGAATTTGAAACCTGACAATAATTTGACGTTACGAATCCAATAAAAGTGGTATTGTCGAAAACGGAGGTCGTTTGCAAAATAGCTATTTTTAAGGGTTATATATATTATAAAAATATATATAAATTCCATAGCGACTATTTTAAATTTTAAACTAGCCATAACTTTCAATTTATATTATGAAATCTGAATTTTTCACATCCGTTAGAAAGATATAATTAAACAGATTCAAATGTTTCTGTTTCACTGAAATCCGATTTATTTTTAATCCTATACATTCAATTTAAATTTAAAATCGAATTTTCAAATTACTGCGCCATTTTATGTTAGTTTTATAATTAAAATAAATTTATACGTTTTAACTTCGATTTAAATAAATTTTTAGTTGTTATCATTTAAAATAAATTATTTTAAATATTCAAAACCCAATAAAATAGCAAAACTAAAAATTTTAAATTGGTTCAGAAATTCCGGATTGTTACAATCTCCCCCACTTAAAATCTTTTCTTCCTCGAAAAGGAACGGAGCTGAAAGTTGTTTAACTAACCAAATCAACTTCCATTCTGGCTTTCATTCTTCAAATTTTTAGTTTTTAAGAATTTTAAAATTTCTCAAAAATTTGGCTGACACCCTAAATTTAAAAAAAAAATCGCCATAACCTCCTTTGTACGGGCTGATTGGTAAAATTGCAACTTGCCTCACAGGGCCCTCATCAATCAAAAAGAAAAAAAAATCTAAACGGCTTGCTAATCGGCTCATAAAAACATCAGAACCCAAGAAATACAATAAACACATACCTATTTGTCGGGTATACAATTTTATTCCTCTTCTTAGCTTCCATGTTATGACCTGTTCAATATATATATATACATGTATATGTATGCATTTTCAATCAAATTTCAATTCAGTTCAATTTGACTCGATTTGGCTAAATTTACCTTTCATTCTCTTATTGTTTAAATTAATTATCATTCCATTATTTTTATTAGTTAAACTAATATCACGCATCACAACTAGCAATCAATTTGGTTAATTATTTTTTTCAAACATATAACTTTTATTATACTCAAAAATCATATTTTCAATGTTAAAACACAAATAATAAACCCTATCTAAGTTTTGGTTCTCACACCAATCAATTGGAAATATACAGATATCCCACCTTCGAAACTCGAACATAAATACTGATGATGCTGCTGTCATCATCAAAATTATCCTCGGGCGACTACAGTGTGATTCCATATATACCCAGTGTATTTGAGACTTCGAATAAACGTGGATCAAACTTATATTAAAAATCTCCTTATACCCGATAGTCCAAAATCAATTTAAAATAAAATACTCAAATACGTATAATAAGATGTGATTTTCAAAGCTAACTTCGTTTATTTAATATAATTAATACTCTTCTAACTCATTCTAGGGTATTACTAACCCTATATCTAACGAGTCATTCTTATAGGATGTTATCTCTAATGAATTCTTTCGTTTGGTTCTAATGTGCCTTGTTCTCGAGCTCTGTAAACCAAAGCTCTAATACCAAAATGAAATGACCCGAAATCCCCCAATCTTTGAAGAGACGAGAAAAAATGGATTGCTTTGAGAACACGACGCATCAGACACAAACAATAGAATATTTCATTGTTATTACAACAATTACATCAGAGTACAAGAATATATCAGAGTATGAATAAATAATATACAGCTGAAAAACAATATCAGAGATTAAAATACATAGCAGCGGAAATTTAAATATATAAATATAATGCGTAGTGGAAATACAACAACTGACACAACTGAAAGAAATAGATGGATGCAAAGCTTTTCGAATATAGCTCCAGCTGTAATCCAGGATACTATGAAAAAAATATGTGAAAACCAAAACTACTAGCTGCTCATGTGGAAAATATGGGCACCCAGAGTTTAGGTAGTAATAATAAACTCCGAGTCAGTCATGAAACTGATGTGAGAACTAAAACAATTATTAAATCTTTACTTTAAAAGTTGGGAAATCATAGGACCACGCTGTATAACACAAAACGAGTTTACTCCACATGAATCTTAGTTTAAAATAAAACAACGCAATGCTTTTTAGAAAGCTATTAAAAAACTCAAGTCCCATCACACAATGCAACGCAATCTGGAGGATAGAGTTTTCCCTAAAAATAGTGAAACATGCTTGGTACGTTTAAAACAAATCATTTTGATATTACTATACGTGCATAAAGTCGGAACAATTTCAAAATAAATGTATCAATCATAGACGGCATGGGTACCATATATCATGTCACCATACTAGTTCTATAACTAAAACCAAAGAATATCGTATTGGAAATTGAATTTCCATCATGAGTCAAGGCAAGGGATGTACTCCTTACTGATTCGGGCCATCTCTAGCAGAATTAACCAGGATCCCCCGTAGTGAACCCTTGGATCCTGCAGTGCCTGTCGACACTTACGTTAGTGGATTAGTTATTCCCGAACACATGTTTCCCAGTCCTATCAGACCTCTAAAATAGTCCGTACGTCAACCATATCAAGAGCCACTAGGGACTCAAATCCAAGGCACCTTGCAATCCATCATCCATATAAGGCAAAATGTCCTAGATCCATACCATGACACCACTCCTCGCTAGAAAGAAATGTGCGCACTCATTGCGTCCCTTATCCCATTTTTAACTCATACCGAGGTGTAAGGCTCGTGAATTAATGCTATACACAAAGCTATGCTAATTAAAGCCATGCTTTGATCATCCACCATAAGACTCTGCTTTTCAACAAAAGTCTTGATCATTTGCATCTCAGCATGCCACAATGACAATTCACGCTATACAACTGATTTCTATCAATATATAACCTCTAAGCTCGTACATCTCAGAGAAGGGTGTTAAGAAAGAAAATAAATTCTCCACCACCAAACAGAAATATATTTAATAGAAATCAATCAGTACAGAATGAAATCCAATGTCAGACATACATCCATTTACAAGTCCGTTCTAGGTCTGAACGAAACCGGTGGCACCTTATTCCTCGTCCCATATGTCCAATACAGGAGAGAGGTCCTCGCATATCCGGTCGATCTCCAAGTACATCTGGACGATCATCGCTTATTACCTTATCTTGCGTGTACGGCCCAATCAAGACATCGATAATCATCCAAATGATGTAAAGAACTACGGTCTTCAACCACCATCTTCATCGTCGACTTTCAGTCGTCGTATTAGTTATTCAAGATGGATTAAACTCGGTCTTTCCAAATAACTTGCGTATTTTATAATCAATAATCAAGTGCTATAAAAACACATCATACGCCTCATTCCAATTTAGAATATTCTTTTATTCAAATATTCACATCTTTAGGGAAACGTTCCCATTAATTTTATCAAAGACAAATTCTTTTAAATTATCTTTTAATCTTCCTTTGGATATCGATTTCAAAAGATTTTATTTTATCCTTTATCAATTCTAAACCAAATTAAGGTTCATCAACTAGTCGGGATTAACAAACTTTACCGAAGTAATCGTTTATTTAATAATCCCAATCTATTCATCCCATGGAGCAAAACTGGTAGTATTCATATCTAACACCCACTGTGTTATCGGTAAATTTAATTACCATTTCATGCTCAAATCTAATTAAAGATTTAACTATCGCCTGGAGTAAAACTGGTGGTACTCCATCTCGAAACATTTTTAAATTTGGTAAATTTAATTACCCCATTCGCATTTCAATCTAATTAAAGATTAATTAAAAATCCGCTTAGTTTGAATCTCCAAAAATCATTATTTAATGATTACTCAAATTTTGGAAATAAATCCGACCTTTAATTGGGTTAAAGAACGAATGTCCTTTAAATCAAAGATCACGATAAGCCAAAAATCATCTTCCATCAAAATGGATCTTCCTGGAAATCATAATAGTATATAATCGATATAAACTTCCGTATCAGACTAATAATATATATGGAATAACGGTTAAGCATTTTTAATTCCATATATAGTAACAGTCTTCATTTATTGAAGCTCATTTCAATTATTACCAAATCGAATTCCATTCAATTCCAATTTAATATATTAAATTGGAAAACTTTACTTTGGAAAATTTCCAATAAATCTTAAAAAAAAGATTTATAAATTCCAAATCATATTTTCATTGTTAATTGGGTTAAAGAACAAAATGTTATTTAAAACACAGTTCACGATGAACCCAAAACCTAATTTCCATTCATTTCCAATAAAATATTAATTAATTGGTAAAATTCAATAATCTTAATTAAAAGATTTATTCTTTTCTCAACTGGGTTTAAGAACAGTGTTATTTAAGACACCGTTCATGACAAACCCAAAATCCAATTTGATATTAAATACAAGGCTCTGAATAGAAAATCTTATCGGCTCATATTCAATATCAAAATCTGAAATCAGCAAATATCGTATTGGGAATAACAATATGTATATCATTCAAATTCCTCAACAATATCCGTATAATCACGGCATCCAATATCGAAATATTCCGAAAATAATTTCCACTCCAAATCCATTCCAATTTATATTTTGGAAAGCCCTGGGTATTTTAAAACCATTTCAAAATCCAATTTATTTATTTCTAAAAATAATTGGATTATTATTCTAGTTATTAACTAGTTCATTTCGATAAAAATGTATTTTTATCTTTTCAAATGTGGAATTTTTCACCCAAAATCTTTCCTAATCATTTATTATGATTTTACACAATTTTCCCAAATTTTTAATAATTTTATTAAGGCCTTTTCAGTCAATTTCCATAAACGGTCATTGAACTGCATTTACAGCGACATTTCCCAAAATTGATTTGGACATATTTTAAAATCCAACCGTTAGATTTCAAATCTCTTATCATCATGCGAAAGCTCTTTTCGATACGAACCCAATGGTTTTGATTTTATGAGAATTCGACATTCGGATCTCTCATCACGTCCATTTGAAGTTAATGGTCGAAATTCGTGAACGGTCGCTGCGCGGCGCGTTTTATTCAAACCATATATATATATATATATATAATATATATCGTCGATTTCATTTTAAAACATATTTTATAAATTGTTTTGAATTTGTTTTAAAACGATTTCCACTTTATTTCAATTTTCAAATAAAAATTGAAAATTTATTTATAAATTCGTTTTAAGTTCATTTTAAAATGATTTCATTTTCAATTTTCAAATCAAAATTGAATATTTATTATCATTTTAATATTAAAATGATAATATTTTCAAAATATCAGATCCTGAAATCTATTCTTTTAGGTATTCATTATAAAATGAACAAAATCGATCGATAAACCCTTTCAGGTTAAAATGGCGTTTAACTACTATACTCGGCTTCATATTCATCACAGTTATGAATATTTTAGTGTTTTTATGTCTATCCAAAATCGACATGAAAATCATATTATTTCGATTCTTTATTAAATATTATTTTAAAACTATAATGAATATTATTATAATACTATACTGAATGTTATTTTAAAACCATACTGAATAATATTTTAAAACTATACTTAATAATATTTTAAAACTATACTAAATAATATTTTAAAACTATACGTTATTTCTAAATTGGAATCAGACTTAATCAATTACCATATAAATATATTTATATGGATTTTCATGTGTCGCATGTATTCACAATAGTGATAAATAATCATTGAACACCCACACATCATCCAAATTCTACCTTTGTATAAGCGTTAAAATAAATAAATAACGCTCATCACAGTTTGTCAACCCACCGATTAACATATAATTAAATTCAGGGGAGATGTGAATAAATAACCATCCCCAGACCCAGATGGGGTTTTCAAGCAACAACAGTCTATTCAAAATAATCACTGGTTAATCAATTTAACCAGTTCTAATTCGATTTGAATTATTTTTCTGATTTACCAATTTTTCACTGTTTAAATTATAAATAAATATTTATAATTTAATTTCAATTACCACATTAATCGTAACATTATTTTGAATATGCTAATCATCACAACATCACAATCAAAATGCAATACAGTCAATTAAATCGTCCATGGTTTATGGACGAGGGAGGTGAGCTAATAGGCACCGTATACAATTTATAATGATAAAAACAGATAAAATTATACGATGGCAATTCTATATATTTTTATACATGAAACAATAACATAACGAAATATAATTTTGAATGAGAAGGAGTTCTCACATTCGTTTCCACTTCGTCGGTCTTTATTGAAGATTAGATTTTTATACTAAATTAAACGCGCGTTTAATTTAGTCAAAAATCTAACTTGCTCGTTTTCATCCTGGTCAGTTCCATGTTGAAGAGTTCGTTGTTGCAAATCCAACGCAGCTGAAATCGTCGAATTCTGAACTCGTATGGAAAAGATATGAATTTTTAAAGGTTAATCACATTATTAAGATTATAAAATATAATTCAATTTACTAATCATTTCTCTAATTACCTTCTTCTTCCGATTAACTACTCAGGCCTATTCGAAAATTTGAACCCATCATCGGCTTTTACTTCCGACCGTCGCACCTCCTATGGTTGTCGTGACCCCCATCTAATAGCACCACGTCGAGTGCCACCGCCGGAGCTTCCGTCTCCCCCAATCGTGGCCAGCTCGCACCACGGCATTGACCGGAAACCGGTCATGAACGCCATGCCTTTAAGGCCTGAAATCGGATGATTTAATTTACTATTCTCGATCATGACCATTCAAAGTGAAGAGCTCGCCTATGAATTTCGAACGAATTTGGATATTGGAGGGGATTTAATTTTGAACGATAATCACCCTTGAACGCAACTGACGGTGGAAGAGTGGTTTGACCGGGGTTGAAAATGAAATTAGGGATTTAAAAAAATCCTTTTATACCATTTATTTTAATATTTAACTCAATTAATTCTTGTTTATCGATCCAACTCCAATTCAAACCCAACGACTATTACCCCTAGCCAAATACCCCTATTCCGAACACAATGGGATATTTTTTGTAAGCCAATTTGACTGTTTCGATCAGTTTTTGTCAAAATTAAAATATAAATCAATATATATTGAATTTAAACGTACATTTCCATTTATCGGGGCCATATATTGACTCCAAAAATTACAGAAAAATAAATCTAGCTATGCTTTGACGATACGATCCTAACAAAACTAATTTCATTGAATTTGGAGACCATTTGAAAATAGCCATTTTTCAGTCGATTAAATTCAATCGAAATTTCAAAACACATTTAAATTGACTGCGCTCACATATTAATTCCAAAAATTATGAAATTTGAAACCTGACAATAATTTGACATTCCAGATCCAACAAAAGTGGCTTCATCAAAAATGGATGTCGTTTACAAAATGGCTATTTTAAGGGCAATATATATCATAAAATATATGTAAATTCCATAGCGACTATTTCAAATTTTAAACTCGGCATAACTTTCAATATATAATATGAAATTTGAATTTTTCACATTCGTTAGAAAGATATAATTAAACAGATTCAAATGTTTTTGGTTTTATTGAAATCTGATTTATTTTGAATCTTATACATTCAATTGAAATTTAAAATCGAATTTTCAAACTACCGTGCCATTTCGAGTTCGTTTTGTAATTAAAATTAATTTACATTTTTTAACTTCGATTTAAATAAATTTTTAGTCGTTATTATTTAAAATAAATTATTTTAAATATTCAAAACCTATTAAATTAGCCAAAATAAAAAATTTAAATTGGTTCAGAAATTCCAGGTTGTTATATAGAAAGAGCATAATATGGTAAGAATTAGGGTATCTGTTTTGCACACTAAAGGAACGAATATGGAAATCTGAGACCCTTGGGTAATTTGAGTGGGAAGTGTACAATATACATTGTATGGAAGAAAGGTGAATCCCATATGTTAATAATTTAGGTTAGTCATTTTGGAAGTGAAACCTTATAAATTGGAAAAAGGTTATAAAGAGAAAATTGGATTAGGAATATATATAGTTGAGAGAATTGACTTTGTAGGAGTGTTTAAGAAAGCCTAATTAAGTTGGAAACCCACTTGGTGTCTAACCCCATTATTAACTTTTGAGAACATGAAGTTGCAAAAGCTTTTGGAAAATGGTTTATGGTATTTTCATGTTTTGATCTTAAAAGTTACAGTTTTAAAAATATGTAAAGAACATATTGAGTTCTGAAGTAAAATGGGGTATATTTTGGAAATAGTGATTTCTTGTGAAAATTTTGTTTAAAATGGATTCTCTCATAAAAAGGCGCACATTATAAAGTATGTGTAGCTCGCTAGTTTTCGAGCTATATAGTATGAAAGGATTAAAAAACAAAACATAGAAAATGTTGAATTTTGATGTGGCATTCTTGTTGAAACTGGAATTTTCAGTAAAGAAAGTTTTGAAATTTCTATTCTTTTTACAATCGTTTTTGATAAATTGTTTTGACATAAAATTTTCTTGGGTGGACAAAATAAGTTGTAGAAATTAGGAATAGAGTAGATGCTTGCGCCTTGTAGTAAGTAACTAAACTGATCTCATAAGTGAGAACAATTGTAAACCTAATTGAGAAATAGTTGTCCTTATCTACTCCAGTTTTTGTGATTTGAAAAAAAATGTATTATATTTTTATAAAATGACATGTTTTATGGTTTGGCAAAAGTAAGTATTGGTGAGGAAAATAAGGTTTTGATACTTTTAACCTTTGGAAGAAAAGTGAAATGAAAATGCCAAACCGTATTTTAAAAAGCATAGAGTAGGTAAGGATTAGTGCCTAGGAAAGACGGGAAAAATTTTGAGGCTATAAAGTAGATAGCGAGAGTTATCTTGGAATAATGGTAAGTTCCCATAGAATGTGTAAGCATTGAGAAGCCTAGGGTGTTGCTTGAAAATGACTGTTGGTACACAGCTAGGACTAGCGGTGACTACTAGATAGTGAAGGGCAAGTAAGTGTTTAGATCTGGTTGCTAATTTTCCCGGTTAGGGGTAAGACCCGTTATTACATTTCTGTTGGGATCGTTCTATTATTTTGCTCCTATTGGTATTTAGGGTAACACCTAAACCTGTCGTTGATCCTATGGTTTGAAATTTTCTATCTAAGGGGGACATGGTCCTGAGGTTCTTGGCCCTTAGTAGTAGTCGTGTAGAGCGTTTGTTTTTCTGTTTTAGTTGAAGGACTAAAAGATTTATTTGAAACTATACTTAGATCAAAGGATTAAGTTAAATAAGCTAAGAAAAGAGTAATGGTACAACTAAAAAGGAAACAACAAATTTAGTAAAGAAACAAACATGACATTTAAAGAAAAAGGGAAAATTCAAAGAAATGGTGAATAAGAGTAATTTTTTTCCAAGATAAGTTGAAAAAGAAAATCTTTAATGAAGAAAGTTTTCTTATGTGGGTTGTGCTTGGATAGGAGAATAGGGAATCTTTATATAATAGTTACATAAAATCCAAGTACGGGTAGAAAAAGGTGACTAAAAGAAAAACGGAGGATGTGAAGCTTTCTGTTTTCCACCTTTTTGTAACATAAGAAATCGAATTTAGAAAATTAGATTTTCTGAAATTCAAAAAATAAAGTTTCTTAGTAGGGTTTTGGATGCAAAAATTGGATGGACTACGCTCTTACTCAGTAAGAGTGTGGGAAAATTTGGATGAAAAAGTATTTTGGTTTTCAAATATTGCATTCATATAAAAATTGCCAGTATATTTAGGATGTGTGCATCACGCTTTCAAAAAGATTTTCAATAAAAAATTGCATTCGTATAAGAGGTACCGCTTAGGCATTCATTTCATTCATGTGTTATTATGTTGAATTACACTTTGCACTAGTACACAAATGGCTGCAAAATTGGATGCATGCATGATGGTTGTGATTTATGCGAGGAATTACTTGACTTTACCCTTACTAAATTTCGGAGACGAAATTTCCTAAGGGTTGGAGAATGTAACACCTCGCATTTTTAATTAAGTAAAATAAAATAAAATTTGAAGAGCTTCCAAAATGGTCACGGGATTAGCGTCATTGCATCTGTGATTATTTTCTGGTCAATTTAGACCTATGGATTGTAGAAAACTGATTTCAGATGAAAGAGATATCTTTAAATGAAATATTGTAACAAACATGAAAAGAAGGTAAAAGAAAACGAACAATGACCACCATTCTTTTAAGCCTTATTAATATGTGGTCCAGTTGGTAAGAGCATGCGACTTTCAAGGAAGTGGTGCAAGTTCGATTCCCGCCAATGTCATTTTTTTGTTTTAGGGGAACGGCTAAAATATACATGTTCTAAGAAGAAAATAGGTATTTGTGCACATATAAGGGAATTGTACACATAAGGAAGTACAAAAATATATGTATACATGCATATGTAAATATAGGCATATATATGTGCAAATATAAATATAAGTAAATATATATATACACAAAAGAGAAGTTCTAAATATGGCTACAATCAAATAATTCTAGTAAGAATTAAATAACAGCACAATGCCATTTGAATTTTGAAAATGAAATAAAAGTTGTGCATATATATATATATATATATGTGTGTGTGTGTGTGTGTGTGTTAGACGTTTTGTATATATGAGGAGTTTATATGTAAATTAATCAAGAAAAGTAAAACAAGAAAGCGACAAACATTTAAAACTAAGAACGTTAACAAAATAGCTCTCTGGACCAAAAATGGGTCGACCCACACCTGGCTGGGTCGACCCAAGGGGGGCTAGGTCGACCCAGGGGGTATGTGGGTCGACCCACCCCTGATCTGGGAAGATTCATTTGGTGAATCTGGACTGTTTTCTAACCACGTTCATTGTTGACTCAGCGCTGCATGTACGATAAGATCTTGAACAACTATAAATAGACTAGTAGAGCCTAGCCTAAATCTCATATTTTATGAGAGGATGTCTAGACTATGTCATTCTTCCTCCTCCTCAAATCTCTTCAGAAAATAGAATAATTAGTATAATGAGATTCTGAATCAAGATCTAGAGGAAAAGAATGTATATCTGCAAATGGGTGTTCAAAATTCTATTCAAAGTAAGGTAAATTCTTGGATCTGGTCAATTTAAATTTCTCCTCTTTCTTCCCGTCTTCTTTTAGTTGAGAATTGTGGCTCCATGGTTATTTAGGTTCTAGATTCCGTTAGGGGAGCCATGGAATGCTATGACTAGACCAGATTCATGAATTGGAAAGCTATTAGGTGAGTGGATTTAAGTTATGTCTTTTTGATGATGGCATATTTATCGTTTGGCATTCCCTATTAATATGTATATTAAATCTTTTGAGATGATTAAACTGCTGAAATGTATAAACTTGTTAAAATATGTGAAAAGGATTACTGTTGTATATAGACCTATTTTAATAACTTGTCAATTGGACACGGAAAGTTAAGTTATAGAAAAATTTGGAATAATTGTAATGTTGTATAAGGCTTGTTTTCCAATAATCATCTTTCTGAGTTTGAATTTACTGTAAATGCTGTAATTAGGAAATTGCAATGAACATGAATAATTGTTTAAGAATATTATATGCCAAAAGATTGTATATAAGAATTACAGTAAAATTTGGAAGAATAAATATGCCTAACTTTACGGTAATTAGAAAACTATAACTGCACTTAGACACGAGGTTAAATTCAACTTGTGGTAGAAATCTACCCGGAACCGCCCGGCAAATCCAGCATCCACAAGTGGTTAATTTAATGTGAGGGGTCTAGTGCATAAATATACATGTGACAGTGCTAAGACATAAGGTTAAGTCCAATTTGTGGTAGAAGTCTTCCCGTAAGCGCCCGGAAAATCCAGCACCCACAAGTGGTCGGCTTAATATGAGAGGTCTAGTGCATAAACAAATATATATTGTGTTTGTGTGTTTGTGTGTGTGTGTGTATGTATAATAGGGTAGAGATAAATGGCATCGATTGTAATTAATGGAAATGAATGAAAGTTACAATAGTGGAATGAACGGGGAATGATAATAACCTATTATAATTAATTACATTAAAAAGAATGTTATATAATAGGTAGGCTTGTCCTAGGGACAAATAGAAATTATAACATAAGTTATAATAAATGAAAAAGAAACTGATTAGTAAACCTTAGTTAAGAGAACTAAGTTAATAAGTAAACAACAAGTTGTAGTGACAGTGTAAGATGAAATTATGTTTAAATAAGAAAGAATGAGGCAAACTTATGAATGAAATAAGTTGTATTTAATCATATATAATAAGTGACATGTTAACAGAAAGCATGTGGACTAAGATAAAATATACTTAATTATATATTAAGTGGAACATGTTATTGTAACTATGAAATCGGATAATGAATTACATAGTAATAATGTAAAGAGATTGTAGATTACAGATCTTGGATTACAATGTAAAGACTCGTTACTTCCCGGTAAGGAAAGAGCGGATACTTCGAGAACAACACACAAAAGAACGCAGACAGAAGAACATTTCATTGTTAATTACAACAATTCCATCAGAAAACAAGAATGTACAGAGTATGAATAAATATTACACACCAGAAAAATATCAGAGATTACAATACATTACATAGCAGCGGAAAATAATACAATACACAACTAGAAGTAATACGCGGATACAAAGCTTTCCGAGTATCGTTCCAGCTGTAAATCAGGATCCTGCGAATATAAATCTGCAAAACCAAAACTACTAGCTACCCGTGTCGAAATAAGGGCACCCAGAGTTTAGGTTAAAACAATAAACTCCAGGTCAGTCATGTGACTGGTGTGAGAACTAAAATAGTTATAAATCTTTATTTTAAAGTTAGGTAAATCTAGGGACCACGCCGTATAACACGGAACGGGTTTCCTCCTAAAAATACCAGTGCATAAAACAACAGCATAATGCTAAATAAAGAAATAATGAAGCTATTATAAGACCCAGGTCCCATCACACAATGCAACGCAAGCCGGAGGATAGGGTTTTTACCTTATAATAGCCAAAGAATGCTTGATACGTTTAAAACAGATTATTTTGATAGTACTATAGGTGTATAGTGTCAAAAACAATTTCAAATCATAAGTATCAATCATAGACGGCATAAGCGCCCTATCCCACTATGTTGCCATATATAGGATTACAACTAAAATCGAAACGTCACGTATTTGGAAATTGGATTTCCATCTATGAACCGAGGCCGCGGATCGTCCTCTACCGATTCGAGAAAATCTAGCCTACCATGTCTCAGGATCAGAATGCATCGACCCTTGGAGCGATAGGGCCGGTCCACCGATATGGATTAGAATGCCTGAACAATACGTCTCCCCGCCCTAGGGGGTGCAAATGAGCCAACGAATGACTCCGTTGGTCCCGTATCGACCGATATATCCGAAGCGCCTCGCAACAGCAACAACCACACAGGTAAATATAATATAAACGTCAGCCAGTTTAAGCACTGACACCACCTCTAGCTAGAAAGAGACGCATGTCCTCCTTGAGGTCCTCTCCCGTTTCTGGTTCATACCGGGGTGTGAGGTCCGCGAATTCACGTTATACACAATGCTACGCCACACAGGCGGTGCTTTGATCATCAACCACAAGACTTTGCTTTTCAACAGAAGCCCTGATCACTGCATCTTAGCATGCCACACAGGCAATTCACACCATGCAACTGATGGCTATCAATCACACAGAATAAATTCCAATGTCAGACACACCGTCCATTTGCAAGTCCGTTCTGGGTCTGAACGAAACCGGAGGAACCTTATTCCTCGCATATCCATCGATCTCCAAGTACGTCTGGACGATCACCAACTGATTCCCTCCTCTTGGGTGTACATCCCAATCAAGATCATCAGTAATCACCCAAACGACGTAAAGACCTCCGGTCTTCGACCATCGTCTTCATCTTCGACTTATCGTCATATCAGTTATTCAGAATGGGATAAACCTGGTCTTTCCGAATAACTCGCGTATATAATAAACAAGTGTTACACAAACACAACATATGCCTCATTCCAATTCATCAGTCGCTAACAGTAAATTAGTAAGAGAACAATTCCCCAAATATTAACCCCGAAGGCCGAAACCAACATCAGATCAATACACAGGAAACCATTCTTCTTAACTAACCTACAGTTAGTTTCTAAATTTCACATTCTTAGGGAAAGGTTCCCATTAATTTTATCAAAGATAAATTCTTTAAATTTATTCTTTAATCTTCCTTTGAATATCGATTCAACTAGTCGGGATTAACGAACCTTACCGAAGTAAACATTTGTTTTAATTCCCCAATCCCAACCTATTCATCCCATGAAGTAAAACTGGTCATACTTCATATCTAACACCACGGTGTTATCGGTAAATTCGATTACCATTTCACGTTTAAATCTAATTAAAGATTTAACTATCGCCTGGAGCAAAACTGGTGATACTCCATTCTCGATCTTTTCAATCTAATTGAAGATTCATTAAAACTCCACTTAGTTTTAATCTTTGACTAGGTTAAAGAATCAGTGTCATTTAAAACACGGTTCGCTATAAACCCCAAAATCACATCACATTTCAATCAGTCCCTAACCGTAAATTAGCAAGTGAGCAATTCCCTAAGTATTAACCCCAAAGGCCGAAACCAACATCAGATCAACACCCAAGAAACCATTCAACTTAACTAATCTCCAGTTAGTTCCTGATTTTCTTAACTCCTTGGGTCTAAGAACAGTATTATTGAAGATACCGTTCACGACAACCCAAAATCACATTCCATTAATTATCGGGTTAATGAACAAGTGTTATTTAAAACACTGTTCACGATAAAACCAAAAATCAATACCAATTCAATTCCAACTAAATGCCATTTAATTGGTACACTTCATTACATCTAATTAAAAAGATTTAATCTTTTTGTCAATTGGGTTTAAGGACAGTGTTAATGAAGACACCATTCACGAAAAACCCAAATCACATTTGATATTAAATACAAGGCTTTGAATAGAAAATATATTGGCTTATATTCAATATCAAATTCTACGACCAACAAATATCGTATTGGAAATAACGATATAAATATATCTTTCAAATTCCCATAACAATATCTGTATAATCACGAAATCCAACATCGAACTATTCCGAAGATGATTTCGATTCAAATCCATTCCAATTCAATTATTGGAAATTCTGGTTACTTTTAAAACCCTTTTCAAATTCAATTTATTCATTTAAAAATAAATAGAATTATAATTCTAGTTCAAAACTAGTTCATTTCGATAAAAATCTATTTTTACCTTTTCAAATATGGAGTTTTTCATCCCAATTCTTCCCAAATCATTTCTTATGATTTTACACAAATTATTACTATTTTTAATAATTTTATCAAGGCCCATACAGTCGATTTCCATCAACGGCCATCGAACTGCACTTACAGCGACCTTTTCCAAATTTGATTTGGACATAATTCCAAATCTAACCGTTAGATTTCAAATCTTTAATATTCATTAGAAAGCTCTTTTCGATACGAACCCAACGGTTACGGTTTTAGGAGAATCCGACGGTCGGATCTCCCGTAATATCCATTCGAAGTCAATAGTCGAAATTCGCGTACTGCGGCGACGCGGCGCGTTCTATTTAGGCCATTATATTATATATATAATATATACTTCGTCGATTTCCCTTCGAAACGAATTTTATAAATCGTTTTAAATTCGTTTTCAAAACGATTTCCAACTTCATTTCAAATTATAATCAAAATTGAATTTTTTTATATATAAATTCATTTCAAATTGATTTCAATTCAAATCGATTTTAAATTCAATTTCAGTTTGTTTTCAATTCAATTCAATTTCAATTCGAAATCATTTTCTAAAATACTCGATTATTGAAATCACTTTTAAATATTCATTAAAAACAAATATAATCGATATAAATATCGTTCACGTCAAAATGACGTCAGTCTAATCAACATGGCTTCATATATTCTATTTTCAAATATTCTATTTCAAATATATTTTTTTCAAATATTTCTATTCAAATATTTCTTTTTCAAAGCTGGAATGAGGCCCAATCAATTACCATATAATGTTAATTATATGGATTTTCTACAACACACGTATACAATAACGACGATGAATAATCAACCATCGTCCAAAGTGCATTCTACACTGTATTAGCATCAAATATAAATATTTAACGCTTATGACAGTCCGTCAATCAATTGATCGACATACAACTAATTATTGGGACTAGTGGATGCCATATATCATCCCAACACCAGTGTGGGGTTTTCAAACCATCAAACACAGATTTTATTTGTGTAGTTGGGCGATGTGTAAAATTTATCATCCCAATCAATATCAGTCAAATGTGTGTATATAAACAAATCGTTCGATTTGTTTATATTAATCTATTTCATTTCATATACACGTTAAAAATTCTATTTTTAACTATAAAATATTTTTAACTATATAAATATTTTATTTCATTTCACATCACATCACACAATCAACTACACATCAAAATCAAACAAACAAGCATACAAGCCGTCCATGGTCTGTAGACGACGGGTGTCGGGTGCTACTATATAGGTGTGTTGTAGAAAAATTAAATTAATCAAACAAACAAGCATACAAGCCGTCCAGTCTGCATCCTAGTATATATTTTAACTAGAAAAATTAAATTAAAGGTGAGGAGTCTCACCGACTAGCTAATCCAAACGCCACGACTCTTCTTTGAAGGAAATCTTCGCCTTGTTCGCCTTTTGTCAATTTCGTTGCCCGTAGCCACTACATATATAAAAATCACATTTTTATATTGTTGTTATGTATATAAAAATCACATTTTTATAATCATGCTATATGGATAAAAATTCTATTTTTATACCGCTACTATATAGGTAAGAATTCTATTTTTACTACGGTGTTCATATCAATAAAGATTATATTTTTATTCCACTACTACTTATAAAAATCATATTTTTATTATCGCCACTATATAAAAATCATATTTTTATTCTTTCTATATTATAAAAATTATATTTTTATCCATTAAAATAATAAAGTTTTCGCCTTTTCAAGAATCAAAGCTTTCGCCTTAAAAAATCAAAGCTTTCGCCTTTAAAAATCAAAGCTTTCCTATGCTAAATTACATTCAACCAAAAACTAAATTTTTTTCTTCCTATGTAAATTATCTTTAACCTTCAGTTTCACATATATAAATTCATCTTTAAAATTCAGTTTCACCTATATAAATTCCACTTTAAAATTCAGTTTTAAAATCAAACAAATTTCAGTTCTTTATGCTATAAAAAAAATCAGTAAATAAATTAAAAGACTTACGGATTTTAGAAGAGGAAGGGGCTGTTTCTGGTGCGAAGTCGATCGACGGAGGGATTTCAGAGCTCGACGGTGGTGGTGGGCCCTCCAGCAGGCGGCGAAGGTGGAGCATTGGCTTCAGGGGGGACGGATTTTGGGCGCGTGTTCGGTACGGTGGTCAGCAGGTTTTGGGTTGCGTTGGGTTCTAGAAGGATGGAGGAAAGGAGAAGGTGACGTGGAGGAGGAGGGAGAGGGTGAGGAGATAGGGGCGGCGCGCCACCTGGGGGGCGCGATGGAGTGGCGGCAGTCCTCCCCGCCTACGTCGCCTGCTTTCTCCCTTTTTTTTATTTCAACGAGTGAATTTTGATTTGGGGGAGAAGAGTTACAGGGGGAAGGGTTATTGACAGATTTAATATTATTTTAATTAATTAATTTCAAAAAGCAACTTTTTATTTCGACTTCGAAATGAGACCCACCGCCTGTCGTTCATAGCTAATTACCCCCATTCTGAACACAATGGAGTATGTATCGTAAGCTGATTCGAACGTTTCGATCAGTTTTCATCAAAATCCAAATATAACTCTACATATAGAATTTGAACGCGCATTTCAATTTACCGGAGCCACATACTAACTCTATAAACTCCAGAAAAATATTTTCTAGCTTCGTATTGACGATACGGTCCTAACAAAACTAGTTTCGTCAAATTCTGAGACCGTTTGAAAAATGGCCATTTTCTAGTCGATTAAATTCAACTGAAACTGGTCAAACGCATTTTCCTTTGCCACGCTCACATATTGATTCGGAAAAAAATATGAAATTTGAAACCAAGCAATAATTTGACATCGCGGATCCAACAAAAGTGGATTCGTCAAAAACCGAGGTCATTTGCAAAATTTCCAATTTTAAGGGCTAGAATTCCATAGCAACTATTCTGAATTTTCAACTGGACGTAACTTTTGATTCTCGCTATGAAATTTTGATTTTTCGGATTCGTTGGAAAGATATTCTCAATTAGATTCTATTGTTTTTGGTTTCGCTAAAATCCGGTTTATTTTGAAGCCTTCACATTCATTTGAACTTTGAAATCGAATTATCGAACTACCGCGCCATTTTCAATTCCTTTTATAATTATAAATAATTATTTATATTCTAACGGCTATTCGAATAAAAATATACGTTCGAATTCTATTCAAAATAAATTTCTCGTTGTTATTATTTAAAATAATTCATTTTAAATAATCAAAATTCGCTAAAATTTCCAAAATAAAAATTTTAAATTGGCTCGGATTTCCGGGTTATTACAATCTCCCCCACTTAAAACTTTTCGTCCCCGAAAAGGAACGAAGCCGAAAGTTGTTTCACAAATCAACTCAACTTCCAGTATTTTCTTTACGGCTTAAGTTCTTCAACTTTTCAGCTTCTAAGAACTTTTCAAATTTTTCAAAAATTTGGCTAACACCCTAAATTTTCGAAAAATTTCGCCATAACCTCCCCTGCACCGGGGACTTCGGGATATTTCATATAGCGTCCCATGGCCTTCTTCAATCCAAAAGAAAAAGAAAAAGCCAAGCGGCTAGCCAATCGGCTCATAAAATCATCATCACCCAAACAAAACAGTAAATTACCGTAAACATGTACCTATTTGTCAGACAAACAATTTTATTCTTCTGCTCTAGCCTCCTTGCTATGACCTGTTCAATGTAAGTACACGTATATGCATGCAAATGTGATCATTTTCAATACAACTTACTATTTGGTTCAAATTGGCTATATGGTTCAAATTCATGAATCAAACAACACAATCAGCAATCAATTAGTTGATTAGATTTTCAAATTCATAACTTTGATATATAGTCAAAAATCACATCTTTGATGCCAAATCACAACAGTAGGCCTTATCTGGTTTCGGTTCTCACACCAGTCTAATGGAAATATATAGAAACCTCACTTTCGTCGCTCGAATATAAATACTGGCGATGGTGCCCCGTCACCAGAATTATCCCCGGGCACTAGAGTGCGATTCTATAATTATCCAATACATTGAAACTTCGAATACACGTTTGCAAGATGTATATGCAAAATCTTTATATATCAGATTGTCCAAATCAATTTAAAATATAATCAATTACGAATTAAAATGATTTAAATTTCAAAACAACAATTGTTTTCATTTTAAAACATATACTCTTCACACTCATTCTAGGATACTACTGATCCTATCTCTAACGAGTCATTCCCGTTGGATATTACTAATCCAATTTCTGATGAATTCTTTCGTATGGTTCTAATGTGTCTTGTTCTCTGAGCTTTGTAAACCAAAGCTCTGATACCATCTGTAAAGACCCGTTACTTCCCCGGTAAGGAAAGAGCGGATACTTCGAGAACAACACACAAAAGAACGCAGACAGAAGAACATTTCATTGTTAATTACAACAATTCCATCAGAAAACAAGAATAACAGAGTATGAATAAATATTACACACCAGAAAAATATCAGAGATTACAATACATTACATAGCAGCGGAAAATAATACAATACACAACTAGTAGTAATACGCGGATACAAAGCTTTCCGAATATCGTTCCAGCTATAAATCAGGATCCTGCGAATATAAATCTGCAAAACCAAAACTACTAGTTGCCCGTGTCGGAATAAGGGCACCTAGAGTTTAGGTTAAAACAATAAACTCCAGGTCAGTCATGTGACTGGTGTGAGAACTAAAACAGTTATAAATCTTTATCTTAAAGTTAGGTAAATCAAGGGACTACGCTGTATAACACGGAACGGGTTTCCTCCCAAGAATACCAGTGCATAAAACAACAGCGTAATGCTAAACAAACAAATAATGAAGCTATTATAAGACCCAGGTCCCATCACACAATGCAACGCAAGCCGGAGGATAGGGTTTTTACCTTATAATAGCCAAAGAATGCTTGATAAGTTTAAAACAGATTATTTTGATAGTACTATAGGTGTATAGTGTCAAAAACAATTTCAAATCATAAGTTTCAATCATAGACGGCATAAGCGCCCCATCCCACTATATCGCCATATATAGGATTACAAATAAAATCGAAACTTCATGTATTTGGAAATTGGATTTCCATCTATGAAACGAGGCCACAGATTGTCCTCTACCGATTCGAGACAATCTAGCCAACCATGTCTCAGGATCAGAACGCATCGACCCTTGGAGCTACAGGGCCAGTCCACCGATGTGAATTAAAATGCCTAAACAATACGTCTCCCCGCCCTATGGGGCGTAAATGAGCCAACGAATGACTCCATCAGTCCCGTATCGACCGATATATCCGAGGTACCTCGCAACAGCAATATCCACACAGGTGAATATAATATAAATGTCAGCCAGTTCAAGCACTGACACCACCTCTAGCTAGAAAGAGACGCATGTCCTCCCTGAGGTCCTATCCCGTTTCTGGTTCATACCGGGTGTGAGGTTCGCGAATTCACGTTATACACAAAGCTACGCCACATAGGCGGTGCTTTGATCATCAACCACAAGACTTTGCTTTTCAACAGAAGCCCTAATCACTGCATCTTAGCATGCCACATAGGCAGTTCACACCATATAACTGATGGCTATCAATCACATAGAATAAATTCCAATATCAGACACACCGTCCATTTGCAAGTCCGTTCTGGGTCTGAACGAAACCGGAGGAACCTTATTCCTCGCATATCCATCGATCTCCAAGTACGTCTGGACGATCACCAACTAATTCCCTCCTCTTGGGTGTACATCCCAATCAAGATCATCAGTAATCACCCAAACGACGTGAAGACCTCCGGTCTTCGACCATCGTCTTCATCTTCGACTTATCGTCGTATCAGTTATTCAGAATGGGATAAACCCGGTCTTTCCGAATAACTAGCGTATATAATAAACAAGTGTTACACAAACATAACATACTCCTCATTCCAATTCATCAGTCACTTACCGTAAATTAGTAAAAGAACAATTCCCCAAATATTAACCCCGAAGGCCGAAACCAACATCGGATCAATACACAGGAAACCATTCTTCTTAACTAACCTACAGTTAGTTTCTAAATTTAAAATTCTTAGGGAAAGGTTACCATTAATTTTATCAAAGATAAATTCTTTAAATTTATTCTTTAATCTTCCTTTGAATATCGATTCAGCTAGTCGGGATTAACAAACCTTACCGAAGTAATCATTTGTTTTAATTCCCCAATCCCAACCTATTCATCCCATGAAGTAAAACTGGTCATACTTCATATCTAACACCACGGTGTTATCGGTAAATTCAATTACCATTTCACGTTTAAATCTAATTAAAGATTTAACTATCGCCTGGAGCAAAACTAGTGATACTCCATTCTCGATCTTTTCAATCTAATTAAAGATTCATTAAAACTCCACTTAGTTTTAATCTTTGACTGGGTTAAAGAATCAGTGTCATTTAAAACATGGTTCACGATAAACCCCAAAATCACATCACATTTCAATAAGTCCCTAACCGTAAATTAGCAAGTGAGCAATTCCCTAAGTATTAACACCGAAGGCCGAAACAAACATCAGATCAATACCCAAGAAACCATTCAACTTATCTAATCTCCAGTTAGTTCCTGATTTTCTTAACTCCTTGGGTCTAAGAACAGTATTATTGAAGATACCGTTCACGACAACCCAAAATCACATTCCATTAATTATCGGGTTAAATAACAAGTGTTATTTAAAACACTGTTCACGATAAACCTAAAAATCAATACCAATTCAATTCCAATTAAATGCCATTTAATTGGTACACTTCATTAAATCTAATTAAAAAGATTTAATATTTTTCTCAATTGGGTTTAATGACAATGTTAATGAAGACACCATTCACGACAAACCCAAATCACATTTGATATTAAATACAAGGCTTTGAATAGAAAATATATCAGCTTATATTCAATATCAAATTCTACGACCAAAAAATATCGTATTGGAAATAACGATATAAATATATCTTTCAAATTCCTATAACAATATCTGTATAATCACGAAATCCAACATCGAACTATTCCGAAGATGATTTCGATTCAAATCCATTCCAATTCAATTATTGGAAATTCTGGTTACTTTTAAAACCCTTTTCAAATTCAATTTATTTATTTAAAAATAAATAGAATTATAATTCTAGTTCATTTCGATAAAAAATCAATTTTTACCTTTTCAAATATGGAGTTTTTCTTCCCAATTCTTCCCAAATCATTTCTTATGATTTTACACAAATTATTACTATTTTTAATAATTTTATCAAGGCCCGTACAGTCGATTTCCATCAACGGCCTTCGAACTGCACTTACAGCGACCTTTTCCAAATTTGATTTGGATATAATTCCAAATCTAACCGTTAGATTTCAATTCTCTAATATTCATTAGAAAGCTCTTTTCGATATGAACCCAACGGTTCCGGTTTTAGGAGAATCCGACGGTCGGATCTCCCGTAATATTCATTCGAAGTCAATAGTCGAAATTCGCGAACTGTCGCGGCGCGTTCTATTCAGGCCATTATATTATATATATAATATATACTTCGTCGATTTCCTTTCGAAATGAATTTTATAATTCGTTTTAAATTCGTTTTCAAAATGATTTCCAACTTCATTTCAAATTCAAATCAAAATTGAATTTTTTTTTCTTATAAATTCGTTTTAAATTCATTTCAAATCTATTTCAATTCAAATCGATTTTAAATTCAATTTCAGTTTGTTTTCAATTCAATTCAATTCAATTTCAATTCGAATTCATTTTCTAAAATATTCGATTATTGAAATCTCTTTTAAATATTCATTATAAACAAATAAAATCGATATAAATATCGTTCACGTCAAAATTGCGTCAATCTAATCAACACAGCTTCATATATTCTATTTTCAAATATTCTATTTCAAATATTTCTTTTTCAAATATTTCTATTCAAATATTTCTTTTTCAAAACTGGAATGAGGCCCAATCAATTACCATATAACGTAAATTATATGGATTTTCTACAACACACGTATACAATAACGACGATGAATAATCAACCATCATCCAAAGTGAATTCTATACTGTATAAGCATCAAATATAAATATTTAACGCTTATGACAGTTTGTCAATCAATCGATCGACATACAACTAATTATTGGGACTAGTGGATGCCATATATCATCCCAACACCCGTGTGGGGTTTTCAAACCATCAAACACAGATTTTATTTGTGTAGTTGGGCGATGTGTAAAATTTATCATCCCAATCAATATCAGTCAAATGTGTGTATAGAAACAAATCGTTCGATTTGTTTATATTAATCTATTTCATTTCATATACACGTTAAAAATTCTATTTTTAACTATAAAATATTTTTAACTATATAAATGTTTTATTTCATTTCACATCACATCACACAATCAACTACACATCAAAATCAAACAAACAAGCATACAAGCCGTCCATGGTCTGTGGACGACGGGTGTCGGGTGCTACTAAACACCGTCTGCATCCTAGTATATATTTTAACTAGAAAAATTAAATTAAAGGTGAGGAGTTCTCACCGACTAGCTAATCCAAACGCCACGACTCTTCTTTGAAGGAAATCTTCGCCGTTCGCCTTTTGTCAATTTCGTTGCCCGTAGCCACTACGTATATAAAAATCACATTTTTACATTGTTGCTATGTATATAAAAATCACATTTTTATAATCACGCTATATGGATAAAAATTCTATTTTTATACCGCTACTATATAGATAAGAATTCTATTTTTACTACGGTGTTCATATCGATAAAGATTATATTTTTATTCAACTACTACTTATAAAAAACATATTTTTATTATCACCACTAGATAAAAATCATATTTTTATTCTTTCTATATTATATAAATTATATTTTTATCCTTTACAAATAATAAAGTTTTCGCCTTTTCATGAATCAAAGCTTTCGCCTTTAAAAATCAAAGCTTTCGCCTTTAAAAATCAAAGCTTTTCTATGCTAAATTACATTCAAACAAAAACTAAATTTTTTTCTTCCTATGTAAATTATCTTTAACCTTCAGTTTCACATATATAAATTCATCTTTAAAATTCAGTTTCACCTATATAAATTCCTCTTTAAAATTTAGTTTTAAAATCAAACAAATTTCAGTTCTTTATGCTATAAAAAAAATCAGTAAATAAATTAAAAGACTTACGGATTTTAGAAGAGGGAGGGGCTGTTTCTGGAGCGAAGTCGATCGGCGGAGGGGTTTCTGAGCTCGGCGGTGGTGGTGGGCCCTCCATCAAGCGGCGGAGGTGGAGCATCGGCTTCAGGGGGGACGGATTTTGGGCGTGGGGTTCGGTACGGTGGTCAGCGGTTTTTGGGTTGCGTTGGGTTCTAGAAGGAGGGAGGAAAGGAGAAGGTGACGTGGAGGAGGAGGGAGAGGGTGAGGAGATAGGGGCGGTGCGCCACCTGGGGGGAGGGGGCGCGATGGAGGGGCGGCGGTCCTCCCCGCCTCTGTCGCCTGCTTTCTCCCTTTTTTTTATTTCAACGAGTGAATTTTGATTTGGGGGAGAAGAGTTACCGGGGGGGTTATTGAAAGATTTTATATTATTTTAGATAATTAATTTCAAAAAGCAACTTTTTATTTCGACTTCGAAACGAGACCCACCGCTTGTCGTTCATAGCTAATTACCCACATTCCGAACACAATGGGATGTGTATCGTAAGCTGATTCGAACGTTTCGATCAGTTTTCGTCAAAATCCAAATATAACTCTATATATTGAATTTGAACGCGCAGTTCAATTTACCGGAGCCACATACCAACTCTATAAATTCCAGAAAAATATTTTCTAGCTTCGTATTGACGATACGGTCCTAACAAAACTAGTTTCGTCAAATTCCGAGACCGTTTGAAAAATGGTCATATTCCAGTCGATTAAATTCAACTAAAACTGGTCAAACGCGTTTTCCTTTGCCACGCTCACATATTGATTCAGAAAAAAAAAATATGAAATTTGAAACCAAGCAATAATTTGACATCGCGGATCCAACAAAAGTGGTTTCGTCGAAAATCGCGGTCATTTGCAAAATTTCCATTTTTAAGGGCCAGAATTCCATAGCGACTATTCTGAATTTTCAACTGGACGTAACTTTTGATTCTCGCTATGAAATTTTGATTTTTTGGATTCGCTGGAAAGATATTCTCAATTAGATTCTATTGTTTTTAATTTCGATAAAATCCGGTTTATTTTGAATCCTGCACATTCATTTGAACTTTGAAATCGAATTATCGAACTACCGCGCCATTTTCAATTCCTTTTATAATTATAAATAATAATTTATATTCTAACGGCGATTCGAATAAATATATACGTTCGAATTCTATTCAAAATAAATTTCTCATCGTTATTATTTAAAATAATTCATTTTAAATAATCAAAATTCGCTAAAATTGCCAAAATAAAAATTTTAAATTGGCTCGGATTTCCGGGTTATTACATACAATCTAGGAAATAACATGTTATGGGCTTATTAATAAATGGATTAAGTCACAAAACTGGAATTAATAAGCAAGAGGGGTCCATTCCTTAGAGATTTAAGGGGATCGGAGTGAATTTGGTAAATTAAATAAGAAATTAATATAATTGGAAATAACCAATTTAATTTGAAATCAGATGAGGTAGAGCAAGCGCATACTTAAACATTTATACATAGGGTCTAATAATATGTTAACGTGATGCACTTGAGTCAGTCCGCACATCTGAAGGTGAAGAACGCAACGGGGTAGATCATCTGGGTGTCTAGAGACACGGGAGGAGCACGTCCACTTGATTACTCGGCTTGACTTACGGCTAGATTTCTTGGTAGGACTGGAAGGAAGCACGCGACTTTCAAGGGATGTGGAGGGTACCCCTGGTAGTCCTTTGTGTGGTGACAATGCTTAGGTTGTGCTCGCAGGGGTTGGGTCTGCGCGTTACTACCCGGTGAATATCCCTTGACTGCAAACGTTGCTTTGCAGTTATAAGGCTGCGACAAGATGACACTAGGGTGATTCGGTGATCGCCTCGGCAGGAGGCTGGGTCAGGACCAACACAGGATAGTAGACCGTTCGGTACCCGTCATCGATAGTCAGTGGGATGCGAATAGACTAGAGCTAAAACCAAGATGCCATCAACCTTTCATTATCGAGGCACGGTAGTTGAGGGACACGCCAATTGAATGTTTTGATTGTTTGTTTGGGGTACGTCACTTAGCTCTTATAGTCTTTACTAGTTGAGGGAGGGGTCGGGTGGTACCATATCCACTGAAAATGCAGACCATGGCATCTGTGTATACAGATATCTAAAAAAGCCCCCGATCGAGTTCTGTGTTTCTGACCCAACCCTGTTACGAAACTCGGTGCATAGTAGATAATACGTGCGGATACATGCATATCGTTTCCGAATGGTGTATCATCGAGGTTGAGGCATCGAGTACGATTAACAATATGTACGTGAGAAAGTCTAGATACATGCATGTGTGCTCCGGGTGGTGTATCGTAGACTCTAGAGCATTACTCTGTCATGGAATCTGATTTAATGGTTCGAAGGTGGCAGTCCATACGCTTAAATAGCATGGCAATGACAGCTCTATGCAGAACATAGAGTTGTTATATAGAGATCCGTACGTTGCTTCGGCGAAGGATGAGTGACTACGTATATTTCTATGGCATTACGGTGGAGACCGTGCAAGTGGGGTACCATAGGGCGTACCTTAATATTGGGGTTAGCTACATAGATAATGTATTAGGTTAATCTACTGGGGAGTAGATGGGTACGACGTGTGTGTAAGCCTTGAATGCTGTTAACCCAAGTAACTTAATAAATAAGAAAATGTAACTGAATGGTATATGTAGGGTTATCCAAAATGTGTAGTTTAAATCCAGTCACCAGAACTTGTTTTTTGACCCCCTCCTCATAACATACTCGCGGGTTAGATTTGTGGCAAAGATATGATTGCTTTGGATACCGTTAAGCAGTATTATAATCTGGGTAATGCTATAATTTGACTATATTATATTTTATTCCATTCCGCTGTGAGATGTTTTCTGTGCTCTGACATGTTTATTATCTTTGTCTTTCCTGTAGGATACCATACAAACCAATATGGGTTTCGATAGACTAGAATTTTAAAAAAATATTCAGTTTGTTGGAATTCGAGTTGTTATAGCCACCGCCCCTATCTGCTCCGCGTTGCCACAGCCACTTTTTCTTTCTTGTACTAGGTATCACAAAATAGTTTTTGTTCACTTTATTATTTCGTGTTATCTATTAATTCAACGTTTTACCCGATTTAATTCAATGTTATATCAGATTTTATATGAAACCATTAAGAGATCTTTGTTACTATGAAATATATTTTTTTTCTTATATTTTATTACATCCAAAACACAGTACATATCATGGGCCTCATTAGAAAGCAGCATTTACATTTGTTGTTGAATTTTGGATATAAATTATATTTTGCAAATAATGTCATACAAGTAAGCTTAAATAAAATGATTATGTTTGTCATGCACACTTTCCTTATAGTTTTGAAGAAACATTGGCTATTTCCTATTTCAAGTGGCATATACTGGTATTTAATTCAAATAAAATATGTATGGTATTGAGCCCTAAATTATTGTAAGGACTGGCTCGAGCTTTAATGGTAGATTTATCATGTTTCTTTTAGTTTATTTGACGACATAACACTTACTTTTTCTTCCTTGAAGTCTAGAATGTAAAATGAAATTTATTTACGTTTTTCCCCAACCACTGGTCGATATGGATGCAATGCAGCAAATACAATATTTGCATCTTGGATGGCTTTTGGAAACATTTTAGGTTACTCTTCCAGCTCAATTGGACAATCGCAAAAGTATGTTTCCTGCCAAAGTTTAGGTTAAATTTAAATTTTGTCTAAATGTACATTATGCAATATGCATATTTAAGTTTTCTATTATGACCTGTGATCCCTTGTTTGATTGATGGGCAATTGGTTTCCTTTCCTTAATACAAGAGCCCGCTGCGATGCTTGCGCAAATTTAAAGGGTGCGTTTTTAGTTGTTGTGGTAAGTTATTCCTTTTTATCTATATATCTGAAATATCAGTATGTCTGATATGTATCAATGAATAATCATACATACAAAATATCATTTTCCAAGCAGTTGTTCCTCCTTGTATGCATGACAGTGACCATTATAATAGCAAAAGAAATTTCTTTATCTTAGTTAACAAAAAAGAGGGAAGTAATACCAAAAATAGGATTCCTTGATATTTTCATAAGCATTAAAAACTTGCCTTCATGAATGCGCTCCATGCTTCTTATTATCGCTATCGCCTGGGTATGTACATAATTTTAGATGATGCATTATTTTCTGCAATGGGGTTTATGCATTTATGTATTTTCTGCAACTTGAATACTAGATTGAAGAAGAAGCTTGAGAAACAATTACCAGGTAAGTGTATATTTAATCATTGTATCCTGTATGGTCTATATAGTTGCGTTTGATGCAAAAGTTATTAGATATAAGAAATGCGTTAAAACAATTGAAAGCCTGCAACTTTGAATGCATGTACATGTCAACATTCTAAGTACCTAAAGTATAAACTCAAGTCCACTCATACTGTTTCGTTAATGATATGGGTTATAAAGAAGAAATTGAGTTAAAACATGCAAGAATAAATGTTTTAGGTCATAGACAAAATTTTAACTCTCAATTGAAGTAGATATAAACAAGTGTCTATGAACGCCCATACTAAAGAAATAGTGAGGGAATAAAGTGAACTGCTATCACCAGCAGTTAGCTTATGTCCGTGTATTCAAGTTGGAATTATTGAAGATGAAAAAAAGGGAATTGGAAGTAATTCAAAATAATAGAAATTGGAAGTTTGTACTAAAATTATTTCATTTTCAAGTATCTTTTAACCGTTCATCATAAGACATTGGTTATGTAAGGTCTCATGTATATCATGAATAAATGGAATGTCATTTCATTTTATTTGGAATTCTTTATAATCTGTTCATTACTGGGTATATTGATTTGTAAGTGTCTTTTCCTCCACTGTGTAAACAATTGAAATGTATTCAGATAATGTTTAGTATGGCCTCCTCAAAAGAACAGATGGTCATGGTACGATATTTTTGCAAATAATTTAGTTTTGTTAATATATTTATTCCTATATATCCATGTAATCTATCTGATTAATAAAATTAGATATGCATGTAGGAAGAGTTGGTCATGGATCTCGCTCATAAAATTGAAATTAACTTCCTTAATAAACCTTTGACTTGAGTATCTTTTGTGTTATTTCATTCATTAGATTAGACATAAAACAATCAGTTTTTTAGAAAAATTGAAAACTTCAATTAGCCTATGCATAGTTATTTTAGTTATTTATTTTATAAGATTTTTTCCTATTTATCTTAGTTAAAATCGATATGACAAATTTATTATATCATATAATAAGTTTATAATGTTACGTTAGTATTCCCGTTTTGGACTTTATAACTACGATACATTTAAATCATATGTTTTATCACCTCATCTGCATGTTTGATAAATTCAGCCACCTATGTTATTCCTTTTTTATTCATTTATTTGCATATATGATGTATTTTTTCATAGTCATGTTTACCTATGAATGAGTTTTAAATTTCAATTTTTTATTGGCTTCACAATTCAATACTAAATAAGCACACATAGATTATGCACATTGCACTATAATTTCAGTGTTTCCCACATGAATGGAAAGTCATAAAAGTTTATTTAATAGGTTGCTAAGGACTGAACTGGATAATTTGATCATAAGATCATTTGGTTGAGTGTACATGATTATACGGAAAAGTTTCTTAAGAGAGCTATATTACTCGAATTAAACTCAAAACCTAAATATGGTATACGTGCTTGCTAAGCACATAGGTGATTTTTTCTGTATTTTAATATGATGAAATAAGTAAGTATTGATTGTGTTTAGTGTTTATGGAATTAATTATTTGCTTACTCTTTAGTTCAGTTGTATTTATATTCCTACATGATGAAATTACCGTTTTTTGTTAACCAATATAATTTAATTATTTTGTTCCATGCAAACTTTGTCTTAATATGAAAGTTGTTATTTATATTTAGCGGGAGACATTGATGTGCATGATGGTGTCAAGAGATTGCGTGTTATCCCAAATGCAAAGTTGGCGTAATTGATTTGACGCTTATGAAAAAAGAAATTATTTATAGCAAAGCATTATATATATGTTTTACTGAGTCGAAACTAAAGAAACAGCGAAACGAAGCCTTTTGGCTTAATTTAGCTAAGCCTTAAGGCTCATTATTGCTGATCCTTAAGGCTCAGTAGAACTGAACCTTAAGGATCATCTTTGCTGAGCCTTAAGGCTCAACTTTGAGCTTTGATGAGCTGATCGGCTCAGGTTTACTAAGCCAATGGCTCGGTAAACTGAGCCTTTCGGCTCAGTTAAGTTGAGCCATTCGGCTCAGTAATGCTGGGCCATTCTACAAATTCTTTCGAGTACTCGTTGGTTTGTTTAGCAAATTGTTCCACCTTCCATATGTTTCGAGCTTATTGGCTTGTTTATTTATGCTTATTTATCCTTTATTTAGTGCTTGTTTATTTGTGTTTGTTTATTCGTCGTGTGCTAATTGGATTGAACAATTTATGCGCAGATATATAGAGACAATACATAGGTTTGGTGTTTTGGATGATAGAGAGAAATTTATGGAGAAAGTAGAAAAGCTAGGAAGTAAAAATAAAGAAATGAGTGTCACGATTAACAAACTACAAGAAGATTTAGGTTCCATGCAGGAGGAGATGAGTTCTGTGCAAGAGTTTATACGAGGGTTGAGGCGGGAGCAAGAATCAGAGATATGACATGCTTTATGAGTTATTCTTATTTTGGCAGTGGATTTGGTGTTCTATTTGTATAAGGTACATTATATGATGTTTGAATTAGACGAAACAACCATGTTTGTGTTATATAGCAATTTTATTTTGTTATTTGTTGGACGTGATTTGCTTCAAAAACATTTGTCGCAAGTTTATGGTAATTCGATCATAATATTTTTTTTACATCAATGTTTCTATTGGTGTATATTGTTACTATTTTGGTGTTCGATTTTATCAAATTTTGTTATGAAATGTGTGGTAGATGACGATAAATATAAAAGAAACATATCGAATTTTGGTGTGCAGTGGCGTAGGGAACGGGTAAGAAAAATACATTTTTTGCATTTTAAACAGAAGTAGGCTAGGCGTAGGGAATGTGTATGAGGTTAGACGAAGTGAATGCGTGGGGAATGTTGCGTTGGAAAGGCGTAGGGAACTTGGTGTAGGAAACACGTAGGGATAAGGGTGTAGGGAATTTTTTGCGACGAGCTATTTTCTAACTTTTGTTTTGGCATAGGGATGGCGTAGGGAAATTCGAATCCCTACATTGTCCCTACACCAAACTGGCATAGGGAATTCAAAATTCTATTATAGTGAATGTAGTTCACAAAATTTCATCATAACTTTTCCTTTTTGTTTCCTACGTACTTGCATTTGTGTACAATGTAGGAAACAAAAGGGATGTGTTACCGAAAGTTTGTTGAATCGTTTCAGGCGAAATAACATACGAAATATAAGTGTTTACCATGCTTGTGATGGGAAGTACGACGGCTAACCATGGGAAAAAGATAACAATAAATCAACGCTTCTATATTGTACTTTTAAGTGAGGTAAAATTAACATATATAACTTTTTGTATCGATACATTGAAAAATAAAATGTGACATATTTGAAAATATTTTTGAATAATGTACTTTTATTAATTTACGTGTGGAACTTAAGGCTTCACTCAAGCCAAAAATGTACTTATTTTTTAATTTGTAAAATAGGCATTTAAATTCAAATATTATAAATATAAATTGTGACAATGAAAATAAGGCTTTTTTGAATTTGTATTCTCAAGAACCAATACTTGTGTTGAAATTGTGGCTCATTTTCTTAAATAGGAAAGTAATCGATTATTTTGTTGATCGGAGGAGATTGATATATCAAAGAAGTGGCTTATGAGGCTCGATAAATGAAGATTTTTGTAATGGTATAAGCATATTTGCTGAATCTTCTTTAAGTAATAAGCCTTTTTTGAATTTGTACTCTTGAGAACTAATATTTGTTATTGAAATTATTACCCATTTTCTCAAATAGGAAAAATAATCAATTATTGTATTGATCGGAAGAGACGGATGTATCAAAGAAAGGGGTTGAAAGGCTCAATAAAAGAAGACTTTTTGATAGTATAAACATATTTGTTGAATTTGCTTTAAGTAGTAATGGAAACGACGCAGAAATTTATTGTCCATGTAGTAGGTGTAGACTTTTGAAGTATTTGTTAGCCGATATCGTGGAAGTCCATTTGTGCAAAAATGGTTTTGTACCTAAGTGTTATGTTGAGATCGACATGGAGAAGTTGTAGTATTACTTCTGTAGAGTCTGAATTAGAAAGTACTGGTAATGAAATTGTCATGAAAAACCGAAAATGCAGTACGACCATGTTCCTTATGGTTGAAGTTGGCAATGATGATGAAACTGTTGAAGAACCAAATATTGAAGTAAAAAAAATTATGATTTACAAGATGCTGCCATGAAACCTATTTGGGATGGTTGTAAAAGCGACATCCGATTATCAGTAATCACAATTCATTGCGAAAAAGTCAAAATACAACATCATCGAAGCTGGATTTATAGCCGATGTACAAGCTACAAAAATACATATGTTACCCGATAATTTTATGTATGAAAATCACTATGAAGTTAAAAAACTTATGCCGGATTTTGGTTTACCTTATCAAAAAATAGATGCACGTTTAAATGACTACATGTTATTTTAAAAAGAAGACATAAATCTAGGAAATTGTAAAATATGTAATCAGGAAAGATACAAACCAAGAAAAAAAGGGAAGAAAGCTTTGTACAAGATTATGCATGACTTACCTATCACTCTTAGGCTTCAAAGATTATATGCATCTTTTGTAACTACATCTCATATGAGATAACATAGTGTGAGAATGGATGAAGAGGGTACATTGACACATCCAGCCGATAGAGAAGCACGAAAGTATTTCAATAAATTTTATCACAATTTTGCAGTGGAGAGACGTAATGTTATACTTGGATTATTTATGGATGGTTTTTCACCATTTTCTCAAATGGCACTAAATATTTATCCCGATCTATTATCATCGGACCTTATAATTTACCTTCGTGAATGTAAAGTAAACGCAATATATGTTTATTATTGTTGTCATTCCTGGCCTCGACGATCCGACACAAAAAATCGATGTGTATTTACAACCATTGATCGAGGAGCTAAAAACACTGTGGAATCAAGTAGTAGAAACATACAACGTTTCAAAGAAGAATTTTTTTTCGTATGTTTGCTTGTTTGTTGTCGACTATAAGTATTTTTTATGTCTATGCAATGCTTTCAAGATGGAGTACATCTGATCACATGTCCACATCTCATGGAAGAAACACGGACGTTTTCTATATCGAATGGTAAGAAAATTTTGACTATTATCAATGTTTTCTCCATGTTAATCATCCCTTCAGAGGACACAAGAAAAACTTTTTAGCTAATATAGTAGCAACCAGACAACCACCAATGATATGGTCGGTGGAGATATATATACAAACTTGTAAGGGACTATTCAAAATATATGAAACTGTAGTACAAACAGAAATTGAAGTCAATTCGACTATTCATAACTAGTGCAAATAAAGTATATTTTGGTCGTTGCCATATTGAAAACATCTTCTGGTTCATCATAAAATTGATATGAAGCACAATGAGAAAGTTGTATTTGATAATATTTTTAACACAATTTTGAAGGTCAAGGGAAATACTAAGAATGGTTTGAAATCAAGACGTGATATACTAAAATCATGCAAATGTCTCGAGCTTCATATGAAACCAAATGATGATAAAAAAAACTCAAAATATGTGAGTTAGATAATAATCAAGTTAAAATTATGTTAAAATTGATAGAAGGATTAAAATTTCCGAAGGGGGTTCATCAAATCTTCATAGATGTGTTGACTTTAAAAACGAACGAAATGAAAAGCCACAACTATCGCATAATGACTTGCAGCTAGCATGACATTACTAGATGCAGAAGATGAGGAAGAACTACTGGGATTCCATGTCGCGATCGAGCAAAAATAGCAAAAACCAAACTGGATGGGGACGAGTGCAGGGAAATGATGACTGAAACACTAGGATAGCGATGAGGCAATAGTAAGTATACTAAACTTTTTTTAATTATTTAATTGATACATAAATATTTAAAAATATTAATTTGGTCGGTAACTAATGTATTAAATTAAACGTATAGGCAGAGTCGAAAAGAAATTTTGCAAACAAGAACAAAAATATCGTCATTCATCGAGGAGGGTTGAAGTCTTTTTAGCAGTATCAGTATAAGTTGCACAATTAAGAACAAATGTTTAAAACATAATCATGTATGCATTACTTTTGAGTCAGCAATTTAATATAGATTCAAGAATCATATTTAAAGAAGCACAATTAACACATTACGTTGTAATCTTGGTATCATTATTATAGACTAAATTAAATAAGTGTTACAAGCTAGAAGACAGAGACGAGTCAGCCAAATCAGAACCGATATCGATCTAAGAGAGGTTGAAGAGTTGAGGGCTAAGGTGGCACAACTGGAAGATCAACACTGTCGCCATACCATTAAGATGACCGCTGTTGGATCATCGTATTGCCGAATACAGGGAGCAACATGTTGACCGCTTTCCTTCTTCTGTTGGTAAGGTTTTGAAGATGATTGACCGTTCGTTATGTATGTTTATTATTGTTAGTTGGTTAAATGTAAGTTGGTATGGGAATTATGATAGATTTGGTGTTATGTATATTGTATGGTGTCATGTATATTGTTTAATGGTAGGCATGGTGGTATTTACATTGTATGTATTTTATAACATTATTATCATGTCGGAGGAAGTAGGGTTGTAAATTTTGTCCGAATGTCTGACGTTCGGTCGAGTCCGTGACCGAAATACGTCTGTCCGATTTTCATTTAGGACACAAGTTAGGACAACAAAATTTGTACGAGAAAAAATTCATGTTCGGTCCGGGCTCGTCCGGATTACTTGTTGTGACGGCCCGACCCGCACCAACCGACATTTACTCCAAAAGTGCGCTGAACACGTGTCCAGTTAGCACGGAACGGGTCGTCAGAAGGAAAAAGGAAAGAAGGAAATGAACTAACAAAGAACCTGTAGAATGTCTCACAGCGCATAGAATAAAATATAATAATAACATACTTGACATAAAACAGGTGAGACAGTGCATAAGCTGAAACAACTAACATAGCAGCGGAAAATCCAAGTACAGCTTATGATCCAAAGTTAAACATTATTACAACTTTTCAAACTGTCTCAAAACAAAAGCAAGATAAAGGAGGTATACTACTAATGCCCAAGTAGCGACCACCAACGACACAGGGAGAATATCTATATATCATACGCGGAAGCCTCCTGCCCGCCTCCGAATCGGCTATTCGCGCATCACCAGTTAACCTGTCTCTAGTCTGCTCGTGTGAGCACCCAGAGTAATAAGAGGAGACATAAAACTCTGGGTCAGACATAAAGCCTGGTATGAGCGATAAGCATCTAAACAGAACAATAACAGGTAGTCTAAAACGTACCTGGACCTGGACCAGCAACCAAAGAGTTAGCACTACATACTGTACAACACTCTAAGGTGCCATATCAAATGGTGTAAAGATACGGAGGTGGGGTGTGCATGTCATGGTGATGGCAAACAATCAAGCATAGCAACCATCCTCACATCTCTCACTCAGTGCGTAAAGTATACGATATTCACCACTTCGATCACCCAACATACCTTGCTACGATCACTTTGCCCCATGAAGTCATAAATGGCTTCACTGCACTGATAACGTAGCCACTAATCCTTCGCTATGTCCACTTGCCCCATGGAGTTGTTCACCCCATCTGCGCTGGCTCATAGCCTTACCAATCCTTTACTATGTCCACATGCCCCATGGAGTTATTCACCCCATCTGCACTGGCTCATAGTCTTACCAATCCTTTACTATGTCCACTTGCCCCATGAAGTTATTCACCCCATCTGCGCTGGCTCATAGTCTTACTACGCATCACTTTGCCCCTCGAGTCGTAATGATTCTACTGAACTGATAACGTAGTCTTGCTACCATCACCTTGCCCCTCGAGTCATAATGACTCTACTGCACTGATAAGTAGCCCATCATCCATTTTTAGTGGTGAATCGAAGTTATGAACGTCGACAACTCCTTAGCACACGTCCCGCAGCAAAGCCCAACCATGAAGTAAACTCATCGGTTCCCAATTGGATCCTGAGCTCTAACTTCCCATATTGGACTACCTTTGCATCTCGGGTTATTGGTCAATACTGGGTCGGGTCGGATTCACTTCAAGCTATCGGTTCAGGTCGGGTCCACTACGTTGCATCGGTTCATGATCTTCCTCTGGTGATGGTTTGGTTCGGGTTCACAGCGTTGCATTGGTTCGGGTCGGGTGTCCCACTTCGGGTCGGGTCGGGTTGCCATATCCCGTCCAGTTCGTGCTCCCGCTCCGATCAACTCCCTCGTTCTTCATATGCTCCGATCTAATCGCCCTCTTTTAGCCGATCCGATCCCAGTTCAATTAGCATGGCCTTCCTTTTTGCCAGGTTTCTCAAGTGTCAAGTTCCGATCCGATCGAATCCCTTGCCCAGTTCAACTTATCCGATCCGAGCCCCCATATCCGATCCGATCCGAAAACCTGCACTATTTTGCTGAACCTTTTCCAACAAGTGTGTTACGCCATTCGACGACGTTTTCGACCATTCTAACTACTGAAATCAATCACAAAGCATATCATACAGTCATAGCAACATGCATAATCAACCACAAACATCAAAACATCAACATGATAGGTTAAAATGGATCAAACATACCCAAAACCTCATATTTCCCCTTAAGCATGTTTAGGTGAAACTAATGATAGGATTAGAAAAACTTAACCAAATTAACCCAAATTCATATCAGAGGTCTAAAACATCATTTAAGAATTTATGAACATTTTTCCAGAACTTTATCATGTTTAAATTCGCTAATTAACACTAATTACCCTTAATTAGCCATAATTAGTGAGGAACTATGCAAATCACTCACCTTAGCCACAAATAAACTAAGATATGAAATAAATCTCTGATTTGATGCAAATCCCAATGCTAAACAACAGCTCCAATGTTGATTTGGTGTAGATCTCCCTTGATTTGATGTTGCTAAGCTTAATCCTTGATCAAAAGATGATTTGGATATGATTTAGAGGTTGGAGACCATTTTTAGGGTTTCTTGAAGGTAAGTGGAGGCTAGAAAACTGAAATGGAATGATTCTCTAACTCATTTCAGCCTCCCCATAACCCTAATCCCGAAATGGGTTATGGGCCTATTCACTAATCATCCTGTTTGGCCCGGTTAAGCAGTTTTTCACCTTCCAAACCTTATTTCAGCCATATCTCCCAAACGGTAAGTCCGTTTGGCTATTATGACCACTCTACGGAAAGGTAAACCATCAAACGAATCTAATGGAAGTGGTTTCAGATCAAAGTTTCTTCTCAATCAAAAGTTATGGCCAAAACAAGATCAGCTAGGGGCAAAATGGTCATTTAAAAATCGACAAAAATCATGAACATGGGAAATGAGTCTAATGATTGTTTCCCAAAGTTACATGACCATACGACCTCATCTGGGAAAGAAATAAATATTCTACGATCCTCCGATGCGTAGAATGCGGGTTGTTACATTCTCCCCCCCCCCCCCCCCCCCCTTAAGAAATTTCGCCCCCGAAATTCCCTAACCAAACAAAGGGTCCCGCATGCCTATCAACCATAAAACAACAATCAAACATGCAAAACAAGCAATACAAGTCTATCCTAGCATGCGGAATACCTAAATTACGAAGTAAATCTTACCAGGCAAAGAGTTCTGGATACGTCTTTCTAATGCTCTCCTCTGTCTCCCAAGTACAATCATTCTCGTTCTCGCCCCACTGAACCTTGACTAACTTCACCGCCTTCCTTCGAAGTTGCTTCGCATCGTGCTCCACAATACGAATCGGCTTGCGGTATCCAACCGCCTCGGGTTCTACTTCGAAGTCCTCTAACTGATAAGGTGAAATAGTCATATCTGAGTCGTGAACGAACTTCCTTAGTTGGGAAACATGAAATACATTGTGAACTCCCGCCATCTTCTCTGGTAAGCCAACTCTATATGCCAAATTCTCGACAAGTTCAAGAACAGGGAATGGGCCAACAAATCTTGGTGCTAACTTGCCTCTCCTGCCAAATCGTATCACGCTCTTCAACGGAGAAATCTTGACAAACACCAAGTCACCAACGGATAATTTTAAGTCTCTTCTCCTCTTATCAGCATAACTCTTCTGCCTATCTTGGGCTGCTTTCATTCGTTGTTGAATGGTCTTAATCTTATCTGAAGTTTCCCTCACCACATCTGGTCCAAGCATAAACTTCTCGCCAGTCTCTATCCAACATGATGGTGAGTTGCACGGTCTTCCGTACAAAGCTTCATATGGAGCCATACCGATACTGGATTGGTAGCTATTATTATATGCAAACTCTACTAGATGCAAATGGTCATCCCATGATCCACCAAAATCCAATATACAAGCTCTCAAGAGATCTTCCAATATACGATTCACCCTCTCCGTCTGACAGTCGGTCTGAGGATGATATGTGGTACTGAGATGTAATTCTGACCCTAGAGCCTCTTGTAAGCTCTTCCAAAACCCACTAGTGAACAACGGGTCTCGGTCACTCACAATGCTTTTAGGTACTCCAAGAAATCTCACTACCCACTTCATATACAATTCTGCTAACTTAGCTGTCGTTCTGGTCGATTTGACTGGTATAAATCTTGCACTCTTAGTCAATCGATCCACAATTACCCAAATGCTATCATGTCCCGTCCTAGTCCTCGGTAAACCATCGATGAAATCCATCGAGACTTGCTCCCATTTCCATTCGGGAATTTCTAATGGTTGCAACAAACCACTAGGTTTCTTTTGCTAGGCTTTAACTAGCTGGCAATTCGTGCATTTGGATATAAACTTCCCAACGTCTCTTTTCATCCCTACCCAGTAGTAAGTCTGCTTCTTGTCTCGATACATCTTATTACCACCGGGATGTATAGTCAGTTTTGAGTGATGACATTCTCTAAGCACTTCATCTCTCAAACCATTCACGTTGGGTACAACTAGTCTTCCATTCTTTCTAAGCCATCCATCTCGATCAAGCCCATACACATTCATCTCCTCACCGTCGATGTCCATCTCTAACTTAGAGATGATTTCCAATAGATTAGGATCGTCCCTCTGGCTGAAACCAATCCGCTCTATCAAAGTGGGTCTGATCGCCAAACTAGCTAGCATAACTAGATCTAATTCGCACTTTGGTCTGAAATCAAACCCCGCGATATACTCCAGTTGCTTCCATTCAAGAAACATAGCCCCTAAACTGGCATGTCTCCTACTCAAGACATCGTCTACCGCATTACCTTTCCCAGGTGTGTATGCGATATCAAAATCATACGAAGCCAAGAACTCTAACCATCTCTGCTGACGGAGATTTAGATCCTTCTGGGAGAAGAGATACTTTAACGATTTATGATCGGTAAACAACTCAAATCTTTCTCCCAAGAGATAGTGTCTCCACATCTTCAGCGCAAACACAATCGCTGCTAATTCCAAATCATGGGTAGGATAATTCTTCTCATGCGGCTTTAGCTGCCGACTAGCATAAGCTACAACCCAACCTCCTTGCATCAATACAACACCTAGTCCGTTACCACAAGCATCCGTGTATATCGTCATCTCTTCATTCCCTCTAGGAATGACTAATACTGGCGCACGCGTCAACTTTTCTTTTAGACTCTTGAATGCATTCTCACACACTCCGTCCGAGACGAAGGACTGATTCTTCTTAGTCAACTGAGTCAACGGTGCTGCTATCATGGAGAAGTCCTGGATAAACTTACGATAATATCCAGCTAACCACAAGAAACTTCTTACATCTGTTGCATTCTTGGGCGTAGGCCAATCCTGTACCGTAGCCACCTTCGCAGGGTCCACGGCAATACCATTCTCGGAAACAACATGACCCAAGAATCTCACTTCCCTTCTCCAAAAGTGACACTTAGAGAATTTCGCTTTCAATTGGTGTTTCCTCAACACCTCCATCACTATCCTCAAGTGTCCCTTGTGTTCCTCCTCTGTCCTCGAGTGAACAAGGATATCGTCTATGAACACAAGAACAAACTTATTCAACCGATCTCTGAATACTCGATTCATAAGATCCACAAAGTAGGCTGGTGCATTGGTCAACCCAAATGGCATGACCAACCACTCATAAAATCCAGACGACGTCCTAAATGCCGTTTTCGGAACACTCTCATCCGCTACTCGTAGCTGATGAAATCTTGTCGCGAGGTCCAACTGGGAGAACACTCTTGCTCCTTCCAGTTGATCAAACAAATCATCTATCCGTGGTAGAGGATACTTATTCTTCCTCGTTACCTTATTCAACTCGCGATAGTCCACACACAAATGAAGGGAACCATCTGCCTTAGTGGCAAACACAACTGGTGCTCCCCACTCGGAGACACTTCTTCTAATAAATCCCTTCTTCAAAAGATTGCTGACTTGCACCCCGAGCTCTCGCTGCTCCCTTGGTGCCATACGACGAAGTGGCATCACTATAGATCTGGCATCTTTCACTAAATCAATACGGAACTCAATCTCTCGGTGTTGTGGAAGCCCGGTCACCTCCTCAAAGACGTCCGGATACTGGCCAACCACGGGCACATCTGACAGCTCATCCAGCGGGATGTCGAGGGAATTTACAAAACTAGTCATAACCCCATCACTAGGTAGACTATCAAACACTACCCTCCGCCCATCATCCACCCTAACTGTCACCAAAAAGCCCTCACAGTCTACCACCACCCCCGTATCTTTGGAGCCAATCGATTCCCAATATAATGCCATACCCAGTAAAGCCCAAAACAAAGCAATCACAAACAAACATACATCCATGACTCGATAAGACCAAGTTCCTGCAAATCATACTAAGGTTAGTCGAACCACCAGTTGGGTTCGTCACAACCAATGGTCTATCGACTATCTCGGGTTCCAGTCCCAACCTATCTACCAGGTCACTAGATATGAAGGAACGGGAAGCCCCAGTATCAAACAAAACACGAACTGGTACATCATAAATAGAAAGCATACCTTGAATAACAACATTCTATCCTTTCTCCGCCGCAGTTGGGGCATTCGACGAAGAAGGAACAACATCAATAGCATATGCTTTCACAATCTGCTTCTCCTTCAGAGGTTGCGGACACTTATTCTTAAAATGTCCCACTTGACCACAGTTGAAGCACTTCTTATCCGCTGTCTTGGCCCGACAATCTTTGGCATAATGGCCCTTCTTACCACAGCTGAAGCATTCAACATCTTTCTTGTTCTTTTCTGGCCACCCTTAGATTGGTCCTGCTTCCTCTTATTCTGAGAGTTATTCTTGCCTCCACCGCCTGCTTGCGGCTTTGGCCCTTCTGCAGATGCAGCCTCAGTCTTTGACTTAGGGTAAAGACTCTCTGATCTCAAAGCTTTCCCCACAATCGATTCAAAAGTCTCATCGATATGGTTGATAAGCCTTTCCCCCAAGTATCCATCCAACCCAGTTATGAACTTCTCATTCTTCTTCTCAGGAGTATCGATAAGAGATAGCCCATACTTTGACAAGGTGTCGAACTCAGCAATATAGTCAGAGACTGCCCTACCACTCAGCTTGAGTTCCAAGAATCTCTTAAACAATACTGACTTCAGGGCAGCTGGAATAAACTTCTCGCTAAAGCGAGCCTTGAACTGATCCCAAGTAACCTGCTCTTCTGGAGTAGCTATTTTAATGGCATTCCACCAATTCATCGCTCGCCCTTGCAACTGACGAGACACTAGCCTTCTCTTCATCGCGTCCTCAAGACCCAAGTCATCGAAGATACGATCACAGCTATCCATCCAATCTTGAACATCTGTGGCCGACTTCGTCCTGTGGAACGGCTTCCCACCATGGTTAGTGTAATCCTTGCACAACTTGGCGAAATCGACCCTAGGCGCCTACACTACTGGACCACCACCAATTCCGGGAATGGGAACTGCCCCTTGCACCTCCCTAAGCATGTCTCTCATGAGGTCAGTAAACATCGCCCTCATGTCAGCGACATTCCCATGGTTGGTCCCTCTACCAGCACCCCTCGTGTCTCGACTCATCGTCAATCTGTAAAAGGGAAACGATTAACGACCCCATAGTGGTGCTAGTGCAGTACGACTTCATTCTTATACTACTAATAGTATGTATATATATATAGCTTTTGGAAACCAAAGTAATCACAAATACGCGCTCTCATATACGTACTATCTCTCCCTAGTGTCTTTCCCTAGGTTAACTACGCAACCTAGAGCTCTGATACCAAATGTGACGGCCCGCCCCGCACCAACCGACATTTACTCCAAAAGTGCGCTGAACACATGTTCAGTTAGCACGGAACGGGTCGTCAGAAGGAAAAAGGAAAGAAGGAAATGAACTAACAAAGAACCTGTAGAATGTCTCACAGCGCATAGAATAAAATATAATAATAACATACTTGACATAAAACAGTTGAGACAGTGCATAAGCTGAAACAACTAACATAGCAGCGGAAAATCCAAGTACAGCTTATGATCCAAAGTTAAACATTATTACAACTTTTCAAACTGTCTCAAAAAAAAAGCAAGATAAAGGAGGTACACTACTAATGCCCAAGTAGCGACCACCAACGACACAGGGAGAATATCTATATATCATACGCAGAAGCCTCCTGCCTGCCTCCGAATCGGCTATTCGCGCATCACCAGCTAACCTGTCTCTAGTCTAAAACATACCTGGACCTGCAACCAAAGAGTTAGCACTACATACTGTACAACACTCTAAGGTGCCATATCAAATGGTGTAAAGATACGGAGGTGGGGTGTGCATGTCATGGTGATGGCAAACAATCAAGCATAGCAACCATCCTCACATCTCTCACTCAGTGCGTAAAGCATACGATATTCACCACTTCGATCACCCAACATACCTTGCTACGATCACTTTGCCCCATGAAGTCATAAATGGATTCACTGCACTGATAACTTAGCCACTAATCCTTCGCTATGTCCACTTGCCCCATGGAGTTGTTCACCCCATCTGCGCTGGCTCATAGCCTTACCAATCCTTTACTATGTCCACTTGCCCCATGGAGTTGTTCACCCCATCTGCGCTGGCTCATAGCCTTACCAATCCTTTACTATGTCCACTTGCCCCATGGAGTTATTCACCCCATCTGCGTTGGCTCATAGTCTTACTATGTATCACTTTGCCCCTCGAGTCGTAATGATTCTACTGCACTGATAACGTAGTCTTGCTACCATCACCTTGCCCCTCGAGTCATAATGACTCTACTGCACTGATAAGTAGCCCATCATCCATTTTCAGTGGTGAATCAAAGTTATGAACGTCGACAACTCCTTAGCACACGTCCCGCAGCAAAGCCCAACCATGAAGTGAACTCATCGGTTCCCAATTGGATCCTGAGCTCTAACTTCCCATACTAGACTACCTTTGCATCTCGGGTTATTGGTCAGTACTGGGTCGGGTCGGATTCCCTTCAAGCTATCGGTTTGGGTCGGATCCACTACGTTGCATCGGTTCAAGATCTTCCTCTGGTAATGGTTCGGTTCGGGTTCACAGCGTTGCATTGGTTCGGGTCGGGTGTCCCACTTTGGGTCGGGTCGGGTTGCCATATCCCATCCAGTTCGTGCTCTCGCTCCGATCAGCTCCCTCGTTCTTCATATGCTCCGATCCGATCGCCCTCTTTTGGCCGATCCGATCCCAGTTCAATTAGCATGGCCTTCCTTTTTGCCAGGTTTCTCAAGTGTCAAGTTCCGATCCGATCGAATCCCTTGCCCAGTTCAACTTATCCGATCCGAGACCCCATATCCGATCCGATCCGAAAACCTGCACTGTTTCCTGAACCTTTTCCAACAGGTGTGTTACGCCATTCGACGACGTTTTCGACCATTCTAACTATTGAAATCAATCACAAAGCATATCATACAGTCATAGCAACATGCATAATCAACCACAAATATCAAAATATCAACATGATAGGTTAAAATGGATCAAACATACCCAACACCCCATATTTCCCCTTAAGCATGTTTAGGTGAAACTAATGATAGGATTAGCAAAACTTAACCAAATTAACCCAAATTCATATCAGAGGTCTAAAACATCATTTAAGAATTTATGAATATTTTTCCAGAATTTTATCATGTTTAAATTCGCTAATTAACACTAATTACCCTTAATTAGTGAGGAACTATGCAAATCACTCACCTTAGCCACAAATAAACTAAGATCTGAAATAAATCTCTGATTTGATGCAAATCCCAATGCTAAACAGCAGCTCCAATGTTGATTTGGTGTAGATCTCTCTTGATTTGATGTTGCTAAGCTTAATCCTTGATCAAAAGATGATTTGGAGGTGATTTAGAGGTTGGAGGCCATTTTTAGGGTTTCTTGAAGGTAAGTGGAGGCTAGAAAACCGAAATGGAATGATTCTCTAACTCATTTCAGCCTCCCCATAACCCTAATTCCGAAATGGGTTATGGGTCTATTAACTAATCACCCTGTTTGGCCCGATTAAGCAGTTTTTCACCTTCCAAACCTTATTTCAGCCATATCTCTCAAACGGTAAGTCCTTTTGGCTATTATGACCACTCTACGGAAAGGTAAACCATCAAACGAATCTAATGGATGTGGTTTCAAATCAAAATTCCTTTTCTATCAAAAGTTATGGCCAAAACAAGATCAGCTAGGGGCAAAATGGTCATTTAAAAATCGACAAAAATCATGAACATGGGAAATGAGTCTAATGATTGTTTCCCAAAGTTACATGACCATACGACCTCATCTGGGAAAGAAATAAATATTCTACGATCCTCTGATGCGTAGAATGCGGGTTGTTACACTTGTAGTCCGACATATAGTTGCGAGAAAACCTAGTAAAACATACAAAATGTGATATAAATAGCTATGTCCGACCGAGTCCGATCGTGTCCGTGTCTGAAAAACATATGTCTGTGTCCGACCGATTTTATTTAGAACACGAATTAGGGCAACGAAATTTGTTCGAGAAAAAATTTGGTCCAATCCGTATTCGATCCGATTTTTTTTAGAATAGAAACTAAACACATCTCCGTTCGGTCCGGTCCAACCTATTTTACAACCCTAGGAGGAAGTGACCAAGCTGATAAAAAACGAACAAGATCGTTGGTTTGGTTTACTATATCACCAAACATAGTCTATGAAGTGTACGGTGCAAACATCAAATCCCAATATTCATAAATAGCAATAAGTAAGTTATGTCTTTATTTAGACATTGCACGACAGATCTTCATTGTTGATTCCCCATTTTTTAACGTACCATTTCCCTTTAAAAACGCAGTTATATTTGTTGGCAAACTTAAACCATAGAAGTAAGTCAGTCAGCAACGGAAGAATAAACCGGGATTATGGACTTCCCATTAATGCAGTTGATGTATCTATTTACTCAAATTAGTAGTTCAGTAAAGAGGTTATCAATCCGAGATTTGAAAAGACAAAAAAATAAAGTTAAGTACTGTTAGTAACTTAGTATAAAACATATCTGCAAATACTTACATGACATGGATAAAAAAAAGTGGCTTAATATTTAAGCCTTAAGATATACCTGCTTCAAAAAGTTCATAAAGCCAGTGATAAACAGCTACATTTGATACAAATAATTACGATAATATGCTTTCAGAAAAACCAATATACCATCAACTGCTCTTAAAAGATTATAAATGCATCAATGATTATAAATCTGATAAATGAATTATATAAGTTAAGCCACTGGTTAATGAAGTTCTTCAGTATCCATTGCCAGGTAATTGCTTTCCTAACAAATTGAAGCATTGTAGTTAGAACACATATCTTTGAAAAAAAAAAAAAAGATAGAATTCAACGATCTATATTTAGAAGTAGGTTAATTCAATTCTAATAAACAAATTTGACTTTTATTTATTTATTTTTAATGGGTGTAAATTGGCGTTAATTAGGTTGCTTATTTTTCTCTTTTACTATGAGTGACAAAGGTAGCACAAGGCTCAACTAAAAATATTTTTTGAGTGTCCATTACAAAATAATAATAATAAAAATCTGGGAAAAAAATTGTTTTACCTACCCAAAACTTAAATATGCTGATAAGTGCAAGGATCAATGAATAATGATACTTGCAAACTAACAGCACATTTGCTTGTGTATTTGAAGGGGAAAAACAATTCACACACACTAACACACACCCCAGTCAAATAAGTGTCAGATTTAAAAAAGGTTCGTTCATGATACAATTCTAAGATCATATGTAAATCAGGTTTGATTAGAACAAGCAGTTAGTTTAGGCAGAATATACACACATTTGGAAGAAAAGAAGTGCAAAATGAGACAGTAAACTTAAAGAAGATTGACAAGAAGTGTACCAACTACGTACTTCTGAAACATAGGTTGTATGGTGCAGGTGAAGGTGCAAGTGTGAACTGTGGAAGGAAGAACAGTAAACCCCATCCATCTTAAACCATACTTTTTCTTTTATTAACTCATCATCACATATATTGATATATATATAACAATTAAGTCAACTCCTCAACTTAATGATGCGGTATATATATAAATATACATATACATTTAATCAAAATTTCATACCGACAGCATAACAGTAACATATATGTACATGTTGAAGGGATGGAAGAGAGAGCTTGAACGGAACTGCTGTTTGCAGCTGCTAAATCAAATCAATCCATCTTTCTTTCACCCCTCATCATCATCATCAATTTCTGGAAACTCTGGACATTCATCTTCTTCATATTTATTCATTTTGTTTTATTATGTTTCTCTTCTTAACACATGACTCTCTATGGTTCTATTTATCTTTTTTAATTAACTAACGAGCCCTTATTCTTAATCTATACAGAATATTGTTTTTCATAGGAAATACATAATGATTTTCTATTTTTTAAACACTATTACCTGAAAGGAAGACGAGGAACAATGAAAATATTGTTGGACTACTTATATATTTTCATTTCAGCTACTCGTAAAGCCGACACCCACGAGGTAAATATATATAGATAGGCTTTTTAGAACAGGAGGCTTTACTACGTGGAACACTAAAGGGATGCTAGTGTTGTCTTACCAAGATCTGCTAGTACTATATTCCATCCATCTCCAATATTAAAATGGATACTTGTTCACGTACTGGGATCCTTCATTTTAAACTTCTGTTCAGTCTCTCAAATAGGCCAATTGTCTATTACTCTAGGCAGCAACTAGTCATGTTCTAGTTCTATTGTTGATACAAGTGTGACATAAGAACTTGCATCTCATTTTGTACCCGACACAGTATGTATTCAATAGTATGAATCCTACTTTCGCTGTTGCAAAAATGTAACTGAAGAAATCTCGAACCTGGCATTATGTTCTAAAATGAAATGTAGTCAGAAACTATATTCTAGATCATTTGAGATTCTTAGAAAATAAAGAAAAAGCCCATGTACGAACTAATATATATAACGCAGACCTTGGGTTTATACGTAATATGTGGGGTAAAGCCCATTAAAAATGTTTCAAACTTGAGAATATTCTTGGTACCTGTTATCTATCAATGCTTTCCTCCATTGTTACTTTGCTTCGAAATGAATCCAGCAAATTCTAGTTTTGTGTCTTCAAATAGCAGCAACAATAGTGAAGCCCCAGGTGATTTGGAAATAAGAACAGGAGGCATGTTGGTTCAGAAGAGGGAAGATTCCGGCGAGCCCGTAGGGCCATTGATCAAAATTAGGGTTTGTCATGATACTTCTCAGTGTTGGATTTTATTTTGGCTTTTGACTTTGATACCAATTGTTGATGGAGTAGAGAAGATATGATACTAGTTTGTTGGAGGAAGGAGACAATAATTTGTAGAAGGAAGAACTATTTTTATTTCTTGCTTTTTTCCTTACTTCATTCACTTTTCCAACTAAAATGACCACATATATATAGTGGTTTACAAACCATTTCAATAGACACAACATTAAATGAACATGACTTTTCATCGAACAGACATGACACTTCACTGAACGGACATGACACTTCACTGAACAGACATGACACTTGACGAACGGATATGACTCTTGATGAATGGACATGACTTTTGATGAATGGACGTGTCTCTTGATGAATGGACATGTATTTTTATTTTAATAGACACTTAATGAATTTTGGTTTACGCCAACAATGCCTCCCCTAAACCAAAATTCATTCGAACATCCAATGCGGCAACACTTCTTGAACACGATATCACTTGTGCTCTTTTGGTCATTCATACCACTATCCAATTTATATTTTATATGTTTCGGTAGAAATAAGAATATTATCCAAACTTTTTTGTGTGTTCTTTTTCTTCAATATCAATATCGTTGATATGGGAGCAATTGCATCTGTTTGTCCTTTAGACGATGCTATGCTTAAAGCGCTGGAGATAATAAGTAGCACACATTCGACAAAAGGGCTTCCATCATGAATATGGTGTACTGAAATCTTCAAGAACTCATCTTTGAGTCTCTTGAGATGCCACAGTGACTGGATAATAATATTATGAAAGCATTTGTATCCCTTAACATCATTTTTAAAACCTAGTGACTTCAGAGAATAAAACTCTGTTGGCAGTGGGCAGTCCTTGGTGATTGCTCCCTCTCTTTCTGCATCGGTGAAATTGAGTTCGACATTGCCATCTGCTTTACCTAATTCACTTTCTGATGTTGCTTGTAGATCAATATTTAGAATAGAGTCTTCTGCCAGTGTCTGTAGTAAATCCTTTGAAATTTCAACAACATTCACATTATCAACTTGAATGTCAACCATACCAGCATCCTCAGCAGATGTAGAATTAATAGCATCGTTTGTTTCTTGGGTATCTTTAGCACCATTTGCATCTTTGATGTCGTTAGCATCATTTGCTTCTTTCATTATCTCAAATGATCCATCATCAGTCACCATGACCTTCTTCTTTTTTGGTTCAGCTGCAACATTTTTGTGCTTTAACTCCATCCTTTTGTTCTTGTTATGCTCAACTACGGGTGTATTGCTCTGAAAAGAATTTGTTTCTTTTGAAACAACAATTTTAGATTCTTTTCCCATATCCGCAATGCTAGTAGCCGTGTCTTTGACATCATTTTCGGTAGTTTCTTTTGCAGCATCGTCGAATTTGGCCAGTGATTCACCATCTGTAACACCCCACGTCCATTAATATCACCCACAAAGGGAATGCATTAACTTCCATGGAGGTTATAAGTGAATATAGAACAGAAAAATTACAACAAGACAGATAATAAGTAGTACTTGTAAATCTAAAACTTCATTTTATTGCAGCGGAAATTAAACATGTTTATTACATCATAAAACTATTAATCAGAGTCAAGTACATTATCCATCTTGATAAAAAAAATACATAATCCCATTACATAAATAGCCATTAAAGAAGATAACAAGCTGGACTTTACTTTCAACGGTCCAAGCTTTCGAAAAGAGATAAGCAATCCAATCAAACTCCACTAGAGCTGGGCCCAACCTGAGGACCTGGAGGGGGAAAAAGGATAGAAATGGAGGGGGTCAGACATAAAGTCTGGCGAGTATGATAATTCTAACAATACTATTATCAAAATAACTAGACTAAGGCATAAGCTGGAAGACAAGTAAATGTCTATGAACTCTTAGGAAGATAAAGATAGCGTTTAAGATAACGTTAAAGATAACGGTAAAGGCACACCTAATTACTAACGAATGATTACTACATTGCACCACACATTACCACACTGCACCGCACCAGTCACCGTAAAGGTTGATCCCACTTGCTTCACACAGAAACAATATAAATAGCCTTACGTACCCCTAGCTGACTACATAGGTGCCGTCTGCCCCTATCTCCACTAGGTGTACCCCACTACCCACTTTCGATCGGCTCCCTACTCGTAGATACCCGTGCTGGCCCCACAGTGGGGTGTATCACTCCCCTAAAGTGGCAACCCGATACAACTTGAGAATGCACGGCTTATACCTACACGATGCAACAACGTCTTACCTACCATCCCGGGTCCACACACGCATATGAAACCCGTTGGACTTGCGTTGCCACCGCTCCCCGTTTTGGCATCTTATAGTCAAACCCAGCATGCGTGTCCCGTCCTCGACTTGGGTCGAGCCCACAAAGATACGTTTGGGATACCGGTTGAAATGGGCCCCCACAAGCTACCCACCTAAGCTTGTCACTAGTATATCCCACTTAACCCTCTTAGTCATGTTCATTTTCATGTGTGTTCGGTTAAGTCTTACTAATCGTATTTCACATGCCACTAAGGGCACCCCCTAGATTCCTCATGCCACCCAAGGCACCTACTTAACCCCCATGTCCCACCTTACATGTTTATCCGGTTAAGTATTTTCTTAATTCATTCAGGCCATAACCTCATAAAGACCTCTCACATTAAACTGGCATTTATGGCAGCTGGATATGCCGGGCGGGTCCGGGCAGTCTTACACCATAAAAGAGTCTAACCTCGTGTCTTTACAACTGTTATGCTTTAGTTTAGGCCTAGGACCTCTCACATTGGGCTGACATTTGTGACTACTGGATTTGCCGGGCGGTTCCAAGCAGGTTTACGTCACAAACGAGTCCAACCTCGTGTCCTAAGCATTGATTATCACTTATAATCTTTTACCCCCAGATTTAATAATTCCCTATTCAAATTATTAATTAAGTCCACTTGTAATGATGTCCATAATTGACTCAATTATGGTCATCCACTCATGGCATGCAAACTCATATCAATTGCACCCCAACATCTTAGTATTAAATCCTTAATATTACCACTACCCCGCGTTTATACGTTCGCTTATTCAACGCAGAATATACGTTAGACTCGAATAGTCTAACTCATAGCACAAAAATAAATTATCACAACATTAGACAATTAAAATGAATCTAATCATAATAGGGGTGAAACTTGCATAAACTACCCATGTTAAGGATGTAAAGGTGTCAACCTGTTAAATGTCACAATTTACATGATATGATCATAACCCAAATTTGTGTATATACTTGCATAAGGGGTTTTTAGGCAACATAATGATGGTGTGAACTAGCATAGGATATCACATATGTCATAGCATAATTCTAGATGTCATAATAGATGTCATGACATATGTTCATAACTTCTCTAAACGATCTAACTTGCATATGTGATTTGTCATATAGATCAACATAGCCCAAACATGATGATTTAATTAACATGAACTGACTAGCATAGATAGTAACATCATGGCTTTTTAGCATGTATGATTCATCACAGCTTAGCATAGAAACTTTCAACATACATAACATCATCATAGCAGGATTTACACATATAGGATATCATCATCACATAGCATAGAATTAATAACATACATGATAGTATAAGGTTAACAACAACATATATGACAATTCACATCATTCACTTATAATCTATTCATGACTCAATCGAATTAGTTTAACAATAATCTTTTTAAGATCATCATACTCACAATTTAGAGAAGAAAAGAGAGTTTTGCTTTGCTTTAGAGTTGAATAGAGTTAGGATTTTGCTAAGCTTTCCTTCCTTCTTAGTTGGCGGCGGCTCCACTGAGTTCCATGGCGGCGGTATGACGGTAGCTATTCTATTTTTCTTATGAATTAGGGTGAGAGACTACCTAGGTATTTATGGAGTTAGGATTTATTTTAGACCGTCAGATCAACTCAGCACTAATCCCAGCCAACCAGATTAGGTCAGAAACCCTAATGGGTCATTAGTCAATTAAAAACAGGTCAGCCAGAAAACCTAGCCGCCAGACCCAGGTCGACACCCAGGTCGACAATGTAACACCCCACCTCCGCTAGGGTCACTCACAAAGGGAATGCACTAGGTTTGGTGGAGCATTATCGAGGTAAACATGCATAGAAATATTACAAGACAGAACATATATATAAAACAGCGGAAGTAAAACAGATTTCATTACCTTATAAAATAAGGTCTAAAGCCTTTTACATCAGAATACATCAAAACCTGTCTTGCAATAGTAAAGAAGCATAAAACCTTTTTCATAAATTATTCCCCAAAATAAATCGGTGAAGCAGCCATAGCCAAGAGAAGACCAAGCTATACATGATGACCTTCAATCATAAGAGGTCCGAACTAAACAACATCATTTCCTCCCTGAAAACCTGGGGGGGGGGAACAGAAGACAAAGAGGCGAAACAAAACGGGTCAGTCATAAAGACTGGTAAGTCCTATCTACTTCCAGTATAAAAACAGGTAAAGGTAACATGACATGCATAAACTCAAAGTAAACATAAGGATGATGACAAGATAGATAAGCTAAACCAAGATAACTGGATGAACTACTGTAGCAAGATAAACTAAGGTATCATGATAAACTACGGTGTCAAGATAAATCAAGGTATCACATCGTCAGGTTTCTATCAGTATACTATCCCAAGATATCTATCATGTATAACATCCCATGGTATTTATCATGTATATTTCCTCTGCACCTCTCGTACTAGTATCCCAACCCGCGTCATGTGTTAACTATGAATGTCCCTTGCCCAATGTCATGTAATGGTCCATGTCAACCTAATATACAGCATATGTAGGTTTTCCCAACTCGTATGTTTCTTCCCATGTATAAGTTCAGTCCCTTGCCGTAGGCCGTACGGGCTTTCCCATGTAGATCTATACCACCTCGACGTAATACCATTTTATCCTTGAAGTTGTTTTGGACTGCTACCCTTGATCTGGTTATGTTTTCTTACCGTGAACTATCGCGTGTTCACTTAGGATTTATGCCACCTAGGACCACTAGGGATTATGCTACCTAATGAACGTTTCCGTGTCTCGGTTTGGGTTCAAGCCACCTAGGGCCACTAGGGATTATGCCACCCGTCAACCGCACCCTTTGTCCCACGTATAAATCATGAACCGTTTTCCATGTCTAGACGCACATGTATCTAAATGTGCCATCCGAGTTCCGTGCCAGGGCAAATCAAGAAATACGGAACTCGGTCGGGAGCTTTAAGTCATCTGCCGATGCAGATATCAAGGTCTGTTTTTGTATCCGTGGCTATGGTCCCACGTGACCCCTCCCTCAACTACTGAAAGGCAATCCAAGAAAAATCATGTATGAGAACTACATCCCGGCCCCACTATAGCCCCACTTTCCTATGGGCCAACCTCACCCATGACTCGATAGCAAGAACATGGTCTGTTGGGAGTTCTCTGCCTTTCCATTCGTACACGATTGACTAAAGATGGTAGGTAGTCGGCGACGTGCTATCCAGGGCAAAAACAAGTATCGTCGACTCCACGCTAATCCATCCCAGTATTTAGGTCGCTAGCATAGCAACCAAGGCATACCCTTCGCTCTTCTACCGCAGACCTTAACCCCTGTGAGGCCGGGTTTCATGGACCATCTGCCACCTCACAGAGGGATACCAAGAGTACCCTCACGTCCCCCGAAGCTACCGCTTCGTCACCCAGTTCGTTGGAGCCTTTATCTAAGTCAGATAATTTGCTCCTCCTCGTGTTTTAAGCGATGACCTACCGTATCGGGTTACTCATCTATCTGTGAACTGGTCCAAATCCCTTGACTAAGAATTATTACTTAGTTTCCTACACTAAGGTTTACCACTTAGTCTCCTTTCCCGTTATCCTTGTTAATCCCTGTTTTCCACCTAGTCCCCTGAACTAGGGTTTTGCCTAATGGGTTAAGTATTGTCGTTTAAGTTCATGACTTATCATGCCTACGAATCATGTCAAGATTTGGCTAAGTATTCAAGTCCAAGACCTAGCCCTACAAGTTGGTTAAGTATACCAAGAAGCTCATGACTTAACCCTATTCAATCATCAAGTCAAATTAGTTAAGTATTTGTTTATATTAACCCTATCAGATTATCGTGTTAAATTGGTTAAGCATAGATTATCTTAACCTCATCGGATTATCGAGTCGGATTGGTTAAGTATAGGTTAACTTAACCCCGTCAACTAATCGTATTATAATGGTTAAGTATATTTAAACGGTCTTGTGACTTAACCCTATCAAGTTCTCATACTAGATTGGTTAAGTATGGTTGCTTAACCTCATCAAATCATCATGTATAATTGGTTAAGTATAAGTTACTTAACCTCATTGAATTATCATGTTAAGTTGGTTAAGTATTGGTTACTTAACCTCATTGAATTACCAAGTTTAGTTTGGTTAAGTGTTTAACTTAACCCCATCGAATTAGCGTGTTTAGATTAGTTAAGTGTAGGTTACTTAACCCCATCTAATTACCGTGTTTAGATTAGTTAAGTCTAAGTTACTTAACCCCATCTAATTACCATGTTTAGATTAGTTAAGTTTAAGTTACTTAACCCCATCTAATTACCCAGTCGGATTAGTTAAGTGTAAATTACTTAACCCCATCCCCTAAATGTCTTATATGGTTAAGTGTCATTAAGAAATCAAGTCCGGTTTAACTTAACCTACACCTTCGTGTCATATCGGTTAAGTGTCATTGGTCAAAATTACTTAACCTTTTCATATGGCATTAATTAGATTAATGCACCCCCACCTCTCACATTAGACTTTGTTGTGGTTACTAGTTAAGCCGGGCGGGTCCGGGTAGTTTTACACCACAACTTAGTCTAACCTCGGGTTTTAGGTGCTATATGACCAACTACTCACATTGGGTCCTATTGTTTGTAGCCACTAGTTAAGCCGGGCGGGTCCGGGTAGATTTATGCTTCAAACTCAACCCAACCTCGAGTTGGCCACTTTCATGTTTGGTCTAGTGTCATATTACACTTACAACCCATACGTGTCTAGTTTCAAGTCCCATGTTTTCCCCACATGTCCTGTCCACATTTAGGTGTATCATGAGTGTCATATTTTCATGAAATCCCATGTCAAATTATCATGTCATAATCACGCACGTCTAACCTACCCCAAATCGTGTTTCCAACCCAAGTAAAAGCGAGTCAACATAGTAAGGATACTATGCTACATATTGGCCTCAAAACATGCACAATGCCAAAAAGGGATTGGCCACAATCATGCATGGTATCAAAAGGGGTTTGGCTTCAAAATATGCATAGCATCATAAGGGGTTTTTGGCCACAAACATGCATAGTATTATAAGGGAATTTGGCCACAAACATGCATAGTATCATAAGGGAATTTGGCCACAAACATGCATAGTATCATAAGGGAATTTGGCCACAAACATGCATGATAACATAAGGGGTTTGGGTTCATTTACATGCATAAGCCCCAAAGGCAAGTCTTTGCCAATGTTTCACAAGTCAAATGGTTCCCAAAGGTTCATGCTAACATTCCATAGATAAAGATTCAAACTTGCAAGATAAACTAGGTGAAACATAACATGAGTGGCATGATTAAGTCACTAAAACTTAGCCCAAGGTCATAGATCATAGAAAAGGGGCAAAGTTAGGTTCACATAGGCTAGCATACTTATGTTTCATAGCATTTTATTCCATGTCACATTAGAACCACCGTTAGAATCTACAAGTAGCTAGAACTTACATAGCGAGGCTTAGGGAAGGATCATGAATCGTCTTGACCAAGAAAGGTGGCTCCTTTGTTGAAGAATCGTCATGAAACTTGCATAGCAACGTTGATTCACTCCCTTGATTTGATGTAACAAGCTAGCACCTTTGATTCGGATCCGATTTGAATGCATGAGCTCTTGGAGTTGGAGATGGAGGCCATGATCAAGATAGATTTTGGCGGCACTTCGTGGCATGAGTGATTTGTGAGGGTTTAGGGTAGGCTTAGGGGTCTTTTTATAGAGATTAGGAGTAGTTTAGGCCCTAGGGTAAACCCTAGGATAGATCTGAGCCCTCAAAATCTGTCACAAAACCTCCAAACATGTCTTGAGGAACAAGTCAGGTGCACCCAGGCCAAACTGGCCGACCACCCAAGTCGACAGGGGTGTCGACTGGGCAGTCGACACCACCTGGGGTGTGTCGACTCCCAAGTCGACTCCCCAGTCGACTTGGGGGTGGCGGGAATTTTTCCCACCTCTTCTGCTTGGCTGAATTTGAAATTTGAATTCAAATTTGAACTTGTTTTTGAACTTGAAATTTTCTGAAAACTTTGACGGGCCATAACTTGGTCATACGGACTCCGATTTTCGAAAACTCGGACTCTATTTCGCGTATTTTTCCGAGACGAACGCAATGGCACAGCCCGTTTCTCCTAATTCGGATTTTATAATTAAATTCTGCCTTGATTCTCATCTTAGCACGTTGTAAAAATCCGGGTTGTCATATTCTCCCCAACTTAAAGGATTTCGTCCCCGAAATCTCCAAGTTAGGAAGAACGTATCCTACCATCCATCATCCATCTACTCAAAACATCATCCACAGGCAACCATGGTGCTTAAAAAGACTCCTAATGCTTTATGAACACATGCAGAAAGTGTGTGTATATGTTCCTTAGCTAATGCTAATGATCAGGCCTGAATGATCTTTCTAATGCAAAATATGTTTAGTGCCATGAATCCAACATGCATGCAAATAGTCCTAGTCTTATAAACACTATATGTGTGCACAACCATTCATCCACATGGTAACATATTCAATTTCATCCATAAACAAGTACAAATACTCGTGCATATGCAACATGAAACGTGACCGCGTCAATCTAGTATCTAATGTGTATTCGCGCATCCACGAGCAACCACTTGCAACCATTTCCAACCATATCAATCCTAACATGTTTCAAATACATGTTTACATCCATAGAATTCTATCTAAGGTTCTCCAAGATAAGATCGAAGAGATAAACAGGACAAACTCCTTACGGGGTTTGTAACAGAAACAGGACCAAGAGGATATCCACCAAGCGATAGCATGCGAGTAAGCTCTACAGGTGAACCAGGGATCAACGATATACTCTTAAAAAGAGACATGATGCGCGCGTCTAAGCCGCATTTCCATGAGCTTAATTCCATTGAGCCTTGACCGCCTTTGACTTCATGATTTCGTAGCTCCTTGATTCCTATTTCCAAGGTATGAGTCGGAACTCATTTCACTGTCGCCTCTCGTTTCACTTCCACTTATTCTTTCCCTAGTATGCTCGGCCCAAACATATCTGGGTACTCATGCAAGCTCTCCAAAATTCACTAGTGAATTCTGGATCTCGTTTACCGATGCCAATTCATGTTACCATGTGCACTTACTAGGGTGATTCCTATAACCCATGCTTAAGCGGAATGAACCATCCGCCTAATTGGCGAACGTTACTTGATCGGATCAAAGATTTCCGATAAATACATCAAGTGATTCTAGGTAACTAACCATGACAAAGCCCAAAAGGTTACACGAGACTTCGAGGGTATTACCAGGGCAAGTTAAGAGTTTAACTACCCTCCTTTCAAAACCGAGAATGGAATCCCTTACTGGATAACCACTTCACCCCTAGAATCCATCCATAGCTCAACAATAGAAGCATTGCTTCCAATCTCAACACTTGGCATAGACGTTCCCAAATCCAAACAAGTCATGAATAAATGGACCGACTCTCCAACCAGATTTTGGGACAAAAGTGGGATCTTCTACCATGCTAGTACTAAGGTGCAGAGACTTAACTATCGAAGCAGACTTAAACGATGCGATGATCAAAACAAAGTCTGGACGGGATGATAGAAAAGAAAGGCTAAGCATCTAACAGAAACGGTACCATTCCTCTTAGGTACGCTAGAAATGAGAGCATACAATTGCCCTCTCGCTGATCTTGTCCTTATCTTCCTTTGTGGATCAAGCCATACCAACAAGTTGCTTATTCTTAAGCTTGTGTCCTTTATCCTTGCTCTTATTATCCCTTCTTATAACTTCGGTAAAAGGTCTCTCGAGAACTTCCTCCATCGCACGGCAAAACACTTACGTAGCTAGACAAGAATTAGTCGCAGTTAAAACTACTGTGACTACAGATGGAGGAGAGAAAGGAAAAGAGGTTCAATCAAGGAAACAAAGGATAGTGCTAATGGCTTTTGGGGAATAGCCTGTTTAAAAAAAAACTTTTCTTGAAAAATGCTTCTTTGTAAACGGTTTCTCAAATAGTTTTCAGAAGGTTTTAAAAACTTTTGCCTAGTCTGGTAACCTTCTGCTCTGATACCAAATGTAACACCCCACCTCCGCTAGGGTCACTCACAAAGGGAATGCACTAGGTTTGGTGAAGCATTATCGAGGTAAACATGCACAAAAATATTACAAGACAGAACATATATATAAAACAGCGGAAGTAAAACAGATTTCATTACCTTATAAAATAAGGTCTAAAGCCTTTTCCATCAGAATACATCAAAACCTGTTTTGCAATAGTAAAGAAGCATAAAAGCTTTTTCATAAATTATTCCCCAAAATAAAGCGGTGAAGCAGCCATAGCCAAGAGAAGACCAAGCTATACATGATGACCTTCAAGCATAAGAGGTCCGAACTAAACAACATCATTTCCTCCCTGAAAACTTGGGGGAGGGGGGGAACGGAAGACAAAGAGGCGAAACAAAACGGGGTTAGTCATAAAGACTGGTAAGTCCTATCTACTTCCAGTATAAAAACAGGTAAAGGTAACATGACATGCATAAACTGAAAGTAAACATAAGGATGATGACAAGATAGATAAGCTAAACCAAGATAACTGGATGAACTACTGTAGCAAGATAAACTAAGGTAACATGATAAACTACGGTGTCAAGATAAATCAAGGTATCACATCGTCACGTTTCTATCAGTATACTATCCCAAGATATCTATCATGTATAACATCCCACGGTATTTATCATGTATATTTCCTCTGCACCTCTCGTACTAGTATCCCAACCCGCGTCATGTGTTAACTATGAATGTCCCTTGCCCAATGTCGTGTAATGGTCCATGTCAACCTAATATATAGCATATGTAGGTTTTCCCAACTCGTATGTTTCTTCCCATGTATAAGTTCAGTCCCTTGCCGTAGGCCGTACGGGCTTTCCCATGTAGATCTATACCACCTCGACGTAGTACCATTTTATCCTTGAAGTTGTTTTGGACTGCTACCCTTGATCTGGTTATGTTTTCTTACCGTGAACTATCGCGTGTTCACTTAGGATTTATGCCACCTAGGACCACTAGGGATTATGCTACCTAATGAACGTTTCCGTGTCTCGGTTTGGGTTCAAGCCACCTAGGGCCACTAGGGATTATGCCACCCGTCAACCGCACCCTTTGTCCCACGTATAAATCGTGAACCGTTTTCCATGTCTAGACGCACATGTATCTAAATGTGCCATCCGAGTTCCGTGCCAGGGAAAATCAAGAAATACGGAACTCGGTCAGGAGCTTTAAGTCATCTGCCATTGCAGATATTAAGGTCTGTTTTTGTATCCGTGGCTATGGTCCCACGTGACCCCTCCCTCAACTACTGAAAGGCAATCCAAGAAAAATCATGTATGAGAACTACATCCCGGCCCCACTATAGCCCCACTTTCCTATAGGCCAACCTCACCCATGACTCGATAGCAAGAACATGGTCTGTTGGGAGTTCTCTGCCTTTCCGTTCATACACGATTGACTAAAGATGGTAGGTAGTCGGCGACGTGCTATCCATGCCAAAAACAAGTATCATCGACTCCACGCTAATCCATCCCAGTCTTTAGGTCGCTCGCATAGCAACCAAGGCATACCCTTGGCTCTTCTACCGCAGACCTTAACCCCTGTGAGGCCGGGTTTCATGGACCATCTGCCACCTCACAGAGGGATACCAAGAGTACCCTCACGTACCCCGAAGCTACCGCTTCGTCACCCAGTTCGTTGGAGCCTTTATCTAAGTCAGATAATTTGCTCCTCATCGTGTTTTAAGCGATGACCTACCGTATCGGGTTACTCATTTATCTGTGAACTGATCCAAATCCCTTGACTAAGAATTATACTTAGTTTCCTACACTAAGGTTTACCACTTAGTCTCCTTTCCTGTTATCCTTGTTAATCCCTGTTTTCCACCTAGTCCCCTGAACTAGGGTTTTGCCTAATGGGTTAAGTATTGTCATTTAAGTTCATGACTTATCCTGCCTACGAATCATGTCAAGATTTGGCTAAGTATTCAAGTCCATGACCTAGCCCTACAAGTTCGTTAAGTATACCAAGAAGCTCATGACTTAACCCTATTCAATCATCAAGTCAAATTAGTTAAGTATTTGTTTATCTTAACCCTATCAGATTATCGTGTTAAATTGGTTAAGCATAGATTATCTTAACCTCATCGGATTATCGAGTCGGATTGGTTAAGTATAGGTTAACTTAACCCCATCCACTAATCGTATTATAATGGTTAAGTATATTTAAATGGTCTTGTGACTTAACCCTATGAAGTTCTCATACTAGATTGGTTAAGTATGGTTGCTTAACCTCATCAAATCATCATGTATAATTGGTTAAGTATAAGTTACTTAACCTCATTGAATTATCATGTTAAGTTGGTTAAGTATTGGTTACTTAACCTCATTGAATTACCAAGTTTAGATTGGTTAAGTGTTTAACTTAAACCCATCGAATTACCGTGTTTAGATTAGTTAAGTGTAGGTTACTTAACCCCATATAATTACCATGTTTAGATTAGTTAAGTCTAAGTTACTTAACCCCATCTAATTACCATGTTTAGATTAGTTAAGTCCAAGTTACTTAACCCCATCTAATTACCCAATCGGATTAGTTAAGTGTAAATTACTTAACCCCATCCCCTAATTGTCTTATATTGTTAAGTGTCATTATGAAATCAAGTCCGGTTTAACTTAACCTACCCCTTCATGTCATATCGGTTAAGTGTCATTGGTCAAAATTACTTAACCTTTTCATATGGCATTAATTAGATTAATGCACCCCAACCTCTCACATTAGACTTTGTTGTGGTTACTAGTTAAGTCGGGTGGATCCAGGTAGTTTTACACCACAACTTAGTCTAACCTCGGGTTTTAGGTGCTATATGACCAACTACTCACATTGGGTCCTATTGTTTGTAGCCACTAGTTAAGCCGGGCTGGTCCGGGTAGATTTATGCTACAAACTCAACCCAACCTCGAGTTGGCCAGTTTCATGTTTGGTCTAGTGTCATATTACACTTACAACCCATACGTGTCAAGTTTCAAGTCCCATGTTTACCCCACATGTCCTGTCCACATTTAGGTGTATCATGTGTGTCATATTTTCATGAAATCCCATGTCAAGTTATCATGTCATAATCACGCACGTCTAACCTACCCTAAATCGTGTTTCCAACCCAAGTAAAAGCGAGTCAACATAGTAAGGATACTACGCTACATATTGGCCTCAAAACATGCACGATGCCAAAAAGGGATTGGCCACAATCATGCATGGTATCATAAGGGGTTTGGCTTCAAAATATGCATAGCATCATAAGGGGTTTTTGGCCACAAACATGCATAGTATTATAAGGGAATTTGGCCACAAACATGCATAGTATCATAAGGGAATTTGGCCACAAACATGCATAGTATCATAAGGGAATTTGGCCACAAACATGCATGATAACATAAGGGGTTTGGGTTCATTTACATGCATAAGCCCTAAAGGCAAGTCTTTGCCAATGTTTCACAAGTCAAATGGTTCCCAAAGGTTCATGCTAACATTCCATAGATAAAGATTCAAACTTGCAAGATAAACTATGTGAAACATAACATGAGTGGCATGATTAAATCACTAAAACTTAGCCCAAGGTCATAGATCATAGAAAAGGGGCAAAGTTAGGTTCACATAGGCTAGCATACTTATGTTTCATAGCATTTTATTCCATGTCACATTAGAACCACCGTTATAATCTACAAGTAGCTAGAACTTACATAGCGAGGCTTAGGGAAGGATCATGAATCGTCTTGACCAAGAAAGGTGGCTCCTTTGTTGAAGAATCGTCATGAAACTTGCATAGCAACGTTGATTCACTCCCTTGATTTGATGTAGCAAGCTAGCACCTTTGATTCAGATCCGATTTGAATGCATGAGCTCTTGGAGTTGGAGATGGAGGCCATGATCAAGATAGATTTTGGCGGCACTTCGTGGCATGAGTGATTTGTGAGGGTTTAGGGTAGGCTTAGGGGTCTTTTTATAGATTAGGAGTAGTTTAGGCCCTAGGGTAAACCCTAGGATAGATCTGAGCCCTCAAAATCCGTCACAAACCTCCAAACATGTCTTGAGGAACAAGTCAGGTGCACCCAGGCCAAACTGGCCGACCACCCAAGTCGACTTGGGGGTGGCGGGAATTTTTCCCGCCTCTTCTGCTTGGCTGAATTTGAAATTTGAATTCAAATTTGAACTTGTTTTTGAACTTGAAATTTTCTGAAAACTTTGACGGGCCATAACTTGGTCATACGGACTCCGATTTTCGAAAACTCGGACTCTATTTCGCGTATTTTTCCGAGACGAACGGAATGGCATAGCCCGTTTCTCCTGATTCGGATTTTATAATTAAATTCTGCCTTGATTCTCATCTTAGCACGTTGTAAAAATCCGGGTTGTCACAGACACTATAGTCGACCTGGGGGGGCAGGTCGACATGGTAGTCGACCTTGGGGGGGGGGGGGGGGGGAGGTCGACACTAGTGTCGACCCCCTGGTCGACCTGCCTGGGCAGGAATATTTCACGCCCAGCCCGCTTTTGCACTTTTCTGTTTGAATTTTAAATTTCCTGCGAGCTGTTTTGAATTTTCAGAAACTTTCAATGACCATAACTTCTTCATACGAAGTCCAAATCACGCAAACTCGGACTCTATTTCAACCAGAATTCCAAGACGAACACAATGGCGCAACCCTTTTCCCACAATTCTCATGTCTGAGATTAGTTATTCCTTAATTTGTGAATATTAATATTAATAGAACTACGGGGTGTTACATTCTCCCATCCTTAAAGGATTTCGACCCCGAAATCTTCAAGTCAAGAAGAATGTATGTCCTAACATCCAATCGTCCATCTACTCAACCATCAAACACAGGCATCCATTGTCCTTATAGACTTCTAATGCTTTCATGTTTAAATGCACAGTGTGTGTATATGTCCGTATCTAACGCAAAATCAGGCGGTCCACTGATTCAGTTGACCTCCTTAATGCAAACCATGATAGTGCCATGCGTCCATTATGTATGCATAAGTTCCCTAATGCAACATATTATCTCTATATGCGTGCACAATCATCATCCGAATGCAGCATCCATATGATAATACAATCGTCATACATCAATTTTACTAAATACATCCATATATATGCAATATGAAGCGACTGAGCCGATCTAGTGCCTAATAGTGTGTGTATATGCGTCCACGAGCAAACACTTGCATCCACTTTGCATCCATCATACATAACATGTCTCAAACACATGTTTCAACCATAGGATTATCCTAACTAAAGGTCAAAGATACTAGCGAGAGGATACTCTAAAGGTAAGATAAGTACAAGATAAGTGATAAAGGAGAAATTAAAAGATATACCCTCAAAAAGAAAAGGGTATCGTGAACGCATCATCTCTTCCGTCTCCCAAGTAGCGTTGCTCTCATCATCTCCCCTTTGCACTTTGACTAGTCTGACCTCTCGATTCCTCAACTTCTTGATCTCCGACCCAAGAATGCGTGTAGGAGCTCGTCGAATCGTCGCATCACGCTCTATCTCCACCTCTCTAAGCAAGCTCGGCTCTACCACTTCCGCGGTCTCGTGCAAGCACTTCCTCAAATGTGACACATGGCACACGTCGTGTACACCACTAAGTCTCTCGGGCAACTCCACTCTATACGCCATCCGTCCAATCCTCTCCTTAATAGGAAACGGCCTTATAAACCTTGGTGCTAATTTCCCAACGGACCCAAAGCGAACAACGTTCCGTAATGGAGACACTTTGACAAAGACCATGTCCCCAACATCGAACTTGAGATCTTATCCGCATAAGATTTCTGCCTATTCTGTCCTCCTCTTATCCGCATAAGATTTCCGCCTATTCTGTGCTGCTTTCATCCTCCTTCGAATCAAGTCGATCTACTCCGAAGTCTCCCTAATCATATCGGGCCCAAGTAAGATCTTATCCGTAGATTCCGACCAGAAAGTAGGTGAACGACAAGGTCGTCCATAAAGAGCTTCGAATGGTGCCATGCCAATGCTAGACAGAAAGCTGTTATTATATGCGAACTCCACTAATGGAAGATGCTCTTCCTAGGTACCCCCAAAGTCTAGGATACACAGCCTCAATAGATCCTCTAGAATGCGATTCACCCTCTCGGTCTGGACGTCCGTCTGAGGATGATATGCGGTGCTCAAACATAACTGAGTCCCTACCGCCTCTTGTAAGCTTCTCCAAAATTCGCTAGTGAAAATAGGATTACGGTCGCTCAATATGCTAGAAGGAACACCGTGCAAACGAACTATTTATCGGACATATACAGAAGCTAACCACGGAGTAGTTCTCTTACTTTTCACGGGAATGAAATGGGCACTCTTAGTAAGTCTATCTACTATAACCATAATCCCCGTATTACCCTTCCTCGATCGCGGTAATCCATCCACAAAGTCCATCGAGACACTTTCCCACTTCCATAGTGGAACCTCCAATGGGTGAAGCAACCCACCGGGTTTCTTTTGCTCCACTTTTACTTGTTGTCACACCAAGCATCTAGCGACATACTCGGCCATATCTTTCTTCATGCCGGCCCAAAAGTAAACTCTCTTCTTGTCTTTGTACATCTTGTCCCCGCCGGGATGAATGGTCATCTTCGAAAGATGTGCTTCGTCAAGAATAGTCTTCCTTAGGTCATCGTCTTTTGGTACATAAAGTCTACCGTCCCTATGTAACCAACCCTTATCATCTAGCGTATACCTACGTAGATGGCTTGATGACTCCCCTCCTTTGAGCTTTTCTACTAACTCAACCAACTGTGGGTCGTCTCGCTGTGCCTCGCCAATCAATCCCAAAAGCGTAGGTCTGACCTCCAAGGATGCTAGCAAACCGGGTACGAAGTCAACGGAAGGTCTAAAATCAAACATAGAGATGAACTCTAAACTTCGCCGCTCAATAAACAAAGGACTTAAGGATAATCTTTTTCTACTTAAGGTATCGGCCACCACGTTACCCTTGCCAGGGGTATATTCTATCTCAAAGTCGTAGGATGCCAAGAACTCCATCCACCTTTGCTGCCTTAAGTTCAAGTCCTTCTGAGAGAATAAGTATTTTAAAGACTTGTGGTCAGTGAACAATTCGAATTTCTCGCCAAGAAGATAATGACGCCAAGACTTAAGCGCGAAAACAATAGCGGCCAACTCTAGGTCATGTGTGGGGTAATTCATCTCATGCGCTCTCAACTGCCTTCCACCATAGGCTATTACCCTGCCCTCTTGCATTAAGACTGCGCCTAGTCCTGTCCCACAAGCTTCAGTATAAACGGTAAATGGCTTACTCCCGTCTGGCAATACTAAGATTGGGGCTGAAGTCAAAGCTCTCTTCAAACGTTGGAACGCATCATCACAATCTACATCCCATGTAAAAACTAGGTTCTTCTTCGTCAAGCGTGTCAATGGAGCTGATATCTTTGCAAAGTCTTTGATAAACTTCCTATAGTAGACAGCCAACCCCAAGAAACTTCTCACTTCGGTAGCATTTTTAAGGACCTTCCAATCTTGGATGGCCACCACCTTCGCGGGATCTACAACTATCCCTTCTTTGGAAACCACGTGCCCCAAGAACCGTACTTCCTTCCTCCAGAAGTGACACTTAGAAAATTTAGCTTTAAGCTTATGAGCTCGTAGAGTCTCCAACACTTCCCTAAGATGTAGGGCATGCTCTTCTTCATCCTTAGAAAATATCAGGATATCATCTACAAAGGCTACCACAAATTTGTTAAGTACTCCCTAAGCACCCTACTCATCAAATCAACAAAGTATGCGGGGGCGTTTGTCAAACTGAAGGGCATCACTAGCCATTCATAGAAACCGTCCGGAGTCCTAAAGGAAGTCTTGTCTATGCTATCCTCAGCCACTCTCAACTAATGGAAACCAGTGGCTAAGTCCAACTGCGAAAACACTGAGGCGCCAACTAACTGATCGAAGAGATCGTCAATCCTCGGCAGTGGGTGTCTGTTCTTCTTAGTAAGCTTATTTAGTTCTCTATAGTCCACACAAAGTCTAAGGGACCCATCCGCCTTCGTGGCAAATACTACTGGAGCACCCCACTCCGATATACTTCCCCTTATGAACCCCTTCTCAAGCAACTCCTTCACTTGCTTATCGAGTTCCCTCCTTTCACATAGAGCCATGTGGCGTACTGGCAAAGATACTGGTTTCGCATTATCCACAAGATATATTCGAAAATCTATCTCCCGCTTCAGAGGCAAGCCCTTCACCTCCTCAAACACATCCGAATATTCTCGGACCACTCTAACAGATTGTAGATTTTCCTCAGATGCATCAAGCGATTCTAAATAACTTAGCATAACAGAATTTATGGGATTACAAAAGATTTCGAGAGTGTTGCCAAGGCGAGTTACGAGCCTAACTACTCTCCTTTCACAGTCAGGAACGGCCCCATTTCTGGATAACCAATCCATTCCTAAAATTAGCCCATGGCCCGTGAAGCCCAACACATAAGCATCACATCTAAACTCGACGCTAAGTATAGAAATTTTCAAATCCAAACACATCATGGACAAATGAGCTGAGCCCCCTATTGGATTCGAAACAACTAAGGGATCCTCTACTAAACTGGTGTTTAAGTGCAGTGATTCAACTAATGATGTAGAGATAAACGAATGCGATGCGCCCGAATCGAATAAGTTACGGATAGGATGATCAAACAGAAAAACTAAGCTTTCAACAGAAATGGTTCTACCTCGTTCTTGCAGCGGTGGGACCGCGAGAGCCTGAACTTGTCCCCTTGCCTGCCCTGGTGCCATAATAGCCTGCACCTGTCCTCTCGAGGTAGCTCCTGCCCTCTGCCCCTTCTTTGGGAAGTCCTTCACTAGATGTCCCTCTTCGCCACAGTGGAAACAGCCAGTCTTCTTCTTGTTTCGGCAATCCTTGCTGAGATGGCCAGGTGTCCCACAGTTAAAGCATGTCTTCTTTCCCTTGCCATTATTGTCTTTACCACCCTTCTTGTTTTGCTGTTGTGGTTTCTTCTGATCCCCTTTCTTCTCGGGTTCCTTATCAACTTTAGCGCTCTTCTCCTCGTGCATGAGTGCCATGTCTACAAGCTTCTCAAAGGTGGCCCCCATAGGGATGTGGGTCATAGCTAACCCTTGCAACGGTTCATTCAAGCCATTCATGAACCTCAGTGCCTTCTTCTCCGGCGTGTTCACTAAGTCCAAGCCAAACCTTGCTAACTGATTAAATTTGTTGACATATTCTTTTACTGATGAGCTTCCTTGCTTTAATGTCAAGAACTTTTCCATATATAGATTCTCTTCTGCCCTTGAGAGAAACTTCGCCTGGAAGCTACGTCTGAAATCCGCCCAAGAATCAACAGGACGCTCCCCATTAGTGACCTCCCACCAAAACGAGGCCTCTCCCTTCATCAACCAAGCTGCTAATCGAACTCTCCTCCCTTCTTCTACTTCAAAGATTTCTAGCAATTCTTCCACCTCCTTAAGCCAATCTCTAACTTCCACAAACGTTTCTGACCCTTGAAATGGTTTTCCACCCATAGCCTTGAATTCCTTGCACGTCTTTGCAAAAGTATCTACACGAGGAGGAGGAGGAACGGGTGCAACTAGTGGTGGAGGAACATTAGCTGGACCTGCAGCGGCCCTAGCCTCTAATAACCTCCTATACCATCCCGGTATCGTTACACCGTCGGGTAGATTAAGATCTTCAGCCATGCTGAAACGAAAAAGGAAAGATTCAAAATGGAGGATTCGAAAGAAAAAGATATGGCTATTGGGGATTATGTTTTTCTTAAAAACTTTCCTCTTTAAATAACTCATTAAGACGTGTTTTTGAAAACACTTCTTCCAAAAATAACTATTTTTCTAAAGTATTTTTATCTGTTCTGGTAACCTTAAGCTCTGATACCACATGTAACACCCCACGTCCATTAATGTCACTCTTAAAGGGAATGCATTAACTTCCATGGAGGTTATAAGTGAATATAGAACAGAAAAATTACAACAAGACAGATAATAAGTAGTACTTGTAAATCTAAAACTTTATTTTATTGCAGCGAAAATTTAACATGTTTATTACATCATAAAACCATTAATCAGAGTCAAGTACATTATCCATCTTGATAAAACAAAATACATAATCCCATTACATAACTAGCCATTAAAGAAGATAACAAGCTGGACTTTACTTTCAACGGTCCAAGCTTTCCAAAAGAGATAAGCAATCCAATCAAACTCCACTAGAGTTGGGCCCAACCTGAGGACCTGGAGGGGGAAAAAGGATAGAAATGGAGGGGGTCAGACATAAAGTTTGGAGAGTATGATAATTATAACAATACTATTATCAAAATAACAAGACTAAGGCATAAGCTGGAAGACAAGTAAATGTCTATGAACTCTTAGGAAGATAAAGATAGCGTTTAAGATAACGTTAAAGATAACGGTAAAGGCACACCTAATTACTAACGAATGATTACTACACTGCACCGCACATTACTACACTGCACCGCACCAGTCACCCTAAAGGTTGATCCCACTTGCTTCACACAGAAACAATATAAATAGCCTTACGTACCCCTAGCTGACTACATAGGTGCCGTCTGCCCCTATCTCCACTAGGTGTACCCCACTACCCACTTTCGATCGGCTCCCTACTCGTAGATACCCGTGCTGGCCCCATAGTGGGGTGTATCACTCCCCTAAAGTGGCAACCCGATACAACTTGAGAATGCACGGCTTATACCTACACGATGCAACAACGTCTTACCTACCAGCTCGGGTCCACACACGCATATGAAACCCGTTGGACTTGCGTTGCCACCGCTCCCCGTTTTGGCCTCTTATAGTCAAACCCAGCATGCGTGTCCCGTCCTCGACTTGGGTCGAGCCCACAAAGATACGTTTGGGATACTGGTTGAAATGGGCCCCCACAAGCTACCCACCTAAGCTTGTCACTAGTATATCCCACTTAACCCTCTTAGTCATGTTCATTTTCATGTGTGTTTGGTTAAGTCTTACTAATCGTATTTCACATGCCACTAAGGGCACCCCCTAGATTCCTCATGCCACCCAAGGCACCTACTTAACCCCCATGTCCTACCTTACATGTTTATCTGGTTAAGTATTTTCTTAATTCATTCAGGCCATAACCTCATAAAGACCTCTCACATTAGACTGGCATTTATGGCAGCTGGATATGCCGGGCGGGTCCGGGCAGTCTTACACCATAAAAGAGTCTAACCTCGTGTCTTTACAACTGTTATGCTTTATTTTAGGCCTAGGACCTCTCACATTGGGCTGACATTTGTGACTACTGGATTTGCCGGGCGGTTCCGGGCAGGTTTACGTCACAAACGAGTCCAACCTCGTGTCCTAAGCATTGATTATCACTTATAATCTTTTACCCCCAGTTTTAATAATTCCCTATTCAAATTAGTAATTAAGTCCACTTTTAATGATGTCCATAATTGACTCAATTATGGTCATCCACTCATGGCATGCAAAATCATATCAATTGCACCCCAACATCTTAGTATTAAATCCTTAATATTACCACTACCCCGCGTTTATATGTTCGCTTATTCAACGCAGAATATACGTTAGACTCGAATAGTCTAACTCATAGCACAAAAATAAATTATCACAACATATAGACAATTAAAATGAATCTAATCATAATAGGGGTGAAACTTGCATAAACTACACATGTTAAGGATGTAAAGGTGTCAACTTGTTAAATGTCACAATTTACATGATATGATCATAACCCAAATTTGTATATATACTTTCATAAGGGGTTTTTAGGCAACATAATGATGGTGTGAACTAGCATAGGATATCACATATGTCATAGCATAATTCTAGATGTCATAATAGATGTCATGGCATATGTTCATAACTTCTCTAAACGATCTAACTTGCATATGTGATTTGTCATATAGATCAACATAGCCCAAACATGATGATTTAATTAACATGAACTGACTAGCATAGATAGTAACATCACGGCTTTTTAACATGTATGATTCACCATAGCTTAGCATAGAAACTTTCAACATACATAACATCATCATAGCAGGATTTACACATATAGGATATCATCATCACATAGCATATAATTAATAACATATATGATAGTATAAGGTTTACAACAACATATATGACAATTCACATCATTCACTTATAATCCATTCATGACTCAATCGAATTAGTTTAACAATAATCTTGTTAAGATCATCATACTCACAATTTAGAGAAGAAAAGAGAGTTTTGCTTTGCTTTAGAGTTGAATAGAGTTAGGATTTTGCTAAGCTTTCCTTCCTTCTTAGTTGGCGGCGGCTCCACTGAGTTCCATGGTGGCGGTATGACAGTAGCTATTCTATTTTTCTTATGAATTAGGGTGAGAGACTACCTAGGTATTTATAGAGTTAGGATTTATTTTAGACCGTCAGATCAACTCAGCACTAATCCTAGCCAACCAGATTAGGTCAGAAACCCTAATGGGTCATTAGTCAATTAAAAACAGGTCAGCCAGAAAACCTAGCCGCCAGACCCAGGTCGATACCCAGGTCGACACTATAGTCGACCTAGGGGGGGGGGCAGGTCGAAATGGTAGTCGACCTGGGGGGGTGGTCGACACTAGTGTCGACCCCCTGGTCGACCTGCCTGGGCGGGAATTTTTCCCGACCAGCCCGCTTCTGCACTTTTCTATTTGAATTTTAAATTTCCTGCGAGCTGTTTTGAATTTTCAAAAACTTCCGATGACCATAACTTCTTCATACGAAGTCCAAATCACGCAAACTCGAACTCTATTTCAACCAGAATTCCGAGTCGAATACAATGGCGCAACCCGTTTCCCACAATTCTCACGTCTGAGATTAGTTATTCCTTAATTTGTGAATATTAATATTAATAGAACTACGGGGTGTTACACCATCTTTTTCTTCTTCAGGCTTGTTTGCAACATCACCATATTTTATATTGTTTGCATTATCTTTCACATCATCCGTTGACTTAACCTCTTCAATGTGTACTTTGGCTTCGTTGCCATTTGGCATGTTTGTGGGCTCAGTTTCACTACTTTCAGCTTTTTCAGCTTTGGCTTCAGAAATAGCCTCTTTCAATTTATCTTCTTGTGTGTTCTCCTTCACATTCTTACCATAAATCTCCTTTAATAACTTCCACGCATCTTTTGCGCAATTTTCTCCAATAATATGATCATACGCTTCATCATCGATATTCACAGTCATCACAATACGAGCTTGTAGGTCATTCCAACTCAATATTGTGATCGGTTTTCTTTCTTTCTCCGTCAAATTTTTAGTATCTTCTGGATCTTCAAAGCCATTTTTAACGATCTCCCATAATCCTTTAGAGATCAATTCTTCTTTCTTTTTGTTACTCCACGCTTCAAAGTTTTCTTTTGTGAGAACAAACGGAAAAAGAAATTAAAATGCCATATTTCAACCAGGGCTCTGATACCAGATTGTTGGATTTTATTTTGGCTTTTGGTTTTGATACCAATTGTTGATGGAGTAGAGAAGATATGATACCAGTTTGTTGGAGGAAGGAGACAATAATTTGTAGGAGGAAGAACTATTTTTATTTCTTGATTTTTTTTCCTTAGTTAATTCACTTTTCCAACTAAAATGACCACGTATATATAGTGGTTTACAAACCATTTCAATAGACACAACGTCAAATGAACATGACCTTTCACCGAACAAACATGACACTTCACCGAACGGACATGACACTTCACTGTACAGACATGACACTTGACGAACGGATATTACTCTTGATGAATGGACATGACTTTTGACGAATGGACATGTCTCTTGATGATGGACATGTCTTTTTATTTTAATAGACAATTAATGAATTTTGGTTTACGCCAACACTCAACATGAACTTTCTGTTCCTGCGCAAACCACGTTTGGTAAAAAAAGAAGATTTTTTTGTATAATCATTTTGTTTTTATGCATTTCAATTGAACCGAATTTTTAATCGATATTTCTATGTTTGGTTTACTTTCCCATGTTGATGAATCATTTACTTTGGATTTGTAGCAGATAAAGTTGAACCTTTGTGAATTAGTTATCTGAATTGTTCTCGGAATAAACCGTTTGCGGTTAATTTGGTTATGTCGCATCTTCTTGCAAGCGACTGGATAAAAAACAAGCAATGAGTAACAGAGAATAATAAGAGCATTTCCAATAGCTACTTATTCATGCCCTGAATCAGTAATTTGTGATGCTTTTGTTCTCAAACAAATGTTGGCAACATAATATTCAGGCAAATATTACGTGGTCAAATCTGAATTTAGAATTGGTCCTACGTGCTAATTTTACCAACGCGTTATGGAGAGCGCCGATTTTTTCGGCACACGTTAAAAAAATCGGTGCGCTCCATAAAGCGTTGGTAAAATCGGCATTCTCCCTCCTTACACAATTTCATTTACCGTGTTATTATTTTTCTGATCTGTACAGCTACACAACGATCATATTTTGCTTCAACGAATATAAATCGTTCATGTATTCGTATAACGATTATAAAATGGTCAAAATACATTTACTAATGTTATAATTAATTTGACCGGAATTAGGGTTTTATAGATTTTAGACCTTTCCCAAAATATGATAGTTTCAGATGTTAATTATAGATGGTTAATAACACGTACAAACACAATAGAATGCTTATGTTTAAATAAAGAACTAAACTATCATTACTGCATAATTTCATATAATCATAAAATAAAACACAAGTTCAGACAATTACACATCATAAAAAAGGCATTAAGATAACTAAACATATCCTTACAATGGTTCCATAAATGATTCATAAGGTCTTTCTGCAGTCTATTATGGAGTTGTGTATCTCTAAACAAAACTTGACGGTTCAATTGTATGTTGAATTCTTCTTCTATTATTTGTGTGTACTGTTGAAATACATCGGGTGGTCGTGAAGCACCTTTGTATTCGTAGTGGTGTTACTCGTCATCCATATCTCATTCATCTTCTATGATCATATTATGTTGAACAATGCAGACAAACATGATTGTAGACATATTTTTCTTAGACCACAACCGAAATGGATTACTTGTCATTGCAAATCTAGCTTGTAAAACACCAAAAGCTCGTTCTACATCTTTTCTTTGTCTCTCCTGTATTGCCGGGAATTTGTCTTGTTTAGGAGTCAATGGATTTGGATTGTTTTAATAATGGTGCTCCATTTTGGGTAAATGCCATCACCTAGATAATAGCCATGTTTGTAAGTATTTTAGCCAATGGTAAATGTTAAAGGAGGTACCTGGCCTAGAGCAAGATCATTATACATATTGGATCTTTCTACAACATTTAAGTCATTATTCGAACCGGGCATTCTGAAGAAAGCATGTCGTATCCATAAGTCGTAAAATGCTACGGCTTCCAAAATGATGGTTGGTCGTTTTTCCTTACCGTTGTACGAACCTTGTAATCCGTTAGGGAAATTGTTCCATTCCCAATGCATATAGTCCAGACTTCCTAACATACTCGGTTACCCCTGCATTCGTGCATCTCTCCAATGCACACTATATCGACTTCGTTCGGGGACCTTAAGTACTCGTTTCCGTAGACGTCCACCACAGCCTAACAGAATTTATCAAATGTTTCAAGTGTCATGCTCTACATAATTCGGTATGCATCGTCCAATGCATCTACATAAGTGCCATAAGCTTACATTCTCATAGCGGCCGTCATTATCTGTTCATCAGTGAACCCCTATGTCTTTGATGCATTTTGTTTGTACTTAGGGTCCGTTTGATTTTGAACGGGAATGGGCATTTGGAAGTGGCATTTGAAGGGGAATTTTTGCGAATGGGGAATGTGTTTTTTTTACGAAAGGGCCATTACGAAAGGGGCATTTTGGAAGGGTTTAATGTTTTTGTATTTTGTGTTTATTGTAGGTTTATTAAATTAGATACAAATTGAAAAATACGAATTGCAGAATACAAATTGGAGAATACGAATTGCAGAATTTAAATTTCATAAAAAACTACCACAATTGCGGAATACAGAAAAAACTACCACAATACATAAAAAACTACATCGATCCATTCCTCAGCTTCTGGACATAATAAAGAGCACAACACCTAAGCTCTTCCAGTTTGTCAATCAGAAGTAAAAAAGGGTTGACGTCCCTTCTATTATCTAACGCTGACAGAATAACCCCCACCTCCCACTCGAGATAATCATCACCATCTTGACGTACTGCCATGCACAAAGCAAGAAGCTCATTCATGTCCATTGAATGAGGATTTAAGCTATAATTTTTGTATTGTTTATGGAATGTGGTAGTGAAAAGGTAGTGAATTGGTGTGAATATATAGGGGAAGTAGAAATGGGTCGGTTGTTCTGGAAATTTCGTCGCGTCCGACGCGAAAGCCATCTTTTCAACCGTTCATCTTGAAGGGGCAAAAGAGTGGGTCCCACTGTGGATGCGTTAGACGCGTCGAATGCGTCAAACGCGGACGCGAACCTTAACTGCCCAGTTCATAAATCAAATGCTACCTTAAAGTATTCATTATTACCTTGTATACCCTCCAATATTTGAAGAAATAGATCTCTCCGCATCATTTATCTTCTACGAAACATATCAGGCCCATTATTGCAGCTGTCGTTGAAGTAATCATGCATCAGAGATTTATGGCATATAGTTTGGTTTCGGTGTATAAACTTCCCTCTTGGAACCGAACCTCATCAAGTTGTGGATGATGAACCTTAGGCTTCACGGTATTTGTTCTGTATTTATTGTATTTCTTCTGCTTCCTCCTGAATGATTTCTTCTTTATCTGAATCGCTCTCAAAAGCTACCATGCATTGCATAAAATAGGAATCCATTTTTGTTTGTAACTTTGTTTGGAGATGATATATTGTTTACAATGTTGTTGTATATAAGGTATGGGATTTTCGTTATTGTGTAGCTTTATTGTTATGTGTGTTGCTTTATTAATTTGTGTGCATATTTATTGGTTACAGTGTACCTTTATCGATAACCATGTGGTTGCAGTGTTTAGTGCTCTGCTTTATTGGTACGAGTGTTTCTTTGTTGATAAATGCGTAGTTGCAGTGCATAGCATGCAACTTTATTGGCATGAGTATTTATTTGTCGATAATTGTGTCCATGTAGTGTTTAGCTTTATTGGTATGACTATCCCTTTGTTGATAAATGTGCAACTGAAATGCTCAGCTTTAATGGTACGAGTGTCCTTTTGTCGATAAAGGTGCAAATGCTCAGCTTTATTAGTACGAGTGTTTGGTGTGCAGCTTTATTGGCACGAGTGTCCCTTTATCAATAAGTGTGTACTTTAAGTGTTTATTTGCAACTTTAATGGTATGAGTGCTTATTTTGTCGATAAGGAGTCAAAAGATTAGGGTCGTCCCCTATGTTAAATCGATAAGGAGTCAAGCGAGTTGGGTCGTCCGCTTTTTTAAATCGATAAGGAGTCAAACGATTTGAGTCATCCCCTATTTTTTAAATCAAAAAGGAGTAAAATTATTAGGGTCGTCCAAAATTTTTAACCGAAAAGGAGTCAAACGTGTAAGGTCGTCCCCTATTTTTAATCGAAAAGGAGTCAAACTTGTAGGGTCGTCCCCTTTTCTAAATGGAAATGAAAATTTGAAAGGAAAGTATTTAATAATTGACATTTGAACATTTAATTTATATATTATATAAAAACGAGCTCGTAACGTCGCGGTAGTTCGTAATTATACGTTTTGAACTTCAATTGAATCTGAAGGTCCAAAATTTGGCAGAATTTTCTGAAAATTCAATCAACGTAATCTATTTGATTATTGAATTCCAACGAAAAAGAAAACTTGAGTTTTCATATTGTAGATTTCGACTTATGGCAAACCAAAATTTTCAAAAGGTCGCTATATATTCGTTTATGAAATTTATCGATATATTATTTAAATGGAAATGATAATTTGAAAGGAAATACATGTAGCACACTTCCATAACATAGAACATCATAAAATATAGTTATCAACAAGAATAAACATAACAGGTAGATCGTGCAATTTAGTACAGCATAAATCAACATGAAATCTGAACACGAGTAAACATGACGAAACAACATATAGTCCAATACAAAAAGGAAGATACGTGTATACATCATGATAAAAAACCAAATCACCATCATCGTAAATCCACGGCATGGTCGTCATCATTGTGCTTAGGCTCCTCAGTATCCTCCTTCATGTCAGAATTGCCATGATATAGAACGTTATCGTCCTCATCGTGCTCAAACTCCTCACCATCCTCCTCCGTGTCACTACCCCCCTAATCCTCTAGGAGCATCGGATCATCCTACATCACCTAATCATCCTACACTACCAGCCCTACCATCTAACGTCGCTAGTCGAACCTGTTAGTCGTCGATCTGGGCCTACAAACCCTGCGCTATAACCTGGTGCTCCTAATACAACGACTGAGAATGTAGCAGTGTCACCTCCTGAATACTGGCTATGTGTCGACTATGCTGGTCTAGTCTAGGTGTAAACTGTAATAAAAAAACATATAAACTCAGTTTGTATACCATAAAATATATCAGCTAAAAATTTACAAGTATGAATATTACCTCATGTGCATGATACAATCATGCCATATGGATACCAGCAACCATGTGATCTGGTGGGTAGATAATAGGCAATGATATCAGTATACCGCTAATATCGTATGCCTTGTCGGTAAGAGCAAAATCCATAAGCTGATCGAAGTACTGTGAATGGGTCGGATCAAAAGTAAACAATGGTACCTGTAGCCACTCGGTGTCCTATATGATTGGAGTACACACCTCGACTGTAAACTAGTAACATGTGCCTCCGAGGAGTAACTCGATCCCAATAAGTGTCAAAATCTGCTCCTAGTAATGAAAAATCATGTGTATCAACTCATTCTGCCTGTCTTATATCTTGTATGTAATGTCTCCCGACGGAATGACGCAATCTGAACATATCATCAGTAGAAAGTGGATCTCCGGGCACACGCAACTCACTGGGCCCCTGATAATAACAGCGATCTCCCAAGTACCAAATAGGAAGGTAGGATGGCAAGACAACACGGTGCACAAATAAATGACATGTAATGACTAATGGGTGTCCATCACCTAGCGGGCCACCCTCTGACAGAGACATCCAATAAGTAGTCCACGTTGCTCGTAATATGTTGGCCCTCGACCACATATTATTCTGAGATCGGGCCTCCATCAAGTCGTCTAACACCAGCAGGAGTATGCTGGACTATGTGATAGTCTCCCATTGACGCATGCGTGGGAAAAAGGACTCGACAGCGTGACTGGTGGTCGGAGCTATGCGTGGATGCATGTTGGTCGTGTACTCGTAGTACCAACACTGCAACATGTACCAAAAACCAAACATCTGCTAAACCTTTCCAAAAGAGTAAGAGACCAGTGCGGTGTATAGACATCCCAATATAGCTGAGCCCCATTCAATCATATGCAAATGCTCTAAATCAGCTAGTGCTGCTAGGTAGTTCAATCGAATTGTACTCTTTTGGTTCGAAAAGAATGTCGAACCAAAGAGATATAAAAGGGAAGCCCGGAATACTATGTCCTGCATATCCACTAAATCCATATATGCCAGAATGTAGTCAAGTAAATATGTAATGGAAACAACTCCATTGGATATACGATCAACAACAAAACCGGGAGAATATAATTTTCGGTCTGTTACTAAACGATAAAATAATAGTTTGTACTACTTACGTACTTTAGTGAACTATTTAACAGTGCAATAAAGATATAAGTTAAATCAAGAAATTATACCTGAATGGTCTCAAGAGCAGTAAAAGAACGGTGAGTGAATCCCCACGGTAACTCAAGAAGAATCCGTAGGTCCAGACTCATCGTCTCTCCTGCTGGTGGAGCGTGCACTAGACCAGCTGCATCATCCATCTGAGCTTGTATGGCCCATCTACCGATCTTCGAAACTCATGGCGGCATCCCGACGTCCAAAGCAATTTTTTTAAAAAAATGAGGATTTATAATGAAGTTATGAGGATTTCGTCCTAGCACAGTGTATTAATAGACGCGCTAGGCCGCTGCCCGATTTAATCGGCACGTTATGCTAACGTGCCGATTAAATCGTCATGATTCGATTAAATTGACATGCGCCGATAAAATTGGTGCACTTCTGATGGGAGATTTAATAAAATCTCCCCTGAATCTTACGAGTCATAAGATTACGACTCGTAGGATTGTTGGAGATGCTCTAACAATATCTAGTTTACCAGTAAGGAATCATTTGTTTAATAGACAAAACTTAATACAAACGTTTGGTTGTAAATTCTGACAAAGCATCCATACATCCTACCAGGGACGGAGCTTAGTATTGGCAAGCCGAGGTCAATGCCCTAGGTGAAAACATTGAGTACTATCATATAAATGAAATTATACTACTGAGCCCTAGCTAAAGATAAAATTGTATCTGGGCCTTATCACAATGAAACAAAAATCTCAGTTTCATTTGTACGTAAAGGAGAACTAGAGATTCATATATCTTCTTTGAATGTGGCTCTAGCTAAGCCTAAAGGTTAGGTCCGCCACTGCACCCTACAAACAACTGCACTATCGATGAGGCACTCTCTCATTGCATGCGCACAAGAACATTTCAAAATTTCCCTTCAAAATTACGTTTAAATTTACAGTAAATACAAATATAGTAATGTCTGAGGTTCACTTTTGATGTTGTGAAGTCATCTGTTTTAAAATAATTAAGTTTTCTTTATGCATAATCTCGCTAACACAAAGAACATATATGCTGAAATTCGTATAGGTCGGTTGATTTATTTTATTTGTACAAGTGAGCAAGGTGGATAAAAGCGGGATTTATAAGGAGTGCAATCTTAATTCTACTCCTATATGTATTTTCTAGAACACCGCCTAATACCAAGACTACGTTACCTAGTACCAAGGTTGTACGAATAGCTAGGGGTAAGCATCGATTACGGATTTATCAATAAGGCTGGAATTAATTGAGGAATAATAGTAGTTTTTTTATATAATATCATGCATTTTGGGTAAAATTCTAGTATTTTATTTACTGTTAACTTATCCATAATGGTAAATCATAAATTTTGTTGGATCTTGGAGCAACTATTGAGATAAAATCACTAGAAATAAACATTTTGATGCTTATAAAATAAGTCAAGCCGAAATTGGTGCATAAGTGGTGCTTGTAAACTTATTTATATGCTTAAATAATGTAGATTGTCATCTAGGTGGATTATTAAAAAATCAAGCCTGTGAGGCTAGTCTAGTGCCTAAGCAGGGTCTAGATGAAAATCTAAAAGGTTTTTTCGAATGCTTCCTGGTACACAATTTTAAACTAAATAAATTATTAAATTTCATTCAATAATCATATGAAACAATGTTAAATACATTTTACTTTGTTATGTTTGTATTTTTTATTACGTAACGCTATAAATTGTATAATGAAATAACAATATTGTTCTGAATACAAGTTTAGAAACTAACCTTTTTTAGATAAATGATAATTTAGCATATCCAATGTAATGTTTAACAGATTATCAGTATATCAATCTTTGGTATAACGATAATAGTAAACAATTTTTGATTTTACCAATAAAAATGGTACGGTTGTAGTATTTATGAAACGGCAACAATAACCATTACTTAACAACCTTAAAATAAATACAAGCATGTTTTGTATAAATAAACATAACATTTAACACTCACATCTAATTAATTAAGGTATAACTTCTAATTAATTGATTTTTTTTACCAAATTTTAAAGTATAATTGCTCCATCATATTTGTTTTTTTTTTACCAAAATTATTTTTCTAATAATTTAGGTAATTGGAAAATTGTACAACATTACATTATATTTATTTTCGTTGTTGATTTTAGATGACGACCCTCTTATATTTCCAGAATACATGCGCAAAAAACATTTGCAAGTCCAAAAAGAGTTAGAGTTGATGCTTGACCATTAAGCATGTGCACTATTCATCATCAAGTTTAAACCCATTGCCCTTCCATCTAGCTATGCATTTTGCTTGTTGATGTCAATTCTCTTATCTTATTTGTCTTCTGGGTTCCATTGTATGTCCTCTAATGATAAGAGTCATTACCATAGCACCATTTGGATGATTGTCTCATTTTTAAGCGGACCATCCTTGTATTCTTCGAATCTTGACAATATACTATTAATGGTGCACACCATATAAATACACAAAGTCTCCCGTGGCTTTGGCGCACGACACAACAATGATATGTCTTATTAATTTACCATGCATATTAAATTTTATTAACAAATTTAATTTGTATAACGGTTAATTTTAAAATTTTAATATAATCTATATTTCATATTAAAACATATATAATGAATATTTTTAGACATTCTGCAGAAACATCACTAAATAAAATATCATGAACCTAAAATTTCAAACAAAATAGTCTTCAAAAGACAAAGTTATGATAATAATACATATTACTGATAAACTAGAAATTGAAATATGTTTCAACCATAATATATTCTAAATTAATATATGTACATCAAATTCATAAGCCTCAACATCTTCCTTATATGTCTTATATCGATTGACAGTTTATTCACGTCATCGCAATGGAACATTATAAGGTTCGAAATTAATTGGGGATTATTTTGATAAGCATTCATTCGTTCATTGCAACGTAATTGGAACAGATATTTCGATGATCATTCCAGATTAATTTGAAGAATGGGATCACTAAAGATGTAACAACCCGAAACTTCTGAATCAATTTAAAATTTTTGATTTAAGTTATTTTGATGAACATGCGAATATAAATTGGTTATTTTTGCTAAATAAAATTTGAGAACAATTTTAAAATTATTTTTTATATTTTTTTGACTTAAAATAAACTCAGTAAAATTATTAAATTGATTTGTGAGCTTTATTTTTAAAATTTTAAAAATCAACGCATGGCCCTTAAAAAGTAAAATTTTGCATATGAGCTCAGAATTCGACAAAATTTTTTTTTTTTGGAATCATAATGACAAATAATTGTTGGGTTCCAAAGTGCGCGTTGAAGGAAGTCAGTATGTGTCCGTGAGAGGCAAAATCATTTGTTCAAAAACTGGTAGTCATTTTACAAAGGAACATTATTCAGATGATCTCGGAATTCGATTCCACTTTTTTTCTGTATTCATATTGTCAAATAATGGATAAATCCAAAAGGTTATAATTTTTTGGAGTTAGCGTTTGGGCATAAAAGAAGAAAAGGTATGCTAAAATCACATTTTTGAAGCTAATTTAAGAAATTTTACAAAGAAACATTATCGAGACGACCTCGAAATTCGATGAATTTTTTTTATTGTATCTGTAGCGTCGAATAATGGTAAGATTCTAAATATCATGATTTTTAGAATCAGTATGTGACCGTGAGTGATTTTTAAAGTGAAAAACAAACAATATTTTCACTTTGAAAATTCATTGTTTGTGCATACGGATTCGGAATTCGACGAAACTTGTTCCGTTGGGTCCGTAATGTTGAAGAGTAGTCGCATATCAATTTTTATCGAAAACGGAATCCGTATGTGATAACATGGATTTTTAAACCACGAAAACAAGCATAAATTGGACAAAACAAAACATATAAAACTAATAAAAAAATATTTCCCTTATCCTGTATAATATCTCAACCCTCCCTAACCATAATCAATTCTTTCTTCAGCAAAAGTTTATGCCATACCCTCTTCTTCTAACGTGAAAACAAATCAGCCTTCCTCCATTATATAATATCCTTTTCACTTCCTTAACCTAATTCTATTTCTCAATATCACGTAGCCGGTCTCCTTTCTCTTCAACGTGAGTTTTCCCCTTCTCACCTCCTCCTCCTCCTCCGATTTCCCCTCTCCTCCTCCTTCTTCTTAAAAAAAAACCCGAACCCCCAAAGCTCCCAGGCCCCAAATCGCCGCCACCGACCACCAACAGCCTCCCCAACCGCCTGCGCCCCTCCCCGCCACCTCAGTACCTCCTGTAAGCTTTTATTTTTCATTTTTTATTCATTTATGAGATAAAAAATGTGATTTTTAATTGATGTAACAAACATAAAGATATGATTTTTAATCGCATAAAGATATGATTTTTAATCGCATAAAGATATGATATTTAATCACATAAAGATATGATTTTTAATCACATAAAGATATGATTTTTAATCGCATAAAATTATGATTTTTATTTATAAAAAGTTATGATTTTTATTTACATAAAGTTATGATTTTTAGTTACATAGAGTTATGATCTTTAGTTTTATGTAAACATGTCATCTTGGTTGGTTAAAGATAGGATTCTTATCGTTGGAAGAAAATATTTTTGGCTAGTTAAAAATATGATTCTTATTCTATGGACATTGTTTATGAAAATATGATTTCATTTTGTAGGAAAATATGATTTCATTGTTTAGGAAAATATGATTTCATTGTTTAGGAAAATATGATTTCATTGTTTATGAAAATATGATTTTTCATTGTATAGAAAAATATGACTTTTCATTGTATAGAAAAATATGATTTTTCATTGTATAGAAAAATGTGATTTTTCAATGTATAGAAAAATGTGATTTTTCACTGTATATAAAAATGTGATTTTTCACTATATAGAAAAATGTGATTTTTAGATTATATAAAAGATATGATTTTTAGATTATATAAAAGATATGAATAGATTATAAAAATATGACTTTTATATATCTAGAGATTACAAAAATATGATCTTTATATATGGAGCGAATTAAAAATATGTTTTTTATAAATATAGTAGCGATATAAAAATGTGATTTTCAATGTAAACTGCGTGAAACAGATTGCGTATAAATCATGGTGAAGAATACAACGCATGGAAACAAATCCAAATCCAAACCATCGTCCGCAAAAGAATGACGTAGTGGAAACTAAAGGTGAGAACTTCTCACTATAAATTTTTTTACAGTTAAATATACACTAGGATGCAGACGGTGCTTAGTAGCACCCGACTCCTTTGATTGAAACCATGATTGTTTATTTGGACTGTATTGTGATGTGATTGTGGTGTGAAATGAAAAATAAAATATTTATGTGTTGAATAAGATGTGTAAATAATAAAAATATCATTTTTATTGTATAAATGAACTATATAAAATATCCATATGTTGAATAAAATATTTTATCATTAAAAATATAATTTTTAACGTATATATGTGAACGACATAAAATTCTCCTGAAATGAAAATAAATATTCATTTACAAATCAGACGATTGGTTTATGTACACCCATTTGACTGATGTTGATTGGGACGATAAATTTCATACATCGTCCAACTACACACAAAAATAATCTGTATTTGTTGTTTGAAAACATCACACGGGTATTGGAATGATATTGGACATACACTAATCCCAATATTTAGTTGTATCTCAACCGATGGGTTGATAGGCTGTGATGAGCGCTAGTTATTTAGTTTTAATGCTTATGCAGTTTTGTACTGCACTCTGGATGATGGTTGATTGTTTATCATGGTTATTATATACATATGTTGTATGGAATCCATATAAATAACATTATATGGTAATTGTTTGGATCTCATTCCAATTTGGAAAATAAAGAACGTTTTAAAACAATATTTTAAAATATAAAGAATATTTTAAATAACAAATATTTTAAAATAATATTCAGTGAAGAATAAATCTTTTAATTAAGATTATTAGAGTTCCAATTATCTTTAGTAATTGGAATAAAATGAAATGTGAATTGGGTTTATTGTGAACTGTGTTTTTAACGACATTCATTCTTTAACCTGATTAAAAGTGAAAATATAATTTGGAATTTATAAATCTTTTATTAAGATTTAAATGGAAAATTTCCAAAGTAAAGTTTTTCAACTTAATAAAAGAAATTGGAACTGAATGGAATTCGATTTGGTAATAATCGAGACGAGCTTCTGTGGATGAAGACCGTTACTATATATCGAATTTAAAAGGCTTTGCCGCTATTCCATTTATATTATTAATCTGATATGGAAATTTATATCGATTATATATTGATCTGTTTTCCATGTAGATTCTATTTTTATGGAAAATTAATTTGGTTTATCGTGAACTGTGTTTTAAAGGACAATGGTTCTTTAACCCAAGTAAAAAAAGGATTTATTTCCCAAGCTTGAATGATCATTAAATAATGATTTTTGAGATCAAAACTGAATTAAAGTTTTAATGAATCATTAATTAGATTAAAATGAGAAAGAGATAATTAAATTTATTGAATTCATGAAATGATCGAGAATGAAGTACCACTAGTTTTACTCCAGGCGATAGTTAAATCTTTAATTAGATTTGAACTTGAAATGGTAATTAGTTTTACCGATAACACAGTGGGTGTTAGATATGGAGTACTGCTAGATTTGCTCCATGGGATGAATAGGTTGGGAGTGGGATAATAAATAATAAATGATTACTTCGGTAAGGTTCGTTAATCCTGACTAGTTATATAAACCTTAATTTGGATTGGAAGTGTTAAAAGATAAAGCAAAATTCTTTTGAAATGGATATCCAAAGGAAGATTGAAGAATAAATTTAAAAGAATTTATATTTGATAAAATTAATGGGAACCTTTCCCTAATAATGTGAATATTTTATTAAAAGAATATTCTGAATTGGAATGAGGCGTATGATGTGTTTTTATAGCACTTGATTATAAAATACGCGAGTTAGTCGGAATGACTGGGTTTAACCCATTTTGAATAATTACTACGGCGACCAAAAGTCGTTGATGAATACGGTGGTTGAAGATCGGAGATCTTCACATCGTTTGGATGATTATTGATGTCTTGATTGGGCCATACACCCAAGACAAGGTAATAAGTGGTGATCGTCCAAATGTACTTGGAGATCGACGGATATGCGAGGACCTCTCTCCCGTATTGGACATATCAGACGAGGAATAAGGTGTCTCCGGATTCTTTTAGACCCAGAACGTACTTGTAAATGGATGTATGTCTGACATTGGATTTTATTATGTGCTAATTGATTTCTATTAAATATATATCTGTTTGGTGGTGGAGAATTTATTCTCCTGCTTAACACCCTTCTTTGAGACGTACGAGCTTAGAGGTTATATATTGGTAGAGATCAGTTGCATGGCATGAACTATCAGTGTGGCATGCTAAGATACAAATGATCAAGGCTTTTGTTGAAAAGCAGAGTCATGTGGATAATGATCAAAGCACAACTTTAGTTAGCATAGCTTTGTGTATATTGATACTTCGCGAGCCTCACACCCCGGTATGAACCAGAAATGGGAGAAGGACCCCAGGAATGACATGCGTTTCTTTCCAGCTAGAAGTGGTGTCATGGTATGGATCCTAGACATTTTTACTTATGTGGATGTTGGAAAGTGAGGTACCTCGTATATTGAGTCCCTAGTGGCTCAAATTTTATGCCTATAGGGAAGGGAAACGTATTATTTAGGCATAACTAATCCAGTAAAGTATTTCTGGACTGGCACTGGCGCTCCTAGGTGTAGTTGCGAATGTATCCTGAGGCACGGGCTAGAGTTTCGAATTCGATAAGGGCGATCCCTTGCCTTCGTTCACAGATGGAAATACAACTTCCCATACGACATTGTGTTGTTTTGATTGTAGAACTAGTATGGCAACATGGTATACGGTACCCATGCCGTCTATGATTGATACATTTATATTTGAAGTTGTTTTTGACACTATACACTTATAGTAAAATCAAAATAATTTGTTTTATACGTACCAAGCATGTTTGGCTATTATATGGGAAAACTCTATCCTCCGGCTTGCGTTGCATTATGTCATGGGACCTGAGTCTTATAATAGCTTCATTTTTTCAAAAATCATTGCGTTGCTTTATTTTAAACTGAAATTCATGTGGAGTAAACCGGTTCCGTGTTATACGACGTGGTCTCATGATTTCCGCAACTTATAAAGTAAAGAAGCTAATAACTGTTTTAGTTCTCACACCAGCCCCATGACTGACCTAGAGTTTATTGTTTTAACCTAAACTCTAGGTTCCCCTATTTTCCACATGGGTAGCTAGTAGTTTTGGTTTTGCAGATATTATATTCATAGAATCCCGGTTTACAGCTGAAGCGATATTCGGAAAGCTCTATATTTGTGTATTTCTTTCAGTTGTATTTTGTATTATTTTTCCACTGCTATTTAAATGTAATTTAAATCTCTGATATTTTTCTGATGTATATTGTTTATTCACACTCTGTTATATTCTTGTACTCTGATGTAATTGTTGTAACAGCAACGAAATGTTCCATTGTTTGTGTTCTGATGTGTCATGTTCTCAACTCAATCCGGGCTTTCCCGTAAGGCGAGTTAGGGTCATTTCAGAAGATTATTTGTTCAAGGAAACTAAAGGAATAGTAATTAAACTTGTCAAGTAGTAGTGATTGGACCAATCCGGTCAGATCTTGATTTTGTTTCGGTGGATCTAGTCAAGTCTAACTTTTATATTTTGTAACTTTGAATCGATTCGAGATTTGATTTGGATCGGTTCATGTCCAGCTGGGTCATAGTTGTGAAACGCCTAGGCATGCGTCATGGCGCATAGTGCGACAGTTGTGCCATTTTTGATTATAGTGCGGCGTATATGAAAAGTCGTGTTAAATGGTGCACTGCGCAAAAATGGCATGCCTTTATTTTATTTTATTGTTCTTTAGTTTTTCTTATCAAATTACATAAAAATTAGTATTTATCATAACAAAAAAAAAGAATAGGCTACCTCAAGCTAAAGTAAACGATTTGGTATTTATAATCGAGCATTAAAAAGACGATATAACATTTGTGACATTATTGATCCAATATCTTTGATTTTGAACGAAGTTGATGATTGCAATGACTGGTTAACGAGAAATATTAATGATGCATCTCATGCTGAAGATAAGCTTGTATTTGATGATAATAATGACTTGACTTAGGATGTTGCTACTAGAGTAGCAGCAGTGGAGGAAGTTAGATATCATGTAGAAAAACATTCAAATCGGGAGGTTTTTCAGCATTTGCCTCAGCTCCTTTACATATTCACGAAGAAGAAATAAATCTAAATTATACGGATGAGGAAGATGAGGAAGCTTATGAATTCGATGTTGCAGACATTGATTTGGAAAATGTAATTATTGAATCAGATTCAAATTTCAAGTTTATTAGTAGTATATATTATTATTTTGGATTTGAAAACTACTATGCTTGAAATTCTATGCTCATGATATTTCATTTGATGGTCTTTTTTTGTAAAATGACTAAAAATATTTGTTGCATATGTTTTTGATAAAAATATCGAATGTTTTAAAAAAAATTGTTAAATGTTAAATTTGTTAAATCAATTAAACATGTATATTAAATTAAAATGGCATGCCCCATTTGCCGCATTCTGCGCCAAAGCTCCAGAAATGTTTTACGCCTTTTCGGGTCGTGCGCCATTAATAAAATTGGGTTGTTAATAACACTATATATATATATTCTTGTTTTTGTATAATATTTTTAACTAGCTCGGTTCTTTATGTTATCTTTCATCAACTAGACTCGACCGAAATCTATCGGTTTAAGTTGAGGTTGGATCTGTTTGGTCCTGATTTGTAGCTATCGGTTCTCATTGCCTGTTTTTGTTCTGTATGCTTATTATATGTATATATATATATATTTGTTGGAGATTATTCCGAAATGTGATCATATCAGTGTATACAAATAATGTAGTATGGTAGAGATTGGTTTGAATTGAGAATGAAAAATAAGTAGTAATAATAAACAATAATAAACCATAAAAAAGGAAATGTCCTTCATTTTTGCATCATGAGTGCCATTTGCGCCATTCTCCACGCCTTTCCGTGCGCGCTGCGATATAAGGATAAAAAGCACAAACGCTGCGCTACGTCTTGTGCCATGACATGTGCCGCCGCACGCTTTTGTAACTATCACTAAAAATAAACATAGATTTAAGTATACAGTACTTGTTAAAAGTTGAAATAATGTGTAAAACAAGATTTTTAATCTTCTCAAGCCCAATTTGTCAAAATTCTTTGTTTCAGTTGAAAAGCATCATGATTTAGTTCGTGTTAATGTGATACCACTTGAAATTGCCAACATTTTCTAATGTTGGAGTGAACAGTTCAAAACGAGTGATTTAATTATTTTGGAACATCTGGATTCAACAATTTTAAAACGTCAAAATTAGCATTGCAGTTCTTGTGCACACAATTTTCAAAGCACAAGTGTATTGTGTTTTGTAATGCATGTACCGAAACGGAATACAATTTTTAAGTGTGAGTTGTGGTAACATAGACTGAGAGCAACAAATCAAGCAGCTTTTTAGGTACATGATATATTGAAGTTGCATCATATCCCGTGCTTGGTATATCTTGACAAACATGTAATATGGACATTAAGATGTCTCTGGATTTGTTAGCAGGGTTGTTGACTAGAAAATACAAGAACACATGCATGCGTGCACACACAAATTTAAATGGTTTCTGCTTAAGCAAGCATTCTTCAGGGGAACTAGCAATAATTTGGTTTTTTGGACTTGTAAGTACAAGCATTTCTTGTTGTCTCCAAATTAAATCAGTTGAAGATTTTTTGTAGGACTTTCACCAGGGTTTTTGTTGATTGCTAATAAGGAATACTTTGTCCATAGGTGAATTAAAGAAGATTTTAACTCAGATGACTGGGTTGGAGCTTCAAGACCAAAGATTGTTATTTCAAAGTTTTTCTTATCACATCTAAATGTGTCATTTATAAGTAAAAATCGACGGTGGCAATCCCACCAACACTGCTTGCCACCATGCTTCAGTGTAAACGCTTTTGTTGAATCCATGCACACAGGGCAAGATAACTTACCTCCCATACTCCAGCCCGAAAGTATCCCGTACGCAGGAAAAGAGCTTATCATCCATAATAAACAAGCAAATAGTTCAAAAAAATTTCCTTTTTGACAAGTCGTACATGTTAAAACCCTCTACCCACATTTTCTTCAGGTCCTCGATTAAAGGTTGCAAATAAACATCAATTCTATTTTTCGAATTATTGGTTCTAGGGACAATTAGGGTTAAAAACATGTATGGATTTTACATACATATCCAAGGAGGTAAATTGCAAGGTGTCAAAATAACTGGCCAAGTGGTGTATTTTTTACCGTACTAACTAAAAGGTTGGAAACCATTAGTGTATAAAACGAGCCTAATATTTCGTGACTCATTGGCAAAATCAAGATATTTGTCATTGAAATGTTTCCATGCTTCTCCATCTGCAGGATGACATAAAACCCCTTCCTCTCGAACCCGTTCACTATGCCATCCCATCTCCTCCGTAGTGGCATAAGACAAATACAATCTTTGCAATTTAAGAATAATAGAAAGATAATGTAAATGAGTAAAAGGCACACCTTTACCGTTACTTTTTTATCGTATCTTCCTAAGCCACAAAATTTACATTGTGAATGGTCTATGTCTTCTTTCCAATATAGCATACAACCACCTTAACATGTATTTATCTTTTCATATGACAATCCGAATGCAGACACTTGTTTTTTTAATTGATACCAATTTTCAGCAAATCTAGTCTGCAAATCAGATGGGACAGCATCTCGAATTAAACTAAAAACGTCATTCATTATTTTTTTGGTACCGTTGTTTGTGGATTATATTGCAACTAGCCTAGTAGTCGCTGCCAAATCTGCCATAGGACATCCATCAAAAAATGGTTTTTTAATGCTTCTAACAAGTCAAAAAAAGATTTAGCTTTTGGATCTGGCTCTTCCACAACATCCAATGAATTAGACAACATGCTCGGACCAACGACATCAATAACAATTTCGGTCATTCTATTTTCTATAGTAGTAGATTCATGAAAATCAACATCAAAATTTACATTACCATCCTCAACAACTACCACGTATTAATAACGTCCACTGCTTCTTTACGATGATTTATCAACACATAGTAATCGTCCATAAAAATATTTTTAGTCAAATTTCTTTGAACAATTTCACAAGGATGATGTTTTGTAGCTTTGCACTTCTTACAAGGACAAACGATTTCCGTCATGTTTGTCCCATTAGATGATGCCACTAGCATGAACTCAGTAAAACCTCTTAAAAATTGAAATGGAATTGTTCCTTTATGTCCAACATCTTTGTACATCCAAGCACGATGAACTTTCAAATTTTCCATCTCCTCTTACATAATTAAGACATGTTATATTATAAGATGAGTATTTATAATTATTAATACAAAGAACTTCAGTAATTTCATTATTTCAATAGTTATCTAACTATTGTATTATTTTATTTTGCTGGATGCAATCTCAAATTTGTACACATAAAAATACAATATTAGATGTATTCTATTTTAAATTGAAAATTCTTATTCTTTTAAATGTTTAAATTCTTCCATTTATGCAAATTAAATATATCTTATCGTAACTCTAATAGAATTTTGTCTATTGTTTATTTGATCGAAACTTTCAGTAGAGCTGTTTATTTATGAGCTTGGTCAACCTATTTCCCATTACAAACAAAACGTTATTTTTTACATTTCATAAATCGTTTTGCCTCAAGTGGTACAATAAAATTTTAGCAGCACTTCTCCTTATTCTCTATATCTTACGCCTATGGGTGTACATGGGGAACAAAGAAGAAGTGCCCTCGAAATTTATCACCATTTGAACGAAAATGATTTATGCAATGTGAAAAATTAGTTTTGTTTGTAACTTGACCAATACAGGGGAAAATCTGACAAATACTGTATTAGGTGAATATTGATGTTCGTTTCACCACAAAAATAATGATCATATACATAACTGTCAAACGGGGCCAAACATTAATCTATGATCAGAAAAATTTAGTTAACTTTTTCTTATCACAGTAATAATTTTTTTTTCAAAATTATGTGCACACAATAATTTAAATAATCAACATAAACATTTAAGGGAAAAAGGATAATTTAAAGAGCTAAAAATGGATCAATATAAGCTTAATTAGTGTTATGTGTTGTGTCTATTTATTGGGCTATAAAAGGTTGTAGTTTGGATCTTATGAAAATTTGTTCACACACATGTTTAAAAATGGAAATGATGTATCATCATCCCATAAGTAATATAAATTATTCTAAATCAAGATATATTCACATTTGTATCTCATGTAAATGAATTTTAGTTAGAACAATAAACAGTTTGTAAAAGGTTATTTTGTACATTTATTTACTAATTTTCTCTCTCTTCATCTTCGAAAATGAGAAAAATAGAGTTGATAATAAGTCACGCTTTGCACTGCACTGTGTGTCTTGTGTATTATGCTACAAATCAAAATCGTCTTTCACTGCCTTTCTTGCCAACTACAGTTCCTGATATTATGCTGTTGTAACTTTCAATGGCTTACATTATATTATCCGGCCTTGGTCTGTAAGCATTCTCCCTAACTGCAGAACTACATTATTCAACACAGCAAGGGTAAGTTCCCAATTTAGTTTATTTAATGATGATTATAGAAATTTACACCCTGTCACAATTTACAACTACCTTGATGATTCAATTTCAGTGCTCTGTTTTGAAAGAACTTTTTGTACTACCACTTAAAAGTAGTTTTGAATGGTAATTTTAAGTAGTAGCAACTATATTACGGTAATTTTTTTCCTTTTCTTTTTCAAAATGTAGTTGCAAAAGAAGAAATAAGTCGGAAGCAAGTTTCTTTTGTTCACGATAACTTCTAACTAACATATATTTTATTTTTATCCTCGTTAGCTTTTGTCAAACAGTTGAATGAAAATGAGAAAATTAGGTGTTTCAACTGTTTAAGCAATTTCCAAACATGCTTTTGACATATTCAAGCTTTACATACAATGCACTGATTAGCAGTGGTTTATGTGAGTTTAACATTTTGGTCCTGGCCTAAACCTCAAGGCGTAGCATAAACAGTTCTAACTGGGCCTTTATCATGAAAGTATGAATTTAGTTGTTTACAATGTACACCATATATCATGTACTTTGATTGACTGTTTACACCAGTTTTAAGAAATTTAGTTATGTTGTCAATGATTGGATTAGCCAACTTCGTCATATCATGTACTACAACTTAACTTCTACCATTACCGTAACTCAGCTAAAGCATATGCACTTTCCAAAGTGAAAAACTTTGTGCTACTTTTGATATAATTAAATTCATTTAGTGAGAAACACACATTTCAATAAAAATTTAGACATAATTTAAACCAACGGGCAAGAAACTGAATGGCATAAATTTTGTAACTTACAAAGGTTCAGCCAATCATAAGGGATTCTAATAATTTTTGAAGGGATAATCTAAATTGGAACAAATATAAGTATGCCTTAAGCAAGTATATCTATTTGGTAGACTCTGATCATCTTGCTTTGAATGTTGACTAATAATTGTACGATGTTATAATATACCACTATAATGATAGTACCAATTTTGACCATTGGCAAGATAACCAGATCTGGGTGAAATCTTTAGCCGGATATAATTTGCACTAGAATCATTTTCTCAACTTCTTTAGCCTAATTAGGCGGCGCAACTAAGGAGGCAAAGGGACGGCACGACTAAGGAGGCAGAATGTTGGCGCGGCGATGCAGAGACGATAGATCGGCGGCTCAGAGACGTGCTTGAATGCAGGGCAGCAGCTCAACGATGTGGTGGAGATAAGATTTAGGTTTTTTTGTATTAATCTGATGAAACGGTGGAATGGAAAAAAGGGTGCGGTTGAATGAAAAATTGATGGTGGGGAAGAGGTTGTTTTGAATCGGTACGGCTATTTTTACCGTAATTTTAGAGCTGTTTAAAGAAATTTCAACCTATTTAAAACATGTAGGAAATGAGTAGGGAATTCCCTACATAGTCCCTACACCTTTCACATATTTTCACATTTTCCCTACGCCGCATAACTATGCGGCGTAGGGAATCTAGGTTGGAAAATTGTCCCTTTTTTTTAGTGAAACAAGCATGCTTATAAAGTCACAATTGCTGCTTTGTATTGATATTTATAATACTAAAGGAGCTACTCATGTAAGTCTTTTTTCTTGAATTCAAAGCCTACAGTTATAGTGGTGTCGTAGTATAGATTATTTTATTGTTCTACATGGTCATAATTAATGTATTTAATGATAAACTTGAGAAAACCCAAAAGAAATATAATTAAACTACTTGAAATTGTATACTTTTACATTTCCTGTCGCAATTTTTTAATGTTAAAAAATAAACAGGAATATTTTTTGAATTAAGCCAGTTTTCAAAAGTTATAACAAAAATAGGCCAGTTTCAAAACTAATTTGTAACAACCCGAATTCCGACAGACCGAATTTTTTTCAAAATTCTTATCTATTGAAGCCCTGTTGGTTTATCTGCTATCCTACAGAAAAGACAGAGATAATAAACATATCAGAGCTAAGGAAACATCTCACGATAGAATGGAATATAATATAATCAAAATACAGCCTTACCCAGATAATAATACTGCCTAACCAGTATCCATGGCTATCACATCTCTGCCCCAAATCTAACCTTATGCTATCACATCTCTGCCCTAAATCTAACCTACGGGTATGTTACGAGGAGGGGGTCAGAACACAAGTTTTGGTGACTAGATTTAAACTACACATTTTGGATAATCCTACATATACCATTCAGTTACATTTTCTTATTTATTAGGTTAGTCGGGTTAACAGGGCTTAAGGCTTACACACACGTCGTACTCATCTACTCCCCAATAGATTAACGTAGTATAGTATATATATAGCTACCCCAAAATTAAGGTACACCCCATGGTACCCCACTCGCATGGTCTCCGCCGTAACGTCACAGAAATATATGTAGTCCCTCATTCTACGCCAGAGCAACGTACTGCTCTATGTATAAAAACGCTATGTTCTGCATAGAACCTTCATCTCCATGCTACGTAATCGCAAGGACTACCACCTTCGAACCATTCGATTTAATCAAATTCCATCACAGAGCAATGCCCTAGAGTCTACGATACACCACTCGAAGCAGACATGCATGTATCTATACTTTCTCACGTATGTATCGTAATCGTACTCGATGCCTCGACCTTGATGATACACCATCCATAAACGGTATGCTTGTATTTGCACGTACTATCTACTATGCACCGAGTTTCGTAACAGGTTTATATTAGATACATGGAACTCGGTCGGGAGCCTTTTTAGATATCTGTGTACACAGATGCTATGGTCTACATTTTCAGTGGCTATGGTCCCACCCGACCCCTCCCTCAACTAGTAAAAGACAAACAGATTTGAGAGCTAGTGACGTGGTCCATAAAAACATCAAACAACATCCTAATTGGTATGTCCCGCAACTAAAGCCTTGATAGCGTAAGGTCGATGATCCGTAGGCTTAGTTCTCCATCTTTCTGCATCACGCATCACGCTGACTGTCAGTGGTTGGTACCCGGCGACTGTTATCAAACATATGGTTAGACCCGCCAAAGGCAAACGGATAAAATGGTCGAAACCCGCCTAGTCACGAGGCAACCGAATCGTCAAATCACCTATGCCACTCTACATCCTTCTGACTGCCCCATATTGTGGCAGTCAAGGTATACTCACCAGGTAGTAATGCACAGACCTAACCTCTGCGAGCATAACCTAAAGTTGCCACAGCACAGAGGACTACTGGGAATACCCTCCATGTAATAACCCGGAAAATACGAGCCAATTTAAAAAATTTAAATTGGTGATTTCAAAGGAATTTGAACAATTGAAATAGAATATTTCAATAAAATTGTGAATTAGAAATAGTGAGTCAGTTTGAAAATTTGAATTCAAACTTTGGCTGACTTTGCAGGGTGGAAAATATAACGGATTTTAGTGAAACCAAAAATATTTAAATCTGTTAGTCAATACCTTTCTAACGAATCTGAAAAATCGAAGTTTCATTACGGAATCAAAAGTTATGGCCGAATGAATTTTCAGAATGGTCGCTATATAGAAATATAGCCCTGGAAAATTGATATTTTGCATACGACCTCGGAATTCGACGAAACCACTTTTGTTGGGTCCGGGATGTCAAATTATTACTAGGTTTCAAATTTCATAATTTTTGAAGCTAATATGTGAGCGTGGCAAAAGAAAATGCATTTGGTCAATTTCTGTTAAATTGGATCGACCAGAAAATGGCCATTTTTCAAACGATCTCAGAATTCGACGAAACTAGTTTTGTTGGGACCGTAGCGTCAAAACATAGCTAGATTTATTCTTCTGGAATTTTTCGAATCAGTTTGTGGCCCTGGCAAATTGAAATGTGCGTTCAAAGTTAAAAATTAAATGTTTTATACTTTAATTTGAAAAATAACTGACTGTAACAGTCGAATTAGCCGACGAAACATATCCCATTGTGTCCGGGATGGGGGTATTTAGTTAAGGGCGACAGTCGTTGGGTTTAAAACGGAGTTTGTTTGAGAAAACACTATTTAAAAATTTATTAAAACCATCGACCAATCATATTTCTCCATTCATTATTTTTTTAAAAAAAAAACCCCAAAACCAACAGCGAAACCCGTTCCCCTCCTTCCAGGCCCGATCGCCACCGCTTCCAGCCTCCGCCACCACCGCCGCTAGACGCGCCTTCGCCTCCCCGTCAGATCCGACCCCAGCTCGACCACCCCCGACCCCTCCTCCACCTGAATCGAGGCTCCAAAACCCCGACCTTCCCAGCGTCGCCGCCGACGATCCCGACCACTGAACGCCACCAAATCACCACCGACAGGAAGTCCTATCTTCCCTCTTCCACGTCCAACTCGCCGATCTTCCCCTCGTGCCTCGGTTCTCGCGAAAACCGCAAACCTAGTTTTGAACCATCGTGAAAGGTGAGTTCTTTTTGATGTTTACACATTGAAAAATCATATCTTTTTAGTGTGTTGACGAAATTCGATGAAACAGGAAACATCGGGACCGCAAGGAAGCTCTCTACCCAATAGAAGAAGTCGCGGATTTTTCTGAGTCATCTACGATTTTTAGCACTCCGAAAACCAATGTGAGAAATCTAAATTAAATAAATTTGAATGGAAAATGTCGTGTATAAATTATATAAGCGAAATATAAATTACAACGTGTTGTATACCTCATGTACGTGCGTAGTGTAAGCTATATAAGCGAAGTATGAATTTTACATGCATAGAATAGTTGATATATGTGTTGAAATGCAAGTGAAATATAGCAAATATATTAAATATATATGTATATATATATATACACTCCCCTCGTCCACAAACCATGGACGATATTTATTGTTGTGAATTGGTGTGAAATATTGGATGAAAAATACAAATGGTTGAATAAATGTTTGTGGTTGATATTGTTTGGTTGTGGTTGAAAAATACCCATTGGTGATTGAAATGAATTGGAAATATTTGTGGAAATAAAAATAAACATGTCACCTGCGTGCGAATTAGATGCATGAATCCCCATTGTCAAAAACCGCGAGGTTTTAAGGTAGAGCGAGGAGCTGTACTAGGGACGGTGCCGGTTTTAACTACCCTGCCGAAATTTTGAATAATCTTTGTGTGTTAGAATTATTTTCATATGTTGAAATTATCTTCATGCGTTGAAATTAAAGCCATATATTGAAACTATATCCATGTGTGGAAATATTTGTGTGTTGAAAAGTGATGTGTGAAAATTAAATTCATTTGTGAATGAATGAAGTGTTTAAACAATAAAAATCACCTTTTTATAATATATATGAAGTATGAAAAATATTCGCCTTATATAAATAGTTTCAACAATAAAAATTCCATCTTTCTAATATGAACAACATAAATAAAATATCCATGTATGGAAATGCTCATGTGTTGAGAAGTGTGTGTAGTGGAAAAGTTCATGTGTTGAATAAGAAGACCGAACAATAAAAAATTACATTTTTATTGAAACTATGAAGTGTTGAAAACATCCATTTGTCGAATAAATATTTTAAATGATAAAAATATCATTTTTATCATATATGTGATATGCTAAAGATATGCGGACGTTGAAATAAATATTTGTGAATGAAATATTATTTTTAACATGCATAGGGACTAAATAAAATAGTCATGTGTTGAAATCTATTTTAGTTCGCCAAAATTATCATCTTTGAAATGTGAAGTGTTAAAAATAGCCACTTGTTCAAATAAATGTGCATGAGTTAAAATATACATTTATTAGCTAATGATGTGATTTTAGCCTATGCATGCAACATTAGAATGAATGGTGTTTTTAAACCAAAGTAAATTGAATATGAAGTTGAATGGAAAATGATAAGTGATAAAAATTGTATATATGTACATGCATATTTATTGAACAGGTTAAAGAAAAAGGGGTAGAGAAGAGAAAAAAAAATTTTGTGCCCAACAAATAGGTACACATTTACTGTTTTGTTTGGGTGATGATTTTATGAGCCTGTTGGCTAGCCGCTTGGCTTTTTCTTTTTCTTTTTGACATGAGACGCCCGTGTGGCTATTTGGGAATTTTCCCAACCCCTCCCGTACAAAGAAGGTTATGGCGAAATTTTCCAAAATTTAAAGGCGTTAGTGAAATAATTGAAGTGAAAACGATATGGGAATTTTTGAATGAACTATATTTATATAAATATATAAATATAAATAAAATTAAAACGAAACATGGCCGTGCAGTTCGTGTTTTGAAACCGTGATTTCAAACGACTAGTGCGGGAAATCCGACCATTGGATTTTCCCGAAACCGCAACCGTTGGGTTCGCCTTGGAAATATCTTTCCAACGGCACCAACTTTGTGAAGATCCGACGGTTGGATTGCCTGGAATGTTTAATTCAAATCTGAAGAAAAACAGCGCCAGAAACGATTATATTTATATATATATATATAAATATAATTAAATTAAATCGAATAACGACGCTGCAGTTCGTAAATTGAAATCGTAATTTCAAATGGCTAGTGTGGAAGATCCGACCGTCAGATTTTCCCAAAACTGCAACCGTTGGATTCATTTTGAAATGACCTTCCTAATGATATAAAATTTGTGAAGATCCAACGGTTAGATTTTCAGATATGTGTAAAACAAAATTAGTGAAAAGCAGCACCAGTGCATAGAAATGACCTGAAATGTCGTTTAATTAAATTTGGCCGTTTTAAATTAAATAAAAATGGCGATATATCGTTATAAAATACTATAGATGATATAGAGTGAAAATAATCCCATTTTGTTGTGTTTGCTTGATATGTGATGGTTGAATGTATTTAACATGAAAATTATAACTAAAGAACTGAAAAGTGAATGTTAAATAGACCAACCATGTGACAAATTGATTTGAAAATCTAAATATACGTGGATTATTTGAAAAGGCCGAGTTTATCTCATTTCAAATAATCGATTGACGTTGAGAAGTCAAAGAGTTGAAGACCGACGATCTTCACATTGGATGGATGGGCGCTACTGATGCTCGTGATTGGAGTAGCTACCATGAAGCAACTGAAGTAGTAGCCGTCCAAACATACTGTTGATTGTACGGATATGCGAGGAATTGGTGCCTCCGGTTTCGTTCAGACCCAGAACGGACTTGTAAATGGACTGTGTGTCTGACATTGGATTTTGTTCTGTGTTGATTGACCTCTGTTAAATATATATCTGTTTGGCGGCGGAGAATTTATTCTCTTGCTTAATGCCCTTCTCTGAGACATACGAGCTCAGAGGTTATATATTGATAGAAATCAGTTGCATGGAGTGCATTGCCTGTGTGGCACGCCTGAGTGGCATACGATCAAGGCTTCTGTTGCAAAGCAAAGTCTTGTGGTTGATGATCAAAGCATGGTCTGTGTGACGTAGCTTTGTGTATAACGTGAATTCGCGAGCCTCACACCCCGGTATGAGTCAAAAACGGGAGACGGACCACTGGGAGAGCACGACGTTTCTTTCTAGCTATGGTGGTGTCAGTGACCTACCAGCCCTGACATTATATATACTTTTCACCTGTGTGGTTGTTGGAATGCGAGGCGCCTCGATTATAGGTCTGTAAGGACCGGGAAATTTTTGTTCAAGAATAACTAATCCTCAAAAGTAAGAGAGAACAGGCCCAGCCGATTCCAAGGATCATAGTGGGGTCCTGGGACATTTGCTAGAGTGTCTCGAACGGAGAGGAGCTTGCCCCTTGCCTCGACTCATGAAGGAACCCAATTTCCAATACGAAATATGCGAATGTGGTTGTATTACTAGTATGGCGACATGATATATGGTACCCATGCCGTCTAGGATTGATATTTATTATTGAATTTGCTTTTCAAACATATATGCACTAGTAATAATATCAAACACTTTGTCTTAAACGTATGAAGCATTTTTGGCCATTATAAGGTAAAACTCTATCCTCCGTCTTGCGTTTCATTGTGTGATGGGACCTGAGTCTTATAATGGCTTCATTTTATAAAAAGCATTACGAGTATTTAATCCTTTACTTTATTTCATGCACTAGCACTCATTGGAGTAAACCCGTTCCGCGAAAGTGGCGTGGTCCTTTGATTCGCCTTATTATTGTTGTTAATAAGTTAAATAGATTTCTCATACCAGTCCCATGACTGACTCGTAGTTTGTTTCACCTTGCAAACTCGGGTGCCCTCATTTTCACACGGGCAGCCTAGTTACAGGTTTCTGACGCACCTTTTGGCTCATGGCGAGGCTTGACTACACCGTGCTGACTTGGATTTTCTCCGTCATTATTGTATCTATATTATGATTCCGCCATTGGCGATGTAGACTGATATTTATTTTGTGTACTCTTTATGTATGATTCTGCCTCAGGCGATGGTGATTGATTATGTATCATTATGCACTAAGTTGTATCCTGTACTGTGCTTCTCTGATGTGATGATATCTATATGATTCCGCTGTCATATGTGTGTAAAGTATTCTATATTCTGTTTATGCTATTATCTGTGATCTGCTATTGATGATTAATGTGTTATATTCCAATGATTATCCTTAACACCATGTCACGGGGTTTTGGGATCGTCACAGCTGGTATCAGAGCTTTGGTTAACCTTAGTTCTGGAGTCTAACACATTAAACATTTCGTCAAAATAGAATCAGTAGTATTCTAAGGCGAGTCGCTCATTAGAGATAGGACTAGTAAAGTCCTAGAATGATCCTAGCAGAATAGCAAAAACAAATTGATCAGTCCATCGTTATCTTTCCGTAAATTTTCTGCTTAATCATGCAATAAACTATCATTTCTGTTAGCTGACTCTTTTCTTGCTTATACAAAATTTGAAAAATGGCTACCAGAGCAGCAGCCGCTAGAGGAGGCCGTGCCGGCCGAGGCCGAGGAAGGGGAGAAGCCCCAGTTCAAGAAGGACCTTTGATACAACCTCCGGCTACTCAATACTTCGAGCTAGACCGTGTAGCTAAGAGATATAAGAACTTAGGAGGCAAGACCTTCTCGGGAACTAGCACTGTAATAGAGGCCCTTGCATGGCTCAAAATATGCGAAAAATTCTTGAAGGCCTAAGGCTTGGAGACGAAGATAAAGCTGTTATGGGCGCCTGGCTTATGCAGGAACAAGCTGAACTATGGTGGGAATCTCTCACCGCCGGGAATAGAGAAGCTGTAAGAACATGGGATGGATTCAAAGAACTCTTCAAGGAGAAATATGTCCCAGAACAATCTTTAGAACGAATGCACGATGACTTCGCCAATCTCCAACAGGGGGATCTTTCCGTGCAGGATTATCTAAATAAATTTACATTGTTGTCGCCCTATGCTCCGGAGCTCGTCGCCACCGCGAAATCCAAAAATAAGAGGTTTATCCTTGGGCTAAGGCGACAATATCATGATAGATCCATGGCCCATGTCAAGCTGGAATTCAATGAACTGGTGGAAATGACTTGCAACTACGAAGACCTGGACCATAGGCATCTGGAGCAGGATCGCGCTAGAAGGCAAGCCGGAAATAAACGCAAGCCTGCAGCAAATCAAGCTGAGTCCAGCCAAGCAGCATCTTCAAAACCTCAGACTGGCAAGCCGCCAAGAGGAAATTACTTTAACTGTGGCAAAGCAAGGCATTAATCTAATGTGTGCACAGCCCCGAAGAGGCAGAAGACAAATTCACAAGGTTCAAGCCAGGGTTCTCAGAACCCTCACTCCTGCTTTAATTGCCGCAAGACTGATCATCTGGTCAAAGACTGTCCTTTGCTGAAGAAAGCCACAGTAGCTCATGTGTATGACGGGTCGAGCCCGCCAGCTGTTTCCGACGGAGCAGGTAAACCCGATGTTTTGGGAGGTACCCTTACAATTAAAAATATTCCTGTTTCTGTATTGTTTGACATGGGTGCATCACGTAGTTTTATTACTAGAAACACAATGCACAAATTAAAGTTAAAACAGAGAAAGCTTAAAGATTCAGTGGAAGTACATAATCCGATAGGGGGTCCTATTACCCTTAGCTCGTGTTGTAAGGTGCCTACTTCTTTCTCCCGATACCAGTTTGCTTTCAATTTAATCGTTATGGATTTTCCCGAATTCGATATCATTCTCGGGCTGGATTGGTTAACGAAATACGAAGCTGAGGTAAATTATGCAGAAAGAATCGTTAAAATTCGAATGAAGCTTGGATATATTACGGTATCCTGTCATCGTTAAAATTCCCAATGCCAGACCAGTGGTACATCCGATTCGCAGAATGACCCCGAAGGAAAAAGAAGAATTAGGCGATCAAACTCGTCAATTGTTGTGGAAGGGTCTAATCCGACCTAGTTTTTCTAATTGGGGTGCAGCTGTTGTGTTTGTCCCAAAGTCAGACGGTACTCTTCGATTATGCGTTGATTACCGAGACCTCAATAAACAGACGCTCAAAAACAAGTATCCATTACCCCGCATTGATGCTTTGCTGGACCAATTGAATGGGGCGAAAGTATTTTCCCGAATGGACCTAGCTACAGGTTTTCATCAATTGAGAATAGCAGAAGAGTGTGTTCCTTTGACAGCTTTCAGAGGTCCAGACATATTTTATGAATGGTTAGTAATGCCGTTTGGCCTGTGTAACGCTCCAGCATACTTTTTTGATCTAATGAATAGAGTGTTCAGGGGAGTTCTGAATAAATTTGTACTCGTATTCATCGATGATATTTTAATCTACTCCAAATCAAAACCCGAGCATGAAAAACACTTAGAACAAGTATTGGAGATTCTAAGGAAGAACGTCTTCAAAGCCAAATTCTCTAAATGTGTCTTCTGGCAAGAAGAAGTCAAATTTCTTGGCCATGTCGTGTCAAAGAAAGGAATTTCTGTTGACCCAAGCAAAATAACAGCGATTCAAGACTGGAAACAACCCACTACTCCCATAGAAGTTAGAAGTTTTATGTGGTTGGCTAGTTATTATCGAAAGTTCGTTAAGGATTTTTCGAAGATATCCAGTCCGTTAACGAAGCTCACGAAGAAACATGAGAAGTTTAAGTGGACTTCCGACTGTGAAGAAGCTTTCCAGGAATTGAAATCGAAACTGACCATTGCTCCAGTGTTAACCATTATTGATGGCAATCAGGATTTAACGGTTTGGACAGATGCTTCTATTAGAGGTTTGGGTGCCGTGTTAATGCAAAGAGGCCAAGTAGTCGCTTATGCAAGTCGCCAACTTAAACCGCATGAAAACAATTATGTGACTCATGATCTTGAGTTGCTAGCCATCGTTTTTGCCTTGAAAATCTGGAGGCATTATTTATTGGGCGAGAAATTTATACTGTACACAGATCATCAATCATTGAAGTATTTATACACCCAGAAAGATCTGAATTTGAGACAGCAACGTTGGCTAGAATTTCTTGCAGCGTATGATCTTGATATCCTGTATACGCCGGGGAAGGCTAACGTTGTAGCGGATGCGCTTAGTAGAAAGACCGCAATCGTTGCCCATCTTATAATTACACCTAGCTTGATCGATAAGATATGTGCTCTCAAGAGGATTGATTATTTCATTCAAAGGATCAAAGGGAGAATCCAGAAGGGAAAGCCCTCAAGTTTTCAGGTAGATAAAGAAGTAGTTCTGAGGCTGAATGGGAGAATATGTGTTCCCAACCTTCCTAAGCTCAAAAGAGAAGTGTTAGACGAATGCCATAAATCCAAATTTTGCATCCATCCCGGTGTGAGTAAAATGTACAACGATATCAAACGCACTTTCTGGTGGAAGGCAATGAAAAGGGATATTTCTTTGTATGTTAGCAGATGCCCTACTTGTCAATTGGTCAAGAGTGACCAACAGAAGCTAGCTGGATTGTTGCAACCGTTGGAAGTCCCAGGTTGGAAATGGGAACAGATTTCCATGGATTTCATAGATGGCTTACCGCGAACCAGGAAAGGTAATGACAGCATTTGGGTAATCGTAGATCGCTTCACGAAGACTGCCCATTTTATACCTGTCAGATCTAATAGAACCGCTAAAAGTCTAGCACAGATATATTTCAAAGAAATTGTTAAGCTGCATGGAATTCCCATCAGCATAGTTAGTGATAGAGATCCCTTGTTTACTAGCAAATTCTGGGAGGCTTTCCAGACAGAATTGGGAACGAAACTGAATATGAGCACCGCTTATCACCCTCAAACAGATGGCCAAACTGAGCGGGTGAATAGAATTCTAGAAGATTTATTGCGGGCTTGTATAATTGATTTTGGTGGGTCATGGGAAGATCACTTGCATTTGGCAGAATTCTCATATAACAATAGCTATCAAGCAAGTTTGGGAATGTCGCCATTTGAAGCATTATATGGCAGACCCTGCAGATCTCCAGCATGTTGGGTAGAACCTGGCAACAGGCTTGTGTTAGGACCCGATATGATTAGAGAAGCATCAAATAAAGTCGACTTCATTAAAAAGCGTTTGAGAACCTCCCAAAGCCGACAGAAAAGTTATGCAGATTCTAGAAGGAGAGAATTGACATTTGCTGTTGGTGATCATGTTTATTTGAAAGTTTCTCCGATGAGAGGAGTAATCAGATTTGGCAAAACTGGGAAGTTGGCACCGAGATTTATTGGTCCCTTTCCTATACTTGAACGAATTGTAACTCTTGCTTATAGGGTTCAATTACCAGATTGGTTTCCTGGAGTGCATGATGTATTTCACATATCTTAACTTAGAAGACATGTGCATGTTCCAGATCTTGTTGTAGAAGAAGCAGCGCAACAGGATATAGACATAACTCCAGAATTAGCACTCAGAAGAGAGCCATTAAAGATTGTTGGCAAAGAAACTAGAGAACTAAGAAGCAAAAAGGTTCATTTAGTTAAAGTGCAGTGGAGCAGTGATCCTAGAGACTGTACTTGGGAGACTGAGGAAAGCATTAAGCAAGCTTACCCCAAATGCAGAGTGGATATCTCTGACTAACTCCGGTGCAAGGTACCTTTACAATACTTTGCTTTTACATTTTGTTTCCTACTTTACTGTTGTTTCCTTTTCGAGGACGAAAAGTTTTAAGTGGGGGAGATTGTAATAACCCGGAAAATACGAGCCAATTTAAAATTTTTAAATTGGTGATTTCAAAGGAATTTGAACAATTGAAATAGAATATTTCAATAAAATAGTGAATTAGAAATAGTGAGTCAGTTTGAAAATTTGAATTCAAACCTCGACTAACTGTGCAGGGTGGAAAATATAACGGATTTTAGTGAAACCAAAAATATTTAAATCTGTTAGTCAATACCTTTCTAACGAATCTGAAAAATCGAATTTAATAACGGGAATCAAAAGTTATGGCCGAATGAATTTTCAGAATGGTCGCTATATAGAATATATAGCCCTGGAAAATTGATATTTTGCATACGACCTCAGAATTCGACGAAACCACTTTTGTTGGGTCCGGGATGTCAAATTATTGCTAGGTTTCAAATTTCATAATTTTTGAAGCTAATATGTGAGCGTGGCAAAAGAAAATGCGTTTGGTCAATTTCTGTTAAATTGGATCGAGTAGAAAATGGCCATTTTTCAAACGATCTCAGAATTCGACGAAACTAGTTTTGTTGGGACCGTAGCGTCAAAACATAGCTAGATTTATTCATCTGGAATTTTCCGAATCAGTTTGTGGCCCTGGCAAATTGAAATGTGCGTTCAAAGTTAAAAAATAAATGTTTTATACTTTAATTTGAAAAATAACTGACTGTAACAGTCGAATTGGCCGATGAAATATATCCCATTGTGTCCGGGATGGGGGTATTTAGCTAGGGGCGATAGTCGTTGGGTTTAAAACGGAGTTCGTTTGAGAAAACACTATTTAAAAATTTATTAAAACCATCGACCAATCATATTTCTCCATTCATTATTTAAAAAAAAAACCAAAACCAACGGCGAAACCCATTCCCCCCCTTCAAGGCCCGATCGCCGCTGCTGCCGCCGCTTCCAGCCTCCGCCACCACCGCCGCTCGACGCGCCTTCGCCTCCCCGTCAGATCCGACCCCAGCTAGACCACCCCCGACCCCTCCTCCGCCTGAATCGAGACTCCAAAGCCCCGACCTTCCCAGCGTCGCCGCCGACGATCCCGACCACCGAACGCCACCTCTCTTCCCTCTTCCACGTCCAACTCGCCGATCATCCCCTCATGCCTCGGTTCTCGCGAAAACTGCAAACCTAGTTTTGAACCATCATGAAAGGTGAGTTCTTTTTTATGTTTACACTTTGAAAAATCATATCTTTTTGGTGTGTTGAAGAAATTCGATGAAACAGGAAACATCGGGACCGCAAGGAAGCTCTCTACCCAATAGAAGAAGCCGCGGATTTTTCTGAGTCATCTACGATTTTTAGCACTCCGAAAACCAATGTGAGAAATCTAAATTAAATAAATTTGAATGGAAAATGTCGTGTATAAATTATATAAGCGAAATATAAATTACATACGTGTTGTATACCTCATGTACATGCGTAGTGTAAGCTATATAAGCGAAGTATGAATTTTACATGCATAGAATAGTTGATATATGTGTTGAAATGCAAGTGAAATATAGCAAATATATTAAATATATATATATACTCCCCTCGTCCACAAACCATGGACGATATTTATTGTTGTGAATTGGTGTGAAATATTGGATGAAAAATACGAATGGTTGAATAATTGTTTGTGGTTGATATTGTTTGGTTGTGGTTGAAAAATACCCATTGGTGATTGAAATGAATTGGAAATATTTATGGAAATAAAAATAAACATGCCGCCTGCGTGCGAATTAGATGCATGAATCCCCATTGTCAAAAACCGCGAGGTTTTAAGGAAGAGCGAGGAGCCGTACTAGGGACGGTGCCGGTTTTAACTACCCTACCGAAATTTTGAATAATCTTTGTGTGTTAGAATTATTTTCATATGTTGAAATTATCTTCATGCGTTGAAATTAAAGCCATATGTTGAAACTATATCCATGTGTGGAAATGTTTGTGTGTTGAAAAGTGATGTGTGAAAATTAAATTCATTTGTGAATGAATGAAGTGTTTAAACAATAAAAATCACCTTTTTATAATATATATGAAGTATGAAAAATATTCGCCTTATATAAATAGTTTCAACAATAAAAATTCCATCTTTCTAATATGAACAACATAAATAAAATATCCATGTGTGGAAATGCTCATGTGTTGAGAAGTGTGTGTAGTGGAAAAGTTCATGTGTTGAATAAGAAGACCGAACAATAAAAAATTACATTTTTATTGAAACTATGAAGTGTTGAAAACATCCATTTGTCGAATAAATATTTTAAATGATAAAAATATCATTTTTATCATATATGTGATATGCTAAAGATATGCGGACGTTGAAATAAATATTTGTGGATGAAATATTATTTTTAACATGCATAGGGACTAAATAAAATAGTCATGTGTTGAAATCTATTTTAGTTTGCCAAAATTATCATCTTTGAAATGTGAAGTGTTAAAAATAGCCACTTGTTCAAATAAATGTGCATGAGTTGAAATATACATTTATTAGCTAATGATGTGATTTTAGCCTATGCATGCAACATTAGAATGAATGGTGTTTTTAAACCAAAGTAAATTGAATATGAAGTTGAATGGAAAATGATAAGTGATAAAAAATGTATATATGTACATGCATATTTATTGAACAGGTTATAGAAAAAGGGGCTAGAGAAGAGGAAATTTTTTTTGTGCCCGACAAATAGGTACACATTTACTGTTTTGTTTGGGTGATGATTTTATGAGCCTGTTGGCTAGCTGCTTGGTTTTTTCTTTTTCTTTTTGACATGAGACGCCCGTATGGCTATTTGGGAATTTTCCCAGCCCCTCCCGTACAAAGGAGGTTATGACGAAATTTTCCAAAATTTAAAGGTGTTAGTAAAATAATTGAAGTGAAAATGATATGGGAATTTTTGAATGAACTATATTTATATAAAAATATAAATATAAATAAAATTAAAACGAAACATGGCCGTGCAGTTCATGTTTTGAAACCGTGATTTAAAACGACTAGTGCGGAAAATCCGACCATTGGATTTTCCCGAAACCGCAACCGTTGGTTCGCCTTGGAAATATCTTTCCAACGGCACCAACTTTGTGAAGATCCGACGGTTGGATTGCTTGGAATGTTTAATTCAAATCTGAAGAAAAACAGCGCTAGAAACGATTATATTTATATATATATATATATATATAAATATAATTAAATTAAATCGAATAACGACGCTGTAGTTCGTAAATTGAAATCATAATTTCAAATGGCTAGTGTGGAAGATCCGACCGTCGGATTTTCCCAAAACTACAACCGTTGGATTCATTTTGAAATGACCTTCCTAATGATATAAAATTTGTGAAGATCCAACGGTTAGATTTTCAGATATGTGTAAAACAAAATTAGTGAAAAGCAGCGCCAGTGCATCGATACGACCTGAAACGTCGTTTAATTAAATTTGGTCGTTTTAAATTAAATAAAAATGGCGATATATCGTTATAAAATACTATAGACGATATAGAGTGAAAATAATCCCATTTTGTTGTGTTTGCTTGATATGTGATGGTTGAATGTATTTAACATGAAAATTATAACTAAAGAACTGAAAAGTGAATGTTAAATAGACCAACCATGTGACAAATTGATTTGAAAATCTAAATATACGTTGATTATTTGAAAAGGCCGAGTTTATCTCATTTCAAATAATCGATTGACGTTGAGAAGTCAAAGAGTCGAAGACGGTTGAAGACCGACGATCTTCACATTGGATGGATGGGCGCTACTGATGCTCGTGATTGGAGTAGCTACCATGAAAGAAATGAAGTAGTAGTCGTCCAAACATACTGTTAATTGTACGGATATGCGAGCAATTAGTGCCTCCGGTTTCGTTCAGACCCAGAACGGACTTGTAAATGGACTGTGTGTCTGACATTGGATTTTGTTCTGTGTTGATTGACCTCTGTTAAATATATATCTGTTTGGCGACGGAGAATTTATTCTCTTGCTTAACGCCCTTCTCTGAGACATACAAGCTCAGAGGTTATATATTGATAGAAATCGGTCGCATGGAGTGCATTGCCTGTGTGGCACGCCTGAGTGGCATATGATCAAGGCTTCTGTTGCAAAGCAAAGTCTTGTGGTTGATGATCAAAGAATGGTCTATGTGACGTAGCTTTGTGTATAACGTGAATTCGCGAGCCTCACACCCCGGTATGAGTCAAAAACGGGAGACGGACCGCTGGGAGAGCACGACGTTTCTTTCTAGCTATGGTGGTGTCAGTGACCTACCAGCCCTGACATTATATATACTTTTCACCTGTTTGGTTGTTGGAATGCGAGGCGCCTCGATTATAGGTCTGTAAGGACCGGGAAACGTGTGTTCAGGAATAACTAATCCTCAAAAGTAAGAGAGGACCGGCCAAGCCGATTCCAAGGATCATAGTGGGGTCCTGGGAGATTTGCTAGAGTGTCTCGAACGGAGAGGAGCTTGCCCCTTGCCTCGACTCATGAAGGAACCCAATTTCCAATTCGAAATATGTGAATGTGGTTGTATTACTAGTATGGCGACATGATATATGGTACCCATGTTGTCTAGGATTGATATTTATGATTGAATTTGCTTTTCAAACATATATGCACTAATAATAATATCAAACACTTTGTCTTAAACGTATGAAGCATTTTTTGCCATTATAAGGTAAAACTCTATCCTCCGGCTTGCGTTGTATTGTGTGATGGGACCTGAGTCTTATAATGGCTTCATTTTATAAAAAGCATTGCGATGATTTAATCCTTTACTTTATTTCATGCACTAGCACTCATTGCAGTAAACCCGTTCCGCGAAAGTGGGGTGGTCCTTTGATTCGCCTTTATTGTTGTTGTTAATAAGTTAAATAGATTTCTCATACCAGTCCCATGACTGACTCGTAGTTTGTTTCACCTTGCAAACTCGGGTGCCCTCATTTTCACACGGGCAGCCTAGTTACAGGTTTCTGACGCACCTTTTGGCTCATGGCGAGGCTTGACTACACCGTGCTGACTTGGATTTTCTCCGCCATTATTGTATCTATATTATGATTCCGCCATTGGCGATGTAGACTGATATTTATTTTGTGTACTCTTTATGTATGATTCCGCCTCAGGCGATGGTGACTTATTATGTATAATTATGCACTAAGTTGTATCCTGTACTGTGCTTCTCGGATGTGATGATATCTATATGATTCCACTGTCATATGTGTGTAAATTATTCTATATTCTGTTTATGCTATTATCTGTGATCTGCTAATGATGATTAATGTGTTATATTCCAATGATTATCCTTAACACCGTGTCACGGGGTTTTGGGATCGTCACACTCCATGTCTCAGGAATCTACGTGCTTCCCATTCCTGTCCATCAGAGCCAACAGAATATTAGCAGAACAGACTGAATAATAAAATGGATGTGCGCTACCCTCATGCCTCATGACACCACGGTGATCAACCTGGTTATTACCTGAATTTCAAATTCCTAATAATCTGAATTCCGACAGACCGAATTTTTTTCAAAATTCTAATCTATCAAAACCCGCGTTGCTTTGTCTGGTATCAAACAGAAAATACAGAGATAATAAACATTTCAAAGCTCAGAAAACATCTCACAGCGGAATGGAATAAAATATAATATAATCAAATATAGCCATACCCAGATAATAATACTGCCTAACCAGTATCATAAGCTATAATATCTCTGCCACAAATCTAACCTGCGAGTATGTTATGAGGTAGGGGTCAGAACACAAGTTCTGGTGATAGGATTTGAACTACGTATTCTGTATAACCCTACATATATCGTCCAATTACATTTTCTTATTTATTTGTTTACTTTATTTATAACACTCAAGACGTACACACACGTCCTACCCATCTACTTCCCAGTAGATTAACCTAATATATATATATATATATATATATGTAGCTACCCCAAATTATTAAGGTACACTACATGGTACCCTATTCGCACAGTCTCCGGCGTAATGCCATAGAAATATACGCAATCCCTCATCCTATGTCAGAGTCACGTACGGATCCCAATATAACAACGCTACGTTCCGCATAGACCCGCCATCGCTGTGCTACGTAAGCGTACGGACCGCCACCTTCGAATCATTCGATCGAATCAATTTCCATCACAGAGAAATGCCTTAGAGTCTACGATACACTGCCCGGAGCAGACATGCATGTATTTTGACTTTCTCATGTACGTATCAATAATCGTACTTGATACCTCAACCTCAATGATACACCATCTAGAAACGGTATGCATGCATCTACACATATTATCTATTATGCACCGAGTTCCATAACAGGGCTATAACAGATACACGGAACTCGGTCGGGAGCCTTTTCAAATATCTGTATACACAAATGCTATGGTCTACATTTTCACAGTAACTATAGTCCCTCGACTCCTCCGTCAACTAGTGAAAGGCCAACAGATGTCAGAGCCAGTGACATGCCCCTAACGAACAATCTACATCAAAATTGGTGTGTCTGGCAACCAAAGCCTCGATAGTAAAAGGTCAATGTTCTTTTGGTTTAACTCTCCGCCTTTCCGCATCAAGCTGACTTTCGAGGACCGGTACCCGACGATTACTATCAGTCAGATGGTTAGACCTGCCTAAGGAAAATAGATGAGATGGCAGTAACCCGTCTAGTCACAAGGCACCCTACAGCCTTTTGACTGCCCACTATCATGGCAATCAAGGTATACTCACCTAGTAGAAACACGCAGACCCAACCCTTGCGAGCACGGCCTAAATGCTGCCACCGCTTAGTGGACTACCAGGAGTACCCTCCACGTCCTAGGATGTTGTGTGCTTCCCCTTCCAGTTCTTTGGAGCTAGCAGAATATTAGCAAAACAACAGGAAGAACAAGCAGAATAATTAGATGGGCCAGCTCTCCCCTCGTGTATCACGGCACCATGATGATCCACCCTGTTGGGTTCTCCACTTTCAGACGTACAGACTGGTCCAAGTGCCTCAAGGTAACGTGTTATTAGCCGCTATGTCCAAACGTTTAATTACATGCTTTCTCTACCTCATTAGACTTCTGGTTAACTTGGTTATTTCATCTCATATTAACTTCTTATTCAGGTTACCAAGTTCTTCTTGCTTATTAATTTCAGTTATATAACTTACCCCATTTAAGTAAATTAATAAGCCTTTAACATGTTATTCTTATTAGTATATTTCAGATTTTCAGGTTTTCAGATAACAAGTTCTTCTTATCAGCATGATTCAGATTCTCAGGTTTATAGATTACCTAATGTATAATTAAGTACAAGTTATTGCATTTCATAAATTTTCCCTTCTTTTCTCTACATTTTACAAACAGCAAGTTTCAGGTTTCTAAATTTACATATCACTAAGTACAACTTATCTAATTACATATGTTATCTCATTTTCTCTATCATCTATTATAACCTAAGTTATAATTTCCACTTGTCCCTAGAATAAGCCCACCTATTATCTTTCCTTTTCCCCTTCAGGTTTATTCATAATAGGTTATTATCATTCCTTGTTCATCCCAATTCTTTTACTGTTATAGGATTCATTCATTTTCATTAAATACAATTAATGCCATTTAATTCTTTGCAGTTATATACATACAATGTATGTTAATGCACCAGACCCCTGACATTAAGTTGACCAATCGTGGATGCTGGATTTGCCGGGCGGCTCCGGGCGGCTCCGGGCAGACTTCTACCACAAGTTGAACTTAACCTTGTGTCTTAGCACCATTATATGTATGTTTACGCACCAGACCCCTCATATTAAATTAACCACTTGTGGTTGTTGGATTTGTTGGGTGGTTCCGGGCAGACTTCTACCACAAGTTGAATTTAAATTCGTGTCTAAGTGCGGTTACATTTTTTATTTACTGTAAATTTAGGCATATTCATTTTCCAAATTTTACTGTAATTCTATTTACAATCTTTAGGCATAATAATATTCTTGAACAAATATTCATGTTCATTGTAAATTCCATAATTACAACATTTACAGTAAATTCCAAAAAACAAATGGAAATAGGCTTTATATAGTAGAAATGTTCTCAATTTAGGTTTCAAGATTACAGTATTGCAGAAGTTTCATCATTTATACGAAGGATACAATTCAGTTTTAGTTACAACAGTACTAATTTCAACAAATTTCAGTGGGTTAAACATTTCAGGAGGTTTACATTTCAATAGATTACAACAGGTTAAACATTTCAGCAGATTAATTATACATATTAACGGGAAATGCCAAACGATAGATATACCGTTATGAAAAGGTATAACTTAAATCCACTCACCTAATAGCTTTCCAATTCATGAATCTGGTTCAGACCTTGCATTCCGTGGTTTCCTAACTGAATATAGAATCTAAATAACTATGGATTCACAATTCTTAGATTAAAAGAAAAGGAGAAAAAGAAGAGAAAATTAAATTAACCAGATCCAAGAATTTACCTCACTTTGATCAGAATTCTGAACACCCATTTGTAAATATACATTCTTTTCCTCCAGATCTTGAATCATAATTTCCTAAGACTAATTATTCTATGTTGTGAAGAGAATTGAGGAGGAAGAAGAATGGCAGAGTCTAGACAGTCTCTCAAAAAATATGAGATTTAGGCTAGGCTCTACTAGCCTATTTATAGGTGTTCAAGAAAGTGGATATGATCTTGTACACGCAGCGCTGAGTTAGCAATGAATGTGGTTTGAAAAAAGTCCAGATACGCCGAATGAACCTGCCCAGGTCAGGGGTGGGTCCACCCATATAACCCTGGCTCAAACTTAGGGTCGACTTATCCCCTTTGGGTCGATCCAGCCCCATTGGGTTGACCCATTTGGTCCAGGTTCCCTCTTTACTTTCCCGCTTCATTCGTTTGAATTTATGAAACTATCTAAATATTATATTTACATATAAACTTCTTATATGTATACAAAACTTTTAATGCCCATTTTACATGTATATACATATGCAAATTTTATTTCATTTTAAAAATTCAAACGACGTTATGTCGTCATTTAATTCTTACCATTTCCATTGATTGCAAGTTTATTTTGAACTTCTTTTCTGTATATATATATATATATATATATATATATATATATATATATATATATATTTGCATATATATATATATGCATATATTTACATATGCATGTATACATATATTTTTGTACTTCCTTATACATATAATTTTCCTTATATGTGCATACATACCTATTTTCCTCTTAGAACATGTATTATTTTAGCCGTTCCCCTAAAATAAAAATATGGCGCCTGCGGGAATCGAACTTGCGCCAATCTCTTGAAAGTCACATGCTCTTTCCAATTGGACTACATAGGCTTTTGTTAACAGGACTAAAAAACAATGTTGGTTATTGTTCTTTTCTTATACCTTCTTTACATGTTTATTGTAATATTTTATTTAAAGGTATCTCTTCCACCTTAAATCGGTTTTCTGCGATCCATAGGTCTAAATTGACCATAAAATGGCCACAGACGCGATGACGCTAATCCTGTGACCAAATTCTGGAAGCTCTTCAAAATTTATTTCATTTAAAAAATGTAGGGTGTTACATAATTACAGAAATAAATCACTTGGCGTTATCCGGGATTACGCATGTTCAAATTTTTTTTTTCGAAGGCGTTATCTAGGATAACGCTGGTTCACATTTTACACTAGCGTTATCCCAGATAAACCTCTGTTGATTTCCTACACATTCCAAAAGAGCCTGTGAGCGTATGAATTAGCGGTATCTCAGATAACGTTAGTAAGCATTATCTAAGATAACGCTTTGTTGATTTATCAATACCTCCAAAAGAGGCAGTGAGCAAATTTAGGCTACCGCAACACAATACAATAACAAAGAAAATTACCAAACAACTAAGATATCAACATATACTATTTGACCAACATGAAAGCTACATATCCACCAACAAAAATAATCATATCCGAAATACATAACGAACAAAACAATAACATATCCAAAATACATAACAAACATAATAATAACATGTCCAAATTACATGCAGACGATAACAATATCATATCCAAATTACATAACGACCATAAGGTTCGACATGAAACATTAGAACTGCATATCCACTAACAAATCAATAGCATATATCCATCCAAATCAATACATCTTACGAAATAGTTACATAGATTAAACCGTAGCAAATTATTCAGTAAAAATGTAAAACCACCTAATTCAATTGTCTCAGAAGCCGAGGCGTTTTTCGTTTCGGCTGTGGTTGAAGTTTTTCCTCCTCTGGTGTTGACGGATCCTCTTCTGTTCTTGGATGCCCTCCTCTACTTGTTCTGGAAGCGGTGGTGAAGGTCCGACTGATACGGAATGTTGTGAAGACGACTCACTAGATGCTTGCTTGTGAACTTTCCTGCGACTTACGTGCTTCTTTCATTATCGGGGAGCTCGAGGTAATCGAATAACATCCAATTGAGCAGCTGGCGGCGGAGGTGGTGTAGGAGGTCTTGATCTATCCATTTTGTTCTTAGACAAGCAAGAATGCAAAATTTGTTAATTCAACAAGCACTTCCCTTTACTTTTCTCCGGAATTTCTTGCTCTAAATCATCCACTAACTCAAGTGGTGTCCACGGTAGACACCATCCGCCTATAAACAAATACAAAAAGTTATGTCATTTGGAAATCTTACATACCCTAGAAATTGAAAACGTACCACATTCCTTTCAAGAGGAGCTCTAGGTTCGAAGGAAGAAACTAATGTGGGAGGTTGTGGAGGTGGTCACGGCAGCAGGAACCGAAGTGTAATGTTCTAGTATCATGCAATCTTGCTCGGTTAGCGGGGCATCATGTTCTTTTCCTGACAGGCATAACGATTACCCCACAAATCAAGCATGGTATCATAATACTCATCGTTTACTTTAACTTGATAATAAGGAGTAGGCTAAGGAAGATGCTGCTGTAATCTAAACTTTCTAATAACTCTGTCTGAAAGATGGTATGCATGGTCTGTAAGTGAATACAAAATCAATCTAGCTCTTCATAGCCCTCTAGACTAGGTGCACAGTGCAGGTAGCGTCTGTAGGTCTTCTTCACTATAGGGATTCTATGCCACTATACCGGCGGAAAGAACATCCAGTTCATTCCTATAGAACATTAAATTGCGTTTAGGTGCCCTTTTGGTGTTTTTCGGTCCGATCCACCTGCACGTACATAAATGTGTTTAAAATTACCATAAACGCAAATGTTTATCAAACAAAAATAGTAATTATATTTGTACCATGCTGCATACGGCTTCGTGTTGCCCATACCGGTCTCTACATGAATACATGCCCGATTGGAAGGTAGGTCTAGGACGAAAGCTGCAAAATAATGATATGTTGTTTTTTCATTTGTTTTCTCATAATCATTTGCATTAATACCTAAACGAGACTCAAGCATCCACCCGTCTCCTTTTGTTGCACCAAAGCTGTACTACTGAACTCTACGTATGTGGTAGCTTGAACCGCAACTACCCATGCATATGTTCTACACTCATCAAAGTCCGCAATCAGAGGGATCTAATGAAGAGCGACTCAAGATTTTGACCTAACGCAGAACATGCGCTAAGCAATAATGTGCAACATGATGGCACGAGCTTGATGTTGAATTTGTAGTGGAGTTGCATTTGGCTGAACATCACCCACAAACTAAGAGCGATACCACGTACTCAAAACATTCTCATTCCTCCACCAAGCCTCTTCCCGCGGAGTCAGGCAAACCAAATTCTCGAGCATTAACTTGTAATTTTGTAAAGCATTAATTCTAAAAATCGACTCACCATCTATTGGCAACCCGAATAATACAGCGACATCTTTCAACGTTATCGTCGTTTCACCAACTCGTAGATGGAATGTGGATGTCTCTGGTCTCCACCTATCAAGTAATTCCGTGATCAAGTTTCGATCTAGTTATGCATACCCAACCTTGTGCACCAACCCAAATCCATATCTATCTAACACTACAACAAAAAACACTTTTCACAACTGCAATATGTGTTGCAGTAGACTAGTTGCAACAGGCCTGCACCCGTTGGTATAGTCGTAGTTGCAAAAAATCTCGCAACATTTTCCGCCTGTTGCAATAAGATGTTGCAGTATACTTTTTGCAGGCCTTTGCTATTGCAACTGATTCTTTTGCAATAACAAATGACGGTTGCAAAATAGTCTTATACAATTTTGTGTCGGTTGCAAAAGATTTATTCACAAGTGTTATTGTTTGTTGCAATTGAATCTTTTACAAAATGTTTTGCGATTCAGCTGTTATAAAATAATGATTTCATAAATTTAAATACATACAATTTATATATCCGCTCAAAGATAATACTGGTCTAAAATATTTCAAAAAATATTCACAAAAGTTCAAATTTTATTATAATAACTGTAAATTCAAGCAAAAACAACACAGTGAAAAAGATGGTTATAGATATATATACATATATATATATCAACATCTCTCTTCAAGATTACAAATTATTTTCATTTTAATATTATAATGATATGGAATATTCAATTTTGATTTAAAATTGAAATGAAGTGGAAATCATTTTAAAATAAATTTAAAATGAATTTATAATGAAATATTCAATTTTGATTTGAAAATTGAAAAGAAATGGAAATTGTTTTAAAATAAATTTAAAAAGAATTTATAATGAAATATTCAATTTTGATTTGAAAATTGAAATAAAGTGGACATCGTTATAAAATAAATTTAAAACGAATTTACAATGAAATATCCAATTTTGATTTGAAAATTGAAATGAAATGGAAATCGTTTTAAAATAAATTTAAAACGAATTTACAATGAAATATTCAATTTTCATTTGAAAATCGAAATGAAGTGAAAATCGTTTTAAAATAAATTTAAAATGAATTTATAATGAAATGTTCATTTTTGATTTGAAAATCAAAATGAAGTGAAAACCATTTTAAAATAAATTTAAATGAATTTATAATGAAATACTCAATTTCGATTTGAAAATTGAAATGAAGTGAAAATCTTTTTAAAATGAATTTAAAACGAATATATAAAGGAATATTCAGTTTTGATTTAAAATTGAAACGGAAGTGGAAATCGTTTTTAAAGCAAATTTAAAATGATTTATAAAATTCGTTTTTAATAGAAACGGACGATATGTATATTATATATATGATCGCCTGAATAGAACGCGCCGTGCAGCGACCGTTCGCTAATTTAGACCATTGACTTCAAATTGATGTTACGGGAGATCCGGCCGTCCGATTCTCCTAAAACTGAAACCATTGGGTTCATATCGAAAAGTGCTTTTTAATGAATAAAAGAGATTTGAAATCTAATGGTTGGATTTTAAGATATGTCCAAATCAGTTATGGAAAAGGTCGTTATGGATGCAGTTCGTTGATCGCGATTGGAAACCGAATGTACGGGCGATACTAAAATTATTAAAAATATGGAAAAATTATGTAAAATCATAATAAATGATTTGGACAGATTTTGGATGAAAAATTCCTGTTTTGAAAAGATAATTTTTTTTTATCGAAATGGACTTGTAACGGCTGGAAATTTTCGACTCCTCGAGAGTCGAAAATTCCGAGATGTTAGTGAAAGAAAGTAGAGGGTGAGGAAGAAAAGATAGAACTAATAGAATAGAAGAAGAAAAAGAACTTACATCATCAGAGTAAACACGAATCTCACAGCGGAACGAATAAAATATAACATAACTTTGAAATACAAATCAGTACTCGTATATACATACCATTTCAAAGTACAACACTTAACAACACAACGGAATAATAATAGCTATAATCCTGAAGCCTCCTGCTCCAAGCTCTCCAAGTGTATCTGTAAAATCCCGACTACTTGACTGCCCGTACAAATTTAGGCACCCATGAGTTTAGGGAAAACAAACAAAATAAACTCCGGGTCAGTCATGGGACTGGTGTGAATAAAACTCCAACACTTGGTTAAATAAAGGATATCTTTCTGATATTATAATAATGTCTAAATACAAATAGATATCAATCTAGCAGAACGCTTGCATCTCACGTTCCACATACATAGTATACAAATAAACCGTGAGCGCTTATTGGAGATTGGATTCCAACAGACAAGGTATGGGAGCACCTTCCGATCAGTGTACTCTAGAGGAGATACACTAGGGTTCAACAAGAACGTCTTGCAACCCGGCCACACGTGACCGTCCACTCATTTAGCTTGAGTGTAACGAATATATTATCACCGATGGTTGGAATCAGCAACCATCCTTCCCGATAAGGGACAGCATTGAAATAGATTATAAAGAAGTACAATTGAATATTCTCTAGATGGTGATAATACACCCTGCTTGGGTATGGCCCAACTAGCCATGCTGCCTAGCCCAACTTCTGTTATTTCCCGGTTGTGAGGTTTTGAGGTCATGTTTACCACTTTGACAGATTATTTCTTCAATTACTTTGAATGCCACATCGTCATACCCGCCAAATCATTATCGATTTCTCAAGGCATCACGGGTATAAAAGCTAAGAGAAACGAATTTCTCCGCCACCAACGTAATACGTTTAAAGAGATCAATATATATGATTCGTTAAGAATACTTTGTCAGACACTCGTCCATATACGTTGTCGTAGGACTGAACATACCGAAGGCACTATTCAGTGAATCCATCCTACCTAGGCTTTTCACAATAGCCCTTGCACTTCACTCCGTCTTCAATTATCTTCAGCGTACTTGATTCGCAACGCTTATGCTAATACGGAGTTGTTCTTCGGATAATAATCCAACCGGTCTCTCCATATTTACAACGTAAATATGGTCAAAACTTTGATAGTCTGTGATTCAACTATCAAATGAAAACATGTCGGTGTACAAACAACGATCTTATTTCCAAATGGAAATTCGATCGATCAATCACCATATGCATATATATATGTTCATATTTCCTTATTTCATGTATTTAGAAAATATATGTTATTAATCATTGGACAACATTTCCATAGCTTATTTACGCATTACTATTATTTCACAACTATCAGTCCCTAACGGTAAACCACTAAGAGAACAACTCCTAAGTATAAATCCCGAAGGTCGAAACCAACATTAGATCGTCACTTAGGAAACTGTTCAGCTTAACTAATCTCCAGTCAGTTTCTAAATTTTCTTAACTCTATTTCTTAATTTCTTATCATGAAAACATTTCATTTTCTATGCTTAGAAAACATATCTGATTATATTTGGAAAACGTTCCCAAAACTCATTTACGGATTTCAAATGAACGTTGTATAAAACATCGTTACGCTTAATCCATTAATCGCTTATTACTTAACTATATTTCAAATCAACCTTTTCTATCGAACCACAACTATTCCTTTGTCAATTCTGAAGTCAATCAAGTTGGGGTATAATTACCTCTCAGACCTTAATTGAACAACGTCCTTTACTGTGAAATAGATGAAGCTCGTCACTCACTTTTTCCAATCATCTGTTTACGCAAATTATCGGATTCAGGTTACGAATCTACTTCTTATATGAAAACGTTTGATTATAACTATAACGTTATAATTCCTACTTCTACAATATCTAACCTAAATTATAACTTTATCTCCTAACTCGAATAATTAAACGGACACCTAATTTCTTAATCAATAACTAAACCTTGATTTAAAACCCGGAAAGTAAATAGTACTTTCCCGAATTCGATATAATTGAATTCGACGTATTACTCTCTTTCGAGTAATCTTTATTCGATTAACTCCCTTGTTAATAACTTATATTCGATAAACTCTATTTCGATTAACCCCTATTGAATAACTAATATTCGATTTACTTAAATGGATTAACTCTTATTGAATAACTAATATTCGATTTACTTAAATGGATTAACTCTTATCGAATAACTAAATTTGATTAACTCAAATTGAATAACTGATATTCAATTAACTTGATTTGATTTATTCCTTCTCGAATAACAAATATTCGAATAACTCTTATTAATTTAACTTTATTCAAATAACTAATTTGAATAACTCTAGCTTGTTTAACTCTATTCGAATAACTAATTCGAATAACTTATATATGTTTAACTCTATTCGAATAACTAATTCGAATAACTTATATGTGTTTAACTATATTCGAATAACTAATTTGAATAACTTATTTGATTTACTCCTTCGAATAACTATTATTCGAATACTTTATTTTCTTATAAAGATTTCCCTTTTTATAACGTTTATTCATTAAAAGATTTCCTTTAACAACGTTTATTCATTTATAAAGATTTACTTTTAGTAACGGTTCTTCACTTTATAAATGTTCCTTTAATAACGTTTCACCCCTTCTAAGGATTTCCCTTTAACAACGTTTGTTTACTTTATCGGTGTTAAAAACAATTTCTACTTCTCTATATAAGTTCAAACTTATCTACCCCATTTATCAAACAATAAATATTTTATTTAATTTATAAAACATTATTTATAAATTAAATCTTCTCACTTTATCTGTTAAAAATAGATTTCCTATTTAATATCTCCTTAAAATCCATATCGTGTTATACTTGTGTGCGAAGCACGTGTTTAAATCTATCCTTGTATAATTCTATTTATTTTCCGAACAAGTGTTACTTTATTTATTCCCTAAATAAATATTCCTTTATTCCATTTATTTATAATCTAAATAAATGTTCCTTTATTTATTTCCTAAATAAATATTCCTTTATATTCTAATTCATTTATTTTCTAAATAAATGTTTCTATTTTATTTCATTTATTTTCTAAATAAATGTTTTCTTTTTCATTTATTTATTTTCTAATTAAATAAATGTTTTCCTTTTATAAAATCCTATCGATTTTATAAATAAGATTCATTTTCAATATAAACATTGAAAATCCCCTTATCAACATTTCGGTATGTTATGGTGTTTAACACATCAAATTTCGATGTCCAGTATCGTCCATACACACAAAATCAACAACAGGTGATAAATCACATCATATATCAAAATATACGAAAATCAATAAAATAACTGTTGAGGAATCCAGTCGGATTCCTCCAACCTGTTTCCCTGCATCCACAGATGTTACACAATATAATCAGCATCACTTTCATTTCCATATGATATATTCTGTTAAACAGAATCAATATAGAAATTCAACTAACTGACTAGCAGTTCAATCAAACAGTCAACACACAATCAAACAGACAATATTTAGCAGTTCTAAGAATACGTTGTAAAAATAGAACTGTTCAGAGTTGGTGAGTTTTACTCACATTTGCAGTTCATCGTTAAAGAACGATAAACTGTTATTTGATTTGAATCAAACAAATTTATTTCGCCATAAATTCATACGAGCCCCAATCCACTTCTAATCAGCTTCATTGTGAAGCTCTCGTCCATACGGTCCCAACGCAACTTACGGTTAGTCGATCTGATATCGTATGTAGGAGATATGATCTTTAGAAGTCGATATAAATTTAAATCGAATTAAAACTTGGATAAAGATCAAATGGGCCTTGCCCCTTCATTAAAGCCCACTTACCCCTTATAAAAAACCAAACCCGCACCGTAGTACCCTTTCTTCCCAAATCACTTCGACGACCTGCTCCTCCTATTCAAAACGTTGACCGCATTTTGACCCTCCATAGCAGGCGCTCCGATCATCCATCTCCGGCGCCGACGCCATCACTGACCTCGCCACCTTACCCCGCACCTGGCCATCACCCTGAACCCTACTCCGATGCCCCCTAGCCAAAACCGAACTGCTGATCTCACCTTCGCCTCCCACTGCCGCTTTCCGACTCCCACCACCGGAATCCCTCTCGACGCCGCCAACAGCTGCTCCACACCAGAAATGCCACAGCGACCTCACCTCGGCCTATTTCCCTCCACATCGGCATCGACCCCATGCCCTAGCGTCCACTATACAAAAACTCGAGCTCCACACTGACGTCGAACCAAGTGAAAAAGGTGTAGATCTGAAGGAAATCCATCAAAGAATTCAATTACATAGTTTTCGTTATTTATAGGATTTTCTTTGATTTTTGTGAGGATTTTGTGAGGCCACGTGAATTGTTTGAGAAATGAATCGTAGCTGTTGTTTTGAGGAGAGAAACGCATGGTTGAGTTTAGGAAAATGTGGCCTGTTCTTGATCATAGAAAAAATGGGGGAGATATTTTTAATTTGATTTTCTATTTTATTTTAATGATTATATATTCATTTTTGGTCTTTAAATATCACTGCGACCGCATATGATACCGAAAAATCACCAAACTGGACCTGTAGCTAGAGTTCGACATTACGGTCCCAATGAAACTGGTTTCATCGAATTCCGACTCCGTATGCTCACACAGCGTATTTTTAACCGTTAGAATATCGACTGTTTTTCACTTTAAAAATCCGTACGACCACACAGTGACTCTAAAAATCACCAAACTTGGAATCTGACAACTATTTGACATTGCGGATCCAACAAAACTGGTTTCGTCGAATTCCGACTTCGTATGCAAAAGTGGCTATTTTTAACGCTCTAAATACCCTATTTAAATATATAAACATATTTAAATAAAATTAAATTAAATATTGAAAATTAAATATTATCGTATATCTTCACATATGATATCGTACAGCTCTAGAATATCATATCAGAATTTACAGTTTGATATTTCAGATTTTAGATTATCCCGGTATTCAGTTTATACTGAAAATCTCTTTTATAACGTATATAAAGCGTCGCAAATTATAAAGGAATTGTACAGCGACTTTTCTGAAATTTGATTTGGACATAACTCAAAATCCACACAACGAAATCTCGATTTTTCTCTTCCATATGATAAATATAGTTCAACAGATCCGTACGTTTCTTGTTTCACAGAAATTCGACTTAAAACGGATTCTGTATATTCAGTTGAAGTTCGAATCGCCAAATTGCGAACTGCCCCGACGTTTCAGGTTCGTTTTAATTATAATTATAAATTATAAGTTCGAACGTTGTACTTTAAGTTATCGATATCGCCAAATCGATATATAAATCATTAAATAAATTAATCATTCGACAGCTAACAAAACGCGCCATTACAGACTTCCCCCCTTAAAATAATTTCATCCTCGAAATTGCTAAGTTAGAAAAATGCTACTAACTCTACTAACTAGATTTAAAAATCTTTTTTTTTTTTACCACTAAATTTCAGTTTCGACTGGACCATTTAATTTTAATTAATTTATTAATTCGTTTCCGACCAACTAAAATTTTCAGAATTTTTGAAAATTTTCTAACACCTTAAATTTTCGAAAAATTTCGCCGTGACCTCCTTTGTACGGCTCAATACGTCAAACCACAACTCGCCTCTCTAGGCCTCCTCCAATCCAAAAGGAAATCAAAATAGCCAAGCGGCTTGCTAATTCGGCTCATAAAATCCAAACTCATATATGATATAAACTTGTACCTTTTTGTCGGGAATTTAACTCTATCCCTTTCATCTGCTACCACTTCAACATATACCAATGTTATCCATTCCAATTGATCTCCAATCAGTTCATATCCTCAAATCCAAATCGAATTTCATTCGAACTCTAATATCAAATTCCAAATTATTGACTTATCAATTTGGTTCCATTCTAGATTATCTCTAATCCAATTCAATTTTATTTAACTCGGTTCAAGTTAAATTTCAATTTATTTTTACCATCTCATTTTATTTAACTTCATTAATTAAATTTTAATTCCAGAACTTAAGTTCCTGGGTTTCTTTCAAATCAATTTGAAATCATAATGCCAATTCAAAACCTTTGAATTTCTAAACAACTTGTTTTCTCAAAACAATTCAAAAACAAAACCTTTGGTAGTAATCCGTCACTTAGAACTCGAAAATGAACACTGATGATGTCTAGATTCATCATCAGAATCTATTTTCCAGCTATCGAAGTGAGTTCAATACTATATTATTTTCAATTTGAAAAACATTTTCAAAATCTCCCAGGAACTTAAAATTTCCTTATTTTAATTCCAAATCTGATTTAAATTCATATTTAATTCAAACTATTTCATATATTACATTCATATGAATTCTGATTCGTCATTTATAACCATTTCACGCTTTTATAATCTTATTCGATTATAATAACAACCAACACAATCAATATACTATAATAATTTCAAGATATATATTTCTTCTATAAACAAACATATTTTGGGAAAAATTATTTCATTTACCCTCTTTCAAAACATACCATGTCAGTTCATCGTATTCAAGTGTTTATAAAACTCCTAATGATACAGTGGATCAAACCGATCGTCCAGAATTCATAAGCCACTCAACCAATAAATCTCCACAATATAAAACCATTTTATATTGAATAACAATTACGCGCTCATATATATACACTCAAACTCAATCTAGGATATTACTAATCCCATCTCTATCGAGTTATGCCACAGAGCCAAGGTAATCACTTAACTTAAGCTCTGATACCACCTGTAACGGCTGGAAATTTTCGACTCCTCGAGAGTCGAAAATTCCGAGATGTTAGTGAAAGAAAGTAGAGGGTGAGGAAGAAAAGATAGAACTAATAGAATAGAAGAAGAAAAAGAACTTACATCATCAGAGTAAACACGAATCTCACAGCGGAACGAATAAAATATAACATAACTTTGAAATACAAATCAGTACTCGTATATACATACCATTTCAAAGTACAACACTTAACAACACAGCGGAATAATAATAGCTATAATACTGAAGCCTCCTGCTCCAAGCTCTCCAAGTGTATCTGTAAAATCCCGACTACTTGACTGCCCATACAAATTTAGGCACCCAAGAGTTTAGGGAAAACAAACAAAATAAACTCCGGGTCAGTCATGGGACTGGTGTGAATAAAACTCCAACACTTGGTTAAATAAAGGATATCTTTCTGATATTATAATAATGTCTAAATACAAATAGATATCAATCTAGCAGAACGCTTGCATCTCACGTTCCACATACATAGTATACAAATAAACCGTGAGCGCTTATTGGAGATTGGATTCCAACAGACAAGGTATGGGAGCACCTTCTGATCAGTGTACTCTAGAGGAGATCCACTAGGGTTCAACAAGAACGTCTTGCAACCCGGCCATACATGACCGTCCACTCATTTAGCTTGAGTGTAACGAATATATTATCACCGATGGTTGGGATCAGCAACCATCCTTCCCGACAAGGGACAACATTGAAATAGATTATAAAGAAGTACAATTGAATATTCTCTAGATGGTGATAATACACCCTGCTTGGGTATGGCCCAACTAGCCATGCTGCCTAGCCCAACTTCTGTTATTTCCCGGTTGTGAGGTTTTGAGGTCATGTTTACCACTTTGACAGATTATTTCTTCAATTACTTTGAATGCCACATCGTCATACCCGCCAAATCATTATCGATTTCTCAAGGCATCACGGGTTTAAAAGCTAAGAGAAATGAATTTCTCCGCCACCAACGTAATACGTTTAAAGAGATCAATATATATGATTCGTTAAGAATACTTTGTCAGACACTCGTCCATATACGTTGTCCTAGGACTGAACAGACCGAAGGCACCATTCAGTGAATCCATCCTACCTAGGCTTTTCACAATAGCCCTTGCACTTCACTCCGTCTTCAATTATCTTCAGCGTACTTGATTCGCAACGCTTATGCTAATACGGAGTGGTTCTTCGGATAATAATCCAACCGGTCTCTCCATATTTACAACGTAAATATGGCAAAACTTTGATAGTATGTGATTCAGCTGTCAAATGAAAACATGTCGATGTACAAATAACGATCTTATTTCCAAATGGAAATTCGATTGATCAATCACCATATGCATATATATGTTCATATTTCCTTATTTCATGTATTTAGAAAATATATGTTATTAATCATTGGACAACATTTCCATAGCTTATTTACGCATCACTATTATTTCACAACTATCAGTCCCTAACGGTAAACCACTAAGAGAACAACTCCTAAGTATAAATCCCGAAGGTCGAAACCAACATTAGATAGTCACTTAGGAAACTGTTCAACTTAACTAATCTCCAGTCAGTTTCTAAATTTGCTTAACTCTATTTCTTAATTTCTTATCATGAAAACATTTCATTTTCTATGTTTAGAAAACATATCTGATTATATTTGGAAAACGTTCCCAAAACTCATTTACGGATTTCAAATGAACGTTGTATAAAACATCGTTACGCTTAATCCATTAATCGCTTATTACTTAACTATATTTCAAATCAACCTTTTCTATCGAACCACAACTATTCCTTTGTCAATTCTGAAGTCAATCAAGTTGGGGTATAATTACCTCTCAGACCTTAATTGAACAACGTCCTTTACTGTGAAATAGATGAAGCTCGTCACTCACTTTTACCAATCATATGTTTACGCAAATTCTCGGATTCAGGTTACGAATCTACTTCTTATATGAAAACGTTTGATTATAACTATAACGTTATAATTCCTACTTCTACAATATCTAACCTAAATTATAACTTTATCTCCTAACTCGAATAATTAAACGGACACCTAATTTCTTAATCAATAACTAAACCTTGATTTAAAACCCGGAAAGTAAATAGTACTTTCCCGAATTCGATATAATTGAATTCGACGTATTACTCTCTTTCGAGTAATCTCTATTCGATTAACTCCCTTGTTAATAACTTATATTCGATAAGCTTTATTTCGATTAACCCCTATCGAATAACTAATATTCGATTTACTTAAATGGATTAACTCTTATTGAATAACTAATATTCGATTTACTTAAATGGATTAACTCTTATCGAATAACTAAATTTGATTAACTCAAATTGAATAACTGATATTCAATTAATTTAATTTGATTTATTCCTTCTCGAATAACAAATATTCGAATAACTCTTATTAATTTAACTCTATTCAAATAACTAATTTGAATAACTCTAGCTTGTTTAACTCTATTCGAATAACTTATATATGTTTAACTCTATTCGAATAACTAATTTGAATAACTTATATGTGTTTAACTATATTCGAATAACTAATTCGAATAACTTATTTGATTAACTCCTTCGAATAACTATTATTCGAATACTTTATTTTCTTATAAAGATTTCCCTTTTTATAACGTTCATTCATTAAAAGATTTCCTTTAACAACGTTTATTCATTTATAAAGACTTACTTTTAGTAACGGTTCTTCACTTTATAAATGTTCCTTTAATAACGTTTCTCCCCTTCTAAGGATTTCCCTTTAACAGCGTTTATTTACTTTATCGGTGTTAAAAACAATTTCTACTTCTCTATATAAGTTCAAACTTATCTACCCCATTTATCAAACAATAAATATTTTATTTAATTTATAAAACATTATTTATAAATTAAATCTTCTCACTTTATCTATTAAAAATAGATTTCCTATTTAATATCTCCTTAAAATCCATATCGTGTTATACTTGTGTGCAAAGCATGTGTTTAAATCTATCCTTGTATAATTCTATTTATTTTCCGAACAAGTGTTCCTTTATTTATTCCCTAAATAAATATTCCTTTATTCCATTTATTTATAATCTAAATAAATGTTCCTTTATTTATTTCCTAAATAAATATTCCTTTATATTCTAATTCATTTATTTTCTAAATAAATGTTTCTATTTTATTTCATTTATTTTCTAAATAAAGGTTTTCTTTTTCATTTATTTATTTTCTAATTAAATAAATGTTTTCCTATTATAAAATCCTATCGATTTTATAAATATGATTCATTTTAAATATAAACATTGAAAATCCCCTTATCAACATTTTGGTATGTTATGGTGTTTAACACATCAAATTTCGATGTCCAGTATCGTCCATACACACAAAATCAACAACAGGTGATAAATCACATCATATATCAAAATATACGAAAATCAATAAAATAACTGTTGAGGAATCCAGTCGGATTCCTCCAACCTGTTTCCCTGCATCCACAGATGTTACACAATATAATCAGCATCACTTTCATTTCCATATGATATATTCTGTTAAACAGAATCAATATAGAAATTCAACTAACTGACTAGCAGTTCAATGAAACAATCAACACATAATCAAGCAGACAATATTTAGCAGTTCTAAGAATACGTTGTAAAAATAGAACTATTCAAGTTGGTGAGTTTTACTCACATTTGCAGTTCATCGTTAAAGAACGATAAACTGTTATTTGATTTGAATCAAACAAATTTATTTCGCCATAAATTCATACGAGCCCTAATCCACTTATAGTAAGCTTCATTGTGAAGCTCTCGTCCATACGGTCCCAACGCAACTTACAGTTCGTAGATCTGATATCGTATGTAGGAGATATGATCTTTAGAAGTCGATATAAATTTAAATCGAATTAAAACTTGGATAAAGATCAAATGGGCCTTGCCCCTTCATTAAAGCCCACTTACCCCTTATAAAAAACCAAACCCGCACCGTAGTACCCTTTCTTCCCAAATCACTTCGACGACCTGCTCCTCCTATTCAAAACGTTGACCGCATTTTGACCCTCCATAGCAGGCGCTCCGATCATCCATCTCCGGCGCCGACGCCATCACTGACCTCGCCATCTTACCCCGCACCTGGCCATCACCCTGAACCCTACTCCGATGCCCCCTAGCCAAAACCGAACTGCTGATCTCACCTTCGCCTCCCACTGCCGCTTTCCGACTCCCACAACCGGAATTCCTCTCGACGCCACCATCAGCTGCTCCTCCACACCAGAAATGCCACAGCGACCTCGCCTCGGCCTATTTCCCTACACATCGGCATCGACCCCATGCCCTAGCGTCCACTATACAAAAACTCGAGCTCCACACTGACGTCGAACCAAGTGAAAAAGGTGTATATCTGAAGGAAATCCATCAAAGAATTCAATTACATAGTTTTCGTTATTTATAGGATTTTCTTTGATTTTTGTGAGGATTTTGTGAGGCCACGTGAATTGTTTGAGAAATGAATCGTGGCTGTTGTTTTGAGGAGAGAAACGCACGGTTGAGTTTAGGAAAATGTGGCCTGTTCTTGATCATAGAAAAAATGGGGGAGATATTTTTAATTTGATTTTCTATTTTATTTTAATGATTATATATTCATTTTTGGTCTTTAAAAATCACTACGACCGCATATGATACCGAAAAATCACCAAACTGGACCTGTAGCTAGAGTTCGACATTACGGTCCCAATGAAACTGGTTTCGTCGAATTCCGACTCCGTATGCTCACACAGCGTATTTTTAACCGTCAGAATATCGATTGTTTTTCACTTTAAAAATCCGTACGACCACACAGTGACTCTAAAAATCACCAAACTTGGAATCTGACAACTATTTGACATTACGGATCCAACAAAACTGGTTTCGTCGAATTCCGACTTCGTATGCAAAAGTGGCTATTTTTAACGCTCTAAATACCCTATTTAAATATATAAACATATTTAAATAAAATTAAATTAAATATTTAAAATTAAATATTATCGTATATCTTCACATATGATATCGTACAGCTCCAGAATATCATATCAGAATTTACAGTTTGATATTTCAGACTTTAGATTATCCCGGTATTCAGTTTATACTGAAAATCTCTTTTATAACGTATATAAAGCGTCGCAAATTATAAAGGAATTCTACAGCGACCTTTCTGAAATTTGATTTGGACATAACTCAAAATCTACACGACGAAATCTCGATTTTTCTCTTCCATATGAAAAATATAGTTCAACAGATCCATACGTTTCTTGTTTCACAGAAATTCGACTTAAAACGGATTCTGTATATTCAGTTGAAGTTCGAATCGCCAAATTGCAAACTGCCCCGACGTTTCAGGTTCGTTTTAATTATAATTATAAATTATAAGTTCGAACGTTGTACTTTAAGTTATCGATATCGCCAAATCGATATATAAATCATTAAATAAATTAATTATTCGACAGCTAACAAAACGCGCCATTACAGGACTAGTTAATAACTAGAATAATAATCCAATTATTTATAGAAATAAATAAATTGGATTTGAAAGTGATTTTAAATGACCAAAAAATTTCCGATAAATAAATTGGAATGGATTTGGAGTGGAAATATTCTTCGGAATATTTCGATATTCGATTGCGTGATTATACGGATATTATTATGGGAATTTGGAAGTTACAGATATTGTTATTCCCAGTACAATATCCGCTGGTTTCAGAATTTGATATTGAATATAAGCCAATATAATTTCTATTCAGAGCCTTGTATTTGATATCAAATTGGATTTTGGGTTTATCATGAATGGTGTCTTCATTAACATTGTTCTTAAACCATGTTGAAAAAAGAATAAATCTTTAAATTAAGATTTAGTTTAGTTTTCCAATTAATTAATATTTAATTGGAATTGAATAAAATAATTGGACTTTTAGGTTTATCGTGAACCGGTGTTTCAAATAACACTTGTTCTTTAACCCAATTAACAGTGAAGAATATGATTTGGAATTTATAATCTTTTAACTAAGATTAATGGAATTTTCTAAAGTAAAGATTTCCAATTAATATATTAAATTGGAATTGAATGGAATTCGATTTGGTAATAATCGAAGTGAGTTTCTGTGGAGGAAGACTGTTAATATATATGGAATTTAAAAGGCTTTGTCGTTATTCCATTTATATTATTAGTCGGATACGGAAATTGATATCGATTATATATTAATCTATTTTCCGTAAAGATTCCATGGTTAATGGAATGTATTTTAAGTTTATCGTGAACTGTGTTTTAAATGACATTGGTTCTTTAACCTAGTTAAAAACAGGATTACATGTCTAACATTGTAATTTGAATTGTATTGTTGATCTCTGCTAAATGTATATTTGTTTGGTGGCAGAGAATTTATTCTCTTTCTTAACACCCTTATCTGAGACATACGAGCTCAGAGGTTATATATTGGCAGAAATCAGAGGTATGGTGTAGATGGTCGATGTGACATGTTTGATTTCCCAAGTCAAATAATCATTAATAATGATTTTTAGGAAGATTAAAACTAAGTGGAGTTTTAATGAATCTTTAATTAGATTGAAATGTGAATGTGATAATTTAAATTATCAAATTTGGGAAAATGATTGAGAATGGAGTATCACCAGTTTTGCTCCAAGCGATAGTTAAATCTTTAATTAGATTTGGATGTGAAATGGTAATTAATTTTTACCAATAACACTATGGTGTTAGATATGGAGTATTACCAATTTTACTTCATGGGATGAATAGGTTGGGATTGGTAAATATAATAAGTGATTACTTCGATAAGGTATGTGGAAAACCTTAATTTGGTTTAAATTGTGAAAAGAATATTTGAATAAAAGAATATTCGGGGTTGGAATGAGGCGTATGATGTGTTGTTATAGCACTTGATTATAAGATATACGAGTTATTCGAAAAGACCGAGTTTAACCCATTTTGAATAATTGATACGACGAAAAGTCGAAGGGATTGAAGACGGTGCAAGAACAACGATCTTCACATCAAATGGACGGGTTGCTACTGATGCCAATGATTGGAGTAGAAACCTTAAAGGGGCTACGGTGGTAGCTGCCCGGACTATTTGTTGATTGTTCGAGTATCAGAGGGCCTCTCTCCTGTATTGGACATACGGGACGAAGAATAAGGTGCCTCCGGCTTTGTTCTGACTTAGAACGGACTTGTAAATGGATGGTGTGGCTGACATTGTATTCTTTTATACTGTATTCGTTGTTCTCTGCAAAATATATATTTGCTTGGTGGCGGAGAATTTATTCTCTTGCTTAACACCCTTCTCTGAGACGTACGAGCTCAGAGGTTATATATCGACAGAAATCAGTGGTACGGTATGGATTGATAGTGTGGCATGCTGAGATGTAGTGATCTGAAATTTTGTTGAAAAGAAAAGTTTGGTGGATGATGATCAAAGCATAGCTTTAAATAGCACAGCTTTGTGTAGCATTAATTTGCGAGCCTCACACATCGGTATGATGGTGAATATATGGTTAGATCAGTATACTTTTTATATAAGGATGGATTCGGTCGACTGAGATGCGCTAAGTGTGGTCGCTCCACGATCAGAGGGATAGGGCACACCCCCTGATTCTCAGAAGGATAGAGTATACGGTGTTTTCTCATGCATGGGACGTAAGCCGTTGAGATACTCGATATCCTGGATATAGTGTGGATGTGCGTTACGGTGTTTTCTCACGCACGGGACGTAAGCCATTGTGTATTGGACTACACGATAGATCTTTTGAATCAGGGGTCATTAGTATGGAAATCCAAACTTCTAATACGAAATTTTGCGGTTTTAGTTGTAAACCTATATATGGCAACGTATATGGTACCCATGCCGTCTATGATTGACACATTTATATTTGAAGCTGATTTCTTCACTCATAGTAATAATAAAAAGATTGGTTTCAAAACGTACCAAGCATATTTGGCTATTATAAGGTAAAACTTTATCCTTTAGCTTGCGTTGCATTGTGTGATGGGACTGAGTCTTATAATAGCTTCATTTTTCTTTATTTAGCATTGCATTGTTTGTTTTAGGCACTGGTATTCTTGGGGGTAAACCCATTCCATGTTACACGACGTGGTCCCTTGATTTACTTAACTTTAAAATAAAGATTAATAACTATTTTAGTTCTCACACTAGTCCTATGACTGACTCGGAGTTTATTGTTTTCACCTAAACTATGGGTGCCCATATTTTCCACACGGGTAGCTAGTAGTTTTGGCTTTCAAAGATATTTCTTTTTACAGGATCATGGATTACAGCTGGAGCTATATTCGGAAAGCTTTTATCCGTATATTTCTTTCAGTTGTGTTAGTTGTTCTTTTCCGCTACGCATTGTACTTATGTATTATTTTCCGGTGCTATGTATTTTAAACTCTGATATTTTTCTGTTGTGTAATTATTCGTACTCTGATATATTCTTGTACTCTGATGTAATTATTGTAATAAGCAACAAAATGTTCTATTGTTTGTGTTCTGATTTGTCATGTTCTCAATTCAATCCGGGCTTTCCTTTAAGGGTGAGTTTGGGTCGTCTCAGTTTGGTATCAGAGCTTTGGTTTACAGAGCTCGAGAACAAGACATATTAGAACCAAACGAATGAATTCATCAGAGGTTGGATTAGTAATATCCAATAAGAATGACTCGTTAGAGATGGGATCAATAGTATCCTAGAATGAGTTTCAAAGAGTTCTATTTTAAAATAAAAATGAAAGAAAATTTTGTTTTGAAATTTAAACCTTATCATACATATTTGAGTATTTTATTTTAAATTGATTTGGACTATCGTATATATGAAGATTTTGCATACACGCCTAGCTAGCGTGTGTACGAAGTCTCAAATACACTAGATGGATATGGAATCAGAATCTAGTCGCCTGGGCATAATTCTAATGATGATGCATCATCATCAGTATTTATGTTTGAGTTTCTAAAGTGGGATATCTATATATTTCCGATTGACTGGTGTGAGAGCCAAAACTTAGATACGGTTTATTGTTGTGAATTGGTATCAAAAATATGATTTTTGAGTATATATAAAGTTATATATTTGAAAAGATAATCAACTAATTGATTGCTGGTTGTGAAGATTGATTATTAGTTTTACTAATTAAAATATTGGAATGATAATTAATTTAACCACTAAGCGAATGAAAGGTAAATATAGCCAAATTGAATTAATCACTGAACTGAATTGAAAATTGATTGAAATTGCGTATATGTACATGTATACACAATGAGCCGGTCATAGCAGGGAAGCTAAGAAGAGGAATACAATTGTATGCCCGACAAATAGGTACACATTTACTGTATTTCTTGGGTTTTGATGATTTTATGAGCCGATTAGCTAGCCACTTGGCTTTTTATTTCATCTTTGGATTGATGAGGGCCCTATGAGGCAAGTTGCGGTTTTAAATATCAACCGATACAAAGGAGGTTATGGAGAAATTTTTAGAAAATTTAGGGTGTTAGCCAAATTTTTGAGAAATTTAGAAAATTCTTAGAAACTAAAAAGTTGAAGAATGAAAGCCAGAAAGAAAGTTAAGTTGGTTAGTTAAACAACTTTCAGCTCTGTTCCTTTTCGAGGACGAAAAGAATTTAAGTGGGGAAGATTGTAAAAACTTGGAAATTCTGAACCAATTTAAAAATTTTATTTTAGCTATTTTAATGGATTTTGAATATTTAAAATGATTTATTTTAAATAATAACATCTAAAATTTTATTTTAATTGAAGTTAGAACATATTAATTTATTTTAATTATAAAAGGAGCCCGAAATGGCGTGGTAGTTGGAAAATTCAATTTTAAATTTCAATTGAATATATGATATTCAAAATAAATCGGATTTCAGTAAAACCCAAAATATTTGAATCTGTTTGATTAAATATTTCTAATGAATGTAAGAAATTCAGATTTCATAATATAAATTGAAAGTTATGTCCAGTTTAAAAATTTAAAATAGTCGCTATGGAAATTATATATATTAATAAAATATATAGCCCTTATAAATAGCCATTTTGCAAACGACCTCCATTTTCGATCAAACAACTTTTATTGGATCCGGAATGTCAAATTATTGCTAGATTCCATCAGTGCTCTGACATGTCCATCAAAATCTTCTGCTTATTGTACCAAGCTGGAGCTCAGCCTACGTAAAGAGAATATGTAGATGGACTAATACGATTTACACATCTGCATCCATTATTTTTGACCTTAGCAAAGAGAATGTTTTGTCATTCTTCAAAGACAACGGCTTTATGACTATGACTGAGAACTCTGGGATTGGGAAAAATAATGCCAAAAATGGAGTTATGCGACTGCGAATTTGAGCCATGCAAGTACTCGATGAACGGTGTTCACATTCAGGCTCTATCGACCGCGAGCTACAGAACCATGGGCCTTGTCCCGGTAAGGGTGGGTTTCAGCGAGCTTGTTGGGCGGGTACACGAATGCTTTAGACCTAAGGAATTCTCTACTGTTGTCATTGTGTTTGGTTAGTGTGAATGCAGGGTGTGGACTTGGGTGGAAGTGAAGCTATGGGCATGTGCCGATGATGTGAAGTAGGAGCTGTCGGGTGATGTTGGTGTTTTTGTATTGAATCATGTACTTATGTATGATGGATTATTAAAGTTAAATAAATAACTGGCGTTGCTTATATTAAAGCAAATAAATTTGTGCATTTTGACATTTTATTATTGAAAAGTAGCGTATGCTCGCTTGTATGTTTTAGATATAACATAAAAATGTATATTTAATTTTTGCATACAAAAAGTAGCATAAGCGTTAATATATGTATATTATTAAGAAGTTTTATCATTCGAAAAGGTAGCATATGCGGTTCTTTTTTATTTTATTTATTTTGGATTTAAGACTATTATACATTATTTCGGTTTTTAGAATTCAATCTAAAAGTTACTTATAAAATGTAATAATGTAACTTTGGTTATAACGTTACATATTATATCTCCCGTTCATTTTACAATTGGGCCTAGCCCATGCTTTCAGTTCTGCTTGCAAAGCACACTCAGGGTATTATAAATACTTATACATTAATCTCTATATTATGTTTTGAAAGTATAATACAAAAACAGTTTAGTTTTCTTTCTTATATGGTATCAGTGCTAACAGCATCTGTTTCGGTCCAAGAAACTTTTTCCCTACAAATCTATCAAAAGATAGATCATCCATCAGAAAGTTTTCATTACTTGGATGCCTCTTATCCAAGATTTTCATCTTTTCATCTAAGAGTTGAGGCTGTGGTTCAAAAAACTGTTCCATGCCTACATTTAGTGGCTGCACCAGATTTCAAAACCACAGCTTGGTGGCAAATCCTCTCAAGAACTCATTTCGATCATAAAATTCTGAAGAGATCAACGATCTGAAATCAAAAGTCATCCAAGATTGCTAATCAGACAGTCAATATTCTGTCATTCTTTCTGAAAATCATCACTTTAGCAATTCTGGTTGCTTTTAAATCCAAATTCAAAGAAATCTTACAGAAGATTTCGATTCAAGAAAAGAGTTCAGGAGAAGTTTTACCTGTTTTTCGTTTTTCTGAGCAGTATATCCAGCATTTGATTCTTCTCATCATTTCAGAGAATCGTGGTTGAAACAAATCCGCCCAATTCTTCAAGATCATCAGCAAGATCAAATCAAACCAGTGCTGAAAGCACAGAAGATCTTATTAAATCCATCATCAAGCCACAGAGTAACATCATCTCAATCCAACTAGATGAATCCAATTATCTTTTATGGAAACTGCAAGTTGAAACAGCAGCAAAAGGGTATGGGTTAGAAGACTATCTTTATGGATCTCAGGCAGTTCCACCAAAGTACAACAGAGGTGCTGATAATAGTCTAATTCCTAATCAAGAACATGCATCATATCAAGGACAAGATAATCTTGTTAGTGCATGGTTAATGTCAACTATAAGTTCATCTATCATGCCGCAATTAATTGTAGTAAAACATCTCATGATGTATGGACAGCCTTAGAAAGATCATTCACAAGTCAATCATTAGCAAGAGTGTTGCATTACAAAAGGCAATTACAGTCAATAAAGAAATAAAACTCCACTATGAATGAATATCTTATGAAGGTGAAGAACTTTTGTGATCAACTTGTATGCACTGGAAATAGAATAGAAGAAAAGGAGCAAGTATTGTACATTGTTGGAGGTTTAGAAGAAGAATATGAAGCTGTGGTTGCATTTATAACATCTATTGAACCTACCCCTTCTCTACAAAGTGTTTACTCTATGCTACTTGCACATGAAGGAAGATTAATGCAAAGAAAAGATCAGGTTATTGACCCCTCTGTCAATTATACTACTACTGGCAAAAGCAAGAACCAAAAAATTGCAAGAAATCAAAATACTTACCAAAGAGGAGGCCAGTCTAACAGAGGAAGAGGAAGAGTAGGGAGATGTAATTCCATTAACAGACCAAAGTGCCAGATTTGTGAAAAGATTGGACACACCGCAAACAGATGTTACTTCAGATTTGATAACAATGTCAATATGAATCAGCAAGGAAATAACAACAGCAAAAATAGCAACCCTAATGCTAATTTGGTCAATACTCAAGTGGATGCTAAAAACAATCAAGAATCTACTTCAAACCCTGCCACTACTATGACATTCAAGATGAGTCATGGTATCTAGGCTCAGGAGCTACACATAATGTCACCAACAACTTAAATAATCTGAACCTTGGCAATCGTGAATACAAAGGTAAACAATCTCTAATTATGGGTAATGGCAACTCTATAGTTATTTCTCACATTGGTGATGCTAGAATTAAGGGTGCTAAGCAGATTTATCTAAATAACTTACTATGTGCACCACACATAAGAAAAAATCTGATTAGTGTGTCATAGTGTGCCAAAGATAACAAAGTGTCATTTGAATTTTACCCAAATCACTGTGTAGTTAGAGACATGCTAATAGGAACATTTTATTGCACGGTAGGGAACAAAATGGCCTATATAAGTCTGACTCTGGAAATCCCAAACATACTAAGTTTAAAAGCAATTACTGTAATATGACTGAATTAGAAAGTAACAATGTATGCATGATGTATGACTTGTGGAAGTTTAAACTTGGACACCCAAGTTCAAGAATTATGAAAGAAGTTTTACATAACAGTGATATCAATGTCAATATTCCAAGTGATTATGTGTGTACTAATTGCCAAATGGGAAAGAGTCATAAATTACCTTTCCTAAATTCTGAAACTGCTTATACTAAACCATTAGAACTAAATGCTATTGATCTTTGGGGTCCAGCACCAATTAATACTGACTATGGGTATAGTTACTACATCTCTTTTATTGATGCTCATTCTAGATATGTATGGATTAACTTCATGAAATAAAAATCTGACACTAGTAATATAGTAATGCAGTTTATATCAAATGTTGAAAATCAACTAAGTCATAAGGTTAAAACTGTGCAAAGTGATGGTGGCAGGGAATTCTTACCACTAAAAAATTACTTTTGCAAGAAAGGTATCACACATAGACTAACATGTCCTCATACTTCTAAACAAAATGGGCTAATTGAGAGAAAACACAGACATATAGTTGAAACTGGTCTTACACTGTTAGCACATGCATCAATGCCACTAAAATACTGGCCTGATGCATTTGCAACAGCTGTACATCTTATTAATAGATTGCCTACAAAGGTGCTTGATTTAAAATGTCCAATTGAGATTTTAAATCAAACTAAACCTAATTACAATGATCTAAAGGTATTAGGATGTTTGTGTTTTCCTCATATCAGACCATTTAATAAGCATAAACTTGATTACAGATCTATTCCATGTACTTTTCTTGGTTATACCACAAATCAAAAAGGTTACAAGTGTCTGAGCAACAATGGAAAAATTTATATATCCATACATGTCATCTTTAATGAAAAAGTGTTTCCATTTAAAAGTGATACATGCAAAACTACAAGTAAAATTTATAATCCAAAAATTTCAGTTCCAGATTTTCCTAAGCATATTTGTGATACTGTGCATGTGCAGCACTTTAATAATGGCATAACACACACACAAAGTACACACACTAGTTGCACATCACATCATTCAAGCTCTGAAACAGAGACTATGCATGAAGATGAAGGCAGTGCTAATGAAAATAGCATTGACTCTTCAAACAACAGTGCAATACAGGATGACAACAATGATCAAGAAGACATACAGTCTAAAGATAATAGGGAAGAACCTCAAACTCAAAATCAACATCATATGATGACAAGGGCAAAAAGTGGTATTTTCAAACCAAAAATCTTCTGCACTGAATCTAATGAGACTGAACCATCCACTTACCAACAAGCCAAGTTGAGTGATAAGTGGATAACAGCCATGAATGAAGAGTTAGATGCCTCAAATAAAAAACAAACTTGGTGTCTTGTTCAACCACTCAAAAATAAAAATATTATTGGGTGTAGATGGACATATAGAATTAAGAGGTAGGCTGATGGTATAATTTCTAGATACAAGGCTAGGCTGGTGGCAAAAGGATATTCACAACAGTGGGGAATTGATATTAGTGAAACATTCTCACCAGTTGTGAAACCGACAACAATCAGAATTATACTAACAATAGCCTTGCATAGAAATTGGACCGTCAAGAAGATTGATGTTAATAATGTTTTTTAAAATGGTGAATTGCGGGAGGAAATCTACATGGAGCTACCACCAGGGGTCAAAGAAAATACAAATGGAAAGATGGTGTGAAAACTAAACAAGGCTATTTATGGTCTAAAGCAAGCACCACGTGTCTGGTTCAATAAGATAAAATCAACACTATCAAAATTTGGATACAGTCCTAAAAATCTAACAATTCCCTATTTACAAAATTGACTGATGATACAGTTACCTATGTGTTGATCTATGTGGATGATTTCATAATTACAGGCAACAGTGAATCTGAAATCCAGTCTATGACACATCAATTGAACAATGAGTTTACTATCAAAGACCTGGGTGATCTATCCTATTTTCTATGAAATGAAGTCAGCAGGAAAAATAGCAATGAACTTCACTTCAGCCAAAAGAAATACATTACAGAAATTTTAACCAGGTCTAGCATGAACAAGGCTAATCCTTTACCCACACCTATGATAACCAGTTCTCATTTAAGCAAAGAAATAGGTGAACCTACATGCAATGAAAGGTTGAACAGAAGCATTATTGGAGCTCTACAATATGTAACCATAACTAGGCCTGATATATCATATAGTGTTAATAAGGCTAGCCAATTCATGCAAAAACCTCTTAGTGATCACTGGAAAGCTGTTAAGAGAATTTTGAGGTATTTAAGAGGTACAATCAATCATGGACTAATTCTGAAGACATGCAACAATCTAAGTATCAATGCCTATGCAAATGCAGATTGGGCCAATGACTATATTAACAGAAAATCTACTAGTGGATATTGTATACTTTTATGTATGAATTCTATATCCTGGTGTGCAAAAAAACAAAATACTATTTCAAGGTCAAGTACAGAAGCAGAGTATCGCAGTTTTGCTAGTGCTACAGCAGAAATCATGTGGATTCAATCACTATTAAGTGAATTAAAAATTAACTTGAGCACTAATGCAACAATATGGTGTGATAACATGAGTGCCATAGCATTAACAGCTAATCATGTTTTACACTCCAGAACTAAGCACTTAGAGCTTGACATTTACTTCGTAAGAGAATTAGTTCAAAAAGGGAAGCTACAGGTTAATCACATACCTTCAACTTACCAAACTGCGGATATTTTGACCAAACCATTGTCGAGACCCAGATTTGAGACTCTAAGAGACAAGTTATGCGTTGCAAGATCACAAATCTTAAAACTCGAAGCAGCGAAAGCGAAGATCAAACCCTAGCTCGCAAATCTGGAAGATCCAAAAGCTCTAACCTAAATACTGTCACAAAGTCTATAATTCCAACCAAATCTAGAAGCAACTTCGACCAATTCCTCAACAATTCCAGATCTGTAGCCAAGCAAAGAGCATCCGCTGTCAACAGTGAAACAGAAAAGGATCAAACTCAAGTTATTGTTAAGAAGTGGAAGAGAAGACATAAAGAAGAAGAAGATGAAGTCGGAAGTAAAGAGAATCGCTGAGGAAGATGTTTTGGATTATCATGCCGCCATTGTTTTTCTCTAAAGCAAACCCTAGATAGAATTATCGGGTTTGAGGGGGGATATAAAATGTAATAACGTAACTTCGGTTATAACTTTACATACTATATCTCCCGTTCATTTTACAATTGGGCCAAGCCGATGCTTTCAGTTTTGTTTGCAAAGCCCACTCAGGCCTAGCCCATGCTTTCAGTTTTGTTTGCAAAGCCATGTGTCTAACGGGCAACGCAACGGGCTTTGCATTATCTACAAGATATATACGGAAGTCTATTTCCCGCTTCGGAGGCAAGCCCTTCACCTCTTCGAAGACATCCGGATATTCCCGGACCACTTTAACTAATTTCAAATTTTCAACAGAGGCATCTAGCGATTCAAGATAACTAAGCATAACTGCATACGAGGGGTTACAAGAAATTTCCAAAGTATTACCGAGCTGGGTTAGGAGCCTAACAACCCTTTTCTCACAATTAAGGATGGCCCCATTACGGGATAGCCAACCCATACCCAAAATCAAACCATACCCCGAAAAGCCCAAAACAAAGGCACTACATTGAAATTCAACACTTAGAATAGAAATTTTCAATCCCACACAGATCATAGACAAATGAGCTGGGCCCCCAATTGGGTTTGAAACAATTAAGGGGTCCTCTACTATACTAGTTTTTAGGTGCAGAGATTCTACTAAAGCAGACGAGATAAAGGAGTGTGATGCGCCGGAATCAAATAAAGTGCGAACGGGGTGATCATAAAGATAAACTACACTTTCTACAGAAGTGTTTGTACCTCGCTGTTGCAGAGGTGGCGCTTCCAGCACATGAACCTGTGCCCCTGGGGTGGATCCAGCCCCCTGCCCCTGTCCTCGTTTCTTTGGGCAATCCTTAGCCCTATGGCCCGTCTCACCGCAAGAAAAGCACCCACCATTTTTCCTTGGCCTTCTTTTTCCAGCAGTCCTTTACTAAGTGCCCCACTTTGCCACAGAAATTACACTTCCTCTTCTCTAGGGACTTGTTGTCTTTCCCGCCCTTCTCAAAGTCTGTCTTCTCAGGGCAGTCTTTGCTGATGTGTCCAGTCTCCCCACAATGAAAACATTCACCTTGCCTTCTTTTCCTCTTTCTACAATCCTTGGCTATGTGCCCCTCCGTACCACAAAAATTGCATTTCTTTTTTTTTCTCGTTTCTTATTATTACTGTTACGATCCTTTCTTGTTTGACTATTATTCGTCTTCCTACTCTGGGACTCTTCCGCTTGATGGTTCACGTGGAGGAGGAGAAGTGAAAGCGTCAGCAGCTGGGGAGTAAGGTCTCCAGACATGCTGAAACAGAAAGGATAGATTCAAAACGAAGGATAAGAGATAGTACCTATGGCTTTGGGGAGTGGACTTTGCCTTTTTAAAATAAAAATAACAATTTTCTTTTAAAAATGCTTCTTTAAATTTCCTTTTTGAAAATAATTTTCAAAACTTTTTATCTTATCTGGTAAACCTATGCTCTGATACCAAGTGAAACACCCGACCTCCGTTAGGGTCACTCTCAAAGGGAATACCCTAATTTTGGTGGAGGTTTATAAGTACAAGTCACAGATATACAAGACAGATATAAGAACACATATTTGTAAACAGCGGAAGAACAGCAACAAACTTTTATTTCATAAAGTCAAATACGTGTTACAACAACATCCTTTCCAAAAACATAACATAACACTTTCATAATCTGTCTTGAGTACATTATTTAAAGAAGCATAAATAAAACATAGATAAACTGCAAAAGCCCCATAGTGGATTGTCCAAAGCCATAGTTCAAAACAGGAAAGTCCAAGCAATACATTTCTCTTCTTCAAGCTGGATGTTGAGGCTGGTCAAGCTGTTGTGTTCCCTCCCTGAGGACCTGGGGGGGAAACGGAAGAAAGAAGACGAAAGAAAAATAGAGTCAGACATAAAGCCTGAGTAAGTCTAGTACTACTTTGTCTATGAATAAAGAACTGGGTATGATAAGTAAAACAGGAAGTGGGCAAACACTATGAACTTGGTTAAGTTACCTAGGGTCGAATATACTATCGTACCCCATGTTAATCTCTGAACCCATATAAACTAGTTTCCAATTTGCACCCCATAATCAGGGTGATGTGATCCATTCAATGATGATTGGCTCCTACTCGCATAGTTACATGTGTCTTACGGCCCCCGATGTCTGTAGTTACCTATGCTGGTCCCACCATGGGGTGTATCAAGTCCCATAGTGGCAACCCGACACAACCTTAGAGTGCACAGGTATGCTACTGGTGTCCAGTGCCCTATTTTTCTGCGCCGGAGTGTGTGCACGCCCGCACTCCGTTAGAACCTACACTGCTACACCACCGCCGTCGCTTTGACCTTTTGCAATCAGCCCAGTAATCGTGCCCCACCCTGCCTAGTTTCAGGGTATCATGATACACCTTTTAGGGTTACTGCTGAAAAGGGTCCCCCGTTACTAGGTTTTCTATCTCTAGCCAACATGCTAAGTTGGTTAAGTGTTTCCTACCTAACCCCCACCAGTCCGTTTAGTTTAGCATGTTCTATTTTGATTAAGTCTTTAGTCCACTTAATCCTAACAATCCTGACTCAGCCTTAATTGTCTTATTAAGGCCCTGACCTCTCACATTAGACAGGTATTGTTGTGGCTGCCTGTTGCCGGTTGGTTCCGGGCAGTCTTACGCCACAACTCAGTCTAACCTCGGGTCCCTGCTGGGCTCCATGTTTAACCTCCCACATTGGATAGGTATTGTTGTGACTACTGGACAGCCGGGCGGTTCCGGGCAGGTTTACATCACAACTCAATCCAACCTCAGGTTAAACACATCGTATGTTCTACATTTACATATTTTGTCATTCCTCTTTATTTCTTATATGTAAATATTTGCGGCCCATTATTAATGGTGTAAAGGTTACACCAATCACGGGCCCAACCCATACTTGAATTTGGGCCCTTCTATTTTATATTTTCATTCATTAATTAATTTTTAACCCAACGTTATTCTCCCCCGTTTTTCACGTCCGTTTATATATATATTGGGCTTAGCCTTTTAAAGCCCAATTTAGCCATGCGAAAAGGGGGGGCTCAAAGCGTGATTACATACACAAAGAGGGGGAGGTGAGCGCATGAACTTGCATATGACGTTGGAAATACAAAATAGAAATTGGTGTACTTGCATAGTGGTAACATAGGTGACATGAATCAAAGCATGTGAACTTGCATAGGTTTAACTACAACATGAACCTATATTCTTATTTAGGCATAATGTCAAACATAAGCCTGGCATAAATACTTTTAGCATAAACATGGCATAAATAAAGTTAACTTTGTTCAGGGTATAAACATAAACAAGTCATGTTCATAAGGTTTCTACATGTTTACAAAGGGGATACTTTGTTACTAACACAAAAGCATAGTTCAACTTAATCATGGTTTAAGTCTAATCATACAACGATGGTATAAATATACTTATGCATAAATATTCCTAATCATGGTGTTTGCTTTAAACTTGCAAAAAGGGATTTTTGAGTCTAACCTAGCCATGCCTCACATATGTCATCATATAATTCTTTTAAACAAGATAGACTTAATCATAGATTTCGATTATGCCAAATATAATTCATAGCCTAGCCATATTCATAAGTTTTGCAAAAGCATGACTTAATACATGGATTATAGTGTCAAAATTCCAACATAGTTTCATATGAACTATAACAACCAAACTTGTCTCAATTACTTGCAAAATGATTTATGCACAAAATATACATCATGATGGCATAATACCAAAGCCCAAACTTGCATAAATTTCACTCAACTATATACATGTAGCTTCAACATAGACTACATAATTTGCGCAATATTCCAAACGTATATTTGCATAGAACTACCGCATGTAGTTCTTTATAATGAATAACATAATCCAAACGTATATAAATTGATAAGAACGCACAAATATGAATTACTTCCATTGCCACAATTCAAGCATACACATCAACACAGTTGTTTATTTATACCAAAGTAATACTCTACTTACAATGGTTGCGGCGAATTCTCTAATTAAGAGACACGATTCCTTTGTTGAATTGATTAGCTTTAGGTTGCTTGAATTGCTTTAGGCTTTAGAACTTTCTTCCTAACTCTCTCTCTAGTCGGCGGTTACTCTTTGTCGTTCCTCAGCAACATGGCGGCTATAATCTTATTTTGAATGAATAGATTAGGGTTTAGTCTAGGGTTGTTTATATAGAGGTTAGGAATTGATTAGGACCATTGATGTTGCTAGGTTAGATCGTAGCCATTCATTAGGAAGAGAGACCAATAAAAACCCGCCACCTAGCCCTAATGACAAAGCAGACCACAGAAATTCGACCACACACCGACCTGGCCAGCCAGGGCTAGACCAGACCTGGCCAGCAGGTCATTTTTGACCTGGGCGCACTTGGCAGGTGCGCCAGGTCAAAAATGTACTGGCGCACTTCACAGGTGCGCCAGTTCATTTTTGTTCTGGCGCACTTCCCAAGTGCGCCAGTGCATTCTGACCCTTTTTCGGTTTTTCGCCCAACTTCGTTCGTCCATAACTTCTTCATACGATATCCGTTTTTCGAAAACTCGGACTCTATTTCGCGTATTTTTCCGAGACGAACGCAATGGCGTATCCCGTTTCCCTTAGTTCTTTGATTTGAAATTAATTATACTTTAATTTGTGAGTTTCACAGTCATAGAATTCACGGGTGTTACATTCTCCCCCACTTAAAAGGATTTCGTCCCCGAAATCTTCAAGTTAGGAGGAATGTATATCCTAACATCCAATCATCCATCTACTCATCCATCAAACACGAGCATCCATTGTCCTTAAAAGACTTCTAATGCTTCATGATCATATGCGAAGTGTGTGTATATGAACTTATCTAATGCAAAATCAGGCGGTCTACTGATTCAGTTGACCTCCTTAATGCGAATTATGTAAGTGCCATGAATCCATAATGTATGCAAATCTTCTTATTCTTGATTCTACATGAGTGCACAACCATTCAATACAAATGCAGCATCCATATGACACACATTAGAGTTCAATCATATACAAGTGCAAACATATATGCATATGCAATATGAAGTGACTGAGCCGATCTAAAACCTAGATTGTGTGTGTATATGCAACCACGAGCAACCACTAGCAATCACTTGCAACCACTTGCAACCATCATACATAACATGTTTCAACTACATGTTTCCATCCAAAAGATTTCTACCTAAAAGATAAGGTCGAGGAGATATACCTAAAAAGATAGATAAAAGCGCAACTTAAGGAAAAGGAAAGATCAAGGATGTACCCTCGAACAGAAAAGGGTAGGCTGTACGGATTCTAGCTTCAGTTTCCCAAGTCGCGTCTCCCTCGGCGTCGCTCCACTGGACTTTGACGAGCTTGACTTCGCGGTTGCGTAGCTTCTTCACTTCCGTTCCTAAGATGCGGGTTGGAACTCTTCTTATGGTTGCTTCGTGTTCCACTTCGGCCTCTTCGAGGATGTTTGGCTCTACCACTTCAGCAGACTCATGTAGACATTTTCGGAGATGTGAAACGTGAAAAACGTTGTGGACTCCAGCCAACTTCTCAGGTAGCTCTAATCTATAGGACATTTTCCCAATTTTCCTATCTAAAGGTATAGTCGAAGTAAAAACTATGTGCCCATTAGGCAATGTCAAAACTGAAAACCTATGCCACATATATATTGATTAGGAGAAGAACTCTCAAAGCATCAGCCCCGAAGACCGAAATCAACATCAGACTGACACCCAAAGAGTTACTCAACCCAACCACCATATATGATTCTAGGCAACTAAGCATGATGGACTCCTTTTAGGTCACAAGGGAGTCCCTTCCTAAGACCAATCTGTATCCTAAAAAAACCCAAAAACTTTAGTCAAACCAATGAACACCCTCGAGCCCCAACATGTGTTACTAACAGATGAGTCATACTCCCTATGGGGTTTGCAACAGAAATTGGATTGAGAATGGGACCGAGAGGACATACTCTTAAGAAGAGATATTATGCACGAATCTAGTCTTCAATCTTCTAAGTCGCATTTCTTGAGCTTAACTCCATTATGCTTTGTCCGTCTTTAACTTCACAATTTCGTAGCTTCTTAATTCTTGTTTCCAAAATATGAGTTGGAACCTATTTCTCGTTCCTCTTTCACTTATTCTCCTTCTAGTATACTTGGCTCAAGCCTAACTGCGTACTCATGGTTCCATGCAAGCTCTCCAAAATTCACTAGTGAATCTTGGATCTTGTTCACTTACTAGAAGGTATTCCACATAGATGAATTATCTCTTGAAAATAAACAAATGTCAACTTCGTGAGCGGAGCTGAGATTTTTGCAAAATCCCTTATGAATTTTCGATAGAAACCTGCTAGTCCTAGAAAGCTTCGGACCTCAGTTGCATTCCTTGGTGTCTTCCAATCCTGTACCGCCACTACCTTAGCAGGGTCCACTGCTAACCCTTGTTTGGATACTATGTGCCCAAGGAACCTCACCTCTTCTCTCCAAAAGTGGCATTTGGAGAACTTGGCTTTTAGTTGATGGACTCGCAAAGTTTCCATGATTGCCCTTAAGTGTTGAGCATGTTCCTCTTCATTCTTTGAGAAGATAAGGATATCATCTACGAAGACCACTACGAATTTGTTGAGGAAATCTCTAAATACCCTACTCATCAAGTCCACGAAGTAAGCAGGTGCATTTGTCAAGCCGAAAGGCATGACAAGCCATTCAAAGAAGCCGTCTGGGGTTCTGAACGCCGTTTTATCGATGCTATCTTCAGCCACCCTTAGCTGATGAAAACCGGTTGCTAAATCGAGTTGGGAGAAAACAGATGCCCCTACAAGCTGGTCAAATAAATCGTCAATTCTAGGGAGAGGGTGCCTATTCTTTTTCGTTAGCTTGTTGAGCTCCCTATAGTCAACACATAGACGGAGTGAACCATCCGCCTTTGTAGCGAACACCACCGGAGCGCCCCATTCTGAAATGCTCCTCCTAATGAACCCCTTTTCTAGAAGCTCTTTAATCTGTTTACTGAGCTCTTTCCTTTCTCGTGGAGCCATGTGTCTAACGGGCAACGCAACGGGCTTTGCATTATCTACAAGATATATACGGAAGTCTATTTCCCGCTTCGGAGGCAAGCCCTTCACCTCTTCGAAGACATCCGGATATTCCCGGACCACTTTAACTAATTTCAAATTTTCAACAGAGGCATCTAGCGATTCAAGATAACTAAGCATAACCGCATACGAGGGGTTACAAGAAATTTCCAAAGTATTACCGAGCTGGGTTAGGAGCCTAACAACCCTTTTCTCACAATCAAGGATGGCCCCATTACGGGATAGCCAACCCATACCCAAAATCAAACCATACCCCGAAAAGCCCAAAACAAAGGCACTACATTGAAATTCAACACTTAGAATAGAAATTTTCAATCCCACACAGATCATAGACAAATGAGCTGGGCCCCCAATTGGGTTTGAAACAATTAAGGGGTCCTCTACTATACTAGTTTTTAGGTGCAGAGATTCTACTAAAGCAGACGAGATAAAGGAGTGTGATGCGCCGGAATCAAATAAAGTGCGAACGGGGTGATCATATTGATAAACTACACTTTCTACAGAAGTGTTTGTACCTCGCTGTTGCAGAGGTGGCGCTTCCAGCACATGAACCTGTGCCCCTGGGGTGGATCCAGCCCCCTGCCCCTGTCCTCGTTTCTTTGGGCAATCCTTAGCCCTATGGCCCGTCTCACCGCAAGAAAAGCACCCACCATTTTTCCTTGGCCTTCTTTTTCCGGCAGTCCTTTACTAAGTGCCCCACTTTGCCACAGAAATTACACTTCCTCTTCTCTAGGGACTTGTTGTCTTTCCCGCCCTTCTCAAAGTCTGTCTTCTCAGGGCAGTCTTTGCTGATGTGTCCAGTCTCCCCACAATGAAAACATTCACCTTGCCTTCTTTTCCTCTTTCTACAATCCTTGGCTATGTGCCCCTCCGTACCACAAAAATTGCATTTCTTTTTTTTTCTCGTTTCTTATTATTACTGTTACGATCCTTTCTTGTTTGACTATTATTCGTCTTCCTACTCTGGGACTCTTCCGCTTGATGGTTCACGTGGAGGAGGAGAAGTGAAAGCGTCAGCAGCTGGGGAGTAAGGTCTCCAGACATGCTGAAACAGAAAGGATAGATTCAAAACGAAGGATAAGAGATAGTACCTATGGCTTTGGGGAGTGGACTTTGCCTTTTTAAAATAAAAATAACAATTTTCTTTTAAAAATGCTTCTTTAAATTTCCTTTTTGAAAATAATTTTCAAAACTTTTTATCTTATCTGGTAAACCTATGCTCTGATACCAAGTGAAACACCCCACCTCCGTTAGGGTCACTCTCAAAGGGAATGCCCTAATTTTGGTGGAGGTTTATAAGTACAAGTCACAGATATACAAGACAGATATAAGAACACATATTTGTAAACAGCGGAAGAACAGCAACAAACTTTTATTTCATAAAGTCAAATACGTGTTACAACAACATCCTTTCCAAAAACATAACATAACACTTTCATAATCTGTCTTGAGTACATTATTTAAAGAAGCATAAATAAAACATAGATAAACTGCAAAAGCCCCATAGTGGATTGTCCAAAGCCATAGTTCAAAACAGGAAAGTCCAAGCAATACATTTCTCTTCTTCAAGCTGGATGTTGAGGCTGGTCAAGCTGCTGTGTTCCCTCCCTGAGGACCTGGGGGGGGAAACGGAAGAAAGAAGACGAAAGAAAAATATAGTCAGACATAAAGCCTGAGTAAGTCTAGTACTACTTTGTCTATGAATAAAGAACTGGGTATGATAAGTAAAACAGGAAGTGGGCAAACACTATGAATTTGGTTAAGTTACCTAGCGTCGAATATACTATCGTGCCCCATGTTAATCTCTGAACCCATATAAACTAGTTTCCAATTTGCACCCCATAATCAGGGTGATGTGATCCATTCAATGATGATTGGCTCCTACTCGCATAGTTACATGTGTCTTACGGCCCCCGATGTCTGTAGTTACCTATGCTGGTCCCACCATGGGGTGTATCAAGTCCCATAGTGGCAACCCGACACAACCTTAGAGTGCACAGGTATGCTACTGGTGTCCAGTGCCCTATTTTTCTGCGCCGGAGTGTGTGCACGCCCGCACTCCGTTAGAACCTACACTGCTACACCACCGCCGTCGCTTTGACCTCTTACAATCAGCCCAGTAATCGTGCCCCACCCTGCCTAGTTTCAGGGTATCATGATACACCTTTTAGGGTTACTGCTGAAAAGGGTCCCCCGTTACTAGGTTTTCTATCTCTAGCCAACATCCTAAGTTGGTTAAGTGTTTCCTACCTAACCCCCACCAGTCCGTTTAGTTTAGCATGTTCTATTTTGATTAAGTCTTTAGTCCACTTAATCCTAACAATCCTGACTCAGCCTTAATTGTCTTATTAAGGCCCTGACCTCTCACATTAGACAGGTATTATTGTGGCTGCCTGTTGCCGGTTGGTTCCGGGCAGTCTTACGCCACAACTCAGTCTAACCTCGGGTCCCTGCTGGGCTCCATGTTTAACCTCCCACATTGGATAGGTATTGTTGTGACTACTGGACAGCCGGGCGGTTCCGGGCAGGTTTACATCACAACTCAATCCAACCTCGGGTTAAACACATCGTATGTTCTACATTTACATATTTTGTCATTCCTCTTTATTTCTTATATGTAAATATTTGCGGCCCATTATTAATGGTGTAAAGGTTACACCAATCACGGGCCCAACCCATACTTGAATTTGGGCCCTTCTATTTTATATTTTCATTCATTAATTAATTTTTAACCCAACGTTATTCTCCCCCGTTTTTCACGTCCGTTTATATATATATTGGGCTTAGCCTTTTAAAGCCCAATTTAGCCATGCGAAAAGGGGGGGCTCAAAGCGTGATTACATACACAAAGAGGGGGAGGTGAGCGCATGAACTTGCATATGACGTTGGAAATACAAAATAGAAATTGGTGTACTTGCATAGTGGTAACATAGGTGACATGAATCAAAGCATGTGAACTTGCATAGGTTTAACTACAACATGAACCTATATTCTTATTTAGGCATAATGTCAAACATAAGCATGGCATAAATACTTTTAGCATAAACATGGCATAAATAAAGTTAACTTTGTTCAGGGTATAAACATAAACAAGTCATGTTCATAAGGTTTCTACATGTTTACAAAGGGGATACTTTGTTACTAACACAAAAGCATAGTTCAACTTAATCATGGTTTAAGTCTAATCATACAACGATGGTATAAATATACTTATGCATAAATATTCCTAATCATGGTGTTTGCTTTAAACTTGCAAAAAAGGATTTTTGAGTCTAACCTAGCCATGCCTCACATATGTCATCATATAATTCTTTTAAACAAGATAGACTTAATCATAGATTTCAATTATGCCAAATATAATTCATAGCCTAGCCATATTCATAAGTTTTGCAAAAGCATGACTTAATACATGGATTATAGTGTCAAAATTCCAACATAGTTTCATATGAACTATAACAACCAAACTTGTCTCAATTACTTGCAAAATGATTTATGCACAAAATATACATCATGATGGCATTATACCAAAGCCCAAACTTGCATAAATTTCACTCAACTATATACATGTAGCTTCAACATAGACTACATAATTTGCGCAATATTCCAAATGTATATTTGCATAGAACTACCGCATGAAGTTCTTTATAATGAATAACATAATCCAAACGTATATAAATTGATAAGAACGCACAAATATGAATTACTTCCATTGCCACAATTCAAGCATACACATCAACACAGTTGTTTATTTATACCAAAGTAATACTCTACTTACAATGGTTGCGGTGAATTCTCTAATTAAGAGACACGATTCCTTTGTTGAATTGATTAGCTTTAGGTTGCTTGAATTGCTTTAGGCTTTAGAACTTTCTTCCTAACTCTCTCTCTAGTCGGCGGCTACTCTTTGTCGTTCCTCAGCAACATGGCGGCTATAATCTTATTTTGAATGAATAGATTAGCGTTTAGTCTAGGGTTGTTTATATAGAGGTTAGGAATTGATTAGGACCATTGATGTTGCTAGGTTAGATCGTAGCCATTCATTAGGAAGAGAGACCAATAAAAACCCGCCACCTAGCCCTAATGACAAAGCAGACCACAGAAATTCGACCACACACCGACCTGGCCAGCCAGGGCTAGACCAGACCTGGCCAGCAGGTCATTTTTGACCTGGGCGCACTTGGCAGGTGCGCCAGGTCAAAAATGTATTGGCGCACTTCACAGGTGCGCCAGTTCATTTTTGTTCTGGCGCACTTCCCAAGTGCGCCAGTGCATTCTGACCCTTTTTCGGTTTTTCGCCCAACTTCGTTCGTCCATAACTTCTTCATACGATATCCGTTTTTCGAAAACTCGGACTCTATTTCGCGTATTTTTCCGAGACGAACGCAATGGCGTATCCCGTTTCCCTTAGTTCTTTGATTTGAAATTAATTATACTTTAATTTGTGAGTTTCACAGTCATAGAATTCACGGGTGTTACAGTATACAATCATGTGAAGGATGAGAAGAAGAATTTGACATGTATAACAAGCAGAGGGTGGGGAAAATTGAAGGGGTGGAAGGGTAAAACCAAGGGACATTAGGAACTGAACACACATCATCTGAGAAGCATTCAAGTCTCAGTACAGCAAACCAACCAACCTACCCAACGTTCCTTTAGTTATCAAGCTTGTTAATCAATTTATTTATATTTTCTCTACCATACTCCCCTTCACCTCCACAGATGCCCCCGTCAAGGGGGGTTGCCTTAGATGGCCGTCTGCTCTGTCTAGCCCTGAAGTTGGCCTTCGTACTAGCCATCTTGTCCTTTAATTTTGATTCTGCTTTTGTGATAGATACTGCAAAATGAATTTAAATTTTGTAATAAATCTTTCGGAAAACGGAACCAGTATATACAACAACAAAAAATTTGTTTAATTTTCTGATATAACTATTTTTTTTTTTTTTTTTTTTTTTTTTTTTTTTTTTTTTTTTGAGATTTGGAACCTTCTGATATATGAAATAAGTAAATGTAGAACAATTCGGAACACCTCATGATTATAAGATAGCCAATTTATTTTTCTCAAACAGCTTCAGAAGAAAGAAAACTGCAGGCAAAGTTATCATATTCATTTTGTAACCCATTTGCTTGTTGTACTTATTTCTTTTCCACTTTTACAGAACATTAATTAGAAATCAGCAGAGAACAAAATTTGAATATATTATTGCTTTCACAAAATTTGAATATATGAATAGCATTTTTAACCTGGATTTCTCGATTATATTATAGAAAAAAATTGTAAATGTCAAACGGTCCTTGATATATCAATTGTCAGTGTACCATATTCCCCTGTTTTGCGTTAGTGCAGGAATTTTTTGTTGCACCAGTACGATAATTTTCCACATATAAAATATATTTTAAAAAAGGAAAAATAAGAATATGAATATAGGTCAGTTTACCCCCAGATTTAAATCCGGATAAAATGACAAAACAGTGCAATTCAAATAAATCAAGGGTATATATTGGGTATACTTAATTAAATTAATGCCAGTACTTCAGCATTTTCGTACTAATAATGCATATCCAGTATTAGAGAGTAGTAATTTGTTAGGACTGCATGCATGAAGAAACTATCTAGTCTAGTACTAGTAGAATTATAGATAGAGAGACAGTTACACAGAAATATAAGACAACACAGTAGAACAAATCCAAGTAGCAAGCTAGTTATAATAGTCGTGATTAACTGAATCATAAATATCACTAATGACCTGCATCTCGTCTTCCTGCTTAAAATAGCAATACGGAAAAGGGGCAAGTAATTCACTTGGTCGTGGCGCCGGGAACTCATAGTCATAGCTAACCGCTTGATCTTCTTCATTTTTGGTTCCAATAATATCATTATAATAATACGGAAAAGGGGCAAGTAATATCATTATAATTGATGTTAGCTGCAAAATAAGCATCGTACAAACTAGTATCATAATTAAGTGTTTGTTCATCTTGTGGATTTGGCACCACCATAGCAGCATTAGCCGTTTGATGAAGCCAAATTTGCGACTTGAGAAACTTAACGTAATTGATGGCTTCTTCAAGCAAGGAAACAGTGTCCATTTTGCTTCCTCCAGGCACCAAGCTCTTCAGAACTTTGAACTTGTCGCTTATCCTGTGCCTTCTTTGGCGTGCAGCTACGCTTTGTGGGTCGGGAGAGATCGAGAGATCGAGAGATCGAGAGAGAGAGAGAGAGAGGAGGATGTACACTAAGGTTGGTGTGAAGTCAAGGTTCATAAACTATTTTAGGGGTTAAGCTTTTAAGGAAAGGGAAAGTGCACTGTTGTAAGATGTATGTCTGCATTCCTTTAGTGCTAATTTTGACGTAATGTTTCTGGATTTGAGTTTACATTCATGTGTGTAGTCCTCATGACTCATGACTCATGACTGATGTCTGGCTTTTGATTAATTATAGGGGAAATAGGGCAAACTTTCATTAAGATACAAAAATTAAACACATGTGACCAAGTAGTGTCTGCATCCCTTAATGACATCCCGATGTTATGTCAAATTAGCTAATGCATGAAAATCGAAGAAAAAGAATTGATTGCATCTATTTTACATTAGATAGATATGTTAATGCAACCTGATTTTGTGTATCACGTTCAGCGACCAAACTAGGATTTTAGTTTGGGGTGGACAAAAGCAGAACGATGTTCAAATATTTTAGAAAAACAATTAGGCTAATGAAAGTGTACTACAATATTAAACTATCATACATGCACAAAAGCATATAAATTTTCATTAGCTTAGTAAATATTGGCAAGTTTGCATACAAAAACATCAAATGCTATATATAATCTATTAAAGGCGTGCCCTATGAGCTTCACGAAAATCAAATCCATCTACAATATGATGTTTTACTATGATTTCATCTCGTTGTTGACATGTCTGTCTTGTTCCTTCTAAATATGAGAGCACATATCAGGTGTAACAATCGAGTTCGATTACAAAATGATATCACTTTTTTCAGAAAACTTTGTCATTTGTCATCAGTTTTCAAATTGAGAAGAAGTGCTTTTGTGATTGAGATTGAGTTAATTCTATTTAAGGTATCTTAAGATTTTTTTTGAAGTATCTGACAAAGGACCGGTAATTCCCATTACTTCGACCATTAAATGCATTATAAAGTCAAACTGAAATGTATTCATTCCATGTAGAGCTCCACTTGCTTCAACACATTTTTTTGTTTAACCCTTCTTTTCTTATTATTTCAAGAACTCCAACACTTGGTTTATACAAGCTAAGAAGCTACATGCTGATGAGTAATGTGAGTTCCAACGAGTTGAACTTGGACGTCTTAAAGTAGTTTTTTGATTTGCTTCCCTATTTGTTTGTGATGTACGACTCAACATCAAGCTTTCAACTTCATTTCTTATAGCGGTCATCACACTACAAGAAAAACCGTAAATAGCTGCAGATTTTAACAGTGGAAAATTGTAACGTCTCGTATTTTTACAATATAATAATTAATTAATTTAATTATTTAAATAATGGTTTGGTAATTTTATATGGTTGTTTAATTAAATAATATTGAATATTTAATTAATATAAATAATAGAATAAAATATTTATTTCTGAAATAATCGGAAATAACAAAATTCATGATATTGTGTGAATTGAACAAATTAAAATATATAATTCAGTTTAGAACTTAATTATATAAACGGGTTTATTTATAAATGTCAGTTTGAACGTATAATTATATTATAATTATAATCGAGCTCAAAATGGGATGGCAGTTCGTGATTTGGCGATTCTGTTTTGCTATGTCATATTAAATTGTGTTGAATATAATTTAAGATAGTTATAATCGAGCTCAAAATGTGTTGAATATAATTTAAGATAGTTAATCATGCTTTCTGTTTTGCTATGTCATATTTAATTGTGTTCCAGATTTATGTCTCCTGCCAACTTTGTATTGCGTCCTTTCCTTACATGTGTTATTATTAATCATGCTTAGTGTTTTCAGGTTGAGTCAAAACCTTTTGAATAATTTTTTGTTAGTATATTTAGTGTTAGTATAATTTAGTAATAAAGCCAAATCAGTAAATGGGCTACAACCACCGCCGTTTGATTGGTCATAATATTTGTCCAATATGTGCATAATGATAGTGGTAAAGGTAAGGGTGAAGAGTATATTCAAGTTAATATGTAAGCTAATATGTGCATGTGGGCATACAAATAACATGGACTTCAACATGAGTTAAATATGACAGTATTAAGGAAAATTAAGAATCCAAGTATATATGCAATGAATATGAATGCATGTCTAGTGAAAGCCACATAAAAAAACAAGGGACAAACAAATCAGAGACACAATGCAGTAGATAGAGTTAAATGCAGTAGATAGAATCAAAGACAAGAAACAAAACATAAGGCTAACACTCTTCACGACATCAGTGTTTAAGAGTGCTACGGTATCATGATCGAACTTCTGGGTGAAAATAACAAAAGAAATTTTCACTGTTTAAATCCACCAAGTCCAAATGAAGTGATAAATTCATGCTCTAGTTGTGAATGTTTTTCAAGTTTAGATTCTTGGGCAGTTCCATCACCTCCATTGAAGAAGATGAAGTATTCTATCATCTAAATAATTAAGCTTGATTTATGAAAAAAAAAAGCGTTTTAATCCACTTTGATGGCACACCCATGACCTTGAGTTTATTATTTTAGAGAAAGAAAGCGAAGTAGTCCTAGCATAGGTTTTGGCATTTTAGAGAAAGAAAGCGAAGTAGTCCTAGCATAGGTTTTGGCATTTGTTAATTTTATTTTCTTTCTTATTTTCAGTTTGAAATTTGTGAACGTGTTGTACAAATTGCTCATGCATTGCCATATAATTTTGTTTTGTAGTTCAGCATTTATGCATACCGCTCCTTCTTTTAGTAATATAATACCAAAATGAAAACCCAGATCTACACAAAGCTTTAGTCATTATATTTTTCCACCCATGCTTATTGTTGGCATTGAATCTATCACCTATGAATTCTAGGTCACTGGTTTCAATTTTTAACGTGGAAACCGGAGTTCTATCCCATTTTTTATTTTGTGCTACTCTGTTAATTTTAAACAATAATTGACTTTTCTTTGGCTATATTGATGACATAGTGTCTGCTATATAAGTTACAAAAATTTTATTCCTACCATGTTTTTAAAGCTAACTCATTACTGAAATGATTTGATACAAAAATTAGACATTTTCAATGGCAACAATATTGCTTATTATCCACTTTGATTTATAAGCTGACTACACAGAGTGATGTTTAATTGGATTTGATGTTTATTATAAGCTGACATTTTTAAGTACCTAGCTTACACATTTAAAGTCTTTTGAAATTTGTCAAAAAAAATGAGATTCACTGATACTTTTTATTCAACAATACTACTTTCACCCCAAAAATCCTCATGAAAATTTATGCGCCAATCATCTTCGCCGTTAAATTGTGCTGTGCCCAAGATATCTACCTTTCATTTCATTTTCTTTTGTTTCATCTGCTCATTTTCTGGGGTACAATAAATATGATATAATTGCTTTTACTAAGGTTAGAAAAACATATTTCTTAAATCACAATTTCAGTGGTGTTGCCTGCCCAATCTGATTTTCCCTTTAACAATTTCTCAAAATAATATGACAAAAGCTTGAACTACTTTAAAAATGCAACAAGCAGGAAACAGTACCTGAGTGCGGTTGACATAATCAATAGCAAACTGAGCACTTAACTTGAAGTGATACTGTAAGCTGAAAATAATAATGGGATTTTAATCATTGAATTCCCCCATGCTTAGTTTGAACATACAGATGTTGGGTTACTGCCCTCTATTTTTTACGTTGAAAACAGGTTCTAATCCATTTTCTAATAGCTGTTCATATTTACAGAACAAATATGTACTTGATGATTGTGTATTATATATATATATATATATATATATATATATATATATATATGTGTGTGTGTGTGTGTGTGTGTGTGTGTGCGTGATTCTATTCGGTCATGTTGATAAAAATATTATATTATGTTTGTATCCATATTTTTTTCTCCTTTTTATGTAGGCTGAAACATTTTACCACATCTTAGTATGCTTCCTTATATTCTGGAAGTCCACACATACAAATATTATACATTAAAAATCTAAATTAGTATATATTTTATTATGTTTAAACTTTTTGCTATTTATATGTCACACTACAGTAGTAAACCATTGGTGTACAGTAAAAGAATATTCCATACAAATACGATGACTCTACTTTCATCCCGTTTCACACGTTCACCTATGTTTCCTCCACTTTTGATAATTGTTATCAGTCTACTTAGGAAGTAGATTTTGCTCACGCCGAGTGATTTTTACGCACTTCGAATCTTCTACTTGTACTTTTACTAATCCATGTTTTAACAAGAAAAGATGAACTCTCATCTGCTGGTCTGTCATCACACTCTTCCTTTATTTTGAATTACTGAAATCCGCTGCTTTCTTTGTTCTTTTTTTCTTCAGTTTCTCCGCTTGCTTTTACTTACACCTGGCCAATATATCTGATAGTCATGATTTTTCCCAAATTCACATCTCAACTTCCTTTGTTCCTATTTTACCCATTGTTCAATCCTTGTTCCATTCATCAAACAAATGAAAGAGAAATTTGTCTTACAATGGTCTTGCAAGGTATCCTAAGCCAGTTCTATTTAGCCTTTTTTGGAAGTTACATTTACAAAATGATATGTGGAAGTAATTGAATTATTTTGCTATTGTTAATTTTGAAGTAATTATAAAGGGTATGAACTATGAAGTAACTCCAGACACTAAATACACAAATCGGAAAAGGAAAACTCGCATTTTATTAATTAGGTCGTAAAATGATTACTAGCAGGAAAAAGATAAGTGCAGTCTATATTTTCGACTGTATATTCCTGAGTTCAAGTTTTGATATCATTGCTTAGAAATTTACAGTTTGTTTCATGCTGGTCTGTGCAAGCTGAAGTTGGTTACTATTTTGTGCAAGAGCGAGGCGGACACTGAATAAGTCGTATGCTTTGGCTATTTTAGATCTTCAATTTTACTGTAATTTACCTTTAGGCTGCTATTTATGCAAAAAAAAACACGAGCCATTCTTGGTATTTGAACTGAAATTTCATTGCTGGATGGTTAAGTCATGAATTCTTCGTATTTGAACTGAAATTTCACTGCTGGGTGGTTAAATATCACAACTGAGTAGTATAAATTACCAATTGTTTGTCAAAAAGAAAAATCTAGTTATGGACATTTTTGATAATTATATGGTCCTTTTGGGATCTCTGGCATTTTTATTATAACAATGATGATGTACATATAATGCTAAACTAACAGTTCATATGCTTGATTTTTATGTAGGTTGTAGCTAGAACTATGGATAAAAGTTGGGTAGATCTTGATCGTAGTTCAGATGAATATAGATATAAGTTAGATTTATTTTTGGATGATGCATTTGCTAAATCTGCAAGAAAAGATAAAATATTATGCCCTTGTAAGAAATGTTGTAATCGATATTTTAACGATAGAAAAACTGTTGGAGGTCATCTTCTTTGGCAAGGAATGGATACCTTATATAGAACAGCTTGTTGGACACATCATGGTGAGCTTTTTATGGGCCAAGACAATGAACTAGGGAGTGATATTAACTCTACGGATGATAGGGGAACATATATTAATAGCAATGAAGATGTGGGTGAGATGCATGATTTTCTCAACGAAACATTCATGCAACCATTGACTGGAAAAAGTGTTGGTTCGACAAGCCAACCTCCTATTTTTGAGAATCAAGATCCTGAAGTAGAAAGATTTCAAAGGTTACTAGATGAAGCTAAAAAAAATTTGTATCATGGTAGTAAGCATAAGAAACTTGATGCAATCGTGAAATTATACCATATTAAGTGCTTAGGAAATGTGAGCAATGCAACTTTTTCTATGTTTTTGGAAGCATTCAAACAGATGTTGCCAGATAATAATTGCTTACCAAAGTCGACTGCACAAGCAAAAAAAATTATTGATGATTTGGGTCTAACATATGAAAAAATAGATGCATGCCCAAATGATTGCATGCTATTTTGGAAGCATACATCACACTTGACTGCATGCTCTCGTTGTGGTACTTCAAGATATAAGGACGATGCAGACGAGGATGGTCGTAAGAAAGTTTCAGCTAAGGTGCTTCGCTATTTTCCTCTTGTTCCTCGTTTAAAAAGGTTATATATGTCGAAGTATACTTCGGAACATATGATATGGCATTCATCATGTTCCAACGACGGAGTTATGAGGCATCCGGCTGATTCAAAGACTTGGAAGCACTTAGATTCTACATATCCTGATTTCGCAAAGGAAATTCGCAATGTGCGTCTGGGCATTGCAAGTGATGGGTTCAATCCGTTTTCCAGCATGGACCGTAAACATAGTACTTGGCCAGTCATATTGGCTGTTTACAATCTTCCTCCTTGGATGTGCATGAAACAACCTTTTATGTTTATGTCTTTATTGATTCCCGGACCTCATGAGCCTGGGAATGATATTGATGTGTATATGCAGCCTTTAATTGAGGAGTTAAGAGAATTGTGGGAGACTGGCGTTAATACATATAATGCTTTCTCTAATCAAACATTTAATATGAGAGCAGCAGTTTTGTGGACTATAAATGACCTACCTGCATATGCAAACTTATCAGGATGGAGTACATCTGGAAAGCTTGCATGTCTGCATTGCAATCACCAAACATATTCAATACGTTTACCATATAGTAAAAAGCAAAGTTTTTTGGGTATTCGTAGGTTCTTACATATCAAACACAGGTTTCGATATGATTCTTGCTCATTCAATGGAAGACATGAGATTGATCCTCCGCCTAAACCATTGTCTGGATTGGAATGTTTAAGACAATTATCTAGTTTGAGATTTACATTTGGTAAAATTCCAATAGTTGAACCTATTATCGGACAAAAGAAGCGTAAGAGTTCAAATTTCAGTAGGGAATCTAAAGTTACTGGACCATGGAAGAAGAAAAGCATATTTTTTACTCTACCATATTGGGAACATCATTTGATACGTCATAACATCGACGTCATGCACCTTGAAAAAAATGTTAGTGAAAATATTTTAGGGACATTACTTGGAACTTCAAAAAAAGGAAAAGATGGAATTGAAGCTCGAGCTGATCTTGAAAGTTTAAAAATCAGAGAGGCACTCCAACCAATTCGTGAAGGGAGTAAAACATATATGCCTCCATCGATTTTCTTTATGACCAATGAAGAAAAAATGTTATTTTGTAAAGTACTTTCAAATGTACGTGTTCCCGATGGATATTCAGCAAACATTGCTCGATGCGTGGATATAAAGGAAAAAAAGATGCGTGGTTTAAAAAGTCATTATCACCATGTGCTTATGCAACACTTGCTTCCTCTTGCAATCCGTCGAGTTTTACCTAGACCCATCACACTTGTATTGCTCGAACTATGCTCGATTTTTCGACAATTATGTAGTACGAGGCTATACATTGCATCAATGGAGCAATTGAAAAACAGGATTGTACTAGCCTTGTGCATGATGGAGAAAATGTTTCCACCTTCATTTTTTACCATATCAGTTCATTTAATCATCCATTTAGCTCATGAAGCAGCAATTGCAGGGCCGGTTCAATATCGTTGGATGTACCCAGTAGAAAGGCACTTTTTACCATTTTAATATTAAATTTAGATTATTTATTGGTCACTTTAGTAAATAATTATATATATATTTTTTAGGTACCTACAAACATTAAAGAGGTATGTTCGAAACAAAAGTTATCCAGAAGGATGTATTGCAGTAGGATATCTTGCAGAAGAGTGTGTTTCTTTTTGTTCGATAGTTGACTCCCATGAAGACTAAGTTGTAGTTAGAATTCAGATCGTTACTTTTCTAAACATGTCCAACATAGCCAAAATGGTACCGGTCCAATTTGTCTATTTTTTATGGGTAAAATTATACCGTTAGCTTCTAGCGTATTAGACGCCAATGGTTCAGTTTTTCTATTTGTTATGAAATCACGTTTACTCCTCGCTTCAACCGAACACCTCCTCACTTAATTTTTTGGGCATTTGCACAAGTTTTGCAAAGAAGGGTCTCATAGAGTAATAGTATTCGAGATCCTTAGTAGAGAATCGCTTAATAAATATATCTTCGGAAGCAATTGCCCCGAGTGACATCAAAGAATACAAATTGCTTTGGGTATTGCAAATGGATTGGCATATTTGCACGAGCAATGTAGGAACCAAATTATACACTGCGATATAAAGCCTTAGACTATATTGCAAAAAGACTTGTGCATATGCATAAGTGTTTTCTGAATTTAATCTATTCACGATGATAAGTCATCAAAGCAGATTACGATGAAGAGGTAAACTAGGTATTTAAGTATCGACCTTATCTCCTGTACCATATCTATTTCATACGCTTGTTTTAGTTTCTTTAAATAGTTTAACCTGTCAATTTATGGATTAATATTGTGTCAATATCTCAATTTCATGAGATGCCTTAGAGATTAAGCCATGATGTAGAAAACGACATCATCTTCAAGCATTCATATTCGTAGGTGTATCAAATATGGTATGCACTTTAGCAACATTCTTGAACAGTCCCCAGAGTAATAAGAACTGCCTTCATAACATTGTTATAGATACCAAACACATTGCGTTGGAGTCAAAAATAATATTAGCTGTTAGGCTAGTATTATATAGCTTCCAGTCGCACTATATGATGTACTTTCTGTTGTTAAACTCAAGTTAATTAATTTTATCGATGAAATTTTTGTCTCACAACACATCAGGTGATTTCAAAAATAATTGAAGCCTTAAATACATTCGTATTTAAGAATCAATAAATTTAAACGATATCGCATGGGACATTGTGATATTGGTTTGTACATTTAACGTCTATCGCTGGTCTTGCTTAGTTAGCTTCAGATTGATCGAGTTCTATTTGCCTAAAATGCATGGGCCATTGTGATCTTGGTTATACATTTAACATCTATCGCTGGTCTTGCTTAGTTAGCTTCAGATTGATCGAGTTATATCTGCTTGTAATGTATGAGTATCCAAAGTTGAGAAAAACTGAGGCATCAACATGCCTCTTGAGACTACAATCTATGTAAAACTAGACAGATACATTTAGCAATTAAGTTCAGTCTTTTTTTCTAGTGAAAATTGCTGTGTGCGTGAAATGTTCAAGTTCTTACCAATTCATTCACGAACGGATAAGTTCGGTCTAATGACGTCTTTGGAATTGATGAGAAAAACACCGCCAATGCAGAGAATGATTGGTTGGAACGTAAACGCAAAATAACCCCTCTTCACCAGAATAACTCAATGAATATACAACAAAATATGCATAAAAATTAGAAGTTTGTGAAAGTGGAGTCGCTCAGTTGCACGCATAGCATTCAAATATAAATATCGCAAAACACAAAGTGGCTTTAGTATCAACTAACAAATGTATGAAGACTTTTAGTCCCACCCAAACCTTCACTGTATGGACAAAATACTTAAGCCATTACGCAGACTGCTGAAATGCAAATTATGTAAAAAGGAATCATGATAGGGTAAAAGTGATATATTATTCGTTACTGTGTGAGCACTAGAAGTTTGTCTCGAAAACTGACGTTGAATTGTGTCAAGGTCTTTGGACTTGCAATAATTGTATCGTGTGAAAGACGTTTAACAGCTATAACACACACACGATCGTGACTCGGAATAAATATTCGTAAGCACGCATTTATTAGTCGTTAGGTTGCTTGAATGGTTTGTTGAAAGATGAGCAATTTAAACACACTAGCCATTTTGATCGGATATCTATCTAGCAATAATAACACGATAAGCAACCCAGGTCCTAAGTCCTAACACTACCTATAACAACCGTTTTAATAATATTGGAGTATTCTGATTGTCTGCAAATTAAATGCAAAGGAGAAGCAAGCACAACTTTAAATTTCTCGAGGGAAGGAACATTTCACTATGTTATAATCACGATTAGTAGGGCATGACCTTGATACTGGAATAGGGTTAAGCTTGACCGACACTTGCTAGACCTTGCCCTATTAAGTTCCCCCTTATCAAGCTTTTCCTTCATGCTCATCTCATTGGTTTTTGCGATAACATTGGTTATTCTTACCTCTTTGTTTTCTGGTTAGAATTGAACATCATGAGCCATTTCCTGCATGAGAGCTTTATTTTGTTGCTCGCCTACACTAGGAGTATTTATAGAAGGGTTTGGATTATCTGAGAGAAAGGCACACGTTGAAAGTTTAGTAACCATTTGTTTCTTCCAAGTTACCTGAAAGTCCATGAGAATCAAATTTTATGTGGCACCAGAAGTAGTCTAATATGTATTAAAAGCATCAACAGAACTCTTAATTTGCAGACGCAACTTAATAGAGTGTGAAGTCACATTGATGTATTCGTGAATGTACCGCAACGTTCTTTGATGTATTCGTCAATCACCTGAACTTGAACTTAAGAGGAAGCACAAAGTCGTTTTTATCAGTTGTGGTCATGGATTCAACTAATATTATTTCTAATTGTTTTAATTTTCGTTTACTTTTATTTGAAATTGTCGAGTACTGACATGTGAATTTCTTTCAGAAATCTGGATGAAATCCAAGAAGTTTCTTTGGAGATGCGGCAAAATGTTAACATGCTTCAATTAAGAGTTCTGAATGCTGTGTATTCTAGTAATGCTGTGTTCTAAATCATCATCAAAACAGCACTAAGAATGATGTATTCTAGGAGGATTGATGTTGGAGCATAACTATTTTTGGTATGTAATTCCAACATGCAATTCCAACCTCAGTTTAATGTGTACAGAGATTTATGATTTGTTCTTTATGTATATTTATGCTTTCTGGATTTTTTTTGTTGTTTTGCTATGTTTTGGGTTGGCTGTTATTTGTGCCTGGAGGCGGTTGTATGTCAGGGATCCACATGCGTAATGAATGGAAAATCAGCAGTTTTTTTTTTGCCCTTATTGTCTATTTAGAGGCAGTTGTATATGCTGGTAATACTTTGAAATGTTACAGCTTTGATGGCAAAAAGCATCAGTTTTTTTGGCCTTTATTGTTTATTGAGGGCGGTAGTGAATGTTTCTATAACATATTCATGCTTAGGTGGTCTGTTAATTTTAAGGGCATTTGTGCATTGAAATTTGTCTCTAATAACTATTAAGGACGCCTTCTTCTGGGGCAAACTTTAAATTGCCTCCCTTAACTTTAGGGACAGTTTAATATAATATTTAGTCTCTATTTCTATTAGTAGATACCAATGCATGTGCCTCTAGTTCTTTCATATTTAGTAGTGTCTTTGGCGTGCAGCTACGCTTTGTGGGTCGGTTGAGAGTTTCGCTCCATTGTTTCTCTTTATTTTCCTCGTGCTCTCCATTATTATCGTGTGATTAGGAAATTGGGAAGGAGATGGAGCTATATATATATAGAGGAGGATGTACAGTAAGGTTGGTGTGAAGTCAGTTTCGGTCAGCTGATATCTAGGGATATGGTGACATTATGTACGTGCATAGTGGTAGAGCTATGGCTAGGGTGAAGGTTCATAAACTATTTTAGGGTTTAAGCTTTTAAGGAAAGGGAAAGTGCACTGTTGTAAGATGTATGTCTGCATTCCTTTAGTGCTAATTTTGACGTAATGTTTCTGGATTTGAGTTTACATTCATGTGTGTAGTCCTCATGACTCATGACTGATGTCTGGCTTTTGATTAATTATAGGCGAAATAGGGCAAACTTTCATTAAGATACAAAAATTAAACACATATGACCAAGTAGTGTCTGCATCCCTTAATGACATCCCGATGTTATGTCAAATTAGCTAATGCATGAAAATCGAAGAAAAAGAATTGATTGCATCTATTTTACATTAGATAGATATGTTAATGCAACCTGATTTTGTGTATCACGTTCAGCGACGAAACTAGGATTTTAGTTTGGGGTGGACAAAAGCAGAACAATGTTCAAATATTTTAGAAAAACAATTAGGCTAATGAAAGTGTACTACAATATTAAACTATCATACATGCACAAAAGCATATAAATTTTCATTAGCTTAGTAAATATTGGCAAGTTTGCATACAAAAACATCAAATGCTATATAATCTATTAAAGGCGTGCCCTACGAGCTTCACGAAAATCAAATCCATCTACAATATGATGTTTTACTATGATTTCATCTCGTTGTTGACATGTGTGTCTTGTTCCTTCTAAACACGAGAGCATATATCAGGTGTAACAATCGAGTTCGGTTACAAAATGATATCACGTTTTTCAGAATACTTTGTCATTTGTCATCAGTTTTCAAATTGAGAAGAAGTGCTTTTGTGACTGAGATTGAGTTAATTCTATTTAAGGTATCTTAAGATTTTTTTTGAAGTATCTGACAAAGGACCGGTAATTCCCATTACTTCGACCATTAAATGCATTATAAAGACAAACTGAAATGTATTTATTCCATGTAGAGCTCCACTTGCTTCAACACATTTTTCGGTTTAACCCTTCTTTTCTTATTATTTCAAGAACTCCAACACTTGGTTTATACAAGCTAAGAAGCTACATGCTGATGAGTAATGTGAGTTCCAACGAGTTGAACTTGGACGTCTTAAAGTAGTTTTTTGATTTGCTTCCCTATTTGTTTGTGATGTACGACTCAACATCAAGCTTTCAACTTCATTTCTTATAGCGGTCATCACACTACAAGAAAAACCGTAAATAGCTGCAGATTTTAACAGTGGAAAATTGTAACGTCTTGTATTTTTACAATATAATAATTAATTAATTTAATTATTTAAATAATGGTTTGGTAATTTTATATGGTTGTTTAATTAAATAATATTGAATATTTAATTAATATAAATAATAGAATAATATATTTATTTCCGAAATAATCGGAAATAACAAAATTCATGATATTATGTGAATTGAACAAAATTAAAATATATAATTCAGTTTAGAACTTAATTAAATAAACGAGTTTATTTATAAATGTCAGTTTGAACGTATAATTATGTTATAATTATAATCGAGCTCAAAATGGCGTGGCAGTTCGTAATTTGGCGATTCGAACTTTAATCAAATATACATAACTCGTTTTAAATAGGATTTCTGTGAAACAAGAAACGTTCGGATCTGTTGAACGATATTTTTTCTAATGGAAGAGAAAAATCGAGATTTCGTTGTATAGATTTTTAGTTATGATCAAATCAAATTTTAAAATAGTCGCTATGGAATTCCTTTATAATTTATAACGATTTATTTATATTATTAAAGGATTTAAATATAAATCGAATATCGATTTAACCCGGATTTTTGAAATGTCGAGTTATAAATCCCGATATATTTATTTTGGAGCTAGATAGTATTCTGTGTGAATATATGCGATGATATTAATTTATTAATATTAAATTTAATTATTTTTAAATATATTTCATTTAAATGGGCTTATTTAGAGCTTTAAAAATAACCAGTTTTGCAAACGACCTCCGTTTTCGACGAAACTAAATTTGTTGGATTCGGAATATTAAATTATTATTAGATTTCAATTTCCGTGATTTTTAGAGTCCGTATGTGATCGTACGGGATTTTAATGTTAAAAATAGTCGTTATTTGACTTTAAAAATACGCTGTGTGAGCATACGAAGTCAGAATTCGATGAAACAAGTTTCATTGGGTCTGTAATGTCAAGATATAGCTGCATGACCATTTTCATCAAAATTGAGTATTTTATGTGGTTTTACAAAATTTTAAACAGTAAATACACATAGTGATTGATTAAAATTAATATAAAATTCGAGTATTAAAAATTCCTATAAATATACCGTTAAACCTAATAACCTAATTCTATTCTTCCCACGGTCAAAGAAAATGTGACCACCACCCATTTCTTTCTGGAAACCAAAAACATGAAGAAACCTTGTCTTCAAAAATCCTTAGAAATCAAAGTAAAACCCATAAATCATAATACTTATACATATAGAATCCTGGTGATGTGCACTTCTGAAACACCCCACCTCCGTTAAGCTCACTCACAAAGGGAATGTCTTAACTTTGGTGGAGGGTTACAGGTACAAGATACAGAAAAATTTACAAGACAGAAAAATATAAGTAGCGAAATTCAAATATTTATTGCATACGTGGTTCAATACAAAAGCATTACATCAAATTGTCTCAAAATAAATTCCAAAACTTTACACCATAATTTCTGTCTTGATTATTTAATAAAGAATCATAAATCCTTAATAAAATTGCACAAATCCCCGAGTGTAGTGTTCAAAAGCCATAGCCAAGGTGAGAGAGTCCCAATCGTACATCTACTTTCTTGAAGCTTGCAAAAAGCCTGACTAAGCTGGAGTATTCCCTCCCTGTGGACCTGGAGGGGGGGAACGAAAGATAAGAGGGCGAAAGAAAACGGGTCAGACAATAAGTCTGGTAAGTTCAGTGATTACTAGTATATAAACGAGGAAAGGGATCATGACAGTAATAACAGAACATAGGACAATACCCTAATATAAGATAAGAGGAACATGTGATCGCACCCATTTCTATAGTCCCTGCACCTACATAACCATTGGTTCAACCAGCCCCCACATGTTCATAACAAACGATCCCCTTAATGATCGGCTCCTACTCGCATGCATTCATATCCTGTGTCATTCGGCCCCGCTTGACTGTAGATACCTGTGTTGGTCCCTCCATGGGGTGTATCAGTCCCTCTGGTGGCAACCCGACACGATTCAAGATGCACAGTGTATACTATTGATGCCCAGTGCCTGCTTTTTCCCACTCCGGAGTACGTGCACGCCCGTACTTCGTCGGAACCTACACTGACGCACCAACCGCCGACGTTTTGACCGCTTATAATCAGCCCAGTAATCGTGGCCCACCCTGCCTAATTTCAGGGTACCATGATACATCTATGCGGGTTACTATTGAAATAGGTCCACGTTACTGGGGTTTTCTAATCAACATGTTTATTTGGTTAAGTGTCCAAGTTTACCTAACCCCACCCATTCATTTAGTTAACATGTCTAATCAGTTAAGTGTTTCCCTAATTGACTTAACCCTACCAATCCTGACCTAGCTTTAATTTATTCATTAAAGCACCAACCACTCACATTAGACATGTCTTGTTGTGGTCACTGGATATGCCGGTCGGTTCCGGGCAGATTTACACCACAACTCAGTCTAACCTCGGGTTCTTTTTGGGCTTGATGCACAAACCACCAACATTAGATAGGTCTTGTTGTGGTCACTGAATATGCCGGTCAGTTCCGGGCTGTTTTACACGACAACTCAATCTAACCTCGGGTTAGGCATATTCGTCTTTTCTAAATTCACATATTTTCTATATATGTCTAATTTCTTTATGTAAATTAATTTTAATTTAATCATGCTATAATTATCCTTTGATTATGCTCACAATAAATGGTATATCAAATATACCATTTTATGAACAAATCTATGCCATGAATTTTCATATTTTCCCATCGTTATCCCCGTGGAACGTACGCATGAATCACATAAAATGTTGGGCTAGAAAATTAGCCCAAACCCATAAAAAAAGGGTAATAAACAAGGGACATGAAACAAACATAAAATAGCATACATTCAACTTATCATGTGTAACTTGACATAAAAGTATCATTAACTTAATTAAAATGGTAAAGGTGAACTTGTGACTAAGTTGGGTCCAATTGTCATGTGAACTTGATAAAGGTCTAGCATGGAGGTTTAACATATAAACAAAATTTTAAACCACAACTTAGCATATTAACTTATGTATGTCAAAACATAAGAAAGCTACTATAAACATATTCAAATCACAACTTAGCATGATAATTTATGTGTGTTAAACATAAGAGAGCCATTGCAAACATATTTAAATCACAACTTAGAATGATAACAATTGTGTGTTAAACATAAGAGAGCCATTATGAACATATTCGAATCACAACTTAGCATGATAACTATTGTGTGTGTTAAACATAGGAGAGCCATTATGAACATATTCGAATCACAACTTAGCATGATAATTTATGTGTTAAAACATAAGAGAGCTACAAATCCAATTTTACAACATAAATAGATTCAACTTAACATAGTTCTAAATATACATGAATGTTGATCTAAATGTAAGCATGTGATTTAGATCACAAACTTGCAAGTAACCACCAAATTTTAACATGACATGTTTCACCATTCAGTTGGCATAATAAATCCATTACCTAATAACATATAATATGTTCATCACCGCAAGCATATAGACATGATCAATCGCAACGGTACTTTAAGATAAATGAGAATCAAACTTTATTTATCTTATTCATAAGCATCATTCTATATTCGAATTACAACATGTCATGATTCATTTAAAAGAACGTTTAAATCTGCGTAATAACCAACTTACAAAAAGGAATTCTCGATTTCTAAAATTTGAATTCTAAAATTGGTAAGCTCGCCTTTGATGTAGATAGTTGAATTTGATTACTTTAATTTGATTTTGATTTAGGTTTTTATCTTGTCTTTGAATTGGTGACGGCTACTCCAAGTTCTCTATTGACGGCATGATAGTTCCAGGATTATTTTTGTGTGATTTTTAGGTTTGAGCATTGGGTTGTTTATATAGAATTTCAATCTAATTTGAGCCGTCGGATGATCCTAGAGTTAACCATAACCATTCAGTCAGGATAGGGTGACACCTCAGCCTTAATGACTCAGCAAGGGGTCAGAAAGGACTCGGCAATGACTCACGGTATGGATCAGATCACACCAGAAAGCTGTGCAGGCTCTCTGCTCGGCCTGGGCACACTTGGCAGGTGCGCCAGTGCAACTTTTGTGCTAGCGCACTTCCCAAGTGCGCCAGTGCATTTATACTTTTTTCTCCGGTTTTCTTTGTTCGTCCATATCTCCTTCATACAGTGTCTGTTTTACGCAAACTCGAACTCTATCTCAAGCAGAATTCCGAGACGAACGCAATGGCGTAACCCGTTTCCCTTGATTCTCACATTTATAATTAAATACTATTTAATTCGTTATTATAATGTTAATAGAAAATACGGGGTGTTACATTCTCCTCTCCTTTTAGGATTTCGTCCCCGAAATCTTCAAGTCGAGAAGAACTTATATCCTACCATCCAATCACCCATCTACTCAACCATCAAACACAGGTGTCCATTGTCCTTAAAAGATTTCTAATGCTTTATGACCATATGCATAGTGTGTGTACATGTCCTTATCTAATGCAAAATCAAGCGGTCTACTGATTCAGTTGACCTCCTTAATGCAAATTATGTCAGTGCCAAGAGTCCATTATGAATGCATTTTTTTTTTCTACTCAAAATTTCCTATATGAGTGCACAATCATTCATACAAATGCAACGTCCATATGATAACACATCAAGTTTCAATCCATATACAAATACATATATGCATATGCAATATGGAAGTGATTGAGCTGATCTAATACCTAATGTGTGTGCATATGCATCCACAAGCAACCACTAGCAACCACTTGCAACCATCAACCATAACATGTTTCAATTACATGTTTACATCCAAATGGGTTTCTATCTAAGGATACAGGATAGGATCGTGGAGATATACCTAAAAATATAGATACGAGCATAAACTTAAGGAAAAAGAGATTAAGGATGTGCCCTCAAAAAGAAAAGGGTAGGCTGCGCGTATTCTGTCCTCGGTTTCCCAAGTCGCGTCTTCCTCGGCGTCGCTCCATTGAACTTTGATGAGCTTAACTTCACGGTTGCGTATCGTTTTGACTTCTTTTCCAAGATGCGGGTTGGAACTCTCCTCACAGTTGATTCTCCTTCAACTTCTACTTCCTCTTGCAGGTTTGGTTCTACCACTTCCGCAGACTCGTGTAAGCACTTCCGAAGGTGAGAGACATGAAAGACGTTATGAACCCCGACTAATCTTTCGGGCAGCTGTACCCTATAAGCCATCTTCCCAATCTTCTCGATGATAGGGAACGGCTCTACAAATCTTGGTGCTAACTTTCCTACGAATCTAAAGCGAACGACGTTCCTTAAAGGAGATACTTTAAGGAATACCTTGTCCCCAACTTCGAACTCAAGGTCAGTTCTTCTTTTGTCTGCGTAGGACTTCTGTCTATCTTGGGCAGTCTTCATTCTTCTTCGTATCAAGTCCACTTTCTCTAAAGTTTCCCTAATCATGTCTGGTCCAAGTATGAGCTTGTCTGTGGACTCCCACCAGCAAATCAGTGACCTGCACGGTCTTCCATATAAAGCTTCGTAAGGCGCCATGCCTATGGTGGCTTGGTGGCTATTGTTGTAAGCGAATTCCACCAAAGGTAGATGATCCTCCCATGTACCTCCGAAGTCAATAATGCATAATCTCAAAGGTCTTTTAATACTCTGTTGACTCTTTCCGTTTGGCCATCGGTTTGAGGGTGATAGGCCGTGCTTAAGCATAACTGTGTGCCTACAGCCTCTTGTAAACTCTTCCAAAACTCGCATGTGATGATAGGGTCTCGATCACTCAGTATGCTGGATGGTATCCCATGGAATCGATCTATCTCTTTAAGATATATGGATGCTAGAGATGAGGCAGTCCCTTTACTCCTGACGGGTATAAAGTGGGTGCTTTTTGTGAGCCCGTCCACTATAACCCAAATGCTGCTATTGCCCCTTCTTGACCTAGCCAACCCATCTATAAAGTCCATCGAGATGCTATCCCATTTCCACTATGGAACCTCTAGAGGACGGAGCAGACCACCAGGCTTCTTCTGCTCTGCCTTGACTTGTTGGCATATTAAACACTTAGAAACAAGTTCAGCTACGTCTTGCTTTATGCCATTCCAAAAGAAAACTCTTTTGATGTCTTTATACATTTTATCTCCGCCTGGGTGTATGGTCAGTTTGGAATGATGTGCCTCTTCTAGAACCGCCTTTACCAAGCGCCTTTCTTGTAGGACACATAGTCTTCCATCTCGTCTCAACCAGCCCTTGGCATCAATGGAGTATCTATTGAGGTGACTAGAAGTCTCACCCCTAATTAACTTGTCCACCACATCGACTAGCTGAGGGTCTTCTCCTTGCACGGCTCCGATTGAGTCTAATAGAGTTGGCCGCACTTCTAACATTGCTAGCAAGCCAGGTACAAAGTCAGAGGAGGGTCTGAAGTTAAAGCTTGCTATGAACTCCAAGCTTTGCCTTACCACAAAGAGAGGGCCTAAGGTCAGTTTCTTTCTACTCAAGGCGTCTGCTGCTTCATTGCCCTTGCCAGGAGTGTAGGAAATCTCAAAATCGTACAAGGCAAGAAAATCCATCCATCTTTACTGCCTTAAGTTGAAATCTTTCTGCGAGAAGAGGTATTTCAACGATTTATGGCCAGTAAATAATTCGAACCTTTCTCCTAGCAGATAATGACGCCATGATTTAAGGGCAAAAACGATGGCAGCTAGTTCTAAATCATGAGTTGGGTAATTCTTCTCATGAACCTTCAACTGCCTTCCTCCATAGCAAACTACTTTGCCTTCTTGCATTAGGACAGCACCCAATCCTGTTCCGCATGCATCTATGTATATTGTAAACATCTTGCTTCCATCAGGCAATGTCAGAACTGGGGCTGTTGTTAGAGCCCTTTTCAAACGTTGGAAAGCAATATCGCAATCCAAATCTCAATTAAAAGCTAGGTTCTTCTTTGTCAACCATGTAAGTGGAGCTGAGATTTTTGCAAAATCTTTGATGAACTTTCGATAAAAGCCTGCTAGCCCGAGATAGCTTCGGACTTAGGTTGTGTTTCGAGGAACTTTGCAATCTTGCACGGCAACCACTTTCGCGGGGTCCACAGCTATCCCCTCTTTGGACACCACATGTCCAAGGAACCTAACTTCTTCTCTCCAGAAATGGCATTTGGAGAATTTAGCTTTCAACTGATGTGCACGGGGAGTATCCATGACTTCCTTTAGATGCTGAGCATGCTCTTCCTCATTCTTTGAGAAGATCAAAATATCGTCTACGAAGACCACCACAAACTTATTGAGGAACTCTCGGAACACCCTGCTCATTAAATAAACGAAGTAAGCGAGTGCATTTGTCAAGCCGAAAGGCATGACAAGACACTCGAAGAAACCATCTGGAGTTCTGAACACGGTCTTGTCAATGCTGTCTTCAGCCACTCTTAGCTGATGAAACCCGGTAGCTAAATCTAATTGGGAGAAGACCGATGCACCTACAAGCTGATCGAACAAATCATCTATTCTCGGGAGTAGGCGCCTATTCTTCTTGGCCAGCTTGTTTAGCTCCCTATAATCAACGCACAGGCGAAGCGAACCATCTGCTTTAGTTGCGAACACTAATGGAGCACCCCATTCAGAAATACTCCGCCTTATAAACCACTTCTCAAGCAATTATTTAACTTGCTTGTTGAGTTATTTCCTCTCCCTTGGAGCCATGTGTCTAACGGGTAAAGTAGCGGGTTTTGCGTTGTCAACGAGGTATATGCGGAAGTCTATCTCCCGCTTCGGAGGTAAGCCCTTTACCTCTTCAAACACATCCGAGTATTCACGGACTACCCTTACAGACTGTAAGTTCTCAACAGATGCATCAAGAGATTCTAGATAACTAAGCATAACGGAGTTCATGGGATTACAAGAAATTTCGAGAGTGTTACCGAGGCGAGTCAGGAGTCTAACCACTCTCTTTTCACAATCGAGGACGGCACCATTACTGGATAGCCAGTCCATGCCTAGAATCAACCCATAGCCCGTGAATCCCAAAACAAAGGCATTACATCTAAACCCAACGCTTAGTATAGATATTTTCAAATCCAAACAAACTATTGACAAATAAGCTAAGCCCCCAATTGGATTTGAAACAACCAAGGGATCCTCTACTATACTGGTGTCTAGGTGCAGAGATTCCACTAAAGCAGTAGATATAAAAGAGTGCGATGCACCAGAATCAACTAGTGTACGAACAGGATGATAAAAAAGATAGACTAAAATTTCGACAGAAATATTTCTACCTCGTTCTTGCGGAGGTGCCGTGAGAGCGTGAACTTGTCCTCCAGAAGAAGGTCCAACTCCCTGCCCTTGCTTCCTTGGGCAGGCCCTAGCCATGTGTCCTGTCTCACCACAGTGGAAACAGCCACCCATCTTCCTTTTCTTCTTCTTGCAATCTTTGATCAGATGTCCAAGAATGCCACAGAAATTACACTTTCTTTTGTCACGGGGTTTGTTGTTCTTCCCGCCTTTCTTTGAATCTGCCTTCTTGTTATGTGACCCCTCCCCCTTCTTATCTTGAGGCACTTCTGCTTTTGCCTCTTTCTTGCCCTTGTCTTCCTCATGCAAGAGTGCCATGTCCACTAACCTCTCGTAAGTAGCCCCCATAGGTACATGGGTCATAGCCAGGCTGTGAAGTAGCTCATTCAATCCCTTGACAAAATGGAGAGCCTTCTTATGAGGAGTATTCACTAAGTCCAGTCCAAATCGGGCCAGCTGATTGAATTGGTTGACGTACTCCTTGTCCGTCATATTTCCTTGCTTAAGAGATAAGAACTTTTCCAGCTGTAAACTTCGTTCAGCTTGTGAAAGGAATTTCATCTCAAACCTTATTCTGAAATCCATCCATGTTTCAACCGGTCTTTCAGCATTAGTGACTTCCCACCAATAGGAAGCTTTGTCTTTGAGTAACCATACAGCCAATTGTATCTTCTGCCTATCGTCCACCTCGAAGATAACGAACAGATCCTCAGTTTCTTTGAGCCAGTTCCTTGCTTCTATGAATGATTTAGTTCCCTTGAAATCCTTTCCACCCATGGCCCTAAAGTCTCTACAAATCTTTGAGAAAGCATCTGCATGAGGAGGAGGAGGAACCGCTGCAGCTGGAGGAGGAATATCTGTTGGGCCTGCGTCGTTGGTCCTAGCCTCTAAGTATTTCCTGAACCAGCCAGGTATCGATACACCCTCTGGAAGGTTAATATTCCCAGACATGCTGAAACGAAAAATAAAAGATTCAAAACGAAGGATAGAAAGATAGTGCATATGGCTTTGGAGATTATGCCTTTTTAAATTTAAAACAACACTTTTTATTGTAAAACGCTTCTTTATATTTCTTTTTTTTCCTTCAAAAACTCCTATCTGATCTGGTAAACCTTTGCTCTGATACCAAGTGAAACACCCCACCTCCGTTAAGGTCACTTACAAAGGGAATGCCTTAACTTTGGCGGAGGGTTATAGGTACAAGACACAGAAAAATTTACAAGACAGATAAATATACCAGCGAAATTCAAATATTTATTGCATACGTGGTTCAATACAAAAGCATTACATCAAATTGTCTCAAAATAACTTCCAAAACATTCACCATAATTTATGTCTTGATTATTTAATAAAGAAGCATAAATACTTAATAAACTGCACAAATCCCCAAGTGTAGTGTTCAAAAGCCATAGCCAAGGTGAGAGAGTCCCAATCATACATCTACTATCTTGAAGCTTGCAAAGAGTCTGACTAAGCTGGAGTATTCCCTCCCTGTGGACCTGGGGGGGAGGGGAACGGAAGAAAAGAGGGCGAAGGAAAATGGGTCAGACAATAAGTCTGGTAACTTCAGTGATTACTAGTATTTAAACAAGGAAAGGGATCATGACAGTAATAACAGAACATAGGACAATACCCTAATATAAGATAAGAGGAACATGTTATCGCACCCATTTCTATAGTCTCTGTACCTACTTAACCATTGGTTCAACCAGCCACCACGTGTTCATAACAAACGATCCCCTTAATGATCGGCTCCTACTCGCATGCATTCATATCCTGTTTCATTCGGCCCTGCTTGAATGTAGTTACCTGTGCTGGTCCCACCATGGGGTGTATCAGTCCCTCTGGTGGCAACTCGACACGATTCAAGATGCACAGTGTGTACTACTGATGCCCAGTGCCTACTTTGTCCCACTCCGGAGTACGTGCACGCCCGTACTCCGTCGGAACCTACACTGACGCATCAACCGCCGACGTTTTGACCGCTTATAATCAACCCAGTAATCGTGCCCCACCCAGCCTAGTTTCAGGATACCATGATACATCTATATGGGTTATTGCTGAAATGAGTCACCATTACTAGGGTTATCTAATCAACATGTTTATTTGTTTAAGTGTCCAAGTTTACCTAACCCCACCCATTCGTTTAGTTAACAGGTTGAATCGGTTAAGTGTTTCTCTAATTGACTTAATCCTACCAATCCTGAATTAGCTTTAATTTATTCATTAAAGCACCAACCAATCACATTAGACAGGTCTTCTTGTGGTCACTGGATATCCCGGTCGGTTCCGGGCAGATTTACACCACAACTCAGTCTAACCTAGGGTTCTTTTAGGGCTTGATGCACTAATCACCCACATTAGACATGTCTTGTTGTGGTCACTGGATATGCCGGTCGGTTCCGGGCAGTTTTATACCATAACTCAGTCTAACCTCGGGTTAGGCATATTCGCCTTTTCTAGATTCACATATTTTCTATATATGTCTAATTTCTTTATGTAAATTAATTTTAATTTAATCCTGCCATAATTATCCTTTGATTGTGCTCACAATAAATGGTATATCAAATATACCATTTTATGAACAAATCTATGCCATGAATTTTCATTTTTTCCCATCGTTATCCCCGTGGAACGTACGCATGAATCACATAAAATGTTGGGCTAGAAAATTAGCCCAAACCCATAAACAAAAAGGGTAATAAACAAGGGAAATAAAATAACATACATTCAACTTATCATGTTTAACTTGGCATAGAAGTATCATTAACTTAATTAAACGGTAAAGGTGAACTTGTTACTAAGTTGGGTCTAATTGTCATGTGAACTTGATAAAGGTCTAGCATGGAGGTTTAACATATAAACAAAATTTTAAACCACAACTTAGCATATTAACATATGTATGTCAAAACATAAGAAAGCTACTATAAACATATTCAAATCACAACTTAGCATGATAACTTATGTGTGTTAAACATAAGAGAGCCATTGTAAACATATTTAAATCACAACTTAGAATGACAACTATTGTGTGATAAACATAAGAGAGCCATTATGAACATATTCGAATCACAACTTAACATGTTAACTATTGTGTGTGTTAAACATAGGAGAGCCATTGTGAACATATTCGAATCACAGCTTAGCATGATAACTTATGTGTTAAAACATAAGAGAGCTACAAATCCAATTTTACAACATAAATAGATTCAACTTAGCATAGTTCTAAATATACATGAATGTTGATCTAAATTGTAAGCATATGATTTAGATCACAAACTTGCAAGTAACCACCAAATTTTAACATGACATGTTTCACCCTTCAGTTGGCATAATAAATCCATTACCCAATAACATACAATATGTTCATCACCTCAAGCATATAGACATGATCAATCGCAATGGTACTGTAAGATAAATGAGAATCAAACTTTATTTATCTTATACATAAGCATCATTCTATATTGGAATTACAACATGTCATGATTCATTTGAAAGAGTGTTTATATCTGCGTAATAACCAACCTACAAAAAGGAATTCTTGATTTCTGAAATCTGAATTCTGAAATTGGTAAGCTCGCATTTGATGTAGATCGTTGAATTTGATTACTTTAATTTGATTTTGATTCAGGTTTTTATCTTGTCTTTGAATTGGTGACGGCTACTCCAAGTTCTCTATTGACGGCATGATAGTTCCAGGATTATTTTTGTGTGATTTTTAGGTTTGAGCATTGGGTTATTTATATAGAATTTCAATCTAATTTGAGCCGTCGGATGATCCTAGAGTTAACCACAACCATTCAGTCAGAATAGGGTGACACCTCTGCCCTAATGACTCAGCAAGGAGTTAGAAAGGACCCAGCAATGACTCACAGTATGGATCAGATCACACCAGAAAGCTGTGCAGGCTCTCTGCTCGGCCTGGGCGCACTTGGCAGGTGCGCCAGTGCAACTTTTGTACTGGCGCACTTCCCAAGGGCGCCAGTGCATTTATTTTTTTTCTCTGGTTTTCTTTGTTCGTCCATATCTCCTTCATACGTTATTCGTTTTACGCAAACTCGGACTCTATCTCAAGCAGAATTCCGAGATGAACGCAATGGCGTAACCCGTTTCCCTTGATTCTCGCATTTATATTTAAATATTTTTTAATTCATTATTATAACGTTAACAGAAAATACGGGGTGTTAGATCTTCAAATTCATGTAATGTTCATGGAGTTCGAATGTCACTCACGTCGCTGAAAAACAAGGCTGTAAGGCTAGGGTTGGTTCTCATGAGATATACAAGCATCTTTGAGTGAAATGTTTGTTGGCATAAGCTTCATGAGGTATAGGCGCATCTTTTAGCCGAGTTCTGAGGGTTTCCTTGATTATTTTGTTCGTGCGTTCTCGGGGGGAGGGGGAGGGGCATCGGATGTAGCTGTGAACGCGATTTGTCCCAGTTGTGCGAGCTTGTTCTTGTTGACATGGAGAGAGAGAGCTCGAGTAGAGAAGCTTGTCGAAAATGATGGCATAAAAATCGGTGGAGAAATGGGCTTGGATGGGAGAGATAAAGCAGCGCAATGGCCGTGGTAAAACTGGAGGACGGAGTTTTGATTTGCGGGAGGAAGAAGAGAAAAGAAAGAAGACCGAGAGTTTAAAACTGAAGTTGGGCCAAGGATTTAAGGTGAAGCCCAATAATATAAATAGAAATTGAATTTATTTCAAATAAAAATAGTACAAAATTTGTTAGCATCATAACTTATTCATATTTTATCGAAATTCAACGAAACAGGATTTGTTAGAATCGTATGGACGGTGGCTACATAAAGGAACTGATTGAGAGTGAATTGGAGCTCGTTATAATTTATTGCAAAATAAATTGTCTGTTTGAGTCAACCGACAATTATCGTTATTTAACAATGATCGTCCAATGTGAGTAAATCTCACTAACTCTGCTCAATTTATATTTTCATAACGTATTTTTTGAGAACTGATAAATATTAGTTGATTGTTGTGTGTTGATTGGTTGGTTGAACTGCTAATTGATTGGATGAAAATATCGATATAGTTATATATATATCGTTAATTAAATATTGATTCTGTTGATCGTACTATTTCATATTGAAATGAAATTGATGTTAATTATATTGTTTAACATCTGTGGATATAGGGAAACAGGTGGGAGGAATCCAACTGGATTCCTCAATATTTATAATACCACTTTTCATATATTATGATATATGATGTGGTATATAATCTGTTATTGATTGTGTGTATTTGGATGATGATTAATCCTTTTGATTTGGTATTTTAGTACCATAAATGACACTGGAAAGTAAAACGGGAATTTTCGAAGTGTATTTTGAAAATAAAATATTTATATAAAATCAATGGATTTTATATAAAAGGAAATATTTATATGAAATAAGTATAATTTGAAAAGGGATTATTTGGAAAATAAATAGAATTATATAAATGAAATAGTTATATAAAATAAATAGAATTTTATAAATGAAATATTTATATGAAATAAAGAGAATTATATAATGGAAATATTTGTAAACAAATAGAATTGAAATGGGTATATATGTAAAACATTTACAAATAGAATTGAAAAGGAAATATTTGCAATTATTTATACGTAGAAGTGTAAATAGAATTTGGAAATGGAATATTATTTTCAAATACGGAATCAAAACTGAATTGATATATAAAAGAAATATTATTCACACTCGATGTGAATAACGGATTAAAATAGATATTTTATAAATTAAAACATTTATAAGGAAAATTGGGTTTTGAAACAGGAATTCAAATGGCAATCTAAATGAGACAGGAAGTAGAGTTAATCGAAATAGAGTTAATCGATTAGAGTTAATCGAATATTAGTTAATCGAATAGAGTTAATTGAATATTAGTTAATCAAGTAGAGTTATTTGAATATTAGTTATTCGAATTAGAATTATTGGAAGAGAGATAATCAAATGTAGTTTATTCGAAAAATAGATATTCGAATATAGTTTATTCAAAGAAGAGAGATTATCGAATATAGTTTATTTGAAAAGGGAATTATAGAATATAGTTTATTCGAAAGCACATTATCGAATATAAGTTATTCGAAGAGAGATTTTCGGATATAAGTTATTCGAAGAGAGATTTTCAAATATAAGTTATTTGAAGAGAGATTATCGAATATAAGTTACTCAAAGAGAGATTATCGAATATAAGTTATTCAAAGAGAGATTGTTGAATGTAGTTTATTCAAAAGAGAGATTATCGAATTTAGTTTATTCGAAGGAGAGATTATCGAATATAGTTTATTCGAAAGAGAGTTATCGAATAGAGATTATTCGAGGGAAAATTATACATTGGGATTCGACTATATCGAATGTAGGAAAGTATTATTTACTTTATGTTTTACTCACACCAGTCCCATGACTAACCCAGAGTTTATTTTGTTTTGTTTATCCTATACTCTTGGGTGCCCAAATTTGTACGGGCAGTCAAGTAGTTCAGGTATTTCCAGATATTCGTGGAGGAGCTGGAGCAGGATGTTTCAGGATTTTATAGCTATTACTTATTTCCTCCGTGATGTAGGTATTTTACTCTAATATACAAATACAGATTTCTTTTTCAAATGTTACTTTGTATACTATATTTTATTCGTTCCGCTGTGAGATTCATGTTGTTCTGATGTGTTGTGTGTTCTTCTTCTTCTATTCTAATTTTCTATCTTATCTATTCTCATCCTCCATTTTCTTTCATTAACTATCCGTTATTTCCGATGCTTGGATAGTCGACATTGAGTTTATGTCGATTACCAAGGTCACGAAAACTCGGGTCGTTACAATGGTATTAGAGCTGAAGGTTAAGTGATTACGTTGGCTCTATGGCGTAATTCAATAGAGATGGGGTTTGTAATACCCTAGATTGAGTTTAAGTGTATATATATGGGCGCGTATTTGTTATTTGACATAAAAAATTGTTTTATATTATGGAGATTTATTGGTTGAGTAGTTTGTGAATTCTGGTCGATCGGTTTGATCCACTTTCTCGAAAAGGGTTACTAAACACTTGAATACGATAAACCGACACAGTATATTTTGAAAAGTGGGTAAATGAGATAATTTTACCTAAATTATATTTTGATATAATGAATGATTAATATTGGAAATATTATAGAATAATCTATGTGTGGGTTATCATTATAATCGAATAAGATTATAAAAATAAAATGGTTATGTAAATAACCAATCAGGATTCATATAAGTGTAATATGTGAAATCAAATGAAGTGAATCTGAATTTAAATCAGAACTGGAATTAAAACTCTGGAAATTTGAAAAATATGTTTATAAATGGATTGAATTATATATATGAGAATTTTAAAATCCTGGGATATTTTAAATTGTTTAACTAGAATTGTGAACAATATTTTGAAAGAATTTCAAAATAGAAATGATTAAGAAATGGTTTTGAAAAGTGATATAGTATTGAACTCATTTTGATAGCTGGGAAATAATTCTGATGATGTTGGCCACATCATCAGTGTCCGTTTTCGAGCTCTAAGTGACGGATTACTGCCAAATATATTGTTTTGGAAATATTTTAGAAAATAAGTTGTTTTGATTCCGAGAGGGAATATTTGATTTTTGATAAGGTAAACTGTTTAAAACTCCCAAGAAAAACTATTTGAATTAAAACCAAATTGAAAAGGAATTTTTGAAAGCAAATATGTATTGAATTGAAACAAACTACTGGAAATTGAATTGGAACATAATGTATCAAGTAGAATCAGATTTTGAATTTTGAGATAGGAATCTGAAATGGTATTGGGTCGGTGAGTTAGGAGTTGGGAATCGAGAATGGAACTCGAGCTTGAAATGATATTTGGCTTGTTTGAGCGAATAGTTGTGTTGAGGATAGATTGATCTGAGTTGATTGGAATGATATTGGTATATGCAGAATTGGTGACAGATGGAAACGATACAATGATATATCCGATAAAAAGTTACATGTTTACTTTTATTTGAGTTTGGTGATTTATGAGCCTGTTTGGCAAGCTACTTGGCTATTTATTTTATTTTGGGTTGGAAAAGGCCTAGAGAGGTGAGTTGTAGTTGTATCGACTGAGCCGCACAAAGGAGGTGTTGGCGAAATTTTCCAAAAATTTAGGATGTTAGAAAATTTTTGGAAATTTTCGTTAATAAGAAATTAATTAATATTTTAATTGAAATTAATTGGTACAGTGAAACTGAAGTTAAGAAGTAAACAAATAATTTTTAATCCAGTTAATAGGGTTTGTTTCCTACCTTAGCAATTTCGAGGACGAAATTATTTTAAGGGGGAAGAATGCAACGTCCCGTATTTTTACAATGTAACAATTTATTTATTTAAATAATGGTTTGGTAATTTCATATGGTTGTTTAATTAAATAATATTGAATATTTAATTAATATAAATAATAAAATAATATTTTTTTCTGAAATAATCGGAAATAACAGAATTCACGACATTGTGGGAATTGAACAAATTAAAATATATAATTCAGTTTAGAATTTAATTATATAAACGAGTTAATTTATAAATGTCAGTTTAAATGTATAATTATATTATAATTATAATCGAGCTCGAAATGGTGAGGCAGTTCGTAATTTGGCGATTCAAACTTTAATCGAATATACAGAACCCGTTTTAAATCGGATTTCTGTGAAACAAAAAACATTCGGATCTTTTGAACGATATTTTTCTAATGGAAGAGAAAAATCGAGATTTCATTGTGTAGATTTTGAGTTACGATCAAATCAAATTTTAAAATAGTCGCTATGGAATTTCTTTATAATTTATAACGATTTATTTATATTATAAAAGGATTTAAATATAAATCGAATATCGATTTAACCCGGATTTTTGAAATGTCGAATTATAAATCCCAATATATTTATTTTGGAGCTGGATAGTATTCTGTGTGAATATATACGATAATATTAATTTATTAATATTAAATTTAATTATTTTTAAATATATTTATATTTAAATGGGTTTATTTAGAGCTTTAAAAATAGCCGGTTTTGCAAACGACCTCCGTTTTCGACGAAACTAATTTTATTGGATTCGGAATATTAAATTATTGTTAGATTTCAATTTCCGTGATTTTTTAGAGTCCGTATGTGACCGTACGGGATTTTAATGTGAAAAATATTTGATAATTTGACTTTAAAAATACGCTGTGTGAGCAAACGAAGTCGGAATTCGACGAAACAAGTTTCGTTGGGTCCATAATGTCAAGATATAGTTGCATGACAATTTTCATCAAAATTGGGTATTTTATATGGTCGTATGAATTTTTAAACAGTAAATACACATAGTGATTGATTAAAATTAATATAAAATCTGAATATTAAAATATTAAAAATTCCTATAAATATACCCTTAAACCTAAAAACCTAATTCTATTCTTCCCACGGTCAAAGAAAATGTGGCCGCCGCCCATTTCTTTCTGGAAACCAAAAACGTGAAGAAACCTTGTCTTAAAAAATCCTTAGAAATCAAAGTAAAATCCATAAATCATAATACTTATACATATAGAATCCTGGTGATGTGCTCTTCAAATTCATGTAATTTTCATGGAGTTCGAATGTCACTCATGTCGCTGAAAAACAAGGCAGTAAGGCTAGGGTTGGTTCTCACGAGATATACAAGCATCGATGAGTGAAATGTTTGTTGGCATTGGCTTCACGAGGTATAGGCGCATCTTTTGGCCGAGTTCTGATGGTTTCCACGATTTTTTTGTTCATGCGTTCTTGGGGGGGGTCAGCGGATGTACCTGTGAATGCGATTTGACCCAGGGGTGCGAGATTGTTCTTGTTGACATGGAGAGAGAGCTCGAGTAGAGAAGCTTGTCAGAAATAATTGTAACGACACAGAAAATATGAACCAATTTAAATTTTTTAAATTGGCTAAAATAATGGATTTTAAATATTTAAAATAAATATTTTAAATAATAGCAATGAAAAGTGAGTGTGACTCGACGTTTGAAAACGAATATAATTAATTCTAATTATAAACAAGGCCTGAAAAGGCACTGTAGTTTCAAAAATTGAATTCAAACTTTGTCGGAATGTACCGAGTGCAAAACAAAACGGATTTGAGTGAAACCAAAAATATTTAAATCTGTTACTGAGTACCTTTCAAACGAATCTGAAAAATCGAAGTTTCATAGCGGAAAACAAAAGTTATGGCCAAATGAATTTTCAGAAAGGTCGTTATGGAATTTATATAACCCGTGAAATTGGCCATTTTGCAAACGACCTCGGAATTCGACGAAACCACTTTTGTTGGATCCGGGATGTGAAGTTATTGCTAGGTTTCAAATTTCATAATTTTTGAAGCTAGTATGTGAGCGTGACAAAGGAAAACGTGGTTTGATCAATTATAGTTAAATTGGATCGACCAGAAATGGGCCTTTTTGCAAACGGTCTCAGAATTCGATGAAACTAATTTTGTTGGGACCATATCGTCAAAACATAGTTAGATTTATTTTTCTGGAATTTTTCGACTCAATTTGTGGCCCTGGCAAATTGAATTGTACGTTCAAATTAAATATTGAATGTTTTATATTTTAATTTGAATGAAAACTGACTGAAACAGTCGAATGGGCCTATGAAACATATCCCATTGTGTTCGGAATGGGGGTAAAACGCTAGGGACGACAGTCGTTGGGTTTAAAAAGGAGTTCATTTGTGAAAACCCAAATTTTTTGAAATATATATACACCGACCAATCATATTTTTGTTATAAAAAAGGGAAAAAAAAACTTTTTCTCTCTCCCTCGACAGACGGCGATAAACAGCTAGAAACTTCTCGACCAAATCGCCGTCGCCTCGGCCAATGCCAGCCTCCGCCACCACCAAGGATCGAAAGCCCATCCTCCCCTCTTCAAATCCGACCAACCCCCGTTCTTCCTCTCCTCGTCATCATCGAGTTCTGCGCCTGGGAAGTCCGCCGCCGTCGAGCCTGAAATCGCCACCACCGCAGATCCGAGATGGCCGTGACCTACCTCGCCGGGAAGCCCTCTCGTAGCTATAGGCCGTGGTACTCTCCAATCCTCTCCACGCGGCTCGGTTTTCGCGAAAACTGAAAACCTAGTTTCGAAGGTTTGAAAAACATATCTGCTTTGAAATTTCTGAATTGAAAAAACACTTTTAAGTGTTGCAAAACTTTGAAAAATCATATCTTTTTAGTGTGTTAACGAAATTCGATGAAACAAGAAACATCGTGACCGTGTGGACGTCTTCTACATTCTAGAAGAGACCGCATATTTTTCTGAGCCCTCTGCTATTTTTGGTGGAGTGGAACCCAATGTGAGATTTCTAATTTATAAACGATATGGAAAACGACGATGTATAAATTATATAGTCGATGTATGAGTTATATAAGCATTGTACACCTCTTGTATAAGCGTTGTATAAATTGTACGTTCGATGTATAAGTTATATATGCGTTGTAAAAATTATATATGTGTTGAAATAGAAGTGAATTGCTATATATAAAAATATGTGTATATATATATATATATATATATATATATATATATATACGCCCCTCGTCCACAAACCATGGACGATATTTATTGGTTGTGAATGGTGTGAAAATTGATTGATAGCGAATGGTTGACTGGAATTGGTTGTGGTTGATATTGATTGATTGTGGTTGAAAAATACCCGTTTGTGGTTGAGATATATTTGGTTGAAACCACATAGGATTAGTTTGTGGAAATGAAATAAATATACATGCCGCCTGCGTGCGAACTAGATGCATGATTCCCCATTGTCAAAAACCGCGAGGTTTTAAGGTAGAGCGAGGAGCCGTACTAGGGACGGTCCCGGTTTTAACTACCCTGCCGTTATGCTGTCGAAATTTTGAATAATATTCATGTGTTTGAATTATTTTCATTTGTTGAAACTATATTTATTCGTTGAATAGAAAACCTTCATGTGTTGAGTCGATATTCATTCGTTGGATAGAAATTCATGTGTTGAATGGTATTCGTGATTTAAATATAAAAATCACATTTTTATCTATACATATAAACTATAGAAAACCTTCATTTGTTGAATCAATATTCATTCGTTGAATTGAAATTCATGTGTTGAATGGTATTCGTGTTTTAAATATAAAAATCACATTTTTATCTATATATATAAACTATAGAAAACCTTTATGTGTTGAATCGATATTCATTCGTTGAATTGAAATTCGTGTGTTGAATGGTATTCATATTTTGAAATAAATTGTTTTATAATAAAAATCACATTTTTATCATCTATATGAACTATATAAAATAATCTTGTTTTGAAAGAAATTGTTTTATAATAAAAATCCTATTTTTATCACCTATATGAACTATAGAAAATAAGCGTGTTTTGAAATGAATTGTTTTATAATAAAAATCACATTTTTATTATATAAATGAATTGTTAAAAATAGTGAAGTGTTGAAACAGAAGACAGTTAGATAAAAATATCATTTTTATCAAATATATGAAAAGAATATAGTTTTGAAATTGAAGAATCGATATATATATATATATATATATATATATATATATATATATATATATATATAGAATCGAAATATATTGAATAACGAAGCTGCACTTCGTATTTTGAAACCGTGATTTCAAACGATTAGTGCGGGAGATCCGACCATCGGATTTTCCCGAAATCACAACCGTTGGGTTCGCATTGGAAATATCTTTCCAACAACACCAACTTTGTAAAAATCCAACGGTTGGATTGTCTGGAATGTTTAATTCAAATCTGAAGAAAAACAGCGCCAGAATCGATTATATTTATATATTTATATAAATATAATTATATATAATCGAATAACGACGCTGCAGTTCGTATTTTGAAATTGAAACTTCAAACGATTATACCGGGAGATCCGACCGTCGGATTTTCCCGAAACTGGAACCGTTGGATTCGTTTTGAAAAGATCTTTCTAATGATGTAAGTTTTGTGAAGATCCAACGGTTAGATTTTCAGAAATGTGTAAATCAAAACTAAAGAAAAATAGCGCCACGGCCGCGTTATGGCCCGAAGTGTCGTTTTGAATAAATTGGCTATTTTAAAATAAATAAAACTAGCGATAAATCATTATAAAATATTATAAACGATATGGATGTGAAATTTAGAAATTAACTGAAGGTTGGCTAAGTCGAATGGTTTCTTGGGTATTGATCTGATGTTGGTTTCGGCCTTCGGGGTTAATATTTGGGAAATCGCTCTCTTACTGATTTACGGTTAGTGACTAATGAAATAAAATGATGCGTATGTGTATTTGTGTTGCACTTGTTTATCATATACGCGAGTTGCTCAGAAAGACCGGGTTTATCCCATTCTGAATAACTGAATCGACGATAAGAAATCGAAGATGAAGACGGTGGTCGAAGACCGGAGATCTTCACCTCGTTTGGATGGTAACCGAGGTCCTGATTGGGAGGCATCCCAAAATATGGATAATGAGTGGTGATCGTCCAGACGTACATGGTGATCGATGGGTTTGCGAGGTATTTAGTGCCTCCGGTTTCGTTCAGACCCAGAACGGACTTGCAAATGGACAGTGTGTTTGACATTGGAATTTATTCTGTGTGATTGATAGCCATCAGTTGCACGGTGTGAATTGCATGTGTGGCATGCTAAGATGCAGTGATCAGGGCTTCTGTTGAAAAGCAAAGTCTTGTGGTGATGATCAAAGCACCGCCTGTGTGGCGAAGCTTTGTGTATAACGTGAATTTGCGAGCCTCACACCCCGGTATGAACCAGAAACGGGAGAGGACATCAGGGGGGACGTGCGTTTTCTTTCTAGCTAGAAGTGGCGTCAGTGGTTTTACACCCCCTAACAAGTTTGACTTATGTGGTTGTTACTGTTGCGAGGCGCCTCGGTTAGATCGGACGATCCGGGTCCGATGGAGTCATTCGTTGGCTCATTTACGCCCCAAAGGGCGGAGAGACGCATTGTTCATGCATTATAATCCACTTCGTGTGGACCGGCCGTGACGATCCAAGGTACGGTTGTGGCTGTGCCTGAGACTCGGGCTAGACAGTCTCGAATTCGGTAAGGAATATCTTTTGCCTTGGTTCATAACGGAAATCCAATTTCCAAATACGACACCGTGCAGTTTTGATTGTATATATAAATGGAGACATGATATATGGTACCCATGTCGTCTATGATTGATAGTTATGATTGAAATTGTTTTTGAAACTTATAAACACTAGTAATAATATCAATTGCTTTTGTTTTATTCGTATCAAGCATATTTTGACCATTATAAGGTAAAACTCTATCCTCCGGTTTGCGTTGCATTGTGTGATGGGAACTGAGTCTTATAATGGATTCATTTTTATAAAAAGCATTGCGATGTTTAAAAGAAAGATTTGTTTTTAAAGCACTGGCAATCCAATGGAGTAAACCCGTTCCACTAAAGTGGCGTGGTCCTGTGATTATCCATATTTAAAATGTGTTGAGTAGATTTCTAATACCAGTCCCATGACTGACTCGTAGGTTGTTTCACTTTCAAACTCGGGTGCCCCTTTTTCGACACGAGCAGCCTTGTATTCAGGTTTAGCAGGCTTTCTTTGGATAGCTGGAGCTGAAGGTGGATTCTATTATTTATCTCTTTTTATGCTGTTCAGCTCCTATTGTACATATTTTGCTTGTTTTCCGCTGTATACATTTATGTATAGCTGAACTGTATTTGTACTAAGTATGATCCTGTATACTGTGTAACTCTGATGATTACGTTTATCCAGTGTATTCTATTGTACATTATCTAGTGTATTTATTTAATTTTGTTCTGCTATTATCTGTTTCTATGTTATATTCCAAAGATTACCCTTGTCTCCGTCTGTACGGGAAATGGGGTCGTCACATCGTGGTATCAGAGCTTTGGTTAAGCTTAGTTATGGAATATAACATATAAACGAACTCGTCAGAAATAGAACCAATAGTGTTCTAGGATGGGTAGGATCAGTAATATCCTAGTATGAGTAAAGCAGAATGAAATACACCCCAGTAGACACATTTACATTCAAGTATTTGTCTCTATATTTTGAAATATCTATTCTGTTGACCTGACACTTGATCTGCTGTTTGCAGAAGTACTAGAAAATGAGTGTTAGATATAGAAGAAATGCAGAACCAGATCTAGAGGCTCTATTTAAGAGATATCGAAATCTGAGTGTAGCACAATTCTCGGGCAATGAATCTATTATTCAAACTCAAGCTTGGGTGAGCTCTGTAGAAAGAATATTTGAGCGTTTCCAACTGAGAGATGACCAGAAAAGATTAGTAGCATCTTGGGCGCTCAATGGAGAAGCTTTAATCTGGTGGGAAACAATCATCAAAGATAATCCAGAAGGTGATATCACCTGGGATAGATTCAAAGAGATTTTCCTAGAAAGATTTACTCCTCCTGAAGTGACCGAGCGATTATGTGATGAATTCTCTTATCTGATACAAGGTGATATGACCATCCTAGAATATCATAAGAAATTCAACGAACTTTCTCACTTTTCTCCTCATCTGATTCAAAATCCAAAGAGGAAAAATCTGAGATTTATTCATGGCCTGCAAAGGAGATATCAAAATAGTGTAATGAGGAATGTGAAGCTTCCTTTTTCGGAAATGATATATATGGCTTATTAGTATGAAGATCTCCATAAGAAAGGTATGTTGCGCGATGAAGAGGAAGTCAGCTCGAGTAACAAAGTGGAGTCTGAAACTGATATTCCTGAAGCCAGTATGAGGTCTGAGGTCAGTAAGAAGCCCAGTGCCAAGAGAAAACGGGCTAAAGCTAAGAAGGAACCAGTAACAACTGCCACATGCTCTAACTACAATAAACAAGGGCATCTGACAGGAAGTGTAAATCCTCGAAGAAACAAAAGGAGGATGGGTTTAAATCCGGCAAGAAGCTCCAGGAAAGTAAAAGATGCAATCAATGCCATCGGTTTGGTCATGTAAAACAAGAGTGCCACTGTTAAAAACAACCAAAAAAGCATAGGTAAATGAAATGGCAGATCTGCCTGCATCTTCGTCTGCTCAGGAAAGGGCTGATGTTTTAGAAGGCACGCTCAATGTCAAAAACATTCCAGTTAAAGTGTTGTTTGATACAGGTGCGTCACGAAGCTTCATAGTCAAGAATGCAGTTAAGAAGTTGGATTTAAATTTGAAGAAGCTCAAAGAACCAATGACTGTCCAAAATCCGGTCGGAGGTTCCATCGATCTCAGTTAGGTTTGTGCAGTACCTGTCTCTTTTTCCTGCTATAAATTCCCTACTATCTCTATCGTCATGAATTTTAGTGAATTTGATCTTATTCCGGGGTTGGATTGGCTAACCAAATATGAAGCAGAGGTTAGATGTGTTGAGAGAGTTGTTAGGGCTAGGATTAAATCAGGGAATTATATAACCATACCGTGTGAAGGTCAGAAATCTAATAGAAAAGACTTCTAGGCAGCTCTCGATGTTTCTCCAGCCCAAATAGAAAATATCACTAAAATCACAGAGAATATTCCTGACCTAGTGAAAGGTATTCCTGTCGTCAAGAACTATGCGGATGTGTTCGAAGAAGTTGTTCGCTTACCTCCGCAAAGAGAAATAGATTTCAAAATTGCTTTGATTCCGAATGCAAGGCCGGTAGTTCACGCTATTCGAAGAATGTCCTTGAAAGAGAAAGAGGAATTAGACAATCAAACACGACAGCTAGTATGGAAGGGTCTGATCAGGCCTAGTTTCTCTGATTGGGGTGCAGCAGTGGTGTTTGTCCCAAAATCTGACGGTACTCTACGTCTATGTGTGGATTATCGTGATCTGAACAAACAGACAGTAAAGAATAAATATCCATTGCCGCGGATTAATGATTTTTTGGATCGATTGAATGGCGCATAAGTATTTTCACGAATGGACCTAGCTACAGGTTTCCATCAGCTTCATATCGCCGAGGAGTGTGTTCCTTTGACAGCATTCAGATATCCAGACTTATTCTATGAGTGGTTAGTAATGCCCTTCGGCTTATGTAACGCTCCAGCCTATTTCCTCGATCTAATGAACAGAGTATTCAGAGGAGTATTGAATAAATCTGTTCTGGTTTTTATTGACGATATTCTAATTTTCTCTAAATCAAGGGACGAACATGAAAAGCATTTGGAACAGGTTCTGGAAATCCTCAGAAGGAATGTATTAAAAGCCAAACTATCCAAATGTATATTCTGGCAAGAAGAAGTCAAATTTCTAGGCCACGTCGTGTCTAAAGAAGGATTTGATGTGGATCCAAGTAAGATCACTACTATTCAGAATTGGAAGCAGCCCAGTACTCCTACAGAAGTCCGTATTTTTCTCGGATTGGCTAATTATTACCGGAAGTTCGTTAAAAACTTTTCGAAGATATCTGGTCACATAACGAAGCTTACAAAGAAGCACTTAAAATTCAAATGGACTCCAGAAAGTGAAGAGGCTTTTGAAGAGCTAAAGTTAAGATTAACGACAACTCCAGTGTTAACCATCATCGATGGCAATCAGGATTTAAAAGTCTGGACAGATGCCTCTAGAGAAGGCCTTGGCGCAGTGTTAATGCAAAGGGGCCAAGTGATTGCTTATGCTAGCCGTCAGCTGAAGCCGCATGAGAAAAACTACGTAACTCATGATCTTGAGTTATTGGCTATAGTATTCGCCTTAAAAATCAGGAGACACTATCTTCTGGGTGAGAGATTTGAACTGTTTACAGGTCACCAGTCGTTAAAGTATCTGTTCACCCAGAAAGACCTGAATCTGAGGCAGCAACGTTGTCTGGAGTTTCTTGCAGCATACGACTTTGAAATTATATACACTCCAGGGAAAGCCAATGTCGTGGCCGATCCATTAAGCCGAAAGAATGAAATGATCGCCAGTTTTATTATCACGATTTCGTTGCTAGATAAAATATCTGCTCTTCAGAAGGATGATCACTTCATTCAGAAGATCAGAGAGATATTTCAACAAGGCGAACCCTCGAGTTTTCAAGTTGATAATGATGGGATTCTAAGGCTGAAAGGTCGAATTTGTGTTCCTAACATTCCTGAGCTCCGAAAGGAAGTACTGGATGAATGCCACAAGTCAAAACTTAGTATCCATCCGGGAGTAAGCAAAATGTATAATGACATCAAACGCACTTTCTGGTGGAAGTCGATGAAGAGGGACATTTCTTTATACGTTAGCCGATGCCCTACTTGCCAGCTAGTCAAAAGCGACCAACAGAAACTTGCTGGACTGTTACAACCGCTAGACGTTCCAGGTTGGAAGTGGGAACATATTTCTATGGATTTCATTGATGGTCTGCCTAGAACCAGAAAAGAGAATAACAGTATTTGGGTGATCGTAGATCGCTTCACGAAGACCGCCCATTTCATACCTGTCAGATCAAACAGGACTGCTCAGAGTCTGGCGCAGATATACTTCAAGGAAATAGTTAGACTACATGGAGTGCCGCTCAGTATAGTCAGTGATAGAGATACAATATTTACTAGCAAATTCTGGGAGGCATTTCAAGTAGAGCTGGGGACAAACCTGAACTTGAGTACCGCTTATCATCCTCAGACAGATGGTCAGACTGAGAGGGTGAATCGTATTTTAGAAGATCTATTGCGGGCTTGTGTTCTAGATTTCGGTGGATCATGGGAAGACCATCTGCATTTGGCTGAATTCTCATATAATAACAGCTACCAGGCGAGCCTGACAATGTCCCATTCGAAGCATTATATGGTAGACCGTGCCGATCTCCTGCTTGTTGGGTCGAACCCGGTAATAGACTTGTGTTGGGGCCAGATATGATTCGAGAAGCTGCCGACAAAGTCGATTTTATCAAGAAACGATTACTCGCTGCTCAAAGTCGACAAAAGAGCTATGCCGATAGGAGAGGAAGGGATATATCATTTGTTGTTGGCGACTATGTATATTTGAAAGTATCGCCGATGAGAGGAGTTATCTGGTTCGGTAAAACTTGGAAGTTGGCGCCAAAATTCATTGGTCCGTTTCCTATTCTGGAACGGATCGGAACTCTCACTTATAGGGTTAAATTGCAAGATTGGTTGCCTGGGGTGCATGATGTATTTCATATATCTCAACTTCGAAAGCATGTTCATGATCCAGACTTGATCGTTGAAGAAGTAACTCAACAAGATATTGAAATGACCCCTGAATTAGCTGTGAGAAGAGAGCTGCTAAAGATCATCAGCAAAGAAACCAAAGAGCTGAGGAACAAGAAGGTTCACTTAGTCAATGTGCAATGGAGTGGAGATCCATGAGATTGTACTTGGGAAACTGAGGAGGGCATTCAGAAAGCCTATCCTCGATGCCGAGTGGATATCTCTGATTGACTCCGGTGCAAGGTACATTCACCATACTTTGCATTACCAATTAGTTCTCTACTTTGTTGATTATTTTCTTTCCATGGATGTGCACTTTTAATTCTATAGTCTGAATGATTTTAAAAGAGTATAGAAATTGATAGTATATTTTTGAAAAGTTAAAAACAATTTGATAGTTGTTTGTGTTGTGTGATAGTAGATTTGATTAATTAAAATTATTAGAACGATAGTTAATTTAATCAATAATAGAATGAATGGTAGAATTTATTCGATTATATCACGCATTGAACTGATTAGAAAATAGATAGAAATATATACATGTGCATTATATATGTTTGAACAGGTAAATGGATAGCTGTTGAGTAAAGATTTTGTAATAACCCGAAAATCTGAGCCAGTTTAAAAATTTTATTTTGGCAATTTTAGCGAATTTTAAATATTTAAAATGAAATATTTTAAATAATATCGACGAGAAATTTATTTTGAATATATTTAGGACGTATATATTATATACGTCGTCGTTAGAATATAAATAATTATAAATAGAATTGAAAATGGCGCGGTAGTTCGATAATTCGATTTCAAACTTCAATTGAACATACCGGGTGCAAAACAATCCGGATTTTAGTGAAACCAAAAACATTAGGATCTATTCGTGAATATCTTTCCAACGAATCTGACAAATCAAAATTTCATAGCGGGAATCAAAAGATATGTCCAGTTGAAAATTCTGAATAGTCGCTATGGAATTCAGACCCTTAAAAATAGACATTTTGCAAACGACCTCGGATTTCGACGAAACCACTTTTGTTGGGTCCGTGATGTCAAATTATTGCTAGGTTTCAAATTTCATAATTTTTCGAATCAATATGTGAGCGTGGCAAAGGAAAACGCGTTTGACCAGTTTTAGTTGATTTTAATCGACTGGAAAATGGCCATTTTTCCAATTGTCTCAGAATTCGACGAAACTAGTTTTGGTTAGGATCGTATCGTCAATACGAAGCTAGAAAATATTTTTCGGGGATTTTTCGAGTTAGTATGTGACCCCAGTAAATTGAAATGCGCGTTCAAATTCAATATATAGAGTTATATGTTGATTTTGACGGAAACTGATCGAAATGATCGAATCAGCTTACGATACATATCCCATTGTGTTCGGAATGGGGGTAATTAGTTATGGACGACAGGCGGTGGGCCTCGTTTAGGGGTCGTATGCAAAAGTCAACTTTTTGAATTAAATAATAAAATAAAATGAAATGAAATAAACACTTCCTCTCTCTCTTCCCCCTTAATTCCCTCTGGCCCCCCTTCTTCGATTTTCAGAATCATTTCAAAAAAAAAAAAGAGGAAGTCGGGGAGAGAATTCGCCCCCCCCCCCCCGATGGACCGCCGCTGCAAAGGAGGGGCGCCACCTCCGAACCCCCACCCCCTGCCCTCATGACGCGAGCTACCCCCCCCCCCCCCCCGCGCAATCGCGATACCCCCCACCTCTGCCTCGCGCCGACACCCTCCCCCCTGACCATTCGATGAACCCCTCCGCCTTGCCTCTCTCCTCCGTCCAGGAAAGCGCCCAATCCCCTCCGACGATGCTCCAGCAACCACGATTCGACTTCTACAATAAAAATAGTGAGTTTTATTTTAGTTAATTGAGTTTATTTATATATATTTTATTGTGTTATAAATCTGAAATTATATAAAAGCATAGTTTTTTTAAATATATATAGCGCGGCATTAAAAATGTTATCTTTTTATGAAGTAGCGTTGTAAATGTAAAAATATGATTTTTATATTTTTAAAGTAATAAAAATATGATTTTTATATTTTTAAAGTATTAAAAATATTATCTTTACTATATAGAAGATGTAAAAATATGATTTTTGTTTATGTAGAGAATTAAAAATATAATTTTTACATGATAGGAATATTAGAAATATCATCTTTATATGTATAGCAAAATTAAAAATATGATTTTTATATATTGAATAGCGAAGTGAAAATGCGATTTTTATATATGTAGTGGCTACGGGCGACGAAAGTGACGAAGGCGAGAACGACGAAGACTTCTACAAAAGAAGAGTCAAGATGATTGGATAGCTTAGGTGAGAATTTCTCACTCTTCAATTTCTTCTTCTAGTTATATATATATATATACACTAGGATGCAGACGGTGTTTCGTAGCACCCGACACAATCGTCCACAGACCATGGACTTGTTTGTTTGGTTGGGTAGTTGGTTAGATTATTTGGTTTGAATTGAATTGTTTGGTGAATTGAATGGATTTGATTGATATGTGAATGGCGTGGGCCTTCACTAGACTGGGGATAAGGCTAGGCCTCGTCCCGTTTCTAGTATCGTGCCGTTATGCCGCCGAAATTTTCTAAAATAAATTAGAAAAATAAAGAAATCATTTTATTTAATAAATGAACTGAATAGAATATTTTCAAAGGTTGAATAAAATGTTCTATCATTAAAAGTATAATTTTTAACGTGAAAGTGAATAAATAAATATTTATAAACAAATCGGCCGATTTGTTTATATACACTGATTTGACTGATATTGATTGGGTTGATAAATTTTACACATCGCCCAACCGCACAACTAAAATCTGTGTTTGATTGTTTGAAACCCCACACGGGTGTTGGGATTAAATTTGAAGTTCACTCATCCTGATTGATTAAATATGTCGATCGATTGATTGATAGGCTGTTATAAGCATTAGATATCTTTATTTGAGGCTTATACAGTGTAGTGCACTTTGGTTGATGGTTGATTATTTTTCAATGCTATTATATACGTGTGATGTATGAAAATCCATATAATTAACATTGTATGGTGATTGATTGGGCCTCATTCCAATTTAGAAAATAAAGAATATTATAAAATAAAGGTCCATGTGTTGACAGTACTCATCCGTTGAGATTAGTCATGATTTGAACGAAATATTTTGATAATAAGGAATATTTGAAATAGAAATATTTGAAATAAGAAATATTTGAAAAGGAAATATTTGAAAAAGAAATATTCGAAATAGAATATTTGAAATAGAAATATTTGAAATAAGGAATATTTGAAATAGAAATATTTGAAATAAGAAATATTTGAAAACGAAATATTTGAAAAAGAAATATTCGAAATAGAATATTTGAAAATAGAAATATATGAAGCCGTGTTGATTAGATTGACGCCATTTTGACGTGAACGATATTTATATCGATTTTATTCATTTTAAAATGAATATTGAAAAACGATTTCGAAATGAATTGAATATAAAACGATTTCGAAATGAATTGAATATAAAACGATTTCGAAATGAATTGAATATAAAACGATTTCGAAAAGAATTGAATATAAAACGATTTCGAAATGAATTGAATATAAAACGATTTCGAATTGAATTGAATAGAAAACCAATTTGAATTCGAATTGAATAGAAAACAAATTGAATTCAAATTGAATAGAAAACGAATTGAATTTAAATTGAATTGAAAAGAAAATGAATTCGAATCGAATTAAAATCGATTTGAATTGAAATCAAATAGAAATGAAAGTAAAAAGGATTTATAATAGAAAATTCAATTTTGATTTGAATTTGAAATAAAGGTTGAAATTGTTTTTGAAACGAATTCAACACTATTTATAAAATTCGTTTTTAAATAGAAATCGATGAAATATATATTATATATATAATATAATGGCCTGAATAGAACGCGCCGCGGCAGTTCGTGAATTTCGACCATATATTTCAAACGGACATTACGGGAGATCCGACCGTCGGATTCTCCTAAAACCGGAACCGTTGGGTTCGTATCGAAAAGAGCTTTCTAACGAATATTAGAAATTCAAAATCTAACAGTTGGATGTGGAGATACGTCCAAATCAAATTCAGAAAAGGTCGCTGTAAGTGCAGTTCGATGGCCATTGTTGGAAATCGACTGTACGGGCCTTGATAAAATTATTAAAAATATCAATAATTTGTGTAAAATCATAAGAAGTTATTTGGGAAAAATTAGGATGAAAAACTCCACATTTGAAAAGATAAAAATAGATTTTTATCAAATTGAACTAGTTTTGAACTGAAATTAAAACCCATTTATTTTTAAATAAATAAATTGGATTTGAAATGGGTTTAAATAGAATTGATTCATGGGTTTATCGTGAACGGTGTTTTAAATAACACTAGTTCTTTAACCCGATAATAATTAGAATGTGATTTGGGTTTGTCGTGAACTGTGTTTTAAATGACACTAGTTCTTTAACCCAGTAAAAGGAGTTTTATTGAATCTGCAATTAGATTGAAATGTGAATTGATAATTCAAATTATCAAATTTGGCAAATGAGCGAGAATGGAGTACTACCAGTTTTGCTCCAAAGAGATAGTTAAATCTTTAATTAGATTTGAACGTGAAATGGTAATTAATTTTACCAATAACACCATAGTATTAGATATGGAGTATTACCAGTTTTGCTTCATGGGATGAATAGGTTGGGATTGGGAAATAAAATAAATAATTACTTCGGTACGGTTCGCTAATCTCGAATAGTTCAGAAAACCATAATTTAGTTTGAAACGACATCCAAAGGAAGATTAAGGATAAATTTTAAAGAATTTATCTTGGATAAAATTAATGGGAACTTTTCCCTGAAAATATGAATTGGGATGAGGTGTATGTGGAGTTTGTGTAACATTTGTTTTTAATATACGCGGGTTGTTCGGAAAGGCCGGGTTTATACCCATTCTGAATAACCGATTCGACGATATGTCGAAAATGAAGACGGTGGTCGAAGACCGGAAGTCTTCACATCGTTTGGATAATTACTGACGATCCTGATTGGGCAGTACACCCAAGAGGATGGAAATAGTTGGTGGTCGTCCAGACGTACTTGGAGATCGATGGATATGCGAGGAAAGTGCCTCCGGTTTCGTTCAGACCCAGAACGAACTTGTAAATGGATTGTGTGTCTGACATTGGATTTTATTCTATGTTGATTGATTTCTGTTAAATATATATCTGTTGGCAGCGGAGAATTTATTCTCTTGCTTAACGCCCTTCTCTGAGACGTACGAGCTTAGAGGTTATATATCGATAGATATCAATCGCATGGCATGAATTGCCTGTGTGGCACGCTGAGTTGCATGGATCAAGGCTTCTGTTGAAAAGCAAAGTCTTGTGGTTGATAATCAAAGCACGGCCTTTGTGGCGTAGCTTTGTGTATAGCGTGGATTCGCGAGCCTCACACCTCGGTATGAGTTAAAAACGGGATACGGACCGCTGGGAGAGCAAGACGTTTCTTTCTAGCATTAGTGGTGTCAGTGACTTACCAGCCCTGACATTTATATACTTTTCACCTTTGTGGTTGTGGGAATGAGGCGCCTCGATTATAGGTCTGTAAGGACCGGGAAACGTGTGTTCAGGCATAATTAATCCTCTAACGTAAGTGAGGACCGGCCCAGCCGCATCCGGGGTTGCCCAGAGTGTGTAGTCCCGAGGCTTTTGCTAGAGTGTCTCGAAGCGGAGAGGAGCTTGCCCCTTGCCTCGACTCATGACGGAAATCCAATTTCCAATACGTGATATTGCGGTTTTAATTGTAGAACTAGTATGGCGACATGATAGATGGTACCCATGCCGCCTATGATTGATATTTATGATTGAAATTGTTTTGACACTATACACTTATTATAGTATCAAATGATTTGTTTTAAACGTACCAAGCATGTTTGGCTATTATAAGGGAAAACCCTATCCTACGGCTTACGTTGCATTGTGTGATGGGACCTGGGTCTTATAATAGCTTCATTTTTCGAAAAAGCATTGCGCTGTTTATTCTATGCACTGGTATTCTTGGGAGGAAATCCGTTCCATGTTATACGGCGTGGTCCCTTGAATTACTCTCTTTTAAAGTAAATTTTCAAATAACTGTTTTAGTTCTCACACCAGTCACATGACTGACCTGGAGTTTATTGTTTTAACCTAAACTCTGGGTGCCCTCATTTTCCGCACGGGCAGCTAGTAGTTTTGGTTTTGCAGATTTATATTCACAGGATCCTGGTTTACAGCTGGAATGATATCCGGAAAGCTCTGTATCCGTATATCACCTTCAGTTGTGCTTTGTATTATTTTTTCCGCTGCCATGTAATTTATTGTAATCTCTGATATTTATCGAATGTAATTTATTCATTTATACTCTGTATATTCTTGTATCTGATGGAATTGTTGTAATAACAATGAAATGTTCTTCTATTTGTGTTCTGATTTGTCGTGTTCTCAAACGACCAGGGGTTTTGAACGGTTTTGATCGGTTTAACGACTGATTCGAATCGAGCGAAATTCCTTGCCATCACATTTGGTATCAGAGCTTTGGTTTACAGAGCTCGAGAACAAGACACATTAGAACCATACGAAAGAATTCATCAGATATTGGATTAGTAATATCCAATTAGAATGACTCGTTAGAGATAGGATCAGTAGTATCCTAGAACGAGTGTGAAGAGTATATTTTTCAAATGAAAATAATTTTGTTTTGAAAATTTAAATCGTTTTATACGTATCTGAATATTTATTTATTTTGAATATGGACAATCCACTATATAAAGATTTTGCATATACGCGTCATGAACGTATATTCGAAGTTTTAATATACTGGATAGATATAGAATCACATTCTAGTCGCCCGGAGATGGTACTGATAATTGTCATGACATCATCAGTATTTGTGTTCGTGTTTCGAAGGTGTGATATCTATATATTTCCATCAGACTGGTGTGAGAACCAAAACTTATATAGCTAGATTTATTGTTGTGATTTGGCATCAGAAACAAGATTTTCTGTATATGTATCAAAATTATGAATTTGAAACGTTAAATCCACTAATTGATTGATGTTTGTGTTGTTTGTTTATTTGTTTGATAATTTTGAACCATTTAGCCTAATTGAACCAAATATTGAATTGTATTGAAAATTGATAGCAATTGCTTGCATATACATGTACTTACATTGAACAGGTCATAGCAAGGAGGCTAGAGCAGAGAATAAAATTTGTTTGCCCGACAAATAGGTACATGTTTATCATAATTTACTATTTTGTTTGGGTGATGATGATTTTATGAGCCTATTGGCTAGCCGCTTGGCTTTTTCTTTTTCTTTTTGAGATCAGAAGGCCTATTTGGCAATTTCGGGATTTTCCCGTGACTCCCGGTGCAGGGGAGGTTATAGCGAAATTTTTCGAAAATTTAGGGTGTTAGCCAAATTTTTGAAGAATTTGAAAATTCTCAGAAACTGAAAAGTTGGAGAATGGAAGCCGGATCGAACGTAGAGTTGATTAATCAAACCACTTTCGACTTTGTTCCATTTCGGGGACGAAAAGTTTTAAGTGGGGGAGATTGTAATAACCCGAAAATCTGAGCCAGTTTAAAATTTTTATTTTGGCGATTTTAGCGAATTTTGAATATTTAAAATGAAATATTTAAAATAATATCTACGAGAAATTTATTTTGAACATATTTAGGACGTATATATTATATACGTCGTCGTTAGAATATAAATAATTATATATAACTCTAAATAGAATTGAAAATGGCGCGGTAGTTCGATAATTCGATTTCAAACTTCAATTGAACATACCGGGTGCAAAACAATCCGGATTTTAGTGCAACCAAAAACATTAGGATCTATTCGTGAATATCTTTCCAATGAATCCGACAAATCAAAATTTCATAGCGGGAATTAAAAGATATGTCCAGTTGAAAATTCTGAATAGTCGCTATGGAATTCAGGCAGTTAAAAATAGACATTTTGCAAACGACCTCGGATTTCGACGAAACCACTTTTGTTGGGTCCATGATGTCAAATTATTGCTAGATTTCAAATTTCATAATTTTTTGAATCAATATGTGAGCGTGGCAAAGGAAAACGCGTTTGACCATTTTTAGTTGATTTTAATCGACTGGAAAATGGCAATTTTTCCAATGGTCTCAGAATTCGACGAAACTAGTTTTGTTAGGACCGTATCGTCAATACGAAGCTAGAAAATATTTTTCGGGAATTTTTCGAGTTAGTATGTGACCCCAGTAAATTGAAATACGCGTTCAAATTCAATATATAGAGTTATATGTTGATTTTGATGGAAACTGATCGAAATGATCGAATCAGCTTACGATACATATCCCATTGTGTTCGGAATAGGGGTAATTAGCTATGGACGACAGGCGGTGGGCCTCGTTTAGGGGTCGTATGCAAAAGTCAACTTTTTGAATTAAATAATTAAATTTTAAAAAAAAACACTTCCTCTCTCTCTCTTCCCCCTTAATTCCCTCTGCCCCCCCTTCTTCGATTTTCAGAATCATTTCAAAAATAAGAAAAAAAATAGAAAGAGGAAGTCGGGGGGAGAATTCGCCGCCGCCCCCCCCCCCCCCCATGGACCGCCGCTGCAAAGGAGGGGCGCCACCTCCGAACCCCCATCCCCTGCCCTCGCGACGCGAGCTACCCCCCCCCCCCCCCCCCCCCCCGCGCAATCGCGATTCCCCCCCCCCCCCCCCCGACCATTCGACGAACCCCTCCGCCTTGCCTCTCTCCTCCGTCCAGGAAAGCGCCCAATCCCCTCCGACGATGCTCCAGCAACCACGATTCGACTTCAACAATAAAAATAGTGAGTCTTATTTTAGTTAATTGAGTTTATTTATATATATTTTATTGTGTTATAAATCTGAAATTATATAAAAGCATAGTTTTTTTTTAATATATATAGCGTGGCATTAAAAATGTTATCTTTTAATGAAGTAGCGTTGTAAATGTAAAAATATGATTTTTATATTTTTAAAGTAATAAAAATATGATGTTTATATTTTTAAAGTATTAAAAATATTATCTTTACTATATAGAAGATGTAAAAATATGATTTTTGTTTATGTAGAGAATTAAAAATATAATTTTTACATGATAGGAATATTAGAAATATCATCTTTATATGTATAGCAAAATTAAAAATATGATTTTTATATATTGAATAGCGAAGTGAAAATGCGATTTTTATATATGTAGTGGCTACGGGCGACGAAAGTGACGAAAGGCGAGAACGACAAAGACTTCTACAAAAGAAGAGTCAAGATGATTGGATAACTTAGGTGAGAATTTCTCACTCTTCAATTTCTTCTTCTAGTTATATATATATATATATATATATATATATATACACTAGGATGCAGACGGTGTTTCGTAGCACCCGACACAATCGTCCACAGACCATGGACTTGTTTGTTTGGTTGGGTAGTTGGTTAGATTATTTGGTTTGAATTGAATTGTTTGGTGAATTGAATGGATTTGATTGATATGTGAATGGCGTGGGCCTTCACTAGACCGGGGATAAGGCTAGGCCTCGTCCCGTTTCTAGTATCGTGCCGTTATGCCGCCGAAATTTTCTAAAATAAATTAGAAAAATAAAGAAATCATTTTATTTAATAAATGAACTGAATAGAATATTTTCATAGGTTGAATAAAATGTTCTATCATTAAAAGTATAATTTTTAACGTGAAAGTGAATAAATAAATATTTATAAACAAATCGGCCGATTTGTTTATATACACTGATTTGACTGATATTGATTGGGTCGATAAATTTTACACATCGCCCAACTGCACAACTAAAATCTGTGTTTGATTGTTTGAAACCCCACACGGGTGTTGGGATGAAATTTGAAGTTCACCCATCCTGATTGATTAATTATGTCGATCGATTGATTGACAGGCTGTTATAAGCGTTAGATATCTATATTTGAGGCTTATACAGTGTAGTGCACTTTGGTTGATGGTTGATTATTTTTCAATGCTATTATACACGTGTGATGTATGAAAATCCATATAATTAACATTATATGGTGATTGATTGGGCCTCATTCCAATTTAGAAAATAAAGAATATTATAAAATAAAGGTTCATGTGTTGACAGTACTCATCCGTTGAGATTAGTCACGTGTTGAACGAAATATTTTGATAATAAGGAATATTTGAAATAGAAATATTTGAAATAAGAAATATTTGAAAAGGAAATATTTGAAAAAGAAATATTCGAAATAGAATATTTGAAATAGAAATATTTGAAATAATGAATATTTGAAATAGAAATATTTGAAATAAGAAATATTTGAAAAGGAAATATTTGAAAAAGAAATATTCGAAATAGAATATTTGAAAATAGAAATATATGAAGCCGTGATGATTTGATTGACGCCATTTTGACGTGAACGATATTTATATCGATTTTATTCATTTTAAAATGAATATTGAAAAACGATTTTGAAATGAATTGAATATAAAACGATTTCGAAATGAATTGAATATAAAACGATTTCGAAATGAATTGAATATAAAACGATTTCGAAAAGAATTGAATATAAAACGATTTCGAAATGAACTGAATATAAAACGATTTCGAATTGAATTGAATAGAAAACCAATTTGAATTCGAATTGAATAGAAAACAAATTGAATTCAAATTGAATAGAAAACGAATTGAATTTAAATTGAATTGAAAAGAAAATGAATTCGAATCGAATTAAAATCGATTTGAATTGAAATCAAATAGAAATGAAAGTAAAAAGGATTTATAATAGAAAATTCAATTTTGATTTGAATTTGAAATAAAAGTTGAAATTTTTTTTGAAACGAATTCAAAACTATTTATAAAATTCGTTTTTAAATAGAAATCGACGAAATATATATTATATATATATATAATATAATGGCCTGAATAGAACGCGTCGCGCCGCGGCAGTTCGTGAATTTCGACCATATATTTCAAACGGACATTACGGGAGATTCGACCGTCGGATTCTCCTAAAACCGGAACCGTTGGGTTCGTATCGAAAAGAGCTTTCTAACGAATATTAGAAATTCAAAATCTAACAGTTGGATGTGGAGATACGTCCAAATCAAATTCAGAAAAGGTCGCTGTAAGTGCAGTTCGATGACCATTGTTGGAAATCGAATGTACGGGCCTTGATGAAATTATTAAAAATATCGATAATTTGTGTAAAATCATAAGAAGTGATTTGGGAAAAATTAGGATGAAAAACTCCACATTTGAAAAGATAAAAATAGATTTTTATCAAATTGAACTAGTTTTGAACTGAAATTAAAACCCATTTATTTTTAAATAAATAAATTGGATTTGAAATGGGTTTAAATAGAATTGATTCATGGGTTTATCGTGAACGGTGTTTTAAATAACACTAGTTCTTTAACCCGATAATAATTAGAATGTGATTTGGGTTTGTCGTGAACTGTGTTTTAAATGACACTAGTTCTTTAACCCAGTAAAAGGAGTTTTATTGAATCTGCAATTAGATTGAAATGTGAAATGTGAACTGATAATTCAAATTATCAAATTTGGCAAATGTGCGAGAATGGAGTACTACCAGTTTTGCTCCAAAGCGAAAGTTAAATCTTTAATTAGATTTGAACGTGAAATGGTAATTAATTTTACCGATAACACCATAGTATTAGATATGGAGTATTACCAGTTTTGCTTCATGGGATGAATAGGTTGGGATTGGGAAATAAAATAAATAATTACTTCGGTACGGTTCGCTAATCTCGACTAGTTCAGAAAACCATAATTTGGTTTGAAACGACATCCAAAGGAAGATTAAAGGATAAATTTTAAAGAATTTATCTTGGATAAAATTAATGGGAACTTTACCCAGAGAATATGAATTGGAATGAGGCGTATGTTGAGTTTGTGTAACATTTGTTTTTAATATACGCGGGTTGTTCGGAAAGGCCGGGTTTATACCCATTCTGAATAACCGATTCGACGATATGTCGAAGATGAAGATGGTGGTCGAAGACCGGAAGTCTTCACATCGTTTGGATAATTACTGACGATCCTGATTGGGCAGTACACCCAAGAGGATGGAAATAGTTGGTGGTCGTCCAGACGTACTTGGAGATCGATGGATATGCGAGGAAAGTGCCTCCGGTTTCGTTCAGACCCAGAACGAACTTGTAAATGGATTGTGTGTCTGACATTGGATTTTATTCTGTGTTGATTGATTTCTGTTAAATATATATCTGTTGGCGGCGGAGAATTTATTCTCTTGCTTAACGCCCTTCTCTGAGACGTACGAGCTTAGAGGTTATATATCGATAGATATCAATCGCATGGCATGAATTGCCTGTGTGGCACGCTGAGTTGCATGGATCAAGGCTTCTGTTGAAAAGCAAAGTCTTGTGGTTGATGATCAAAGCACGGCCTTTGTGGCGTAGCTTTGTGTATAGCGTGGATTCGCGAGCCGCACACCTTGGTATGAGTTAAAAACGGGATACGGACCGCTGGGAGAGCACGACGTTTCTTTCTAGCTTTGGTGGTGTCAGTGACTTACCAGCCCTGACATTTATATACTTTTCACCTTTGTGGTTGTTAGAATGAGGCGCCTCGATTATAGGTCTGTAAGGACCGGGAAACGTGTGTTCAGGCATAATTAATCCTCTAACGTAAGTGAGGACCGGCCCAGCCGCATCCGGGGTTGCCCAGAGTGTGTAGTACCGAGGCATTTGCTAGAGTATCTCGAAGCGGAGAGGAGCTTGCCCCTTGCCTCGACTCATGACGGAAATCCAATTTCCAATACGTGATATTCGGTTTTAATTGTAGAACTAGTATGGCGACATGATAGATGGTACCCATGCCGCCTATGATTGATATTTATGATTGAAATTGTTTTGACACTATACACTTATTATAGTATCAAATGATTTGTTTTAAACGTACCAAGCATGTTTGGCTATTATAAGGGAAAACCCTATCCTCCGGCTTGCGTTGCATTGTGTGATGGGACCTGGGTCTTATAATAGTTTCATTTTTCGAAAAAGCATTGCGCTGTTTATTCTATGCACTGGTATTCTTGGGAGGAAATCCGTTCCATGTTATACGGCGTGGTCCCTTGAATTACTCTCTTTTAAAGTAAAGTTTCAAATAACTATTTTAGTTCTCACACCAGTCACATGACTGACCTGGAGTTTATTGTTTTAACCTAAACTCTGGGAGCCCTCATTTTCCGCACGGGCAGCTAGTAGTTTTGGTTTTGCAGATTTATATTCACAGGATCCTGGTTTACAGCTGGAATGATATCCGGAAAGCTCTGTATCCGTATATCACCTTCAGTTGTGCTTTGTATTATTTTTTCCGCTGCCATGTAATTTATTGTAATCTCTGATATTTATCGAATGTAATTAATTCATTTATACTCTGTATATTCTTGTATCTGATGGAATTGTTGTAATAACAATGAAATGTTCTTCTATTTGTGTTCTGATTTGTCGTGTTCTCAAACGACCAGGGGTTTCGAACAGTTTTGATCGGTTTAACGACTGATTCGAATCGAGCGAAATTCCTTGTCGTCACAGATTTTATTTGCGTGCCCGACAAATAGGTAAACCTTAATGAGTTGGCTGCGAAATATTATTATATCAACTCCTGTGAATGCCATTGGATGCGGAGTGCTGGTTATTCTGTGTGTAATAATAAACGTCTCCATAGGATAGTAACAATTAATTTTGAACTACATTACATGGCATACTTCTGAAGATAGGCATACTTCATCATATACCACATAAGCATTTGGAGCTTGTGTGACGAGGTGGAAAATTTACCATACGAGCGAGAGGCTTGTATGGCGATGACTATATTTTACAGGCAGAACTGATGACTGATATGGACTATTTAAATTGTAACGATAAAATTGCCAGATTAATAAAAACCCCAGACGGGTCTGGAGTTGACAATAATCACGTCTCTCTAGTTATTAGATACGACACATGGACTATTTATTTCCCACACGGGACGAGGTGACGAGGATTTATCCTCTGGAGCATTTAAAATACACACTCCCTCAGGCTTTGACAGGGTGACGAGAATTTATTCTCTGGAGTTATTATCTATACACACTCCCCTGTAAACACCAGAATATATCACTATAAATATGTGTATGCTTATTAGGATTTATTGGGTACCTAATACGGCCCAATAAATTTTCAAATCTCTCCCTGTGCAAAGGAGGTTATGGCGAAATTTTTCGAAAATTCCGGGTGTTAGCCAAATTTTTGAAGAATTTGAAATTCTCAGAAACTGAAAAGTTGGAGGATTGAAGCTAGATTGGATGTAGATTTGATTAATCAAACCACTTTCGACTTTGTTCCTTTTCGGGGACGAAAAGTTTTAAGTGTGGGAGATTGTAACGACCCAGAAAATCTGAACCAATTAAAATTTTTTAAATAGGCTAAAATAATGGATTTTAAATATTTAAAATAAATATTTTAAATAATAGCAATGAAAAGTGAGTGTGAATCGACGTTTAAAAATGAATATAATTAATTCTAATTATAAACAAGGCTTGAAAAGGCACTGCAGTTTGAAAAATTGAATTCAAACTTTATCGGACTGTACCGGGTGCAAAACAAAACGGATTTGAGTGAAACCAAAAATATTTAAATCTGTTAGTGAATACCTTTCTAACAAATCTGAAAAATCAAAGTTTCATAGCGGAAAGCCAAAGTTATGGCCAAATGAATTTTCAGAAAGGTCGCTATGAAATTTATATAGCCCGTGAAATTGGCCATTTTGCAAACGACCTCGTAATTCAACGAAACCACTTTTGTTCGATCCGGGATGTGAAGTTATTGGTAGGTTTCAAATTTCATAATTTTTGAAGCTAGTATGTGAGCGTGGCAAAGGAAAACGTGGTTTGGTCAATTACAGTTAAATTGGATCGACCAGAAATGGGCCTTTTTGCCAACGGTCTCAGAATTCGACGAAACTAGTTTTGTTGGGACCGTATCGTCAAAACATAGCTAGATTTATTTTTCTGGAATTTTTCGACTCAGTTTGTGGCCCTGGCAAATTGAAATGTACGTTCAAATTAAATATTGAATGTTTTATATTTTAATTTGAATGGAAACTGACTGAAACAGTCGAATGGGCCTACGAAACATATCCCATTGTGTTCGGAATGGGGGTAAAACGCTAGGGACGATAGTCGTTGGGTTTAAAAAGGAGTTCATTTGTGAAAACCCAAATTTTTTGAAATATATATACATCGGCCAATCATATTTTTTATAAAAAAAATGGAAAAAAAAAACTTTTTCTCTCTCCCTCGACAGATGGCGATAAACAGCTCGAAACTTCTCGACCAAATCGCCGCTGCCTCGGCCAACGCCAGCCTCCACCACCACCAAGGATCGGAAGCCCATCCTCCCCTCTTCAAATCCGACCAACCCCCGACCTTCCCCTCCTCGTCATCATCGAGTTCTGCGCCTGGGAAGTCCGCCGCCGTCGAGCCTGAAATCGCCACCACCGCAGATCCGAGCTGGCCGTGACCTACCTCGCCGGGAAGCCCTCTCGTAGTTCTAGGCCATGATACCCTCTGATCGTCTCCACGCAGCTCGGTTTTCGCAAAAATTGAAAACCTAGTTTCGAAGGTTTGAAAAACATGTCTGCTTTGAAATTTCAAAATTGAAAATAACACTTTTAAGTGTTGCAAAACTTTGAAAAATCATATCTTTTTAGTGTGTTAACGAAATTCGATGAAACAGGAAACATCGTGACCGTGTGGACGTCTTCTACATTCTAGAAGAGAACGCATATTTTTCTGAGCCCTCTGCTATTTTTGGTGGAGTGGAACCCAATGTGAGATTTCTAATTTATAAACGATATGGAAAACGACGATGTATAAATTATATAGTCGATGTATGAGTTATATAAGCATTGTACACCTCTTGTATAAGCGTTGTATAAGTTGTACATTCGATGTATAAGTTATATATGCATTGTAAAAATTAAATATGTGTTGAAATAGAAGTGAATTGCTATATATATATATATGTATATATATATATATACGCCCCTCGTCCACAAACCATGGACGATATTTATTGGTTGTGATTGGTGTGAAAAATTGATTGATAGCGAATGGTTGATTGGAATTGGTTGTGGTTGATATTGATTGATTGTGGTTGAAAAATACCCGTTTGTGGTTGAGAAATATTTGGTTGAAACCACATAGGATTAGTTTGTGGAAATGAAATAAATATGCATGCCGCCAGCGTGCGAACTAGATGCATGATTCCCCATTGTCAAAAACCGCGAGGTTTTAAGATAGAGCGAGGAGCCCTACTAGGGACGGTCCCGGTTTTAACTACCCTGCCGTTATGCTGCCGAAATTTTGAATAATATTCATGTGTTTGAATTATTTTCATTTGTTGAAACTATATTTATTCGTTGAATAGAAAACCTTCATGTGTTGAGTCGATATTCATTCGTTGGATAGAAATTCATGTGATGAATGGTGTTCGTGTTTTAAATATAAAAATCACATTTTTTATCTATATATATAAACTATAGAAAACCTTCATGTGTTGAATCGATATTCATTCGTTGAATTGAAATTCATGTGTTGAATGGTATTCGTGTTTTAAATATAAAAATCATATTTTTATCTATATATATAAACTATAGAAAACCTTCATGTGTTGAATCGATATTCATTCGTTGAATTGAAATTCATGTGTTGAATGGTATTCATATTTTGAAATAAATTGTTTTATAATAAAAATCACATTTTTATCATCTATATGAACTATACAAAATAATCTTGTTTTGAAAGAAATTGTTTTATAATAAAATTCCTATTTTTATCACCTATATGAACTATAGAAAATAATTGTGTTTTGAAATGAATTGTTTTATAATAAAAATCACATTTTTATTATATAAATGAATTGTTAAAAATAGTGAAGTGTTGAAATAGAAGACAGTTAGATAAAAATATCATTTTTATCAAATGTATGAAAAGAATATAGTTTTGAAATCGAAGAATCGATATATATATATATATATATATATATATAAATAGAATCAAAATATATCGAATAACGAAGCTGCAGTTCGTATTTTGAAACCGTGATTTCAAACGATTAGTGCGGGAGATCCGACCATCGGATTTTCCCGAAATCACAACCGTTGCGTTCGCTTTGGAAATATCTTTCCAATGACACCAACTTTGTAAAAATCCAACGGTTGGATTGTCTGGAATGTTTAATTCAAATCTGAAGAAAAACAGCGCCAGAATCGATTATATTTATACATTTATATAAATATAATTATATATAATCGAATAACGACGCTGTAGTTCGTATTTTGAAATCGAAACTTCAAACGATTATACCGGGAGATCCGACCGTCGGATTTTCCAGGAACTAGAACCGTTGGATTCGTTTTGAAAAGATCTTTCTAATGATGTAAATTTTGTGAAGACCCAATGGTTAGATTTTCAGAAATGTGTAAATCAAATCTGAAGAAAAACAGCGCCACGGCCGCGTTATGGTCCGAAGCGTCATTTTGAATAAATTGGCTATTTTAAAATAAATAAAAATAGCGATAAATCGTTGTAAAATATTATAAACGATATGGATGTGAAATTTAGAAATTAACTGAAGGTTGGCTAAGTCGAATGTTTTCTTGGGTATTGATCTGATGTTGGTTTCGGCCTTCGGGGTTAATATTTGGGAAATCGCTCTCTTACTGATTTACGGTTAGTGACTAATGAAATAAAATGATGCGTATGTGTATTTGTGTTGCACTTGTTTATCATATACGCGAGTTGCTTAGAAAGACCGGGTTTATCCCATCCTGAATAACTGAATCGACGATAAGAAATCGGAGATGAAGACGGTGGTCGAAGACCGGAGATCTTCACCTCGTTTGGATGGTAACCGAGGTCCGGCTTGGGAGGCATCCCGAAATATGGATAATGAGTGGTGATCGTCCAGACGTACCTGGTGATCGATGGGTTTACGAGGTATTTAGTGCCTCTGGTTTCGTTCAGACCCAGAACGGACTTGCAAATGGACAGTGTGTCTGACATTGGAATTTATTCTGTGTGATTGATAGCCATCAGTTGCACGGTGTAAATTGCCTGTGTGTCATGCTAAGATGTAGTGATCAGGGCTTCTGTTGAAAAACAAAGTCTTGTGGTGATGATCAAAGCACCCCCTGTGTGGCGTAGCTTTGTGTATAACGTGAATTCGCGAGCCTCACACACCGGTATGAACCAGAAACGGGAGAGGACATCAAGGGGGACGTCCGTTTTCTTTCTAGCTAGAAGTGGCGTCAGTGGTTTTACACGCCCTGACGAGTTTGACTTATGTGGTTGTTACTGTTGCAAGGCGCCTCGGTTAGATCGGACGATCCGGGTCCGATGGAGTCATTCGTTGGCTCATTTACGCCCCAAAGGGCAGAGAGACGCATTGTTCAGGCATTATAATCCACTTCGTGTGGACCGGCCCTGACGATCCAAGGTACGGTTGCGGCTGTGCTTGAGACTCGGGCTAGACAGTCTCGAATTCGGTAAGGACTATCTTTTGCCTTGGTTCATGACGGAAATCCAATTTCCAAATACGACACCGTGCGGTTTTGATTGTGTATATATATGGCGACATGATATATGGTACCCATGCCGTCGATGATTGATAGTTATGATTGAATTTTTTTTTGAAACTTATAAACACTAGTAATAATATCAATTGCTTTTGTTTTATTCGTATCAAGCATATTTTGACCATTATAAGGTAAAACTCTATCCTCCGGTTTGCGTTGCATTGTGTGATGGGAACTGAGTCTTATAATGGCTTCATTTTTATAAAAAGCATTGTGATGTTTAAAAGAAAGATTTGTTTTAAAAGCACTGATGTAAACCCGTTCCACGAAAGTGGCGTGGTCCTGTGATTAGCCATATTTAAAATGTGTTGAGTAGATTTCTCATACCAGTCCCATGACTGACTCGTAGTTTGTTTCACTTTCAAACTCGGGTGCCCCTTTTTCTACACGGGCAGTCTTGTATTCAGGTTTAGCAGGCTTTCTCTGGATAGCTGGAGCTGAAGGTGGATTCTATTATTTATCTCTTTTTATGTTGTTCAGCTCCTATTGTACATATTTTGCTTGTTTTCCGCTTTAGACATTTATGTATAGCTGAACTGTATTTGTACTAAGTATGATCTTGTATACTGTGTAACTCTGATGATTACGTTTATCCAGTGTATTCTATTGTACATTATTTGGTGTATTTATTTAATTCTGTTCTGCTATTATTTGTTTCTGTGTTATATTCCAAAGATCACCCTTGCCTCCGTCTGTACGGGAAATGGGGTCGTCACAATAATGGCACGAAAATCGGTGGAGAAATGGGCTTGGATGGGAGAGATGAAGCAGCGCAATGGCCGTGGTAATACTGGAGGACGGAGTTTTGATTTACGGGAGGAAGAAGAGAAAAGAAAGCAGACCGGGAGTTTAAAACTGAAGTTGGGCCAAGGATTTAAGGTGAAGCCTAATGATATAAATAGAAATTGAGTTTATTTCAAATAAAAATAGTGCAAAACTTATTAGCATCATAACGTATTCATATGTTATCGAAATTCAACAAAACAGGATCTGTTTGGATCGTATGGACGGTGGCTACACAATTGAACTGACTGGGAGTAAATTGGAGACCGTTACAATTTATTGCAAAATAAATTGTTTGTCTGAATCAACTAACAATTATCGTTATTTAACAATGATCGTCCAATGTGAGTAAATCTCACTATCTTTGTTCAATTTATATTTTCATAACATATTTGTTTTAGAACTGATAAATATTGGTTGATTGTTGTGTGTTGATTGATTGGTTGAACTGCTAATTGATTAGTTGAAAATATCGATATAGTTATATATATATATATCGTTAATTAAATATTGATTCTTTTGATCAGACTATTTCATATTGAAATGAAATTGACGTTAATTATATTGTTTAACATCTGTGGATATAGGGAAACAGGTTGGAGGAATCCAACTGGATTCCTCAATATTTATAATACTGTTTTTTATATATTATGATATATGATGTGGTATATAATATGTTATTTATTGTGTGTGTTTGGATGATGATTGATCCTTTTGATTTGGTATTTTAATACTATAAGTGGTACTGGAAAATAAAAAGGGAATTTTCAAAGTGTATTTCGAAAATAAAATAGTTATATAAAATCAATGGATTTTATATGAAAGGAAATATTTATATGAAATAAATATAATTAGAAAAGGGATTATTTGGAAAATAAATATTATATAAATGAAATATTTATATAAAATAAACAAAATTTTATAAATGAAATATTTAAATGAAATAAAAAGGATTATATAAAGGAATTTTGTAAACAAATAGAATTGAAAAGGGAATATTTGTAAAACATTTACAAATAGAATTGAAAAGGAAATATTTGGAATTATTTATAAATAGAAGTTAAAACAAAATTTGGAAATGGAATATTATATTTAAATACGAAATCAAAACTGAATTGATATATAAAAGAAATATTATTCACATTCGATGTGAATAATGGATTAAAATAGATATTTTATAAATTATAACATTTATAAGGAAAATTGGGTTTTGAAACAGGAATTCAAATGGAAATCTGAATGAGATAGGACGTAGAGTTAATCGAAATAGAGTTAATCGATTAGAGTTAATCGAATATTAGTTAATCGAATAGAGTTAATCGAATGTTAGTTAATCGAATAGAGTTAGTAGAATATTAGTTATTCGAATTGGAATTACTGGAAGAGAGATAATCAAATGTAGTTTATTCGAAAAAGAGATAATCGAATATAGTTTATTCGAAGAAGAGAGATTATCGAATATAGTTTATTCGAAAAGGGAGTTATAGAATATAGTTTAATCGAAAGGACATTATCGAATATAAGTTATTCGTGGAGAGATTTTCGAATATAAGTTATTTGAAGAGAGATTTTCGAATATAAGTTATTCGAAGAGAGATTATCGAATATACATTATTCAAAGAGAGATTTCGAATATAAGTTATTCGAAGAGAGATTTACGAATGTAGTTTATTCAAAAGAGAGATTATCGAATATAGCTCATTCGAAGGAGAGATTATCGAATATAGTTTATTCGAAAGAGAGTTATCGAACAGAGATTATTCAAGGGAGAATTATACATTGGGATTCAACTATATCGAATGTAGGAAAGTATTATTTACTTTCTGGTTTTTAAATCAAGATTTATTTATTCAATAAACACTTTATTTATTTATTCAAATTAAGAAATAAAAGTTATATAAAAGTTATTATTTTTGGGAAGCATGGGATTATAACACTATTGTTATAATCAAATGATTTATGCAAAAGAAGTGGATTCGTAAATAGAATCCGAGAGTTATGTAAGGAATTTTGTTGAAGATTTTAAATCAGAACTTTGTCTATTACGAGGTTAGAAACGTTGTTCAGTTAAGGTCTGAGAGGTAGTTATACCCGAACTTGATTGACTTCATTTTAACCAAGGAATGGTTAAGGTTCGATAGTGAAGGTTAGTTAATTGAATTTAGTTAATAATTGTTAATGGTTCGAGTTGGAATAGCGATGTTTTATTTAAACTTATGTTTAAATCCAATGAAGGAGTTTTGGAAATGTTTCCCAAATAAGAATCAGAAATGTTTTCTAATATAGAAAATAAGAAATATGAGTAAATATGGAAATGTTTTCTAATGGTTAATAACATATATTTTCTAAATTTAGGAAATAAGAATTTACGAATATATGGAAATGGGAATAGGGAAAGGAATAATTGAATGACAAATTAAATTAAAGGGGATCAGTGCTGATTGATGATTTGCTCAGTAAGATTTCCATTTGGAAGTTCGACCGTTGTTTGTACACATGTTTTCCTTTGATAGTTAAATCACCGACTATCAAAGTTTTGACCATTTTTTGTTGTCAATACGGAGAGACCGGGATCAGATTCATTATCTGAAAACCACTCCGTATAAGCATTAGCGTTGTGAATCAAATATAATGAAGATAATTGAAGACGGAGTTGAGCAAGGGCTGTTTTGGCAATCCTAGGTAGAAGTTTCCCAAGATGGATTAACAGAATATTGCCTTCGGTTTGTCCAGACACAGGACAACGTGTATGGATGAATGTCTGACAGAGTATATCTAATCGATAACATTAGTTGATCGCTTCAAATGTATCCATGTTTGGTGGCAGAAGAATTTGTTTCTCTTAGCTTTATACCCGTGGTATTTTTGTGGAAATCAATTTTTGATTTGGCGGGTATGACGATGTGGCATTCAAAGTAAATGAATGTATGTTCTGTCAAAAGATACATTATGACCTCAAGGCTCATCAACCGGGAAATGACAAAAATCAAACAGGCAGCATGGCTATGTGGGTCGCCCCCATTAGGGGGTATTGTCACCATCTAGAGAATATTCATATTTGTTACTTCTTTTCGCTTCTGTATCTCCCGGGAACGGTTATGTTGCAAGCTACCGTGAGTGACAATATATTCGATACACTCAAGAGAAATGAGTGGTCGGTCATGTGTGGACGGGTTGCAAGACGTTCTTGTTGAACCCAGTGTATTCCTCTCTAGAGATACACTATCGGTAGGTGGTTCAATCCCTTGTCGTAGTCGGAATCCAATCTTCAATAAGTGCCTGCGGTTTTGATTGTATACAATATATATGTGGAGCATGAGATGCAAGCGTTCTGCTAGATTGTTAATTACTTGTGATTAGACATTATTATTAGATCAGAAAAGTATTGATTTTGAAAATGTTTTGGGTTATCGTAAGGTAAAAACCATCCGTGTTTATGTGTGGATCGGTCTTACGATTATCATTTCTTTTGAAAAAGATTTTTAAAAAGTTAAACCAAGTGGTTGGAGTTTACTCACACCAGTCCCATGACTGACCCAGAGTTTATTTCGTTTTGTTTTATCCTAAACTCTTGGGTGACCAAATTTGTATGGGAAGTCAAGTAGTTCAGGTATTTCCATATATTCTTGGAGAAGCTGGAGCAGGAGGTTTCAGGATTTTACAGCTATTGTTTATTTCCTCTGTGATGTAGGTATTGTACTCTAATAGACAAATACAGATTTGTGTTTCAAATGTTACTTTGTATATTATATTTTATTCGTTCCGCTGTGAGATTCGTGTTGCTCTGATGTGTTGTGTGTTCTTCTTCTTCTATTCTAATTTTCTATCTTATTTATTCTCACCCTCTATTTTCTTTGGTTAACTATCCGGTATTTCCGATGACTGGATAGTTGACATTGAGTTTATGTCGATTACCAAGGTCACGGAAACCCGAGTCATTATAAAAATTCCATTGCAAATCAACGACGAATTTGCGAGTGATTTACAAGGGATAATATTAAGATTTTTCTATTTTTTTTCTCTACATTATCACCGACCTTTTTATATCTATCTCTGAATCGTTGGAAATTGTGTCAATTTACCGATGGATAAATTTTGATGCTAAATTCTGTCGCAGATTAAGATAAATTACAGACACAAGCATTTTGAAGCTATTTTGCAATGAATTTTCCAAGGAATTTGCAAGGGATTCTTATTTCTAAATTAAAATTTGGGAAGGCTTATACAATTATGCCATGATGAAGTTTTTAATATACATATTTAATAATCAATAACCAATGATTAATACTTATAATTAAAAAATAATTTATAATAATTAATGTTTATTGATGAGAAATTATTACTAATTAATTGATAACTAACAATACATACTAAATAATTTCTACTAGTAATAATTAATAACAAAAATTAAATAATTACTAATAATAAAAAATAGTTAATAAATAATATTTAATAATATATTAACTAATTAATAATCATAATTAAAAATAAATTTTGTTGTTTTATATACTTTATTGTTTATAATTAATGATTAATATGCAGTTTGTAATAATTGAGAAATAGTATTTATTATTTAGTCTCTAATATTTAATAATTATAATTGAAATCACATTTAATATGTATTAATTAAGAAAGTAAAATTTTTGAATTTTCTAAAATATATTTAATGTTATTCATAAATTTTAAATGGAAAATTTTGAAGTTTTCATACGATTCAGAAATATTTTTTTAAATAAATTTACAAGTTTGTAAAATAATCAAAATTATAGAGAATTCCAAAATGATTAAAGAATTTCAAATTTTGAAAACACAAACACAAACATTCCCTTACAAATTATTACTTAAATGCATATTTACAGGTTTTCAAATGTAACTATCTTATTTGGGGCGCTCGCTTGAATCTGAACATGGATAAAACCTAATTTCTTCAACACAGCAAATTTCATGATGGAGGTCCCATAAAAAGGCGTGTTGGGTTGAACACATGAACTTGCATCATTTGAAAAACTAAATAGTTAAAAAACGTCCTAACTAGTTCGGACAAGACGTTTGTCACATATACATGTTTTGATTATGTTTGCAATTGATTACAATGCTATAATAATTAGTTTACAAATAATTACTCTTATTATTGCATTTTTATCTTAATTTTTTGAGATAATATAATTGAATAGATTTGCTGTAACGACCCGGAAAAATGTGATCTTGGTTATCCGATGTACAATACATATCGAACATCCAAGAATCGAAAATAACCGAATAGTTAATGAAAGAAATTAGAGGGTGAGGAAAGATAAGATAGAAATTTAAAATAGAAGAAGAAGAACACAACATCAGAGTAACATGAATCTCACAGCGGAACAAATAACATATAATATGTATAACATAACTTTGAAATATAAATCTGTATTTGAATATATATCATTATCAAAGTATAGCACTTACAACACAGCGGAATACAATAGCTATATATAATCCTGAAGTCTCCTGCTCCAGCTCTTCAAGTATCTGTAAATCCTGACTACTTGACTGCCCGTACAATATTGGGCACCCAAGAGTTTAGGGAAAACAAAACAAAATAAACTTTGGGTCAGTCATGGGACTGGTGTGATTAAAACAGTTTAAAACAATTCGAACAAGTAAACGATATCTCATAAGACCACGCCGTATAACGGAACGGGTTTTTCCCTTATGAGAATCCAAAATATCTTTATATCAAAAACCTTTTGATATTATAATAATGTCTATCAACCACAACTATAATAATCATCTAGCAGAAACGCTTTCATTTCAAGTTCTACATATATAGTATACAATCAAAACCGCAAGCACGTATTGGGTAATGGATTTCCATCTATGACAAGGTATGGAACCACCTTTCGCTAATGTACCTCTAGAGAGGAATACACTGGGTTCAACAAGAACATCTTGCAACCCGGCCACACATGACCGACCACTCATTTCGCTTGAGTGTATCGAATGTATATCACCAACGGTTGGGATCAGCCACCGTTTCCCGAATGGGACAACATCAACAATAGATTTTTAGAAGTAAATGAAACTCTAGATCAGGTGATTATACACCCTAATAGGTGCGACCTACATAGCCATGCTGCCTGCCCGATTTCTGTCATTTACTGGATGTGAGTCTAGAAGCTACGCTTTATCATCACATCAGATTCACTTCGAATGCCACATTGTCAGATCCATAGAAAATCACTAATTGATGTCTACAACAGTACATTACGTGTTAGCTAAAGAAGTTTCCTTCTTCGCTTCCACTCTTGGTACGGTTGAAGAAATCAATGTACGTGACCTTTTTGGAAATACTCTGTCAGACATTCATCCATACAAGTCATCCAGGAACAGGATGAACCGAAGGCAATATTCAGTACATCCATCTTAGGCACTGTTATCTAAGACTTATACAATAGCCCTTGCACCTTACTCCGTCTTCAATTATCTTTGGCATATATGATTCGCAATGCTTATGCCAATAAAGAGTGGTTCTTTTGATAATAATCCAACTGGCCTCTCCATATTAACAACGTTAAAATGGTCAAAACTTCGATAGTCTGTGATCTAACCATCAAAGAAAAACAGGTGTGCAAATAACGATATTATTTCTAGGAGGAAATTATATCGATCAATCATCATTCAACATTTACCTCTTTATTTCATTAATTTACTTATCTCATGTTCCCATATATTCTAAATTCTTATTTTCTATTATCAGAAAACATTTCTGATTCTCGTTTGGAAAACATTTCCAAAACTTCTTAATTGTGATTTAAACAGATGTTTAAAACTATATTGTGATGACGACTCAAACCATTATACTAAATTACTAAATCCGCTTAACCACTTCACCCTCGAACCGTAACCATTTCTTAATTAAAAACGCAGTCAATCAAGTTGGGGTATAGCTGCCTCTCAGACCTTAACAGAACCACCTTTCAAATCTCGAAATAGATAAGATTCACCTTTTTAACACTTTAACACTTCCTTACGAACCATCGGATTCTATTTACGAGCCCCCTTCTTTTACAAGTTTTAAGTGATTATAACAATGGTGTTATAATCTCCTGCATCCGAAATATATTATCTTTAGTATGACTTTTATTTTCTAACTCGAATAATATAACGACAACTAATTTATTTACTCCTATTCGGTTAACTCTAATCTATAACTCTTATTTGAATAACTCCAACCTAATAACTCTTAATTGAATAACTCCAACCTAATAACACTTACTGGATTAACTCTTATTCGAATAACTTATATTTGATTTGCTTACTTTCGAATACTTATATTCGATAATCTCTTTCTTCGAATAAATCTTTATTTAACTCCTGTCGAATAACTTGATTCGATCAACTCACTTCAAATATTTCTGATTCGATTATCTCACTTCGAATATTTCTTATTCGATTATCTCACTTCGAATATCTCTGATTCGATTATCTCACTTCGAATATTTCTGATTCAATTCACTTCTTCGAATAACTAAATTCGGTTACTCATTTCAACTCTATTCGAATAAACTAAATTCGATTAACTCCATTTGAATAACTCTAATTCGATTTAACTCTATTCAATAACTCTAGTTCGATTTAACTCTAACCAATAACTCTAGTTCGATTTAACTCTATTGATTAACTCTAACTGATTAACTCTAACTGGTTTAACCTAACTGGTTAACCCTAACGGTTTTACTCTAACTGGTTGACCCTAACTGATTAACTCTTTTTCCTTACTCAGTTTCAAACATCGATGTTGAAATCGATTCTTACTTCTTTATATAAGTCCTGACTTATATATTCTATTTATCCAAATGACAAATATTTAACTTAATTTATAAATATCATTTATAAACCAATCTGCTCCTTTTATCTGTTTACTTCTTCATATATAAGTTCAGACTTATATGTATATATTTATTTATCCAAAGATAAATATTTCCTTTATAACCTATTTGTTTTCTAAATGCCTTTTACCTATATTTCCTTTTTATTGTAAATGGTTTACAAATATTACCCTTTTAAATTCTATTTGCAAATGGTTTGCAAATATTCCCTTCTCTATTCTATTTGCAAATGGTTTGCGAATATTTCCTTTTCAACTCTATTTGCAAATGTGTTGCAAATATTTCTCATACAATATCTTATTTGTTTTCTAAACAAATATTCCTTTTATCTTATTCTATTCATTTAACAAATAAATATCCCTTTCTTATCCTATTTATTTAACAAACTAATATCCTTTATAACCTATTTGTAAATCTTTTACACATATTTCTCTTTCTATTTTATTTGTAAATGGTTTACAAATATTTCTTTATTCATTCTCTAAATAAATAATCCCTTTTTATAACTTATTTATTTCCTACTGAATGTCCTTTTAAATAACTTATTTATTTTCTAAGTCAATATCTCTTTATCTTATCCTATTTATTTAACAAATAAATAATCCATTTAAATATCTAATCTATTTATTCTAAATAAATAATTCACTTTATAAATATTCCATTTATAAAGATTTCCCTTCATATAAAATTCCACTTAAACATATTTCCTATTTATAAATATCCCATTTATAAATAATTTCCTTTATTAAATCTTCTTTGATTTTATAAATATTATCTCTGATTTTATAAATAATCTAATTTCAATATTCATTTTGAAAATCTCCTTTTTCCATTCCGATATTTTATGGTACTTAACACATCAAATCACGATGACCAATATCGTCCATACACATATAATCAACAACAGATTATAATCCAATTCATATATCACAATATATGAAAATAATAAAATAGCTGTTGAGGAATCCAGTCGGATTCCTCCAACCTATTTCCCTACATCCACAGATGTTACACAATAAAATCAACATCACTTTCGGTTCCATATGATATATTCTGTTAAACAGAATCAATATAGAAATTCAACTAACTGACTACAGTTCAATCAAATAGTCAACACACAGTCAATCAGCCAATATTTAACAGTTCTAAAAATACAACATGAAATTATAAACTGTTCAGAGTTAGTGAGATTTACTCACATTGGACGATCATCGTTAATAACGATAACCATCGGTCGATTCGATTTAGAAGGACAATTTATTTTGCCATAAATTGTAGCGAGCTCGGATTCACTCCCAGTCAGCTCCATTGTGTTGCTCCCTTCCATGTGATCCCAACGGATCTTGTTTCGCCGAATTTCGATCACGTATGTAAAAGATATCAACATTACAAGTTCATATACATTTTTAAATTAAATAAAACTAAATCTATTTTGTTTTTACTTCATTGGGTGTTACCCCTTCCTCGTGGCCCATCCCCCTCCGTGAAAACCAATACTCGAATACCCTTCTTCCTCATTCCTATCGTGACTTCCTATAACCACAAATGGCCGTCACCGAAGTTTCAAACCCCTCGTTCACCCTTCACTCTCGACCGAACTTCCTAAACTCTTCACCACCAAACTCCTCATCGCGCCGTCTCTACTTCCGTCACCATAGAAGCGCCTCCGCCTCCACCCTGTAAAAGGCGTCACACCAGCCTCCTATTGATTTTCACGCCCATACATCGACATCAAACTCCATCGAATCCCCCAAATCTTTTACATAAGGTGCTAAACTACTCGCTGGACCCAAAAACAACCATGAATCGGACCAATCCTTCCTCGTTTTGGCAAAAACCTCAACGCTAGTTATCACTGTCATTTTCCAGCGACGGAAAAATGATGCCGAGCTCAACAAAAACGATGTCAACGTGAAGAGCAGCTTCAGAGGAGATCGAACACAAAAGGAATTGATTTATATATTTATGGTTGATTTCTTTTGATTTTCCAAAGGAAGAAACCTTACTTTGGAAAGAAGATAGCTGACGGCGGATATTTTTTTGAGGAAGTGAATTAGGTTAAAAGTGTTGAACGAGTATATATAGGGAATTTAGATATTTTTAGATATTTTAGGATATTTTATTTTAATCATTTTATATTATTTCTGCACTCTAAAAATTTCTACGAACACACACAATACCTAAATATCACGAAACTGGACATGCACCTTCAGTTCGACATTACGGTCCCAACGAAACTGGTTTTGTCGAATTCCGACTCCGTTTGCTCACACAACGTATTTTTAACTGTCAAAGTACTGACTGTTTTTCACTCTAAAAATCTGTACGGCCACATACTGACTTCAAAAATCACGGAAATTGAAATCTAGCAATAATTTATTATTGCGGATCCAACAAAATTGGTTTCGTCGAATTCTGAGGTCGTTTACAAACCTGGCTATTTTTAAAGCTCTGAATGACCCACTTAAACATATAAATATATTTAAATATAATTAAATTAAATACAAATAAATTTATATGATTGTATATACTAACAGTGGAATACCATACAGCTCCAGAATAATCCTGTATGGATTTCTAACTCAATATTTCAATCCTGATTAAATCGATATTCGATTTATAATGAAATTCCTTTTATAAATATAAATAATTCCTTTATAAATTATAAAGGAATTCCACAGCGACTTTTCTAAAATTTGATTTGGACATAAATCAAAATCTACACGACGAAATCCCGATTTTTCTCTTCCATGAGAAAGATATAGTTCACCAGCTCCGAATGTTTCTTATTCCACAGAAATCCGGCTTAAAACGAATCTTGTACATCCAGTTGAAGTTCAAATCGCCAAATAGCGAACTACCGCGCCATTTCGAGCTCGATTTTAATTATAATATAATTATGCGTTCAAACTGTCATTATTTAAATATATTCGTTATTCTAATTAAATTCTAAGCTGAATTAAATATTTTAAATCGCCCAGTTCACATTAAAATGTCAATTCACTAATTCTGATTATTTCAGAAATTAAATATATTATTTAATTATTATTTTAATTAAATATTCACTCTTATTTAATTCAACAACCATTAAATTCTCTAAATCACTATTTAAATAATTAAATAAATTAATTATTATACCTCTAAAAATGCGGGTCATTACATTTACCTTATATAAATTATGAAATTATAAAAAAACAGTAAAAGGTTGATTTTATTACATATACTACAAAAAACTGATCTATTACAAAGGACAATGCCCATTGTAATAGGGTTTTACAGCAGCCACCCCACCCGTTGTATTAGGCCATGTTGTAATATGTTCTCTTTTACAACGTGCAATGAACGTGATAATAGATGGTTGTAATAGACTTTTTACAACGGTCTTATGTTATTGTTGTATGTTCCTTCAATAGAATAGCAACCAGTTGTTGTAACGACCTGCCCTTTGACAGCCTCCAGTCGGTAATTAAACCAACTAAAGACATTCAAAACGACGGGCAGTTATTTAGCTCACCGGGTTTAACAGAATAACATAGAGAATCAAAGTACAATAATATTTGCAGTGGAATAGAAAATTTTATATACATATCAGAGTTTATACAAACTATTTGGTACAGTGGAAAAATGTATAATGTTTACATGAATTATAAAGAATAAAAACTTTACGGTTTGTTGAGCGCGCGTCGTATATGTCTTTATGCTTCTCCACTGTGCTGCAAGCTGAAATCCTTAAATATAGAACAATTAGGACCTAACCCGAGCGTTCCATGTAAAATACACAAAACACCCTAGTTAGGATTAAACTTATTTCAAGTCAGCAAATTTCGATAAATCACATAAATATAATTAGTTTAACCCCGATTATTTACCAAGTGATTCGAGCGTGACACCCCATGAAATATTGTCAAACACTTGGATGAAATCAAAGCATATCGTAACAAACAACCCATCTATGGGTAAATATTTTACGCCTCAGTACTCATCCAAATTGGTAGACTAACGAAAGTCAGTAATAATCGAATAACACACGGTCTTTCCGGTGGAAATTTCAAAGCAATATACTTTATTGGTTTCAAACAACTCAAATCTTGAACAACAGGTTATAACGCAACACAATAGGTAAAGTTCAACTGTTGCAAAAACAAAGTTGATCCACTAGATAAAAGGATCTACCAGCAAAATATTATGTAACATCATACCAAACCAGCCATGTCCACTACAAATATCTTCCTCTCATATCGAGTATTCGAATAATACTAACCAAACTCGTCACTTTTCATAGTTTAAAAAATAATCCATGGTTTAAAATCTTTAAACCCAATCCTTTCAGAGAAAATTTATAATAACATTAACTGAAAGTGCCAAAATGGATATTTAGATCAGATAGATTCAAATTTTCCCAAATTTCAAATATTTCCAAATTACGTTACTTTTATATAACAAAATGTGATTCATCATAAATTTCCCAAAATTTTATTAAATTTTATAAACCCGTTTATTAGAGTTTCCATTACAATCGACGAACTGCACGTATAGCGACTTTTCAAATTTTGTTTGAAAGATAACTTGAGAACCGTATGTCAGAATTTGAAAATTTCTTTTCTATTCAAAAGTTATCATTAATTGAAATCCATCATTTCTTGTTTCACGTTATTCTGATTTAAAACGTTCAAGTTATAGTCGTTTGAAAATTAAAATCGATATTAATGAGTTGTTGGTACACGACGCGTTCAAATCAAACCATATAACGCTTTAATATAAATTGTCTCATTTCTTTCCAAAATAAACTCATATTTTCATAACATAAACTTTAAGTACTATATTCCAAATAATATTTTATATTTACATTTGAGTTCCGAAATCGCTTTACTCTAAAATTCGTCCTTTTAAAATTTTGCCACTTGTCCTTGATTACCATGATTTTTACGCGTGTTTGCTTTATTCTGGAATTACACCGCGCGTCCTTCCCCGTATACTGTATCGTGTCCTTCTTCTTAACCCCCTCCTCTCCTTTATTCTATTTCATTCTTCCTTTTTTTTCTTTCGTTTATTCCAATCCCACGACTGACCTGGAGTTTATTGTTCCTATACCTAAACTCTGGGTGCCCATATTTTCACGGGCAGCTAGTAGTTTAGTTTTCAGGTTTAGCGTTTAGAGCTGGATTCAGGTTTGGAGCTAGAGAAATGTTTTGGTTTTACTTCTTCCACTGAGAATAAATTTCTTTCCACTGAGCTATGGTATACTCTGATTTTTTTTTTATGTAACTATGATGTAAAAAAAAACTGAAATGAAATGGAAAGTTCTGTTCTTTGTGTTTAAATGTGTCTGTAACCATAACTATCAGTCTTTATGAATGATTTAAGTTGGTTTTATTACCAGCTAGAGTTGGAAAAAGAGACGGGTCATTACAGTTGTATTATTTTTTGCAACAAACATTAACCCTTGTAATATCTTCTATAACAACAATTAATGCTTGTTGTAAAATGTTGAAAGTTGCAATGGATTTGAATATTACACATAATATTAATAATATTTACAAGAACTGAATATTTAGTTCAAAACTTATCTTTAAACAAAAATTTATTCAAATAAATATTTATTACACTTTCAAATAGTACACATAGTGTTTCCCCTCTATTTACACAATCACTTGTACATACACTCCCTCACTACATTTCACTCGTATACATTGACTCCTCACTACACACTTATTCACTCTTATACACGTACACTGTAAAGACCCGAAAATTCCCGCCCTTAGGATCAACCATAAACCACACAGGTCTGACCCAAAAAGTGGAAACCTACGAATACTTTAACTTTGGGCATACAACACATTACAACCGATAACAGAAGACTTTTATAATACTATAATAAATGTTACATCAGAGTACAGAATATACATATCAGAGTACATTGGAATAAAATTACAGCGGAAGAATAAATACAATAAATGAATACATTGCAGCGGAACTAATCTCAGTGGAAGGCTATCAACATTCTGGCCACAGCTTCAGTCTTCAATCCAGGATCTTGTTTTATATATCTGCCAAATAAGCTACTCGACTGCCCGTGTGGAAAGAGGGCACCCGAGTTTGCAAAGTGAAACAAACTACAGGTCAGTCGTGGGACTGGTGTGAGAATTCTTAAACTAATCTTAATTAATAATAAGGCTAATCACTGGACCACGCCACTAACGCGGAACGGGTTTACTCCATTGGATTGCCAGTGCATGACTAAAGTAAATCGCCAAAATATCGCAATGCTTTTTAGAAAGATGAAACCATTATAAGACCCAAGTCCCATCACACAATGCAACGCAAACCGGAGGATAGGGTTTTACCTTATAATGATCAAAAGATGCTTGATACGCATAAAATGGATATTATATAATAATAGTGTGCAACCAATTGAAATACATCAAAGTAAATGTATCAATCCTAGACGGCATGAGTGCCCCATCCCACTATGTCGCCATATATAGGTATACAATCAAAACCGCGTGATGTCGTATTGAAAATTTGGGTTTCCATCTGAGTCAAGGCTAGGGAGGAGATCCTTACCGATTCGAGACACTCTAGCAAATGCCCCAGGATTGGTACTCTGTCCAACCCTTGGATCCTGCACGGTCGGTCCACACTTACTTTTGTGGATTAGTTATGCCTGAACACACGCTCCCCGGTCCTTTTGGGCCTATAATATGGCCAGTGGCGACCGCATAAAACCGAGGCCTCGAAAAATCCAACAACCACAATGAATAAATGCCAGCGCTGGTAGGTCCCTGGCACCACTCTAGCTAAAAAGAAACGTGTGCACTCCCTGCGTTCCCTTCTCCCGTTTTAGACTCTACCGGGCTGTGAGGCTCGCGAAGTCACGATATACACAAAGCTATGCCTAAATAGACTGTGCTTTGATCATCAAACACAAGGCCTGCTTTTCAACAAAGCCTTGATCATTTGCATCTTAGCATGCCACATTGTCAGACTCTACCATAGCATTGACCATCTACCAATATATATATAACCTCCAAGCTCATACGTCTTAGAGAAGGGTGTTAAGTGAAGAATAGATTCTTCACCACCAAACAGAAATATATAATCAGTAGCGTTCAACAAATACAGTAGAAAAGAATACAATGTCAGACACACAATCCATTTACAAGTCCGCTCTGGGTCTGAGCGAAACAACGTATCCGTCGATCTCCAAATGCGTTTGGACGATCATTACCAAATACCTTGCCTTGGAAGGCCAGTACCAATTCAAGATACCAGTCATCATCATCCCAACGATGTGAAAACCTTCGGTCTTCAATCGCCGTCTTCATCTTCGACTCTTGATCGTCGTGATGATTACTCAGAATGGGTTAAAACCCGGTCTTTCTGAATAACTCGCGTAATTGGTGATTAAAAATCAAATATTGGAAAATCACACATTACACCACATTCCAACTCAGAATATTCTTTTAATAAGATATTCATATTTTAAAAGATTCTCATTAATTTTATCAAAGATAAATTAATAAATTAAATCATAAATCTTCCTTAAAAGATTTATTAAAAATTCTAAATTTGATTTAATATCAAAAATCATTATTACAAGGTCATTTATTTTAAGGAATAAATCTTGTTTTAAGCAGGTTAAAGAACTAGTGTCATTTAAAACACAGTTCACGATAAACCCACAAATCAATTTCCAAAATAAGGAATTTCACAGAAATCAAATCAATACATAATCGATACAAATTTCTGTATCGGACTACAGTAAACATGGAATAACGGCAGAGCCTCTTAAATTCCATATATAATATCGGTCTTCTATTACAGAAGCCCATCTTGATTATTACCATTCGAATTTCCACTTAATTCCAATTTAATATATTAAATTGTAAAACTTGATTTTTAGGAAATACTCTTTTTAAATCTATACAAGAGATTTATAAATTCCAAATAGTAATTTCAATGTAAATTGGATTAAAGGACGAATGTCATTTAAAAACACCGTCCACGATAAATCCACTTCACATCTCAATTTATTTCATATCATAAAATAAGATTGCAAATTCTAAAAACCTTAATTAAAGGATTCCTCTTTAAATATTTATTATTATAAGAAAAACATATTTTAGAAATAATCATTAAAAATATCCTTTATATAACAGATTTTTATCTTTTACAAATATTCTTTATTATAACATATACTTAATTAAAATATCTTTTATGAAAATATATCCTTTATATAAAAGAATTTCTAATGTAAGAATATTCTAATTTTAAAGAACACCTGAATCGAAATGCGACTCAACCATTTACCATATAATTTGGATTATATGGATTTCACACATCATATATATAACAATAACAATATAATCATCAAGTCATCCATTTACATCCAAAGTGTAACTTCCACTGTGTAAGCGTTAAAATTTAATAATAACGCTCATCACAGCCTGTCGATCTAACGATCAACATACAACTAAATATTGGGACTAGTGTATGTTAATTTTCATCCCAACACCCATGTGGGGTTTCAACCAACAAACAAATAATAAGTTACTTGTGCACTCGGGCGATGTGTGAAAATTATCGACCCAATCACATAAACAAGTCAGGTAACTTGTCTATGGCAGTGTAATACACAATATATAATATGACGATAAAAATGTCTCTTTTATTTCTATTATTTTTATCGCATGTAGAATGTCAATAAAAATGTATTCTTTATTTCTATTCTTTTATCGTATCTAAAATGACGATAAAAATATAATCTTCATTTCTATTCCTTTCATTGTAAATAAATGAAAAGAAAAATATAATCTTTAATCCCATTTGTTAAAGGGAAAAACAATTAATAACAAAAATATAACTTTTCATTTCATGCTTATTTGCAATAGAGAATGCAAATAAAGATTTCAACTTTTTAATTTGAGGTATATTTACATAAAGGAATGTAAATAAAAAAAAATTGTAACTTTCATTTCATAATTTATTTGCATTAATGATTGCGAATGAAGATGTATCTTTTATTCTCATGTTTTATTTGCGCTGAGTAATGCAAATAAAAATGTAATATTAATTTTCTAGTTTTATTTACATCAAGAAATGTAAATAAAAGAACAACTTCTTATTTTGTGTTTGTTTTCATCAAGTGAAGTAAATAAATAAATAAATAAATAAATAAAATGTAAATGTAACCTTTATTTTAAAGTTTTGTTCGCATTTAAGACATGCAATAAAAATGAAACATTTGTTTTTAATAAATTTGTTTGCATCTAAATTTGCAAACAAAATGTAAATGTAATTTTTTATTCTCTTGTTTGATTGCAACTAAGGTTGCAAACAACAAATGAAATTTTATCTCTTTGTTTTATTTGCATGATGGAATGCAAATAATAAAAAAAATGTAAATTAGTTTGCATCTAAATTTGCAAACCAAAAATGCAAATTTTATTTTCTTGTTTGCTTGCAACAAAAGTTGTAAACAAAAACGTAATTTTTTTTTTCCTTTCATCTTTTATTTGCATGGAAGGATGCAAAAATGTATTTTTTATTTCCTACGCTTCGTTTGCATTGTAGAATGCAAACAAAAATAATTTTTTTATTTTCATGTATTGTTTACATTGTGGAATGTAAACAAAAATGTATTTTTAATGGTTTGCTCACATTGTGAATGAGAACCAAAAACGTAAATCTTATTTTTAATGTTTCGTTCGCATTGTGAATGCGAACAAAATACAAATCTTATTTTTTTAAATGTTTTGTTTGCATTGTGAATGTGAACAAAAAATGTTAATTTTATATTTTTTTTAATGTTTTGTTTGCATTGTGAATGCAAACAAAAAGGCCAATTTTATTTATTTCATATTACATTCGCATTGAAGAACATAATAAAAAGTTAACTTATTTCCTATGTTAGATTTGCATTAGTGAATGCAAAATAAAGAACAATTTTGTTTTAATGCATAATTGCATTTGTGAGTGCAATTAAAAGAGCAAATTTATTTTCAGTGCATAATTGTATTTGGGAATACAAATGAAGAAAAAATGAACTTTTGTTTCAATGTTTTATTTGTATTTGAGGATACAAATAAAATGACATATTTCATTTTAATGCTTGATTTGTATATGTGAGTACAAATAAAAGGAACAAACTTTATTTCTATATTTACTTGTATTTGTGAATACAAATAAAAAGAACAAATTATTGTTCAATGTTTTGTTTGTATATGTGAATACAAATAAAAAGAACAAATTATATTTCAATGAACAAAATTTCAATAAAAATGCAATCTTATTTTATAAACTCTTCATTTCAACAAAAAGAAAATAAAGATATAATCTTTTTATTTTAATCTTTACGATGAAATCTAAATCACATTAAAAATGTAATTTTTAATGAAAAATCTTTCTATTGAAAACAATGAACACATAAAAATAAAATCTTTTACGTTGCTTCTTTTTGTTGACATCACTATTACATTGAAAATGAAGTTTTAATGTTACTTCTTTTATCGAAACCAATATTACATTAAAAATGAGATTTTCCAATGTTATAACTTTTATTGAAATCAAAGTGACAAATAAAATATGACTTTTTATTGAGATCACTATTTTTACATAAAAATGCAATCTTTTAATTTCATCTTTTTAATGAAACAATTTCCTATCAAAAATATATGTTGTTTTTATCATTCTTTTTAATGTAAGAAAATTCGCATTTAAGAAATTATTTATTTTTTGTTGACCCATATTCTGTTGTTATATAAACAAATAAAAATAAGATTTTTATTTGTCGTTCGAATTCTAATATTATATAAACAAATAAAAATAAGATTTTTATTTGTTGTTCGATTTCTATTGTAAATACACAAATAAAAATTAGTTTTATTTGCATTCAATTTCTTTTGTAGAATTAACAATTAAAATAAGTTTTATTTGTCGGTCAATTTCTATTGTTCAATCAACAAATAAAAATGAGTATTTATTTGTCGTTCAAATTTCTATTGTAATGTCAACAAATAAAAATGAGTTTTTATTTGTTGATCTAATTCTATCATTCTTTTCAGAATAATGAAAATAATATTTTAATATCATAAATTTCCACTAGATCTGAATAAATATGATTTAAACTAAATAAATTATGTTTTAGATCTAATTTTAGATCCAATTTTCTAACTGCAAATAAATTCAACAAAATGTATAAAATTCTAATGCAGATTTATCATAACATGAACCACAACACATACAACAAGCGAACAATCAACCATTCAAACATCATAGAACATTTCAGATCTGAATTTATGTGATAATACAGTTATTTTTAACGCAAGAAAATAATTAATAATTAATAAGATAATTAATTAGAATTCTCATATTGAATTTTGGCCAAATTTTGACTGTCTCCATTTCAGCTGCGATCTACGCCATCGCGAAGCTCTCGGAAAGATGAGTCCAACGCAACTTACGGTTTGTAAAACGGACCTCGTATGATCAAGTTATGAATTTTTAAAGATCGGACAAATTAAATATAAAATACATAAAATAATATTTAAAAAATGTTCGGACCTTTCTTCTTTCCTCCTCACGTTGTCTTGGCCGAACCCATCTTGCTTCTCCCTCCTTCATGTCGCAACCCCCTTGGGACCTCCATTCACCGATCAACCGCCACCAGTCCGAAGCCCGCAACACCACCAACTCGCTCCACCAACCCCCTGAGGCTCGGCCTCCCCAATCACCTCGAAATCCACCAAAAACGCAGCCTGTTCTCGGCCAGAATTCGCGAAAACCGTGCACCAAAACCCGATCTTGACCGTATGGATTGAAAGGTCTTTGAATTCTCTTCGATTTGATATATTATGCGTCGATTTTCGTTGAGCGGATCAAAAGTTATAAGCATTTGAAAATCAGACAATTTCAGCCATAGAAAAATCTGGGTGACGGCTGGCTAGGGTTTCAGCCCGAATTTTTATATAATATTTTAATATTAAATTTCGAAATTTGTGCTAAAAAGGTGGATTTTCGGACTTTCTCCGATTTGGGCCTGCTTACTGTCGTTCTTAAGGTTTTGAGGCCTTCTGAACGCAATGGGCTATGTTCCGGGCTCCAATTCTGATGCCTGTAATATTTTATTTTCGGTTTTAATTTAAAAATACAATATTAAATAAACATTTTAATTTCTACCGTACATTTAAATATACCGGGGCCACATACGCACTCCGAAAATTCCAAAAAAAAATATTTTTAGCTTTCTTATGACGATACGGTTCTAACGAGACTAATTTCGTTGAATTCTGAGACTGTTTGAAAAATGGCCTTTTTCAAGTCGTTTAATTTTTACTAAAATTGACAAAACTGGAATCTTTTTGCCACGGCCACAAATTAATTTCAAAAATTATGAAAAATTAAACTTAACAGTATTTTGACATTCCGGATCCAACAAAAGTGGTTTCGTCGAAAACGGAGGTCGTTTGAAAATTTCCTATTTTCAAGGGCTATATATTTAATATTAAAAATACATTTTTAAACATATAATTTCCGAAACTCAAAATATATAAGTGTTTACTGTTTTTCAATGCAGAAACATCATTTCGAACTCAATGGAAGCGGTTTCGAGTCCAAATTCCTTCGTATGTGAAAAGTAGCCTTTTGGGCCATATATATTAAATATAATTAAATTCTACAGCGACTTTTCTAAAAATTGAATTGGCCATAACTCTTGAATTTTAAAACGAAATTTCAATTTTTCAGATTCGTTGGAAAGATATGATTAAACAGATTTAAATATTTCTTGTTTCGCTCAATTTTGATTTATTTTGAATCCTGTACATTCAGTCAAAGTTTAAAAATTAAAATTTCAAACTACCCCGCTATTTCAGGCTCGTTTTATAATTAAATTAAATTTATTCGTTTCAAATTCAATTAAAATAAATTTTTAGCCCTTAATATTTAAACTAAATTATTTTATATTCTCCAAATTCATTAAAATTTTCTAAAATAAATTTTTTAAATTGGTTCAGAATTTGCGGGTTGTTACAATCTCCCCCACTTAAAATCTTTTCGTCCTCGAAAAGGAAATGAACTAAAAGTTGTTTATTCAACTAATTTAATTTTCATTTTATTATTGTTAAATAATTTATTAGTTGAATTTAATAATCACACCACATAATTATCAATCAATTAGTTGATTAAATTGTCAAAATATATAACTTTTATATATTCAAAAATCATATTTTCTAACATCGAATTATATATATAATTACAAGAACGTTAATTATAGACTTCTCACTCTGACTCATTCTAGGGCATTATTAACCCCATCTCTAATGAGTTTACTCATTCTAGGATACTACTGATCCTATCTCTAATGGGTATTCTGTTTTATAGGACATTACTAATCCTACCTCTAATGAGTCTTCTGTTCAATTCTAACGAGTTGTACCCCAAAGATTTGAGCTAACCAGAGCTCTGATACCAACTGTAAAGACCCGAAAATTCCCGCCCTTAGGATCGACCATAAACCACACAGGTCTGACCCAAAAAGTGGAAACCTACGAATACTTTAACTTTGAGCATACAACACATTACAACCGATAACAGAAGACTTTTATAACACTATAATAAATGTTACATCAGAGTACAGAATATACATATCAGAGTACATTGGAATAAAATTACAGCGGAAGAATAAATACAATAAATGAATACATTGCAGCGGAACTAATCTCAGTGGAAGGCTATCAACATTCTGGCCATAGCTTCAGTCTTCAATCTAGGATCTTGTTTTATATATCTGCCAAATAAGCTACTCGACTGCCCGTGTGGAAAGAGGGCACCCTAGTTTGCAAAGTGAAACAAACTACAGGTCAGTCATGGGACTGGTGTGAGAATTCTTAAACTAATCTTAATTAATAATAAGGCTAATCACAGGACCACGCCGCTAACGCGGAACGGGTTTACTCCATTGGATTCCAGTGCATGACTAAAGTAAATCGCCAAAATAACGCAATGCTTTTTAGAAAGATGACACCATTATAAGACCCAAGTCCGATCTCACAATGCAACGCAAACCGGAGGATAGGGTTTTACCTTATAATGATCAAAAGATGCTTGATACGCATAAAACGGATATTATATAATAATAGTGTGCAACCAATTGAAATACATCAAAGTAAATGTATCAATCCTAGACGGCATGAGTGCCCCATCCCACTATGTCGCCATATATAGGTATACAATCAAAACCGCGTGATGTCGTATTGAAAATTTGGGTTTCCATCTGAGTCAAGGCTAGGGAGGAGATCCTTACCGATTCGAGACACTCTAGAAAATGCCCCAGGATTGGTACTCTGTCCAACCCTTGGATCCTGCAGGGTCGATCCACACTTACTTTTGTGGATTAGTTATGCCTGAACACACGCTCCTCGGTCCTTTTGGACCTATAATATGGCCATTGGCGACCGCATAAAACCGAGGCCTCGAAAAATCCAACAACCACAATGAATAAATATCAGCGCTGGTAGGTCCCTGGCACCACTCTAGCTAAAAAGAAATGTGTGCACTCCCTGCGTTCCCTTCTCCCATTTTAGACTCTACTGGGCTGTGAGGCTCGCGAAGTCACGATATACACAAAGCTATGCCTAAATAGACTGTGCTTTGATCATCAACCACAAGGCCTTCTTTTCAACAAAGCCTTGATCATTTGCATCTTAGCATGCCACATTGTCAGACTCTACCATAGCATTGACCATCTACCAATATATATATAACCTCCAAGCTCATACGTCTTAGAGAAGGGTGTTAAGTGAAGAATAGATTCTTCACCACCAAACAAAAATATATAATCAGTAGCGTTCAAAAAATACAGTAGAAAAGAATACAATGTCAGACACACAATCCATTTACAAGTCCGCTCTGGGTCTGAGCGAAACAACGTATCCGTCGATCTCCAAATGCGTTTGGACGATCATTACCAAATACCTTGCCTTGGAAGGCCAGTATCAATTCAAGATACCAGTCATCATCATCCCAACGATGTGAAAACCTTCGGTCTTCAATCGCCGTCTTCATCTACGACTCTTGATCGTCGTGATGATTATTCAGAATGGGATAAAACCCGGTCTTTCTGAATAACTCGCGTAATTGGTGATTAAAAATCAAATATTGGAAAATCACACATTACGCCACATTCCAACTCAGAATATTCTTTTAATAAGATATTCATATTTTAAAAGATTCTCATTAATTTTATCAAAGATAAATTAATAAATTAAATCATAAATCTTCCTTAAAATATCTATTAAAAATTCAAAATTTGATTTAATATCAAAAATCATTATTACAAGGTCATTTATTTTAAGGAATAAATCTTGTTTTAAGCAGGTTAAAGAACTAGTGTCATTTAAAACACAGTTCACGATAAACCCACAAATCAATTTCCAAAATAAGGAATTTCACAGAAATCAAATCAATACATAATCGATATAAATTTCTGTATCGGACTAACAGTATACATGGAATAACGGCAGAGCCTCTTAAATTCCATATATAATATCGGTCTTCTATTACAGAAGCCCATCTTGATTATTACCATTCGAATTTCCACTTAATTCCAATTTAATATATTAAATTGGAAAACTTGATTTTTAGGAAATACTCTTTTTAAATCTATACAAGAGATTTATAAATTCCAAATAGTAATTTCAATGTAAATTGGATTAAAGGACGAATGTCATTTAAAAACACCGTCCACGATAAATCCACTTCACATATCAATTTATTTCATATCATAAAATAAGATTGCAAATTCTAAAAACCTTAATTAAAGGATTCCTCTTTAAATATTTATTATTATAAGAAAAACATATTTTAGAAATAATCATTAAAAATATCCTTTATATAACAGATTTTTATCTTTTACAAATATTCTTTATTATAACATATACTTAATTAAAATATCTTTTATGAAAATATATCCTTTATATAAAAGAATTTCTAATGTAAGAATATTCTAATTTTAAAGAACACCTGAATCGAAATGCGACTCAACCATTTACCATATAATTTGGATTATATGGATTTCACACATCATATATATAACAATAACAATATAATCATCAAGTCATCCATTTACATCCAAAGTGTAACTTCCACTGTGTAAGCGTTAAAATTTAATAATAACGCTCATCACAACCTGTCGATCTAACGATCAACATACAACTAAATATTGGGATTAGTGTATGTTAATTTTCATCCCAACACCCATGTGGGGTTTCAACCAACAAACAAATAATAAGTTATTTGTGCACTCGGGCGATGGGTGAAAATTATCAACCCAATCACATAAACAAGTCAGGTAACTTGTCTATGGCAGTGTAATACACAATATATAATATGACAATAAAAATATCTCTTTTATTTCTATTATTTTTATCGCATGTAGAATGTCAATAAAAATGTATTCTTTATTTCTATTCTTTTATCATATCTAAAATGACGATAAAAATATAATCTTCATTTCTATTCCTTTCATTGTAAATAAATGAAAAGAAAAATATAATCTTTAATCCCATTTGTAAAAGGGAAAAACAATTAATAACAAAAATATAACTTTTCATTTCATGCCTATTTGCAATAGAGAATGCAAATAAAGATTTCAACTTTTTAATTTGATGTTTATTTACATAAAGGAATGTAAATAAAAAAAAAATTGTAACTTTCATTTCATAATTTATTTGCATTAATGATTGCGAATGAAGATGTATCTTTTATTCTCATGTTTTATTTGCGCCGAGTAATGCAAATAAAAATGTAATATTAATTTTCTAGTTTTATTTACATCAAGAAATGTAAATAAAAGAACAACTTCTTATTTTGTGTTTGTTTTCATCAAGTGAAGTAAATAAATAAATAAATAAATAAATAAATAAATAAATGTAAATGTAATCTTTATTTTAAAGTTATGTTCGCATTTAAGACATGCAACAAAAATGAAACATTTGTTTTTAATAAATTTGTTTGCATCTAAATTTGCAAACAAAATGTAAATGTAATTTTTTATTCTCTTGTTTGTTTGCAACTAAGGTTGCAAACAACAAATGAAATTTTATCTCTTTGTTTTATTTGCATGATGGAATGCAAATAATAAAAAAAATGCAAATTAGTTTGCATCTAAATTTGCAAACCAAAAATGCAAATTTTATTTTCTTGTTTGCTTGCAACAAAAGTTGTAAACAAAAATGTAACAACCCGTATTTTCAATAACCTATTATAACATAAATCGAGGCAGAATTTAATTTATAAATCTGAATCAAGGGAAACGGGCTATGCCATTGCGTTCGTCTCGGAAAAATACGCGAAATAGAGTCCGAGTTTTCGAAAATCTGAGTCCGTATGACCCGATTAAGGCCCAATGAAGTTTTCAGAAAATTTCAAGTTCAAAACAGATTTGAATTTCAAGTTCAAATTTCGAATTTCGGGCCTGGAAGGCTAGGCGGGAAATTTCCCGCCAAGCCAACCAAGTCGACAGGCCTGTCGACTTGGCAGTCGACTTGGTTGGACCCAAGTCGACAGCCCTGTCGACTTGGCTGTCGACTTGGTTCAGCCGGGCAGTTTTGCCTGGTGCACCATTTTGGGGTTTTGGTTAGGTTTTGGGGCCAGATTCGGTTTTAAGGGCTGAGATTGGAATTAGGGTTTAATCCTAAGGTTGAAACTAATCCTAATCTCTATAAATAAGCCCCTAACCTAACCCTAAATCATCATTATTCAACCCTACAACTAAACTATGGCAAAATTATTCCTCTCATGGCCTCCACTCTCTTCATAAAATTTCTAAGTTATTTCTATGAGAAATTTTCCATGCATACAAGTGTTTTCAAGCTTGTATGAGTGTCATTAGCTTGCATTCAAGTCAAGTTTCCATATTTACATCATAAAGCAAGGGTTTTTATCATTTTGGCTCAAGGGTTTTTCTATTGGAGCTTGCATTTTGGGTTTATTTGATTGCATAAGGGCTTTGTCTCAATCTATATATATTTTTGTGTCTTCATAAGCATTGTAATCCCTTTTCTACTTTCATATTTAAACTCTAAAGTTAAATGAATGATGCAAGTTTGGTTGATCATTATGATATGCAAGTTTTCCATGATATGCAAGTTTACTATGTCATGTTATGCAAGTTTGATATGTTATGATATGCAAGTTTGCCATGTTATGTTATGCAAGTTTGCCATGTTATGATATGCAAGTTGTCATGTTATGTATGCAAGTTTGGGTGGATCATGTTACTCATGTTATCATGTTATGCAAGCTTACCTTGAGTATATGAACATAAAGCTTCAAGCTTTATGCTAAAGGTTGCATTTTGGCAACATGTAAGTTATCATATCTCTTATGATAACTTTCATGTGAGGCTAAATGCGAACTTATGGCCATTTCTACATGTCATGTAGCACCATGTATCACCAATATGCTAAGTTTGGTTTTATGCATACTTTTGAGGCCTAAAAATGTAATATGCAAGTATATGAACATATGTACATTTCATATGCCACCATGTTAAACTTGTGGCTTCAACACCTTTTGTCATCTTTATGCCAAGTTCCCTCTTTCTATCCTTTATGCGCTATTGCGATTATGTAAGCGATGGGATTGCGTTTGGGGTTGGGTAAACTTAAAAGACATGAAAACATAAGATTGGGAATTTACCTATTAAGTTAGGTCTACCCATTGTGAATTTACCTATTAAGTTAGGTCTACCCAAATGCTTGAAAACTTGTAATATGTTTTGTAAACATAATGGACATGACACTTAGAAAATATAAGTGTGACCAACTCGAGGTTGGGTTGAGTTTGTAGCGTAAAACTACCCGGAACCGACCGGCTTAACTAGTTGCTACAAACAATAGGACCCAATGTGAGAAGTTGGTCATGTTGTACCTTGAACCCGAGGTTAGACCAAGTTGTGGTGTAAAGCTACCCGGAACCGACCGGCTTAACTAGTAACCGCAACAAAGTCTAATGTGAGAGGTTAAGGCACATTAATTAATTAATGCCTCATGATTAGGGTTAAGTCATGGTCCACTTAATACTTAACCAATTTGGACTTGGTGGATTAATCGGGGTTAAGTCGTGAACCCATCGTTACACTTAACCAAGTTAATCCATGATTAGTAAAAGGGTTAAACCGTACTTAACCCACTAGAAAATCCTAGCAAAGGGGGTCCACTCCAGCAGTAATCTCAAGTTTGTATCATCATGACCCTAGGGACTAGGCTAGGGTGGGGCACGATTACTGGACTGGTATAAGCGACCAAAAACGACGGCCGGGTGGTACGCCGATGTAGTTCCGGACGGACTATGGTCGTGCATGTAGTCCGTATTTGGAGAAGTCACCCATGGGTACCAGTAGATCGAGACTGTGCACTCATGTTTATGGTGTCCAGGGGTTGACACCCTAGGGCTTGATACACCCGAAGGGTGGACCCAGCACAGTCCGACTACAATCATGTTTAGGCCGTATTGACACCAACACGTGACGAGTTAGGCATATAGGGAGCCAATCGACTAGACCATTTGGTTGGACCTCGTATTAGGGTCACTTCATGTTATTGGACCTCGTATTAGGGTCACTTCATGTTATTGGGCCAAAGCTTGGGCCAAGGGATCAATACTTGTTTATTCAAGTCATGTTAGCTTGCTAGTACACCTGTGGTGCAAAAACCTTAAACCTGATTATGCGATGACACCTTTATCTACCTTGTTGGTTAATCATCATGCTAGTATGTTGTTATCCTTATGTTCATCCCTGCTTCTCATGCCAGTTAACTTTATCAGTTTACATTGATTGTAGTAGGGCTTACTCAGTCTTTTTGACTGACTTGTTTTTCTTTCGCCTCTTTTCTTCCGTTTCCCCCCCCCCCCCCCCAGGTTCTCAGGGTGGGAATATTGGAGCTTAGCTTGGATTTCTGATCGCTTGCTTGTGGGGTTTTAGCTCATGTACGGTCTTGACATGAAGCTTGCTATGGTTATCACTTATTTTGGGGATAGTACTTATGTATTTTAGTTTTTCAGTGATGTTGTTTTTATCTAGACTTGTGTATTAGGAAAGTTGACATTATGTTGTACCAGACTTGTTTTGAAATAGTTGAAATCTTCCGCTGTTTTACTTATCTTATTTACTCTGTTTACATATATACATATGTTCTTGTTCTGCCTTGATATATCATTATGCATGTTTACCCGGTACAAACGCCCCTACAAAGTCAGAGTGCTTGCAAGAGCCACCCTGGCGGAGGTGGGGTGTTACATTTGGTATCAGAGCGTATGGTTTACGAGAAGGAACAAAAAGATTTTTAAAACTTTTGGGAAACTATTTTCAAAACCAAGTATAAAGTATTTTCCAAAGAAAAGTCTAGTTTATTTTAAAGGCTATTCCCCAAAAAGCCATTAGCAAAAATTCCTTCGTTTTTCTCCATTCTGAATCTATCTTTTTTCTTCGTTTTCAGTATGGCTGATAACTTTGCTATTCCGGAGGGAGTTCACGTACCTGTTTGGTATAGGAGACTTTTGGAGGCTAGGGCGACCGAAGCCGGCCCCGCCGATGTTCCTCCTCCTCCTCTGGTTTTTAATGTTCCTCCTCCTCATATCGCTGAGGTTCCTCTTCCTCCTCCCCCTCAGCATCCACAAGAGGATTTCGCGGAGATTTGCAAAGACTTTAAGGCGATGGGTTGCAAGAATTTTGTTGGGATGGAGACTTCTGTTGAGGCAAGAAACTAGTTAAAGGAAACTGAAAACCTCTTTGCTATCTTAGATATAGAAGATCGTAGGAAAGTTCTGTTGGCGGTATGGTTATTGAAAGGGGAAGCTGCTTATTGGTGGGTAGTCACCACCACTACTAGACCAATTGAGACTTGGGATGAGTTTAAAAGAAGGTTTGGACTGAGGTTTTTATCGTCAGCAGAGGAGAACCTTCAGATGGAGAGGTTCCTATCACTAAAGCAAGGGGACATGACCATTAGGGAATACGTGCATAAGTTTAATCAACTTGCTCGGTTCGGTTTAGACTTGGTTAACACAGCTCAGAAGAAGGCCATGCACTTTGCTCTAGGACTAAACGATCCATTGCGCGGTTTAGCCATATCTCATATACCCATCGGAGCGACCTTCGAGAGTTTGGTGAATGTGGCCCTACTCAATGAAGAGAATAGGGGTGACAAGAAGGAAATCAAGGTGAATGAGTCTCAAAACAAGAAAACGGGGCCCAAAAAGGAAATAAAAAAGAAGGAGGAGAAGCCTAAAGATAAGAAGGAAAAGAAGTGCTTTACTTGTGGAAGTTCGACTCATCTTATTAAGGATTGTAAGAAGAGGAAAAGGAAGAATGGTGAATGCTTTTTCTGCGGTGAGACTGGACATTTCATCAAAGATTGCCCGAAGAAGCAAGGTCAAGGTCAAACTCAGTGTGCAAGACTGTCTGAAGGGCGAGTTCATCCCCTCAACATCGTCCTTCCAGCTTATGATCGAGGTAGTGTTTCTGTTAAAAGTCTTGTTTACATTTCTGATTTTCCTGTTTATACTTTGTTTGATTCTGGCGCATCGCATAGTTGTTTCATCTGATCTAGTTGAAAGTTTGCACCTAAGTACTAGTCTAGTTTATGATCCCGTGTGTGTTTCAAATCCAATTGGGGTTTACGCCCATTTGTCTATTATCTACGTGGATTTGAAAATCTCTATCTTGATTGTAGAGTTCTCGTGTGATGCTTATATTCTCGGTTTCATGGGGTATGGGTTGATTTTGGGCATGGATTGGTTGTCCAGTTTTGGAGCCATCCTTGATTTTTGAGCATAGGGTTGTGAGGCTCATGACTCGCCTCGGTAATACCCTAAAAAAAAAAATTGTAACCCTATGAGTCCCGGCATGTTGTGTTATCTTGAATCCCTCAATTCGTCTATCGATAGTTTGCAATCTATGAGGTTGGTCCGAGAATATCCTGATATCTTGGGTGAAGTGATGGGGTTACCCCTAAACACGAGTTTAATTTCTGCATTTATCTGGTGGATAATGCAAAGCTGGTTTCTTTGCCCGTTCGGCACATGGCTCCGCGTGAAAGACGGGAGCTAAGTAAGCAAGTGAAGGAGTTGCTTGAGAAGAACTTCATTCGATGAAGCATTTCCGAGGAAGGTGCTCTAGTAGTATTCGCTACTAATGTGGACAGTTCGCTTCGCCCGTGTGTTGATTATCGTGAGTAGAACAAGGAGAATAGACAACCATTACCAAGGATCGATGATTTGTTTGATCATCTTGTAGGAACATCTGTTTTCTCTTGATCTTGCTACTGGATTCCATCAGCTCAGAGTAGCTGAGGACAGTATGTAACAACCCGGAAAATCTGGGCCAGTTTAAAATTTTTATTTTGGCAATTTTAGTGAATTTTGATTATTTAAAATGAATTATTTTAAATAATATCGACGAGAAATTTATTTAGAATATAAATCGAACGTATATATTATACGCGTCGTCGTTAGAATATAAATATTTATATATAATTATAAATAGAATTGAAAATGGCGCGGTAGTTCGATAATTCGATTTCAAACTTCAATTGAATGTACCGGGTGCAAAACAATCCGGATTTTAGTGAAACCAAAAATAATGGGATCTAATTGTGAATATCTTTCCAACGAATACGAAAAATCAAGATTTCATATCGGGAATCAAAAGATATGTCCAGTTGAAAATTCTGAATAGTCGCTATGGAATTCAGGCCCTTAAAAATGGACATTTTGCAAATGACCTCGGATTTCGACGAAACCAGTTTTGTTGGGTCCGCAGTGTCAAGTTATTGCTAGGTTTTAAATTTCATAATTTTTCGAATCCATATGTGAGCGTGGCAAAGGAAAACGCGTTTGACCAGTTTCAGTTGATTTTAATCGACTGGAAATTGGCCATTTTTCAAACGGTCTCAGAATTCGACGAAACTAGTTTTGTTAGAACCGTATCGTCAATACGAAGCTAGAAATAATTTTTCGGGAATTTTTCTAGTTAGTATGTGACCCCGGTGATTTGAAATGTACGTTTAAAATTCAATATAGTGATTTAAATGAAAATTCAAAAGGAAACTGATTCAAACTATCAATTCAGCTTGCGGTACATAGCCCATTGTGTTCGGAATGGGGGTAAAACGCTATGGATGACAGGCGGTGGGCCTCGTTTCGAGGTCATATGTAAAAGTCAACTCTTTAGGATAAAATGAAATAATTAAATAAAAAAAAAAAAAAAAATATCTCTCTTCCATTAACCCGCTGCCCCCCCCCCCCCCGATCATTCAACAGAAAATAAAAATAAGGAAAGAAAAAAAAAAAAAAAAAAAGAAATCGAGCCGCCGCCTCCACCCTACATCCGTCGCCGCCGCGATGGAGCCACCCACCTCTGGCGCGCCTCCCTCCCTCAATCTCCGCCTTCTCCTTCTTTCCTTCCAGCCTCGAACGAAACCCCGAAGCCCTGAACCCCTCCGCTCGATTACAGCGAACCCCCCCCCCTTTGTTCCACTTCGAATCGAACCCCACTAATCCGCCTCCGCACCACCAGCTCGGACCAGCACGCCCTCCGACGATCTGCAGAAACCCCCCCTTATCTGTAAGTATTTTTATTTTTATTTTTAAAAGTATTAAAAACTGTTTTTTTTTTAGTGTAAAACTGTTTTTTTAAAAAGAAAGAAAACTGTTTTTTTTTTTGTTAGTAAAACTGTTTTTTTATATAAAAGTAAAAAGAATATAAAAACTGAAAATGTTTAAAAGTTAAAAACTGGATTTTTAAGAATTTAAAAACTGAATTTTTGAATATAGAAAACTGATTTTTGTTTTAAGTTTTTAAAACAGAATTTTTAAAAGAAGTAAGTTATAAAAACTGTTTTTAAAAAGAAATTAAAAACTGATTAAAGATTTAGATTTTAAAAAGAGAAAAGATTTAAACTTGAAAAGGTAAAAGAAAAGATTTGATCTTTAAAATGGAAAAGGCGGGATCTATATTTTTGTAAAAATATGATCTTTATATTTTTAAAGTATTAAAAATATGATTTTTATATTTTTAAAGTATTGAAAATATAATCTTTATAGGATAGAGAATATAAAGATATCATCTTTGTGTATGTAACGAAATAAAAATCTGATTTTTATTTTATATATGAAGCGACAGAGAAGATTGAACTTCGATAGAAAAATGGAATTTTTATATATTGAACTTCGATAGAAAAATATGATTTTTATATATTGAATAGCGAACTAAAAATTCGATTTTTATATATTGAATAGCGAACTAAAAATTCGATTTTTATATATTGAATAGCGAACTAAAAATTCGATTTTTATATATTGAATAGCGAACTAAAAATTCGATTTTTATATATTGAATAGCGAACTAAAAATTCGATTTTTATATATTGAATAGCGAACTAAAAATTCGATTTTTATATATTGAATAGCGAACTAAAAATTCGATTTTTATATATTGAATAGCGAACTAAAAATTCGATTTTTATATATTGAATAGCGAACTAAAAATTCGATTTTTACATATGTAAAGGATCCGGGCAACGAAGGTGACAAAGATGCGATAGCGATGAAGATTTCTATCAATGAAGTGCCGTGGAGCTAGGATAGCTATATGTGAGAATTTCTCACCTTTCAATTTATTTTTCTAGTTATATATATATATACTAGGATGCAGACGGTGCTTAGTAGCACCCGACACCCGTCCACAGACCATGGACTTGTTTGTTTGACTGTTTGGTGATTGATTGTGATATTGGTTTGAATGTGGTTTGTGGTGTGAAAAATCGAATCGATAAATTGGTTAGGATTAGACGTGCGCCGTTATAAGGCGAAGGAGTAAGGCTAGGTTAGACCCTTACTCCAAAGTTTGTGGTTTGCATAACGAATTGATTTGATTGATGTGTGAATGGCGTGGGCCTTCACTAGACCGGGGATAAGGCTAGGCCTTGTCCCGTTTCTAGTATCGTGCCGTTATGCCGCCGAAATTTTCTAAAATAAGTTAGAAAAATAAAAATAGCATTTTATTTAACGAATGAACTGAATATAAATTCATATGTTAAAATAAAATGTGTTATCGTTAAAAATATAATTTTTAACGTGAATGTGAATAAATAAATATTCATTTACAAACCAGACGGTTTGTTTATGTACACCTATTTGAATGACGTTGATTGGGTCGATAAATTTTACACATCGCCTAACTGCACAAATAAAATATGTGTTTGATTGTTTGAAACCCCACACGGGTGTTAGGATGAAATTTGAAGTTCACTCATCCTGATTTATTAAATATGTCGATCGATTGATTGACAAGCTGCTATAAGCGTTAAATGTCTATATTTGATGCTTATACAGTGTAGTGCACTTTGGTTGATGGTTGATTATTCATCGTTGTTGATATATACATGTGTTGTAGAAAATCCATATAATTAACATTATATGGTAATTGATTGGGCCTCATTCCAGTTTCGAGAAAAAAAAAAAGAAATATTTGAAATAGAAATATTTGAAATAGAAATATTTGAAATAGAAATATTTGAAATAGAAATATTTGAAATAGAATATTTGAAAATAGAAATATGTGAAGCCGTGAGGATTAGATTGACGCCATTTTGACGTGAACGATATTTATATCGATTTTATTCATTTTAAAATGAATATTGAAACGTGATTTCGAAATCGAATATTTTGAAATGAATTGAATTGAAAACGATTTCGAAATGAATTGAATTGAAAACGATTTCGAAATGAATTGAATTGAAAACGATTTCGAAATGAATTGAACTGAAAACGATTTCGAAATGAATTGAATTGAAAACGATTTCGAAATGAATTGAATTGAAAACGAATTCGAATTGAATTGAAAGCGAAGTGAAATAAATTCAAATTGAATTGAAATTTGAATTGAATGGAAATGGATTTTGAAACGAATTTATAAAGAAGAATTCAATTTTGATTTGAATTGAAATGGAAGTTGAAAATGTTTTTGAAACGAATTCAAAACTATTTATATAATTCGTTTTAAATAGAAATCGACGAAATATATATTATATATATTATATATAATATAATGGCCTGAATAGAACGCGCCGCGTCGCGGCAGTTCGCGAATTTCGACCATTTATTTCGAACGGACATTACGGGAGATCCGACCGTCGGATTCTCCTAAAACCGGAACCGTTGGGTTCGTATCGAAAAGAGCTTTCTAATGAATGTTAGAAATTTGAAATCTAACGGTTGGATTTGGAGATACGTCCAAATCAAATTCGAAAAAGGTCGCTGTAAGTGCAGTTCGATGGCCGTTGATGGAAATCGACTGTACGGGCCTTGATAAAATTATTAAAAATAGTAATAATTTATGTAAAATCATAAGAAATGATTTGTGAAGATTTGGGATGAAAAACTCCATATTTGAAAAGATAAAAATAGATTTTTATCGAAATGAACTAGTTTTGAACTAGAATTATAATTCTATTTATTTTTAAATAAATAAATTGAATTCGAAAAGGGTTTTGAAAATAACCAAAATTTCCAATGATTGCATTGGAGTGGATTTGAATCGAAATTGTCTTCGGAATATTTCGATGTTGGAATTCGTGATTATACAGGTGTTGTTATGGAAATTTGAAAGATATATTGTTATATCGTTATTTCCAATACGACATTTGTTAATCGTAGAATTTGATATTGAATATAGGCCGATATATTTTCTATTCAGAGCCTTGTATTTAATATCAAATGTGATTTGGGTTTGTCGTGAATGGTGTCTTCACTAACACCGTTCTTGAACCCAGTTGAGAAAAGATTAAATCTTTTTATTTAGATTTAATGAAGTGTACCAATTAAATGATATTTAATTGGAATTGAATTGATATTGATTTTTGGGTTTATCGTGAACAGTGTTTTAAATAACACTTGTTCTTTAACCCGATAATTAATGAATGTGATTTGGGTTTGTCGTGAATGGTGTCTTCACTAACACTGTTCTTGGACCCAGTTGAGAAAAGATTAAATCTTTTTATTTAGATTTAATGAAGTGTACCAATTAAATGATATTTAATTGGAATTGAATTGATATTGATTTTTGGGTTTATCGTGAACAGTGTTTTAAATAACACTCGTTCTTTAACCCGATAATTAATGAAGGTGATTTTGGGTTTATCGTGAACCGTGTTTTAAATGACACTGATTCTTTAACCCAGATAATGATTAAAACTAAGTGGAGTTTTAATGAATCTTTAATTAGATTGAAAAGATCGAGAATGGAGTATCACCAGTTTTGCTCCAGGCGATAGTTAAATCTTTAATTAGATTTGAACGTGAAATTTAGAAACTAACTGTCGGTTAGCCAAGCAGAATGGTTTTCTGGATATTGATCTGATGTTGGTTTCGGCCTTCGGGGTTAATATTTGGGGAATTATTCTCTTGATTAATTTATGGTTAGTGACTAATGAATTGGAATGAGGCGTATGTTGTGTTTGTGTAACACTTATTTAAAATATACGCGAGTTATTCGGAAAGACCGGGTTTATCCCATTCTGAATAACTGATACGACGATAAGTCGAAGATGAAGACGATGGTCGAAGACCGGAGGTCTTCACGTCGTTTGGGTGATAGCTGATGATCTTGATTGGGCTGTACACCCAAGAAGATGGAAACAGTTGGTGATCGTCCAGACGTACTTGGAGATCGATGGAGATGCGGGGTACTAGGTGCCTCCGGTTTCGTTCAGACCCAGAACGGACTTGTAAATGGACTGTGTGTCTGACATCGGATTTCATTCTGTGTGACTGATATCGGTTGCATAGGATGATTTGCCTGTGTGGCATGCTAAGATGCAAATGATCAAGGCTTCTGTTGAAAAGCAAAGTCTTGTGGTGATGATCAAAGCACGGCCTTTGTGGCGTAGCTTTGTGTAACGTTTACCTCGCGTGTTTCACACCAGGTATGAACCAAAAACGGGAGACGGACCTCAGGGAGGACTTGCGTTTCTTTCTAGTTAGAAGTGGCGTCAGTGGTTTTACACGCCCTGACGAGTTTGACTTATGTGGTTGTTGCTGTTGCGAGGCGCCTCGGTTATATCGGTTTCGGCCGATGCATTCTGGTCGGCTGACGGACCAGACTTACACCCCATAGGGTGGGGAAACGTAGTGTTCAGGCATTTTAATCCACATCGGTGGACCGGCCCTGACGATCCAAAGGCTTGACAGAGTACTTGCCTGAGGCTCGGACTAGACAGTCTCGAATCGGTTGAGGACTATCTTTTGCCTCGGTTCATAGATGGAAATCCAATTTCCAAATACGTGACATTTGCGGTTTTATTTGTAAACCTATATATGGCGACATGATATATGGTACCCATGCCGCCTATGATTGATACTTATGATTTGAAGTTGTTTTATACACTATGCACTTATTGTAGTATCAAATGATTTGTTTTAAAACGTATCAAGCATTCTTTGGCTGTTATAAGGGAAAACCCTATCCTCGACTGCGTTGCATTGTGTGATGGGACCTGGGTCTTATAACAGCTTCATCTTTCTTTATTTAGCATTGCGCTGTTTGTTTTATGCACTGGTATTCTTGGGAGGAAACCCGTTCCGTGTTATACGGCGTGGTCCCTTGATTTACCTAATGATTTAAAATAAAGAATTAATAACTGTTTTAGTTCTCACACCAGTCCCATGACTGACCTGGAGTTTATTGTTTTAACCTAAACTCTGGGTGCCCTTATTTTGACACGGGCAGCTAGTAGTTTTGGTTTTGCAGATTTATATTCACAGGATCCTGGTTTACAGCTGGAACGATATCCGGAAAGCTTTGTATCCGTATATCTCCTTCTAGTTGTGTATTGTATTACTTTCCGCTGCTATGTATTTAAATGTAATTTAAATCTCTGATATTTCTGTGTAATATTCATTTATACTCTGTATATTCTTGTAATCTGATGCATTGTTGTAATATACAGTGAAATGTTCTTTTATATGCGTTCTGCTGTGGCTTGTTCTCAAACGATAGGGCGTTTCGAACGGTCTGAGTCGGTTTAGCGACTGGTTCGGACCGAGCGAAATTCCTTGACGTCACAGTTGGTATCAGAGCTTTGGTTTACAAAGCTAGAGAACAAGACACATTAGAACCATACGAAAGAATTCATCAGATATTGGATTAGCAATAGCCAATTAGAATGACTCGTTAGAGATAGGATCAGTAGTATCCTAGAACGAGTGTGAAGAGTATATTTTTCAAATGAAAACAAATTTCGTTTTGAAAATTTAAATAAATTATTCGTATTTGATTATTTATTTTATATTGATTAGGACAATCCGATATATAAAGATTTTGCATATATGTCTTGCAAACGTGTATTCGAAGTTTTAATATATTGGGTAGATATAGAATCCCTCTAGTGCCCGGGAGTAATTCTGGTGATGGGGCACTGTCGCCAGTATTTATTTTCGAGTGACGAAAGTGAGATTTCTATATATTTCCTATTGATTGGTGTGAGAACCAAAATTAGATAGGGCCTATTGTTGTGATTTGGCATCAAAAATCTGATTCTTGACTATGTATCAAAATTATGAATTTCAAATGATAATTCACTAATTGATTGATGTTTGTGTTGTTTGCCTATTTGTTTGATAATTTTGAACCATTTAGCATAATTGAATCAAATATTGAATTGTATTGAAATTGGTTGCATTTGCTTGCATATACATATACTTATATTGAACAGGTCATAGCAAGGAGGCTAGAGCCGAAAAATAAAATTTGTTTGCCCGACAAATAGGTACATGTTTACTACATAATTTACTGTTTGTTTGGGTGATGATGATTTTGTGAGCCTATTGGCTAGCCGTTTGGCTTTTTCTTTTTCTTTTTGAGATCTGAAGGACCGGGGAAGCTATTTGAAATTCCCCGATGCTCCCGGTGCAGGGGAGGTTATGGCGAAATTTTTCGAAAATTTAGGGTGTTAGCCAAATTTTTGAAATTTTGAAAATTCTCAGAAACTAAAGAGTTGGAGAATGGAAGCCAGATCGAACGTAGAGCTGATTAATCAAACCACTTTCGACTTTGTTCCTTTTCGGGGACGAAAAGTTTTAAGTGGGGGAGATTGTAACAACCCGGAAAATCTGGGCCAGTTTAAAATTTTTATTTTGACAATTTTAGTGAATTTTGATTATTTAAAATGAATTATTTTAAATAATATCGACGAGAAATTTATTTAGAATATAAATCGAACGTATATATTATACGCGTCGTCGTTAGAATATAAATATTTATATATAATTATAAATAGAATTGAAAATGGCGCGGTAGTTCGATAATTCGATTTCAAACTTCAATTGAATGTACCGGGTGCAAAACAATCCGGATTTTAGTGAAACCAAAAATAATGGGATCTAATTGTGAATATCTTTCCAACGAATACGAAAAATCAAGATTTCATATCGGGAATCAAAAGATATGTCCAGTTGAAAATTCTGAATAGTCGCTATGGAATTCAGGCCCTTAAAAATGGACATTTTGCAAATGACCTCGGATTTCGACGAAACCAGTTTTGTTGGGTCCGCAGTGTCAAGTTATTGCTAGGTTTTAAATTTCATAATTTTTCGAATCCATATGTGAGCGTGGCAAAGGAAAACGCGTTTGACCAGTTTCAGTTGATTTTAATCGACTGGAAATTGGCCATTTTTCAAACGGTCTCAGAATTCGACGAAACTAGTTTTGTTAGGACCGTATCGTCAATACGAAGCTAGAAATAATTTTTCGGGAATTTTTCTAGTTAGTATGTGACCCCGGTGATTTGAAATGTACGTTTAAAATTCAATATAGTGATTTAAATGAAAATTCAAAAGGAAACTGATTCAAACTATCAATTCAGCTTGCGGTACATAGCCCATTGTGTTCGGAATGGGGGTAAAACGCTATGGACGACAGGCGGTGGGCCTCGTTTCGAGGTCATATGTAAAAGTCAACTCTTTAGGATAAAACGAAATAATTAAATAAAAAAAAAAAAAAAATAATATCTCTCTTCCATTAACCCGCTGGCCCCCCCCCCCCCCCGATCATTCAACAGAAAATAAAAATAAGGAAAGAAAAAAAAAAAAAAAAGAAATCGAGCCGCCGCCTCCACCCTACATCCGTCGCCGCCGCGATGGAGCCACCCACCTCTGGCGCGCCTCCCTCCCTCAATCTCCGCCTTCTCCTTCTTTCCTTCCAGCCTCGAACGAAACCCCGAAGCCCTGAACCCCTCCGCTCGATTACAGCGAACCCCCCCCCCTTTGTTCCACTTCGAATCGAACCCCACTAATCCGCCTCCGCACCACCAGCTCGGACCAGCACGCCCTCCGACGATCTGCAGAAACCCCCCCCCTTATCTGTAAGTATTTTTATTTTTATTTTTAAAAGTATTAAAAACTGTTTTTTTTTAGTGTAAAACTGTTTTTTTAAAAAGAAAGAAAACTGTTTTTTTTAGTTAGTAAAACTGTTTTTTTATATAAAAGTAAAAAGAATATAAAAACTGAAAATGTTTAAAAGTTAAAAACTGGATTTTTAAGAATTTAAAAACTGAATTTTTGAATATAGAAAACTGATTTTTGTTTTAAGTTTTTAAAACAGAATTTTTAAAAGAAGTAAGTTATAAAAACTGTTTTTAAAAAGAAATTAAAAACTGATTAAAGATTTAGATTTTAAAAAGAGAAAAGATTTAAACTTGAAAAGGTAAAAGAAAAGATTTGATCTTTAAAATGGAAAAGGCGGGATCTATATTTTTGTAAAAATATGATCTTTATATTTTTAAAGTATTAAAAATATGATTTTTATATTTTTAAAGTATTGAAAATATAATCTTTATAGGATAGAGAATATAAAGATATCATCTTTGTGTATGTAACGAAATAAAAATCTGATTTTTATTTTATATATGAAGCGACAGAGAAGATTGAACTTCGATAGAAAAATGGAATTTTTATATATTGAACTTCGATAGAAAAATATGATTTTTATATATTGAATAGCGAACTAAAAATTCGATTTTTATATATTGAATAGCGAACTAAAAATTCGATTTTTATATATTGAATAGCGAACTAAAAATTCGATTTTTATATATTGAATAGCGAACTAAAAATTCGATTTTTATATATTGAATAGCGAACTAAAAATTCGATTTTTATATATTGAATAGCGAACTAAAAATTCGATTTTTATATATTGAATAGCGAACTAAAAATTCGATTTTTATATATTGAATAGCGAACTAAAAATTCGATTTTTATATATTGAATAGCGAACTAAAAATTCGATTTTTACATATGTAAAGGATCCGGGCAACGAAGGTGACAAAGATGCGATAGCGATGAAGATTTCTATCAATGAAGTGCCGTGGAGCTAGGATAGCTATATGTGAGAATTTCTCACCTTTCAATTTATTTTTCTAGTTATATATATATATACTAGGATGCAGACGGTGCTTAGTAGCACCCGACACCCGTCCACAGACCATGGACTTGTTTGTTTGACTGTTTGGTGATTGATTGTGATATTGGTTTGAATGTGGTTTGTGGTGTGAAAAATCGAATCGATAAATTGGTTAGGATTAGACGTGCGCCGTTATAAGGCGAAGGAGTAAGGCTAGGTTAGACCCTTACTCCAAAGTTTGTGGTTTGCATAACGAATTGATTTGATTGATGTGTGAATGGCGTGGGCCTTCACTAGACCGGGGATAAGGCTAGGCCTTGTCCCGTTTCTAGTATCGTGCCGTTATGCCGCCGAAATTTTCTAAAATAAGTTAGAAAAATAAAAATAGCATTTTATTTAACGAATGAACTGAATATAAATTCATATGTTAAAATAAAATGTGTTATCGTTAAAAATATAATTTTTAACGTGAATGTGAATAAATAAATATTCATTTACAAACCAGACGGTTTGTTTATGTACACCTATTTGAATGACGTTGATTGGGTCGATAAATTTTACACATCGCCTAACTGCACAAATAAAATATGTGTTTGATTGTTTGAAACCCCACACGGGTGTTAGGATGAAATTTGAAGTTCACTCATCCTGATTTATTAAATATGTCGATCGATTGATTGACAAGCTGCTATAAGCGTTAAATGTCTATATTTGATGCTTATACAGTGTAGTGCACTTTGGTTGATGGTTGATTATTCATCGTTGTTGATATATACATGTGTTGTAGAAAATCCATATAATTAACATTATATGGTAATTGATTGGGCCTCATTCCAGTTTCGAGAAAAAAAAAAGAAATATTTGAAATAGAAATATTTGAAATAGAAATATTTGAAATAGAAATATTTGAAATAGAAATATTTGAAATAGAATATTTGAAAATAGAAATATGTGAAGCCGTGAGGATTAGATTGACGCCATTTTGACGTGAACGATATTTATATCGATTTTATTCATTTTAAAATGAATATTGAAACGTGATTTCGAAATCGAATATTTTGAAATGAATTGAATTGAAAACGATTTCGAAATGAATTGAATTGAAAACGATTTCGAAATGAATTGAATTGAAAACGATTTCGAAATGAATTGAACTGAAAACGATTTCGAAATGAATTGAATTGAAAACGATTTCGAAATGAATTGAATTGAAAACGAATTCGAATTGAATTGAAAGCGAAGTGAAATAAATTCAAATTGAATTGAAATTTGAATTGAATGGAAATGGATTTTGAAACGAATTTATAAAGAAGAATTCAATTTTGATTTGAATTGAAATGGAAGTTGAAAATGTTTTTGAAACGAATTCAAAACTATTTATATAATTCGTTTTAAATAGAAATCGACGAAATATATATTATATATATTATATATAATATAATGGCCTGAATAGAACGCGCCGCGTCGCGGCAGTTCGCGAATTTCGACCATTTATTTCGAACGGACATTACGGGAGATCCGACCGTCGGATTCTCCTAAAACCGGAACCGTTGGGTTCGTATCGAAAAGAGCTTTCTAATGAATGTTAGAAATTTGAAATCTAACGGTTGGATTTGGAGATACGTCCAAATCAAATTCGAAAAAGGTCGCTGTAAGTGCAGTTCGATGGCCGTTGATGGAAATCGACTGTACGGGCCTTGATAAAATTATTAAAAATAGTAATAATTTATGTAAAATCATAAGAAATGATTTGTGAAGATTTGGGATGAAAAACTCCATATTTGAAAAGATAAAAATAGATTTTTATCGAAATGAACTAGTTTTGAACTAGAATTATAATTCTATTTATTTTTAAATAAATAAATTGAATTCGAAAAGGGTTTTGAAAATAACCAAAATTTCCAATGATTGCATTGGAGTGGATTTGAATCGAAATTGTCTTCGGAATATTTCGATGTTGGAATTCGTGATTATACAGGTGTTGTTATGGAAATTTGAAAGATATATTGTTATATCGTTATTTCCAATACGACATTTGTTAATCGTAGAATTTGATATTGAATATAGGCCGATATATTTTCTATTCAGAGCCTTGTATTTAATATCAAATGTGATTTGGGTTTGTCGTGAATGGTGTCTTCACTAACACCGTTCTTGAACCCAGTTGAGAAAAGATTAAATCTTTTTATTTAGATTTAATGAAGTGTACCAATTAAATGATATTTAATTGGAATTGAATTGATATTGATTTTTGGGTTTATCGTGAACAGTGTTTTAAATAACACTTGTTCTTTAACCCGATAATTAATGAATGTGATTTGGGTTTGTCGTGAATGGTGTCTTCACTAACACTGTTCTTGGACCCAGTTGAGAAAAGATTAAATCTTTTTATTTAGATTTAATGAAGTGTACCAATTAAATGATATTTAATTGGAATTGAATTGATATTGATTTTTGGGTTTATCGTGAACAGTGTTTTAAATAACACTCGTTCTTTAACCCGATAATTAATGAAGGTGATTTTGGGTTTATCGTGAACCGTGTTTTAAATGACACTGATTCTTTAACCCAGATAATGATTAAAACTAAGTGGAGTTTTAATGAATCTTTAATTAGATTGAAAAGATCGAGAATGGAGTATCACCAGTTTTGCTCCAGGCGATAGTTAAATCTTTAATTAGATTTGAACGTGAAATTTAGAAACTAACTGTCGGTTAGCCAAGCAGAATGGTTTTCTGGATATTGATCTGATGTTGGTTTCGGCCTTCGGGGTTAATATTTGGGGAATTATTCTCTTGATTAATTTATGGTTAGTGACTAATGAATTGGAATGAGGCGTATGTTGTGTTTGTGTAACACTTATTTAAAATATACGCGAGTTATTCGGAAAGACCGGGTTTATCCCATTCTGAATAACTGATACGACGATAAGTCGAAGATGAAGACGATGGTCGAAGACCGGAGGTCTTCACGTCGTTTGGGTGATAGCTGATGATCTTGATTGGGCTGTACACCCAAGAAGATGGAAACAGTTGGTGATCGTCCAGACGTACTTGGAGATCGATGGAGATGCGGGGTACTAGGTGCCTCCGGTTTCGTTCAGACCCAGAACGGACTTGTAAATGGACTGTGTGTCTGACATCGGATTTCATTCTGTGTGACTGATATCGGTTGCATAGGATGATTTGCCTGTGTGGCATGCTAAGATGCAAATGATCAAGGCTTCTGTTGAAAAGCAAAGTCTTGTGGTGATGATCAAAGCACGGCCTTTGTGGCGTAGCTTTGTGTAACGTTTACCTCGCGTGTTTCACACCAGGTATGAACCAAAAACGGGAGACGGACCTCAGGGAGGACTTGCGTTTCTTTCTAGTTAGAAGTGGCGTCAGTGGTTTTACACGCCCTGACGAGTTTGACTTATGTGGTTGTTGCTGTTGCGAGGCGCCTCGGTTATATCGGTTTCGGCCGATGCATTCTGGTCGGCTGACGGACCAGACTTACACCCCATAGGGTGGGGAAACGTAGTGTTCAGGCATTTTAATCCACATCGGTGGACCGGCCCTGACGATCCAAAGGCTTGACAGAGTACTTGCCTGAGGCTCGGACTAGACAGTCTCGAATCGGTTGAGGACTATCTTTTGCCTCGGTTCATAGATGGAAATCCAATTTCCAAATACGTGACATTTGCGGTTTTATTTGTAAACCTATATATGGCGACATGATATATGGTACCCATGCCGCCTATGATTGATACTTATGATTTGAAGTTGTTTTATACACTATGCACTTATTGTAGTATCAAATGATTTGTTTTAAAACGTATCAAGCATTCTTTGGCTGTTATAAGGGAAAACCCTATCCTCGACTGCGTTGCATTGTGTGATGGGACCTGGGTCTTATAACAGCTTCATCTTTCTTTATTTAGCATTGCGCTGTTTGTTTTATGCACTGGTATTCTTGGGAGGAAACCCGTTCCGTGTTATACGGCGTGGTCCCTTGATTTACCTAATGATTTAAAATAAAGAATTAATAACTGTTTTAGTTCTCACACCAGTCCCATGACTGACCTGGAGTTTATTGTTTTAACCTAAACTCTGGGTGCCCTTATTTTGACACGGGCAGCTAGTAGTTTTGGTTTTGCAGATTTATATTCACAGGATCCTGGTTTACAGCTGGAACGATATCCGGAAAGCTTTGTATCCGTATATCTCCTTCTAGTTGTGTATTGTATTACTTTCCGCTGCTATGTATTTAAATGTAATTTAAATCTCTGATATTTCTGTGTAATATTCATTTATACTCTGTATATTCTTGTAATCTGATGCATTGTTGTAATATACAGTGAAATGTTCTTTTATATGCGTTCTGCTGTGGCTTGTTCTCAAACGATAGGGCGTTTCGAACGGTCTGAGTCGGTTTAGCGACTGGTTCGGACCGAGCGAAATTCCTTGACGTCACACAGTATAGACAAAACTGCGTTCAGAACTCCAGATGGATTCTTAGAATGGCTGGTCATGCCATTCGGTTTGACTAATGCACCCGCCTACTTCATGGACTTGATGAGTAGGGTGTTCAAGGAGTTCTTGAACAAGTTTGTCGTGGTCTTCGTAGATGATATTCTGATCTTCTCTAAGGATGAGGAAGAGCACGCAAGGCATCTCGTGAAGGTGATGGATATGCTTAGAGCCCATCAGTTGGAAGCCAAGACCTCCAAATGTCATTTTGGAGAAAAGAAGTTAGATTTCTTGGGCACATAGTTTCTAAGCAAGGCTTAGCGGTGGATCCCGCTAAAGTGGTCGCGGTTCAAGACCGGAAAGCTCCGACGAGGACAAGTGAAGTAAGAAGCTTTCTCGGTTTAATTAATTAGTTAGCGTCCCTTGAGCTTAGACCTACCCTTCTGGATCAAGTAGGGACTTCACAGAAAGAAGACCCGCAGTTAGTCGAGTTCATGGACAAGTTGATTCGAGGCGAGATGTTAAGACACCTCGCTATAGATGACAAGGGATGGCTAAGACGCAATGAGAGAAAGAAGGCTCTTGAAGATGCACATCACTCGAGGATGTGGCCGAGTTTGTCCCAAGGTGCATGTTGTGCCAACAGATTAAGGCCGAGTCATAAAAATCCCGGTGGGCTATTACATTCATTGGAGGTCCCCGCAATGAAAGTAGTAAAGCGTCATGAAGGATTTCGTGGATGGACTGCCTAGATCAAGGAAAGGGAATACGAGCATGTGGGTCATAGTAGGTAGACTCACGAAGAGTGCTCATTTCACTCCGGTAAAGAGCGAAAGGACTGCATCATAGCTAGCGACAGTTTACTTTCAAGAAATAAAGCGGTTGCACGAGGTTCCCTAAAGTATAGTTAGTAACCATGACTCAATCTTCACTAGCCAGTTTTGGGATAGTCTACGGGAAGTCATGGGCAAGCAACCGAATCTAAGTACGGCCTATCATTCGTAGGCGGATGGTTCATTTCGTTCAAGCATGAGTTATAGAAAATCACGTTAGTAAGAGCAATTGGCAACGTGGATTGGTATTTCCAAGAAAAGTTCTGCTGCGTGGAATACTTTATAGTAAGTAAACGAGATCCAGGATTCACTGGTGAATTTTGGGGAGCTTGCATGAAACCATGAGGTCATAGTTATGTTTAAGCCAAGAATGATAGAAGAGTAAGTGAAAGAGGAAGACAAGAGGCGACAATGAAATGGGTTCCAACTCATATTGGGAAATAAGATTTAAGAAGCCAAGAAATCATGAGGTAAAAGACGGTCAAAACATAGTGGAGTCAAGCTCAAGGAAACGTGACTTAGAAGACTGAAGGCTAGATACGCGCATCATATCTCTTTCTAAGAGTATATCCTTGATCCTTGTTTTCCGGTGGAACTTACTTGCATGTTATCTTTTACATATATCCTCTCGGTCCCGTTCTCGATCCCATTTCTGTTGTAAACTCCATAAGGGGGTGTGACTCATCGGTTAGTAATACATGTCAAGGTTTAAAGGGGTCCGTTAGGTTGACTAAACCTTTTGGGCTTTTATAGAATATGGGTTGGGTTAGGAAGGGATTTCTTGTAATCCAAAAGGAGTATATCTTGCTTATCTTCCCGATCTCTTTGTAGCATATCTTTCTTTTGCTATCTATATCGTGTTAATCTTGTCATGAGAACCTTAGGTAGAAACCCTTTGGATGAAACATGTGTTTAAAACATGTTATGCTTGATGTTTGCAAGTGGTTGCAAGTGTTTGCAAGTGGTTACTCGTGGATGCATTATACACATTAGGCACTAGATCGGCTCACACACTCCTCATATTGCATATGCATGAGTGTTTACGCTTATTCATGGATAAAAATTTTTGTGTTATCACATGGATGTTGCATATGGATGTATGTTATGTGCACACATATAGATGTTATACATTATGTTAGGAATTGCATACATATGGATTCATTTCACTAACATAATTTGCATTGATGATATTTGCATTAGATAAGTACATATACACACACCTTTGCATATGTTCATACAACATTTAGAATCTTGTAAGGACAATGATTGCTCGTGGATGATGTTTTGAGTAGATGGATGTTGGATGGTAGGATACGTTCTTCCTAACTTGAAGATTTCTGGGACGAAATCCTTAAAGGAGGGGAGAATGTAACAACCCGTATTTTCAATAACCTGTTATAACGTAAATCGAGGCAGAATTTAATTTATAAATCCAAATCAAGGGAAACGGGCTATGCCATTGCGTTCGTCTCGGAAAAATACGCGAAATAGAGTCCGAGTTTTCGAAAATCGGAGTCCGTATGACCCGATTAAGGCCCAATGAAGTTTTCAGAAAATTTCAAGTTCAAAACAGATTTGAATTTCAAGTTCAAATTTCGAATTTCGGGCCTGGAAGGCTAGGCGGGAAATTTCCCGCCAAGCCAACCAAGTCGACAGGCCTGTCGACTTGGCAGTCGACTTGGTTGGACCCAAGTCGACAGCCCTGTCGACTTGGCTGTCGACTTGGTTCAGCCGGGCAGTTTTGCCTGGTGCACCATTTTGGGGTTTTGGTTAGGTTTTGGGGCCAGATTCGGTTTTAAGGGCTGAGATTGGAATTAGGGTTTAATCCTAAGGTTGAAACTAATCCTAATCTCTATAAATAAGCCCCTAACCTAACCCTAAATCATCATTATTCAACCCTACAACTAAACTATGGCAAAATTATTCCTCTCACGGCCTCCACTCTCTTCATAAAATTTCTAAGTTATTTCTATGAGAAATTTTCCATGCATACAAGTGTTTTCAAGCTTGTATGAGTGTCATTAGCTTGCATTCAAGTCAAGTTTCCATATTTACATCATAAAGCAAGGGTTTTGATCATTTTGGCTAAAGGGTTTTTCTATTGGAGCTTGCATTTTGGGTTTATTTGATTGCATAAGGGCTTTGTCTCAATCTATATATATTTTTGTGTCTTCATAAGCATTGTAAGCCCTTTTCTACTTTCATATTTAAACTCTAAAGTTAAATGAATGATGCAAGTTTGGTTGATCATTATGATATGCAAGTTTGCCATGATATGCAAGTTTACTATGTCATGTTATGCAAGTTTGATATGTTATGATATGCAAGTTTGCCATGTTATGTTATGCAAGTTTGCCATGTTATGATATGCAAGTTGTCATGTTATGTATGCAAGTTTGGGTGGATCATTTTACTCATGTTATCATGTTATGCAAGCTTACCTTGAGTATATGAACATAAAGCTTCAAGCTTTATGCTAAAGGTTGCATTTTGGCAACATGTAAGTTATCATATCTCTTATGATAACTTGCATGTGAGGCTAAATGCGAACTTATGGCCATTTCTATATGTCATGTAGCACCATGTATCACCAATATGCTAAGTTTGGTTTTATGCATACTTTTGAGGCCTAAAAATGTAATATATAAGTATATGAACATATGTACATTTCATATGCCACCATGTTAAACTTGTGGCTTCAACACCTTTTGTCATCTTTATGCCAAGTTCCCTCTTTCTATCCTTTATGCGCTATTGCGATTATGTAAGCGATGGGATTGCGTTTGGGGTTGGGTAAACTTAAAAGACATGAAAACATAAGATTGGGAATTTACCTATTAAGTTAGGTCTACCCATTGGGAATTTACCTATTAAGTTAGGTCTACCCAAATGCTTGAAAACTTGTAATATGTTTTGTAAACATAATGGACATGACACTTACAAAATATAAGTGTGACCAACTCGAGGTTGGGTTGAGTTTGTAGCGTAAAACTACCCGGAACCGACCGGCTTAACTAGTTGCTACAAACAATAGGACCCAATGTGAGAAGTTGGTCATGTTGTACCTTGAACCCGAGGTTAGACCAAGTTGTGGTGTAAAGCTACCCGGAACTGACCGGCTTAACTAGTAACCGCAACAAAGTCTAATGTGAGAGGTTAAGGCACATTAATTAATTAATGCCTCATGATTAGGGTTAAGTCATGGTCCACTTAATACTTAACCAATTTGGACTTGGTGGATTAATCGGGGTTAAGTCGTGAACCCATCGTTACACTTAACCAAGTTAATCCATGATTAGTAAAAGGGTTAAACCGTACTTAACCCACTAGAAAATCCTAGCAAAGGGGGTCCACTCCAGCAGTAATCCCAAGTTTGTATCATCATGACCCTAGGGACTAGGCTAGGGTGGGGCACGATTACTGGACTGGTATAAGCGTCCAAAAACGACGGCCGGGTGGTACGCCGATGTAGTTCCGGACGGACTATGGTCGTGCACGTAGTCCGTATTTGGAGAAGTCACCCATGGGTACCAGTAGATCGAGACTGTGCACTCATGTTTATGGTGTCCAGGGGTTGACACCCTAGGGCTTGATACACCCGAAGGGTGGACCCAACACAGTCCGACTACAATCATGTTTAGGCCGTATTGACACCAACACGTGACGAGTTAGGCTTATAGGGAGCCGATCAACTAGACTGTTTGGTTGGACCTCGTATTAGGGTCACTTCATGTTATTGGACCTCGTATTAGGGTCACTTCATGTTATTGGGCCAAAGCTTGGGCCAAGGGATCAATACTTGTTTATTCAATTCATGTTAGCTTGCTAGTACACCTGTGGTGCAAAAACCTTAAACCTGATTATGCGATGACACCTTTATCTACCTTGTTGGTTAATCATCATGCTAGTATGTTGCTATCCTTATGTTCATCCCTGCTTCTCATGCCAGTTAACTTTATTAGTTTACATTGATTGTAGTAGGGCTTACTCAGTCTTTTTGACTGACCTGTTTTTCTTTCGCCTCTTTTCTTCCTTCCCTCCCCCCAGGTTCTCAGGGTGGGAATATTGGAGCTTAGCTTGGATTTCTGATCGCTTGCTTGTGGGGTTTTAGCTCATGTACGGTCTTGACATGAAGCTAGCTATGGTTATCACTTATTTTGGGGATAGTACTTATGTATTTCAGTTTTTCAGTGATGTTGTTTTTATCTAGACTTGTGTATTTGGAAAGTTGACATTATGTTGTACCAGACTTGTATTGAAATAGTTGAAATCTTCCGCTGTTTTACTTATCTTATTTACTCTGTTTACATATATACATATGCTCTTGTTCTGCCTTGATATATCATTATGCATGTTTACCCGGTACAAACGCCCCTCCAAAGTCAGAGAGCTTGCAAGAGCCACCCTGGCGGAGGTGGGGTGTTACAAAAAACGTAATTTTTTTTTCTTCTTTCATCTTTTATTTGCATGGAAGGATGCAAAAATGTATTTTTTATTTCCTACGCTTCGTTTGCATTGTAGAATGCAAACAAAAATAAAATTTTTATTTTCATGTATTGTTTACATTGTGGAATGTAAACAAAAATGTATTTTTAATGGTTTGCTCACATTGTTAATGCGAACCAAAAACGTAAATCTTATTTTTAATGTTTCGTTCGCATTGTGAATGCGAACAAAATACAAATCTTATTTTTTTAAAGGTTTTGTTCGCATTGTGAATGTGAACAAAAAATGTTAATTTTTTATATATATTTTTTAATGTTTTGTTTGCATTGTGAATGCAAACAAAAAGGCCAATTTAATTTATTTCATATTACATTCGCATTGAAGAACATAATAAAAAGTTAACTTATTTCCTATGTTAGATTTGCATTAGTGAATGCAAAATAAAGAACAGTTTTGTTTTAATGCATAATTGCATTTGTGAGTGCAATTAAAAGAGCAAATTTATTTTTAGTGCATAATTGTATTTGGGAATACAAATGAAGAAAAAATGAACTTTTGTTTCAATGTTTTATTTGTATTTGAGGATACAAATAAAATGACATATTTCATTTTAATGCTTGATTTGTATATGTGAGTACAAATAAAAGGAACAAACTTTATTTCTATATTTACTTGTATTTGTGAATACAAATAAAAAGAACAAATTATTGTTCAATGTTTTGTTTGTATATGTGAATACAAATAAAAAGAACAGATTATATTTCAATGAACAAAATTTCAATAAAAATGCAATCTTATTTTATAAACTCTTCCTTTCAACAAAAAGAAAATAAAGATATAATCTTTTTATTTTAATCTTTACGATGAAATCTAAATCACATTAAAAATGTAATTTCTAATGAAAAATCTTTCTATTGAGAACAATGAACACATAAAAATAAAATCTTTTACGTTGCTTCTTTTTGTTGACATCACTATTACTTTGAAAATGAAGTTTTAATGTTACTTCTTTTATCGAAACCAATATTACATTAAAAATGAGATTTTCCAATGTTATAACTTTTATTGAAATCAAAGTGACAAATAAAATATGATTTTTTATTGAGATCACTATTTTTACATAAAAATGTAATCTTTTAATTTCATCTTTTTAATGAAACAATTTCCTATCAAAAATATATGTTGTTTTTATCATTCTTTTTAATGTAAGAAAATTCGCATTTAAGAAATTATTTATTTTTTGTTGACCCATATTCTGTTGTTATATAAACAAATAAAAATAAGATTTTTATTTGTCGTTCAAATTCTAATATTATATAAACAAATAAAAATAAGATTTTTATTTGTTGTTCGATTTCTATTGTAAATACACAAGTAAAAATTAGTTTTATTTGCGTTCAATTTCTTTTGTAGAATTAACAATGAAAATAAGTTTTATTTGTCGGTCAATTTCTATTGTTCAATCAACAAATAAAAATGAGTATTTATTTGTCGTTCAAATTTCTATTGTAATGTCAACAAATAAAAATGAGTTTTTATTTGTTGATCTAATTCTATCATTCATTTCAGAATAATGAAAATAATATTTTAATATCATAAATTTCCACTAGATCTGAATAAATATGATTTAAACTAAATAAATTATGTTTTAGATCTAATTTTAGATCCAATTTTCTAACTGCAAATAAATTCAACAAAATGTATAAAATTCCAATGCAGATTTATCATAACATGAACCACAACACATACAACAAGCGAACAATCAACCATTTAAACATCATAGAACATTTCAGATCTGAATTTATGTGATAATACAGTTATTTTTAACGCAAGAAAATAATTAATAATTAATAAGATAATTAATTAGAATTCTTACATTGAATTTTGGCCAAAATTTGACTGTCTCCATTTCAGCTGCGGTCTGCGCCATCGCGAAGCTCTCGGAAAGACGAGTCCAACGCAACTTACGGTTTGTAAAACGGACCTCGTATGATCAAGTTATGAATTTTTAAAGATCGGACAAATTAAATATAAAATAAATAAAATAATATTTAAAAAATGTTCGGACCTTTCTTCTTTCCTCCTCACGTTGTCTTGGCCGAACCCATCTTGCTTCTCCCTCCTTCATGTCGCACCCCCTTGGGACCTCCATTCACCGATCAACCGCCACCAGTCCGAAGCCCGCAACACCACCAACTCGCTCCACCAACCCCCTAAAGCTCGGCCTCCCCAATCACCTCGAAATCCACCAAAAACGCAGCCTGTTCTCGGCCAGAATTCGCGAAAACCGTGCACCAAAACCCGATCTTGACCGTATGGATTGAAAGGTCTTCGAATTCTCTTCGATTTGATATATTATGCGTCGATTTTCGTTGAGCGGATCAAAAGTTATAAGCATTTGAAAATTGGACAATTTCAGCCATAGAAAAATCTGGGTGGCGGCTGGCTAGGGTTTCAGCCCGAATTTTTATATAATATTTTAATATTAAATTTCGAAATTTGTGCTAAAAAGGTGGATTTTCGGACTTTCTCCGATTTGGACCTACTTACTGTCGTTCTTAAGGTTTTGAGGCCTTTTGAACGCAATGGGCTATGTTCCGGGCTCCAATTCTGATGCCCGTAATGTTTTATTTTTGGTTTTAATTTAAAAATACAATATTAAATAAATATTTTAATTTCTACCGTACATTTAAATATACCGGGGCCACATACGGATTCCGAAAATTCAAAAAAAAATATTTTTACCTTTCTTATGACGATACGGTTCTAACGAGACTAATTTCGTTGAATTCTGAGACTGTTTGAAAAATGGCCTTTTTCAAGTCGTTTAATTTTTACTGAAATTGACAAAACTGAAATCTTTTTGCCACGGCCACAAATTAATTTCAAAAATTATGAAAAATTAAACTTAACAATATTTTGACATTCCGGATCCAACAAAAGTGGTTTCGTCGAAAACGGAGGTCGTTTGAAAATTTCCTATTTTCAAGGGCTATATATTTAATATTAAAAATACATTTTTAAACATATAATTTCCGAAACTCAAAATATATAAGTGTTTACTGTTTTTCAATGCAGAAACATCATTTCGAACTTAATGGAAGTGGTTTCGAGTCCAAATTCCTTCGTATGTGAAAAGTAGCCTTTTGAGCCATATATATTAAATATAATTAAATTCTACAGCGACTTTTCTAAAAATTGAATTGGCCATAACTCTTGAATTTTAAAACGAAATTTCAATTTTTCAGATTTGTTGGAAAGATATGATTAAACAGATTTAAATATTTCTTGTTTCGCTCAATTCTGATTTATTTTGAATCCTGTACATTCAGTCAAAGTTTAAAAATTAAAATTTCAAACTACCGCGCTATTTCAGGCTCGTTTTATAATTAAATTAAATTTATTCGTTTCAACTTCAATTAAAATAAATTTTTAGCCCTTAATATTTAAATTAAATTATTTTATATTCTCCAAATTCATTAAAATTTTCTAAAATAATTTTTTTAAATTGGTTCAGAATTTGCGGGTTGTTACAAACACAGTCACATGGTCTGTCAATGAGTATTTTCCCATTCGATATCTGTTCCTGAGTACAAGAAAAGATCAACCACGTAAATTCCCATTCAATCAACTCTGTCTCCAATTTGATATATGATTTCTTCTCCAGAAACATAGATAATTGTTGATCTTGACACATTTAACTGCTTGCCTTCAACTATAATAGCGGCAACCTGTAATGTAAGTGTGCTACAGCCATCAATCCAACTATAGGTATTCCATCTTTAAGGAAGGTGGCTTTCTAGAAGTATGACACGTATCAAAGAAAATAAAGGTAAATAAAACAGAATAAACTCATACCTTCAAGCTCTGTCCTTTGCAAACTTTAGTGAAAAATTTAAACCTTCTTTTGTAACCGTACAATCAGATAGAAAGAACTATAATTGAAAATGGGTGCACTTTAAGCAACAACAACAACAAAGCCACATATCCCAAACAAGTTGGGGTTGGCTAGATATGGAACCCAAAATTAAAATAAAATAAAATTAATAATGATGATAATATATATATATATATATATATATATAAAGGGTTTAAAATAACCAAACAAATAAAAAGTCGTCTGATAAAGGTTTTTTTAAATAATAATAATAAGTAAAAAGGTTCAATAAAAGTGAAATAATATCTAAAATAGTAATAAAAAGTAAAAAGGTTCAGTAAACGTGAAATAAAGTCTAAAAAAAACCCCTAAGGTTCTGGTACATGGATTGTCAGTTTCCATGCACTCCTATCAACTACCAGCTCTTCCGATAAACTCCAGTTACTTAAATCTCTCTTTATTACGTCCGCCCATGTCATTTTAGGTCGACCTCTACCTCTCTTTGGGCCTTCGGAGCGGCCTAGAATTCCAACGCATACAGGTGCATCGTATAGTCTACGTTGGATATGTCCAAACCATCTCAAGCGGTATTGGATTAACTTCTCTTCAATAGGTGCAACTCCAAGTTTTTCCCGAATATCCTCATTTCTAATCCAATCTCGTCTGGTATGCCCACAACTCCAACGCAGCATCCGCATTTCTGCTACGCTGATCTTTTGGATGTGTTGCCTCTTAGTAGGCCAACATTCTGCACCATATAACATTGCAGGCCTGATTGCTGTCCTATAGAACTTTCCTTTAAGCTTATGAGGAATCTTCCGATCATAGAGAATAATTTCTTTTGCACTCCAATGCCTTAGCCAAAATATAATCCACTACCACACTATGAGCCTTGCTCGAATAATCACTTGCCTTTACATCAAAATATAAATCTATATATCCACACATACATAGTAATGGTTTTCTTGACAAAGTTATAAGGAAAGCAATAGCATTTTCCAACAAAGTACTCGGGAATGGCTATGAGAGTCATTCCCACTCTAATTAAGAATTGCAAGCTGATTAATAAAATAAAAGCAAGAAACAACTGTTAGAGTGCAGTTTCTAATAAGATTATGACACATCTGCACAATTTCCGGGAAAATGATTTGAAAAATGATAATTTCCTTTAATTTCCTAATAAAATGCCTTAAATTAATAGATATAAAAGAGATATTGAAGATAAAAAGATAATTTCTAGAATTAAGTTATCATAGAGATACTTAACATCCCATTTGGTAAAATTAAATTATATGTAATTATTACCAAATAAATGTCTATTCGACTGTTACCGATTATGCACCTTTAAGAAGAATATTCTCCCAGTAACCAGATAACAAATTCTACCACCCCTTGACCAACACAGCCTTCAGTTGAGACAAACAAAATATCACACACAAGAAAGAATAATTTCTAGAATTAAGTTATTAGGCAAACGTAAATATGAGTTAGCTGCCAAACCTATATCAATACACCCTACGTAATGGCGTTGAATGAATACATATATGTATTTCATCTTGAAGGTAGTCTTTGTTCTTGGTTCGATGAAGACCTCACTGTTGAAGCTAAAGGAGATGATGGTTAATAATAATTGAGAAGAGGTATTTCATCTTGAAGGTAGTCTTTGTTCTTGGTTCGATGAAGACCTCACTGTTGAAGCTAAAGGAGATGATGGTTAATAATAATTGAGAAGAGTACTTAACACTACAAAAAAGGGGCAATTTTCCAACCCAAAATTCCCTACGCCATCCCTACGTGGCGTAGGCGAGGCGTAGGCGCTGCGTAGAGAAAACTAAAAATATGTTGATTGGGCAGGGAATGTGTAGGGAATTCCCTATCAATTTCCTACGCCATTCCTACTCGGCGTAGGCGCAGGGTAGGGAAAACTAGAAACATGTGGATGTTGTAGGGAATGTGTAGGGAATTCCCTATCCATTTCCTACGCCATTCCTACGCGGCGTAGGAACGGCGTAGGAAATGCTGAAAACATGTAGATGGTGTAGGGAATGTGTAAGGAATTTCCTATCCATTTTCTACGCCATTCCTACGCGGCGTAGGGACGGCGTAGGAAAAGCTGAAAACATGTAGATGGTGTAGGGAATGTATATGAAATTCCCTATCCATTTCCTACGTCGTTCCTACGCGGCGTAGGGACGACGTAGGAAATACTGAAAACATGTAGATGGTGTACGGAATGTGTAGGAAATTCCCTATCCATTTCCTACGCCATTCCTACGCGGCGTAGGGACGGCGTAGGAATAAGTGAAAACATGTAGATGGTGTAGGGAATGTGTATGGAATTCCCTATCCATTTCCTATGCCCTTCCTATGCGGCGTAGGGACGGCGTAGGAAAGACTGAAAACATGTAGATGGTGTAGGGAATGTGTAGGAAATTCTCTATCCATTTCCTACGCCATTCTTACGCGGCGTAGGGACGACATAGGAAAAACTGGAAACACGTAGATGGTGTAGGGAATGTGTAGGAAATTCCCTATCCATTTCCTACGCCATTCTTACGCGGTGTAGGAACGACATAGGAAAAACTAAAAACACGTAGATGGTGTAGGAAATTCCCTATCCATTTCCTACGCCATTCCTACGCGGCGTAGGGACAGCGTAAGAAAAATGGGAAACATGTAGTTGGTGTAGGGAATGTATAGGGAAATCATACGCAATTTCCCACGCCATTCCTAAGCGACGTAAGGACGACGTAAGAAAGACTGGAAACATGTCAAATGTGTAGGAAAGACGTAGGGACGGCGTGCGCTCCTTCAACGAACCCACGACATCTCAAATCCGTCTGCATCTCAAATTCAATCCAGGTAGACCTTCAACTTTTAGAATCTTATTTTTAATTTCCTTACGGTTTATTTCAACATTTTCCAATATAAAATTTGAGGTTTTGAATGTTTTAACAAATTAGATGTTATCCGATTTAAGTAGATTTACACAAAACCATTTTTTTTAGACTAGAATACTTTACAGTATGGATCCGTCTGTTGCATGTTATTGTAATGGGTTCGGCTCTTCTTTATATTACACTTCTCTTTGTTGTTTTTTTGTGTGGTGGACATTGGTTGTAACCTATGTATTCTCACTGCACATATCTTAAATGATAGCTTAATTAGATACTATCTGATTTAATTACATGTACACAAAACCCTTTTTTAGACTAGAATATTTTACAGTATGGATCTGCATGTGGCTATTGTAATGGTTTGCTCAGTTTGAGTTTGATCAACCAATGCCCTGATGTTTATTTGACCTTTTAATAAATTATGAAATGCTAGCAACATCCTTCTTTGCTTTATTTGCTCTTCTGTTAGTAGAGATAAATGGTTCTACATAGCAATTATATAGAAATTAACTATTGAACTATGAAATCTGAACAAATTAATGGTTCTTCATAACAAATTCATGCTTTGCAGTTTGTGCAGTGTATATAATCTTATTAAATGGGTAAATCATTTAACAATATCTTTTCATTTGTCTGAAGTTGAAAGTTTAAGGCATATCTGATATTTAATGTATGTATTCTAATATGAATTTAACTGATACCACCAATACAAGTAATTTTTTTGATAAAATCTCTCCAACTTTTCCATATTTCTACTTTACTGGGTACCTCTTTACTTATTTGAGATTTTCATGGACTGGAATATATTTGATTTTGTAAAGAAGTTAAAAATCATAAAGTGAAAACATATTAATGCAGTGAAGGGAAAAGGAAAACAAATTATTTTTTTACTGAGATATCAAAACAAAATGCAACTCTTCATGGATAGTTATGTTTTTATCGAGATATCAAAGTTTTGTAATATTTGAATCACTATATCAATCATTTTTGACATTTTTCATGAATATTTTTGTGTGTATTAAATCAATACGCTTACATGATTGGTTATAATAATTATTTTTGATTTTTAATATAATATATGTAAAAAAAAATCATATACAGTTTTTCATATGTAGTTTCAAATAATTAAAAACTATAACAAAATAAATTCTTACAAATACGGTTTTCCCACCGTTATATGCGGTAATACTAGTTAATAATTGAGCTGGAAACGCATATTTTTGATCTGACCGTGAAGTACCAAAATTGCCCTTTATTTAAATTTAAAAACATCTTTAATTGTATTGGAAAAACATATTTTTGGTCCGACCGTGAAGTACCAAATTTGCCCTTTAGTTAAATTAAAAAACTATCTCATAAAAATAGGATTTGTGCGGCTGTTATTTTTTTTTTCATTTTAAAACTTAATTTATGTATATGTTTGTCCTTGAATAATGAGTCAATAACAATCCACGTGCGAAGCGCGTGCCGTTACGCTCGTGTGTGTGTGTGTGTGTATACGAGCGTTACGGCACGCGCTTCGCGCGTGAGTTATTTTCTTTTTGCAAATTTTATATGTTTAACACATTTAAATAAAATGATTTACATATATTTATATGTTAAAATCATGTGATTTTATTTTTTATTTCTAAGTTTCAATATCTAATGCTTTTTAAGTTTGAATCACAATTTTTAATGATGAAGAAGGAATTTGTAAATAAAGTTTATTCGTTAGATCCTAATTTTAAGTGATATACATTAAGATTTGATAATATTTTAAAATGAACAATTTTTTATGTCAGATCCTATATTTTAGTGATATATATTAAGATTTAATAAAATCACTTTAAAATGAATTTTGTAGAAAAAGTTTACTCGTTAGATATATGTTTCGGTAATAAGATTTAATAATATTTTTAGATGAACGCTTTTAATTTGTAAAGAAGGTTCAATTGTTATATCATAAAAGTTATTATTATTATATAGATATGTTTTGAATTTGTATAGAAAAATAAATTTTATATCATATATTTAAGAGATATTAATTTTTAGATCCGATATTAGATCCTACTTTTAAGGGATATTAGGATTTGAAAATATACGTAGAAAGGAGTTTTGAATTTGTAAATAAAGCTTATTAATTAGATCCTACTTCAAAGGAAATTTGATAACATGTATATATTAGATTACTATTTTTAAGGACACCCGATAAAATTGGAACAATACAGCGAAGATTAGCATGGCCTCTACGCAAGGATGACACACACAAATCGAGAAATGGTCCAAACTATTTTTAAGGAGATATGATACTATCTACGGAGGGACATTTTTGGTAGTTCAGGCTAATACCAAAATTTAAGAGATTAATTCTTAGATTCAGTATTATATCCTATTTTTAAGGGATATGAAGATATGAACATTTACGTAGAAAGGGTTTTTGAATTTGTAAATAAAGCTTATTAATTAGATCCTACTTTGAAGGAAATTTGATAACATTTTTAGATTAGATCTTATTTTTAAGGAGATTTAATAATAGCTATGAAGGAGCATTTTTTGTAGTTCACGTTGATACCAAAAAGTGTGACACCAAATGTATTACAATTATTAATAAAGATTAATAATACTTTTAGATGAACGTTTTTAATTTGTAAAGAAGTTTCAATTGTTATATCATAAAGTTATTATTATTATATAGATATGTTTTGAATTCGTATAGAAAAATAAATTTTATATCATATATTTAAGAGATATTAATTTTTAGATTCGATATTAGATCCTACTTTTAAGGGATATTAGGATTTGAAAACATAAATAGAATGGAGTTTTGAATTTGTAAATAAAGCTTATTAATTAGATCCTTCTTCGAAGGAAATTTGATAACATGTATATATTAGATTACTATTTTTAAGGATATCCGGTAAAATTGGAACGATACAGAGAAGATTAGCATGGCCCCTACGCAAGGATGACACGCACAAATCTGGAAATGGTCCAAACTATTTTTAAGGAGATATGATACTATCTATGGAGGGACATTTTTCATAGTTCACGCTAATACCAAAATTTAAGAGATTAATTCTTAGATTCAGTATTATATCCTATTTTTAAGGGATATGAAGATATGAAAATTTACGTAGAAAGGGTTTATGAGTTTGTAAATAAAGCTTATTAATTAGATCCTACTTTGAAGGAAATTTGATAACATGTTTAGATTAGATCCTATTTTTAAGGAGATTTAATAATAGCTATGAAGGAGCATTTTTGGTACTAAAAACACATGTTCCCAAAGTTATGTGTTAAACTGTATTTGACGTGGCTTTGTCAGATGTGGTTTTTCGGGTAATGGGTGAGTTGTATTTACCCATATATCATGGGCTAGAATGGGATGAAATGCCTTTAATAAAACACGAGTGTTACGGCACACGCTTCGCGCGTGAGATTTTTTTTTTTTTTTTTTACAAATCTTATACATTTAAAATTATATGATTTACAAATATATTTTTTGTTAAAATCATGTGATTTTATTTTTTATTTTTATGCTGCAATATCTCAACTTTTTCGAGTTTGAATCTATATTTCTATTATTATTTAACGAAGAATGAATTTGTAAATAAAGTTTATTTGTTAAATCTTAATTTTAAGCGATATCAAAACTTATTAATATGTATAGATGGATGATTTATATTTGCAGATATATTACAACTATTAATAAAGATACATTAAGCTTTAAAAATATTTATTGATCATATTGTTAGATTAAATTTTATGTTGAAGTCTGCAACATCTTTTTTTTTCAAGCTTGAATTTTATTTATATTAGTAAATAAAAGTTTATTTGATAGATCGTATTTTAAGTAAGTATAATATTTGATAGCATTCGTAGATAAATGTTGTGAATTTGTGAAAGAAATTTAATTTGTTAGATCCTATTTTTTGTGATACTAAGATATGAATATATCTGTAGAACAAAGTCTTATTAGTAGATCCTATTTTTTAACGATATTAAGATTTAGTACTAAGGGCATTTTTGGTAGTTCACGTTTACACCAAAAAATTGATACCAAACTTATTCCAATTATTATTAATGATAACGACATACCCAATTTCAAAGAAAAAAAAAATATAATTTAAGTTTGAATAACTACCTTTTAAATGTATATCTAAAAAGGAGTTATAATTAAATTTAATAAGTTGAAGTACTAAAGTTAATAGTCCAAAATAGGAAAAATTAAATTTAAGGTATCATAACAGTAGACAAAAAATCAATTTTTATTTTTGTTGGAAATGTATTTTTTTAATGAATTGTTGTTTAGTTATAATATTGATAAAATAAATTTTTATTTTTGTTTTTTTATAATTGATTATGGTTGATTTAAATCTTAATCTGATTAATATAAACTTGCAAAATATGGACATTTGGATATATTTGTCCGACTTTTACACAATTTTTATTTTATTTATTTAATTTTTTTTTAAACGCTTGATCTAATTTTTTTTTGTACATTTGTTTAAATAAACTTCGTAAATATGGGCCAATAAGAAACATATAACGTTATCCCGTTCGTGCTTCCCCTTGATACGCTCTCATTTACCCCTTCATCCGCCATGCTCCCATTTCCCCTTGATACGCTCTCAATTTCCTCTTCATACGCTACGCTCCCATTTCCACTTCGTACGCTTCCATTTCCCCTTCACGCTCTCAGCCGTTTCAGATTTTATAAAATAAAAAAACCCTAAATCGATTGGACTTGCTACCGCCACCAATTGAAGCTGTCGCCGCTTACATCCACGCGCAGCAACTAGTATTCCTCCATCGGTGCTGCTGTTGAACTATTTGGAAGAGCTTAGGCAGCAGGTTCTTCTCCATCCTATTTTTAACCTTTGTTTTTTTTTGGTGCGATGGAATTGATTGTGATACTGATCTTGGGCCTCGTGTCTCTCCTTGTTTGTATTAATTCAACTGCTTATTGGTTCTCCTGGGTTTTTAGAACGTATATAATAAGATTTTGAGATGGAGATGAATAAGTTAAGTTAGGACGAAGTGAAGAAAATCATATTATTTAGGGTTTTATGCTTAAGGTTTTATGCAGTAAGTCTATTAACGTAATTTTTTTATGTTAAGGGATAGCTATAGATTCACTCACATTAAAAATACTATAAGATTTTCTATAGCTTATGACCAGTGGAACAACGCATTGATTAAAGGGTTAAAAAGTTGTTATTATTGACATTCATACATTAAAATTAATTTGTTATTATTGACTTTCATACATTAAAATCAAGTGTCGAAACAGTATCTCATACTTCATCATATTCTAAAGTATAACAATTATTATTGACTTTTAGAACCAAATTATAGATACAAACAGTATGGTGGGAAGCTGTTGGAGCAATTACTTCATTAAGCAATCAGTGTGAACTGAACCTAATCATTCCATCAGTTCATGTATACAGATGTAAATTACTTATGCTTACCTTTATTTGGGTATAAAAGTAATATGATCCTAGGATAGTAAAACTATAAATGTACTCTAATTGGGTGTTCAATGCTATGTTTTAGATTAAATTAGGTACGTTAGATTTATTTATGAATGAAATTTATGCTTTCTCCCTAGGATCTATCAATTTGCAAAATAATGTCTTTGGAATTTTTTTCAGTTATGGTACACGCAAAAAGTAATACACTTACACGTATAGGAAAAATATCTTCAAAAGCTTGAATTCAGTTTTCTATCATGTGAGAACGTAGTTCTGAATTATTATTTTCATACGGGTATTGCTCAAAATTGTTATTGTATTTTATTTGATACTAAAGAAAATTGCCTTAGGTAGATGAAGAGTAAATATTTAGGCATACAGAAACATCAAATCATGTGGCAAACTTGTTTATAGAATTACATTTACATATCAGTGTACTTACACAAATTAGAGAAGATGAACACAAAGTTAATAATAGAAAAAGAATAAAATTTGTCTTATAGCATCGCTTATTTTAGATGAAAAGCATACCTCAGAAGCTTATTTTTGACACCCTTTTTTGTGCCATAATAGAATCACTGAGGTGGAAAATTAGAAAGCATAAAATAATATTGAAATGGTAACTAAAAATAAATTGCATTAATAGCACCCTAAAAAGTTTAGTCGGAGGATATTCAAAAGCAGCCTGGTAAACAATACTGTTTATGGTTTAATTTTATTAAATATATTGTAATGAATACATAGAGTTTGAATATATAAGAGAATTTAAGAAAACACCATAGGAATTCATTACGATAGGAGACTTGCATCATTTGTAAATTAATTTTTGAATAATGCACATGTGAACTTTGAGAAGTAAGAAAAAGTTCACAAAATTTTTTTTTTTTTTTTTATTTAAAGCAAAATGGGAAAACTAACCCGATAGTAGATAAAATGAATTTTGAAACCATAAAATCTATATGAACATTTAGCATCTAGGGTAGGAAAAGAAAGAGATGAAAGGACTAACAAATGATAATGATGGCGAGATGATAGGGAAAATGATTCGTAGAGGACAGGAAAAAAGATCACCTTGAAATGGAGGTTTCAATCGACGTTATTAATAGATGAAGTTGACGTATATGGAGGAGAAAAGGATAGACAGGTGAAAATGAAAACCCAAACGATGAGCATACGGTAAAATATGGTATAAAATGAGAATGAACATGAGCCAAGTTAAGGAGGAGTCAAATATTGAACTTTATATAAAAGTAGATATATTTTGCAAGGCTAGCATTGTCAAGTTTTAAGAAAGATATAATTTAGTATTGTGTAACGTAAGCTCCTTATAATTCCTTGCATTTAGTGAATGAAAACTAATTTGCATATAATAAGTGTTGCTGAAATGAAATTCCTTCTCAGTTTAGGGATTATAAGGAAAACATCATATTTTCTTATAATTCAAGTAAAAGAAATTAACTACAATTGAATTATTTTCTTATTTTGCATGTTTGTGGTTGCATATAATAAGTCAAAAGGAATCAATAGAATAATTTCTTATAATTCCTTGCATTTAGTCAAGTATTTCTGAAAACATTATGACACCAAAAAATAAAAATAATCAATAAACCTGGCAAAAAATGCTAGCATACTAATATCGTTCTCAAGGGAATGGGGGAAAGAATTATTCACTAAAGAGATGATACACAGAACAAGCATGATGCCTTTACTAAGTTTGTTGTGCCTGATGTCGCATCATATTCAGTTGGTGTCACAATTTACCGTGTTCAATTTCAAATGAAGAATGTGTTCAGGCTCGGTTTAAGGCTCAGTTTTACTGAGCCTTAAGGCTCAGTTACACCGAGCCGGCTCAGTAAAATTGAGCCGGCTAAGTAAAAGTGAGTTGGAATGCTCATTTATACTGAGCCTTAAGGCTCAGTTACTGAACCGAAATGGCTCAGTTAAACTGAAGCAGTTAGCATGGAAAAATGCTTAGTTTTCTATGAAAGAAAAAAGTGCTTACTGTTGTTAAAAAAATTATATATATAACCTGCGGTGATAAGAGGGAGACGATGGCATATAACAGATTTATGTTCGTGGTTACCTTATGCAGCAGGTCATAAAAATGGATGGAATCATGTATAAGAATATGTAAAAAAGAAGAAAGACAGCAAGTACATTTTTATAAGTGTTGATATTCATAAGTTAAGCATGTATGATTTATTGATTTGATTACATAGCACATTAATATGCTAAGTTAATCCTTGATCATGTACGTGTTGTTAAAGCATTTGTATGGGTTTTGTATTAAAAAAAGAGTCAAGTAGATTAAAATAGGGTAAATACTTTGATATCGAACTTAGAATAATTTGGAAATCTAGGGGTTTGAGAAATGGAAAGAAAATGCATTTAGGACTTGTTGTATATGTTGAATGCGATGTCAGGTTACACTAACTAGAGCATGTTGTAAAAATAACAAACTAAGTAGGCATGAGGAGTTCCTATTCTCGTGCATTTATTTGTATTATATTCCCATTCGTTAATCGGTTAAAACGAAGAAGTTGGAAGCAAGTAATCCTGCATCATGACTCTTATATAAATATTACTTTTTTTTAGTATGAAAATCGATTTTCCATCATATTTAGTAACTTGATTTTTTCTCCTCAAATTATAATAATATCAACTCTCAAATCTGTGGCCAATATTGGCCTATAGCAAAAAGAAGAACAAATGCCACTTTTCTTGAACACTATACATACCTATACGCCTCTAATTCATGCATTAGGCACATCTTAGAACCACACTAGAGTGTCCAGATCTCATTGTGCGGCAATGTCCATACTTCATTGTTCAAAGGTAGAATGCCCAGATTTCTTTGGTCCAAGAATCTGCTAAATCCCATACTGAGCTGTAGTGATAACTCCAAATGTCCATATTTCATTTATGCTGTCAATTTAAGTTCATCCCTGGTTATTCCATATAATGCAACAGTATGCCAGTTACCACCATCAGGAAGTGCACCTCGTAAGACACTAGCATACCTAGCTCTTGTGCCAACATTAGAAATTATGTTACATCATTAGAACTATCCTAAATCACAGTTGAATCATTATTAAGATATGCACAAACATTTTGAAATGCATGCATGAAGAATAGAATAAATGTTACTAACTTGTATATTGTCTGCAAGAATATGTAGATCATATATTTTACTGGCTTTTGTCATAGTTATCAATGGCGCGCCATGGCGCACGGCGCGGCGCGGCGCAGCATCTGCGCCATTTTGGCTTATGGCGCGGCGAATATGAGAAGGCGCACGAAATGGCGCAAAAGGCGCGCGGCGCAAAAAAGGCGCACGGCGCAAAATGGCGCGCCTTTTGTTTATTTTTTTGTTTTTTGCTTGTTTTTGTTTATTTTTTCATTTTTTGCAGTTCACACAAGATTAATGTTGATCATATTATTGTGTTTGCTAACGTTTTGTATTTTGTTTTATTTATTTTGTAGGTTCTGATGGATTTTGAAAATATGATTGTTGAATCGGATTCAAATTTCTAGTTTATTAGTAATATGTATTATTATATTGGATTTTGAAACCTATGACGCTTGAAATTTTATGCTAATGATCTCAAATATGATGATGTTTCTTTTTGCAAAATAGTAAAAACTTTGATTGCACATGTTTTAGCAAAAAATACCGGATTTTTAATATTTTTTATTATATGTTAAATTAAAAAACAAAAGTGCGCCGTAAATCAGAAAGGCGCGCGCCATTTGCCGCGCCGCGCGCCAAGGCTCCGGACTGATGTTTCGCCTTTTTGCGCCGTGCGCCATTAATAACTATGGCTTTTGTGCTTGCAACTACTTCCACATCTGTAAGTTTTACATAAATATTACATTGATGGGATAGTACATGACTCTGGCATGTAACAAAGTATGGTTGTGGATATTATATCCATTATCCTTGTGTAAATAAACATAGAAACAAGAGGTAGGCCACATAAATATACAGTGTGTATGCTGTGACACAAGTACTGAAAATTGGGTAAATATCCATGCATTGGTGGGGTGAGTCCGAGTTTGTTCACACTATTTAAGGTAGTGTGAACAAAATACCGGATTTAATTGGTGGAAATCAGGGGGGGCCGTGTAGGTCCCTCTGATTTCAACCAATTAAAAGTAGTGTTTTGTTCACACTACCTTAAAGTAGTGTGAACAAACTACTACACTGGTGGAGTTCCATTGCTAACATTTGGATTAAACAGAGAAAGCTCTGTATGGAGGTAATGTAAATTTATTTAGGTGACTGGGTGATATGACTTTTCAACTGGTTTTAGAGTGTTGTTTTCCAGTGGATTAAGTATAATGAAATATGGTTAATTCTTGATGCAAATGGCTTGATTGATGTCCCCATGTTAAATATAATGGTGTGTTTTATTTGCTGACATGAACTAAAGAGGCAACGTTCTTAATGTTGAAGTGTGTAGCTACTAATTTCTGAATTGAACTGGTATTATAAAGGAGTTTAAGCGAGGTAAACATGAATATTAAAGTTTGTTTAAGATGTGTATAAATGCCCAGATTTATATACGACCAAACTACCAAGTATTTATTTGTTGAAACTCTTGTTTAAGGCAGATAAAGCCTAGCAGTCTTATATAGAAATAAAGCTGTAAGTATGGGGTATGATGTAGCCAAAAATACATATAAATTTACCTATTTACTGCAAAGATTACTAAAGAACTGTATACTCAATATCCTTAAAATTATATATAGTATGACTGGTTTTCTTGGCACAGTGTTTAAACCCAGACTGGTTTTCTTGGCACAGTGTCACAATTTACCGTGTTCAATTTAAAATGAAGAATGTGTTCAGGCTCGGTTTAAGGCTCAGTTTTACCGACTCTTAAGGCTCAGTTACACTGAGCCGGCTCAGTAAAATTGAGCCGGAATGCTCATTTATACTGGTCCTTAAGGCTCAGTTACTGAACCGAAATGGCTTGGTTTATACTGAGCCTTGTGTCCTTAGCAACTGTTCTTTTTTCCTAGGTTTCTTGTGCTTTTTTTTTCTTTTTTATTGTGTTAACTGTAGGGTATATCAATTTGATCTATGAAGGGTATTTATGTGCTTTCATGCTATTTTTACTGTTTTTGTGCCAATGCTCAATTAAACTGCTAGGTTTGGAGTTATGCTAATTGTATTTAAAAAATATTCGTTGTGTTAATTGTAGGGTATTTTTTTCTTTTTTATATAGAGACAATATATACGCTAGTAGGTTTGGAGTTTCAGATGATCGACAGAAACTTATGGAGGAAGTAGAACAGCTAAGGAGTGAAAATCAAGAAATGAATGTCACGATTAACAAACTACAAGGAGATTTAGGTTCCATGTAGGAGGAGATGGGTTCTGTGCAAGAGTTTATACGAGGCTTAAGACGGGAGCAAGATTCGTCGATCTGACATACGCTATGAGTTATTATTATCTTGGTTGTGGGTTTGATGTTCTATTTCTGTAATAAGATAGTAAGGTACATTATGATGTTTGAATTAGATGAAACGACCTTGTTTAAGTTATGTAGCAACTTTATTTTATTGTTTGTTGGATATGACTTGTTTTAAATACATTTGCAGCAAGTTTTTGGTAATTTGATGATGATATTCATTCGACATCAATGTTCATATTGATATATATTGTTACGATTTTGCATGTGTTCGGTTTTATTAAAGTTTATTATAATATCTGTGGTAGATGAAGATAAATATAAAATAACCATATTGAATGTTGATGTACGGTGGCGTAGGGAATGCATAAGAAGGCGTATGGAACTTGGCGTAGGGAATGCGTAGGAATCCTGGCGTAGGTAAGGCACATGGAAGTTGGCGTAGGGAAGGCGTAGAAATCCTGGCGTAGGGAAGGCATATGGAACTTGGCGTAGAGAAGGCGTAGGAATCCTAGCGTAGGGAAGGCGTATGGAACTTGGCGTAGAGAAGGCGTAGGAACGCTGGTGTAGGGAAGGCGTAGGGAAGACGTACGGTATTTGGCGTAGGGAAGCCATAAGAAATTTTTTGCGACGTCTAATTTCCTACTTCTTTTTTGGCGTAGGGGTGGCGTAGGGAAATTTGATTTCCTACACATTCCCTACGCCAAATTGGCGTATGGAATTCAGACTTCTTTTGTAGTGTAAATTGTCTCAAAATTTACGAACCTATACTAAATGACTGTAAACATTGGTGCTCTTCTATCATTTATGAGCCTAAAATTTTCTAGACAACCTTTTCAGAATAAATACAGGATGTGGGAGTAGATGCAAAGATTTAAAATAGTAATTAAAGAACAAAAAATTGAGCCCTTGCTGTTGACACAAGAAAACTTGCTACTGACCGAACTATGCAAGTATATCATAAGCTGAAATCGCACCAGATTGGTCTACATCAAGATCCTCTGATTCATCCATTACGAGTGCATGTCTTCTTGGTTAATCTTCCACATCTCTTTTAGCTTATATGTAACAAACTCAGCAGCCCCTTTTCACCATCTTTATCTAAATCAGCAGCTTCAATATCAAAAAAGGTCATCCTTCGAGAAAGCAACCACTTTGCCAAAAGCCTTTGTCTGCTATCAGTGAAAACTTCAGCGAGGTAAAGGAAAAACTGGGCAAAGCAAATAGTACCAGCCAATATCCAAAACACTGCAAAAACTCTTCCTGTTGCAGTTGAAAAGCTCTTATCTCCATACCCTAACATTGTGATAGTACAACAAAAACAATAAAATGCATCAACTAAGTCTAATTTCTCAACATCTGTTAGAAAAACTATTCCAGAAACCATCAATATAACAAGCAGTACTCCAGATGCGACAAATTTGTATTTCGCTTTGTTCGTTTCGATATCTTTAAGCATTCAAGCATCACCGATTTTATGTCTCAAATTTAATGCTTTAATCAATAGCACTTCTTGCTTTTTGACTAAATGATCCGCAGCTTTACCCAGCAAAAAACCTATGATAGCCATACCAGAAAATACAAATGCACAAGCCAGAAGCTTTGATGCAACACTATTAGGAACAAGATCACCGTAACCCACCGTAGTCATAGTTACAATCACAAAGTATAGAGCATCAAGAAATGAATTTGTTTTCTGGCCTCATATTTGATTTCTTACTAGGTAGAAGAATGTAGCTCCAAGTCCGAGATAGCTGAGAACAAATATGATTACTTGTATTGTGCTTGGACCGAAGTATTTGAAAATGATTTTAGAAACTAAGAATAAACCTTGGGTATTTGTAGGATTTAACACAAAATCAACTAAAGGGGATGATCTACAGCGTCGACACCGCTTTTTGTTAGTGCTTTTGTTTTTCTCTGGTTGATGGTTGTAATCCAACAGTCCTGCTATCATTGAACCATCAGCCATTGGATTATTTCCAGAGGAAGGACCGAATGGTGCGATAGCACCTTTTTTATTAACTAGTCATTCCAACTATGAAGAATCTGATCCGAATCATGCGAGTTTTCGAAGAAACATGAACCCTCAAATTAAGATTATGAATATAAATAAGATTATGAATTGAGAGCGTGTCGCCATTTGATTTATCCTCGCTGAAAAAGGAAACTAGGGTCATGGCCGATTTTGCTCAGTATGTTAAATCCAAAAAGAAGGGAAAAAGACTATAAGAAATACTCCCTAGAAATCACAGAAGTGGAGAATATATTTAGCATTCTGTAGTAATATCTTAAATTGTTGATTGGAGATTTTAGACTCAAACTTCATGACAAATAATTTGACTGAGAACCTTTGTAAAGTGCTTCCAGTTGTATGCAAGCACAAACAAAAAGCAAGAGGCATAAAATTGTGTAGTCGGGTTGGCAGAGAAAGGGCAGCAAGAGGAGAAACGAATCAGAATCTTTACGTGACTGCCAACATGCTTCACTGAACTTAATGACAAATCCATATAACACATAGACATCACACAATTTCTTCAAAAACTTCAAAAAATAAAACAAAGTACAAAATCCACCAGCGCAAAACTAAAAAGAGCAAAAACATTATCTTCATCATCTTAATCGCCCAATATTTTCAATGAGATATAACCCTTAAACAATTATAGCAGTTTGACTAAATGAGACTGTAAATAAAACATTAAGAGCAGTCCCAACCGGGGGGTTGCTTGCTGTCAACTCGGGGGGATTGACACGAGCAGCCCCTTCCAACCGGCTATGGGTCAAAACCCATAGCCGGTTATGGTGAAATCGGTGTATTATTCACCGGTTTCACCATGACCGGTTAAGGGTTTTACCCTTAACCGGTAGAAACGGGTCAAAAGACCCGAACTTCCTCTTTTCCTTGCCATTTTCACTCTCCTTCCGCCGTCACTCACTCCATTTCTTCCTCCTTCCCGCCGCACCCTATTTCCACATACAAAAAAGTGAAGGTTAGGTAAAGCTATTTTTGGTTCTGAGAGCAGTAATGCTGCCAATATAAATGCAGAAGAGGAGAATGAAGCGGTTGAAGACACCGGTCCAAGTGAAGCTCCTCGTTCAAAACACGTTAAGCGAAGGCGGATTGCTAGACCCGGTGTATATGCCAAGCTGGATCTGCATATCAATGTTAATTTGAATAGAGATAAAGCGTTGGCTAATTTTCGGGAACTTCCCGAAGGCGAAAGGCACCTTACCGATTCCTTGAAGACGTCGTTAGAGGTATAACTTCTTAAATTGATTGCTGTACTAATTCGTAGTTGAAAAATAAGTTTGTCGTAAAAAAAGTAGTAATTGTTTTGTATGTTAATAGGCTCGTACTGATCATTCGACAGTACTCCTACTACATATGACTGGGGTACGCCGATTCTAGCTCATTTGTACAAGGGTTTGGAGCAGCAGTGCACTATTAGGGCTCGTGGGTCGTCGATTACAGGTTTTTGGGAGGTTCTGCAGTATTGGTATTTTGAGTACTTTCATAACATGACCTTTCCGACCTTGGATCCTACACTATCACATTTCTATCCTCGAGTTAAAGCTCAGGTCCCCGAAAACCAGCGGTATGTACCAGGAGGTGATTGCCGTCATGTATTTGTAGTGGCTCATAATCAGATAGAGATGAGGACCACACGAGAGTCAGTTTTATGGCGTCCGTTTGCCGATTCCCCTTTCTTGTCAGGCCCAGACCAGTAGCACGCTCAGTTTCTGTCACGTAGACGATTTCCACTGGTATCGTCACCACCCGCTTTAGGATGTTATTGGTACTTGGGAGAGCGTTGTTGGCGACAGTTATTCGATGTTGATGTTGTTCCCGATGATCCCCACCCTGATACAAGTCATCTACGGGTTTATTCCAGTGTTGATTTGTAGCAGTATGCCGGTGAGTGGTGGCCAGCTGAAAGATTTATCACTATCGGTAGAGATTACATTTCTTTTTGGGGGTCATTTGATACACTGTCTAATACGGCAATGTTTGTTCATGCCGCCGCAGTTGATTTAGTTTGTCCATCTGCCTACACTCCGTTTGGTGATCCAGCTGTATTATGTGACATGTTTCTGGGTACACTTACTTTGCAGAAGCCTCCTCGTTATCAGCCTCCTCGGCAGCCTCCTCGGCCTCCTCATCCTCAGCCGACCTGTTACGGTTGGATTGTGGGCATTCCTGGCACATCCGGTCCGGATACGTACGTGGATATTTCACGGCCTATTATTACACGGTTTTCAGATCCAGCTGTTCTTCCTTACGAGGAACTATATCGTATGCATATTGGACTTCGCGATACTATGTATAGAGAGCATAAGCACGCTGTTGATCAGTTGGCGGCTCGTATTAACGAGCTAACTGCTGAGGATATCGAGCGATCTCATCTGTCACGACGAGTAGATGACGACGATGATGACCATGTCGATAGTTGACCAGTAGTTGATCTTGCAGATGATTCGTGGTTCTTTAGTGATATGCGTTAGATTCATTTTATGTGGTATTTAGTGTGGCTGGATATATATGTACGTTATCCTATTAGTGTGTTGTACTAGTAATTTTATGTAGTATGTATGATCTTATTGTTATCATATTTGTTAGACTATAATCTGATATGTAAGCTGTATGCTTGTAAGATCTTATTGTAGTTGTTATCTTTCTGTATCTGTCTTTTGTACCTTGTAACTTATCTGATTATTTTTAATACTCGTACTGTTGATTTTTGACTAGTACATATTATTTGTAATGGATGTGTGTAACAACTAATGATGCACATAAAGATATAATAGTTTATAAGCATTAGGATACAACAATAGCACAAATAGATCCAACAATAAGCATAAAGATACAATAGTTCATGAAGATACAACAACTTACAATAGTACATGCGAACTAAAACATCAAACCATGAAGTCGGAAATAGTAACTTAAATAAATTACATGTTACGTTTAGTCTTAAGAGAGGCGACTTATGTTCAATCACAACTGTTCGATATCCCTTTGAACACGTCTAATCTCTCGTTCGAGTTCGTTAGCATATGTAATTCCCCAAGGACACAAAGGTTGGTCTATCCATTCCGTGTAATTGCAACCATTTGGATAGGATGGACATATCTGCTTGCGCCGACTTATATTGTTTCCCTTTGCTCGAACCAAAATTTCAACCGCATACCCTCAGTAGCAACGAACTGGATAGGAATCAACTACATGTTCTTGCGGAGGAACTCGATAGAACTCTACTTATTGCGTCGATTGATTGACCGATTGTTCAGATGATACTTGAATAGGTGGTACTTGCGTTTCATGTGTAAGTTGAACGTTCACCTGTTCGTGCAGCGGTCCAGTTCGAGGTCTCATTTGGTTTAGAAACTGGAATTCGTCTTGAAGCTCCTGTAGCCTCATCTCTTCGTGCGCCCGTTCCTCGGAATCTGTAGATGATGACCACGAAGACATTTTCAGTGAGTTCTAATAGTAGGAGGTGCTCTAAGAATGGGTACAAAGTTGCTTTAGTTGTTTGAGTGAGGTAAGCGGTGTGTAACTTAACATATGTACATGTAGCTGCAAGATTGGTAATGTGTGAGTGGCCAGTAGCTACACTATGATTTACGTTTCGTGACTTTCAAAGCATGTGGCGGCAGTAAAACAAACATTGATTTAACCGGTCACTGATACAGCTGTAGGGAATCTGCTTTTGATTGATAACGTATATCGAGGGCGAACCAAATAGGACAAAGGATTAAGGGCTGCACTATAATCTGAATACTCTCAAAAAGAGTGACATAACTCCACTCACTACAGGGTAGTAATCCACTATAGCACCAATATATAATTGACTTTGAAGATGTATAAACTTTGACTGAATAGTCAACATTTCTTGTGATGTGAACGGTCACTGTAGGGAATACAACATAATATCACAAGATTAATAGTAACATAATATCACTGTAGGGAATCTAACATTTTTCGATGCCAACATTTTTCATACTGCAATGATGTGAACGGTCACTATAGGGAATCTAACATTCAATCAAAGTTTATACATCTTCAAAGTCAATTATATATTGGTGCTATGGTGGATTACTACCCTGTAGTTAGTGGAGTCTTCGAGAGTATTCGGATTATAGTGCAGCCCTTACTCCTTTGTCCTGTTTGGGTCGTCCTCGATATACGTTATCAATCAAAAGCAGATTCCCTACAGTATTCCCTACAGTCGTATCAGTGACCGGTTACATCAATATTTTTTTTACTGCCGACACATGCTTTGAAAGTCACGAAATGTAAATCATAGTGTTGCTACTGGCCACTCACAAATATAGCATGCCTTTTTTAGCATTCTTGGATCACTCAACGATATTAATGTCTTACGACAATCATACTTGTTTAATGATTTGTACAACGATCTGTCGCCGCCGTGCAACTACAAAATTGGCGATAACGACCATTCTGTTGGTTATTATTTAGTAGACGGAATTTACCCTAAATGGAAAAAACTTGTGCAGGCATTCAAAAAGCCGAACAATGCCAAAGAGGCCAAGTTTACTAAATAGCAAGAAAGTTTGCGAAAAGACATAAAAAGAGCACTTGGAGTTCTACAGGGACGGTTTCAAATTTTACGACAAGAAGTGCGCTATCATGAACATGCATTTATATCAGATATTATGTATTGTTGTATTATACTACATAATATGATAGTTGAAGAAGAAAGGGGAGGGTTTGAACTGCAACTTCAGAACTATCCGGATATAGCAGTGGCGTTTACGAGAAAGCCATATAAGGACCCGAATACTTTTGCAGAATACTTGCAACGTATCCAAGACGTTAGAGATCCCCAAGCACATCTAGAATTAAGGAACGAATTGGTGGAACATTACTGGGAGCATGCGGGAAACCGGTAGGAAGTGGATTAACGTATCTACATATTCAAGTTAACAACTTAAGTTCGCTTCGTAATATTTATGCTTCTGTGCTTTTATGTATCGTTGAATGCTAGTTTTATGAAATATTCCGTTATTGTTCTCTTGTAACAACATAAAAACAAAATTTAATTAAGGAACTGGTACAGCACTAAGGACTCTTACACTACATCCATGGCTACTACATCACCGATACTTAATAATTAGAAAATGCATAAACAACATAAAAAAACAACTACAATTAAACGATGAAAACTTCAATTCATCCTATCCCATGCGTCTTTTGCGGCAAGCTTCTAGTTCCTGCTCCAGTAATAAGCGTTGCATTGGGTTTAATGTATCAAGGTTGACAGTCATAAGTGCCCTGTCACCTAAACGTTCGAGTCGTGCCAATTCACACTCCCTAATATCCAAATCACTCTCTCTTGATGTTTGTACTTCTTCATATCGTCGTTGTTTTTTCTTAGCTCTCTCAATTCTCTTAGCTTCCTTGGCTTCCGCCAAAAGGCGATTACATTCATCAGAAGCTTCCATTTGACTATTTAGTTGTTCGTAATACAAACTATAATTTATGACTACTTTTTTTTTTCTTTTAATTTACCAGGAGGCCTACCACCAACACTAGTAGAAAAAGGGGTGTTTTCTTGAGGATCTGGACTTCTTGGACTAGATTCCTCCATCGGCCTCCTCGGAATAAATTGCGATGTTGAGTGTTCTTGGCGTATGTTGCTCCATTTTTCTTCCCTAGACAGAATGGCGTAACAGTTGTGCAAGTTGAATGGTACGTTTTTGTGCTCTGCCATGTACAGTTCAATCGCTTTGCTTAGCTGTGTGGATTTAAGTAGTGTAAGCTCTACAATTATGCAGTAAAAAAAATTGTATAAGTAACTATGTAAGTGATAATTACCAAATCATTGGCACCACTTTGCCATCTACTTTCTAGTCCTGCCATAATCTCCTTCCAACTCTGACAGTTAGCGTTGATTCTCTTCCATGACTATTTCAAAGAGTCGTGTTTCTTGGTGGGTTTTGTGGACTGCGACCGTTGAATAATCTCAGAATAGTACTCCAAAATGAGTTTTCCGTCTGACTAGTACCTTTAACATTATCTCTAGAGCATTCGACCCAACAAAAATCTAGTTCTGCTTGTTCTTCTACAGACCATTTCACTATTTTGTCTAGTCTTCTCACTAGTTTGTTCGCATACATATCAGGAGTTTCAGTAACGTCAACTTCTGTTTCCTCAATCATGTCGCTATTGTCTCCAAAGGCACTGTTTAAATTTCTTGATATATTTGGAGAAGTTTCATGCGAGACTAACCGTTACTTCCTACTAGGAGAAGCGTAGTGATGATCAATGTAATTTTGCTACAAAGACGGGTTATGTCCAGAACCAGAACTTTGAGTATTCTAATAATAATTGGAGTTTTGCTGCGATAGATAGAAATTTGGGCTTTGTTGAGCATAACATTTTGGACCATTTGGGAAGTTACCATAATGAGGACTTTGATTCTATGGGTACGTGGATTGCATAGGAGACTGATTGCAGTCGGACTGGTAACTGTGTTGATTTCGAGCAGATTTTGAAGCAGCTTTCTTGCCTTTAACATTTTGTGACATTGCAAATATATTGAAAAGGTAATGAAGAAGGAAGAGATGAGTGTGTTATGCTGTAAAAATCAATGCGCATATATATATATATATATATATATATATATATATATATATATATATAAAACCATTAACAAAACGGTCAAAAACAAAACAGTGAAAAACAAGAAACAACGACTAATATAGCCATATAAGGTTTGGGTAAAGCCGACCAGGGGGGAGAATTTTTAAAATTCCCCCTCCGGCCGTTTTTACCCAAACCAACCAGGGTGGGGACACGGGTCCCCACCAAACCGGTGTGTGTAAAACCGGTTATGCCATAACTGGTTTTACACACACCGGCCATGGCCAGGTTGCTGGAGCAATCAATCGGTTGCTCCAGCACCATTCAGTGTTGCCAAAGAAACACTGAAGGGACCTGTGACCCTACCGTTGGGCACGGTTGCTGGGCAACCGACCCATGGTTGGGAATGCTCTAACGCATTTTCTAGAATCAAGTAAAACAAAATCGGTTTCTTGGTTCACCATTCGGATTCATAAATTTCAAATTACATAAACACGAACAAGGATAATAAATTTGAAGAAGACAAGAACAGAAGGTTTCAATAAACTTAGATCAACAATCGGTAGGCAAGTGGAGCAATATACATACCTAACAGTCTGAAATTGCAATAGGTCTGAGATGTAGGGTAGGTCTGTGTCGTTCGCATAGACCTGGAACCTGAAGTCGAGGATCTGAAGCGAAAGACTGAATCTGAAGCCGACAAGAAGACAAGCGGGTGACCGAATCACAGAAAAGAAAGAGGTATTGGATAGGGTGGGAATTTTAGGGCGAACTCGAATTAGAGTGATGGCGTTGAATTATGAAAAATTGGAAGATCTGATTTGGGATTTAGGATTTTAGAAACCAAAGGCGGTGAATGAAATTCGAGGCGGAAGTCATGCAGGCGTTTAAATTTGTTAGTACGTTAGTTTATGTTTAATTAGCAGGTAAGCTTATGTTTTATTGTATATATCCATCATTATCCATAAATTAATTCAAAACTAAGAGTTAATAAATATAAATGATTATTTATACTAGTGTTTAAAAACGATTAATTACAAATAATTGATTATAAAATATTATTCTTAAAGCAATAATTATAAATAATTATTTATTATAAAAATGATTTTATAAATCATATATTACTGATCATAAGTTTTAATAGATTGTAAATTGTAAAGTATGTAAGTTATCATTCATAATTTCATACAATGTTGATTAGATTGTAAATTATAAACTATATAAGTTATCATTTATACATTATTGATTAGATAGTAAATTATAAACTATACAAGTTATCATACATACATTATTGATTATAAATATTATAAATAAAAATTTATAAAGCGTGCTTTTATATTGGGGAATGTTTTTGTTTCTTTACTAATCAAAAAATGTGTTCGATAAAAGCATATGGGTATGAATCTATTGTTAAAATTTAGTTATTAATCATCAATTATTTAATAGTATTAATTATTAATTATTTAATATAAGTTATTAATTTTATTATTAATTATTTAATACAATTAATAAATATTAAATGTAATTTACTATTTATTAATAGTTAACCTTAAAAATTATTAAATATAAAAAAATTATGAATTATTTGTTTATAATCATTAGTTATTATAAACTTCAAATATTGTTTTATATAAGTTGATGTTTATAATTACTATTTATTATTGGCACCTATTACAATAGGCATTTTAGCCCGTTGTAAAATTGGCACGTATTACAATGGGTGTTGTGAGCGTGGTAGAATTGGCATCAGTTACAACGGACATTTTATGATCGTTGTAAAACTGACATCTATTACAATATTGTTTAAAATTGGCGTTTTATGAGCATTGTAAAATTGGCACTTTATGAAGTTGTAAAATTGGCATCGGTAATTAGTGATTATTTAATAATAATTAGTGATTATTACAAGTTATAAATGATTAATATAATATTATTAAAGATTAATGATTAGATATTAATAAATAATATAGTAATACTAATGATTAGTAATTATTAATGTAATATTATAGTTAAAGGCAATAATATAATTTATATAACATCATTGAATGAAATATAATATGTATAAAATAATTAGTAATAATTTTGTAATAATCAATACTAATTAGTAATAATTTTGTGACTGTTGTAGACTAGACATCTATTACAATAGACATTTTGTGAATGTTGTAAAATTGACATTTATTAAAACGGGCCTAAAATGATTGTTGTATATTACTCTATTACAACGTGCAGTCTTTTACCCGTTGTAAAAAGAGTTTTGTAAAGGATATCTATTACAACAGCCCAGAAATGACCGTTGCTAACAACATTCTATTACAATGGGCAGTTTATGCCTGTTGTAAAAGGGTGTTGTACAAACATCTATTACAACGGTTCAGAAAGTGACTATTGCAATAGTATTCTATTACAACGGGCAAATCGTGGTAAAATGAACGTTGTAATAGGGTACTTTTATTGTAGTGATATACTAATAGCTTGAATACAAACACAATATAAGTTTTTATATATTACGTTACAGAATTTTAACATTTAACAATTAATATTTGAAATTTATGAAATATAAAAAGTAGTGCCACTTTTTTCATTAATAAGTACAAGGTTTTGTTTTTCTAAATATTTCAAAATTTGGAAAATGCAAAATAATGTTACTCTTTTGACTAACATATGCAAGAATTTTACATTGGCTTACACCTGGAATTATGGCTCCAAATCTAATCTACATTGGCTCCAACCCTAAATTTTTAGTTTCGAAACCCGGATTTTTTAAACATAATTTTTCACTTAATATTCTACTCTAAAACATATTAAATTTCAATCTATATTGTAAACCATTTTAGCTCCAAACTTATAACTTTTTGCATCTTTCCGATAAATTCACGTTATCTTCCATGTTACTTCTCAAATCCACATTTTTCTAAACTAAATCCCTGAAATTCAATTCCGCCTCCTTCATCGAAATCCCCTCCTCAGCCAGATCCTTAATCTTTCATCAAACCGTCCTTCTTCGCCACCCTCCTCGTCCTCCTTTGCTCCTCCACTGATTCCAACTCTCGTCGTCCTTCCACAACAACCTTCATCCATAAATCAAACTGTCCTGGAAAAAGAAGCCCTTCAACCAAATTTCCACTATTGATATATATATATATATATATATATATATGAAATAATTTATAGAAGGTGTAATTTATAGTATTCAACGATATTTACCAAAATTGTACACTCAAATCCAACAACAACGAAAAGGAACAACTATAAATTTTATTTACAACATGTGCATAATGCTATAACAAATTATATTTAAGATGATGTTTAATTTACATCATTACTGATATTATATGTAGCAATAATTGGCTAATGTTATTAATCATCTTATTTTGAACAATATATTATTAACATTTTTTAAGTATGTTTACAATTTTATATGGAATTTTAAAAGGTGGTTATAAAGACATCTAACTATAAATATTACAGAAAAAATTTAACAACTTCAATGTTGTGATTATTGTAGGACAAAAGGTCACCACAAAAAATATTCCATTTTGCCCCATTTTGTTTAGAAGTTAGTGATCCGCGTCATCATGTATTGAAATGAAAGAACCACATGTCGTGGGTAAGTGTTTTGAATCGTGGATTATATATTACACGGTGGATATTAGCCGTTAATCAAATGAGAAAAACCGGAAGTGTTGCATATGGAAAAACTTCAGTGTGTAAGGTAGGGTTTTCGCTCTTCGTTACATTATCTTTCCCAGATACCCAAATAGGAAAAAAGAAAAGAAAAATCTAATTTGACTTTCAATTTCCTAAAAAAATTCAGCTCATGTCGATCAAGTGATCCAACAAACTACATAAGTCTATTACCCCTTAAATGTTTGATTGACATGGACGTAAGGCATAGGAATATGCTGGGTTCAAATCCAATCACTGATGCTTGATGATTATTTAGGGACTGACGACCCCAAATCCCGTACTGACGGTGACAAGGGTAATTTTTGGAATATAACACATAAACAGATAACAACAGAGCAGAATTAAATAAATACACCAGATAATGTACAGATAATACACTGGATAAACATAATCATCAGAGTTACACAGTATAATACTTAGTACAAATACAGTTCAGCTATACATAAATGTCTACAGCGAAAAAAAACATAATATGTAAAATAGGAGCTGAACAGCATAAAAAGAGATAAATGATAGAATCCATCTTCAGCTCCAGCTATCCCGAAATAGCCTGCTAAAACCTGAAGACAAGGCTGCATGTGTAGAAATAGGGGCACCCGAGTTTGCAAGTGAAACAAACTACGAGTCAGTCATGGGACTGGTATGAGAAATCTACTTAACACATTTTATAATATGGCTAATCACAGGACCACGCCACTTTCGCGGAACGGGTTTACTCCATTGGATTGCCAGTGCTTTAAAACAAGTAAATCTCTTAAACATCGTAATACTTTTTATAAAAATGAAGCCATTATAAGACTCAGTTCTCATCACACAATGCAACGCAAACCGGAGAATAGAGTTTTACCTTATAATGGCCAAAATATGCTTGACACGAATAAAACAAAAGAATTTGATATTATTGCTAGTGTTTATATGTTTCAAAAACAATTTCAATCATAACTATCAATCATAGACGACATGAGCGTCCCATGCCACTATGTCGCCAAATATAGGTTTACAATCAAAACCGCATGGTGTCGTATTTGGAAATTGGATTTCCGTCATGAACCAAGGCAAAAGATAATACTTACCGACTTCGAGACTCTCTAGTCCGAGCCTCCGTAACAGCCGCAACTGCTCCTTGGATCGTCAGGGCTGGTCCACACGGAGTGCATTATAGTGCCTGAACAATGCGTTTCCCTGCCCTTTGGGGGCGTAAATGAGCCAACAAATGACTCCATCGGTCCCGGATCGACCGATATAACCGAGGCGCCTCGCAACAGCAACAACCACACAGGTGAAAATAATATAAATGTCAGCCAATTTAAGCACTGACACCACCTCTAGCTAGAAAGAAACGCGTGTCCTCCCTGATGTCCTCTCCCGTTTCTGGTTCATTCCGGGGTGTGAGGTTCTCGAATTCACGTTATACACAAAGCTACGCCACACAGGCTGTGATTTGATCATCAACCACAAGACTTTGCTTTTCAACAGAAGCCTTGATCGCTGCATATTAGCATGCCACACAGGCAGTTCACACCATGCAACTGATGGCTATCAATCACACAGAATGAATTCCAATGTCAGACACACAGTCCAATTACAAGTCCGTTCTGGGTCTGAACGAAACCGGAGGCACTATATACCTCACATACCCATCGATATCCACGTACGTCTGGACGATCACCACTCATTATCCATATTTTGGGATGCCTCCCAATCAGGACATCAGTTATCATCCAACCGAGGTCATGATCTCCGGTCTTCAATCATCGTCTTCATCGTCGACTTCTTATTGTCGATTCAGTTATTCAGAATGGGATAAACCCGGTCTTTCTGAGCAACTCGCGTATATAATTAACAAGTGCTACACAAACACAACATACACTTCATTCTAATTCATTATTCACTAACCGTAAATCCGTAAGAGAACGATTTCCCAAATATTAACCCCGAAGGCCGAAACCAACATCAGATCAAAACCCAGGAAACCATCCGACTTAGCTAACCTTCAGTTAGTTTATAAATTTCACATTCAACCATCAACCATTCAATAAACAGGGTAAATTCGGTTTATTTCCATTCCATATCATTTATAATATTTTATAACGATTTATCGCTATTTTTATTTATTTATTTATAGCAAAATCATTCAAACGACGCTTCGGGCCATAACGCGGCCGTGGCGCTGTTTTTCTTCAGATTTGATTTACACATATCTGAAAATCTAACCGTTTGATCTTCACAAATTTTATATCATTTGAAAGATCTTTTCAAAATGAATCCAACGGTTCCAGTTTTGGAAAATCCGACGGTCGGATCTCCCGGTACACTCGTTTGAAGTTTCGATTTCAAAATACGAACTATAGCGTCGTTATTCGATCTAATTTAATTATATATATATATATATATATATATATATAATCGATTCTAGCGCTGTTTTTCTTCAGATTTGAATTAAACATTTCAGACAATCCAACCATTGGATCTTCACAAAGTGGGTGTCGTTGGAAAGATATTTTCAAGGCGAGCCCAACGGTTTCGGTTTCGGGAAAATCCGATGGTCGGATCTCCCGCACTAATCGTTTGAAATCACGTTTCAAAAAACGAGCTGCAGCTTCGTTATTCGATATATTTTGATTATATATATATATATATATATATATATATATATAATCGATTCTTTGATTTCAAAACCATATTCTTTTCATACATTTGATAAAAATGACATTTTTATCAAATAGACATTTATTTCGACACTTCACTATTTTAACAATTCATGTATATAATAAAAACGTGATTTTTATTGTAAAACAATTTATTTCAAAACACGACTATTTTATATAGTTCATATAGGTGATAAAAAATATGATTTTTACTATAAAGCAATTTATTTCAAAACACGACTATTTTATATAATTCATATAGATGATAAAAATATAATTTTTATTATAAAACAATTTATTTCAAAACACGAATACCATTCAACACATGAATTTCTATTCAACACATGATGGTTTCCTATGGTTCGTATATATATATAATAAAAATGTGATTTTTATTATAAAACAATTTATTTCAAAACACGAATACCATTCAACACATGAATTTCTATTCAACACATGAAAGTTTCCTATTCAACACACAAATATAGTTTCAACACATGAAAATAATTCTAACACATGAATATTATTCAAAATTTCGGTAGCATAATGGCAGGGTAGTTAAATCCGGGGACGTCCCTATTACGGCTCCTCGCTCTACCTTAAAGCCTCACAGCTTTTGACAATGGGGATTTCATGAATCTAGTTCGCACGTAGGCGGCATGTATATTTTTTTTTTCAATAAACTAATCCTATGTAGTTTCAACCAAATAATTCTCAACCACAAACAGGTATTTTTCAACCACTATCAATCAATTTCAACCACATACAATTAATTTCAACCATTCGCTATCAACCAATTTTCACACCAATCACAACCAATAAATATCGTCCATGGTTTGTGGACGAGGGGCGTATATATATATATATATATATATATATATATATATATATAAGTAAATTTCACATCTATTCAACACATATATAATTTTTACAATGCATATATAGCTTATACATCGAACGTACAACTTATACAACGCGTATACATGAGGTGTACAACACTTATATAACTCATACATCGACTATATAATTTATACATCGTCGTTTTCCATATCGTTTATAATTTAGAAATCTCACATTGGGTTCCACTCCTCCAAAACTACCAGAAGGCTCAGAAAAATATGCGGTCTCTTCTAGAATGTAGAAGATGTCCACACGAGTCCACTGTTTCTTGTTTCACTGAATTTCGTCAACAAACGAAAAAGATATGATTTTTACAGTGAAATCAAAAACCGTAGCACTTTAAACTGCTATTAAATAGTTTAAAATAGTTTCAGCCGTTACCGATCCAATTTGTCCAAAACTAGGTCTTCAAATAACTTCTAATCCGTTGAACGAGGCGACGATCAGGTGGTACAGCGTCGAAGGGCTTGGAAGGGGCTTGCCGCGCCTGGTGGTGGCGCTCTGATCGGTGCACTGTAGCTAGCACGGCGGCGCTCCAAATAGGCCAAATTTCCGACGCGGGTTCTCGTTGGAGACGAGACGAGGTAGGGTGGAACTCAGATGGATTTATAGAGGGTGATGAGAGCTTCAAAATCCCCCAAACCGCGCTCGATTTCGTTGAGAAATGAAAGAGAAATTGTAGAGAGAAGTTTGGAACTCTCTTCCGTCGTGCGATCTGGAGCGGAGTCGGGGAGAGAGAAGGGCGTGGAAGAAAATGATTGGTCCCCCCTTTTTATATATATATATTTAATTTAAAATCCAAACATATCCCTCAACGCATACGAACCATAATTCAAACCCAACGACTATCGCCCCTAGCTAAATACCCCCATTTCGAACACGATGGAATATGTTTCGTAGGCGAATTCGACTGTTTCAGTCAGTTTTCATTCAAATTAAAATATAAAACATTCAATATTTGATTTGAACGTACATTTTAATTTGCCGGGGCCACAGACTGATTCTAAAATTCCCGAAAAATATTTTCTAACTTCGTATTGACGATACGGCCCTAACAAAACTAGTTTCATCGAATTCTGAGACAGTTTGAAAAATGCCCTTTTCTGGTCGATTCAATTTAATTGAAATCGACCAAACACATTTTCCTTTGCCACGCTCACATACTAGTTTAAAAAATTATGAAATTTGAAATCTAGCAATAATTTGACATCCCAGATCCAACAAAAGTGGTTTCGTCGAATTCTGAGGTCGGTTGCAAAATGGCCATTTTCTGGTCGATGCAATTTAATAGAAATCGACCAAACACATTTTCCTTTGCCACACTCACATATTAGCTTCAAAAATTATGAAATTTGAAACCTAGCACTAGTTTAACATCCCAGATCCAACAAAAGTGGTTTCGTCAAATTCCGAGGTTGTTTGCAAAATGGCCATTTTCACGGGCTATATAAACTTTATAGCGACCTTACTGAAAATTCATTTAGCCATAACTTTTTCTTCGAGCTATTGAACTTCGATTTTTCAGATTCGTTAGAAAGATATTCACTAAAAGATTTAATTATTTTTGGTTTCACTAAAATCCGTTTTGTTTTGCACCAGGTACAGTCAGTCAAAGTTTGAATTCAAATTTTGAAACTACCGCGCCATTTCAGGCCTTGTTTATAGTTAGAATTAATTATATTTATTTTCAAACGTCGATTCCAACTTACTTTTCGTCGTTATTATTTAAAAATTTTATTTTAAATATTTAAAATCCACTAAAACAGCCAATTTAAAAATTTTAAATTGGTTATGATTTTCCGGGTTGTTACAATCTCCCCCACTTAAAACTTTTCGTCCCCGAAAAGGAACAAAGTCGAAAGTGGTTTGATTAATCAACTCTACTTCCAATCGGTCTTCCATTCTCCAACTTTTCAGTTTCTGAGAATTTTCAAATTCTTCAAAAATTTGGCTAACACCCGGAATTTCCGAAAAATTTCGCCATAACCTCCTTTGTACGGGGCGGGGTTTGGAAATTTATTGGGCTGTATTAGGTACCCAATAAATCCTATAAAGCATACACATATTTATAGTGATATATTCTGGTGTTTACAGGGGATCGTGTATAGATATTAACTCCAGAGAATAAATTCTCGTCACCCTGTCTAAGCCTGAGGGAGTGTATATTTTTAATTACTCCAGATAATAAATTCTCGTCACCTCGTCCCATGTGGGATATAAATAATCCATGTGCCGTATCTAATAACTAGAGAGACGTGATTATTGTCAACTCCAGACCCGTGTGGTTTTTTTTATTAATCTGGCAATTTACCGTTACATTTTATATGGTCCATACCAGTCATCAGTTCAACCTGTAATATATAGTCATCGCCATACAAGCCTCTCGCTCGTTTGGTAAATCTTCAACCTCGTCACGTAAGCTCCAAATGCTTATGTGGTATATGATGAAGTATGCCTATCTTCAAGAAGTATGCCATGTAGTGTAGTTCAAAATTAATTATTACTATCCTATGGCGACGTTTATTATTACACACAGAACAACTAGCACTCCGCATCTAATGGCATTCACAGGAGTTGATATAATAATAAAATTGCACATCCAACTCATTAAGGTTTACCTATTTGTCAGACACGCAAATAAATTCTTTACTCAACAACTAATCCATTTACTTGTTCAAACATATATAATGCACATGTATATATTTCTATCTATTTCTAACTCAATTCTATGTGTGATTTAATCGAATAAATTCTACCATTCATTCTCTTATTGATTAAATTAACTATCGTTCTAATAATTTAATTAACCATATCCACTATCACACAACACAAACAACAAGCAATTTGTTTTTATCTTTTCAAAAATATACTAATCGATTCATATATTCTTTTACTTTTCAAATATGTATCTTTTATATATTCAAAAATCATATTTCTAAAAACAGACTATATATATAATCACAAATACGTTATTTATAAACATATAACTCTCAACTCGTTATGGGGCACTTCTGACCCCATCTCTAACGAGTTATTACGATTCTGCTATACTCATACTAGGATATTGCTGATCCTATATGTAATGAGTTATTCGTCCTAGAACTCTACTGGTTCTATCTCTGACGAGTTCGTTAATGTGTTATATACCAGAACTAAGCTTAACCAAATCTCTGATACCACGTTGTGACGACCCCAAATCCCGTACTAAAAGTGACAAGGATAATCTTTGGAATATAACACATAAACAGATTACAACAGAGTAGAATTAAATAAATACACTAGATAATGTACAGATAATACACTGGATAAACATAATCATCAGAGTTACACAGTATACAGGATCATACTTAGTACAAATACAGTTCAGCTATACATAAATGTCTACAGCGGAAAACAAACATAATATGTACAATAGGAGCTGAACAACATGAAAAGAGGTAAATGATAGAATCCATGTTCAGCTCCAGCTATCCTGAAAGAGCCTGCTAAAACCTGAAGACAAGGCTGCCCGTGTAGAAATAGGGGCACCCGAGTTTGCAAGTGAAACAAACTACGAGTCAGCCACGGGACTGGTATGAGAAATCTACTTAACACATTTTATAATATAGCTAATCATAGGACCACGCCACTTTCGCAGAACGGGTTTACTCCATTGGATTGCCAGTGCTTTAAAACAAGTAAATCTTTTAAACATCGCAATGCTTTTTATAAAAATGAAGCCATTATAAGAATCAGTTCCCATCACACAATGCAACGTAAACCGGAGGATAGAGTTTTACCTTATAATGGCCAAAATATGCTTGATACGATAAAACAAAAGAATTTGATATTATTGCTAGTGTTTATATGTTTCAAAAACAATTTCAATCATAACTATCAATCATAGACGACATGAGCGTCCCATGCCACTATGTCGCCAAATATAGGTTTACAATCAAATCCGCAAGGTGTCGTATTTGGAAATTGGATTTCCGTCATGAACCAAGGAAAAAGATAGTCCTTACCGACTTCGAGACTCTCTAGCCCGAGCCTCCTGAACAGCCGCAACTGCCCCTTGGATCGTCAGGGCAGGTCCGCACGGAGTGGATTATAGTGCCTGAACAATGCGTTTCCCCGCCCTTTGGGGCGTAAAGGAGCCAACAAATGACTCCATCGGTCCCGGATCGACCGATATAACCGAGGCGCCTCGCAACAGCAACAATCACACAAGTGAAAATAATATAAATGTCAGCCAGTTTAAGCACTTACACCACCTCTAGCTAGAAAGAAACGCATGTCCTCCCTGATGTCCTGTCCTGTTTCTGGTTCATTCCGGGGTGTGAGGTTCGCGAATTCACGTTATACACAAAGCTACGCAACAGAGGCGGTGCTTTGATCATCAACCACAAGATTTTGCTTTTCAACAGAAGCCTTGATCGCTGCATCTTAGCATGCCACACAGGCAATTCACACCATGCAACTGATGGCTATCAATCACACAGAATGAATTCCAATGTCAGACACACAGTCCATTTACAAGTCCGTTCTGGGTCTAAACGAAACCGAAGGCACTATATACCTCGCATGCCCATCAATCTCGACGTACGTCTGGACGATCACCACTCATTATCCATATTTCGGGAAGCCTCTCAACCAGGACATCAGTTATCATCCAACCGAGGTGATGATCTCTGGTCTTCAATCACCGTCTTCATCGTCGACTTCTTATCGTCGATTCAGTTATTCAGAATGGGACAAACCCAGTCTTTCTGAGCAACTCGCGTATATAATTAACAAGTGCTACACAAACACAACATACGCTTCATTCCAATTCATTATTCACTAACCGTAAATCCATAAGAGGACGATTTCCCAAATATTAACCCCGAAGGCCGAAACCAACATCAGATCAAAACCCAGGAAACCATCCGACTTAGCTAACCTTCAGTTAGTTTGTAAATTTCACATTCAACCATCAACCATAAACCATTCAATAAACCGGGTAAATTCGGTTTATTTCCATTCCATATCGTTTATAATATTTTTAAACGATTTATCGCTATTTTTATTTATTTATTTATAGCCAATTCATTCAAATGACGCTTCGGGCCATAACGCGGCTGTGGCGCTGTTTTTCTTCAGATTTGATTTACACATATCTGAAAATCTAACCATTGGATCTTCACAAATTTTATATCATTAGAAAGATCTTTTACAAACGAATCCAACGGTTCCAGTTTTGGGAAAATCCGACGGTCGGATCTTCCTGTATACTCGTTTAAAGTTTCGATTTCAAAATACGAACTGCTGCATCGTTATTCGATTTAATTTAATCATATATATATATAATCGATTCTAGCGCTGTTTTTCTTCTGATTTGAATTAAACATTTCAAACAATCCAACCGTTGGATCTTCACAAAGTGGATGTCATTGGAAAGATATTTCCAAGGCGAACCCAACGGTTTCGGTTTCGGGAAAATCCGATGGTCAGATCTCCAGCACTAATCTTTTGAAATCACGGTTTCAAAAAACGAACTGCAGCTTCGTTATTCGATATATTTTGATTATATTTATATTTATATATATAAATATAACCGATTCTTCGATTTTAAAACCATATTCTTTTCATACATTTGATAAAAATGATATTTTTATCCAACAGACATTTATTTCGACACTTCACTATTTTAACAATTCATGTATATAATAAAAATGTGATTTTTATTGTAAAACAATTTATTGTAAAACAATTTATTTCAAAACACGACTATTTTATATAGTTCATATAGGTGATAAAAAATATGATTTTTATTATAAAGCAATTTTTTTCAAAACATGACTATTTTATATAATTCATATAGATGATAAAAATATGATTTTTATTATAAAACAATTTATTTCAAAACACGAATACCATTCAACACACGAATTTCTATTCAACGAATGAATTTCTATTCAACACATGAAGGTTTCCTATAGTTCGTATATATATAATAAAAATGTGATTTTTGTTGTAAAACAATTTATTTCAAAACACGAATACCATTCAACACATGAATTTCTATTCAACACATGAAGGTTTCCTATTCAACACACAAATATAGTTTCAACACATGAAAATAATTCTAACACATGAATATTATTCAAAATTTCGGCAGCATAACGGCAGGGTAGTTAAAAACGGGCTGTCCCTAGTACGGCTCCTCGCTCTACCTTAAAGCCTCGCAGCTTTTGACAATGGGGATTTCATGCATCTAGTTCGCACGCAAGCGGCATGTATATTTTTTTCCCACAAACTAATCCTATGTGGTTTCAACCAAATAATTCTCAACCACAAACGGGTATTTTTCAACCACTATCAATCAATTTCAACCACAATCAATTAATTTCAACCATTTGCTATCAACCAATTTTCACATCAATCACAACCAATAAATATCGTCCATGGTTTGTGGACGAGGGGCGTATATATATATATATAATATATATAAAAGTAAATTTCACTTCTATTCAACACATATATAATTTTTACAATGCATATATAACTTATACATCGAACGTACAACTTATACAACGCGTATACATGAGGTGTACAACACTTATATAACTCATACATCGACTATATAATTTATACATCGTCGTTTTCCATATCGTTTATAATTTAGAAATCTCACGTTGGTTCCACTCCACCAAAACTACCAGAAGGCTCAGAAAAATATGCGGTCTCTTCTAAATGTAGAAGACGTCCACACGAGTCCACTGTTTCTTGTTTCACTGAATTTCGTCAACAAACGAAAAAGATATGATTTTTACAGTGAAATAAAAAACCGTAGCGATTTAAACTGCTATTAAATAGTGTAAAATAATTTCAGCCGTTACCTATCCAATTTGTCCAAAAATAGGTCTTCAAATAACTTCTAATCCGTTGAATGAGGCGACGATCAGGTGGTACAGCGTTGAAGGGCTTGGAAGGGGCTTGCCACGCCTAGGGGTGGCGCTCTGATCGGTGCACTGTAGCGAGCACGGCGGCGCTCCAAACAGGCCAACTTTCCGGCGCGGGTTCTCGCTGGAGACGAGACGAGGTAGGGTGAAACTCAGATGGATTTGTAGAGGGTGATGAGAGCTTCAAAATCCCCCAAACCGCGCAAGAGAAACCGAAGAGAGAAGTTTGGAACTCTCTTCCGTCATGCAATTTGGAGTGGAGTCGGGGAGAGAGAAGGGCGTGGAAGAAAATGATTGGGCCCTCCTTTTTTTATATATATTTAATTTAAAATCCAAAAATATCCCTTAACGCATACGAACCCCAATTCAAACCCAACGACTGTCGCCTCTAGCTAAATACCCTCATTCCGAACACAATGGAATATGTTTCGTAGGCCAATTCGACTATTTCAGTCAGTTTTCATTCAAATTAAAATATAAAACATTCAATATTTGATTTGAACGTACATTTCAATTTGCCGGGGCCATATACTGATTCTAAAAATTCCCGAAAAATATTTTCTAGCTTTGTATTGACAATATGGTCCTAACAAAACTAGTTTCGTCGAATTCTAAGACCGTTTGAAAAATGGGCCTTTTCTGGTCGATCCAATTTAATAGAAATCGACCAAACACATTTTCCTTTGCCACGCTCTCATACTAGCTTCAAAAATTATGAAATTTGAAACCTAGCAATAATTTGACATCCCGGATCCAACAAAAGTGGTTTTGTCGAATTCTGAGGTCGTTTGCAAAATGGCCATTTTCTGGTCGATCCAATTTAACAGAAATCGACCGAACACATTTTCCTTTGCCACACTAACATATTAGCTTCAAAAATTATGAAATTTGAAACCAAGCAATAGTTTAATATCCCGGATCCAACAAAAGTGGTTTCATCGAATTCCGAGGTCGTTTGCAAAATGGCCATTTTCATGGGCTATATAAACTCTATAGCGACCTTACTGAAAATTCATTTAGCCATAACTTTTGCTTCCAGCTATGAAACTTCGATTTTTCAGATTCATTAGAAAGATATTCACTAACAGATTTAAATATTTTTGGTTTCACTAAAATCCGTTTTGTTTTGCACCAGGTACAGTCAGTCAAAGTTTGAATTCAAATTTTGAAACTACCGCGCCATTTCAGGCCTTGTTTATAATTAGAATTAATTATGTTTATTTTCAAACGTCGATTCAAACTTACTTTTCGTCGTAATTATTTAAAATATTTATTTTAAATATTTAAAATCCATGAAAACAGCCAATTAAATTTTAAATTGGTTTCGATTTTCCGGGTTGTTACATGGGGCAGAGGAGTCATGACGAAATGAAGGTGAGAAATCAAATCCAGCTTAATAGATAAATGGAAATTGCAGATGGGGATTGATTTGCCAGGTTCAGTGGAAAAATATGGTAAATGTTGAAGCATTTTTGAATTAGTATCTTATCGCCTTCAATTTTTCTGGGTAAATTTTTTTGTTATTGATTTAATTTTAGACCTTTAAAACTGGAATTAATTTGAAAATTATGACTTTGGTTTAAAAAAATATTGATTAGAATGATGTATCAAACTTGGTTCCCAAATCACTGTAAATAAAAGTTTATATCTAATGTTTGTAGGCTCCATTTTACAGTAGAAAATTATAAATTGTATACATTGATTTGAGTTCATTTACGCTTGCGATATATCTATTTGTTTTTTTTATATATGTTAATCTTTAGTTATGCAGGTCATATAGATTAGAGCTTAGACCCAGGGCCGGTCCTAGAAGTTTTGGTACCTAAGCCAAAAGGCAAAATAAGACCTTTACACAGAAACGTAGTTGTTAATGAAAGTACTTTTTATTCCCTAAAAACAACAAAAATATTAATGTGAACCCTGATTTTTTTCCAATAAATGTGAATTGTCTAGTTCCAGATCAACAAAGGATGATGTCCAAAGCCTCCTTCCGAGTTTCAATTTCCACACATAACAAAGAGCTGTTAGTTTTACCGGTTCAGAAATTTAAAAAATAAAACCGAAGGCAAATATGTATATGATTTTATTAGTTTTTCATGTACTGAAAGAGCTTTATGAAACATGTCTTCATTCTTTGAACTATCCTTCGTTCTTTGAATTGTCCTCTTTTCCACTTACTGAAGGCAAATTTGTATACCCTTTACAGCCGCAAGACAAACTACAGAAAAGTAAAAACTAAAAACATTAACTAACAAACCACAAAGAAGTACCTTCTAAGTTTCAGAAATGGAATGCAAATTCTAACTGTGCCTTATCTGATTTTGGACCGTAGATCCTTTGTCGTGTTCATATTGATTTGGTATAGTCGATTGATTTTGTGCCCTATTGATTTCATGCTCTGTAGACTTGAAGGGGATGATATTGAGAGGAAATAATTGTTGCTGCCTTGCCTCCTCAAGCGCCAATACTGTTATCTTATGCACAGAATGATTTTTTTTTACATCCGCGATGGTTATCTTTTTCCGCTTTCCCTCTGTGTTTATGTGGAAGATGGTGCCCTGATTATTTTGGGCCCTAAGCGACCGCTTCCATTGCTTTACGGAAGGGTCGGGTCTGCATAGACCAAATAATAACAACCTTAAGTTGGGCAGGCTATTAGGATTCAATAAATACATGCTTTTGTTCAAGGAATTCCTTTGGCGCAACCTACAGAGATATTTTACAACTCTTTTTCTTGTTATCCAACTTACACTTCTCATCATTTTAGGTTACAAAATATATTCTTTATCCTTGCTACTGATTTTTCTTTCCGTCGTGACTTCATCGGCTGCATTTATTATTTAATAGTTTTTTACACTATTTATTATTCAATTTAGTTAATCAGTCTTTTCTGAAGAATGAGATCATAAATATATTTTGTCATTACAGTAAAGAAACAATGGTATTATTATAAGTTGATAAATATAATGGATATATGTTTTGTACTTTTGTGAAGAGCACATTTAGAATATATATGTAATTTACATATGCGTATTTTATTGTATCTTCTATATCAGTATTTAAATAAATTGACCACGGTTTCTTCATTAATGCAAACATGTGAATTTTATTTATTAAGCAAGGGTATGATTAAGGGCTATGATCCTGCTTTCGTCAGAATTTTAAACTCATAATAATTATAGTCTGCCTTCGATAACTAAGTTTTAGTTTCTTTATATATCCTCCATCGCTTCCTGGTATAATTTTGTAGTTCAAATTTATTTTTCTATGAGCTTATAAGGACTTTAGGAGTACTTTTGCATGGAAATTATGCGAGTTTTGCGCAGATACTTGAAACTTCCACTTTCTGCTCTTATATCTCGGGTTTTCTATTTATTAGAATATAGTAATCCGATTTGAAAAGAGAGTAATGTTAGTTCATAAAACTTATATTCTACCTTGACATTGATAAGCATAATTATCATATATGTTTAATTTTCTATATTTGACTGGAACAAGCATGATCCTAGAAACAATTTTTCCATAGTCTTATAAAATATGGAAAGCAAAGAATGTATGATGTAGATTCACACACTCACAGAAAAATGCACACACTATTAAATATAGTACAAATGTTACTTAGCCATGCACTATATACTTATGTCACATAAAATATGCATTTAAAAATATAAACATCATTGTTTTTTCAAAAAAAAATGTTTGATATGTTAACTTTCATGATTTTTATGAAACAAAAAACATATCAAAATATGGTTTCATGTTCATAGCTATATCATCGCAACGCCATCAGAAAATGTTGTCAACCCTATGTCGTATACAGAATTTTCTATGTTTACTTTGGTATCTTCCTATATGTCTCATTTATGACTTCTTACTTGACTAGTTGATGCATATCTTAAAGTACTCTCATCTATAATCACTGATATACTAAATAGTATTTGTAGCTAGAATTGGAGTATACTAAGGTTGAGATATATCACTAAGTGATGGTAGCATCAACACATGAATATCAGGCCAGTTTCACTTGGTTATCGACCTCTATTCTCCTATAAAGCTAAATAATTGCCAGACTTTGATATTATAACCTACCGCTATATGCACTACCCACTTTCCATTTACACTTGTTAGAGCATATTCAACCTAGATCGTCTTTCATTGTATACTATTTTTAAGTAATGTGTTTCTGTGCTTTGTGCTTTTTTCATTTAATTGCACATTTGCACTAGTTGGGTTAAGTGTAGTTCGAAATCATTTAGTTATATGTTAAAACCAATTTATTGTTGTCCTTATATACGTATCTATTATTAGACATTTTATTGGTCCGCAGTAGTCCAACGGTTAAGGACTTTGTGCCATGGTAACAATGGTGTGAGTTCGACACCCGGAATGGCATGCTAAGAGCATACCATGTGCATAAGCTAAGATCAGCCACTTATATGATGCTCGTGGACCAGGATAGATGCATTAGGGAGCTTTTATGGCTCTGGTCAGTTTTCCAACTGAACAAATTCAAAATAAGATATTTTATTGACTATTAATATATGTTTTACTTTTGTGTTGGGTTTAAATGGATTGGTAATCTTTACAGTGAATTAAAAAGTGAAAAAGCATACCATCTTTGGTAATTTCTTTCTTGTACATGTATGATGGCCTAAATTTGAATTCACTTGTATATGTTACTTTTATGCGAGATTTTATACTAAATATACCCTTTTATGAAATTTCATATAGCCCCTACATAAGAAAGTGATATTGCATAATATCTTTCGCATACACGCTAACATTGATTTTGACCATCTTACAGATTACATTGAACATTTTGGATGTCCTGGTCCAAGATTTAACAACACCAATTTGTCAAGGTACAAGCAAGCATAATGCATTTCTTCTTTGCATAAAAGTCCAAGTTGTTTATAGGGATAACATAGTAAGTATATGCAAATACATTTTGTATGATTAACTAGCCAAATTCTTAGGTATGATGCAACTATTAAGGCAAACACTTCATAATCCAAGTGTGAATACAAGTGTTGTTGTGCATATGTTATTCAGTCATATTGACTTAGGCATGATAAACACGTCAGATCCTTTCCTTTATATAACAATAGAACAATTATGTTTTTTAAAATTATAGCTATGTTGGTGTGCATATGTTATTCAGTCATAATGACTTAGGCATGATGGTACAAATAAAATATGGTTTGCACATGTTTTTGTTTCATAACAACCTTAGCTAATGTTGAACCTGCCATCTTTGTATTAGCAATGTACGTGCATGAGTACTGGTTGTTGAACTGAAATGCACAAGTCAATTAAGTAATTATTTCCCCCTTCTGCTAATCATCGTTTATTTATACTATATTGAAATTCAAAGAAAATATAAAGCCATAGTGGATTTAGGGTTACTGGATTTCACCCTTGATGCATGAACAAAGTACAATTATGGTTAATGAATTTATTGGAAAAAGATGTAGTTGTGTAAGTATCATATGATCCAAGTTTATGTACATGTATCCCTTCTCAATAAAAGTATATAATCGATGGTTTCTCACTAGAATCTTATAACTCGTCCACATATTCCGCATGGAGCGACCAAGCCATTAGGAGTAATGGTATTGAAATTTAATGGTATCTTTTCTCAAGAAAAATGGTACTGGATAGGTGTCGGTGCACTTGTTGGATATGTAGCATTATTCAATTTCCTATACATTATCTGTCTCACTTATCTTGATCGTAAGTAAAACCGATTTTTCTATTTGTTTCTACCAACAATTAATAGTATCTTCTTCTTTCCTTTTTTGTGCAGCTATTGCGGGTTCTCAATCTGCAATGTCTAAAGATTCATTGGAGGAAAAACATGCTAATATAACTGGAGAAATGTTAAATAAAAATTCCAATATTGGTCGGTCTACAATGTATATATTTATACTTGATTTACCTTATTTATCTTGAATCTAAAAACTAACCTGAGACAAGAAATGCAGATGAGATTGCAATGCAAAAGAGTTCATCAAATATCAATTCAGTTAAAAAAAGGGATTGGTTCTTCCATTCACACCTCTTTCAATCACATTTAGTGATATAAGATACTCTATTTGTATGCTAACGGTACGTATATCAGTTTGTTAGGTACATAAATAGTGTTCCTTTTTTTCCATTTTTTGAAACTGTATATCATAGTAAAAAAAATGAATTACAGGAAATGAAAGCACACGGGGTAGCACTAGAAAATTTTAGCTTTTGAAAGGTATAAGTGGATCGTTTAGGCCAGGAGTACTTACATCTTTTTTGTATTAGCAGGTTTGCCAACTTTGTTATTAAATTGTTTTGCAAGCACAGAAATAGTATTTGCTTATAAATAGCCGAAAATAATTTGACGCTGCTTCTTAGTTTATTTTCAAAGCTAATTATATAATATATTTAACCTATATTTTATTTGTACCATCACCAATGAAATTCTCCAACATTGAATGACACTTAGTCATAGAAGGGACATGATTGGCGATGGTGGATGGGCTTGCTTCTTCGGGATTGAAACAAGTAAAGGGTTCGAATGCTGATATTACACTTGTACTCTTCTTTTGAGAAATAAGGTTCCATGTACTATATAAAGAATTAAATGTGCGACTTTATAAATGATGTGAATATGTAATTTGTATTGTTTTTTTACAATTGCGAGTACATTTTGTATACGTGTTGCATCAACGATTTTTTTTTTTTTTGCTTGCATCTTTTAACAAACGGCAAAAATAAGTGCAATAGATATTTATTACAACAGTCAATGTCTGTTGTGGCTAGGATATATTACAATGGTCCATGCCCATTGTAAAATACAGTCTTTTACAACATTTATTTTCCGTTGTAAAATATGCTCTATTATAATGTGGCCTAACACAACGGGCGCAACGCCTGTTGCGAAACCTTTGTTATAACAGGTATAACCCATTGTATTGTTGTTGTGACAAATTAGTAGCAAAAAAGGAAAGCTAAATAAAAACATTGACAATTGTTGGCTAGCTTTTTGACTAAGCCATTAGAGACTTAAACACTTGCAATCAGATGGATAAGGAGTAAAATACTCATAAGCTCGAGATTGAAATCCAAGCTTAAGAAACGGGACTTAACTGTGTGACTCGTGACACTTAAGCCTTAGCACATAGGCTCGGCTCGTGACCTATAAGCACGACCCGACTAGGGTCCAACCATCACGACTCGACCCCATCTCCAAGAATGAAGCATGAAAACTTGGTCAAGCTCCAGGACAATCACGAACCGAAGAACACAGATCTGATGATACGTGTCGATAACAGCTACACCTTCTCCACTCGCTCACGAACTGCTCCGAGATCTTCGGGATGAATACCACATGTCTTCATGAACCGCTTGTAGAAATTGCCTACAAATAGTTCAGGGCTTGTCATTTTTTGGGATCTTTGGCACTTAGAGTTCTCCTTCCTCCATTATCATATTTCATTCCTCTCTAATTAGATTTAACTCCGATTTGATGAGTTTTATTTAATCGATATTGAGTGATTAATCGTTGTAAGATCGAGATTGAGTGGATAACTTCATTGTACATGTAATCATTCACATAATCAAAATCATACAAAGTGGACGTTGGCTCGTTAACGCCAAACCACTACAAATTTGGTGGTTTGCTGCATTTCATTTTATTCCTAGTTATAATTCTATACGAATCAAGATAATTTGGGTGTTAGAACCACTTTTTGGTCTAAAATTTTGGTGCTTTCACTAAGAAGGAATTCTTAGCATATCGGATTATTATTCTACTGTTTGGATTTGCAAGTCCGAAAGAGATAGTTCACATTCCTACTGCTTTGTTTGTGAAGACTTCAGTAAAATCAGAACACTATGGCTGCAAAGAAATCTAAGGATTCATGAGCCTCTCAAGCGAATCAAGGTAATGAGGAGAATATCCAGGAGCAGGCCGAGGTAGTTTCCCTGACTCACGACTCTCAGGGGGAGATCCGACCCTAAGAGGGGGCCACAAGCCAACCCCAAGAAGGGGTCACGAACCGGTCCTACCAAGAGATCATGACCCGGTCCGGAAAGGAGACTATGACCTGTTCCACCTATGTTGATGCTTCTGCTCGACCTGGCTTAAATGCTCCAAATCGAACTGCGAACGCTAGTGACCAACTACCTACCTCTATCCCAGTAATAGAAGGAGATTTTTCATGTTTAATCGAGATGTTGTACAGGACAAATGATGCTTTGGAGGCCTAAAGACGTGAGAGTTCCTTAATGCGGGAGAACATGACTATAATGAGTACACAAATAGACAAGCTTAGAAGGGAAGGAACACCTTCCTCGACTCACCGTTTCAGTGCAGATTATTCTTCCTCTTCAGAAGAACCTATTCCACCACCATGACGTCCTTATGAAGGGTTTGAGAATGTCCAACAAGTCCACTTCGGATTGCTTCCATCCATTGAGGAAAACGCACGTCGGTCGGATCCTAATGACCCTAGCTTGGCCGGCCCTAGGTTTCTCCCATTGGAAGGATCCCAAGCAAGACCAAGAGAGGAAAATGTCGTTAGCCTTACTCAGGGACAACCCCTGCCACCCACACGCCGTGTGACTGAACATAGCCCCAAGGGGCAGGGAATTTCGTCAAGGACTACAAATTTGGCGACGCTTCCCAGAATAAGGCCAGGAGGTTCCCGTATAGCAAGAATTGCTGACCCTGAGTCCACCTTGACCGATGCTGACGTCGAGGAGATGGTGAGGCAGATCTTCGCAGAAAGTCAAGGATATAGTAACGAAGATTGGGGTGTAGACCGAAGCCATACGCCTTTCACTAATGACATGCTAGACGTCCGATTCTTGGGACGGTTCAATCTAGCATATATGAACCGTTATGGGCGAAGAAAAAATCTGGTTCAGCACTTAATGAGATATTCATGGTACATGAACGCTGCTACCGCTCAAGACGCGGTGAAGTGCAAAGCATTCCTAATCTACCTAGAGGACATGGCGTTAATGTGTCTTACTCGGTTAGCGCCGCGATCAATCTCCATCTTTAAAGAGTTGAGCGAAAGTTTTTATAAATCAAATCTGACTTCATGCTCAGGGCTCCATGAACATCGTTGAGTTATCCCTCATTAAGCAGGTCCTGATGAAACTTTGAGGTCATACTTGAATCGGTTTAATTTAGCAGTCACAGAAATGAGAGACCCTCATAAGAAGTCCATTCTGATAGCATTAATTAACGGAGTAGATAAAGATACCGAGTTTGGTGGGTACTTAGCTGGAAAACCGCCGCTAACCTGGGAGATATTCTATGAGAAAGCCAATATCCGCCTACGTCAAGAAGAGATATATGCTAATCGGAAGAGAAAAGCTGCTGAAAAGGAAGATATACAGAGTAATGTGGCCATCAAGCAGTCTACCGACAGCTCTGGGAAGGAAGAGGTCAATGTTGGAAATAAGAACAAGGGCAATGACTGCCAAACTAGAAACAACAACAAGAAAAAGAATCGGAGGAATGGCTCATAGAAGAGACCTCGGTTCGGAACTTTTGAAAGCCTTGCACCTTTGAATGACACGCTAGAGAATATCTACTTAGACACTTACAATGTTCTCCAATACAAAAAGCCTGCACCAAGGGATTCAATGGAAAAGGAGCATGAAACAGGAAAATTCTAACTTTTTCATGAGACCTATGGGCATTCGACGAATGAGTGTCGTCATCTAAGAGACTTGGTATGGAAATTTCTTAGAGAAGGAAAGTTGGATGAATATAAGGCAACCTCGAGAAACCAGGGGCAAGGTAGCCCAGAGAAAAGTAAATGGCAACAACCTCAAAAGTCTACTACCCAGCAAAAGGGTAAAGGCATCGTCATCAATACTATAGTTAGAGGAGGCTATCCAGTTGCACATAGCAACCAAGCAATGGATCAATATGTTAATCCATCCAAGTGCCCTGAAGTGGGAGAGTGCAACAATCCTGAAGATACTACCCTTGTAAAACAGCAGAAAACGATGTCAGATGATGTCATATTCCGTGATAGAGAAAGTATTGGAGTTCAATCCCCTACCTATGACCCTTTGGTGATCACTACTATAATTGGTCCTGCCCTAATTCACAAGGTCCTAGTAGATAATGGGAGTTATGTTAACATTTTATTTAAGAAGGCGTTCGACTAGATGAAGCTCGAAGCAGAGGACTTGAAGCCCTGCAGAGGATGGATACGCGGCTTCAACAGATCGTCAACAACTCCGATGGGATTTGTTGAATTTTCAGTAACTCTTAGTGAGGGAGACCACCAGAGAGCGATAATTATCCCATTCTTAATTATGGATATTGGTTCACCCTATAATGCCTTTTGGGCCGACCAGCCCTAGCAGAGTTTAGGGTCTGTATTGTGCCTTGGTGCTTACTATTGAAATTCCCAACTGAAGCGGGAGTGGGAGTAATTAGGGGTGATCAAGTGACCGGACGAGCCTGTTGTATGGCAGAGTTAAAAATGCTATGCAAATGAAAGGACGTAGAGACCAAGGGTACTTCCTTCCCCGTAAAGGAAGATTCCACATAGCAATTAAAGGGGACATTTCCAAAGGAGCCGCCCGGAGACCTACCCGAGGACATAGATCCCAGAAAGGACGAGGAGCCTGGGGGAAGAATGGCGACACCTAATGAAACAATAGTGGATATTTCGATCGATGATAATTACCCGTCGAAAGTCTTAAAGATTAGATCCCGGTTGGACCCTCTCCGAGCAATGGAACTTACAGACTTTTTAAAGGCAAAGCTGGACGTGTTTGCTTGGACCCACGCTGACTTGTGTGGGATATCCCCCTCAATCATGAGCCGTTCACTAAGCATCAACCCAAAGCATCAAATGTTAAGCAGGAAAGGCAAATGCTTAGCCCAGAGAGGTTGGCTGCCTTAAAAGAGGAAGTTGAGAAGTTAAGGAGCAACGGATTATTAGAGATTCGACTTATCCAGAATGGATTTCCAACCCTGTCCTTATCAAGGAGGCAAATGGGAAGTAGTGCAAGTGCATTGATTTCTCGAATCTGAATACAGCTTTCCCGAAGGACAACTTTCCACTCCCTAGAATCGACCAACTGGCAAACTCAATGGTGGGTCATGAACTTATCTCTTTAATGGATGCATACTCAAGGTATAACTAGATTCCCATGCATATCACGGTTCGGAAGCATACCAGCTTTATCACGGATTTGGGACTACACTACTATGTGGTGATGCCCTTCGACTTGAAGAATGCTGGAGAAACATACCAATGCTTAGTGAATTGGATGTTTTACAATCAGATAGGGAAAACAATGGAAGTATATGTCGATGATACGCTTGTGAAATCCAATTACTCATCCGACCATACAGTAGATTTGGCTGAAATGTTCGATATTCTCCAACGGTATGGAATGAAACTCAACCCTCTAAAGTGTTCACTTGGAGTTGCTTCGGAAAGTTCCTTGGTTTTAACTTTAGTTCGTGGGGAATCGAAATTGATCCAGATCAGATTACGTCTATCAGGAATATCCAAGAACCAAGACAGATTAAAGATGTACAGAGCCTCACTGGAAAAGTCGTTGCATTAAGTAGATTCATTTCTAAAGCTACATATAAATACATCCCGTTCTTTGACCTGATAAAATAAGGTAAGCACAACTTTCGGTGGACTCCTGATTGTGTTGAGTCTTTTCAGAACCTTCTGAATCACTTGAAGAGACCCCTGATACTATCCAACCCGGTCGACCACAAAGGTTTATTTGCATACTTGGCAGCATCATCTCACGCAATAAGCTCAGCCTTAATAAGAGAGGAAGATAAAATTCAGTGACCGGTGTATTACGTGAGTAAGAAGCTAGCGGTAGCAGAACGCAACTACCCAAAGATAGAAAACTTGCATATAGCGTACCGATCGCATCTAGAAAACTTCGCCACTATTTCCATGCTCATCCTATCATCGTAGACAACGATCATCCATTCCAACTGGTCTTCCAGCGACTAGAAGCATCAGGAAGTGTAACGACCCGAAAATCTGGGCCAGTTTAAAATTTTTATTTTGGCAATTTTGGCAGATTTTGATTATTTAAAATGAATTATTTTAAATAATATCGACCAGAAATTTATTTTGAATATAATTAGAACGTATATATTATATACGTCGTCGTTAGAATATAAATAATTATATATAATTATAAAAGGAATTGAAAATGGCGCGGTAGTTCGATAATTCGATTTCAAACTTCAATTGAACGTACCGGGTGCAAAACAATCCGGATTTTAGTGAAACCAAAAATGATAGGATCTAATTGATAATATCTTTCTATCGAATCCGAAAAATCAAAATTTCATAGCGGGAATCAAAAGATATGTCCAGTTGAAAAATCTGAATAGTCGCTATGGAATTCAGGCCCTTAAAAATAGCCATTTTGCAAACGACCTCGGATTTCGACGAAATCACTTTTGTTGGGTCCGTGATGTTAAGTTATTGCTAGATTCCAAATTTCATAATTTTTCGAATCAATATGTGAGCGTGGCAAAGGAAAACGTGTTTGACCAGTTTCAGTTGATTTTAATCGACTGGAAAATGGCCATTTTTCCAACGGTCTCGGAATTCGACGAAATTAGTTTTGTTAGGACCGTATCGTCAATACGAAGCTAGAAAATATTTTTCGAGAATTTTTAGAATCAGCTTGTGGCCCTGGCAAATTGAAATGTACGTTCAAATTAAATATTGAATGTTTTATATTTTAATTTGAAGGAAAACTGACTGAAACAGTCGAATTGGATTACGAAACATATCCCATTGTGTTCGGGATGGGTGCATTTGGTTAAGGACGATAGTTTTTGGGTTTGATTTCGAGTTCATATCAACACAAGGGCTTGTTTCGAAATTAAATAAATTAAAATATAAATATATATAAACATAACCTAAATTCTAGTTGGTCAAAGTTCTTCTCGTGGTCAACGAGAGTCCTGCGCCCCTCAATGCGATTAACGACAGACGTTCTCCCCAAATAAATCCCCATTATCGTTCGATCCGTTCAACGATGTTGGAAACTTCTAAAGGGAAATGAGGGAGCTCAACGAGATCGAGGCGTTGACCGGTGATGATCAGAACTCCTTCACTGTAGCCATCAGAAATCGAGCTCCAACCTGGTTCGCTCACAGGGGTTTTTCAAGGCAAAGGGGGCATCGAGTCTCGTGCTTTCTGGAAGAGGGGGTGGCTCTCGTGAAGGCGGTTGGAGGGAGCATCGACGATGGTGGTTCTGACCACCGTGGCAGCGGCAAAGGGGAAACCCTAGTTCGGAGGTTGGGTTTGAAGAAGGAGCGGCTTTCAGAAACGATTTACAGAGAAAGGGTATAGTTTTTAATTTAAATCAACTTTATTTGAATCAGATTTTGTTTATATAAATCGGTTTAATTTAAATCAGTTTTTGTTTATATAAATCAGTTTTAAAAATATATGATAACATTATACCTTTTCAGGTTTTTTTTTTGAAAATAAAATGTCCATACTTTTGAAAATAGAAATGGCAATATTTTTGTGAATAAAAATAACATTGTTTTTAAAACAGGAAAATAGAATTGATTTTTGAAAAACTGAAAATGAAAACTGAAAATGAAAACTGAAAATGAAGTATATATTTTTGTTTTAAATTTTGATAATGAAAACTGAAAATGAAGTATATATTTTTGTTTTAAATTTTGATAATGAAAACTGAAAATGAAGTATATATTTTTGTTTTAAATTTTGATAATGAAAATCTGAAAATGAAAACTGAAAATGAAGTATATATTTTGTTTAAAAATATATAATAAAATAAAATACATATTTGAAAATGGAATATATATAAAATAATTTTAAAATATAAAATATGATTTCTTTTGTTTTTTTTAAAGAAATGAATAGCATAGTAAAAATGTGATTTTTATATATTGAACATCGAAATAAAAATTCGATTTTTATATATTGAATAGCAAAATAAAAATTCGATTTTTATATATTGAATAGCAAAATAAAAATTCGATTTTTATATATTGAATAGCAAAATAAAAATTCGATTTTTATATATTGAATAGCGAAGTAAAAATTCGATTTTTACATATGTAGAGAATACGGGCAACGAAAGTGACGAAAGGCGAGAAGGAAGAAGATTTCTATAAATGAAGAGTCGTGATATTGGATAGCTATCGGTGAGAATTTCTCACCTTTCAATTTCTTTTCTAGTTATATATATATACTAGGATGCAGACGGTGTTTAGTAGCACCCGACACAACCGTCCACAGACCATGGACTTGTTTGTTTGGTTGCAAAAATTAGTTAGATGATTTGATTTGAATTTGGTTGTTTGGTGAATTTGATTGATGTGTGAATGGCGTGGGCCTTCACTAGACCGGGGATAAGGCTAGACCTCGTCCCGTTTCTAGTATCGTGCCGTTATGCCGCCGAAATTTTCTAAAATAAGTTAGAAAAATAAAAATATCATTTTATTTAAAGAATTGAACTGAATAGAAAATGAATTCGAATTGAACTGAATAGAAAATGAATTCGAATTGAATAAAATAGGAAATGAATTCAAATTGAACTGAATAGAAAATGAATTCGAATTGAACTGAATAGAAAATGAATTCGAATTGAACTGAATAGAAAATGAATTCGAATTGAACTGAATAGAGAATGAATTCGAATTGAAATGAATAGAAAATGAATTCGAATTGAAATGAATAGAAAATGAATTCGAATTGAACTGAATAGAAAATGAATTCGATTTGAACTGAATGGAAAATGAATTCGAATTGAAATGAATAGAAAATGAATTCGAATTGAACTGAATAGAAAATGAATTCGAATTGAATTGAATAGAAAACCAATTTGAATTGAATTGAATTGAAAACGAATTCGAATTGAATTGAAACCGAATTGAAATGAATTCAAATTGAATTGAAATTTGAATTGAATAGAAATGAATTTTAAAACGAATTTATAAGGAAGAATTCAATTTTGATTTGAATTGAAATGGAAGTTGAAATTGTTTTTGAAACGAATTTAAAACTATTTATAAACTTCATTTTAAATAGAAATCGACGAAATATATATTATATATATAATATAATGGCCTGAATAGAACACGCCGCGCTGCGGCAGTTCGCGAATTTCGACCATTGACTTCGAACGGACATTACGGGAGATCCGACCGTCGGATTCTCCTAAAATCAGAACCGTTGGGTTCGTATCGAAAAGAGCTTTCTAAGGAATATTAGAAATTTGAAATCTAATGGTTGGATTTGGAATTACGTCCAAATCAAGTTCGAAAAAGGTCACTGTAAGTGTAGTTCGATGGCCGTTGATGGAAATCGACTGTACGGGCCTTGATAAAATTATTAAAAATAGTAATAATTTGTGTAAAATCATAAGAAATGATTTGTGAAGAATTGGGATGAAAAACTCCATATTTGAAAAGATAAAAATAGATTTTTATCGAAATGAACTAGTTATTAACTAGAAAAATAATCCAATGGTTATAAATAAATAAATTGGATTAGATTTGAATTGAAATTATCTTTGGATATTTTCGATATTGGATTCCTTTATTATACAGATATCGTGATGGGAATTTGGAAGATATCGATATCGTTATTCCCGATATGATATCTGTTGGTTTCAGGATTTGATGTTGAATATAAGTCAATACTATCTCTATTCAAAACCTTATATTTAATGTCAAATTTGATTGATTGATTGTATGGATTGTGCTCGACCAGTTAATAAGCAAAATATGCTTTTACATTTAGCATTGGGTTGGGTTGAAAATATCTGTGTGCTAACGCCTTGTGAAACACTTCACGATTTGACGATAAGGTGTTTAGCGATATTGTGTTCATTTCAAATTTAATGAATGATTGTGAAATGATATTTTTCTTAAAGCGAAAAGAAACGTATTCCCGATTTTGGACAGGGAATGTTTTGTAAAAATGTTTTATAAAACAGAAAGGATTTCGAGGCCCAAAACCTGATGATTTCTAAAGTGATTTAGAAAATGTATTATATGTTACATTGTGGTTCATCGCATATTCGATTAGTTGCTATTGATGATGTATCTGTTTGGTGGCGGAGAATTTATTCTCTTGCTTAACACCCTTCTTTGAGACGTACGAGCTCAAAGGTTATGTGATTAATAGTGATTGATCATATGCGTGAATTACTGATGTGAAGTACTATATTTTGAAAGTACTTGTGATTATTACGTTGTGAAATGATTTTCCCTACTTCGGGATATGAAATGATTTAGTATGTGGCTAAAGATTCGGGTAACCCTGAGACTAAAAGTATGGGTGAGAGGGCGGTGTATGCTCTCCATGAGTGGGAGGTGCATCGTCGGTGTAGCCTACTCCTACGTGGGGTAGGTGCACATATATATATCGAGTTGCGAGGTGCGTACCCTTTGCCTTGTCGATGGGGAGCACGATATTTGGTTGCATACTTGTTTGTATGCATTATTATGTTTTGGAATTCATATTTCCAAATGATTTGATTTGAGATCCCGAAGTGAAATCTACTTTGATATAGAAAGTTAGATATGTATTTCAAATGATTTGAAATAAGGAAATCGGGAATAAAATCCAAAGGAATAATTTCTGTAAATTGAATTGGATTTAGAAAATCTAAGTGTAGTGATTAATCTAAGTGGGTAGATTGGGATATTGCATGTTGATTGATGCATAGTAGATCCATATATCTATATTGATTGTTGTATATACACTGGTATTCATGGGGGTAAACCCGTTCCGCGTTAGCGGCGTGGTCCCGTGATATGCCATTTTAGTAAATAAGTTAATTATAACTGTTAGAGTTTCTCACACCAGTCCCATGACTGACTCGTAGTTTGCTTTTCCCTTGCGAACTCGGGTGCCCCTATTTTCCACACGGGCAGTCGAGTAGTTTTATTTTGCAGATGTATTGAGCAGGATTCTGGATTGAAGCTTTAAGCTGTGTCCAGGCATTTACAGTCTTCCGATGTGTAGTTTATATTTCCGCTGTGTATTGTATTACATTTATGTAAATTTATCTTCCGCTGTGTATTATTTTCGATATACTCTGATATTCTGTACTCTGATGTAACATTATTATGATGTTTATTGAAGTCTTCTGTTATTTGTTATGATGTGTTGTATACCCAAAGTTAGCGTATGCGGGATTCGAACGGTCTTGGTCGGTTTAGCGATCGATTAGGTCCGGGCGAAACCCGTTGTCGTTACAGGAAGGCTACTCAAATGGAATATCGGGTTATTTCAATTTGATTTGAACTTCCAGCCCCAAAGATCGATAAGAGGGAAATAATTGGCTGACTTCATAACCGAGTTCACTATCCTTGAAGAGGATGTATTAGGTGAAGAAGGCGACCCCTCAGAATGACTGTTCGAATCCAGCACATGGAAGCTATTTAACGACGGTGCTAAGAATGATAGACGGTCTGGCACCAAAGTTTTCCTAGTTACTCCTGAAGGACGATCAATCTACTATGCTCAAATATTAGAGTTCCATGCCATTAACAATGACTCTGAGTACGAGGCCCTGATTGCTGGGCTAAAACTCACAAAGGAGTTGGGAATAGAAAGGTTAGACATTTCCTATGACTCCAAGATAGTCGTAAACCAAGTTCGAAAGGAGTTTCTAGCCAAGGGGCCAATACTTATATCATATTTGAGAGAGGTAGAAAAGCTGCTAGGTGGTTTCGAACACCATAGTATCTCCCATATCCCTCGGATAGAGAATCATAAGGCAGATAAATTGGCAAGCTGGCCAGTTCTGACAATCCTAAGAACATGGAAATGGTCCCGATTGAAACATTGGAGACTCCGAGTATTGATCTGATGGAAATTGGTCTGATACTGGAGACTAAACCGGAAAAGGAGTCGTGGATGAAACCCATAAAGAATTTCTTGATTAATGGAACGCTCCCAACCAAGAAAAGAAAAAGATGTGTCGTTATTCATAAAGCCTCTTGATATATTATGTAGGGTGAAGTTCTTTATCGACAATGATTCTCGATGCCACTCCTCCGGTGTATAGCCCACGACGACATCAAGCGGGTATTAAAGGAAGTACATGAAGGTGAATGTGGCGACCATACCGGAGGCCAGACGTTGGCTAAGAAAATATTTCGGTATGGCTACTTCTGGCCTACCGTGAATAAAGATACAGTTAGTTACGCACCACATCGCGACAGGAGCCAGAAATTTGTAAAAATTCCCAGAGCACTCCTTGCCAACTAAAGACAATGGTGAGCCCGTGGTCATTCATCTTCTGAAGAATTGATATTATTGGAAGCCTACCAATCGCCAAAGGCGGAGCAAAATTTGCAATCGTGGATTACTTTACGAAATGGGCCAAAGCAGAACCATTAACAATGATTACGACAAAGCGAGTGATAAACTTCATCATCAGAAATATCATATGTCAATTTGGGATCCTGAAAATCATTATAACTGACAATGGGACCCAATTTAATAGCAAAGAATTTTGAGATTTCTGCTAGATGTATCAAATCGAGAAAAGATACACACCGTAGCGCATCCACAATCGAATAGGCAAGTGGAAGCGGTAAATAAAATAATTAAGTTCATTCTGAAGAAGCGATTGAAGCTAGCTAGAGCCATGTGGGTCGATGAATTGCCCTTTGCATTATGGGCTTGCAGAACAACCTACAAATTGGCAAAGGGTCGCACTCCCTTCTCCCTCTCATTCAGATCGGAGGTGGTCATTCTGGTGGAATTGGAAGTACCATCCCACAGAACTACTTATTACGACCCGATGACTAACAACGAGCTACTCCTCGAGTCCTTAGACATGATTAAGGAAAAGAGGGATGAAGCGGATCGAGGTACAGGCAATAGGTCACCCGATATTATAATAGAAAAGTTCGGGCTTGAACTTTGAACCTAGAGATTTGGTTCTAAAACGTATCTTCCTAGACCCTGTCTTCTTGGTCCCGAAATAGGAAGGAATGTATACCATCTAGCGGAAGCTTGATAATGGATCCTTCAAGTTAGTGACTGTGGACGGTAATGAAATACCCAGAGTGTGGAACGCCCAACATTTGCGGCATTACATGTAAAAAGGCACGAGTTGCCTAGAATAGTTTGGTTGCTTAAGAAAAATATTATGAAGTGGACGTAGGCCATGATTCGGCTGAATCACTATAAAATTATTGTGTGTCCTTTACCTTTACTGCCCTGTTTCATGCATATTCTTTTGTTTCTACCCATATATACTATTATGTTCATGATTTTCAACGCAGGCATTGTGACGATCCTAATGAACATTGAAATAGTCTAAAAAACAAAATTAAAATTAGTGCGGTCCAGCTCTCGAAGAGCAGAGTGTAGAGGGGGAAATAAAGTAAATGGCACAACCACCAACGCTCTAACTCTCACGACTCGAGAGAGAGTGTAAAGGACGAGAAAAATGAAATGTCCATAAGGCGTGAAGGTGCACCACGATTGAAAGGTCGCCTTTATCTCACTCTACCCTTGGCATCTGATGGGAGAGTACAAAGGCGCCAGAGACTGAGCGCCACAAATGAACTCCTACCCTACTGAACCCTTCGTTTCCGAAAATGAGGGCAATACATAGTCAATCCTAAACTAGCCCTAGCTAGGCACCATGTTAATGGTTGATTGGGAGCATATATATACACATCACGATGAACGCAACGTGATATGATGCAGAAATTTTAAATTTTCCTACAGGGACGATTTATGATGTGGTTTTGTTTATAACTTAGTTATGACTTGAATGTTCATGTACATGACTAAGTATGACAAATTTGCAGGTATGCAATAATGCAAAAGAAACAGAACTTTTATTTACTAAATGCAGTTTTACAAAACGAGACTGGTTAAAATGTGAGGGTCGCACTCGTGACAACTACAAAGGGCCAGTGGAAATATAAAAACAAAACACAAGCCAACGAACTCTACTTGGATTTTGGAGATGATTGGATTTTTTCCTCTTTCTTCTGCTTCTTCTTTTCCCCTTATCAGCGTCAAAGTTACTGCATTTTGTCCCTTTCTTCCTCTCCAAAGGAGGATCCTGTGAAGTGCCCGAGGACTGGGATGCAAGCTGAGTAGTTATTGGCTTAAACAATTTAATAATCAACCCAGACCCAGGGGGAGCCGCAGCGAGGGGTGGATTGTTCAAGGTCTCTTCCTCAAACTTAGCCTTCAAAAGCTCATCATTCTTAGCATTCCTCTCGGCAAAGGTCATGCTATCCTCCTTCTCTATAGCCCCTGTGATAACAACATCCTCCTCTTCATCTTCGTCATCACCATCAATGTTCTTAGAGCTCCAATTATCTCAGAATCTTTAGGAATCTATGTGATTGACGATATAATGGCCTTCTTGACCACCTTATCCTCTACTTACTTTTCTCCAATTTCTTCAGTAGGATTTACACCTGAATCACGAGAAGCAATACTTATTAATTTTGGAGAGAACATGGTCCTCTCAACTGTTTTCTCCACAATGCGGCTTTGACAAACTGTGGAGAGAATGTAGAGATACCTTCCGTCGATTGCTCGCCGAGAGCTGTAGTAGAAACATCAACAGGGGAAGGAATACGAGCTTCTTAGATTATTGGGTCATTGGGATTGTACTCCTTGACCCTAGCAGCCTTGAATACAACGGCTAAGGTAGAACCTTCCTCAACTAGATTCTTACCTTTAAGAATACACTTCTCCTCCTCGATGGATTCTTTAATTAAACGCCTCCTTTTTGCTAAGCGCTCAGGTTCCTCACCTTTGAGATAAGTTTGCATGAGCTGGTCCTCATCAATAGCCTCAATCTGTAAACGTCACTTTTCACATTCAACAATTTGGTCTCATACCTCGACTAGAGTGGTAGGATAGTTCTTAATCCATGAGATGTCTCGGGTTCGAATAACCTAAGCAAAGAAGTCTATCAGAAACTCATCGAACTCTTCTATCTCTTATTCAGCTGTGGCAAGTTTAGTATTAATATCAGAAGTAGACTTGAGGGATGTATCGACATATCCTTCAGCAAGAACTGCTCTTTCCTCGGCTTGAGCTAGCTGGGCCTTCAAACTTGCCATTTCCTTCTCCCAAATAGTTTTTCCTTGGCAAGGCGATCATGTGATAATTTCATCTCGATGTTAGTTGATCTGAGGTCCTCCATCTATTTTCTCATGGTTGTACGCTCCTTGCAGTTTGATTGGAGCTCAGTGTGGAAACGTCTCTCCGCGTCCTCGAATTGCTTCTTTTAATTTTCGGCATCCCGCTGAGCCCAGGCAAGCTGAGCTTGGTATCTTCCAGTTCTTTCTCAGCCTTATCCCTGGCCTTGATATCGTATTCAGCCTTTTTTAGCATCAACCACATCCTCTTCAAGATGGCAGATGATCTCGAAGTGCTTTTTAGCATACTTCTTCATTTCACGATATTGCTTAGCTACAGCACCTACTTGGCCCATGACCGGTGTGTCCCAGTCTTTGGGAACTGGTTCGATATTTTGAACGAAGTGCATGATCCCAAAGTGAAAATCCGAAAACCGTCCCTTTAAAAATGCCAACCTTTTCTCATTTTCAGTAGTAAGAACTACTGGTTGTGTAGTGGTAATGTCGACGTTACGCTGTTTGGAAGGGACAAGAGCTTTCTTTCCCTTTTCCAAGTCTTTGCTTGGGTCCTTATGCTTGCCTTTGGACTCATAATGCTTTTTGGTAGATTTCTCCTGAGGATGGACACTCTTCGGAGGGATCGGATCTTTCGGCGGTTGTTTGCCTCCCACATGCTGAGTTTGGTAACTATGATGCATCTCGATATCGTGCCCTAGGGGAGAACGAGAGCGCGAAGAATGAGTTTTGTGGGAATTGTAATGCTTCCTGCTATCTCTCCTATGACTGTCACCACAGTCATGCTCGGTAACGGGACTGAATCTGGGCATGTACTCGCGAATCTCCCGATGAGAATAACAGCGACAATCATTTTTCCTGCAAAAATGACAGACAAGTATCATAATCATGGGTCAATACAGTATATTAGTGTCATGACAGGTGGTGCATGTGATGTGCATCTCTTATGTGATCCCCTCGACAGATTAGAGCCCGGAGCCAGGCTTGTCTGTACAGTATCTCCATCTTTAACACGAGTAGGCTCTTCCTCAGAAGTCGGAAAGAATGACCCTGTTCCAATATCCTCAGAAGTGTAAATATCGTCTGTCAAAGAAAGCTTGGTTAAATCTCCAAATATTTGTTCTTCTATTTGTAATTCATGAGTTGGAGGTTGTGTCGGTGACGGTGTTCGTCGAGAGGGTTGTCTTCCAGGAATGGAAGCATCTTCTGGCTCATCTCCCTGAACTTATCGCCTAGCATACCCATTCAGATCTTCATCATCTTGGACACTCAACGGCAAAGGACTTTTGGAAAGCTCAGTTGATGTTCTAATTTCTGCAGTCACTTGTCGCTTGGTTGGGGGCATGCTACAGATTCTCCAGGAACGGGGACTATAGGAACGTCAACAGGGGCACATACTTCTTGGGCTTGCCTCCTTGACATAGGCCTCGTTTTATATCCAGCAGTTGATGTTTATGAAGGTTCTCATCGACTATGCATTTCTTGATCCTAGGAAAATCGGATTCCCTTTCCTTAAGGCAAGTCAAACGGTCTTCGTACATTTCGCCCTGTTGCTTCTTGGGAATTGTAAAAGGAAAAGAAATGTTAGTGCAATGATTTATGCAGTTGGAGCAGACGCTTAAGGATCTGAAACTTACTTGACCACAGCCACCTCCTCGCACATCCAGTTTGCTGCTTTATATAGAACCACTTGGATTTAGCATCGCCTACATTACTATGTCCATCAGTCAAGACTTTCTTACTAGGGATAGACTGGAAGAAGACAAAAGACGGAGTCCTTGTGGAACGATGTTTAAAGTGGAAGTAGAAGATTAAATCTTCATAAAAGAGCTAAGTATCGAGAATTTATGCGTATGCGATGTACAAGCTATATAAAGCAGCATAACCATTGGAGTGAAGTTGCATGGGAGAAATACTCAATCGTCTTAGAAAGTCGACGACGAGTGGATGAAATGGAGGAAAAGCGCCTATTGAACACATGACCGTCTTAATGGACATCTACCCTTCCGGAGCAGAATGGGGCCTATATATTTTCCTCCGCAATTTTAACATCGTCCCATGGAATCCCGTGCTTTTAACATATCCACTTTAGCTTTATGTCATCAAGTGTAGAAGCTATAGAGTCACTCAGATTGACTAACTTTACGGCACTCTTGGACTCATCGGGAGCACGATTATCTCCAGTTCCACCCTCTTTTTCTTCTTCCACAAGTGATGTACTTTCAGATGATGTCGATCCTGTGTCAATATCTATTTCATATTCTGATCCAGAGATTTCCCAGTCTAGGTCCAAAGGGAGTATGTCAGGTCATAATAACTTGAAGGTTCCGAAGTAGTACTCTTTTCTGATAATCTTGTTGAACGTCTTCCAAACATATCTACCATGTTGATGAACAAATATAAAAGGAATTAAAGTATGGTTACCCGTGACCCCCGTGTGTGCAAGTGCTAGTGTGTGCTTATGCGTGCAATACTGAAAGGAAACAACAAGAAGAAAGGTGGATGAGAACGCAATTGGTCGATGTATGTCGGTGAGTTATATTTATGTCCAGTCCAGATCGATTTGTTCGAGGGCTCTAACCTAATTATTCGTGAATTTGCCGAAGTTACAATTAATTCTAAACAAGAGTATATGTTAGCAGTCTTGGTTAATTTGTGTTGCCGAAACAAGTGCAATATTATCTCGAAGATAAACCACTTCTCATGATTGAAATCGGTTCGCAAATATGGTTTCATTCGTGTATAAGCATTGGCTCATGACCATGGGTAACTAGGATGCTAGACGAAGCTCATAATCATGCATTATTTTTTATTGATAAGTCGGCTCGCCCCCCTCTCTCGCCAATTGTCCACGACTCGATAATGCAATCTTCTCCATTCACGGAAGATCCGACTCATATATGGAGATAGGTTTGGTACATCGGGTCGGCTCGCGTAAAAGGGCTGGCTAGTACTCAAAGATTAGCTCGCTCGTAGAGCGAGTCGTGAACATCCCCCTTTTATTGACAAACATGGGATCAGGGCGCTGAAGCACGACCCGACCCAATGCCTGTATTCTCTCACGACCAGGCCCACCAGGGAACACCTCTTCTCCAATCCCTACGCCTACCACATCCACGAACTAGACTCTGATGATAAACTTTTCTCAAATCACTTCCCTGACCTGCCTCGCATGATCCTAACGCCATCCGTATCCTTTCATCTTACAAATCGTCGTGGATATTCACAAACGCAAACCCCAATGTCAGACTATCCTACTTACTAAAGATCTCACTCCCAAGACCAAGAATGTCAGCTACCCAGTCTGCCGCCTGAAGGTGAGAAGGCACCATGAACGTCGGTGGCAAACTTGGGAGGGGAAAAACCGAAATCGTTTATAAGGGACACCGATAGTAAAGGCTAGATTACAACAACAATTGAAATGATCAAAAACTCAAATTGCTTTTATATATGAATTTGATTCATAGATTTAAAGGATGATTCAAATTTGGGGGTTAGGTTTTTGAGCATTTGGAAAAAATGGAAGCAGTAAAAAAGGTAAATAAAGAGAAGTTGAGATGAATTATGTACAATGCACATCAGACCGTTTGTGTCCTCCATTACTTGACTGTTTGGTTCAGCCCAAGGACCTTGTGTGAGACAAATGGGCCTTTGCCTAGAACAATATGCATTCCGATATGAAAGAAGGCCTTTGACTACGCACGCACGCAGTTCAAAAGCACCAGTCCTGATCTGTTTCGAAATTATTCAAAGTCGTGAACACCTACGTGAATAAAAGTCCCTAAAGTGATTGGTCAAACAATTGAAAATTTATTAGATCTCGGAGAATTTAGCTGATGGACTATTTGCAATATGGCTCTAAGTTGGAAATCGACAAGCGCACCGAAATAATTGGAAACTTGATCCTGTATTTATACTCGTTTCAGGAAATCCGAAGACACGATTTCGTGAAATGACGTGACCATGCAAACCGACATGACCATCAACACCCATCATTTCAAGAATTGACACTTTGACAATTTTCGAAGCACGTTTCATCCTTGATAAAACATACTTCAATGGGGAAAAATGTTAGCTAGCTTTTTGACCTAGCCACTAGAGACTTAAACACTTGTGATCAAATGGACAAGGAGTCAAATACTCATAAGCTCGAGACAGAAATCCAAGCTCAAGAAACGCGACTTAGCTGTGTGGCTCATACACTTAAGCCTTAGCACGTAGGCTCGGCTCGTGATCCATGAGCACGACCCGGATCGGGTCCAACCATCACGACCCAACCCCATCTCTAGGAAAGAAGCATAAAGACTTGGTCAAGCTCCACGATAATCATGAAACGAAGATCACAGATCTGATGAGACGCGTTGATAATTGCTACATTGACCACTTCTCCACTTGCTCACGAACCGCTATGAGATCTTCCAAATGAATGCCACATGTTTTCATGAACCGCCTGCAGAAATTGCCTGCAAATAGTCTAGGACTTGTCATTTTTGGGGATCTTTGGCACTTGAGAGTTCTCTTTCCATTGTCATATTTCATTCATCTCTAGCCAGATTTAACTCCAATTTACTGAGTAGTATTTGATAGATATTGAGTGATTAATCGTTGTAAGTGTGAGATTGAGTAGAGAACTTCATTGTAGTTGTACTCATTCATATAATCAAAATCATACAAAGTGGATGTAGGTCCGTTAATTCCAAACCACTATAAATTTTGTGTGTTTGCTGCATTTCATTTTATTCCTAATTATAATTGTCTACGAATCAAGATAATTTGGGTGTTATAACCACTTTTTGGTCCAGCAACAATGTTTCGTCATTAATTCCTGACTAATTTGAAAGCATTTACTGTCGAATTACCAACAAAAAAAGTAAGGATAAGTTTGCCTCAATTTATTTTCCGTCACTAATCCTTTGCTGAATTGTAAGGGTTTTCCTACAAAATAACTAAAAAATATTTTTTGGCAACACTTTTTGTCGTTAATTCTTGGCAATTAGTAAGAGTTTGCCAAAGCCTTTTATAAATAATAATTTATTATAAATTACTTATCCATCGGTAAATAGTCGATAAATAAATTAAAATAAAATAATAAATAAAATTGTATTTTTATTATATAAATAATATAATGACGGAAAAATGTTGGGAAACTTACACTAAATTCCATCTCCAAAATTTGACACAATTACCGCCATGGTTTTTATCAACAATGTTATACAGGAAATTCGTCGCTAAAACCAATATAGCAACTTATTAGAAACAGATTTTGCTGCTGCAAAATCAGCTTTTTCTTGTAGTGTCAGTTGTTGATTTCATTTGGGAGATGAAGTCACCAAATTTACAATGCAATTAAGCATTTGAAAAAATAATTCAATGTGACATAGTTCGCCGGAAGCACTAACAAATGCAAGTTGCAATCGATGAGCAAAACGATGCACATAATACGCATATGGACATTCCTCTAAAAATTGCACTTGCAATCCACCCTAAGCACCTCGCATATTATTAGCACCATCATATCCTTGACCCAGCATATTTTGAACAAGTAATCCATTTTGACCAAGAACATTAGAGCATACTTTCTTTAAAGTTTGCACAAAACATCAAAGAAACTCTCTTTAATATTACCATAATTATCATCATATCTTAAAACGATAGCCATTTGCTCGACATTAGATTCATCTTCAGTTTCAGGAGAGAGTGAAGTGGTATACTTGAGCAATTCAAGAAAGTTTCCACGTTTTCAAGCATAAGTGGATTCATCATACAGTGCCCATTATCTTTTTTTTTTTTTTGAATTTTTCTTTTCAATCGGGTTGACATGGTCCCATTACGTTATAACGACGACGAATTGCATCGTGTTCCTTAAAATGATACATCCATATTCGTTGTCATAATCCTGGATCATGTTTCATGCTATCTTCACGTTTTTGAATTTTTTTAGGCGATCTACATGATCTGAGCTATTTTCCCCCGAATTCAAAGGGGAACTAGGAGAAGAAATCTCGATAGCATCAGTTTTTATTTTTAATACAATGAGAATAATGTCTTAGATAGTTTCTTCGACATAGCTTCAAAAAATAAAGTATTTGTTTTATACAAACATTGTAAACTAAACATTTCAATTTTAGTAATTTCAGCATCAAACAAGAAATCATAACAAACATACATGCAATTTCTACCTACAAACAGAACACTATCTACGAATAAAATTCACATCGGCAAATTCATACAAATAAAATTCGCTGCAAACAAAATTCACCGCATACAAAATTTGGTGAAAGCAGTACCTTGAAGTTGAAACTTTTGCTAACTGAAACAGAAAGCAAGATGGCAGGATACAACAGATGGCTGTTGGCATAAGACCTAGGAAGAGGAGACGCGCTGAGATAAGAGAAGGCACACTTTTGTTTCAATTTACATTTCTCGAGCGCGTTAGATTTTTTTTTTCTTTGAGCATGCGTTATTTCTGAGCATCGGTATTTGATTTTGAGGAAAATCTTGGTTGGGCAATTGCCCACCCGGCCCACTATGTTAGGTCCATCATTGATCATGTTGCAAACTGTGTAGATTTATTACTTCAAAACAAGTTGAATCGCTTTTTTTCATAAATGTTTTTCTGTTTGAATCAAAGAGGTTTTCGAGAGCACGTTCTTTCGTGACGTAGTAGAGAAAGTTTGTGTAAGTTGTGATCATTTCCACAAATTAGAATAACATTCGAGATTGATCAAATAATGCTTATGTTAGGGTTTACATAATTTAGGAAGGAAGAAAGAAAAGTATTGTTTAGTGACAAAGTATTGTTGCATGTATGTACCAAGGAGCTTAAATTGGTGTTGGCAGTTTAAAAGAAAATACACATTTTGATCTCAATCATCATAACCTTTAGTGGTCTACTATTGTCGATGAGGGATGCTCTCACACTCCAACATAAAGGTGTTATGGTGGTAATCAATTCAGATGATTTTATGCCAAAACTTCTGACATACAATCCAGTTTCAAACAAAATTAAATAAATGTATGTAGAAAATTTCTGTTAGTCATTGATAGATTCACTATTGTTACCATACCTTTAAATTTACCATAAATAGTAAATTGTCAATAAATTGTAGAAAGATGGCATAGTTTTTCTACACATAGTTTCCTATTCTTTAACAGAAAGATTCCTAGCAAAACTCGATAATTTGCACCTTTTCTACAAAAAATATCATTTTCATTATTGACAATCCATATCTATTATGTGCGTTAGTGCATGCCCACGGGATCTAGGCACAATGAGGCGAACTTGTAACAACCCAAAAAATCTGAACTAGTTTGAAAATTTTATTTTTAGAAATTTTGTTGGAAATTGAGTCCAGATTTAAAATTTCCAATTTTAAATATTTATTAAATAATTAAAAATGGTCATTTTTCAAATAGTGTCCGTTTTCGACGAAACCACTTTTGTTGGAACCAGAATGTCAAATTATTGCTAGGTTTCAATTTTTAGAATTTTCCGAGTTGATATGTGAGCGTGGCAGTGGAAAATGTGTTATGTTCAATTCAATCAAATTTAATCGAATGAAAAATAGCGATTTTTCAAACAGTCTCAGAATTCGACGAATTAATTTTGTTAGGACCGTATCGTCATAAGAAAGCCAGAAATAATTTTTCTGGATTTTTCGGAGTCAGTTTGTGGCCCCGGCAAATTAAAGTGTACGTTCGAATTAATATTAAAAACATTTACTTTAAAAATATAAGAAACATGCTGTAAACTTCAGAATTGGACTTCGACACTAGCACCATTGCATTCAGAAGACGTCAAAACCTATAGTTCGACAGTCATTGGGCTCCGTTTGGAGATCGGACAGAGAAACCCTAATTTCTGGAATTAATTGAATTAAAATAAAAAGAAAATACCCTAGAATACACGTATAAATACGCGTGTACAGTACCTTTCTTCCCCGATGCTTTCACGCCGCCGAACCCATTCCCTTCAGAATTTCTTCCTCGGATTTCTCCCTCCTCACTCAATTTCAGAACACGCCGTAGTACAACTTTCGAAGAGTTTCTCGTGCTCTTCGATTCCACAAAAAATCAGCACCCCCGTACCCTGTAGCCGCCGCACCAGCACCCCGAAGTCGCCGCCGTTCGGCCTCCCCCAACCCCTCCACGGCGAACTGCACTACCCCCCTTTCCAGGCGCCGATCCTCCTCTCCAAGCCCTACAACCTCCAACAAACCGTTCTGCAAACCGTTGCCTATATCTCCTGAAAATCCAAATCAAAGTTTTGAGCAAAAACTGAAAATAAAGGTATGAAATTCATTTCAGATTTTGCCACGCTTTTGTCTGTGGCAACTGCAGTTGTTAAAAAGTAAATATTATTCAAAAATTGATAATTAATTCATACGAACTCCGAATTTGGTAATTTTAGATCCGACGGAACCATGAGGACGTATAGAGATTGCTGAAATTGATTGTGAACATTTCTGAATTTATTTGGATTTTTTATTCTGCTTTAATCAAGGTGAGATTCCATTTTAAATAATTAGATCAAGTTAATTATTATTCTCTAGTTATTTAATTCAGTTGAATAGAAAATATATTAGATCTGTGACATGATAAGATTATTGATGTTGTTTCGGTTGATTTGATGTGTTTTGCTTTAGATCTGTGGTTGTTTACATGGATCTGTATAGATCCGGTAATTATCATCATGTTGTATAAAAATTGGATTAAGCAAAAAATTTAATCTAATTAAAAATATCATCGGGCTTAAGAATCGAATAAGATTAGAAATTTTGATATCATATGTGTTGTGATCCTTTTATTGACATAGTGTCGTCAAAAATTATCGTTCGAGTACACTCGTTAGATTAAAATAATTTGTTCCTTCAAAGCAGATTATTAAATTCTCATGTTTATTTTATGATATTAAATTGTAAGTCTGAATCACATGTTTATTTATATTTTATGTGCAAATAAATATAAAATGAATTTGTTAACAATATGAAAAGTTCCAATTTTTATTGCGAATAAAAGTGAGAATGTCAACGGTATGAAAAGATCCAATCTTTTCATTGTAAATAAAAAGTGGAATATGACGATGTAAAATAAAAATTACATTTTTATATGTAACTAAGGTATGAATTTACATTGTAAAATAAAAATTACATTTTTATATGTAATTAAGGTATGAGTTTACATTGTAAAATAAAAATTACATTTTTATATGTAATTAAGGTATGAATTTACATTGTAAAATAAAAATTACATTTTTATATGTAATTAAGGTATGAATTTACGATGTAAAATAAAAATTACATTTTTATATGTAATTAAGGTATGAATTTACATTGTAAAATAAAAATTACATTTTTATATGTAATCAAGGTATGAATTTACATTGTAAAATAAAAATTACATTTTTATATGTAATCAAGGTATGAATTTACATTGTAAAATAAAATTTACATTTTTATATGTAATTAAGGTATGAATTTACATTGTAAAATAAAATTTACATTTTTATATGTAATTAAGGTATGAATTTACATTGTAAAATAAAAATTACATTTTTATATGTAATTAGAAGATGAGAATTTGTGGTGTAATAAAAATTACATTTTTATATGTAATTAGAAGATGAGAATTTGTGGTGTAATAAAAATTACATTTAATATGTAGTTAGAAGTTGGGAATTTGCATAGAAAATTACATTTTTATGTAATTAAAAGACATGAAATTTACGCCATAGAGAAAATTACATTTTTATGTAATTAAAAGACATGAAATTTACGCCGCATAGAAAATTACATTTTTATGTAATCAAAAGACATGAAATTTATGCCGTAAGGATAGAATAATTATTTTTTATAATTAAAGGAATAGAATTTCTATGTAAAAAAAAATCACATCTTTATATGTAAATTAAGAATGAGGATTTACATTGAAAAGAAAATTACATTTTTTATATGTAACTAAAAAGGTGGAAATTGCATTGTAAGAAAATTTACACTTCTGTATGTATTGAAAAAGTAGGAATTTTACATTATATTGAAAATTACATTTTAATGTAATTAAGAAGAAGAATTGGACATTAGAATCAAATCTATCTTTTTAATGTAACTTTAAAAGATGAAGATAGGCACGGTTATGAAAGTTTCATTTTCTTTGTAATTTAAAAAGTTAAAAATTTTCACTGTAAAATTAATTACAGTTACAATGTAATTAAAAAGAAAATTATACAATGCAATTGAAAGATAGGAATTTTACATTATTCATGTAAATAAAGGAATAAAGGGATGAAAGAATGGAAGTGGACGTTGTAATAGAGTTTACATTTTTATAAATAAAAAGTTAAACATGTAATATTTATATGTTTATATATAAATATAATTAAAAATAAACGAAACGAGCGCGGTAGTTCGTGTTTTGAAATCGTACCTTAAAATGACTATACAAAAGATCCGACCGTCGGATTTTCTTGAAATTGGAACCCTTTGACCTGAAGCATTGTTAAATAAGGATTTAATTATTTTTATTAATTAAAAATAGGAATTAATCGTTATAAAATAAAATTAACGATAAGGAAAGATTTTCATTATATATATGCTAGAATTATTTGGAAAGTCTGAGTTTATCTCATTCCAAGTAATCAAACGACGTTAAGAATTGAAGTGGAACACGGCGAATGAAGACTGTCAATCTTCCCATCAAGAGGACAGTGATTAAGACCCTGAATTGACTTGCTCCCAATTCAAGGTCATGGTCATTGTCCAAATGAACATGTTGATTGAACGGATTTGGCTTTCGCTCAGACCCAGAGCATAAGCGTATAAATGGATTGTATGTCTGACGTTGTATTCCTTTATACTGTATCTGTTGATCTCTGCTCAAAATGTATCTGCTTGGTGTTTTTACACCCTTCTCTGAGACGTACGAGCTTAGAGGTTATATGTTGGTAGAAATCAATGGTATGGTATGGATTGACGATGTGGCATGCTAAGATGCATATGATCAAGGCTTTGTTGAAAAGAAGGCCTTGTGGGATGATCAAAGCATAGCCTATTTAGGCATAGCTTTGTATATAGCGTGACTTCGCGAGCCTCACACCCCGACGGAGTTTAAAATGGGAGAAGGGAGCGCAGGGAGAGCAGCACATTTCTTTCTAGCTAAAAGTGGTGTCAGTGCTTAAACTGGCTGATATTTACTTATGTGGATGATGGAATGAGGCGCCTCGGATGTTAGGTCCTATAGGACCGGGAAACGTGTGTTCAGGAATAACTAATCCACAAACCGCAATTGTGGACCGGCTCTGCAACTTTCCAAGGGTTCTCTGCGGGGGATCCTAAGACATTAGCTAGAGTGTCTCGAATTGGTAAGGAGCTCCTCCCTAGCCTTGACTCATGATGGAAACCCAAAGTCCAAATACGACCCTACGGATTTGATTGTATTACTAGTACGGAGGCATAGTATATGGTAGCTATGCTTCCTAGGATTGATACATTTATTTTGAAATGTTTTTTGTATACACTAATAATAATATTAAACTCGTATTTACCATATTTAGCATGTTTAATCACCATAAGGGAAAACTCTATCCTCTGGTTTGCATTGCATTGTGTGATGGGACTTGAGTCTTTGGTGATTCCATTTTTCCAAAAAAGTATTGCGTTGTTTCACGATTTATTTATCTGTTTGTTCTATCACTTTAAATTATGCACGGCAATCCATTGGAATAAACCCATTTCGCGTTAGCAGCGTGGTCTTTGGATTTGCCTTATGAATATTAGTTAAATTAGTTAAGAATTCTCACACCAGTCCCATGACTGACCTGTAGTTTGTTTTCACCTTTGCAAACTCGGGTGCCCTCTTTTCCACACGGGCAGCCAAGTAACAGGTTTCACTCTCTTGGGAGTCGCTGCCTTTGGATCTTTCTTGGTGTTGCTTAGTTGAGGTGATGATTTGGGGCTATGAAGACTATCTCTCATTTATCTTTATTTTCATCTTTTATCTTTAGACTCTAAGACTCCCAAACTTACTTTATTTCATGTTACTTTATTTTGAAGTTGAAACTATTTCCTTTTGCTGAAACCTGATGTAATAATTTAATACTCTGTGACTGTGGGATACTGTGTTTGATGACATTCATATTCCACTGCTATGATGATGTTATTCTATAGTTTTCCTATACTATGTTGTATCTGTGATCTGTATTGTTATATTTATGTTGTATTCCAAATGATTATTTCTTACTTTCACTCCGTGGAAGTTTGGGGTCATCACAGTTGGTATCAGAGCTTTGGTTAACCTTAGCTTTGGAGTATAACATATTTATAGCAATTTGTTAACATAGAATCTGAATATTCTATGGCGAACATTTCATGAGAATACACGATAGTCAGTCATTTTATCGCCATCCGTTTGTCCATCCTTTTATCTTTATCATATCTTCAAATCACCATTACAGTTTTTCTGACTCTTTCCTGGATCGTACAGAACTAACTAAAAATGAGTACCGCTGCCGCTAGAGCTAGATCATGGAGGCAAAACGTTGCTGAAATTGAGGAGGCCACAGTTCAGCCCTTTGACTTGGATAAGGTAGAGAAGAAGTTCAAGAATTTAGGTGGAGTTCTATTCACTGGTACGGAGAACGTGACGCAGGCTCAGGCATGGCTTAAAAGTTGTGAAAAGATATTTGGAGGGATAGGGCTAGATGATCAAAGAAAGAGATTTACGGCTTCATGGCTGCTCCAAGGCGAAGCACAAAATTGGTGGGAATTGTTCAATATAGGAGGCGATGAAGAAAATGTGACTTGGACCAGGTTTAAAGAGCTATTCAATGATAAGTACGTTCCCAGACAAGAAGTGGAAAGGCTGCATGACGAGTTTTCCTACTTGAAGCAAGGCGACAAAACTATCTAGGAGTATGTTAGAAGATTTGAAGACCTCTCTCGCTACGCTCCAGAATTGATTCAGGATGATTTTCAAAGGAACAAAAGGTTTATTAGTGGACTTGCAAGGAAGTACATTGATAAAGTCACTGCACACATTGGTCTTCCTTTCAATAAGATGATTGAGTTTGCTTGTCGTTATGAGGAGAATGACAAAAGAGTTTCACAACAAGATAGAGAAAGGAGCTTGGCCAACAACAATAATAAGAGGAAGCAAGCTGAAAAGAAGACTGAAGGAAGCGGTTCTGGAGCTGCTAAGACTCATGATAAGTCTAAGGTGCAATGCTACAACCGCCAGAAGTATGGACACTATAGCAAGGAATGTAGAAATCAAAGGAAGGCCAGAAGTGGACACTAGAGAATTCTATAACTACCATAAAAAGGGTCACCTCAAATCTGATTGTCCACTATTGAGGAGTGCCCAAGTTGCACTTGTGTATGAGGGGGCAAGTGCACCATCTTCTTCCGCACCTACTTCTTCTGAAGGAGCAGGTAAGCATGACGTTTTAGATGGTACCATTTCTGTTAAAAACATTCCTATTACTGCTTTGTTTGATACGGGTGCATCGAGGAGCTTTATTTCTAGCAACACGGTTAAGAAATTGAAATTAAAACCAAGAAATCTTATAGAGCCAATTAATGTTCATAATCATGTACGAGCTTCTACCACTCTAGATTTATTTTGTAAAGTGCATGTATCCTACTCCTATTTCCAATTTCCATTTAACTTGATCATTATGAATTTTTCCGAGTTTGATATCATCCTTGGTCTGGATTGGCTAACACAATATAACGCTGAAGTGCTATGCTCAGAAAGAGTGGTAAAGGTGAAAACAGGATTCGGAAATACTATTGCTATACCTTGCCATGGTTCAAAAGCTAATAGAAAGGCCTTTGGTCTTCTCTTGAGATCATTCCTATTTCTTTAGAAAATATTCCCGTGGTCAAAAATTACGCGGATGTATTTAAAGAAGTAGACAGCTTACCCCCGCGAAGGGAAATCGATTTCAGGATTGATCTTGTTCCAGATGCAAGACCTGTAATTCAAGCTATCAGAAGGATGACCCCTAAAGAAAAGGAAGAATTGCAAACCCAAACTAAACAGCTCTTGTGGAAGGGACTAATCCGGCCTAGTTTTTCCAATTGGGGTGCGGCTGTGGTGTTTGTTCCCAAGTCTGACGGTACGCTAAGGCTCTGTGTGGATTACCGCGACCTTAATAAACAATCTTTGAAGAACAAATACCCCTTGCCTCGCATAAATGATTTAATGGACCAATTAAATGGAGCTAAGGTGTTTTCTAAGATGGACCTAGCCACCGATTTCCATCAACTACGCATAGCCGAAGAATGCATACCTTTGACCGCCTTCAGAGGTCCCGACATATTCTACGAATGATTGGTAATGCTGTTCGATCTATGCAATGCTCCAGCCTACTTTGTTGACTTGATGAATAGGGTCTTCAGAGATGTTTTAAATGAATTCGTCCTAGTCTTCATTGATGATATTCTAGTCTATTCTAAAACTAAGGAGGAGCATGAAGGGCATTTAAGGGAAGTATTAGAGATTCTGCGAAGAAATGTTTTAAAAGCAAAATTATCCAAATGCACATTTTGGCAAGAGGAAGTAAAATTTTTGGGCCATGTTGTGTCAAAAGAAGGAATAGTTGTAGACCTAAGTAAAATTGCCTCCATTCGAGATTGGAAGCAGCCCCGTACACCCACTGAGGTAAGCAGCTTCCTAGGATTGGCTGGATATTATAGGAAATTTGTCAAAAACTTCTCCAAGCTGTCTGGCCCATTAACAAAGCTCACCAAGAAACACACCAAGTTCGTTTGGACGCCAGATTGTGAGGAGGCCTTCCAAAAGCAAAAAGAGAGTTTGACTACTGCTCCCGTATTAACCCTCATCGATGGCAACCAAGATTTAACCGTCTACACCGACGCTTCTCAAGCTGGTGGTCTTGGAGCAGTACTAATGCAAAGGGGAAAGGTTGTTGCATATGCGAGCCGTCAATTAAAGCCACATGAGAAGAATTATCGTGTTCATGACTTAGAATTGTTGGCTGTAGTTTTTGCATAGAAAATTTGGAGACATTATCTTTTGGGCGAAAATTTCGAATTATTTACAGACCATCAATCCTTGAAATATCTCTTCGACCAAAAAGATATGAATCTAAGGCAGCAACAGTGGCTAGAATTTCTTGTGGCATATAATCTTGACATCTTATATACGCCGAGGAAAGCCAATGTTGTGGCAGATGCACTCAGTAGAAAGAATGTCATTGTCGCAAGCCTTATCATTACCCCCTCTTTGATTGATAAATTTTCTTCTCTTCAAAACGATGATGAATTTATTCAAAGAATTATTAAAAGAATTCAAGCAGGTGAAAACACAAGCTTCCAAATAGATGGCAAGGGAATTCTTAGATTGCAAGGGCGGATTTGTGTTCCAAATTTCCTAGAGCTCATAAGGGAAGTTTTAGATGAAGGACACAAATCAAAGCTTTGCATCCACCTAGGTGTGAGCAAGATGTATCAAGATCTAAAGCGCACATTTTGGTGGAGATATATGAAGAGAGATGTATCCATTTATGTGAGTAGATGCCCTACATGCCAACAATTAAAGAGCGATCAACAAAAGCTTGTGGGTTTGTTGCAACCATTGGAGGTTCCAGATGGGAAGTGGGACCAAATCTCCATGGATTTTATAGATGGTTTGCCCTGTACTAGGAAAGGAAATGACAGCATATGGGTGATCGTGGATCGCTTCACCAAGACCGCTCATTTCATACCTGTCAAGTCCACTAGAACTGCTCAAAGTCTGGCGCAAATTTATTGCAAAGAAATCGTCAGACTATATGGGTAATAAAACTAAAATCTTTCCTTTTCATCATTATCTGAAAGAAAATTTTCATCTTCTAATTAAATAATAGAATAATAACCTTTTGTTTTAAACAGAGTTCCTCGTTGCATTGTTAGCGACCGTAATCCTATCTTTGCTAGCAAGTTTTGGGAAGCATTCCAAAATGAGTTGGGAACAAAGTTAAATCTAAGCACCGCATATCACCCTCAGACAGATGGCCAAACTAAGAGGGTGAATCACATTCTTGAAGATTTATTGCGAGCTTGTATACTTGATTTTGGAGGCTCTTGGGAGGATCACTTGCATTTAGTTGAATTCTCATATAACAATAGCTATCAAACAAGTTTGAAAATGTCCTCATTTGAAGCCTTATATGGTAGGCCATATAGATCGCCAGCATGCTGGGTTGAAAAAGGAAATCGTCTTGTTTAGGTCCAGACATGGTTCGAGGAGTTTCGGACAATGTTGATTTTATTAAAAAACGATTATTGGCCGCCCAAAGTAGACAAATGAGCTATGCAGATTTAAGAAGAAGAGAGTTGGCTTTTGAAGTGGGTGACTATGTCTATTTGAAAGTTGCTCCAATGCGAGGTGTAATCCGTTTTGGAAAGACAGGAAAATTAGCACCTAAATTCGTCGGCCCCTTTCCTATTCTTGAGAAGGTTGGTACCCTAGATTAAAGAATTCAGATGCCCGACTGGTTGCCAGGAGTGCACGACGTATTCCATATATCTCAACTTCGAAAGAACATCCATGATCCAGATCTGGTTGTGGAGGAAGCTGCACAGCAAGATTTGGAAATTACCCCAAGCCTTGCAGTGAAAAGGGAGCCTCTGAAAATTATTGGCAAAGAGACTAGAGAGCTGAGAAATAAAAGAATCAACCTAGTCAAAGTATAATGGAGCGGTGATCCTAGAGACTGCACTTGGGAAACTAAGAAGAGTATCAAACAAGCCTATCCCAATTGCAAAGTGGATATCTCCGATTAGATTTTCTTTTGAGGTACGCTTAAAACATTTTACATTCTCTGTGTTGGTGCCTACTCTTCTATTTCTCCTTTTCCTTTTCGAAGACGAAAAGTTCTTAAGTGGGGGAGATTGTAACAACCCATAAAATCTAAACCAGTTTGAAAATTTTATTTTTAGAAATTTTGTTGGAAATTGAGTCCAGATTTAAAATTTCCAATTTTAAATAATTATTAAATAATTAAAAATGGTCATTTTTCAAACAGTGTTCATTTTTGACGAAACCACTTTTGTTGGAATCGGAATGTCAAATTAATGCTAGGTTTCAATTTTTAGAATTTTCCAAGTTGATATGTGAGCGTGGCAGAGGAAAATGTGTTTTGTTCAATTCAGTCAAATTTAATCGACTGAAAAATAACCATTTTTCAAACAGTCTCAGAATTCGACGAAATTAATTTTGTTAGGACCGTATCGTCGTAAGAAAGCCAAAAATAATTTTTCTGGATTTTTCGGAGTCAGTTTGTGCCCCCTGCAAATTAAAGTGTATGTTCGAATTAATATTAAAAACATTTATTTTAAAAATATAAGAAACATGCTGTAAACTTCAGAATTGGACTTCGACACTAGCGCCATTGCGTTCAGAAGACGTCAAAACCTATTGTTCGACAGTCGTTGGGCTCCGTTTGGAGATCGGACGGAGAAACCCTAATTTCTGGAATTAACTGAATTAAAATAAAAAGAAAATACCCTAGAATACACGTATAAATACACATGTACAGTACCTTTCTTCCCCGATGTTTTCACACCGCCGAACCCATTCCCTTCAGATTATCTTCCTTCGATTTCTCCCTCCTCGCTCAATTTCAGAACACGCCATATACAATTTTCGAAGAGTTTCTCGTGCTCTTCGATTCCATACCAAATTCAACACCCCCTGTACCATATAGCCGCCGCACCAGCACCCCGAAGTCGCCGCCGTTCGGCCTCCCCCAGCCCCTCCACGGCGAACCGCACCTCCCCCTTTCCAGGCACCGATCCCCCTCTCCAAGCCCTACAACCTCCAACAAACCGTTCTGCAAACCGTTGCCTATATCTCCTGAAAATCCAAATCAAAGTTTTGAGCAAAAACTGAAAATAAAGGTATGAAATTCATTTCAGATTTTGCCACGCTTTTGTCTGTGGCAACTGCAGTTGTTAAAAAGTAAATATTATTCAAAAATTGATAATTAATTCATATGAACTCCGAATTTGATAATTTCAAATCCGACGAAAACGTGAGGACGTATAGAGATTGCTGAAATTGATTATGACCATTTCTGAATTTATTTGGATTTTTGATTCTTCTTTAATCAAGGTGAGCTTCTATTTTAAATAATTAGATTAAGTTAATTATTATTCTCTTGTTATTAAATTTAGTTGAGTAGAAAATATATTAGATCTGTGACATGATAAGATTATTGATGTTGTTTGGGTTGATTTGACGTGATTTGCTTTAGATCTGTGGTTGTTTACATGGATCTGTATAGATCAAATAATTATCATCATGTTGTATAAAAATTAGATTAAGCTAAATTTTTAATCCAATTAAAAATATCATCGGGCTTAAGAATCGAATAAGATTAGAATTTTTTGATATCATATGTGTTGTGGTCCTTTTATTGACATAGTGTTGTCAAAAATTATCGTTCGAGTACAGTCGTTGGATTAAAATAATTTGTTCCTTCACAGCAGATTATTAGATTCTCATGTTTATTTTATGATATTAAATTGTAAGTCCGAATCACATGTTTATTTATATTTTATGTGCAAATAAATATAAAATGAATTTGTTAACAGTATGAAAAGATCCAATTTTTATTGCGAATAAAAGTGAGAATGTCAACGTTATGAAAAGATCCAATCTTTTCATTGTAAATAAAAAGTGGAATAGACGATATAAAATAAAAATTACATTTTTATATGTAATTAAGGTATGAATTTACATTGTAAAATAAAAATTACATTTTTATATGTAATTAATGTATCAATTTACATTGTAAAATAAAAATTACATTTTTATATGTAATTAAGGTATGAATTTACAATGTAAAATAAAAATTACATTTTTATATGTAATTAAGGTATGAATTTACATTGTAAAATAAAAATTACATTTTTATATGTAATTAAGGTATGAATTTATGATGTAAAATAAAAATTACATTTTTATATGTAATTAAGGTATGAATTTACATTGTAAAATTAAAATTACATTTTTATATGTATTTAAGGTATGAATTTACATTGTAAAATAAAAATTACATTTTTATATGTAATTAAGGTATGAATTTACATTGTAAAATAAAAATTACATTTTTATATGTAATTAAGGTATGAATTTACATTGTAAAATAAAAATTACATTTTTATATGTAATTAGAAGATGAGAATTTGCAGTGTAATAAAAATTACATTTTTATATGTAATTAGAAGATGAGAATTTGCGGTGTAATAAAAATTACATTTTTATATGTAGTTAGAAGTTGGGAATTTGCATAGAATTTGCAGTGTAATAAAAATTACATTTTTATATGTAATTAGAAGATGAGAATTTGCGGTGTAATAAAAATTACATTTTTATATGTAGTTAGAAGTTGGGAATTTGCATAGAAAATTACATTTTTATGTAATTAAAAGACATGAAATTTACGCCGCAATGAAATTACATTTTTATGTAATTAAAAGACATGAAATTTACGCCGCAATGAAATTACATTTTTATGTAATTAAAAGACATGAAATTTACGCCGCATAGAAAATTACATTTTTATTTAATTAGAAGACATGAAATTTATGCCGCAAAGATAGATTTTTTTTTTATATAATTAAAGGAACAGAATTTCTATGTAAATATAAAATCACATCTTTATATGTAAATTAAGAATGAGGATTTACATTGAAAAGAAAATTACATTTTTTATATGTAACAAAAAAGGTGGAAATTGCATTGTAAGAAAATTTACACTTCTATATGTATTGAAAAAGTAGGAATTTTACATTATATTGAAAATTACATTTTAATGTAATTAAGAAGAAGAATTGGACATTAGAATCAAATCTATCTTTTTAATGTAACTTTAAAAGATAAAGATTGGCACGGTTATGAAAGTTACATTTTTTATGTAATTTAAAAAGTTAAAAATTTTCACTGTAAACTTCATTACAGTTACAATGTAATTAAAAAGAAAATTATACAATGCAATTGAAAGATAGGAATTTTACATTTTTCATGTAAATAAAGGAATAAGGGGATGAAAGAATGGAAGTGAACGTTGTAATAGAGTTTACATTTTTAAAAGTTAAACTTATTATATTTATATGTTTTTATATAAATATAATAAAAATTAAATGAAACAAGCGCGGTAGTTCGCATTTTGAAATCGTACCTTTAAACGACTATACAAATAGATCCGACCATCGGATTTTCTTGAAACTGGAACACTTAGGACCGTCTTGGAAAAATCTTTCCAAAGTTATAAACTACGTTAAAACCCAACGGTTAGATTTTGAGAAATGTAAAAAATCAAAATTGGTTGAAAACTGCGTGGGAGTCGCCCATTGACCCGAAGCATCATTAAATAAGGATTTAATTATTTTTATTACTTAAAAATAGGAATTAATCGTTATAAAATATAAATAACGATAAGGAAGGATTTTCATTATATATATGCGAGAATTATTTGGAAAGTCCGAGTTAATCTCATTCCAAGTAATCAAACGACGTTAAGAATTGAAGTGGAAGACGGCGAATGAAGAACGTCAATCTTCCCATCAAGAGGACAGCGATTGAGACCCTGAATTGACTTGCTCCCAATTCAAGGTCATGATCATTGTCCAGACGAACATGTTGATTGAACGGATTTGGCTTTCTCTCAGACCCAGAGCATAAGCGTATAAATGGATTGTATGTCTGACGTTGTATTCCTTTATACTGTATCCGTTGATCTCTGCTCAATATATATCTGCTTGGTGTTTTTACACCCTTCTCTGAGACGTATGAGCTTAGAGGTTATATGTTGGTAGAAATAAATGGTATGGTATGGATTGACGATGTGGCATGCTAAGATGCATATGATCAAGGCTTTGTTGAAAAGCAGGCCTTATGGGATGATCAAAGCATAGCCTGTTTAGGAATAGCTTTGTGCATAGCGTGACTTCGCGAGCCTCACACCCCGGCGGAGTCTAAAATGGGAGAAGGTAACGCAGGGAGAGCAGCACGTTTATTTCTAGCTAAAAGTGGTGTCAGTGCTTAAACTGGCTGATATTTACTTATGTGGATGATGGAATGAGGCGCCTCGTATGTTAGGTCCTATAGGACCGGGAAACGTGTGTTCAGGAATAACTAATCCACAAACCGCAAGTGTGGAACGGCGCTGTAGCTTTCCAAGGGTTCTCTACGGGGGATCCCGAGACATTAGCTAGAGTGTCTCGAATCGGTAAGGAGCTCCTCCCTAGCCTTGACTCATAATGGAAACCCAAAGTCCAAATACGACCCTACGGATTTGATTGTATTACTAGTACGGAGGCATAGTATATGGTAGCTATGCTTCCTAGGATTGATACATTTATTTTGAAATGTTTTTTTTATATACCCTAATAATAATATTAAACTCGTATTTACCGTATTTAGCATGTTTAATCGCCATAAGGGAAAACTCTATCCTCTGGTTTGCGTTGCATTGTGTGATGGGACTTGAGTCTTATGTTGATTCCATTTTTCCAAAAAAGTATTGCGTTGTTTCACGATTTATTTATCTGTTTGTTCTGTCACTTTAAATTATGCACGACAATCCATTGGAATAAACCCATTTCGCGTTAGCAGCGTGGTCTTTGGATCTGCCTTATTAATATTAGTTAAATTAGTTAAGAATTCTCACACCAGTCCCATGACTGACCTGTAGTTTGTTTTCACCTTTGCAAACTCGGGTGCCATCTTTTCCACACGGGTAGCCAAGTAACAGGTTTCACTCTCTTGGGAGTCGCTGCCTTTGGAGCTTTCTTGGTGTTGCTTAGTTAAGGTGATGATTTGGGGCTATGAAGACTATCTCTCGTTTATCTTTATTTTCATCTTTTATCTTTAGACTCTGAGACTCCCAAACTTACTTTATTTCACGTTGTTCTATTTTGAAGTTGAAACTATTTCCTTTTGCTGAAACTTGAAGTAATAATTTAATACTCTGTGACTGTGGGATTATGTGTTTGATGACATTCATATTCCGCTGCTATGATGTTGTTATTCTATAGTTTTCCTAATATTATGTTGTATCTGTGATCTGTATTGTTATATTTATGTTGTATTCCAAATGATTACTCCTTACTTTCACTCTGTGGAAGTTTGGGGTCATCACAGTACTAATATAAAGTCACAAAAACTCACAAAGCTACAAACCTAGCAAAGCATGTCTAAGTTGATGTAATTAATGGAAGGTACATACAAGATGCAACTTGCTTAGTAGATTCGCAAGCACAAACTTGGTTCATTGGTCCCCTCGCTTGCTCTGCCAAATAGATCCATAAAATTATGTGTCTTCAGAATCGCTTGTTTGCTTGGTGATAGGAATACACCAAACAAGAATTCCTATATGGTTATCCTAACTTCGAACATGAATTCCTATTCGGTAGGCGGTACATAATATAAGAATTCTTTTTCGTTATATGATATTACTAGACAAGATATTTTGTGTTGAATATACCAAATGAAATATCTTGTCCAGTATGAGATATTAGCAAATAAATTATGTGGTTTGTTTTGGGTACATGGAACAAAATAACTTATTCGGGCATTTAATCAGGGTTAAGCAATGAAGGAGAGGATTCTAGCTGGACCAAGGAGGTGTAAGAAGGAGCATGTCCAAAAAGATGTCTACATCCATCAACCAAGCTAACTTCCTAGAAAATACCCATTTCAACCAAACCAATAGAATTTTTTATGAATTGAAAGCTAGGTATATATGGAAATACTATTATATCAGCTATTTGCAGAAACATGCTTGATTGAACGAATAACATATTGTGATTACCGAGTTTACCAGGGCGGTCCTTTTGCCTTTTTTCTCCTGTAAATATTCGGGCATCTAACAATTATGTATGAGACTTTTTGGAGCCACTAGACTCTACCAATAAGAAATTGTTGAACAAAACCAAGGAGTTCGAATATTAGAGCATATATAATTGCATTTACGCCCAAATACTTGTAAATACTAAAAAATAAGAATAATGTGATGGCTGCTCTACACCTCCGATATCTGAATAGGGAAAATTCTACAAAATCATATCATATATCCCACAACTCATGAGATAAAATATAATAATAACACATAATTGATACAAAACGGGTGAGACGGTAAATAAATGATAATTAACCATAACCAGTAGTGTAGTAGATCCATAATGCAACATAGTGAAAATGAAACACCCCACCTCCGTTAGGGTCACTCTCAAAGGGAATGCCCTAATTTTGGTGGAGGTTTATAAGTACAAGTCACAGATATACAAGACAGATTATAAGAACACATATTTGTAAAACAGCGGAAGAACAACAAACTTTATTTCATTAAGTCAAATACGTGTTACAACAACATCCTTTCCAAAAACATAACATAACATTTTCATAATCTGTCTTGAGTACATTATTTAAAGAAGCATAAATAAAACATAGATAAACTGCAAAAGCCCCTTGGTGGATTGTCCAAAGCCATAGTTCAAAACAGGAAAGTCCAAGCAATACATTTCTCTTCTTCAAGCTGGATGTTGAGGCTGGTCAAGCTGCTGTGTTCCCTCCCTGAGGACCTGGGGGGGGGGGGGAACGGAAGAAAGAAGACGAAAGAAAAATAGAGTCAGACATAAAGCCTGAGTAAGTCTAGTACTACTTTGTCTATGAATAAAGAACTGGGTATGATAAGTAAAACAGGAAGTGGGCAAACACTATGAACTTGGTTAAGTTATCTAGGGTCGAATATGCTATCGTACCCCATGTTAATCTCTGAACCCATATAAACTAGTTTCCAATTTGCACCCCATAATCAGGGTGATGTGATCCATTCAATGATGATTGGCTCCTACTCGCAAAGTTACATGTGTCTTACGGCCCCCGATGTCTGTAGTTACCTATGCTGGTCCCACCATGGGGTGTATCAAGTCCCATAGTGGCAACCCGACACAACCTTAGAGTGCACAGGTATGCTACTGGTGTCCAGTGCCTTATTTTTCTGCGCCGGAGTGTGTGCACGCCCGCACTCCGTTAGAACCTACACTGCTACACCACCGCCGTCGATTTGACCTCTTACAATCAGCCCAGTAATCGTGCCCCACCCTGCCTAGTTTCAGGGTATCCTGATACACCTTTTAGGGTTACTGCTGAAAAGGGTCCCCCGTTACTAGGTTTTCTATCTCTAGCCAACATGCTAAGTTGGTTAAGTGTTTCCTACCTAACCCCACCAGTCCGTTTAGTTTAGCATGTCCCATTTTGATTAAGTCTTTAGTTCACTTAACCCTAACAATCCTGACTCAGCCTTAATTGTCTTATTAAGGCCCTGACCTCTCACATTAGACAGGTATTGTTGTGGCTGCCTGTTGCCGGTTGGTTCCGGGCAGTCTTACGCCACAACTCAGTCTAACCTCGGGTCCTTGCTGGGCTCCATGTTTAACCTCCCACATTGGATAGGTATTGTTGTGACTACTGGACAGCCGGGCGGTTCCGGGCAGGTTTACATCACAACTCAATCCAACCTCGGGTTAAACACATCGTATGTTCTACATTTACATATTTTGTCATTCTTCTTTATTTATATGTAAATATTTGCGGCCCATTATTAAGTTAATGGTGTAAAGATTACACCAATCACGGGCCCAACCCATACTTGAATTTGGGCCCTTCTATTTTATATTTTCATTCATTAATTTATTTTTAACCCAATGTTATTTTCCCCCGTTTTACACGTCCGTTTATATATATATTGGGCTTAGCCTTTTAAAGCCCGATTTAGCCATGCGAAAAGGGGAGGCTTATGGCGTATACACAAAGAGGGGAAGGTGAGCGCATGAACTTGCAATACGACGTTGGAAATACAAAATAGAAATTGGTGTACTTGCATAGTGGTAACATAGATGACATGAATCAAAGCATGTGAACTTGCATAGGTTTAACTACAACATGAACCTATATTCTTATTTAGGCATAATGTCAAACATAAGCATGTCATAAATATTCCTAGCATAAGCATGGCATAATGTCAAACATGAGCATGGCATAAATACTTCTAGCATAAACATGGCATAATGTCAAACATAAGCATGGCATAGGTAAAGTTCAATTTGTTCATGGCATAAACATAAACAAGTCATGTTCATAAGGTTTCTACATGTTTACAAAGGGGATACTTTGTTACTAACACAAAAGCATAGTTCAACTTAATCATGGTTTAAGTCTAATCACATAACGATGGTATAAATATACTTATGCATAAATATTCCTAATCATGGTGTTTGCTTTAAACTTGCAAAAAGGGATTTTTGAGTCTAACCTAGCCATGTCTCACATATGTCATCATATAACTCTTTTAAACAAGATAGACTTAATCATAGATTTCAATTATGCCAAATATCATTCATAGCCTAGCCATATTCATAAGCATGACTTAATACATGGATTATGGTGTCAAAATTCCGACATAGTTTCATATGAACTATAACAACCAAACTTGTCTCAATTGCTTGCAAAACGATTTATGCACAAAGTATACATCATGACGACATAATAACAAAGCCCCAAACTTGCATAAATTTCACTCAACTACATACATGTAGCTTCAACATAGATTACATAATTTGCGCAATATTCCAAACGTATATTTGCATAGAACCACCGCATGTAGTTCTTTATAATGAATAACATAATTTTGCACAAACATGAATTACTTCCATTGCCACAATTCAAGCATACACATCAACACAGTTGTTTATTATACCAAAGTAATACTCTACTTACAATGGTTGCGGCGAATTCTCTAATTAAGAGACACGATTCCTTTGTTGAATTGGTTAGCTTTAGGTTGCTTGAATTGCTTTAGGCTTTAGAACTTTCTTCCTAACTCTCTCTCTAGTCGGTGGCTACTCTTTGTCGTTCCTCAGCAACATGGCGGCTATAATCTTATTTTGAATGAATAGATTAGGGTTTAGTCTAGGGTTGTTTATATAGAGGTTAGGAATTGATTAGGACCATTGATGTTGCTAGGTTAGATCGTAGCCATTCATTAGATAGAGAGACCAATTAGAGCCCGCCACCTAGCCCTAATGACAAAGCAAGCCACAGAAATTCGACCACACACCGACCTGGCCAGCCAGGGCTAGACCAGACCTGGCCAGTAGGTCATTTTTGACCTGGGCGCACTTGGCAGGTGCGCCAGGTCAAAAATGTACTGGCGCACTTCATAGGTGCGCCAGTTCATTTTTGTTCTGGCGCACTTCCCAAGTGCGCCAGTGCATTCTGGCCCTTTTTCGGTTTTTCGCCCAACTTCGTTCGTCCATAACTTCTTCATACGATATCCGTTTTTCGAAAACTCGGACTCTATTTCGCGTATTTTTCCGAGACGAACGCAATGGCGTATCCCGTTTCCCTTAGTTCTTTGATTAATTATACTTTAATTTGTGAGTTTCACAGTCATAGAATTCACGGGTGTTACATTCTCCCCCACTTAAAAGGATTTCGTCCCCGAAATCTTCAAGTTAGGAGGAATGTATATCCTAACATCCAATCATCCATCTACTCATCCATCAAACACGAGCATCCATTGTCCTTAAAAGACTTCTAATGCTTCATGATCATATGCAAAGTGTGTGTGTACATGAACTTATCTAATGCAAAATCAGGCGGTCTACTGATTCAGTTGACCTCCTTAATGCGAATTATGTAAGTGCCATGAATCCATCATGTATGCAAATTTTCCTATTTTGATTCTACATGAGTGCACAATCATTCAATACAAATGCAGCATCCTCATGACAATACATTAAAGTTCAACCACATATGAGTGCAAACATATATGCATATGCAATATGAAGTGACTGAGCCGATTTAAACCCTAGATTGTGTGTGTATATGCAACCACGAGCAACCACTAGCAATCACTTGCAACCACTTGCAACCATCATCCATAACATGTTTCAACTACATGTTTCCATCCAAAGGATTTCTACCTAAAAGATAAGGTCGAGGAAATATACCTAAGAAGATAGATAAAAGCGCAACTTAAGGAAAAGGAAAGATCAAGGATGCACCCTCGAACAGAAAAGGGTAGGCAGTGCGGATTTTAGCTTCAGTCTCCCAAGTCGCGTCTCCCTCGGCGTCGCTCCACTGAACTTTGACGAGCTTGACTTCGTGGTTGCGTAGCTTCTTCACTTCCGTTCCTAATATGCGGGTTGGAACTCTTCTTATGATTGCTTCGCGCTCCACTTCGGCCTCTTCGAGGATGTTTGGCTCTACCACTTCAGCAGACTCATGCAGACATTTTCGGAGATGTGAAACGTGAAAGACGTTGTGGGCTCCAGCCAACTTCTCGGGTAGCTCTAATCTATAAGCCATTTTCCCAATTTTCTCGATAATGATAGGGAATGGTCCTACCTAAAGGTATAGTCGAAGTAAAAACTTTGTGCCCATTAGGCAATGTCAAAATTGAAAACCTATGCCACATATATATTGATTAGGAGATCATCAGCCCCGAAGACCGAAATCAACATCAGACTGACACCCAAAGAATTACTCAACCCAACCACCATATATGATTCTAGGCAACTAAGCATGATGGACTCCTTTTAGGTCATAAGGGAGTCCCTTCCTAAGACCAATCTGTATCCTATAAAACCCGAAAACTTTAGTCAAACCGATGAACACCCTCGAGCCCCAACATGTGTTACTAACAGATGAGTCATACTCCCTATGTGGTTTGCAACAGAAATTGGATTGAGAATGGGACCGAGAGGATATACTCTTAAGAAGAGATATTATGCACGAATCTAGTCTTCAATCTTCTAAGTCGCACTTCCTTGAGCTTAACTCCATTATGCTTTGCCCGTCTATAACTTCACAATTTCGTAGCTTCTTAATCCTTGTTTCCAAAATATGAGTTGGAACCCTTGCCTCTCGTTCCTCTTTCACTTATTCTCCTTCTAGTATACTTGGCTCAAGCCTTAACTGCGTACTCATGGTTCCATGCAAGCTCTCCAAAATTCATTAGTGAATCTTGGATCTTGTTCACTTACTAGAAGGTATTCCACTTGGATGAATTATCTCTTGAAAATAAACAAATGTCAACTATGTTGCCAAATGTACTTACTAAGGTGATTCTTTACAACTCATGCATCAGCGAAATGAACCTTCAGCCTTAGTGGCGAACACTACTGGAGTGCCCTATTCTGAAATGCTCCTCCTAATGAACCCCTTCTCTAGAAGCTCTTTAATCTGTTTACTGAGCTCTTTCCTTTCTCGTGGAGCCATATGTCTAACGGCAACGCAACGGGATTTGCATTATCTACAAGATATATGCGGAAGTCTATTTCCCGCTTCGGAGGCAAGCCCTTCACCTCTTCAAAGACATCCGGATATTCCCGGACCATTCTAACTGATTGCAAATTTTCAACCGAGGCATCCAGCGATTCAAGATAACTAAGCATAACCGCATACGAGGGATTACAAGAAATTTCCAAAGTATTACCGAGCTGGGTTAGGAGCCTAACAACCCTTTTCTCACAATCAAGGATGGCCCCATTACTGGATAGCCAATCCCTACCCAAAATCAAACCATACCCCGAAAAGCCCAAAACAAAGGCACTACATTGAAATTCTACGCTTAGAATAGAGATTTTCAATCCCACACAGATCATAGACAAATGAGCTGGGCCCCCAATTGGGTTTGAAACAATTAAGGGGTCCTCTACCATACTAGTTTTTAGGTGCAGAGATTCTACTAAAGCAGACGAGATAAAGGAGTGTGATGCGCCGGAATCAAATAAAGTGCGAACGGGGTGATCATAAAGATAAACTACACTTTCTACAGAAGTATTTGTACCTCGCTGTTGCAATGGTGGCGCTTCTAGCACATGAACCTGTGCCCCTGGGGTGGATCCATCCCCCTGCCCCTGTCCTCGTTTCTTTGGGCAGTCCTTAGCCCTATGGCCCGTCTCACCGCAAGAAAAGCACCCACTGTTCTCCTTGGCCTTCTTTTTCCGGCAGTCCTTTACTAAGTGCCCCACTTTGCCACAGAAATTACACTTCCTCTTCTCTCGGGACTTGTTGTCTTTCCCGCCCTTCTCAAAGTCTGTCTTCTCAGGGCAGTCTTTGCTGATGTGTCCAGTCTCCCCATAATGAAAGCATTCTCCTTGCTTTCTTTTCCTCTTTCTACAATCCTTGGCTATGTGCCCCTCCGTACCACAAAATTTGCATTTCTTTTTTTCTCGTTTCTTATTATTACCGTTACGATCCTTTCTTGTTTGACTATTATTCGTCTTCCTACTTTGGGACTCTTCCGTTTGCTGGTTCACGTGGAGGAGGAGGAGTGAAAGCGTCAGCAGCTGGGGAGTAAGGTCTCCAGACATGCTGAAACCGAAAGGATAGATTCAAAACGAAGGATAAGAGATAATACCTATGGCTTTGGGGACTTTGCCTTTTAAAACAAAATAATATTTTATCTTTTAAAAATGCTTCTTTAAATTTCCTTTTTGAAATTATTTTTCAAAACTTTTTATCTTATCTGGTAAACCTATGCTCTGATACCAAGTGAAACACCCCACCTCCGTTAGGGTCACTCTCAAAGGGAATGCCCTAATTTTGGTGGAGGTTTATAAGTACAAGTCACAGATATACAAGACAGATTATAAGAACACATATTTGTAAAACAGCGGAAGAACAACAAACTTTATTTCATTAAGTCAAATACGTGTTACAACAACATCCTTTCCAAAAACATAACATAACACTTTCATAATCTGTCTTGAGTACATTATTTAAAGAAGCATAAATAAAACATAGATAAACTGCAAAAGCCCCTTGGTGGATTGTCCAAAGCCATAGTTCAAAACAGGAAAGTCCAAGCAATACATTTCTCTTCTTCAAGCTGGATGTTGAGGCTGGTCAAGCTGCTGTGTTCCCTCCCTGAGGACCTGGGGGGGGGGGGGGGAAACGGAAGAAAGAAGACGAAAGAAAATTAGAGTCAGACATAAAGCCTGAGTAAGTCTAGTACTACTTTGTCTATGAATAAAGAACTGGGTATGATAAGTAAAACAGGAAGTGGGCAAACACTATGAACTTGGTTAAGTTATCTAGGGTCGAATATGCTATCGTACCCCATGTTAATCTCTGAACCCATATAAACTAGTTTCCAATTTGCACCCCATAATCAGGGTGATGTGATCCATTCAATGATGATCGGCTCCTACTCGCAAAGTTACATGTGTCTTACGGCCCCCGATGTCTGTAGTTACCTATGCTGGTCCCACCATGGGGTGTATCAAGTCCCATAGTGGCAACCCGACACAACCTTAGAGTGCACAGGTATGCTACTGGTGTCCAGTGCCTTATTTTTCTGCGCCGGAGTGTGTGCACGCCCGCACTCCGTTAGAACCTACACTGCTACACCACCGCCGTCGATTTGACCTCTTACAATCAGCCCAGTAATCGTGCCCCACCCTGCCTAGTTTCAGGGTATCCTGATACACCTTTTAGGGTTACTGCTGAAAAGGGTCCCCCGTTACTAGGTTTTCTATCTCTAGCCAACATGCTAAGTTGGTTAAGTGTTTCCTACCTAACCCCACCAGTCTGTTTAGTTTAGCATGTCCCATTTTGATTAAGTCTTTAGTTCACTTAACCCTAACAATCCTGACTCAGCCTTAATTGTCTTATTAAGGCCCTGACCTCTCACATTAGACAGGTATTGTTGTGGCTGCCTGTTGCCGGTTGGTTCCGGGCAGTCTTACGCCACAACTCAGTCTAACCTCGGGTCCTTGCTGGGCTCCATGTTTAACCTCCCACATTGGATAGGTATTGTTGTGACTACTGGACAGCCGGGCGGTTCCGGGCAGGTTTACATCACAACTCAATCCAACCTCGGGTTAAACACATCGTATGTTCTACATTTACATATTTTGTCATTCTTCTTTATTTATATGTAAATATTTGCGGCCCATTATTAAGTTAATGGTGTAAAGATTACACCAATCACGGGCCCAACCCATACTTGAATTTGGGCCCTTCTATTTTATATTTTCATTCATTAATTTATTTTTAACCCAACGTTATTTTCCCCCGTTTTACACGTCCGTTTATATATATATTGGGCTTAGCCTTTTAAAGCCCGATTTAGCCATGCGAAAAGGGGAGGCTTATGGCGTATACACAAAGAGGGGAAGGTGAGCGCATGAACTTGCAATACGAAGTTGGAAATACAAAATAGAAATTGGTGTACTTGCATAGCGGTAACATAGGTGACATGAATCAAAGCATGTGAACTTGCATAGGTTTAACTACAACATGAACCTATATTCTTATTTAGGCATAATGTCAAACATAAGCATGTCATAAATATTCCTAGCATAAGCATGGCATAATGTCAAACATAAGCATGGCATAAATACTTCTAGCATAAACATGGCATAATGTCAAACATAAGCATGGCATAGGTAAAGTTCAATTTGTTCATGGCATAAACATAAACAAGTCATGTTCATAAGGTTTCTACATGTTTACAAAGGGGATACTTTGTTACTAACACAAAAGCATAGTTCAACTTAATCATGGTTTAAGTCTAATCACATAACGATGGTATAAATATACTTATGCATAAATATTCCTAATCATGGTGTTTGCTTTAAACTTGCAAAAAGGGATTTTTGAGTCTAACCTAGCCATGTCTCACATATGTCATCATATAACTCTTTTAAACAAGATAGACTTAATCATAGATTTCAATTATGCCAAATATCATTCATAGCCTAGCCATATTCATAAGCATGACTTAATACATGGATTATGGTGTCAAAATTCCGACATAGTTTCATATGAACTATAACAACCAAACTTGTCTCAATTGCTTGCAAAACGATTTATGCACAAAGTATACATCATGACGACATAATAACAAAGCCCCAAACTTGCATAAATTTCACTCAACTACATACATGTAGCTTCAACATAGATTACATAATTTGCGCAATATTCCAAACGTATATTTGCATAGAACCACCGCATGTAGTTCTTTATAATGAATAACATAATTTTGCACAAACATGAATTACTTCCATTGCCACAATTCAAGCATACACATCAACACAGTTGTTTATTATACCAAAGTAATACTCTACTTACAATGGTTGCGGCGAATTCTCTAATTAAGAGACACGATTCCTTTGTTGAATTGGTTAGCTTTAGGTTGCTTGAATTGCTTTAGGCTTTAGAACTTTCTTCCTAACTCTCTCTCTAGTCGGTGGCTACTCTTTGTCGTTCCTCAGCAACATGGCGGCTATAATCTTATTTTGAATGAATAGATTAGGGTTTAGTCTAGGGTTGTTTATATAGAGGTTAGGAATTGATTAGGACCATTGATGTTGCTAGGTTAGATCGTAGCCATTCATTAGATAGAGAGACCAATTAGAGCCCGCCACCTAGCCCTAATGACAAAGCAAGCCACAGAAATTCGACCACACACCGACCTGGCCAGCCAGGGCTAGACCAGACCTGGCCAGCAGGTCATTTTTGACCTGGGCGCACTTGGCAGGTGCGCCAGGTCAAAAATGTACTGGCGCACTTCACAGGTGCGCCAGTTCATTTTTGTTCTGGCGCACTTCCCAAGTGCGCCAGTGCATTCTGGCCCTTTTTCGGTTTTTCGCCCAACTTCGTTCGTCCATAACTTCTTCATACGATATCCGTTTTTCGAAAACTCGGACTCTATTTCGCGTATTTTTCCGAGACGAACGCAATGGCGTATCCCGTTTCCCTTAGTTCTTTGATTAATTATACTTTAATTTGTGAGTTTCACAGTCATAGAATTCACGGGTGTTACAGAAAATAGAGTCATACACGTGAAAATAACTTAAAGGAATTTGTCTTTAAAATAAAAGTACTACTGAGCCTCATAGTAGTGAGCAGTAGAAAGTAAAGGACAAAATAATAAGAATATATAAAGTAGCCTCATGCTCGCCTACTGATCAGCTACTCATGCTCACTCCTTGACTGCCTTCAGTCTGCTTATTTAAGAGTACCTAGAGTAATAAGAAGCAGTGCATAAAACTACAAGTCATACGATGTACGGTATGAGAGATAGTAATCTCAAATAATAAGGTAGAGTGATTTAGTAGGTATGGAAAATCATACCTGATATGTCCCTAAATCTGAAGTGTTAGAATACGTAATAATGTACTTTACTCTAAGATTCTCATGTCACAAGGCGTAAACGGATGTATGCATGATAAAGTAATAGCAAAAAATCAAGCATAGGCATCCATTCTCATAATCACTCACTAAGAGCATTGAGTATGTGATACTCAATAATTTGATCACCAAATCCATCAAGGCACTGGTTGGTCCTACAACGATAGATTCCAATAGACTATCACATTGTCGTACAATGATGGACTATAGCATATAACCCTACCTAGTCCAAAACATCGATAGGCTCTGGGGTCCGGGCTAGTCAAATCAAAACATCGATAGACTCTGATCCATCCTTGTGCCTATCCCTTGAAGATGTACCAAAATTACGAGTATTGATAACTCCTTTGCATATGTTATTTGTAGCAGAATCCACCTTTAGATCGCCTATAGGACACCAAAATGAAGTCACCGCTATTTGGGGTGCGACGACTGCCCCATGACTCCTGCACTAATCTGCGAGGAAAGTGCGTTGTATGATGTGCCAGACTGATATGGGACAATCATCAAAGAATAATAACTCAAAATCAAACCTACCGCATAACTCTCAGCGCATGGATAATACATAATAGAAAATATACAACAGGATATACTAGTGAATCATAACGGGACAGAAAACTCAATATCAATAACATCTCATAATCACCAATACAAAAAAAACTGCATAAACGAATATCTATACATTAAGCCTCACTACATAATTCTCAAAGTACCAACGTTCATCAACATACAATGGAATCAACAAGTATCTATAGTATAGGAATAATACGCCAGCCTCCTACTTGATGTTGCGTAACATCATTGGCACCAGAACATGTCATGTGCTATCTCAGTCTATTCACCAAGAACATTGATGAGCAACCCAAGGTATTAAGAGGAAGCATAAAACCTTGAATCAGACAACAGTCTTAGTGAGCAATAAAATAATTGTCAACAATTACATGGGATATATGAGTGAGGATAGTCTAACATCTGACCATCCTTCCAACCATATAATTAGCACATGATAATCATCTATAACATGCCACTCCAAAACAGGAAAATGATATCCCCCAATTTCGCCTCTCTTCAACATCCAACAGTGATAGTCTACCTAGAGAAATAAGGAAGAAAACTTACAATCAACCATAGAATCTATAACTGATAATATCCTAGTTATCACCGATTAAACCATGAATACATCAATCATCGAAAAAATGGTCGTTGTCTTCCGTTTAGACCTAATGGAAATCCTGGTTCTAGTCAGACTTCCATACATCACCTTATATATGTTTTCCTCCGTCTAAGACAACTAGACCCATCTTGATCCAAGGTACACGATCTGTCTGATCCTAATGGGCGTTCGTACGATACCCCTTCTTTGATTCCACTTGAACCTTCGATTTTCGATGATTCCTCGGCACTTCCAATCTCATGAGACATCCACCTTGACGGCTCCATCTTTTAGTTTGAGCCGCTTCTCAAACAATTCCATTATCTTCCACGATCAACTCCCACTGGAGTCAATCTATCATCTTACTACATCGTGCATCATCCCAAGATCAGCATCAGATTTATTCAATATTCAACCACTCCGTCTTGAGTTCATAATCAAAGTATTAACCACCTTTGAGCTGCACTTAAAACATTTGAAGTCCTTTGTCCACCAAACTTTATCAACAACCTCTAGAAGTCAACATCATCATGTGCACAAAATTTGGGCTTTCCCACCAAGCCCCATGACGGAACAGTACCGGTCCGTACACTTAGTCAAAAAATTGAATAAGTGTTCAATCCCTCAAACTCTATCCTCGAGCACTTCTTACCAGCCCATTCTCGAAGCCAAATCCGTTTTCGATGAATTATCCTGTCGGTCCATCAACCATACTCGAGCAATCAAACTTCAACCCTTCCAAATCACCTCAAACTTTGCAAGCATTTTCAATTTAACACCATGATTCCACTTTCCCAAATTTATCATCATCCATGCAACCCTAATGGATAGGTACAGGTCCATCGATTATGGTCTGGTACTGGTCATCAAAGTCAGCATATTTTCACCTCGAAATTTTTTAGCACCCTTCTTGTGTCCATCAGAGCTCCTCGCCAAGTTTCATTTGAAGCCGATCATATGAAAATCCAATTTGTTCCAATCTTTAATTTTAAGTTCTACGGTAAACAATTCTAATAAATGATTCAAACAATGCATATAACTCTATCAAAAAAATAGTTCATCCGATTTTGGTCATAAAACAAGCACATTGTAACAACCCAAATTTTTGACAAACAATAATTAATTAATGGATTAATTAGTTGAGAAATAAAATGATAAAATTAATATTTATTTGAAAAATATTGAGAGTTGAGCAAAACGTTCTTTAGCGTTGCGTCTGTTACGAAACTCTAATTCGGATAGACTTTTAGTTTGAGTAAATCAGACAAGAAACGAAAAAGTTACGAGCTAAAGAAGTTCGAACATAATTTAAATAATTAAAAAAACAATCAGCTTAGAAAAGCAATAGTAAGTAGGTGACCTATCCTGAATAGGGTAGACACATGGGTCGACCAAGGTCTAAGGCAGGTCAGAAAAGCAATATACATTTATATTCATTTGATGTTGAGATGGGAAAAGGACATGTTAACGTTAATTTAATAGGGAAAATAAGGCATAGATATTGGAATCACATGTTAATTGACACTGATTTGTAGACATGACAATTTGGTGTCAATATCGGAAAACATGTAATTTGTCATTTGACATTAGAATGAGAAATCAACGTTAACTCGGAAAGTACGTTAATTTAACGTTAGTACTAAAACACGCTAATTGTACTTAATATGACATTAAGTAATCTTATTGGAAAAACATGTTGACCAAAATGAGTTATACTTAACATGACATTACGTAATCAGTATGGGATAACATAATCGGAACAAATGGCATTTAATTGGAAATTAACATGCAAATGGAGAACATGCGAGTTATACTCAATTTAATATTAAGTAAATATGTCATGGGAAAATATGAGGATCAGACATAATTAAGTAAAATGAGTTACTATAATATGTATATACATCTGAGGTAGGTGCTTGTCTGTTTGGGGCAGGGGTTGAACATAGAATAACACTTATATGAAATGTCATTTTACAACCATGCTTGTTAATGAACTTAAACCTGCTAAGTTAAACCTTAATTGGGGGCACAAGCTTAGAGGGTAGCATGTGTCAATCTTGTTCTGTGGAATCCGTAGCAGTCAATATCCCTCCTAATTACTTGTCTCTGTCTGAATTTGTAGAAGTGCACAATAGTCAATCTGCCTGATCTGATTTCTATTATTATTGTTATCATCATTGTCTTTTTATAAGAATAGTCAGTCCTTATTATCAGTTATATTAGCTATTGTTCACCTTTCGACATGTATAGACACCTACCCTTTTATGACAATAGAACTACGGTTTATTTGTTTTACCTAACTTAATAAGTTGAGCTGGTAAGTACAGCAGCTCATCAGGCTTTATGTCTGACTCATTTCCTTTCTTCCTTTCTCTTTTCTTTCCCACAGGCTTACGAGAAGAAGGTACATATTTCAGATTTCTTTGTTAACTTTGTTGTGATGACTTTCTGCAAGTTGGATTACTTCATGTTCTTTTTCCAATGTTAGGTTGTATCTTTTTTGCTATATTTAGGGATAACCTTATTTTACTCTAATGTTGTTTTTAACTGAGATTTTGAGACATGACAATTTGTAACTGTTTGGTTAAATAAAACTAAGATGGTTTTGTATTTTGTAAAATGAAAGTTTCTTCTTCTGCTGTAAATTTATACTTTTATGTCGTGAAATGATAGCTTATGTGATGTTTTATGCCTTTATACCTATAATGCTCCATATTTGCTTGATGAAATCCTCATATGGGTGACATTAAGGAATGTGGCGTGTTACATTTCGTATCGGAGCCAAAGGTTACCAAGTCACTAAAGTTTTGTTTTAAAAGAAAGAATTTTCAAAAGAAAACACAATTTTCAAAAATCAAATGTTACTTCTGAAAATAAAATATCCTCTATAATCAGTTGCAAACTTCCTTTGACTCTTTCTAAATCTCTATCTTTTTAGTTGAGTTATAAGCGTTCTATCCAAGCTTTCCTTTATAGGTTGAAAATTTAAATAATGGACAAACTCGTTTAGCTCAGTAGTTAGGAAGAGTTGACATTAAAAAGGAACTTGTTGCTAGAGAGATTTTAAAAAATGTTAATCATGGATTGAACTACCTTACTAGTTTAATGATAAAATGGATAGTTTGGAAGATAAGAAAAACCTAAATTGATTGGTTAAATAAAGCGGGATGTATTTTTATAGTTTGGTTTGAAATTAACATAGAAAACATCGTTACAAGAATGAACGGGTTGGTGCGGAATAGGAGATTTGTCGTCTTGCGCACTAACTGCTAACTTAAAGATAATTAAAAAGGAATATCTTTCTATCACAGATTTCTATAAAATAGATTTTTCTGATACTATGAAAATAGTTTTTTATATGTTTTCGGTAAACAATTAATTAGGGAACTTCCAAAAAGGTGAATTTAAGGATGACAAGTAAGAGGTCAACATGAGTATACTAATGACAAAAGGATTATAGGGAATATATAAGTAGTAATAAATTGGACATTAAGAGAGAAATGGTAGAAGGCAAGGATTGGTGGAACAAAGAATGTAATCTATCTTTAGTTCTCGCTAGTTTTCCTATTTTGTTTAGGGATATTTTGTCCCTTTTTCCTCTGATGTATTGGCTGCGTGGGATCATAGCCATGATAGGATGAATTGTGTGGAGTGTCTATATTGTAGGCTTAATAGAGAGGTCCATTACATATAGGGTAAATCCCTGAGGGTGTGATGATAGCACTAGTTACTGTTTTGCACTTAAGCCCAGTGGTAGTTTCTGAATCCCGTAGGGATCGGCTTGATTACCTGTTTATCTATGGTGAGTTCGAACTGAAACTAAAATCTTGTTGATCTGGGCATTTCCGAATATGGATTAGGTTGCCACGATTATGCCTCATATGACATATTGATTTCCATCGAGGGGGTAAATTACGAGCCTAAAATATGGTGTAGGCTTTAGTATGACATATGGACTTATAGGTTAAAGTTATAGGCCTAATATATTTAAGTATTTTTTAGGACTATTTTGACTATAAGAAGAAAATAGTCGGACCAGGACTAATTTTTTGAGACTTCTTACGACCCAAAGGATCAGTCATATTGACATTCCTATTTTCCTTAGTGCATCTCTAGGAAGTATCGGTTCAGTTCTCTTTGTGTTATATATATTATGAATAGTAAGTGATTGAAAGATTATCTCTAGGAGAGAGAGAGAGAGATTAGTTTTCGGATCTATATTTGTAACAGTGCTAAATTTGTAGCATTTTCGGATAAAGCACATAGTTTAGGTGAGAATTGAGTTTCATGGTTTTGGCTGGAATCTTTCCTGTCTATAGGAATATACCCTCAATGGATGGGTTAGAAGCTTGGGCAAGCTACCAGTATAATAAGTCGTCTTAAATGTTGGAAGTAAAATAGGTTTTCTTAGGGGGTACTCGAACTCTAGTGTTGGCTTGTGAAAGATTAGTTGGATTGGAATATTTTACTCCATGAAACCTATCTTTTGAAAATATTGGTCTAAGACCTATGTTAGAACCTTCCGCATATATTTTAAGGAAGTAATTGTACTTCAGTTCTGATGAAAAAGTTTCCGAAAAAGCCAATTAAAAGGGTTTTTGAAATAATTATGTCCCTAGACAAGAGAGTAATAAGGACATGTTTTATGGAAACTTTTGGAACCACTTTGAGTTGAAACCCCATATGTATAAAGTTTTACAGAACAAATTTTTTTAAATACTAATGTGTTTTGATATGAAATTTAATAAAAGCAACTATACATGTTTCAAAAAAAAAATTGCAACTAAAATTTTGCCTCATTAATATTTTTGAAAATTATATACAAAAAAAATGGGGTGGGAAGTAACTCTTTATTGGGTTGGACAATATAAGTGGAATGAGCCAAGGAACACAATATAGGTGAAGTAAAGGCAAGAAATTTAAGGACGGAAAAGGAGGAAAAGTGTAGCTTTACTTGTAAGATTAAGGTGAGCTTTTGGATTAGTTCACTTGTGAGTTTTCCCCGAAGTAGTTAAGATGATAAAGAAGAAAGAACTTCACTAAGGGATTTAAGTTTCTTACACGCATTCTTTTAACAAGTATTTCTTCTCTAATATTCTAGCTATCGCTTCTTCCTTTGATTAAGGACTTCCCTCTAGTATATCCTTGAGAAGTGTAGATCTTAGGATTTGAGCTTATAGATGATAGGATATGGTTGAAACATGTATTTGAGACATGTTATGCTTGATGGTTGCAAGTGGATGCAAGTGTTTGCTAATGGTTGCCAGTGGACACATATACACAAATTAGGCACTAAATCGGCTCAAACACTTAAATATTGCATATAGATGTGTGCACATTTTAATTTTCAATGGATGAAAATGGTTGAATCATCACATGGATGTTTCATTTTGGTGAATGGTTAGGCACACATATAGAATAATATCTATCATTAGGATTTTTTTGCAAACATATTGGATACATGTCACAAATATGGTTTGCATTAAGGATGTCAACTGAATCCGTGGACCGCCTGATTTTCGCATTAGCATAGGGTAATATACATGACACTTTTGCATATGTTCATACAAAGCATTAGAATTCTAAGGACACGTGATGCCGGTGGATGATGATTGACTAGATGGGTGTTGGCATTCATAACATTCTTCTAACCTTATAGATTTCGGAAACGAAATACTTTAAGAAGGGAAGAATGCAACAACCCAAATTTTTAAAAACAATAATTAATCAATGGATCAATTAATTGAGGAATAAAATGATAAAATAAATATTATACTAATAATTAGTAAAAACAAACTTTACCATTGCATCCGTTATGAAATTCAATATAGGCTTTTAGTTTGCGTAAATCGAACAAGAAACGAAGAAGTTATGAGCAAAAGAAGTTTGAACATAATTTAAATAATTAAATAAATGCTTAATATCTAATCGGCTCGGTACTACACACTCTGGGTAACCCATGGATCCTCCGAGGACGGTCCTCTCTTATGTTTGTGGATTGGCAATTCCTGAACACACGTTTCCCGGTCCTATAGGACCTATCCATCGACTCCATAGTAACCGATATATCTGAGGCGCCTCTCATTCCAATAACCACAAAGGTAAAAATATTATAAATGTCTAGGCTTGGAAAACCCTAACACCACCCATAGCTTGAAAGAAACGTCATGCCCTCCTTGGGTTCCCTTATCCCGTTTTTAACTCATACCGAGGTGTGAGGCTCGCAAATTAATGCTATATGCAAAGCTATGCCATATTAAAGCCGTGCTTTGATCATCAACCACAAGACATTGCTTTTCAGCAAAAGGTTTGATCATTTGCATCTCAGCATGTCACACAGGCGATTCATGCCATGCGACTGATATATATCGATATATAATCTCTGAGCTCGTACGTCTCAGAGAAGGGCGTTAAGCAAGAGAATAAATTCTCCGTCGCCAAACAGATATATATTTAATAGAAATCAATCAACACAGAATAAAATCCAATGTCAGACACACATCCATTTACAAGTTCGTTCTAGGTCTGCACGAAACTGGAGGCACCTTATTTCTCGTCCCGTATGTTCAATACAGGAGAGAGGTCCTCGCATATCCGGTCGATCTCCACGTACATCTGGACGATCACCACTTGTTACGTTGTCTTGGGTGTACATCCCAATCAAGACAACAGTAATCATCCAAACGATGTGAAGACCTCTGGTCTTCAACCACCGTCTTCATCGTCGAAACAATTATTCAAAATGGGTATAAACCCACCCTTTCCGAATAACTCGTATATATAATAAACAAGTGCTATAAAAACACAACATACGCCTCATTCCAATCCAGAACATTCTTTTATTCAAATATTCTTATACTTTGGGAAAGGTTCCCACTAATTTTATCAAAGATAAATCCTTTAAATTTATTCTTTAATCTTCCTTTGGATATCATTCGAACCATATTAAGGTTTTTCCAAACTAGTCGGGATTAACGCACGTTACCAAAGTAATCATTTATTTAATTTCCCAATTCCAACCTATTCATCCCATGGATCAAAACTGGTATTACTCCGTAACTAACACCAAGGTGTTATCCATAAAATTAATAATCATTTCCTGTTCAAATCTAATTAAAGATTTAACTATTGCTCAGAGCAAATGTGATGCTACTCCTTCCTCGATCATTTCACAAATTTAATAATTTAAATTATCAATTCACAATTCAATCTAATTAAAGATTCATTAAAACTCCACTTAGTTTTAATCGTCCCAAAAATCAATATTAAAGATTATTTAACTTTGGAAACACAAACATGTCGCATTGACAATCTACACCGTACTATTGATTTCTGCCAATATATAACCTCTAAGCTCATACGTCTTAGAGAAGGGTGTTAAGCAAGAGAATAAATTCTCCACCATCGAACAGATGTATATTTATCAGGGATCCACCATACAGTTTGAGATACAACGTTAGACATTATAACGACTCGCATTCTACGCATCGCAGGATCGTAGGATATTTATTTATTTAACATACGAAGTCGTATGGTCATGTAACTTTGGGAGACGACTACTGGGGTCATTTCCCATGTTCATGATTTTCGCCGATTTTTAAATGACCGTTCTCCCCCTAGCCGATACTGTTTTGGCCATAACTTTTGATTGGACAGGAGTTTTGACCTGAAACCACTTCCATTGGATCCGGACGATGGTTTACAATTCCGTAGAGTGGTCATATTAGCCAAACGGACTAACCGTTTAGGAGATATGGCTGAAACAAGTTTCAGATAGTGAAAAACTGCTTAACCGGGCAAATTGAGGTGATTAGCAAATGGGCCCATAACCCATTTTGGGATTAGGGTTATGGGGAGGCTGAAATGAGTTAGGTTTCATTTCATTTCAGTTTTCTAGCCGCCATGTACCTCCTAAGAACCCTAATAATGGCCTCCAACCTCTAAAACATCTCCAAATCACTTTCCAATCAAGGATTATGCTTAGCAACATCAAATTAAGAAGAGATAGCACCAAAGCAAGGTTAGAGCTGCTGTTAGACATTAGTATTCATGATAAACAGAGATTTATTTCAGATCTGAGTTTTATTTGTGGTTAAAGTGAGTGATTTGCATAGTTCCTCACTAATTACGGTTAATTAAGGGTAATTAGTGTTGATTAGTGAATTTATACACTAATAAATTCTAGAAAAATATTTATAAATTCGGAAATAATGTTTTAGACCTCTATTAGAAATTTGGTTTGATTTGGTTAAGTTTTGCTAATCATATCATTACTTTTGCTCAAACATGCTTAGGGGAAAATATGGGATTTTGGCTATGTTTGATCCGTTTAACTTTGTCATTTTGTTGTTTTGGTGTTTGTGGTCACTTCTATTTGTTGCTATGACTATATGGTGTGCTTTATGATTGATTAGACCTATTAGAACGGTTGAAAACGCCGTCGTATGGCGTGAGCAGTTGCTGGAAAGGTTGTAGGAAAATATGCAGGGTTTCGAATCAGATCGGGATAGGGTGCTCGGATCGGATGGTGGACTGGGCAGAGAAGTCGAACCGGATTGGAACTTTTCACTAAAGGAGCCTTGGCGAGAAGGAAGGCCATTTTCTTAGAGTTGGAGTTGGGTAGGGGATTGAATCGGGGATACTAATAGGGGATCAGATCGGAGAGATCAAAGGGGGACCCGATCGGGCTTATGAAGGGAAGGGGGATCAGATCGGGACATCTAGGAGGGAGAAACCATCGAACCGAACCAGGAAGCAACCATCGAACCTAGCCATAGGGCATCCGAACCGAACCAGAGCTGGAGGACCGAACCGAGGAGGAGTGGAGCACTGATCGAGGCATGGGCCAGGATCACCGAACCGGGTCAGGACTACCGAACCGAACCAGACGTATACTTTTACCTCATTGTGACGACTCTTTTGAAGACCAACTCCTATTCGACCAAAACCCGAGATGCAAAAGAAGTCCAGATAGGAAGTAGAACTCAAGATCCAGAAGGGAACCAATGAGTCCACTTCATGGGTTGGGCTTTCCTGCGGGACGTGTGCAAAAGGGGTTGTCGGTATTCATAACTTTGGTTCACCACTGAGAGACGGATAGTGGGCTTGTAGTGATTGTTGTACGGGATTGGATTCCGTCATGGCCCAAAGGATTAGGTGACCATGGTAGTGGATATCGTGTGCTTTACGCACTGAGCAAGAGATGTGAGGATGGTTGCTATGCTTGATTGTTTGCCATCACCATGACATGCACACCCCCACCCCGTATTTCTTTACACCTATGTTAGTGGCACCTTAGAGTATTGTATGGTATGTAGTGCTAACTCTTTGGTTGCAGGTCCAGGTTCAGGTATGGTTTAGTGTACCTGTTATTGTTCTGTTTAGCTACTTATCGCTCATACCAGACATTTGTCTGACCCAGAGTTTTATGTCTCTTCTTATTACTCTGGGTGCTCTCTCGAGCAGACTAGAGACAAGTTAGGTGGTATGCACGAGTAGTTGTACCGGAGACGAGCAGGAGGCTCCCACGTATGATATATAGATATTCTCCCTGTGTTGCTGCGGTCACTACTTTGGGCATTAGTGGTGTACCTTTCTTTCTTTTGTTTAAAGACAGTAATTTGGAAAGTTGTAATAAGCTGTATTTGGATTTCCGCTACTCTGATGATGATGTTGATGTTGGTTTTAGTTATCAGCTCATGCACTGTCTCACCTGTTTTATGTCAAGTACATTATTATTATATTTTGTTCCATGCGCTATGGGACATTCTACAGGTTTTCGATTAGTTCATTCTCTTCTTCCTTTTCTTTGGCGACCGTTCCGTGCTAGTCGGGCATGTGTACAGCACACTTTCGGAGGAAATGCCGGCTGGTGTAGGGCGGGTCGTCACACTTAGTATCAGAGCTCTAGGTTGCATAGTTAACCTAGGGGAATACATCAGGGAGAGATAGCATACATATATGAGAGCGCGTATTTGTCATATTTTGGTTTTCAAAAGCTAGCCATATATATATATATATACTATAAGTATAGTTAGTGGTGGAGTCGTACTGCACTGGCACCACTGAAGAGAGGGTTAATCGTTTTCTCCTTACAGATTGAACGATGAGCCGAAACTTGAGGAACACAGGTCCAAGGGATAACAATAGGAATGACCCTGATATGAGGGCGATGTTAACCAACTTCATGAGGGAGATGCTTGGGGATGTGCAGAGGGCAGCTCCCAATGCTAGTAATGGTGGTGGTCCAGTAGTGCAGGCGCCTAGGGCCGATTTCGCCAAGTTGAATAAGGATTATACTAGTCTTGGTGGGAAGCCGTTCCATGGAACAGAATCAGCTACGGATGTTCAAGATTGGTTGGATAGCTGTGAGCGTATCTTCGAAGACTTGGGTTTCGAGGATGCGATGAAGAGAAGGCTAGCATCCCGTCAGCTGCAAGGACGGGCAATGAACTGGTGGAATGCTATTAAGGTAGCTACTCCAGAGGATCAAGTCACTTGGGATCAGTTTAGAACTCGTTTCAGTGATAAGTTTATTCCAGCTGCTCAGAAGTTAGAATTGTTTAGGAAGTTCTTAGAGCTTAAGCAGAATGGTAGGGCAGTCTCGGAGTATATTGCTGAATTCGATACTTTATCGAAATATGGATTATCCCTTATAGATACTGCCGAGAAGAAGAACGAGAAGTTCATAACTAGTTTAGACGGGTACTTGGGGGAAAGACTTATAAACCACATCGATGAGACATTTGAGTCGATTGTAGGAAAGACATTAAGGTCAGAGAGTCTTTACCTAAGCCAAAGACTGAGGTTGCTATTGCATCTGCAGAGGAACCAAAGCCGCCAGCAGGCGGTGGAGGAAAGAATAATTCCCAGAATAAGAGGAAACAAGACCAAATCATGGATGGTCAGAATAATAAAAATAAGAAAGATGGCTAGTGCTTTAGCTGTGGCAAGAAGGGCCACTATGCCAGAGATTGTCGTGAAAAGCCTGGGGAAAGGAAGTGCTTTAATTGTGGCCAAACGGGACATCACGAGAATGAATGTCCACAACCTCCTTGGGGGAAGCAGATCGTGAAAACATATGCTATCAACGCTATTCCTTCTTCATCGAATGCCCCAACTGCGGCGCAGAAGGAAAAAGGTGTCGTTATTCGAGGTATGCTTCCTATTTAAAATGTTTTTGTTCGAGTTTGTTTGATACCAGGACTTCCCATTCCTTCTTACCTAGTGACATGGTAGGTAGGTTGGAATTGGAACCCGAGGTAGTCAATAGACCTTTAGTAGTGACAAACCCGATAGGTGGTTTGAATAGCCTTTGTAGGATTTGTCGTAATTTGCTCTTATCGAGTCACGGATGTATGTTTGTTGTGATTGCTTTATTCTGAGCTTTACTAGATCTAGCTTGATTTTGGGAGCTGATTGACTCCAAAGGTATAGAGTGATAGTAGATTGCGAAGAGTCTTTGACGACCATTATAATGGATGATGCACAAAAGGTGGTATTGGATCGCCTACCTTACGATGAAGATGATAACGGGAGTTAGAGAAGCAAATGTACATTGGATGTACATCAGTTTGGTCAGGACATGGCCATGCGATTGACGATAGTCTCAAGCGAGATTGGCAAGGATAGCCAGAGTTAGTTATGGATGCTTGAGTGTTTGGATGTTTTGCTAGTATCACCTCACGTGGATTGTCCGAATTCAGAGGAGATGTTCCTTAGGTGCTTGTCTGATATTGGTTTAGGCCTTTGGGGCTTGTACCCGGGGAATGTCGAAGTCGACTAGGATGGTTTGCATGAGAGATAAGTAGTTGTTGTGATTTTCATTGGATGATATCTTGGTATACTCGAGAAGTAATGGGCAGATGTAACAGGATAAGACTTTTCGATGGTATGGACTGCCCCGAGTTAGACTCGATAGGGTTATGAGATGACTCGAGTAGGACTCAAGAAAGATACAAAGTAATGGATTGTTTAGGACTCCATACTGATGTTCTCTTTGGATAGTAGAACTTTGAAGAAATAGGATGTGTTCGTCGATTATGGAAGATGCAACGAAGATTAGGACGATTCAAGTTGGACTTGAACTCGTAAAAGAAAATGGGTGTTCGTTGATCTTGGAGATGCAACGAATAGGGAGATGACTCACGTTGGACTAGGGTTTGTAAGTAATGGATACTCAATACTGGGTCTGAGTTTATCGGTAATAGATTGACTCGAGTTGGACTCGAGAAGGCAGCAAGGAATTGGATTGGCTCGAGTTGGACTCGAGAGGGCAACAAGATAATGGATAAACTTGGGTGAGACTCGAGTGTTTCAGGCGGACTAAAAACAAGTGTATTTGGGGATGCCCACTTACGCTGGATACGTTGGACGTGATCTAATTATCCTTGGAGGATAAACGTACGTTGGACGTATGGTAGTCCGTTTGGAGGCAGAGCTTCCATTAGTTATTGGTGTTAGTTGGACCAGACTTACAGGTATCGTCGTATTCAGGGCTTAAGCAGGTGATAGATAGGGTTTGTTTGATGGATGCTATGATTGTTGTGTTTGTTCCTACCTTTCTTCTCTTGAGTACCACCTGTATGATCCTGTTGAATGGAAATAGTATAAGTTCGTTGATCATGGTGATATGACGGGTGAAAGATACTTTACGTTAGACTTGGAGTATGTTGGGCATTATGGAGCGTTCGTTAACCTTGGAGATTCAGCGGATATAGGAGCTTCAACTTGGACTTGGACTCGAAAGTAGAGTACCTAGATTCATTGGATGAGTCTAGTTCACCTCTAGAAGGTGAATGTACGTTGGACGTGCAGTACGAGTATAAGTGGAGTACCTAGGTTCATTGGATGGGTCTAGTTTTCCTCTAGGAGGTGAATGTACGTTGGACGTGCGGTAAGAATGTAGGAAGGAATCAAGTTGGACTTGAAAGGACGTTTGGAATGTAGTTGGAAATTTGGCATATAGGGTTGGATTACCTAAGAAGATGATGGTATAGACGGATGCCATAGTACCAGACTGGGTACAATAGCTGATGCATTGGGTAGGAGACATGCCAGTTTAGAGGCTATATTTCTGGAATGGAAGCAACTAGAGTATATCACGGGAGATGACTTCGGACCTAAGTGCGAATTGGATTCAGAAACGCTAGTAAGCTTGACGATTAGATCGATCTGGATTGAGTGGATCGGTTCCAGTCAGAGGGACGATCCAACCCTATTGGAAATCACCTCTAGGGTAGAGATGGGAATCGATGGTGAGAGAACGACTGTACTTGGGAAGTAGAGGATGACATAAGAAAGTCATATCCAAAGCTCTTTGCCTGGTAAGATTTTAGCAGCGATGATTCTTCCCTTGTTAGTAAACCGCATAGTAGGACGGATTGGTTCTGTTTGTTCTGCATGTTTGATTGTTGTTTGTGGCTGGTAGGCATGCGGGATCCTTTGTATGTTTTGGGTTAAGGAATTTCGGGGACGAAATTTCTTAAGGGGGGAGAGTGTAACGACCCGCATTCTACGCATCGCAGGATCGTAGGATATTTATTTCTTTCAAATACGAAGTCGTATGGTCATGTAACTTTGGGTGATGACTATTGGGGTCATTTCCTATGTTCATGATTTTTGCCAATTTTCAAATGACCGTTTTACCCCTAGCCGATACTGTTTTGGCCATAACTTTTGATTGGAAAGGAGTTTTGACCTGACACCACTTCCATTGGATCTGGACAATGGTTTACAATTCCGTAGAGTGGTCATATTAGCCAAACGGACTCACCGTTTGGGAGGTATGGCTGAAACAAGTTTCAGATAGTGAAAAACTGCTTAACCGGGCCAAATGAGGTGATAAGCAAATGGGCCCATAACCCATTTCGGGATTAGGGTTATGGGGAGGCTGAAATGAGTTAGGTTTCATTTCATTTCAGTTTTCCAGCCGCCATCTACCTCCTAAGAACCCTAATAATGGCCTCTAACCTCTAAAACATCTCCAAATCACTTTCCATTCAAGGATTAAGCTTAGTAACATCAAATTAAGAAGAGATAGCACCAAAGCAAGGTTAGAGCTGCTGTGAGAAATCAGTATTCGTGCCAAACAGAGATATATTTCAAATTTGAGTTTTATTTGTGGCCAAGGTGAGTGATTTGCATTGTTCCTCACTAATACGGTTAATTAAGGGTAATTAGTGTTGATTAGCGAATTTATACACTAATAAATTCTGGAAAAATATTTATAAATTTCGAAATAATGATTTAGACCTCTGTTAGGATTTTGGTTTGATTTGGTTAAGTTTTTCTAATCATATCATTAGTTTTGCTTAAACATGCTTAGGGGAAAATATGGAATTTTGGCTATATTTGATCCATTTAACTTTGTCATATTGTTGTTTTGGTGTTTTTGTGGTCACTTCTATTTGTTGCTATGACTGTATGGTGCGCTTTGTGATTGATTAGAACTGTTAGAATGGTTGAAAACACCGTCATATGGCGTGAACATTCGCTGGAAAAGTTGCAGGAAAATGTGCAGGGTTTCGGATCGGATCGGGATAGGGGGCTCGGAACGGATGGTGGACTGGGCAGAGAAGCCGAACTGGATCATAACTTGTAACAACCCGTATTTTTGAATAACATGTTATAACATAAATGGAGGCAGAATTAAACTGTAAAATCTGAATCAAGGGAAACGGGCTGTGCCATTGCGTTCGTCTCGGAAAAATACGCGAAATAGAGTCCGAGTTTTCGAAAATCGGAGTCCGTATGACCAAGATATGGCCTCGCGAAGTTTCACGAAAAATTCACAAATTAAAGTATACTTAATTAAGTGAAATGGGTTGCGCAGAGAAATATATATATATATTGATATATATATATATATATATATATAATTGAAAATTAAATAAATAAATATGCAAAAATGTTCAAAACAGCGAATTGGGAGAGGGGAATAACCGAACCGACCGATTTTTGAGGTCGACCCGAGCTCGCTGGGTCGACTAGGGGTTAATCCAGGGTGTTTGGCTGTCAACCCGTGGGCCGATTCGCTCAAATGCAGATTTTGCATTTGAATGGTTCTCATGGTTCAGCTTTAATCTAAAGGCCCTAGATGGTTCCTACACTTGACTTCTTCCCCAAGACATGCTTTGATGGCTTGGATTGAATCTAGGGTTAATCCTATGGCTAATACTATCCTAATCCTCTATAAAAAGACCCCAAACCTAGCCTAAATCACCATTATTCAATCCTACAACTAAACTATGTCAAATTTGTTCCTCTCATGGCCTCCACTCTCATGCTAAAATTTCTAAGTTAATTTCTATGAGAGATTTTGAGTTCATACAAGTGTTTTCAAACTTGTATGAGTGTTCTTAGCTTGCATTCAAGTCAAGTTGCAACATTTCTATTTCAAAGCAAGGGTTTTTATTAAATTGGCTCAAGGGTTTTCATTTGGAGCTTGCATATTTGGGTTTTTGGTGCTTGCATAAGGGCTTCGTCTCAATCTTTATAATAAATATTAATTTGTGTCTTCATAACATAGTAAGCCCTTTTCTACTTTCTTTTTATTGAACTCTAAAGTTAAATGAATGATGCAAGTTTGGTTGATCATTATATGAAAGTTTGGTTGATCATTATATGCAAGTTTGGTTGATCATTATATGCAAGTTTGGTTGATCATTATGCAAGTTATGTATGACACATGTTATCATGTTATGCAAGTTTGGGTTGATCATTATACACATGTTATCATGTTATGCAAGTTAAACTTGAGTTTATGGCCTTAAAGCTTCAAGCTTTATGTTAAAGGTTGCATTTTTGCAACATGAAAGTTATCATATCCCTTATGATAACTTGCGTGTGAGCCTAAATGCGAACTTCTAGCAACTTCTACATGTTATTTATCACCATGTATCACTCATATGCTAAGTTTGGTTTTATGCATGCTTTTGAAGCCTAATAATGCAATATGCAAGTATATGAACATATGTACATTTCATATGCCACCATGATAAACTTGTGGCTTCAATACCTTTATGTCATGATTATGCTAAGTTCCCCATCTTATCCTTTATGCGTTGTTGCGATTATGTAAACGATGGGATTACGTTGGGGTTGGGTAACATTATGACATAAACATGGTTTTTATAACATAACGTGATATGTTAACTTGTAATTATGTTTTGGAAACATAATGGACATGACACTTAGCAAATATGAGTGTGGCCAACTCGAGGTTGGGTTGAGTTTGTAGCATAAATCTACCCGGACCCGCCCGGCTTAACTAGTGGCTACAAACAATAGGACCCAATGTGAGAAGTTGGTCATGTTGTGCTCGAACCCGAGGTTAGACCTAGTTGTGGTATAAAGCTACCCGGACCCGCCCGGCTTAACTAGTAACCACAACAAAGTCTAATGTGAGAGGTTAAAGCGCATTAAGTTAATTAATGCCTCCTTATTAGGGTTAAGTCATGGTCCACTTAATACTTAACCAATTTGGGCTTGATGGATTAATCGAGGTTAAGTCAGGAGCCTTGGGTACTCTTAACCAATTTAATCCACGTGTGGATCGGGTTAACCACATTTAACCCGTTAAGAAACCCTAGTTGCGTGGTCCTTTTCAGCAGTAACCTTCTAGGTAGTATCATAAGACCCTAGGACTAGGCTAGGGTGGGGCACGATTACTGGGCTGATTGTAAGAGACCAAAAGAGATGGCTGAATGATGCCCCGGTTGTTCAGGCGGACCATGGTCGTGCACATCAAGTCCGGAGTTGAACACGGACACCGGTAGGTTTGGATTGTGCATCCTGTAATGGCGTCAGAGGGTTACACCATAGGGCCTGATACACCCTAGGGTGGACCCTGCACAGTCAACTACATTACATGATTAGGCCGTATGACACCGACACTTGACGAGTTAGGCTTATAGGGAGCCGATCGACTAGATTGTGTAGTTGGACCTTGATTTAGGTCACCTCATTATATTGGGCCAAGCTTGGGCCAAGGGATCAATTCTTGTTTTTACTTGACATGTTAGAATGCTAGTACACCCGTGGTGCAAAACTTAACCTTAATTATGCGATGACACCTTTATCTATCTTGTTAGTTAATCATCATGCCAGTATGTTGTTATCCTTATGTTCATCTCAGCTTCTCATGCCAGTTAACTTTACTAGTTCATAGACAGATAGTAGTAGGGCTTACCAGTCTTTTTGACTGACCCGTTTTCTTTCGCCTCTTGTCTTCCGTTTCCCCCCTCAGGTCCTCAGGGTGGGAACATTGGAGCTTAGCTTGGATCTTTCTAGCTTGCTTACTGGATTTGCTCATGTACGGGTTTGGACATTGAGCTAGCTATGGTTTATCACTTCACTTTGGGGATAATACTTTATGTATTTCAGTTTTTCAGTTTATGCTTTTATCTAGACTATTGTTGTTGGAAAATAATGACTAAGTACTTTATTGTAACTTAACTATGGTTTTGGAAATGCAAGTTTTATCCGCTGCTTTACTACTCTGTTTTACTTATATGTTCTGTCTTGTGATATCTGCATGCATGTTTACCTTGTTTAAACGCCCCTCCAAAGTCAGTGCCCTTGCAAGAGTGGTACTGGCGGAGGCTGGGTGTTACATTTGGTATCAGAGCATAAGGTTTACAAGATTTGAGCAAAAGTGTTTTTGAAACTTACCTTTTGAAAAACTATTTTCAAAACCAATTAAGTATTTTCTAAGAAAAGTCTAGTTATTTTAAAAAGGCTATTCCCCAAAAGCCATAGCACTATCCTTCGTTTCTTCGTTCTGAATCTATCTTTTTCTTCGTTTTAGTATGGCCGATCGCTTTAACATCCCGGAAGGCGTACAAGTACCCGTCTGGTTCTGGAGATTTATGGAGGCAAGGGCGAATGAAGCCGGCCCCGCGAACATTCCTCCTCCTTCCCCCGTCGCTAACATCTCTCCTCCTCCCGTAGCTGAGGTTCCTTCTCCCCCTCAGCATCCGCAAGAGGATTTCGCAAAGCTTTGCAAAGACTTTAAGGCGATGGGTTGCAAGAATTTTGTCGGAATGGAGACTTCTGTGGAGGCAAGAAACTGGTTAAAGGAAACTGAAGACCTCTTTGCTATCTTTGATGTGGAAGATCGTAGGAAAGTTCTGTTGGCGGTATGGCTATTGGATGGGGAAGCTGCTTATTGGTGGGTAGTCACCACCACTACTAGACCCATCGAGACTTGGGATGACTTTAGGAGAAGGTTTGGACTAAAGTTTTTATCATCAGCAGAAGAGAACCTTCAGCTAGAGAGGTTCCTATCACTAAAGCAAGGGGACATGACCATTAGAGAATACATGGATAAGTTTAATCAACTTGCGCAGTTCGGTCTAGAATGGGTTAACACCGCTCGGAAGAAGGCCCTATGCTTTGCTCTAGGATTGAATGAGCCATTGCGTGGTTTGGCCATATCTCATATACCCCTGGGGGAGACCTTCGAAAATTTGGTGAATATGGCCTTACTTCAAGAGGAAGATAAGAGTGGCAAGAAGGAGGTCAAGGCAAATGAGTCCCAAGGCAAGAAGGAAGATACCGAGGAAAGAGATAAGAACAACCATAGCAAGAACAACAAGTCAAGAGAAAGGAGGAAGTGCAACTTCTGTGGGATTACCGGGCACATAGCCAAAGACTGTAGGAAGAAGAAGAGGAAGTTGGGCGAATGCTTTCACTGTGGAGAGCCTGGACATCTTAGCAAGGATTGCCCCAAGAAGCAAGGACAAGGGCAAGGACAAACTAGGCAAGTAAGACCCTCTGGAGGGCAATTGCAGGCTCTCCTCGCTCTTCCAGCTTTTGATCGAGGTAGAGTTTTTATAGAAATTCATGTTTACATTTCTGATTTTCCTGTTCGCACGTTATTTGATTCTGGCGCATCGCATAGTTTTATCTCTTCTGGTATTGTTGAAAGTTTGCACCTAAGTACTAGCTTAGTTGAGGATCCCGTTTGTGTTTCAAATCCATTTGGGGGTTCCGTCCATCTACCTGTGGTTTGTATGGATTTGAAAATCTCTATCTTGAGCATAGAATTCATGTGTAATGTTTAGGTTCTCGGGTTTATGGGATACGGGTTGATTTTGGAGGTGGATTGGTTGTCCAGTTATGGAGCCATTCTTGACTGTGAGCATAGGGTAGTGAGGCTCATGACTCGCCTCAGTAATCCCCTAAAAATTTCTTGTAACCCTAGAGGTCCCGTCATGTTATGTTATCTTGAATCTCTCGACTCGTCCATCGATGATCTGCAATCTGTAAGGGTGGTCCGAGACTATCCTGATGTCTTTGAAGAAGTTAAGGGGTTACCCCCTAAACGAGAGATAGATTTCCGCATTTATCTAGTCGATAATGCCAAGCCAGTATCATTGCCTGTTAGGCACATGGCCCCTCGTGAAAGAAGGGAGCTCAGTAAGCAAATCAAGGAGTTGCTTGAGAAGAATTTTATTAGACGAAGCATTTCTGAATGGGGTGCTCCGGTGGTATTCGCTACTAAGGCGGATGGTTCGCTTCGTCTATGTGTTGATTATCGAGAATTGAACAAGCTGACAAAGAAGAATAGGCACCCGTTACCGAGGATTGAGGATCTCTTTGACTAGTTTGTTGGTGCTTCTGTTTTCTCTCAGCTCGATCTAGCTACTGGATTCCATCAGCTTAGAGTAGCTGAGGATAGTATTGATAAAACTGCGTTTAGGACTCCAGATGAATTCTTTGAATGGCTTGTCATGCCATTCGGTTTGACTAATGCACCCGCATACTTCGTAGACTTGATGAGTAGGGTGTTCAGGGAGTTCCTCAACAAGTTTGTTGTTGTCTTCATGGATGATATTCTGATCTTCTCAAAGGATGAGGAAGAACATGCCAGACATCTCAAGGAAGTGATGGATACGCTTAGAGCGCATCAGTTGAAAGCCAAGTTCTCCAAATGTCATTTCTGGAGAAGGGAAGTTCGGTTTCTTGGATATATAGTTTCTAAGCAAGGCATAGCGGTGGATCCCGCGAAAGTGGTTGTGGTTCAAGACTGGAAGACTCCGAGGAATGCAACCGAAGTAAGAAGCTTTCTCGGTCTGGCAGGCTACTATAGGAAGTTCATCAGGGACTTCGCTAAGATTTCGGCCCCTCTTACTAAGTTTACGAAGAAGAACTTAGTCTTTGCATGGGACTTGGAGTGTGAGATTGCTTTTCAAAGGCTCAAGAGAGCCCTTACCTCAGCTCCAGTTTGGCAACGTGGATTGGCACTATTTTCAAGAGATAGTTTTCTGCGTGGGATACCGTATAGTATGTAAACGAGATCCAAGATTCACTAACGAATCTTGGAAAGCTTGCATGAAACCATGAGTACGCAGTTGGGTGAAATCCAAGTATTTTAGGCAAAGAATAAGTGGAAGTGGAATGAGAGGCAACGATGAAATGAGTTCTAACTCATATTTTGGAAATAAGAATTAAGAACTACGGAATTGTGAAGTTAAAAGACGGTCAAGGCACGATGGGAATAAGCACAAGAAAAATGCGGTTTAGAAGATTGAAGTCTAGATACGCGCATTTAATCTCTTTCTAAGAGTATATCCTTGATCCCTATTGTTCCGTAGAGCTTACTCGCATGCTACCTTTTAAGTATATCCTCTCAGTCCTATCCTCAATCTTAGTTCTGTTACAAACCCCCTAAGGAGTATGACTAGCCTATTTGTGATATATGGTTGGGGTGAAGAAGTTCGCCACCAAACTATTTGGGCTTTATGGGATATGGGTAATAATTGATAGATTTACAAAGAGAGCCCATTTTATTCTGGTGAAAAGCAAGAGGACCGTATCGCGGCTAGCATCTGTTTATCTTCAAAAGATAGTGCGGCTGCATGGAGTTCCTTCTAGCATAGTTAGCGATCGTGACCCAATTTTCACTAGCCAGTTCTGGAACAGTTTGCAAGAAGCAATGGGTACGCGATTGAATCTGAGTACAGCCTATCACCCCCGGACGGATGGCCAAACTGAATGGGTGAATAGAGTGCTAGAAGATCTTTTGAGATTTTGTGTTCTCGACTTCGGTGGTACTTGGGAAGACCACCTTCCTCTTGTAGAGTTTGCTTATAATAATAACTATCAAGCCAGCATAGGGATGGCACCATTTGAAGCTTCGTATGGGAGGCTGTGCAAGCCACCAACATGTTGGTGGGAAGACGACGGATAAGCTTATAATTGAGCCCGACATGATAAGGGACACATCCGAGAGGGTTGAATTGATTCGAAGACGGATAAGAACGGCCCAAGACAGACAGAAATCCTATGCAGACAAGCGAAGGATAGACATGGAATTTAAAATTTGGAGATATGGTCTTTGTGAAGATTTCTCCTTTGCGAAATATGGTTCGCTGACACCAAGGATCGTAGGACCCTTCCTTACTATAGAAAGAGTCGGGAAGATGACTTATAAGGTGGAATTGCCGAGAAGCTGGCCGGAGTGCATAATGTCTTTCATGTCTCGCATCTCCGGAAGTGTTTGCACAGACCCGCCAAAGTGGTTGAACCAAGTATTCTTGAAGACATGGAGGTAGAGGATGAAGCAACCCTGAGACGAGCTCCGATTCGTATCATGGAAATGAAGACAAAGAAGCTAAGAAGCAAAGAAGTTAAGCTTGTTAAGGCGCAATGGAGTGAAACAGAGGGAGACGCAACTTGGGAAACCAAGGAGAAGAGGCGCGTGCTTTAACCATTTCTCTTGGAGGATACATTTTCAATCTCTTTTCCTAGATGGGTATATCTTCCCTTTGCTATCCATGCTTATCTAGTTTATCTTGTTTCGTAAAGCTTGTCATGAGAACCTTAGGTAGAAACCCTTGGTTGAAACATGTATTTGAAACATGTTATGTTTGATGTTTGCAAGTGGTTGCAAGTGTTTGCAAGTGGATACTCGTGGATGCATAATACACGTTAGGCACTAAGATCGGCTCACATACTTTCATACCGCATATGCATCAGTGTTTATGCTTATTCAAGGATGAAAACTTGTTATGCTATCACGTGGATGTTGCATATGGATGAATGTTATGTGCACTCATGTAGAGATTATAAATTATGTTAGAAATTTGCATACATATGGACTCATTTCACTAACATATTTTGCATTAAGGGGGTTTACTGAATCAGTAACCTCCGGATTTTCGCATTAGATAAGTACATATACACACACCTTTGCATATGATCATACAACATTTAGAACCTTTTAAGGACAATGATTGCTCGTGGATGATGTTTTGAGTAGATGGATGATGGATGGTAGGATACATTCTTCCTAACTTGGAGATTTCGGGGACGAAATCCTTTAAGGAGGGGAGAATGTAACAACCCGTATTTTTGAATAACATGTTATAACATAAATGGAGGCAGAATTAAACTGTAAAATCTGAATCAAGGGAAACGGGCTGTGCCATTGCGTTCGTCTCGGAAAAATACGCGAAATAGAGTCCGAGTTTTCGAAAATCGGAGTCCGTATGACCAAGATATGGCCTCGCGAAGTTTCACGAAAAATTCACAAATTAAAGTATACTTAATTAAGTGAAATGGGTTGCGCAGAGAAATATATATATATTGATATATATATATATATATATATAATTGAAAATTAAATAAATAAATATGCAAAAATGTTCAAAACAGCGAATTGGGAGAGGGGAATAACCGAACCGGCCGATTTTTGAGGTCGACCCGAGCTCGCTGGGTCGACTAGGGGTTAATCCAGGGTGTTTGGCTGTCAACCCGTGGGCCGATTCGCTCAAATGCAGATTTTGCATTTGAATGGTTCTCATGGTTCAGCTTTAATCTAAAGGCCCTAGATGGTTCCTACACTTGACTTCTTCCCCAAGACATGCTTTGATGGCTTGGATTGAATCTAGGGTTAATCCTATGGCTAATACTATCCTAATCCTCTATAAAAAGACCCCAAACCTAGCCTAAATCACCATTATTCAATCCTACAACTAAACTATGTCAAATTTGTTCCTCTCATGGCCTCCACTCTCATGCTAAAATTTCTAAGTTAATTTCTATGAGAGATTTTGAGTTCATACAAGTGTTTTCAAACTTGTATGAGTGTTCTTAGCTTGCATTCAAGTCAAGTTGCAACATTTCTATTTCAAAGCAAGGGTTTTTATTAAATTGGCTCAAGGGTTTTCATTTGGAGCTTGCATATTTGGGTTTTTGGTGCTTGCATAAGGGCTTCGTCTCAATCTTTATAATAAATATTAATTTGTGTCTTCATAACATAGTAAGCCCTTTTCTACTTTCTTTTTATTGAACTCTAAAGTTAAATGAATGATGCAAGTTTGGTTGATCATTATATGAAAGTTTGGTTGATCATTATATGCAAGTTTGGTTGATCATTATATGCAAGTTTGGTTGATCATTATGCAAGTTATGTATGACACATGTTATCATGTTATGCAAGTTTGGGTTGATCATTATACACATGTTATCATGTTATGCAAGTTAAACTTGAGTTTATGGCCTTAAAGCTTCAAGCTTTATGTTAAAGGTTGCATTTTTGCAACATGAAAGTTATCATATCCCTTATGATAACTTGCGTGTGAGCCTAAATGCGAACTTCTAGCAACTTCTACATGTTATTTATCACCATGTATCACTCATATGCTAAGTTTGGTTTTATGCATGCTTTTGAAGCCTAATAATGCAATATGCAAGTATATGAACATATGTACATTTCATATGCCACCATGATAAACTTGTGGCTTCAATACCTTTATGTCATGATTATGCTAAGTTCCCCATCTTATCCTTTATGCGTTGTTGCGATTATGTAAACGATGGGATTACGTTGGGGTTGGGTAACATTATGACATAAACATGGTTTTTATAACATAACGTGATATGTTAACTTGTAATTATGTTTTGGAAACATAATGGACATGACACTTAGCAAATATGAGTGTGGCCAACTCGAGGTTGGGTTGAGTTTGTAGCATAAATCTACCCGGACCCGCCCGGCTTAACTAGTGGCTACAAACAATAGGACCCAATGTGAGAAGTTGGTCATGTTGTGCTCGAACCCGAGGTTAGACCTAGTTGTGGTATAAAGCTACCCGGACCCGCCCGGCTTAACTAGTAACCACAACAAAGTCTAATGTGAGAGGTTAAAGCGCATTAAGTTAATTAATGCCTCCTTATTAGGGTTAAGTCATGGTCCACTTAATACTTAACCAATTTGGGCTTGATGGATTAATCGAGGTTAAGTCAGGAGCCTTGGGTACTCTTAACCAATTTAATCCACGTGTGGATCGGGTTAACCACATTTAACCCGTTAAGAAACCCTAGTTGCGTGGTCCTTTTCAGCAGTAACCTTCTAGGTAGTATCATAAGACCCTAGGACTAGGCTAGGGTGGGGCACGATTACTGGGCTGATTGTAAGAGACCAAAAGAGATGGCTGAATGATGCCCCGGTTGTTCAGGCGGACCATGGTCGTGCACATCAAGTCCGGAGTTGAACACGGACACCGGTAGGTTTGGATTGTGCATCCTGTAATGGCGTCAGAGGGTTACACCATAGGGCCTGATACACCCTAGGGTGGACCCTGCACAGTCAACTACATTACATGATTAGGCCGTATGACACCGACACTTGACGAGTTAGGCTTATAGGGAGCCGATCGACTAGATTGTGTAGTTGGACCTTGATTTAGGTCACCTCATTATATTGGGCCAAGCTTGGGCCAAGGGATCAATTCTTGTTTTTACTTGACATGTTAGAATGCTAGTACACCCGTGGTGCAAAACTTAACCTTAATTATGCGATGACACCTTTATCTATCTTGTTAGTTAATCATCATGCCAGTATGTTGTTATCCTTATGTTCATCTCAGCTTCTCATGCCAGTTAACTTTACTAGTTCATAGACAGATAGTAGTAGGGCTTACCAGTCTTTTTGACTGACCCGTTTTCTTTCGCCTCTTGTCTTCCGTTTCCCCCCCTCAGGTCCTCAGGGTGGGAACATTGGAGCTTAGCTTGGATCTTTCTAGCTTGCTTACTGGATTTGCTCATGTACGGGTTTGGACATTGAGCTAGCTATGGTTTATCACTTCACTTTGGGGATAATACTTTATGTATTTCAGTTTTTCAGTTTATGCTTTTATCTAGACTATTGTTGTTGGAAAATAATGACTAAGTACTTTATTGTAACTTAACTATGGTTTTGGAAATGCAAGTTTTATCCGCTGCTTTACTACTCTGTTTTACTTATATGTTCTGTCTTGTGATATCTGCATGCATGTTTACCTTGTTTAAACGCCCCTCCAAAGTCAGTGCCCTTGCAAGAGTGGTACTGGCGGAGGCTGGGTGTTACATAACTTTGCACTAAATGAGCCTTCGCGAGAAGGAAGGCCATTTGCTTAGAGTTGGAGTTGGGTAGGGGATCAGATCGGGGAGACCAAGAGGGGATCGGATCGGAGAGACCAAAGAGGGACCGGATCGGGCTTATGAAGGGAAGGGGGATCGGATCGGGACATCTAGGAGGAAGCAACCATCGAACCGAACCAGAAAGTAACCATCGAACCCGGGCATAGGCCCTCCGAACCGAAACAGAGCTGAAGGACCGAACCGAGGAGGAATGGAGCACTGACCAAGGCATGGGCCAGGATCACCGAACCGAACTGGGTCAGGACTACCGAACCGAACCAAACGTATACTTTTACCTCATTGTGATGACTCTTTTGAAGACCAACTCCAATTCGACCAAAACCCGAGATGAAAAGGATGTCCAGATAGGAAGTAGAACTCAGGATCTAGAAGGGAACCAAAAAGTCCACTTCATGGGTTGAGTTTTGCTGCGGGACGTGTGCAAAAGAGGTTGTCGGTATTCATAACTTTGGTTCACCACTGAGAGACGGATAGTGGGCTTGTAGTGATAGTTGTACGGAATTGGATTCCGTCGTGGCCCAAAGGATTAGGTGACCAAGGTAGTGGATATCGTGTGCTTTACGTACTGAGCGAGAGATGTGAGGATGGTTGCTATGTTTGATTGTTTGCCATCACCATGACATGCACACCCCCACCCCGTATTTCTTTACACCTATGTTAGTGGCACCTTAGAGTATTGTACGGTTTGTAGTGCTAACTCTTTAGTTGCAGGTCCAGGTATGGTTTAGTGTACCTGTTATTGTTCTGTTTAGCTGCTTATCGCTCATACCATACTTTTTGTCTGACCCAAAGTTTTATGTCTCTTCTTATTACTCTAGGTGCTCTCTCGAGCAGACTAGAGGCAGGTTAGGTGGTATGCACGAGTAGCTGTACCGAAGACTAGCAGGAGGCTCCCACGTGTGATATATAGATATTCTCCCTGTGTTGCTGCGGTCACTACTTTGGGCATTGGTGGTGTACCTTTCTTTCTTTTGTTTAGAGATAGTAATTTGGAAAGTTGTAATAAGCTGTATTTGGATTTTCGCTACTCTGATGATGATGTTGATGTTGGTTTTAGTTATCAGCTTATGCACTGTCTCACCTGTTTTATGTCAAGTACATTATTATTATATTTTGTTCCATGCGCTGTGAGACATTCTACAGGTTTTCGATTAGTTCATTCTCTTCTTCCTTTTCTTTGGCGACCATTCCGTGCTAGTCGGGCATGTGTACAACGCACTTTCGGAGGAAATGTCGGCTGGTGCGGGGCGGGCCGTCACGCGTAATCCTGTCTTTAACTGGGTTAAAGAACTAATGTCATTTAAAACACAGTTCACGATAAACCCAAATAACATTCCATTAATCATGGAATCTTCACGGAAAACAGATAAATATATATAATCGATATTAATTTCCGTATCCAACTAATAATATAATTGGAATAACGACAAAGCCTTTTAAATTCCATATATATTAACAGTCTTCCTCCATAGAAGCCCATTTCGATTATTACCAAATCAAATTCCATTCAATTCAAATATTAAATTGGAAAACTTTACTTGGGAAAATTCCCGTTAAATCTTAATAAAAAGATTTTTAAATTCCGAATCACATTTTACCGTAAATCGGTTAAGGAACGAATGTCGTTAAAAAAACAGTTCACAATAAACTCAATTCACATTCCATTTTCAATTCCAATTAAATGTTAATTAATTGGAAATTCTTCTTTAAATCTTAATTAAAAGATTTATTCTTTTCACACTGGGTTTAAGAACGGTGTTAATAAAGACACCATTCATGACAAACCCAAAATCCAATTCTATTCTATTCCAATTAATCATAAATTAATTGGTAAACTCTTCTAAATCTTATTTAAAAGATTTAATCTTTTCTCAACTGGGTTTAAGAATAGTGTCATTCAAAACACAGTTCCCAACAAACCCAAAATCCAATTCAATATTAAATAAAAGGCTCTGAATAGAAATTATATCAGCTTACATTCGATATCAAATTCTGAAATCAACAAATGTCGTATTGGGAATAACGGTATATATATCTTCCAAATTCCCCCACAATATCCGCATAATCATGGAATCCAATATCGAAAGGTTACGAAGATAATTTTGATTCATATCCATTCCAATTCATATATTGGAAATTCTGGTTATTTTTAAAACCATTTCAAATCCAATTTATTTATTTAAAAATATTGGATTTCATAATTCTAGTTCATAACTAGTTTATTTCGATAAAAATATATTTTTATTTTTCATCCCAATTCTTTCCAAATCATTTATTATGATTTTACACTAATTATTGATATTTTTATAATTTTATCAAGGCCTATACAGTCGATTTCCATAAAAGGTCATCGAACTGCACTTACAGCGGCCTTTTCCAAATTTGATTTGGACATAATTCCAAATCCAACCGTTAGATTTCAAATCTCTTGTATTTATTGGAAATCTCTTTTCGATACGAACCCAAAGGTTCTGTTTTAAGGAGAATCTGACGAACGGATCTCCTGTAATGTCCATTCGAAGTCAATGGTCGAAACTCGCGAACTACCGCGGCGCGCGCGTTCTATTCAAGCCATTAAATATATGATATATATATATATATATGTATTATATATATTTCGCCGATTCCCATTTAAAACGTATTTTAAAAATCATTATAAATTCGTTTTAAAAACGATTTCAACTTTATATTCAATATCAAATCAAAATTTAATATTCCATATCATTAATATATGAATGATAGTATTTTCGAAACATTAGATTTTGAAATCACTTCCTTTTCGATATTCATTATAAAAATGAATAATATCGATATAAACATCTTTCACATCAAAATGGCATTAATCTAATCAACACGACTTTATATATTTTAATATATTCGTGTCCATCCTAAATCAGACATCAAGATCATATTTTGATCCATTACTGAATATTATTTTAAAATATTACTTTTTTTAAAATATTCTATATTCGTCAATTTAAAAACATTCATTAATTTAAAATATTTGTTCATTCCGAATTGGAATCAGACACAGCTAATTACCATATAATTTTATTTATATGTATTTCATACACACATGTACACAACAACAATCATACACAGTCAACCATCATCCGGAGTGCATTACACAACTGCATAAGCATTAAATATAAATAATTAACGCTTACTACAGCCTATCAACCAATCAATTGACATATAACTAAATATTGGGATTAGTGTATGTCTAATATCATCCCAATACCCGTGTGGGGTTTTCAAACAACAAACACTGATTATTATTTGTGCAGTCGGGCGATGTGTAAAATATATCATCCCAATCCATATCATTCAAATGTGTGTACTGTTAGACCAAAAATTGGCACTAACACCCAAATGCAGATCACAGATCACAGAATGCAGAAAACAATAAATAAAGAGGAGACAAACGAGGTTTTTATAGTGGTTCGGCTGTAGATATAGCCTATGTCCACTTTATAATCTTATTGTTATACTGACAGGTTACAAGAATCAGTTACATGCAGGCACACAATCCGTGAGTTAATTGAGATTACAAGGGTTAATACATGTAATCCATGTGTTAATTATGTAGAAAAGAGAAGAATTTGACTGTAGGAAAGTGCAAAGTCCTTGCACTTCAGTAATGGTGGAAGCAGTGAAGAAGAATGGCCAAAAGATGCTTAAAAATGCCTTCAAATTGGGTATTTATAGCCGTTTACAGCAGGCGGATCGCGGGACACGTGGCACGCATCCCAAAAATCTCGAAAAGAGGTGGAAAACGTCCAAAAATCATCTCCAAATCGTCATATGACATGTGTAATAAGATCCATGCAAGCTAGAGTGAAAATAGCCTTGAGAATAGGTCAGAACAAGCTGCGCAGGAGCAGGTGCGGGGATCGGATCATGGTCCCCCTATGCACCACGATCGGGTCGTGGTAACCACGACCCCTAGGAGGGAGCGAGCAGGGTGATGAGCTGGAGTGGTGAGACCACGAACGGATTGTGGTTCAGGTGCCTACCACAATCGGGTCGTGGTTCAGGGGGCGAGTCCAAGGGGGCGATCCGACCTGGGGGCGATGCTTCGGTGCTTCACGAGACAGGAGGAGTGGGCGATCCACGATCCAAGGTGGGTCCCACGAGCCAGTCCCATGATCTGAGCCAATGATGCTTTGTCACTTCATCTAAGTGTTCGTCGGTCGATGCAAGTTACACCAGATCACGGAAACGAGCATAACTTTCAAACCGTAAGTCCGATTGAGCCAAACCAAAGTTTAAACTGAAGCTAATTCAGATACCTACAAGAGTTGTGGAGCTTAGCTCCGTAATTGCTGTTTTAGGGCCCAAAAGAGGTCGTATGAAAGGAGTTTCGGGTCTTTCTTTGTTCGTGATGCGACTTTGACCAAATCGCTGTCTGCCTTCTGACGATGTTCTCCATATCCGAGCGCGATGTTATCCAGATATTCAGTGTGACAGCTTTTACCGAAAAGTGTGTCAACAAGTTTGCCCCCCGGAACATATCTTGCTAGTTGAAGGAAGATGTGTTCTGGATAGTCCAGGAAACCTGTAAAGAGATAAAGGAAAAAAAAACGTGCCAAATCCTGGCGGTATTGTTCAAATTTTCTGAGCACAAACCATGCTTCGACGTCTAATGAGCATAAACCATACTCAAGGGACGTTTAAGTCATCCTGCCAAATCCTGGCAAGGGCCAACATTTCCAGGCATAATCCATACCCAGAAGTCTAAATCGAGTATAATCCATACCCGATTTCTTTTGTCACATCCTGACAAGACCGTTTGCAGGGCATAATCCATAGCTTGGAGTTCAAACCGAGTATAATCCAACCCGATTTCTTTTGTCACATCCTGACAAGGCTGTTTGTTGTTCCTAAGTATAATCCATACTTAAGATTCCTAAGTGAGTATAAACCATACTCAGACCTGAATTAGAGCTACACTTGCCACAGCCTGACAAGATATTCCGTTCCTAGGCATAATCCATACCTAGAGTTCCATAATAAGTATAATCCATACTTTAACCGAAGTTGAGGATCCTGCCACATCTTGACAAGATACTTAAATTCTCCAAACATAATTCATGCTCGGAAAGTCCTTATCAATTCAAAATGCAAAACCAAAGAAAATTCTGATTTGTTTGACACCGAGTCCAAAGCGCACTTTGGGGCTACATCCTAACCCCGTACGTGTGTACCCTGATTCAACCAATCGGAAAACCTAATGAAAGCAAAAACAAATCTTAAAGCCTACGAAATGCAGAAAATGAAAGCTGATCTCATCCAGATTAGTTGATGATGAGCCCATGAGAGCTCGATCCATGGTCATTCCCTCTCCGGAGAGCAGTAGATGGAAGCGCAGGTGCTGTTGGTGGTTTCACATACCCGGGCAGCTCTCCACGTCTAACCAGTTCCTCAATCAAATCACGAAGATGTCTGCATTTATTCGTGTCATGTCCGTCCATATCGTGGAATATGCAGTGCTTTCCAGAATCGCATTCTCTTTGCGATGGCTCCCTCCTGGGAGGCTTCGGGTAGGAGATAACACCGTTTGTGTCCAGATAGATGTATGAAAGTGAGGCATTGAGTTCAGTGTACTTTTCATATCTGGGCCCTCTCCGGGGCTGAGTGTTGCGGTCATTTTTGACGGCGGCTTTTCCTTAGCCATTTCCAGAATCAGACGGTTCTCCATCTTTGAGCATGTTGACTTCGAGGGTTTTCTTCTTGGAAGTTGCGTCTTCCTCACGTAGGAATCTGTCTGCTTCAAGGTAGAATTCGCCTAGGTTTCGCGGTGGATCTCGGTACAAAGATATTTTGAATTATGTGTTATCCAGAACGTCGGATACCGCTGCCATCAGAACCATCGATTGTTCAGGTCGGTCAACCGATGCTGCTGCAATGTTGAATCTTTCCAGGAATGAACACAGAGTGTCTCTAGGCCTCTGCTTGATTGTGGTGAGTGACATGACGTTCTTGGGTTGTGCGATGTGGACCCGAAACTGTTCAAGGAAGCGAGCGACCAACATATTCCAACTGTTGATCGATTCCGTCTCTAGCTGCCGAATCCACATGGCTGCTATATCCGTCAGAAAGTGGGGAAAACACTTTGCTATGACATTTTCCAATGCCGATTGAACTTCCATATGCCGTTTGTAGCGCATCAGGTGCACGGTAGGATCTGTTATGCCGTTGTATGGCTCTAGTTGCGGGAGTTTGAAATCTGGAGGATTGCGGGAATTCCTGATTTCCTGAGTGAACGGGTTGTGATTGATGTCATCCACGTCGTTCTGATAAGTACGGCCTCTCGAGAGGCGTTCAATCAGTTCTGCTAACCGATTTCCTTCAAAAAGTTGTTGCAAATTGCCAAAATCAGAGCTGATGCCACCAACGTTGAATGCAGGAGAGGTTGGAAGCTGTCGGTGAATTGCCAGAAGTGGATCGCGGGTCACGGATTGCGAATCGTGGTGGGGGAGCCGACCAGTATCTGTGTGGAGTTCGGGTCGTGAATTCAGATCGTGGACGGGGGGTGGGGGGATCCGAACGGGATCTGGTGCTCCATCACGAGCTGGCTGCTGCTGATGTGTGGGAGCTTGCGGTCCAGTGTTTGTTCGATCTGGAGCTGGAGTCGATCGTTGTGCATTTGCAATAGGGAGTGGGTTGCCCCCGAGCACTGGTGCTGGTGGGTCGCGGGTCGCTGGGCCCGACCCGATCTGATCGTGGTGGCCTGTGCGACCCGCTTCAGTGGCTCCATCTCTAATGGCTTGAGTGTTGCTCGGCCTTCCATCCATCGAGTGAAGAATTGGTTGATCATTTCCTGTTGTTCCTGGAGGAGATTGTCTTGCCGTGCTATCTGATCTCTCAGTTCAGCGAGAACTCCATCCATCTCATCTCTGGTCAAGTATGCAGAAGGAACTCCATGAGAGGAAGCTTCCTGGCTTGCCTCGTTCCTTGTGCCTTCATCATCAGCATCATCAGCATGAGTGGAAGTTCCAATCTTCTTCCTTTTGTTCGCCATTGATCCAATAGCCAAAAAATCCAAGCAGAAGTTGTCATGTGCCCCCCTACCCGGCGTGCCAAAATGTTAGACCAAAAATTGGCACTAACACCCAAATGCAGATCACAGATCAAAGAATGCAGAAAACAATAAATAAAGAGGAGACACATGAGGTTTTTATAGTGGTTTGGCTGTAGATATAGCCTACGTCCACTTTATAATCTTATTGTTATACTGACAGATTACAAGAATCAGTTACATACAGGCACACAATCCGTATGTTAATTAAGATTACAATGGTTTATACACATAATCCACGTGTTAATTATGTAGAAAAGAGATAAATTTGACTGTAGGAAAGTGCAAAGTCCGTGCACTTCAGTAATGGTGGAAGCAGTGAAGAAGAATGGCCAAAAGATGCTTGAAAATGCCTTCAAATTGGGTATTTATAGCCGTTTACAGCAGGCGGATCACGGGACACGTGGCACGCATCCCAAAAATCTCGAAAAGAGGTGGAAAATGTCCAAAAATCATCTCCAATTCGTCATATAACATGTGTAATATGATCCATGCAAGTTGGAGTGAAAATAGCCTTGAGAATAGGTCAGAACAAGCTGCACAGGAGCAGGTGCGGGGATCGGATCGTGGTCCCCCTATGCACTACGATCGGGTCATGGTAACCATGACCCCTAGGAGGGAGCGAGTAGGGTGATGAGCTGGAGTGGTGAGACCACGAACGGATCATGGTCCAGGTGCCTACCACGATCGGGTCGTGGTTCAGGGGGCGATACGACCAGGGGGCGATGCTTCGGCGCTTCACGAGATAGGAGGAGTGGGCGATCCACGATCTAAGTTGGGTCCCATGAGCCGGTCCCACGATCCGAGCCAATGATGCTTCGTCACTTCATCCAAGTGTTCGTCGGTCGATGCAAGTTACACCAGTTCACGGAAACGAGCATAACTTTCAAACCGTAAGTCCGATTGAGCCAAACCAAAGCTCAAACTGAAGCTAATTCAGATAGCTACAAGAGTTACGGAGCTATGCTCCGTAATTGCTGTTTTAGGGCCCAAAAGAGGTCGTCTGATAGGAGTTTTAGGCCTTTCTTTGTTCATGATGCGACTTTGACCAAATCGCTGTCTGCGTTCAGACGATGTTCTCCATATCCGAGCGCGATGCTATCCAGATATTCAGTGTGACAGCTTTTACCGAAAAGTGTGCCAACAAGTTTCCCCCCCAGAACATATCTTGATGGTTGAAGGAAGATGTGTTCTGGATAGTCCAGGAAACCTGTAAAGAGATAAAGGAAAAAACAAACGTGCCAAATCCTGGCGGTATTGTTCAAATTTTCTGAGCGTAAACCATGCTTCGACGTCTAATGAGCATAAACCATACTCAAGGTACGTTTAAGTCATCCTGCCAAATCCTGGCAAGGGCCAACATTTCCAAGCATAATCCATACCCAGAAGTCCAAATCGAGTATAATCCATACCCGATTTCTTTTGTCAGATCCTGACAAGACCATTTGCAGGGCATAATCCATACCCTGGAGTTCAAACCGAGTATAATCCATACCCGATTTCTTTTGTCACATCCTGACAAGACTATTTGTCGTTCCTAAGTATAATCCATACTTAAGATTACTAAGTGAGTATAAACCATACTCAGACCTGAAGTAGAGCTACACTTGCCACAGCCTGACAAGATATTCCATTCCTAGGCATAATCCATAACTAGAGTTCCATAATAAGTATAATCCATACTTTAACCGAAGTTGAGGATCCTGCCACATCCTGACAAGATACTTAAATTCTCCAAACATAATCCATGCTTGGAAATTCCTTATTCAATTCAAAATGCAAAACCAATGCAAATCCTGATTGGTTTGACACCGAGTCCAAAGCGCGCTTTGGGGTTACATCCTAACCCCATACGTGTGTACTCCGATTCAACCAATCGGAAAACCTAATGAAAGAAAAAACAAATCTTAAAGCCTAAGAAATGCAGAAAATGAAAGCTGATCTCATCCAGATCAGTTGATGATGAGCCCACGAGAGCTCGATCCAAGGTCATTCCCTCTCCAGGGAGCAGTAGATGGAAGCACAGTTGATGTTGGTGGTTTCACATACTCGGGCAGATCTCTACATCTAACCCGTTCCTCAATCAAATCACGAAGATGTCTGCATTTATTCGTGTCATGTCCGTCCATATCGTGGAATATGCAGTGCTTTCCAGAATCGCGTTCTCTTTGCGATGGCTCCCTCCTGGGAGGCTTCGGGTAGGAGATAACACCGTTTGTGTCCAGATAGATGTCTAAAAGTGAGGCATTGAGTTCAATGTACTTTTCATATCTGGGCCCTCTCCGGGGCTGAGTGTTGCGGTCATTTTTGACGGCGGCTTTTCCTTTGCCATTTCCAGAATCAGACGGTTCTCCATTTTTGAGCATGTTGACTTCGAGGGTTTTCTTCTCGGAAGTTGCGTCTTCCTCACATAGGAATCTGTCTGCTTCAAGGTAGAATTCGCCCGAGGTTTCGCGCTGGATCTCGGTACAAAGATATTTTGAATTATGTGTTATCCAGAACGTCGGATACCGCTGCCATCAGAACCATCGATTGTTCAGGTCGGTCAACCGATGATGCTGCAACGTTGAATCTTTCCAGGAATGAACACAGAGTTTCTCTAGGCCTCTTCTTGATTGTGGTGAGTGACATGACGTTCTTGGGTCGTGCAATGTGGACCCGAAACTGTTAAAGGAAGCGAGCAACCAACATATTCCAACTATTGATTGATTCCGTCTGTAGCTGATGGCTGCTATATCAGTCAGAAAGAGGGGAAAACACTTTTCCATTACATTTTCCGATGCTGATTGAACTTCCATATGCCATTTGTAGCGCATCAGGTGCATGGTAGGATCCGTTATGCCGTTGTATGGCTCTAGTTGTGGGAGTTTGAAATATGGAGGATTACGGGAATTCCTGATTTCCTGAGTGAACGGGTTGTGATTGACGTCATCCATGTCGTTCTGCTAAGTACGGCCTCTCGAGAGGCATTCAATCAGTTCAGCTAGCCGATTTCCTTCAAAAAGTTGTTGCAAATTGCCAAAATCAGAGCTGATGCCCCCAGCGTTGAATGCAGGGGAGGTTGGAAGCTGTCGGTGAACTGCCAGAAGTGGATCGCGGGTCGCGGATCGCGAATCGCAGTGGGAGGGCCGACCAGTATCTGTGTGGAGTTCGGGTTGTGAATTCGGGTCGTGAACAGGGGGGCGATCCGAACGGGATCTGGTGCACCATCACGAGCTGGCTGCTACTGATGCGTGGGAGCTTGCGGTCCAGTGTTCGTTCGATCCGGAGCTGGAGTTGATTGTTGTGCATTTGCAATAGGGAGTGGGTTGCCCCCGAGCACTGGTGCTGGTGGGTCGCGGGTCGCTGGGCCCGACCCGATCTGATCGTGGTGGCCTGTGCGAGCCGCTTCAGTGGCTCCGTCTCCAATGGCTTAAGCGTTGCTCAGCCTTCCATCCATCAGAGCGAATAATTAGTTTATCATTTCCTATTGTTTCTGGAGGAGATCGTCTTGCCGTGCCATCTGATCTCTCAGTTCAGCGATAACTCCATCCATCTCATCTCTGGTCAAGTATGCAGAAGGATCTCACTGAGAAGAAGCTTCCTGGCTTGCCTCGTTTCTTGTGCCTTCAGCATCAGCATCATCAGCATGAGTGGATGTTCCAGTCTTATTCCTATTGTTCGCCATTGATCCAATAGCCAAAAAATCCAAGCAGAAGTTGAAGTTGTCGTGTGCCCCCCTACGTGGCGCGCCAAAATGTTAGACCAAAAATTGGCACTAACACCCAGATGCAGATCATAGATCACAGAATGCAGAAAACAATAAATAAAGAGGAGACACACGAGGTTTTTATAGTGGTTCGGCTGTAGATATAGCCTACGTCCACTTTATAATCTTATTGTTATACTGACAGATTACAAGAATCAGTTACATGCAGGCACACAATCCGTGTGTTAATTGAGATTACAAGGCTTTATACACATAATCCACGTGTTAATTATGTAGAAAATAGAAGAATTTGACTGTAGGAAAGTGCAAAGTCCTAGCACTTCAGTAATGGTGGAAGCAGTGAAGAAGAATGGCCAAAAGATGCTTGAAAATGCCTTGAAATGGGGTATTTATAGCTGTTTACAGCAGACGGATCACGGGACACGTGGCACGCATCCCAAAAATCTCGAAAAGAGGTGGAAAACGTCCAAAAATCATCTCCAAATCGTCATATTGCATGTGTAATAAGATCCATGCAATTTGGAGTGAAAATAGCCTTGAGAATAGGTCAGAACAAGCTGCGCAGGAGCAGGTGCGGGGTTAGGATCGTGGTCCCCCTATGCACCACGATCAGGTCGTGGTAACCACGACCCCTGGGAGGGAGCGAGCAGGGTGATGAGCTGGAGTGGTGAGACCACGAACGGATTGTGGTCCAGGTGCCTACCACGATCGGGTCGTGGTTCAGGGGGCGAGTCCAAGGGGGCGATCTGACCAGGGGGCGATGCTTTGGTGCTTCACGAGACAGGAGGAGTGGGCGATCCACGATCCAAGGTGGGTCCCACGAGCCGGTCCCAGGATCCGAGCCAATGATGCTTCGTCACTTTATCCAAGTGTTCGTCGGTCGATGCAAGTTACACCAGTTCACGGAAACGAGCATAAATTTCAAACCGTAAGTCCGATTGAGCTAAACCAAAGCTCAAACTGAAGCTAATTCAGATAGCTACAAGAGTTACTGAGCTTAGCTCTGTAATTGCTGTTTTCGGGCCCAAAAGAGGTCGTATGATAGGAGTTTCGGGCCTTTCTTTGTTCGTGATGCGACTTTGACCAAATCGCTGTCTGCCTTCTGACGATGTTCTCCATATCCAAGCGCGATGCTATCCAGATATTCAGTGTGACAGCTTTTACCGAAAATGTGTCAACATGTACATAAACAAATCATCGATTTGTAAATGAATATTTATTTTATTTATATACATGTTAATAATTATATTTTTAACTATAAAATGTTTATTTCAATTCATGAATATTTTATTCAGTTCATTTATACAATAAAAATGATATTTTTATTGTTCTAATATTTTATTCAACACATGAATAATTTATTTTCTATTTCTATCACAATCACAATCAATCACCACAACACAATACAAATAAACAAGTCATCCATGGTCTGTGGACGATGGGGAGCAGTTCATATATGCAGTTATGAAATAAATAATTGTACAGGAAATTTTAGTGAGGAATTCTCACCTTTTGTTTTCACTCCGTCATTCTTTAGCAGATGATGGTTTGGATTCTATCTGCTTACAGTTGGTTCAATCGCAATCTGTTTCACGCGGTATATATATTAAAAATCATATTTTTAATACGATGATATTTATAAATAAAAATCGCATTTTTATACCGCTACTCCATATATAAAAATCATATTTTTATATTGCTACAATTTATATAAAAATCGTATTTTATTTCAACGCTGTAAAAATCACATTTTTCTATCGATGTTTACATCATAAAAATCATATTCTTATATCGGTCCTTGCATTATGAAAATCATATTTTTATATCCATCTTTACATTATATAAAAATCATATGAATAAAGATCATATTTTTAATTCGCTAACTTCATAATAAAAAAATCGTATTTTTATATCGCTATCTAGATAATAAAAATCATATTTTTATTACTCCACTTATATGATAAAAATTATAGTTTATATACATTAAAAATTATACCTTTATATACATTAAAGATTACACCATTATATACATTAAAGATTACACCTTTATATACATTAAATGTTAAACCTTTATATACATTAAACAATGCTTCAAATAAATAAATAAAATATATAGAAAGGCTTACTGTATTTTGGTGAACAGAGAGGGGGGTGACCGACGCCACGGCTGTAGGTGGTAGGGAGGTGTCGGTTGTAGCAGCAGCAGGGGGCGGCAGTTGTTTGTGTCAGATTTGGGGGTTGGCGTTCGTGAATGGCAAAAAGGGGGGGTTGCGGTTTTAGGTGAAGAAGGAGGAGAGAGAATCGAAGAGGGTGGGGGGCGTCTGAGGCGAAGTAGCGAGGTGGCCAGAGCGCGTCGATCTGGAAAGGGTTTGGTTTTCGTCGCTCCCCCTTTTCCCTTTATTTTATTTTCTATTTTGAAAATTGAAGTCAAACCGAGGGGGGAGGAAAGGGAATATAAGTGGTTTTATAAATTTATTTATATTATATTTAATTATCCAAAAAGCAACTTTTTAATACAAACCCCAAACGAGACCCAACGACTGTCGCCCCTAGCTATTTAACCCCATCCAAACACAATGGGACATGTATCTTAAGCCCATTCTATCGTTTCGAACAATTTTCGTTTAAATAAAAATATAAATCTCTATATTTATAATTTGAACATACATTTTAATTTACCGGAGTACATACGTACTTCAAAAATTCCCGAAAAATAAATCTAATTATGTTTTGACGATACGGTCCTAACAAAACTAATTTCATTGAATTTGGAGACCGTTTGAAAAACGATCATTTTTCAGTCGATTAAATTCAAACTGAAATTACCAAACACGTTTAACTTCACCACGCTCACATATTAATTCCGAAAATTATGAAAATTGGAATGCAGCAATACTTTGACATTTCGGATCCAACAAAAGTGGTCTCGTCGAAAACGGAGGTTGTTTGCAAAATCTCCACTTTTAAGGGCTATATTTTCCATAGCGACTATCCTGAATTTTCAACTGGGAATAACTTTTTATTCCCGCTATGGAATTTGGATTTTTCAGATTCGTTGGAATGATATTTTCAAATAGATTCAAGTATTTCTGGTTTCACTAAAATCTGGTTTATTTTGAATCCTGTACATTCATTTGATGTTTGAAATCGAATTTTCAAACTACTGCACCATTTCCAATTCCTTTTTATAATTAAAATAAATATTTATATTCTAAATTCGATTCAAATAAATATATACGTTCTAATTCTATTCAAAATAAATTTCTAGTCTTTATTATTTAAAATAAATCATTTTAAATATTCAAAATTCATCAAAATCACCAAAATAAAAATTTTAAATTGGTTCCGATTTTCCTAGTCATTACATATGAAATAACATTAAAAAGGGAAATTGTGCATATCAAAATTTGTATTGTAAACTGGTATTATTATAAAGGAAGAATTTGTAAACGTGAATAGGTTAAACTTAATTTTATATTCAGAAGAAATGTCATTTGGAAACATGTAATTTGTAGACATATAAATATGGCATGATTTCGTGAACAGGAATTTGACATTAATTTATAGACATATTAATATAGGCATTGATTTGGTGAATGCTTATTTGGCACTAATTTGTAGATATGTCAATATGGTGTTGATCAAAGACATGTAATTAACATTAGTCTATATATGTTAATTCGAGAAACATGCTGACATTAAGGAGAATATGCTAAACATAGTAATTTGACATAAGGATAGTATGTGTTTGAGAAATATGGTAATTCATGTTAATTGACATTAAGGAGGATATACTAATTTGACAAACATGGTAACTAGGCATTCATGTTAATTGACATTAATAAGCGAGAATATGTTAATTGGAGAAAACACGTAATTTGTCATTTATGTTCAATTTAATTAGGGAAAATATGTCATTTGATGTTAATTTGGAAAAAACATGTCAATCAGACATTTATGTTCATTTCATATAAATTTGGGGGGAAATATGCCAGTAAGTCATTTATATTCATTTAATGTTAGTTTTGGAAAAACGTTAAGTAGACATTTATGTTCATTTGATGTTGAAATGGGAAAAGGACATGTTAACGTTAATTTAATAGGGAAAACATGGCATTGATATTGGAATCACATGTTAATCGACACTGATTTGTAAACATGACAATTTGGCATCGATATCAAAAAACATGTAATTTGTCATTTAACATTAAAGTGGGAAACACGTTCATTAAACGTTAACTTGAAAAGTGCATTAATTTAACGTTAGTACATAAAACACGTTAATTGTACATAATACGCATTAAGTAATCTTATTGGGAAAAATGTGTTAATCAAAATGAGTTATACTCATATGACATTAAGTAATCAGTATGGAAAAACATGTTAATTGGAATAAATGGTATTTAGTTGGAAATTAACATGCAAATGGAGAACATGTGAATTATACTCAATTTAATATTAAGTAAATATGTCATGAAAAAATATGAGGATTAGATGTAATTAAGTAAAATGAATTACTAACACACACAAACACACATCTGAGTAGGTGCTTGTCTGTTTGGGGGAGGGGTTGTACACCGAATAACATTTATAGGAAATGCCATTTTACAACCATGCTTGTTAATGAACTTAAACCTGCCAAGTTAAACCTATTAATTAACAAGCTAAGAGGTCCGACGTTTTGTTGTTTGTATCCAGTTTTTGGACTCTTAAAATCTTAGTTGGGAGCACAAGCTTATTCGGTAGCTTGTGTCAATCTTGCGGTGGGGAGCCTGTATCAGTAAGTATCCCTATTGATATCATATAAGGGGCCTCTGTAACGACCCGTAAAATCTGGGCCAGTTTAAAATTTTTATTTTGGCAATTATAGCGAATTTTGATTATTTAAAATGAATTATTTTAAATAATATCGTCGAGAAATTTATTTTGAATTGAATTCAAACATATATATTATTTACGTCGTCGTTAGAATATAAAAATTTATATATAATTATAAATAGAATTGAAAATGGCGCGGTAGTTCGATAATTCGATTTCAAACTTCAATTGAATGTACCGGGTGCAAAACAATCCGGATTTTAGTGAAACCAAAAATAATGGAATCTAATAGTGAATATCTTTCCAACGAATCCGAAAAATCAAAAGTTCGTAGCGGGAATCAAAAGATATGTCCAGTTGAAAATTCTGAATAGTCGCTATAGAATTCAGGCCCTTAAAAATGGACATTTTGCAAACGACCTCGGATTTCGACGAAACCAGTTTTGTTGGGTCCGTGATGTTAAGTTATTGCTAGATTCCAAATTTCGTAATTTTTCGAATCAATATGTGAGCGTGGCAAAGGAAAACGCGTTTGACCAGTTTCAGTTGATTTTAATCGACTGGAAATTGGCCATTTTTCATACGGTCTTAGAATTCGACGAAACTAGTTTCGTTAGGACCGTATCGTCAATACGAAGCTAGAAAATGTTTTTCGAGAATTTTTAGAGTTAGTTTGTGACCCCGGTAATTTGAAATGTGCGTTTGAAATTCAATATAGTGATTTAAATGAAAATTCAAAAGGAAACTGATTCAAACTATCAAATCAGCTTGCGAGACATATCCCATTGTGTTCGGAATGGGGGTTAAACGCTATGGACGACAGGCGGTGGGCCTCGTTTCGAGGTCGTTTGTAAAAGTCAACCTTTTTGAAAAATTAAATAATAAAATAATAATAATAAAAAAAATATTTTCCTTTCCCCCTTTTTACTCTGGCCCCCCCCCCCTTTCTCCCCGTTCATTCGTTTCTGAAAAAAAAAAAAAAAAAAAAAAAAAAGAGAAGGAGGCGACGAAGGCGGGGAGGAGCGGCCGCCCTCCCCAAGGGCCACCGCGCCTCGTTAAGGCGACCCCCCCTCTCATCCACCTCGACCGCGCCTCGTCAAGGCGACCCCCCCCTCTCATCCACCTCGACCGCGACGCAAGGCGACCCCCCCCTCTCTCTTCCACCTCGACCGCGCCTCGTCAAGGCAAACCCCCCCCCCCCTGCTGCTCAGTCCGACGCAAGGCGACCCCCCCCCCCCTCTTCAAAATACTGTAAGTATTTTAATGTTTTTTTTATATTTTAATTTCGATTTTAGGTTTAAAACTGATTTTGTTTTAAAAGTTAAAACTGATTTTAAAAGCATTTTAAAAACTGATTTTTATTTAAGTTAATAAAACTGATTTTTATTTAAGTTAATAAAACTGATTTTTATTTAAGTTAATAAAACTGATTTTTATTTAAGTTCATAAAACTGGTTTTTATTTAAGTTTTTAAAACTGATTTCTAAAGGTTTTAACTTTAAATTGAAATAGGTTTTAACTTTAAATTGAAATAGGTTTTAACTTTAAATTGAAAAAGGTTTTAACTTTAAAAAGAAAAGGTTTTAACTTTAAAAAGAAAAGGTTTTAACTTTAAAAAGAAAAGGTTTTAACTTTAAAAAGAAAATGGTTTGAACTTTAAAAAGAAAATGGTTTGAACTTTAAGATAGAAAAATGGGATTTTTATGTATTGAACTTCGAGTTAAAAATATGATTTTTATACATTGAACTTTGAAATAAAAATTCGATTTTTATATATTGAACTTTGAAATAAAAATTCGATTTTTATATATATAGTGGCCTTGGGCAACAAAGGTGACAAAAAGGCGAAACGACGAAGATTTCCTGCATTAGAAGAGCCGTGGAGCTAGGATAGCTATATGTGAGAATTTCTCACCTTTCACTTTCTTTTTCTAGTTATATATATATATATACTAGGATGCAGACGGTGCTTAGTAGCACCCGACACCCGTCCACAGACCATGGACTTGTTTGTTTGACTGTTTGGTGATTGATTGCGATATTGGTTTGAATGTGGTTTGTGGTGTGAATAATTGAATCGATAAATTGGTTAGGATTAGACGTGCGCCGTTATAAGGCGAAGGAGTAAGGCTAGGTTAGACTCTTACTCCAAATTTTGTGGTTTACAAAATGAAATTGATTTGATTGATGTGTGAATGGCGTGGGCCTTCACTAGACCGGGGATAAGGCTAGGCCTTGTCCCGTTTCTAGTATCGTGCCGTTATGCCGCCGAAATTTTCTAAAATATGTTAGAAAAATAAAAATATCATTTTATTTAAAGAATGAATTGAATAGAAGTTCATATGTTGGAATAAAATGTTTTGTCGTTAAAAATATAATTTTTAACGTGAATGTGAATAAATGAATATTCATTTACAAACCAGACGGTTTGTTTATGTACACCTATTTGAAGGACATTGATTGGGTCGATAAATTTCACACATCGCCCAACAGCACAAATAAAATATGTGTTTGATTGTTTGAAACCTCACACGGGTGTTGGGATGAAATTTGAAGTTCACTCATCCTGATTGATTAAATATGTCGATCGATCGATTGACAGGCTGTTATAAGCGTTGAATATCTATATTTGATGCTTATACAGTGTAGTGCACTTTGGTTGATGATTGATTATTTTTCAATGCTACGATATACATGTATTGTATGAAAATCCATATAATTAACTTTATATGGAAATTGATTGGGCCTCATTCCAATTTGAAAAATAAAGAAAATTTGAAAATAGAAATTTATGAAGCCGTGTTGATTAGATTGACGCCATTTCGACGTGAACGATATTTATATCGATTTTATTCATCTTAAAAATGAATATTGAAAAGTGATTTCGAAATCGAATATTTTGAATTGAATTGAAAACGATTTCGAAATGAATTGAATTGAAAACGATTTCGAAATGAATTGAATTGAAAACGATTTCGAAATGAATTGAATTGAAAACGATTTCGAAATGAATTGAATTGAAAACGATTTCGAAATGAATTGAATTGAAAACGATTTCGAAATGAATTGAATTGAAAACGAATTGAAATGAATTCAGATTGAATTGAAATTTGAATTGAATAGAAATGAATTTTGAAACGAATTTATAAAGAAGAATTCAATTTTGATTTGAATTGAAATGGAAGTTGAAGTTGCTTTTGAAACGAATTTAAAACTATTTATAAAATTCGTTTTAAATAGAATCGACGAAATATATATTATATATATTATATATATAATATAATGGCCTGAATAAAACGCGCCGCGCCGCGGCAGTTCGCGAATTTCGACCATTTGTTTCAAACGGACATTACGGGAGATCCGACCGTCGGATTCTCCTAAAACCGGAACCGTTGGGTTCGTATCGAAAAGAGCTTTCTAATGAATGTTAGAAATTTGAAATCTAACGGTTGGATTTGGAGATACGTCCAAATCAAATTCGAAAAAGGTCGCTGTAAGTGCAGTTCGATGGCCGTTGTTGGAAATCGATTGTACGGGCCTTGATAAAATTATTAAAAATAGTAATAATTTGTGTAAAATCATAAGAAATGATTTGTGAAAGTTTGGGATGAAAAACTCCATATTTGAAAAGATAAAAATAGATTTTTATCGAAATGAACTAGTTTTGAACTAGAATTATAATTCTATTTATTTTTAAATAAATAAATTGAATTTGAAATGGTTTTGAAAATAACCAAAATTTCCAATGATTGCATTGGAGTGGATTTGAATCGAAATTGTCTTCGGAATATTTCGATGTTGGAATTCGTGATTATACAGGTGTTGTTATGGAAATTTGAAAGATATATATTTATATCGTTATTTCCAATACGACATTTGTTAGTCGTAGAATTCGATATTGAATATAAGCCGATATATTTTCTATTCAGAGCCTTGTATTGAATATCGAATGTGATTTGGGTTTGTCGTGAATGGTGTCTTCACTAACACTGTTCTTGAACCCAGTTGAGAAAAGATTAAATCTTTTTATTTAGATTTAATGAAGTGTACCAATTAAATGATATTTAATTGGAATTGAATTGGTATTGATTTTTGGGTTTATCGTGAACAGTGTTTTAAATAACACTTGTTCTTTAACCCGATAATTAATCGAATGTGATTTGGGTTTGTCGTGAATGGTGTCTTCACTAACACTGTTCTTGAACCCAGTTGAGAAAAGATTAAATCTTTTTATTTAGATTTAATGAAGTGTACCAATTAAATGATATTTAATTGGAATTGAATTGGTATTGATTTTTGGGTTTATCGTGAACAGTGTTTTAAATAACACTTGTTCTTTAACCCGATAATTAATCGAATGTGATTTGGGTTTGTCGTGAATGGTGTCTTCACTAACACTGTTCTTGAACCCAGTTGAGAAAAGATTAAATCTTTTTATTTAGATTTAATGAAGTGTACCAATTAAATGATATTTAATTGGAATTGAATTGGTATTGATTTTTGGGTTTATCGTGAACAGTGTTTTAAATAACACTTGTTCTTTAACCCGATAATTAATCGAATGTGATTTGGGTTTGTCGTGAATGGTGTCTTCACTAACACTGTTCTTGAACCCAGTTGAGAAAAGATTAAATCTTTTTATTTAGATTTAATGAAGTGTACCAATTAAATGATATTTAATTGGAATTGAATTGGTATTGATTTTTGGGTTTATCGTGAACAGTGTTTTAAATAACACTTGTTCTTTAACCCGATAATTAATGGAATGTGATTTTGGGTTTATCGTGAATCGTGTTTTAAATGACACTGATTCTTTAACCCAGATAAGGATTAAAACTAAGTGGAGTTTTAATGAATCTTTAATTAGATTGAAAAGATCGAGAATGGAGTATCACCAGTTTTGCTCCAGGCGATAGTTAAATCTTTAATTAGATTTGAACGTGAAATTTAGAAACTAACTGTCGGTTAGCCAAGCAGAATGGTTTTCTGGATATTGATCTGATGTTGGTTTCGGCCTTCGGGGTTAATATTTGGGGAATTATTCTCTTGATTAATTTACGGTTAGTGACTAATGAATTGGAATGAGGCGTATGTTGTGTTTGTGTAACACTTATTTAAAATATACGCGAGTTATTCGGAAAGACCGGGTTTATCCCATTCTGAATAACTGATACGACGATAAGTCGAAGATGAAGACGATGGTCGAAGACCAGAGGTCTTCACGTCGTTTGGGTGATAACTGATGATCTTGATTGGGCTGTACACCCAAGAAGATGGAAACAGTTAGTGATCGTCCAGACGTACTTGGAGATCGATGGATATGCGGGGTACTAGGTGCCTCCGGTTTCGTTCAGACCCAGAACGGACTTGTAAATGGACTGTGTGTCTGACATTGGATTTCATTCTGTGTGACTGATATCGGTTGCATAGAGTGGTTTGCCTGTGTGGCATGCTAAGATGCAAATGATCGAGGCTTCTGTTGAAAAGCAAAGTCTCGTGGTGATGATCAAAGCACGGCCTTTGGGGCGTAGCTTTGTGTAACGTTTACTTCGCGAGTTTCGCACCCGGTATGAACCAAAAACGGGAGAGGACATCAGGGAGGACTTGCGTTTCTTTCTAGCTAGAAGTGGCGTCAGTGGTTTTACACGCCCTGACGAGTTTGACTTATGTGGTTGTTGCGGTTGCGAGGCGCCTCGGTTATATCGGTTTCGGCCGAATGCATTCTGGTCGGCTGACGGACCAGACTTACACCCCATAGGGTGGGGAGACGTATTGTTCAGGCATAATAATCCACTCCGTGTGGACCGGCCCTGACGATCCAAGGCTTGCCTGCGCGCTTGCCTGAGGGGCGGGCTAGAGCGTCTCGAATCGGTTGAGGACTATCTTTTGCCTCGGTTCATAGACGGAAATCCAATTTCCAAATACGTGATTTTGCGATTTTGATTGTATAACCTATATATGGCGACATAGTGGTATGGGGCATTCATGCCGCCTATGATTGATACTTATGATTTGAAGTTGTTTTATACACTATGCACTTATAATAGTATCAAATGATTTGTTTTAAACGTATCAAGCATTCTTTGGCCGTTATAAGGTAAAAACCCTATCCCCCGGCTTGCGTTGCATTGTGTGATAGGACCTGGGTCTTATAACAGCTTCATTTTTCTTCATTTAGCATTGCGCTGTTGTTTTATGCACTGGTGTTCTTGGGAGGAAACCCGTTCCGTGTTATACGGCGTGGTCCCTTGATTTACCTAATGATTTAAAATAAAGATTTATAACTGTTTTAGTTCTCACACCAGTCACATGACTGACCTGGAGTTTATTGTTTTAACCTAAACTCTGGGTGCCCCTATTTTGACACGGGCAGCTAGTAGTTTCGGTTTTGCAGATTTATATTCACAGGATCCTGGTTTACAGCTGGAACGATATCCGGAAAGCTTTGTATCCGTATATCTACTTCTAGTTGAGTATTGTATTATTTTCCGCTGCTATGTATTTAAATGTAATTTAAATCTCTGATATTTCTGTGTAATATTGTTTCATACTCTGTATATTCTTGTAATCTGATGCATTGTTGTAATATACAGTGAAACGTTCTTCTGTATGCGTTCTGTTTTGTCGTGTTCTCAAACGATAGGGTGTTTCGAACGGCCTGGATCGGTTTAGCGACTGGTTCGGAATTCCTTCTCGTCACAGTTGGTATCAGAGCTTTGGTTTACAAAGCTAGAGAACAAGACACATTAGAAACATACGAAAGAATTCATCAGATATTGGATTAGTAATATCCAATTAGAATGACTCGTTAGAGATGGGATCAGTAGTATCCTAGAACGAGTGTGAAGAGTATATTTTTCAAATGAAAACAATTTTTGTTTTGAAAATTTAAATCAATTATTCGTATCTGATTATCTATTTATATTGAGTTGGACAGTCCAGTATATAAAGATTTTGCGTATACGTCTGATCCGCGTGTATTCGAAGTTTTAATATATTGGATAGATATAGAATCATACTCTAGTGGCTCGAAGATGATTCTGATGGTTGAGTACTCATCGTCAGAATTTATATTCGTGTGACGAAGGTGTGATATCTATATATTTCCATTAGACGGGTGTGAGAACCAAAATTAGATAGGGCTTATTGTTGTGAATTGGCATCAAAAACATGATTTTTGTATATGTATCAAAGTTATCAATTTGAAACTCTAATTCACTAATTGATTGATGTTTGTGTTGTTTGGTTATTTGTTTGCTAATTTTTAGCCATTTAGCCTAGTTAAACCAAATATTGAATTATATTGAAAATTAGTCGCATTTGCTTGCATACATGTATATCTTTTGAACAGGTCATAGCAAGGAGGCTAGAGCCAGAGAATAAAATTTGTTTGCCCGACAAATAGGTACATGTTTATTACATAATTTCCTGTTTTGTTTGGGTGATGATGATTTTGTGAGCCTATTGGCTAGCCGCTTGGCTTTTTCTTTTTCTTTTTGAGATCTGAAGGACCGGGGAAGCTATTTGAAATTCCCCGATGCTCCCATTGCAGGGGAGGTTATGGCGAAATTTTTCGAAAATTTAGGGTGTTAGCCAAATTTTTGAAGTTTTGAAAATTCTCAGAAACTGAAAAGTTAGAGAATGGAAGCCAGATCGAACGTAGAGCTGAATAATCAAACCACTTTCGACTTTGTTCCTTTTCGGGGACGAAAAGTTTTAAGTGGGGGAGATTGTAACGACCCGTAAAATCTGGGCCAGTTTAAAATTTTTATTTTGGCAATTATAGCGAATTTTGATTATTTAAAATGAATTATTTTAAATAATATCGTCGAGAAATTTATTTTGAATTGAATTCAAACGTATATATTATTTACGTCGTCGTTAGAATATAAAAATTTATATATAATTATAAATAGAATTGAAAATGGCGCGGTAGTTCGATAATTCGATTTCAAACTTCAATTGAATGTACCGGGTGCAAAACAATCCGGATTTTAGTGAAACCAAAAATAATGGAATCTAATAGTGAATATCTTTCCAACGAATCCGAAAAATCAAAAGTTCGTAGCGGGAATCAAAAGATATGTCCAGTTGAAAATTCTGAATAGTCGCTATAGAATTCAGGCCCTTAAAAATGGACATTTTGCAAACGACCTCGGATTTCGACGAAACCAGTTTTGTTGGGTCCGTGATGTTAAGTTATTGCTAGATTCCAAATTTCGTAATTTTTCGAATCAATATGTGAGCGTGGCAAAGGAAAACGCGTTTGACCAGTTTCAGTTGATTTTAATCGACTGGAAATTGGCCATTTTTCATACGGTCTTAGAATTCGACGAAACTAGTTTCGTTAGGACCGTATCGTCAATACGAAGCTAGAAAATGTTTTTCGAGAATTTTTAGAGTTAGTTTGTGACCCCGGTAATTTGAAATGTGCGTTTGAAATTCAATATAGTGATTTAAATGAAAATTCAAAAGGAAACTGATTCAAACTATCAAATCAGCTTGCGAGACATATCCCATTGTGTTCGGAATGGGGGTTAAACGCTATGGACGACAGGCGGTGGGCCTCGTTTCGAGGTCGTTTGTAAAAGTCAACCTTTTTGAAAAATTAAATAATAAAATAATAATAATAAAAAAAAATATTTTCCTTTCCCCCTTTTTACTCTGGCCCCCCCCTTTCTCCCCGTTCATTCGTTTCTGAAAAAAAAAAAAAAAAAAAAAAAAAAGAGAAGGAGGCGACGAAGGCGGGGAGGAGCCGCCGCCCTCCCCAAGGGCCACCGCGCCTCGTTAAGGCGACCCCCCCTCTCATCCACCTCGACCGCGCCTCGTCAAGGCGACCCCCCCCCTCTCATCCACCTCGACCGCGACGCAAGGCGACCCCCCCCTCTCTCTTCCACCTCGACCGCGCCTCGTCAAGGCAAACCCCCCCCCCCTGCTGCTCAGTCCGACGCAAGGCGACCCCCCCCCCCCCTCTTCAAAATACTGTAAGTATTTTAATGTTTTTTTTATATTTTAATTTCGATTTTAGGTTTAAAACTGATTTTGTTTTAAAAGTTAAAACTGATTTTAAAAGCATTTTAAAAACTGATTTTTATTTAAGTTAATAAAACTGATTTTTATTTAAGTTAATAAAACTGATTTTTATTTAAGTTAATAAAACTGATTTTTATTTAAGTTCATAAAACTGGTTTTTATTTAAGTTTTTAAAACTGATTTCTAAAGGTTTTAACTTTAAATTGAAATAGGTTTTAACTTTAAATTGAAATAGGTTTTAACTTTAAATTGAAAAAGGTTTTAACTTTAAAAAGAAAAGGTTTTAACTTTAAAAAGAAAAGGTTTTAACTTTAAAAAGAAAAGGTTTTAACTTTAAAAAGAAAATGGTTTGAACTTTAAAAAGAAAATGGTTTGAACTTTAAGATAGAAAAATGGGATTTTTATGTATTGAACTTCGAGTTAAAAATATGATTTTTATACATTGAACTTTGAAATAAAAATTCGATTTTTATATATTGAACTTTGAAATAAAAATTCGATTTTTATATATATAGTGGCCTTGGGCAACAAAGGTGACAAAAAGGCGAAACGACGAAGATTTCCTGCATTAGAAGAGCCGTGGAGCTAGGATAGCTATATGTGAGAATTTCTCACCTTTCACTTTCTTTTTCTAGTTATATATATATATACTAGGATGCAGACGGTGCTTAGTAGCACCCGACACCCGTCCACAGACCATGGACTTGTTTGTTTGACTGTTTGGTGATTGATTGCGATATTGGTTTGAATGTGGTTTGTGGTGTGAATAATTGAATCGATAAATTGGTTAGGATTAGACGTGCGCCGTTATAAGGCGAAGGAGTAAGGCTAGGTTAGACTCTTACTCCAAATTTTGTGGTTTACAAAATGAAATTGATTTGATTGATGTGTGAATGGCGTGGGCCTTCACTAGACCGGGGATAAGGCTAGGCCTTGTCCCGTTTCTAGTATCGTGCCGTTATGCCGCCGAAATTTTCTAAAATATGTTAGAAAAATAAAAATATCATTTTATTTAAAGAATGAATTGAATAGAAGTTCATATGTTGGAATAAAATGTTTTGTCGTTAAAAATATAATTTTTAACGTGAATGTGAATAAATGAATATTCATTTACAAACCAGACGGTTTGTTTATGTACACCTATTTGAAGGACATTGATTGGGTCGATAAATTTCACACATCGCCCAACAGCACAAATAAAATATGTGTTTGATTGTTTGAAACCTCACACGGGTGTTGGGATGAAATTTGAAGTTCACTCATCCTGATTGATTAAATATGTCGATCGATCGATTGACAGGCTGTTATAAGCGTTGAATATCTATATTTGATGCTTATACAGTGTAGTGCACTTTGGTTGATGATTGATTATTTTTCAATGCTACGATATACATGTATTGTATGAAAATCCATATAATTAACTTTATATGGAAATTGATTGGGCCTCATTCCAATTTGAAAAATAAAGAAAATTTGAAAATAGAAATTTATGAAGCCGTGTTGATTAGATTGACGCCATTTCGACGTGAACGATATTTATATCGATTTTATTCATCTTAAAAATGAATATTGAAAAGTGATTTCGAAATCGAATATTTTGAATTGAATTGAAAACGATTTCGAAATGAATTGAATTGAAAACGATTTCGAAATGAATTGAATTGAAAACGATTTCGAAATGAATTGAATTGAAAACGATTTCGAAATGAATTGAATTGAAAACGATTTCGAAATGAATTGAATTGAAAACGATTTCGAAATGAATTGAATTGAAAACGATTTCGAAATGAATTGAATTGAAAACGATTTCGAAATGAATTGAATTGAAAACGAATTGAAATGAATTCAGATTGAATTGAAATTTGAATTGAATAGAAATGAATTTTGAAACGAATTTATAAAGAAGAATTCAATTTTGATTTGAATTGAAATGGAAGTTGAAGTTGCTTTTGAAACGAATTTAAAACTATTTATAAAATTCGTTTTAAATAGAATCGACGAAATATATATTATATATATTATATATATAATATAATGGCCTGAATAAAACGCGCCGCGCCGCGGCAGTTCGCGAATTTCGACCATTTGTTTCAAACGGACATTACGGGAGATCCGACCGTCGGATTCTCCTAAAACCGGAACCGTTGGGTTCGTATCGAAAAGAGCTTTCTAATGAATGTTAGAAATTTGAAATCTAACGGTTGGATTTGGAGATACGTCCAAATCAAATTCGAAAAAGGTCGCTGTAAGTGCAGTTCGATGGCCGTTGTTGGAAATCGACTGTACGGGCCTTGATAAAATTATTAAAAATAGTAATAATTTGTGTAAAATCATAAGAAATGATTTGTGAAAGGTTGGGATGAAAAACTCCATATTTGAAAAGATAAAAATAGATTTTTATCGAAATGAACTAGTTTTGAACTAGAATTATAATTCTATTTATTTTTAAATAAATAAATTGAATTTGAAATGGTTTTGAAAATAACCAAAATTTCCAATGATTGCATTGGAGTGGATTTGAATCGAAATTGTCTTCGGAATATTTCGATGTTGGAATTCGTGATTATACAGGTGTTGTTATGGAAATTTGAAAGATATATATTTATATCGTTATTTCCAATACGACATTTGTTAGTCGTAGAATTCGATATTGAATATAAGCCGATATATTTTCTATTCAGAGCCTTGTATTGAATATCGAATGTGATTTGGGTTTGTCGTGAATGGTGTCTTCACTAACACTGTTCTTGAACCCAGTTGAGAAAAGATTAAATCTTTTTATTTAGATTTAATGAAGTGTACCAATTAAATGATATTTAATTGGAATTGAATTGGTATTGATTTTTGGGTTTATCGTGAACAGTGTTTTAAATAACACTTGTTCTTTAACCCGATAATTAATCGAATGTGATTTGGGTTTGTCGTGAATGGTGTCTTCACTAACACTGTTCTTGAACCCAGTTGAGAAAAGATTAAATCTTTTTATTTAGATTTAATGAAGTGTACCAATTAAATGATATTTAATTGGAATTGAATTGGTATTGATTTTTGGGTTTATCGTGAACAGTGTTTTAAATAACACTTGTTCTTTAACCCGATAATTAATCGAATGTGATTTGGGTTTGTCGTGAATGGTGTCTTCACTAACACTGTTCTTGAACCCAGTTGAGAAAAGATTAAATCTTTTTATTTAGATTTAATGAAGTGTACCAATTAAATGATATTTAATTGGAATTGAATTGGTATTGATTTTTGGGTTTATCGTGAACAGTGTTTTAAATAACACTTGTTCTTTAACCCGATAATTAATCGAATGTGATTTGGGTTTGTCGTGAATGGTGTCTTCACTAACACTGTTCTTGAACCCAGTTGAGAAAAGATTAAATCTTTTTATTTAGATTTAATGAAGTGTACCAATTAAATGATATTTAATTGGAATTGAATTGGTATTGATTTTTGGGTTTATCTTGAACAGTGTTTTAAATAACACTTGTTCTTTAACCCGATAATTAATGGAATGTGATTTTGGGTTTATCGTGAATCGTGTTTTAAATGACACTGATTCTTTAACCCAGATAAGGATTAAAACTAAGTGGAGTTTTAATGAATCTTTAATTAGATTGAAAAGATCGAGAATGGAGTATCACCAGTTTTGCTCCAGGCGATAGTTAAATCTTTAATTAGATTTGAACGTGAAATTTAGAAACTAACTGTCGGTTAGCCAAGCAGAATGGTTTTCTGGATATTGATCTGATGTTGGTTTCGGCCTTCGGGGTTAATATTTGGGGAATTATTCTCTTGATTAATTTACGGTTAGTGACTAATGAATTGGAATGAGGCGTATGTTGTGTTTGTGTAACACTTATTTAAAATATACGCGAGTTATTCGGAAAGACCGGGTTTATCCCATTCTGAATAACTGATACGACGATAAGTCGAAGATGAAGACGATGGTCGAAGACCAGAGGTCTTCACGTCGTTTGGGTGATAACTGATGATCTTGATTGGGCTGTACACCCAAGAAGATGGAAACAGTTAGTGATCGTCCAGACGTACTTGGAGATCGATGGATATGCGGGGTACTAGGTGCCTCCGGTTTCGTTCAGACCCAGAACGGACTTGTAAATGGACTGTGTGTCTGACATTGGATTTCATTCTGTGTGACTGATATCGGTTGCATAGAGTGGTTTGCCTGTGTGGCATGCTAAGATGCAAATGATCGAGGCTTCTTTTGAAAAGCAAAGTCTCGTGGTGATGATCAAAGCACGGCCTTTGGGGCGTAGCTTTGTGTAACGTTTACTTCGCGAGTTTCGCACCCGGTATGAACCAAAAACGGGAGAGGACATCAGGGAGGACTTGCGTTTCTTTCTAGCTAGAAGTGGCGTCAGTGGTTTTACACGCCCTGACGAGTTTGACTTATGTGGTTGTTGCGGTTGCGAGGCGCCTCGGTTATATCGGTTTCGGCCGAATGCATTCTGGTCGGCTGACGGACCAGACTTACACCCCATAGGGTGGGGAGACGTATTGTTCAGGCATAATAATCCACTCCGTGTGGACCGGCCCTGACGATCCAAGGCTTGCCTGCGCGCTTGCCTGAGGGGCGGGCTAGAGCGTCTCGAATCGGTTGAGGACTATCTTTTGCCTCGGTTCATAGACGGAAATCCAATTTCCAAATACGTGATTTTGCGATTTTGATTGTATAACCTATATATGGCGACATAGTGGTATGGGGCATTCATGCCGCCTATGATTGATACTTATGATTTGAAGTTGTTTTATACACTATGCACTTATAATAGTATCAAATGATTTGTTTTAAACGTATCAAGCATTCTTTGGCCGTTATAAGGTAAAAACCCTATCCCCCGGCTTGCATTGCATTGTGTGATAGGACCTGGGTCTTATAACAGCTTCATTTTTCTTCATTTAGCATTGCGCTGTTGTTTTATGCACTGGTGTTCTTGGGAGGAAACCCGTTCCGTGTTATACGGCGTGGTCCCTTGATTTACCTAATGATTTAAAATAAAGATTTATAACTGTTTTAGTTCTCACACCAGTCACATGACTGACCTGGAGTTTATTGTTTTAACCTAAACTCTGGGTGCCCCTATTTTGACACGGGCAGCTAGTAGTTTCGGTTTTGCAGATTTATATTCACAGGATCCTGGTTTACAGCTGGAACGATATCCGGAAAGCTTTGTATCCGTATATCTACTTCTAGTTGAGTATTGTATTATTTTCCGCTGCTATGTATTTAAATGTAATTTAAATCTCTGATATTTCTGTGTAATATTGTTTCATACTCTGTATATTCTTGTAATCTGATGCATTGTTGTAATATACAGTGAAACGTTCTTCTGTATGCGTTCTGTTTTGTCGTGTTCTCAAACGATAGGGTGTTTCGAACGGCCTGGATCGGTTTAGCGACTGGTTCGGAATTCCTTCTCGTCACAGCCTCGCACTAGGTAGGGGCTAGGGCACACTTTACTGAACTAGATATTAAGAGGTCCAAAGGTGGAAGGTGGGTACATGCATTCCGGCGAAGTCATGAGCATGCACGGGTCCGATGGGGGAAACTGAGTCGTAGTAACACCAGTAAATAGGTATATGTCTTATAAGTTGACGGGTAAGGGACTGATACACTATCCTTCCATGAATGGTACAAGATATTTGCGTAGTAGGGAGCAGACCGATGGGCAGCATTAGTAAAACCCCCTCATAATTACTTGTTTCTGTCTGATTCTGTGGAAGTGTAAAACAGTCAATCTTCCTGAATTAATTTGTATTATTATTATCATCATCATTGCCTTTTTATAAGAATAGCTAGTCCTCATTATCAATTTATATCAGCTATTATTCTTCTTTAGACATGTATAGACACCCACCCTTTTATGACACTAGAACCACTATTTATTTGTTTTACTTAACTTAGTTAGTCGAGCTGGTAATTACAGCAGCTCACTAGGCTTTATGTCCGACCTATTTCCTTTCTTCCTTTCGCTTTTCTTTCCCACAGGCTTACGGGAAGAAAGTACATAGTTTAGATTTCTTTGTTAGCTTTGTCGTGATGGATTTCTGCAAATTGGATTACTTCATATTATCTTTCCAAGGTTAGGTTGTATCTTTTTTGATATATTTGGGGATAATCTTATTTTACTCTAATGTTGTTTTTAACTGTGATTTTGAGACATGACAATTTGTAACTGTTTGGTTAAATGAAACTAAGATGGTTTTGTATTTCGTAAAATGAAAGTTTCTTATTCTGCTGTAAATTTATACTTTTATTTCTTGTGAAATGATAGTTTATGTGATGTTTTATGTCTTTATACCTACAATGCTCCATACTTTCTTAATGAAATCCTCATATGGGTGACATTAAGGAATGTGGGGTGTTACACACATACATTGAACATATCATAAAACAGTGGATCTAACAGGATTTGGATCTAAACATACACAAGAGCATTATCAATCAAACATCTTGCTTGTTTATATGATTAAATTAGATTATCCTAGAATGTCAAAATCATAATTAAACATGTATGATCAGATCTATGACGAAAATAACATATATGACATGAATTAGTCCTAATCTACTTGTGTAATCCGCAGTTTCCGTATAAAAGATATCTATCACTCACCAATTTCAAGATCCAATGCAAATCCAATGAACCCTAATCTGGACAGCGATGAAAATCCCTAAAATCAATGAAATTTGATGAAATCTAATCTTCCCAGATGTTGATCTAGTTTCTAGATGCGATTTAGGATGAAATAGAATGAATAGATGACGGGGACAAGCGTAATGTTTAAATGGAGAGAAACCTAAATTTTCTCCTCAAACCCCTCTATTTATAACAGCATGTCATTAGCCTAATAGGCTTCAATAATCTCCCCATTAGTAGCTAATTAGTCTGCTTAAGAGAAACTAAAACTTAAAACAGTTATTTCTCCCAAACCGTAAAGCGAAATCTTTAATGTGACTACTCTAAGGAATCACCAACTTCCATTCTAATCCAACGAGATTGATTTTAACACCTGATTTGATCTCTATTAAAAGTTATATCTAAAACAATACTCGTAAGGGTAAAATGATCATAATTAAGTTCGGTGAAAATCATGGACATGTCACACATCCACATGAATAACATATTAGAATTTGAGCATGATCCGGCCCATAGGGAGTTTACTTTTTTACAGTCCTTAGATACGTAAAATGCGGGTCATTACATTCTCCCCCTTTAAGAATTTTGCCTATGAAATCCCAAGCATACACGAGCAAACAAAGTATTTCGTATGTCTACCATCCATGTGTATCCAATCTACCATCCAGTCTAACACCCAACATTCTTTGTAATCAAAATCCTACCCTAGCATGCGGAACTCTAATAATACAGGATGTAATGGTATAAGTAAGATACGATATATGGGACATGCCACTCAAAGAGTTTGGATGGGCCGACCTCATACTCTTTTACGTTACCCATGTGCAATCGTCATCGTCCTCGCCCCATTGTACCTTGACTTGCTTAACAACCTTCCTACTAAGTTGTTTCATGTCATTGCCTACGACACAAAGCGCCTTACGAGTCCTAGATACTTTGGTCTTAACCTCTAAATCTTCAATTTGATCATGAGATACCACAACATTCGAGTTATGCACAAACTTACGTAGAAACGACACGTAAAACATATTGTGCACACCTGCCATCTCCTCCGGTAAACCAATTCTACATGCAAGTTATCCAATACGCTCAATTATCGGAAATGACCCAACGAACCTTGGCGCTGACTTTCCTTTACTTATAAATCGAACAACATTCCTCAGAGGAGAAACCTTAACAAATACCAAATCTTGGATTGAGAATTGCAGTCTTTTCATCGCTTATCGGCATAACTCTTTTAACGACGCTAGATTGCCTAAATTCATTGCCAACTGATTCTCAAACTTATCTGACGTTTCCCTTATCATCTCAGGTCCAAGTACCAACTTCTCTGTAGTCTATAACCAATAGGATGGAGAATCGTACGGTCTATGATACAATGCCTCATATAGTGTCATTTCAATACTTGACTGGTAACTATTATTATAAGCAAACTCAACCAAATGCAGATGGTCTTCCCATGATGTTCTGAAATCAAATACACAAGCTCTAAGAAGATTTTTCAGTACTCGATTAACTCTCTTGGTCTGATCATCTGTCTAAGGATGATAAGTTGTATACATACATAGATCAATTCCCAACGCCTCTTGCAAACTCCTCTGTAATCTACTAGCAAACAATGGATCTTGATCCCTAACAATACTCTTTGGTATCTCATGGAATCGAACTATCCACTTGATATATAACTCAACCAACTTCAATACCATCCTAGTCAATCTGATAAGAATAAACCTTGAACTTATTTTCAAGCGATCTACTATCACCCAATTACCATAATTTCTTGCCCTAGTCCTTGATAATCCATCGAGCTTACTCTCATTTCCACGTAGGAACTTCCAATAGCTGCAGCAATCCACTTGGCATCTTCTGCTCATCTTTAACCAATTAACAGTTCATACATTTCGAAATAAACTTTCCGACATCCCACACCATGCCTTCTTAGTAGTAATTTCTCGATACACCTTACTACCACAAGGATGATTCATCAATCTAGAGTGATGACATTCCCATAAAAGCTCGCCTTCCATTCCATCTATTTTAGGAACCACAAGTCGTCCATTTTTGCGAAGCCAACCATCTCAATCAACTTCAAAGTCCTATTTTCAGTATTTCCTGTCAACCATCTAGGATATTTAATATTCAAGTTGAAATAGGCTATTTATCTAGAACGTTAAGCTAGTCTTTAGTTTAAACTAATTGATTAATGGACTCTTCAGATCAGCTGTAGTGTAACACCCCGAATTTCAGTTAACACTGATATTCACTAATTACAGAATTAATAATCTCAGATTTGAGAATCAGGGGAAACGGGTTACGTCATTGTGTTCGTCTCGGAAAAATACGCGAAATAGAGTCCGAAATTTTGTAAATCGGAGTCCGTATGACCCGGTTAAGGCCCAAAGAAGTTTTCGGGAAATTTGAATTTCGAAACATGCAGAAATGGGGGCCAGGCGGGAAAACTCCCGCCCACCCAAGTCGACTTGGCTGTCGACAGGGCTGTCGACTTGCCTGTCAACATGCCTGTCGACTTGGTAGTCGACAGGGCTGTCGACTTGCCCTGTCGGCTGATTCTGGCCTGGGTGCACCAGTTTGAGTTTTGGGCTGTGTTTTGGAGGGCTGGACGAAATCTGATGGCTCTAAATAGAATTAGGGTTAATCTAAGGGTTAGAAACACATCCTAATCCTATAAATAAGACCCTAAGCTAGCCCTAAATGATCATAATCCTATCCTCTAACTAAACTATGCCAAAATTTTCTATGATCATGGCTTCCACTCAAAACCCTAGCCTCCATCCTCTTTCTAAACTATTTCTATGAAGGCTTTCATGTTCATACAAGAATTTTTAAGTTGTATGAGTGATCATTAGCTTGCATTCATCATCAAGTTGCAAGCTTTATTTTCAAGGCTAGTGTTTTTGGGTGATTTTTGGCAAGGGTTTGCTTATTGGAGTTTAGTGGTGAGTTTCTATAGCCTTAATAATCAATTGTTAAATTGATTATGATAGGATATGATAAGATATGGCTATGTTTGTGGATCAATGTGTTTATGCAAGTTTAGTATAGTGTATGTTGTGTGTTTTGCGAGTTTTATGCTATATGTTATGCAAGTATAATGCTATGTTTTATGATGCTCATTATGCAAAACACTATGTTGAACATTGATTCATATGCAACATGTTATGCAAGCTATATGTGAGATTATATGCAAGTTCATATGTAACATGTTATGCAAGTTATATGTGAGATTATATGCAAGTTCATATGTAACATGTAATGCAAGTTATGTGCATGATTATATGCAAGTTCATATGTAACATGTTATGCAAGTTATGTGTTTGGTTATATGCAAGTTATGTGCATGATTATATGCAAGTTCATATGTAACATGTTATGCAAGTTATGTGTTTGGTTATATGCAAGTTATGTGCATGATTATATGCAAGTTCATATGTAACATGTTATGCAAGTTATGTGTTTGGTTATATGCAAGTTATGTGCATGATTATATGCAAGTTCATATGTAACATGTTATGCAAGTTATGTGTTTGGTTATATGCAAGTTAACATGTGACATGCTATGCAAGTTCACACCTTTGTATGACATAAGAATCGTATGCAAGTTACCCCCTTTGTGACATATGTGCTTCATGCAAGTGTGGGTTAAATGCTAGTTGGGTTTAATGTATGCTCATATATGCAAGTTGACACCTTTTAAACCCATGATAAAGTTATATGCTATGATTGGTTAAACCCATGGCATTTGTGATGAATCTTCCCTTTATTATGTCATGTTATGAGAACGAATTACGTGTGGAACGATGGGGTTAATATGCATGTTAATAAAATGGTGTGAAATGGGTATGCTTAAGCATAACATAAAGTGAATGGACATAATTTGGAATTTACCTATTAAGTTAGGTCTACCCATATTATGGAATTGAGAATTTACCTATTAAGTTAGGTCTACCCTATTATGGAATTGGGAATTTACCTATTGAGTTAGGTCTACCCATATTCTTGAAATTGGTAATTAATTTGGGATAATTAATACAAATTATGGGGGTGATTAATTAGGTGTAATTAATCAACTAAGACACGAGGTTGGACCCTTTTGTAGCATAAGACTGCCCGGAACCGACCGTCAAATCCAGCGGCTACAAATGATTGGCCCAATGTGAGAGGTCTTAGTCATAAACTAAATACGTGACAAGTGTAAAGACACGAGGTTAGACTCTGTTATGGTGTAAGGCTGCCCGGAACCAACCGGCATATCCAGCTGCCATAAAAGACAGTCTAATGTGAGAGGTCTTTACAAAGGTTACGATCTTAATTAATTAAGAAACACTTAACCAAATTAGCATGCAGTGAGGCATGAGGGGTTAAGTGGGTGCCTTGGGTGGCATGTAGTAACTAGTGGGGGTGCCTTGGGTGGCATAAGGAAACTAGTGGGTTGCCTTGGGTGGCAATAGAAAATACGATTAGAATACTTAACCAAAGTGGAACATGTAATTAAACATGATTAAAGGGTTAGGTAAGTGCCTTGGGTGGCATGTGGGAATCAAGTAAGTGCCTTGGGTGGCATGTGGAAATCTAGTGGGTGCCTTAAGTGGCAATTGAAATATGATTAAATGACAAGCTTAAGTAGTAGCTTGTGGGGGCCTTAAGTGGCAATTGAAATATGATTAAATGACAAGCTTAAGTAGTAGCTTGTGGGGGCCTTGAGTGGCAATTGAAATATGATTAGATGACTTAACCAAACCTTAACATGTAAGTGGGCATGATTATAAAAAGGGGTAAAGTGGGATGCACTAGATAAAATGACAAGCTTAAGTAGTAGCTTGTGGGGGCCCATTTCAACCAATATCCCAAACGTATCTTTGTGGGCTCGACCCAAGTCGAGGACGGGACACGCATATTGGGCTTGACTGTAAGAGGCCAAAACGGGTTAGCGGTGGCAACGCAAGTCCAACGGGTTTCATATGCATGTGTGGACCCGGGCTGGTAAGTAAGATGTTGTTGCATCGTGTAGGTATAAGCCGTGCACCGTTGATATTATCAGGTTGCCACTTTGGGGAATGATACACCCCACTGTGGGGCCAGCACGGGTATCTACGATAGGGAGCCGATCGCTTGGGGAGTAGTGGGTACACCTAGTGGAGATAGGGGCAGACGGCACCTATGTAGTCAGCTAGTGGTACACGAAACTACTATTAAAAATTACTAAGTGCACTTAGTGGGATCAACCTTAAGTAGGAATTACCCTTGGGTGGGTAGAACTGGTGTGGTGCAGTGTAGGAATTACCCTTGGGTGGGTAGATCTGGGGTGGTGTAGTGTAGTAATTATCCTTGGGTGGGTAAATGCGTCTTTTCGGTTATCTTAGTACATCCTGTGTTTAGTTGGCTACTTAGTGTAGTCATTATCCCCAGAGGTACCGTACCTTGTTTATATCATACCCTAATTACTTTAATGATTGTATTGTTAAGGTTATAGGACTCGCTCAGACTTATGTCTGACCCCGTTGTTTTTATCTTTTTCCCAACCCTAAGGTTATCAGAGTGGGCCTAGCACTAGTGGGCTTTGATCAGACTGCTTTATCTATCTTTTGGAGCTTGGACCGTGGATGTAAAGCTCAGTTTATCTTTTCTATTATGGCTATTAAGTTATGTAGTGGGATTATGTACTTTTGTTTCATCAGGATGGATATTATGTACTTGACTCTTGTTTATGGTTTTGGTGTAACCAAACATGTTTTACTTTCCGCTGCAATGAAATGATGTTTTAAATTCTCAAGTATTACTTATATCTGTCTTGTTGTAATTTTTCTGTTCTATATTCACTTAAAATACTCCACCGATGTTATGGCATTCCCTTAGTGAGTGACCGTAGCGGGTGTGGGGTGTTACACGTGGTATCAGAGCTTAAGGTTACCAGAACTGATAAATTTTTAAAAAAAACTATTTTCTAAGAATATTTTTGAAAGGAGTATTTTCAAAAACATGTCTTTTAAGAGAAAAGTTTTTGAAAGAAAAGCATAATCCCCAATAGCCAGATCTATATCTTTCAAATTCTCCGTTTTGAATCTCTTCCTCTCTCGTTTTGAGTTTCCCCTCCGCGTATAGATGATCTTTCTAAGATAGATAAGAATGGAAAACCACTTCAAGGGACTTAGACATTAGTCGGATTAGAAGTTGGTTCAAGAAGGAGGAGGACTTGTAGGTACCTATTGGATGGACGATGGGAGGAAGGCTCAAATAGTTGTTTGGTTAATGAAGGATGAAACCTCATTGGTGGAAGGTTACGAGTGGAGAATGGGAAGAAGAAGGCGAGTAGTTATCCTTTTGGGAGGAATAGGACACCTTATTAGGGTTGTCCAAAGGGGCAAGGGCAAGGTATGGAATCTTCTGGAGGGTAGTTGTATTCCCTCACGGCTAGTGTACCAGATGGGGATAAGACCGTCTAGGTTGGAATTTGGATTTCTTTATTATCCGGTTCGAACTTTATTTGATTCTGACGCATCGAGTTCGTTTATCTCATCATTGTTAGTTGAGTCACTGCACTTAGACACCAGTTTAGTAGATGATCCCTTAGTTGTTTCAAACCCAATTGGGGGCTCCATGATGTGTTTGGGTTTGAAAGTTTCTATACTTAGCGTTGAGTTTAGATGTGATGCTTTTTGGGCTTCACGGGCTATGGGGTAGTTTTGGGCATGGACTGGTTATCCAGTAATGGTGCCGTTCTTGATTTTGAAGGGAGAGTTGTTAGGCTTATGACCCGCTTGGGTAACACTCACGAGATCTCTTGTAATCCCATGGAATCTGTTATGCTAAGTTATCTAGAATCGCTTGACACGTCGGTCTAGAGTTTGCGATCTGTTAGAGTGGTCCGGGAATACTCGGATGTGTTTGAGGAGGTGAAGGGCTTACCTCCGGAGCGGGAGATTGACTTCCGAATATATCCGGTAGACAATGCCAAACCAGTACCTTGGCCAGTGTGCCACATGGCTCCTCGTGAGAGGAGGGAACTCCATAAGCAAGTAGGCGATTTGCTTGAGAAGGGGTTCAGAAGACGAAGTATATCGGAGTGGGGGCTCCAGTAGTTTTTGCCACGAAGGCGGATGGGTCCCTCAGACTTTGTGTAGACTATGGAGAGTTGAACAAGATAACAAAGAAGAATAGACACCCATTGCCGAGGATTGATGATCTCTTTGATCAGTTGGTTGGCGCCTCAGTGTTTTCGCAGTTGGACTTAGCCACGGGGTTTCGTCAGTTGAGAGTGGCTGAGGATAGTATAGAGAAGACTGCCTTTAGGACTCCGGATGGTTTTTATGAGTGGCTGGTGATGCCATTTGGTTTAACGAACGCCCCCGCATACTTTGTTGATTTGATGAGAAGGGTGTTCAGGGAGTACCTAAATAAGTTCGTGATGGTCTTTGTAAATGACATCTTGGTCTTTTCTAGGAGCGAAATAAGTTTTCGTATGTGCTCAATAGGTTGAGCAAAGCCGGTTATGGGATAAACGGTGGTTTTGGAGCGAGACTGGCGAGGACATCAGAGTTGGACAAGGGCTTAATTAGTTAGCCGTTTTTACTAGTATCATTTCACGTAGGTCGTCTGAATTCGAAGGAGGTATCCCTTGGGTGTTTGTCTGATATTGGTTTAGGCCTTTGGGGCATGCATTTAGGGGATGCCGAGTTCGACTAGGGTGGTCTGCGTGAGAGATGAACAGTTGTGATGATTTTGGATGGGGTAATATCCTGGTTTTCTCTAAAAGTGGAGAAGAACATGCCCTATATCTTAGGGAAGTGTTGGAGACTCTTCGAGCGCATAGTCTTAGGACAGCAAAAGTGGATGGGATTCTTAGCATCCTATGAGTTTGAGATAGTGTATACCCATGGCAAGGGTAATGTGGTAGCGGACGCCTTAAGTAGAAAAAGGTTGTCCTCGAGTTCATTGTTCGTTGAACGACGGAGCTTAGAGTTTATTTCTATGTTTGACTTTAGACCTTCCGTTGACTTTGTACCCGGTTTGCTAGCCTCCTTGGAGGTTAGGCCTATTCTTTTGGGACGGATTGGCGAGGCACAGCGAGACGACCCACAGTTGGTTGAGTTAGTAGAGAAGCTCATAAGGGGGGAAGTCGTCCAGCCATTTGAGTAGGTACACCCTAGATGGTAAGGGGTGGTTGCGTAGAGACGGTAGACTTTGTGTACCGCAAGACGAGGGTTTGAGGAAGGCTATACTTGATGATGCACATCGGTCGAAGATGACCATTCATCCCGGTGGGGACAAGATGTACCAAGACATGAAGCAAGTTTTCTTTTGGGCCGGTATGAAGAAAGATGTGGCCGAGTATGTCGCTAGATGCTTGGTGTGCTAGCAAGTGAAAGCGGAGCAGAAGAAACCCGGTGGGTTGCTTCACCCATTGGAGGTTCCGCTATGGAAGTGGGATAGTGTCTCGATGGATTTCGTCAATGGATTACCAAGATCGAGGAAGGGTAATACGGGAATTTGGGTTGGGGTAGACAAACTTACTAAGAGTGCCCATTTTATACCCGTGAAGAGTAAGAGGACTACTCAATGGCTAGCTTCAATCTACATTCGAGGGATTGTTAGATTGCATGGTGTACCTTCCAGCATAGTGAGTGATCGAGATCCTATCTTCACTAGCGAGTTTTGTAAGAGTTTGAAAGAGGCGGTAGGGACTCAGCTGTGTTTGAGCACCGCAAATCATCCTCAGACGGACGGCCAGACCGGGAGGGTGAATCGCATTTTAGAAGACCTTTTGAGGCTGTGTATCTTAGATTTTGGAGGTACATGAGAAGAGCATCTTCCATTGGTGGAGTTCGCATATAATAACAACTTTCGGTCTAGTATTGGCATGGCTCCTTTCGAAGCTTTTTAGGGAAAGCCATGTCGATCACCTACATGTCGGTGGGAATCTATGGATAAGATCTTGCTTGGGCCCGATATGGTTAGGAAGACTTCGGAAAAGATTGATTTGATTCGAAGAAGGATGAAAGCGGCGCAAGATAGACCGAAATCTTATGCGGACAAAAGGAGAGAAGAGCTTGAGTTTGATGTTGGGGACATGGTCTTTGTCAAAGTATCTCCGTTACGAAATGTGGTTCGCTTTGGATCTGTTGGGAAGTTAGCACCAAGGTTTGTTGGACTGTTTCCTATTAAGGAAAGGATTGGACAGATGGCCTATAGAGTGGAGTTTCCTGACAGACTTAGTGGTGTACATGATGTATTCCATGTGTCACATTTGAGGAAGTGCCTACATGAGACCGCAGAGGTGGTAGAGCCGAGCTTGCTTAGAGAAGTGGAAGTAGAGCGTGATGCGACTATTCGACGAGCTCCTACTCGCATCCTCGGGTCAGAGACTAGGAAATTGAGGAATCGAGAGGTTCAACTAGTCAAAGTGCAATGGGGAGAAGATGAGAGCAACGCTACTTGGGAGACTGAAGCGAAAATGCGTTCATTATACCCATTCCTTTTTTGAGGGTATGTCTTTTAACTTCTCCTTTATCGTTTTTCTAGTACTTATCTTATCTTTAGTATGTCCACTTGTTAGTGCCTTTGACCTTTAGATAGGGTAAACCCATGGTTGAAACATGTGTTTGAGACATGTTATGATTGATGGATGCATGTGGATGCAAGTGTTTGCTAGTGGTTGCTCGTGGATGCATATACACACACTCTAGACACTAGATCGGCTCAATCACTTCATATTGCATATTGCATATAATTGTGTGTAGGTAGCTATATTTATGGATGTATAATGGTTGTGTTATCATATGGATGATGCATTTTGGTGAATGATTGTGCACTCATGTAGATATAGTATGTGTCGATAGGGTTCTTTCGCATACATATTGGATGCATGGCACTATCACGGTTTGCATATGTTCATACATTAGATAGGGAACATATACACACACTTTTTGCATATGCTCATACATCAGTAGAAATTGTTTTAAGGACAATGGATGCCCGTGTTTGATGGATTGAGTAGATGGTTGTTTGGATGGTAGGATATGCATTCTCCTTAACTTGGAGATTTCGGGGACGAAATCCTTTAAGGAGGGGAGAATGTTACACCCCGAATTTCAATTAACACTGATATTCACTAATTACTGAATTAATAATCTCAGATGTGAGAATCAGGGGAAACGGGTTACGTCATTGTGTTTGTCTCAGAAAAATACGTGAAATAGAGTCCGAAATTTTGTAAATCGGAGTCCGTATGACCCGGTTAAGGCCCAAAGAAGTTTTCGGGAAATTTGAATTTCGAAACATGCAGAAATGGGGGCCAGGCGGGAAAACTCCCGCCCACCCAAGTCGACTTGGCTATCGACAGTGCTGTCGACTTGCCTGTCGACATGCCTGTCGACTTGGTAGTCGACAGGGCTGTCGACTTGCCCTGTCGGCTGATTCTGGCCTGGGTGCACCAGTTTGAGTTTTGGGCTGTGTTTTGGAGGGCTGGACGAAATCTGATGGCTCGAAATAGAATTAGGGTTAATCTAAGGGTTAGAAACACATCCTAATCCTATAAATAAGACCCTAAGCTAGCCCTAAATGATCATAATCCTATCCTCTAACTAAACTATGCCAAAATTTTCTATGATCATGGCTTCCACTCAAAACCCTAGCCTCCATCCTCTTTCTAAACTATTTCTATGAAGGCTTTCATGTTCATACAAGCATTTTTAAGTTGTATGAGTGATCATTAGCTTGCATTCATCATCAAGTTGCAAGCTTTATTTTCAAGGCTAGAGTTTTTGGGTGATTTTTGGCAAGGGTTTGCTTATTGGAGTTTAGTGGTGAGTTTCTATAGCCTTAATAATCAATTGTTAAATTGATTATGATAGGATATGATAAGATATGGCTATGTTTGTGGATCAATGTGTTTATGCAAGTTTAGTATAGTGTATGTTGTGTGTTTTGCGAGTTTTATGCTATATGTTATGCAAGTATAATGCTATGTTTTATGATGCTCATTATGCAAAACACTATGTTGAACATTGATTCATATGTAACATGTTATGCAAGCTATATGTGAGATTATATGCAAGTTCATATGTAACATGTTATGCAAGCTATATGTGAGATTATATGCAAGTTCATATGTAACATGTAATGCAAGTTATGTGCATGATTATATGCAAGTTCATATGTAACATGTTATGCAAGTTATGTGTTTGGTTATACGCAAGTTATGTGCATGATTATATGCAAGTTCATATGTAACATGTTATGCAAGTTATGTGTTTGGTTATATGCAAGTTATGTGCATGATTATATGCAAGTTCATATGTAACATGTTATGCAAGTTATGTGTTTGGTTATATGCAAGTTATGTGCATGATTATATGCAAGTTCATATGTAACATGTTATGCAAGTTATGTGTTTGGTTATATGCAAGTTAACATGTGACATGCTATGCAAGTTCACACCTTTGTATGACATAAGAATCGTATGCAAGTTACCCCCTTTGTGACATATGTGCTTCATGCAAGTTTGGGTTAAATGCTAGTTGGGTTTAATGTATGCTCATATATGCAAGTTGACACCTTTTAAACCCATGATAAAGTTATATGCTATGATTGGTTAAACCCATGGCATTTGTGATGAACCTTCCCTTTATTATGTCATGTTATGAGAACGAATTACGTGGGGAACGATGGGGTTAATATGCATGTTAATAAAATGGTGTGAAATGGGTATGCTTAAGCATAACATAAAGTGAATGGACATAATTGGGAATTTACCTATTAAGTTAGGTCTACCCATATTATGGAATTGGGAATTTACCTATTAAGTTAGGTCTACCCATATTATGGAATTTGGAATTTACCTATTGAGTTAGGTCTACCCATATTCTTGAAATTGGTAATTAATTAGGGATAATTAATACAAATTATGGGGGTGATTAATTAGGTGTAATTAATCAACTAAGACACGAGGTTGGACCCTTTTGTAGCATAAGACTGCACGGAAACGATCGGCAAATCCAGCGGCTACAAATGATTGGCCTAATGTGAGAGGTCTTAGTCATAAACTAAATACGTGACAAGTGTAAAGACACGAGGTTAGACTCTGTTATGGTGTAAGGCTGCCCGGAACCAACCGGCATATCCAGCTGCCATAAAAGACAGTCTAATGTGAGAGGTCTTTACAAAGGTTACGATCTTAATTAATTAAGAAACACTTAACCAAATTAGCATGTAGTGAGGCATGAGGGGTTAAGTGGGTGCCTTGGGTGGCATGTAGTAACTAGTGGGGGTGCCTTGGGTGGCATAAGGAAACTAGTGGGTTGCCTTGGGTGGCAATAGAAAATACGATTAGAATACTTAACCAAAGTGGAACATGTAATTAAACATGATTAAAGGGTTAAGTAAGTGCCTTGGGTGGCATGTGGGAATCAAGTAAGTGCCTTGGGTGGCATGTGGAAATCTAGTGGGTGCCTTAAGTGGCAATTGAAATATGATTAAATGACAAGCTTAAGTAGTAGCTTGTGGGGGCCTTAAGTGGCAATTGAAATATGATTAAATGACAAGCTTAAGTAGTAGCTTGTGGGGGCCTTTAGTGGCAATTGAAATATGATTAGATGACTTAACCAAACCTTAACATGTAAGTGGGCATGATTATAAAAAGGGGTTAAGTGGGATTCACTAGATAAAATGACAAGCTTAAGTAGTAGCTTGTGGGGGCCCATTTCAACCAATATCCCAAACGTATCTTTGTGGGCTCGACCCAAGTCGAGGACGGGACACGCATATTGGGCTTGACTGTAAGAGGCCAAAACGGGTTAGCGGTGGCAACGCAAGTCCAACGGGTTTCATATGCGTGTGTGGACCTGGGCTTGTAAGTAAGACGTTGTTGCATCGTGTAGGTATAAGCCGTCAACGTTGATATTATCAGGTTGCCACTTTGGGGAATGATACACCCCACTGTGGGGCCAGCACGGGTATCTACGATAGGGAGCCGATCGCTTGGGGAGTAGTGGGTACACCTAGTGGAGATAGGGGCAGACGGCACCTATGTAGTCAGCTAGGGGTACACGTAACTACTATTAAAAATTACTAAGTGCACTTAGTGGGATCAACCTTAAGTAGGAATTACCCTTGGGTGGGTAGAACTGGTGTGGTGCAGTGTAGGAATTACCCTTGGGTGGGTAGATCTGGGGTGGTGTAGTGTAGTAATTATCCTTGGGTGGGTAAATGCGTCTTTTCGGTTATCTTAGTACATCCTGTGTTTAGTTGGCTACTTAGTGTAGTCATTATCCCCAGAGGTACCGTACCTTGTTTATATCATACCCTAATTACTTTAATGATTGTATTGTTAAGGTTATAGGACTCGCTCAGACTTATGTCTGACCCCGTTGTTTTTATCTTTTTCCCAACCCTCAGGTTATCAGAGTGGGCCTAGCACTAGCGGGCTTTGATCAGACTGCTTTATCTATCTTTTGGAGCTTGGACCGTGGATGTAAAGCTCAGTTTATCTTTTCTATTATGGCTATTAAGTTATGTAGTGGGATTATGTAATTTTGTTTTATCAGGATGGATATTATGTACTTGACTCTTGTTTATGGTTTTGGTGTAACCAAACATGTTTTACTTTCCGCTGCAATGAAATGATGTTTTAAATTCTCAAGTATTACTTATATCTGTCTTGTTGTAATTTTTCTGTTCTATATTCACTTAAAATACTCCACCGATGTTATGGCATTCCCTTAGTGAGTGACCGTAGCGGGTGTGGGGTGTTACATGTAGTCTCTTCAGATTATTTTTTCCATATAGCCTCTCTAGGAAATCACGACCTACCTTCAGTCCCCACTTGAACCCATTCTATTTACTCTTTAGTGAAAGAGGTTCAATGAGATTAAACCAATCATGTCTCTCTCTCTAGTGAAGCTATTCACTCCTTGCACTCCATTTCATTCTCTTTGAAAGTTAACATTAAGAGATTAAGGAGGCTTATCATTTTCACACTTGGGGTACATGGCCTACTCCTTGTTGAAGCGAGTTCAACTACACGGGTCCATCCACTCTCTCTACGACAAAGAGACTAGCACATTGCACTTCATCTCTGCCTCCCTAGGCAATAGCTACAAAGCAACATAATCATTAATCACTCTTCGGTAGAAGATTTTTAATTCAAGAGTTCTGGCTAAGAAAACAAAAATCTAAATGACCATCTTATACATCCAACTTAGAGCCTGCTTAGGGATTTTTTTGCGTTTGCTTACACTATAAGAGGACTAAGATTATTGTCAAAAATAAGTAAAGAAAAGAGTATGGAGCAGAGAGTAAGAGATGAACCTGCCTCCACTCCATCCAACTGCGGGATCGGGAGTCTAGGGCCAAATCCCTGGCTATTTTGTGTTACAGATGGTCATTGCTCCACATGCACCGCTACAGTTCAGTTTCTGACATATTGTTGTAGCTCCCTATTCTGAACTAGCTCCTCAATTAATTCACGTATATATTGAACTTTGTTGGCGTTGTGTTCTTCAATCCAATAGAACAAGAAGAGTCTTCCATATTTTCTTTCTGAGTCAATAGTATCCCTTTTGAATAGTTTCGAATAGAGGATATATGCCCTATTCTCTTAATATATTCTTTTCAATGTCTTTGTTAGCTCTGTATAAGTGGAACATTTTGGTTTCTTCTTTTTCTTCATAACTCTTTAGTTCCATTGTCGTCATCCTCTTCCCTCTATCCCTCCTAGGAACAATTCTGCGGGGCACTCCACATTCTACAACATCGATTTCGTCAAGAAGATCGGTTTCTTTAGCCATCTCTTCTTTGCATTGTAGGTACCTCTCAGCCTCATGATAGAACTCTGCTAAATCCAAAGGTGGATTTCTCTCTAAAGCTAGATTGAAATTAACCTCGTTGTAACTCAGAAAAACTACCTCTATAAAATTAGTGGATGGATCTGTCAATTGACCGTTATTATTGCAACCTTTAACCTAATTAGGTAACTCCTAAGGCTCTCTAAGCCTTTATCTCATAATAGACAATGACACTGCATTCTTTAATCGTGAGACGTGCATACTAAACTATCTTAGGAATACATACACAAGATCACTCTAACAACGGATAGATTCATTATCTAACCACCTAAACCATTAAGCCGTCAAACCATCCAAAAAAGCAAAAAATGTCTTATAACTTCTTCAGAAGGTCCAAGTACTTCAATGTGTTAGATATATCTCAGTAGATGAATAGTTAGATCCAACATTCCATTATAAGTATCCTATAATGGAAGCTTGAAATTGGGAGAATTTCTAGTATTTCAAATGTTAGTAGTAAAAGGGTTCTTGTTAACATCCTCCAAATTTTTATCTGATGTCCTCCTCTAACTGCCTTCATAATTGTCTCAGCCATCTAATTCGTGTTGTTTGGAAAAAGCATCATATCCAAAGTTACATACTTCCCCCAATCCTATAGGGAACTTCCAACACGTATTCAGGTACATACGTACAGCTCTTGTCTCCATTGGTTCAAGTTTTATTCAAAACTCCAACTCCTTCCTATCTTTTTTTCAATCTTGGGAATTCTGGCACATAATCTTCGATCTATGGCTTATAACATTCAGATCTACATTCACCGCCATGGTTCTGCCAGTTCTATGCGTTTCTTCAATAACTCTAGAGTTAGCTCCAATATTGCCAACACAAGCTCCAACATTGATTCCAACGTTGTTAACATTGATTCTTGCATTAGACCTAAGTATCAGCTGTTTCACTTGAAAGGGACCACTTCGTTTTTCTTAAATCTAATTGCACAAACTCTTATCTTTATTTTTAGGACTTGATTCTTTTTTTTGCCGTAGATCTATCCACTCCTAATTGCTCACGTCTTTGGGAAGAGCCTTCCATCATCTCCTGTTGCCTAGCCATGATCCCATCCTACATCTTTTTCATCACGATTTTTATATTATATCTAGTGACATAGTTTGATCTACTGGAGTATGAAGAAGCCTCTTGATGCCTCTATATCTAGATTGATTTCCTTCAACTCTAGACCTTGTCATCTCTTCAACTCTTGAATTCAATTCTCAGTGAAAATATCAAATGTTAACTTCAAAAATGGAATTGACACCAAATAAATGTGCGCCAATCTTAAAAGCCATCTAAATAATCACAAACACTGTTTTCTAAGAAACAACAAGTAATTGCAAAAAAAGAGAAAAGAGACACAAGAATTTTTTTGCTGGTTCGGTAGACATTGGCATGCATCCACTTCAACCAATCATTTATTATAACCTTGGTAGTTAGATCTCTCCATATCTAAATGGTTTGTGCTTAAAAATATATGTTATTGTTGTCTGAATATGCATTAGAGGAGATATGGAGGGAAGAAGAAGAAGTCTTGATTATGTAGGATAATGTTGTCTCCAACGAGTTCTCTTTCGAAAGTCCTTTTCCGATTGAAGCTCGGACATTGTTTATAGGCAAATCCATCATTTATTGGACCATAATTCCAGTTGCAAAATAACCTATTATTAAACTTGTGTTGATCCAAAAGAGGATAAGCACTACATTACTAGAAAAGGCCATTATTTCGATAGAAGGGAGTGTCGGCTTTCGATAGCTTTTGACGGGCCATTGCCGACTGTCGAAAATCATCGAAAAATCACGAATATCCTAAAAATGCCGAGCCTTCTTCTTCTTCTTCTTCTTCATTTCAACCACGAAAACCTACTTCCATACCCCTCTTTTCCCCTCTCCAAGCTTCCAAACACCAATTTCAAGTTCTTAAATCCTTCCTAGTTGCCTAAACAACAATTATAGCTTTCTAATTCAGATATAATATCTTATTTTCATTAAAAATCTAAACTTTACCCTAAATGTAGATTTGCATAAGTTGATAAATTAGGGCTAGCTAGTGATTGGAATTGTTTCCAATAGCGCAATAATAGTTTATAGCATCACATGATATACATATTTCACATGTTATCATGAAATTGTAAAACATATGTATAATAAGTTGTTGTTTGTGTATACACAAACCATTGTATATGTGCGTCATTTCTACCATTGTATTGTTTAATTGGAATAAAGATAAAATGAATGCAAGAGCTAGTAATATTGTGCACTTGTTGACTTATGCAACAAAAAAATGAATGCATGAGTTTAAAGCGATCTAACTATATTGGAAAATGACAATAATACTAAAATAGTCTTAATTTGATGAAATAGGTCAAACAAAATGTTAGGGTGTAACGACCCGTATTCTACGCATCGGGGGATCGTAGAATATTTATTTCTTTCCCGTATGAAGTCGTATGGTCATGTAACTTTGGGAAACATCCATTAGAGTCATTTCCCATGTTCATGATTTTTGTCGATTTTTAAATGACCATTTTGCCCCTAGTTGATACTGTTTTGGCCATAACTTTTGATTGGAAAGGAATTTTGACCTGAAACCACTTCCATTGGATTCGTTTGATGGTTTACCTTTCCGTAGAGTGGTCATAATAGCCAAACGGACTTACCGTTTGGGAGATATGGCTGAAATAAGGTTTGGAAGGTGAAAAACTGCTTAACCGGGCCAAATCGGGTGATTAGTGAGTAGGCCCATAACCCATTTCGGGATTAGGGTTATGGGAGGGCTGAAATGAGATGGAGAATCATTCCATTTCAGTTTTCTAGCCTCCACTTATCACCAAGGAACCCTAAAAATGGCCTCCAACCTCTAAATCACCTCCAAATCATCTTTTGGTCAAGGATTTGGCTTAGCAACCCCTAATCAAGGAAGATCTACACCAAATCAACATTGTAGCTGCTGTTTGGCATTAAGATTCACATCAAATCAGAGAATTATTTCAGATCTTAGTTTATTTGTGGCTAAGGTGAGTGATTCGCATAGTTTTACACTAATCATTGCTAGTTAAGGGTAATTAGTGCTAATTAGCGAATTTAAGCATGATAAAATTCGGGAAAATGTTCATAAATTCCTAAATGATGTTTTAGACCTCTGATATGAATTTGGGTTAATTTGGTTAAGTTTTGATAATCCTATCATTAGTTTCACCTAAACATGCTTAAGGGGAAATGTGGGATTTTGAGTAAGTTTGGTCCATTTTACATGCTATGATTGTTGTTTTGGTGTTTGTGTTCACTTGTACATGTTGCTATGACTGTATGGTATGCTTTGTGATTGATTAGAATAGTTAGAATGGCCGAAAACGCCGTCGAATGGCGTAAACTGCTCGCTGGAAGAACTGCAGGAAATTGCAGGCAGGATCGGATCGGACCCCCTTTACCCGACCCGAACTGATCGGGGGCACATGCCACGATCCGAATCGAGGACACGATCCGATGGGAAGAAGAGCACAAGTCCGAACCGCGCCAGCAGTCCCGACCCGATCTGCCATGAAGGGTGAGCACGATCCGTCGATTTGGAGAAGTGCTTTCCGACCCGAACCGCTTGAAGGACCACGACCCGATCCGAAGGAGCTTGTCACGAACCGATCCGTGGCGATTGACTTGGAGACCCCGACCCGATCCGCTGAGGGGTACTCGAACCGATCCGATGGAGCTAGAGGACCATGAGTTGATGGCGTGACCCGATCCGAATGAAGGAACTCGTTCCGAACCGTGGTGACGAGGAAATGGGACTCCGAACCGATCCGATCTGGTGATGACCAATAAACCGAGATGCAAAGGTAGTCCAAATGGAAGTTAGAGCTCAGGATCCAGTTGGGAACCAATGAGTTCACTTCATGGTTGGACTTTGCTGCGGGACGTGTGCTAAGGAGTTGTCGACGTTCATAACTTTGATTCCCCACTGAAAAGGGATGATGGGCTACTTATCAGTGCAGTAGGGTCATTATGACCTGAGGGGCAAAGTGATGGTAGCAAGACTACGTTATCAGTGCAGTAGGGTCATTACGACCTGGGGGGCAAGGTGATGCGTAGTAAGACTATGAGCCAGTGTAGTGGGGTTCTTGTGACTCCATGGGGCAGAGTGGACATAGTAAGGATTAGTAAGGCTATGAGCCAGTGCAGTGGGGTTCTTGTGACTCCATGGGGCAAAGTGGACATAGCAAAGGATTTGTGGCTACGTTATCAGTGCAGTGAAGCCATTTATGACTTCATGGGGCAAAGTGATCGTAGCAAGGTATGATTGGGTGATCGAAGTGGTGAACATCGTATGCTTTACGCACTGAGTGAGAGATGTGAGGATGGATGCTACGTTTGATTGTTTGTCATCATTATGACATGCACACCTCCCCCACCTCCGTATCTTTACACTGTTTGATATAGTACCTTAGAGTGTTGTACAATATGTAGTGCTAACTCTTTGGTTGCAGGTTCAGGTATGTTTTAGTCTACCTGTTATTGTTCACTTTAGATGCTTATCGCTCATACCAGGCTTTATGTCTGACCCAGAGTTTTATGTCTCCTCTTATTACTCTGGGTGCTCACACGAGCAGACTAGAGACAGGTTAGCTGGTGATGCGCGAGTAGCTGATTCGGAGGCGGGCAGGAGGCTTCCACGTATGATATATATATACACATTCTCCCTGTGTCGTTGGTGGTCGCTACTTGGGCATTAGTAGTGTACCTCATTTATCTTACTTTTGCTTTGAGACAGTTTGAAAAGTTGTAATAAGCTGTATTTTGGATTTCCGCTGCTATGATGTTTAGTTCTGATTGTCAGCTTATGCACTGTCTCACCTGTTTTATGTCAAGTATGTTGTTATTATATTTTATTCTATGCGCTGTGAGACATTCTACAGGTTCTCGTATGTTCATTTCCTTCTTCCTTTCCCTTCTGACGACCCGTTCCGTGCTAACTGGACACGTGTACAGCGCACTTTTGGAGTAAATGTCGGTTGGTGCGGGGCGGGCCGTCACACTTGGTATCAGAGCACTAGGTTGCGTAGTTAACCTAGGGAAAGACACCAGGGAGAGATAGTACGTGTATGAGAGCGCGTATTTGTGATTACTTTGGTTTTCAAAAGCTATGTATATATATACTATTAGTAGTATACGAATGAAGTCGCACTGCACTAGCACCACTATGGGGTCGTTAATCGTTTCCCTTTTCAGATTGACGATGAGCCGAGATACGAGGGGTGCTGGTAGAGGGACCAACCAAGGGAATGCCGCTGACATGAGGGCTATGTTTACTAACCTCATGAGAGACATGCTTAGAGAAGTGCAAGGGGCAGTTCCCAATCCCGGAGTTGGTGTTGGGCCAGTAGTGCAGGCGCCTAGGGTCGATTTCGCCAAGTTGTGCAAAGATTACACTAATCTTGGTGGGAAGCCGTTCCACGGAACGGAGTCGGCCATGGATGTTCAGGACTGGATGGATAGCTGTGACCGTATCTTTGATGACTTAGGTCTTGAGGATGCGATGAAGAGAAGGCTAGCGTCTCGTCAGCTGCAAGGGCGAGCGATGAATTGGTGGAATGCCATTAGAACAGCTACTCCAGAGGATCAGGTTACTTGGGATCAGTTCAAGGCTCGCTTTAGCGAGAAGTTTATTCCCGCTGCCCAGAAGTCAGTGTTGTTCAAGAGGTTATTGGAACTCAAGCAGAACGGAAGGGCAGTTTCTGATTATATTGCTGAGTTCGACACTTTGTCGAAGTATGGAATGTCTCTTATCGACACTCCTGAGAAGAAGAACGAGAAGTTCATTACTGGTTTGGATGGGTACTTGGGGGAAAGGCTTATCAACCACATCGATGAGACTTTTGAATCGATTGTGGGGAAAGCTTCGAGATCAGAGAGTCTTTACCCCAAGTCAAAGACTGAGGCTGCATCTGCAGAAGGGCCAAAGCCGCAAGTAGGAGGTGGAGGCAAGAATAACTCTCAGAATAAGAGGTAGCAAGACCAATCTAAAGGTGGCCAGAAAAAGAGCAAGAAGGATGTGGAGTGCTTCAGCTGTGGTAAGAAAGGCCATTATGCTAAAGAATGTCGGGCCAAGCCAGCGGAAAGGAAGTGCTACAACTGTGGTCAAGTGGGACATCAGAAGGATAAGTGTCCGCAACCTCTTAAGGAGAAGCAGATTGTGAAAGCATATGCTATTGATGCTGTTCCTTCTTCGTCGAATGCCCCAACTGCGGCGGAGAAAGGAAAGAATGTTGTTATTCTAGGTATGCTTTCTATTTATGATATACCCGTTCGAGTTTTGTTTGATACTGGGGCTTCTCGTTCCTTCATATCTAGTGACCTGGTAGATAGGTTGGGATTGGAACCCGAGATAGTCGATAGACCATTGGTTGTGACGAACCCGATTGGTGGTTCGACTAGCCTTAGTATGATTTGCAGGAATTTGGTCTTATCGAGTCATGGATGTATGTTTGTTTGTGATTGCTTTGTTTTGGGCTTTACTCGGTATGGCATTATATTGGGAGTCGATTGGCTCCAAAGATACGGGGTGGTGGTAGACTGTGAGGGCTTTTTGGTGATAGTGAGGGCGGATGATGGGCGAAGGGTAGTGTTTGGTAGTCTACCTAGTGATGGAGTTATGGCTAGTTTTGTAAATTCCCTCGACATCCCGCAGGATGAGTTGTCAGATGTGCCTGTGGTTGGTCAGTATCCGGACGTCTTCGAGGAGGTGACCGGGCTTCCACCACACCGAGAGATTGAGTTCCGTATTGATTTAGTGAAAGATGCCAGACCTATAGTGATGCCACTTCGTCGTATGGCACCAAGGGAGCAGCGAGAGCTCGGGGTGCAAGTCAGCAATCTTTTGAAGAAGGGATTTATTAGAAGGAGTGTCTCCGAGTGGGGAGCACCAGTTGTGTTTGCCACTAAGGCAGATGGTTCCCTTCGTTTGTGTGTGGACTATCGCGTGTTGAATAAGGTGACGAGGAAGAATAAGTATCCTCTACCGCGGATAGATTATTTGTTTGATCAGCTGGAAGGAGCTAGAGTGTTCTCCCAGTTGGACCTCGCGACAGGATTTCATCAGCTTCGAGTAGCAGATGAGAGTGTTCCGAAAACGGCCTTTAGGACACCGTCTGGATTTTATGAGTGGTTGGTCATGCCATTTGGGTTGACCAATGCACCAGCCTACTTTGTGGATCTTATGAATCGAGTATTCAGAGATCAGTTGAATAAGTTTGTTCTTGTGTTCGTGGATGATATCCTTGTTTATTCAAGGACAGAGAAGGAACACAAGGGACACTTGAGGATAGTGATGGAGGTGTTGAGGAAACACCAATTGAAAGCAAAATTCTTTTAAGTGTCATTTTTGGAGAAGGGAAGTAAGATTCTTGGGTCATGTTGTTTCAGAGAATGGTATTGCCGTGGACCCTGCGAAGGTGGCTACGGTACAGGATTGGCCTACGCCCAAGAATGTAACGGATGTAAGAAGTTTCTTGGGATTATCTGGGTATTATCGTAAGTTTATCCACGACTTCTCCAAGATAGCAGCACCATTGACTCAGTTGACTAAGAAAAATCAGTCCTTCGTCTGGGACGGAGTGTGTGAGGATGCCTTCAAGGGTCTAAAAGAAAGGTTGACGCGTGCGCCAGTGTTAGTCATTCCTAAAGGGAATGAAGAGATGACGGTATACACAGATGCTTGTGGTACCGGACTGGGTGCAGTATTGATGCAAGGAGGTAGGGTTGTAGCTTATGCTAGTCGACAACTAAAGCCGCATGAGAAGAAGTATCCTACCCATGATTTGGAATTAGCAACGATTGTGTTTGCGCTGAAGATGTGGAGACACTATCTCTTGGGAGAAAGATTTGAGTTGTTTACCGATCATAAATCGTTGAAGTATCTCTTCTCCCAGAAAGATCTAAATCTCCGTCAGCAGAGATGGTTAGAGTTCTTGGCTTCGTATGATTTTGATATCGCATACACACCTGGGAAGGGTAATTCGGTAGCCGATGCCTTGAGTAGGAGACATGCCAGCTTAGGGGCAATGTTTCTTGAGCGGAAGCAACTGGAGTATATAGCGGGGTTTGATTTCAGACCAAAGTGCAAATTGGATCCAGTTATGCTAGCTAGTTTGACGATCAGACCCACTTTGATAGAGCGGATTGGTTCCAGCCAGAGGGACGATCCTAACCTATTGGAAATCATCTCCAAGTTAGAGATGGGCATCGATGAGGAGATGAGCATGTATGGGCTTGATCGAGATGGACAGCTTCGGAAGAATGGAAGATTAGTTGTGCCCAACGTGAATGGTTTGAGAGATGAAGTGCTTAGAGAATGTCATCACTCAAAACTGACTGTACATCCCGGTGGTAATAAGATGTATCGAGACATGAGACAGACTTACTACTGGGAAGGGATGAAAAGAGACGTTGGGAAGTTTATATCCAAATGCATGAATTGCCAGCTAGTTAAAGCCGAGCAAAAGAAGCCTAGTGGGTTATTGCAACCATTAGAAATCCCCGAATGGAAATGGGAGCAAGTCTCGATGGATTTCATCGATGGCCTACCAAGGACTAGATCGGGATATGATAGCATTTGGGTAATTGTGGATCGATTGATTAAAAGTGCAAGATTTATACCAGTCAAATCGACCAGAACGGCCGCCAAGTTGGCAGAATTGTATATGAAGTGGGTAATAAGATTTCATGGAAAAGCTTACAAGAGGCTCTAGGGTCAGGATTACATCTCAGTACCGCATATCATCCTCAGACCGACGGTCAGACGGAGAGGGTGAATCGTATATTGGAAGATCTTTTGAGAGCTTGTATATTGGATTTTGGTGGATCATGGGATGACCATTTGCATCTAGTAGAGTTTGCATATAATAATAGCTACCAATCCAGTATCGGTATGGCTCCATATGAAGCTTTGTACGGAAGACCGTGCAACTCACCATCATGTTGGATAGAGACTAGCGAGAAGTTTATGCTTGGACCAGATGTGGTGAGAGAAACTTCAGATAAGATTAAGATCATTCAGCAACGAATGAAAGCTGCTCAAGACAGGCAGAAAAGTTATGCTGATAAGAGGAGAAGAGATTTGAAATTCTCTGTTGGCGACTTGGTGTTCGTCAAGATCTCTCCGTTAAAGAGCATAATTCGATTTGGCAGGAGAGGCAAATTAGCACCAAGATTTGTTGGTCCATTCCCTGTTCTTGAATTAGTCGGGAATTTGGCTTATAGAATTGGCTTACCAGAGAAAATGGCGGGAGTTCATAACGTATTTCATGTTTCCCAACTAAGGAAGTTCGTTCACGACTCAGATGTGACTATTTCACCTGATCAGTTAGAGGACTTCGAAGTAGAACCCGAGGCGGTTGGGAACCGCAAGCCGATTCGTATCGTGGGGCAAGATACGAAGCAACTTCGAAGGAAGGCGGTGAAGCTAGTCAAGGTTCAGTGGGGCGAGAACGAGAATGATTGTACTTGGGAGACAGAGGAGAGCATTAGGAAGACATATCCAGAACTCTTTGCCAGGTAAGATTTACTTTGCGATTTAGATATTCCGCATGCTAGGATAGACTTACTTTACTTGTTTTGCATGTTTGATGGTTGTTTTATGGTTGATAGGCATGCGGGAACCTTTGGGTGTGTTTGGATTAGGGAATTTCGGGGGCGAAATTTCTTAAGAGGGGGAGAGTGTAACGACCCGTATTCTACGCATCGGGGGATCGTAGAATATTTATTTCTTTCCCGTATGAAGTCGTATGGTCATGTAACTTTGGGAAACATCCATTAGAGTCATTTCCCATGTTCATGATTTTTGTCGATTTTTAAATGACCATTTTGCCCCTAGTTGGTACTGTTTTGGCCATAACTTTTGATTGGAAAGGAATTTTGACCTGAAACCACTTCCATTGGATTCGTTTGATGGTTTACCTTTCCGTAGAGTGGTCATAATAGCCAAACGGACTTACCGTTTGGGAGATATGGCTGAAATAAGGTTTGGAAGGTGAAAAACTGCTTAACCGGGCCAAATCGGGTGATTAGTGAGTAGGCCCATAACCCATTTTGGGATTAGGGTTATAGGAGAGCTGAAATGAGATGGAGAATCATTCCATTTCAGTTTTCTAGCCTCCACTTATCACCAAGGAACCCTAAAAATGGCCTCCAACCTCTAAATCACCTCCAAATCATCTTTTGGTCAAGGATTTGGCTTAGCAACCCCTAATCAAGGAAGATCTACACCAAATCAACATTGTAGCTGCTGTTTGGCATTAAGAATCACATCAAATCAGAGAATTATTTCAGATCTTAGTTTATTTGTGGCTAAGGTGAGTGATTCGCATAGTTTTACACTAATCATGGCTAGTTAAGGGTAATTAGTGCTAATTAGCGAATTTAAGCATGATAAAATTCGGGAAAAATGTTCATAAATTCCTAAATGATGTTTTAGACCTCTAATATGAATTTGGGTTAATTTGGTTAAGTTTTGATAATCCTATCATTAGTTTCACCTAAACATGCTTAAGGGGAAATGTGGGATTTTGGGTAAGTTTGATCCATTTTACATGCTATGATTGTTGTTTTGGTGTTTGTGTTCACTTGTACATGTTGCTATGACTGTATGGTATGCTTTGTGATTGATTAGAATAGTTAGAATGGTCGAAAACGTTGTCGAATGGCGTAAACTGCTCGCTGGAAGAACTGCAGGAAATTGCAGGCAGGATCGGATTGGACCCCCTTTACCCGACCCGAACCGATCGGGGGCACATGCCACGATCCGAATCGAGGACACGATCCGATGGGAAGAAGAGCACGAGTCCGAACCGCGCCAGCAGTCCCGACCCGATCCGCCATGAAGGGTGAGCACGATCCGTCGATTGGGAGAAGTGCTTTCCGACCCGAACCGCTTGAAGGACCACGACCCGATCCGAAGGAGCTTGTCACGAACCGATCCGTGGCGATTGACTTGGAGACCACGACCCGATCCGTTGAGGGGTACTCGAACCGATCCGATGGAGCTGGAGGACCACGAGTTGATGGCATGACCCGATCCGAATGAAGGAACTCGATCCGAACCGTGGTGACGAGGAAATGGGACTCCGAACCGATCTGATCTGAAGGCTACGACCCGATCCGATCTGGTGATGACCAATAACACGAGATGGAAAGGTAGTCCAAATGGAAGTTAGAGCTCAGGATCCAGTTGGGAACCAATGAGTTCACTTCATGGTTGGACTTTGCTGCGGGACGTGTGCTAAGGAGTTGTCGACGTTCATAACTTTGATTCCCCACTGAAAAGGGATGATGGGCTACTTATCAGTGCAGTAGGGTCATTATGACCTGAGGGGCAAAGTGATGGTAGCAAGACTACGTTATCAGTGCATTAGGGTCATTACGACCTGAGGGGCAAGGTGATGCGTAGTAAGACTATGAGCCAGTGCAGTGGGGTTCTTGTGACTCCATGGGGCAGAGTGGACATAGTAGGATTAGTAAGGCTATGAGCCAGTGCAGTGGGGTTCTTGTGACTCCATGGGGCAAAGTGGACATAGCAAAGGATTTGCGGCTACGTTATCAGTGCAATGAAGCCATTTATGACTTCATGGGGCAAAGTGATCGTAGCAAGGTATGATTGGGTGATCGAAGTGGTGAATATTGTATGCTTTACGCACTGAGTGAGAGATGTGAGGATGGATGCTACGTTTGATTGTTTGCCATCATTATGACATGCATACCTCCTCCACCTCCGTATCTTTACACTGTTTGATATGGTACCTTAGAGTGTTGTACAGTATGTAGTGCTAACTCTTTGGTTGCTGGTCCAGGTTCAGGTATGTTTTAGTCTACCTGTTATTGTTCACTTTAGATGCTTATCGCTCATACCAGGCTTTATGTCTGACCCAGAGTTTTATGTCTCCTCTTATTACTCTGGGTGCTCACACGAGCAGACTAGAGACAGGTTAGCTGGTGATGCGCGAGTAGCTGATTCGGAGGCGGGCATGAGGCTTCCACGTATGATATATATATACACATTCTCCCTGTATCGTTGGTGGTCGCTACTTGGGCATTAGTAGTGTACCTCATTTATCTTACTTTTGCTTTGAGACAGTTTGAGAAGTTGTAATAAGCTGTATTTTGGATTTCTGCTGCTATGATGTTTAGTTCTGATTGTCAGCTTATGCACTGTCTCACATGTTTTATGTCAAGTATGTTGTTATTATATTTTATTCTATGCGCTGTGAGACATTCTACAGGTTCTTGTATGTTCATTTCCTTCTTCCTTTACCTTCTGACGACCCGTTCCGTGCTAACTGGACACGTGTACAGCGCACTTTTGGAGTAAATGTCGGTTGGTGCGGGGCGGGCCGTCACATAGGGATTGCGAAATGGATCGTTAAGGCAAAACTAACACCAGAGGGAGGGTGAATAGTATTTTTGAGAATTAAAAAAAAAAACTAAAACTTATATGACCTACTATATGGATCAAACACCTCGGAAACAATCACAGACACAGAATCAAACACAAATACAAAGATAAACAAAAATAAAATGCAAAAAAGGAAAGAAAACACCGGATATTACGCTGGTTCGGAATTGCTCCTACGTCTAGTCCCACGCAATGCTAGATTGCGTAGAGTTTTATTACTGTATCAGTATCTAAGTACAATCTCCTTGATTTCACGGCTACAAAGGAAACACCGATTCCACACACCTAATCAAGTATTCTCTCATTGATTTCATGGCTACAAGGGTTACACCGCTCTCGTGAAAACATCGTTTACCCAAACACTTCCCAAATGATTACAGTATCTCTATTACTCTTCAATATCACTTTGATTCAGACAGTAATGAGTAGAGAGTGAGAAGAGAAGTTTTATATAAATATAGTTGAATTTGGTAGAGTATATGTGTAGAAATCATAAAAATAAGAAAATATAATGGTGTAGAGAAATGAGACGAACATGGAGAAGAAGAATGATGAAAAAATTCGAAATCAGACCCTATTTATAGGATTTGAAAGGTAACGACGTTTCTGGAACGTCGCAAAGAGTGAAAAGACACTTCCTTTGAAAATAAAAAAAGTGACAGTTATATATCGACAAAGATATATACGTATGTTGACATATCCTTGTTCAAAATTGATTTTTGAGCATTTTTCAAGTGTTTTGATATATATATATATATATATAATTCTGGAAATTCTTGAATTAAAACATAGTGTTGTAAATGAATATTATAAAGTAGAATATCATATGAAAACATAAATATAAACTATGTAAATATATTTATAAAACTATAGAGTTTTAAAAAATATAAATATAAAGCATATAATATATAAAACTTATAAACTATAAAATTTGAGTTTAAAATCAGAAGTAAAGTAAAGAAAGTAAAATAAAGAAGATAGAGATTGAAGGTAGAATTTGAAATCAGAAATTGAAAAATAGAATTTGAATTTGAATCTGAACCTGTAGTGCTGTTCAGAGTCTTACATAAACTAGACTCTATTACTATATTTATCTTGAACTCTTGAAATTTTGATTACTCATGAGTCTTGAATCATCTCAAAATTCTGAATCTCTAACATCTTTAAACTGTATAGTCTTCGGTATAAATTCCTATATATAAATCCTGCATATGTGTGTGTGTGTATATATATATATATTCTAGATAAAAGTGTTAGCATATATTTTTTAATCTATTAATATTTAAATAAGGTTGTTGTCATCAAAAATCCATTCTCCAACAATCTCCAGGTTTTTTATGATGACAACCTTAGTTTATAAAATATCATATCTATACATACCTGTTGATGATGATCCTTCTAATACTCCCCCTGTCTATATGAATCCTATAAACTTATTCTATATTCTATAATTTCTCCCCCTTTGGCATTATCAAAAAGAAATTCTAAAACTACTCCCCCTAAATCCTATAACTATTTAAATATCCTATTTAACTCTATACTAAATTACTAATAAATATAACTCCCCCTAAATTTATGCCTATATTATATCCTAATGAGTATATAATACTTCATGAATTGAATAAGCTTATATTTCCCTCTAAATCTGTGATTCTAAGGCTAAAAAATTATAACTCTCCCTAAAATTTTGACTATACTAAATAGATGGATAATAAAGTTAGCAATTCAATCAATATTAAATCAAACAATCGATCCATACAAGCAGTTTAAGCAAGCAATTCAAGCAACCAATTCAAACAATCAACCAAATAAACCAACTTAAATAATATATGTCAATAAACACTTCGTGAACCTCCAACTATCATAGAAACTATAAAACTCCACTTTAATCTAATACAAGACTAAACCTATCCTAAACTCTAATTCTCTTCAAACTATAATAAGACTTTAATCTAGACTAAGAAATTACTCTGATAAGATATCCTTAAAATTAAGAAATAAGTTAAGTAAAGCAATTTTATCCAAACAATCAACCAATTTAAGTTTTGTTGTCATAATACTTCAATTCAAAAATAAAATCAAACATTTCTTCTAATTTCTATTTATCCTAAAAACCTGTAAAACTTTTATTAACAACTAATTAAATTTAACGATGTCAAGTAAGTTAATCAAGTTATTCAAGTCGAAAAAATTAAACAAGCCAAACAAGCCAAGTACTTTAATCAAGCCAAAAATTTAATCGAGCAAGTCAATTAAGTTAAACTAAATATGTTATGTATTTAATTAATAATCCCATATTTCTAATTAAATAAAAAAACTTCTCATACTGTATACTTGTTATGTGTGGAGTTAAAGTTAACAAGTAATGCAGTGTGTGCAGCATGTTGGTTATAATGCAGTATGAACTATATGTCATATGTAAAGCAATATGAAATGATATACTGAATGATATGCAACTTGTGATGTGAATGATTTTATTATGCATCGTAATAAATGAGGTATGATATGAAATGATATTATGATAATAATGATTTGATGATGATATGTATTTCTATAAAAGATATTTAAAATAATATCTAACTATTATGCATATACATATATATTATAAATTATTTGAATCAAACAAAGATAATGTTAATTTCTAGACTTAGGTTAGTTATACTAATGAAAAAGATTAAAAGAATAAAAGATAAGAGTTTAATTAAAAATATATTTATGATAAGTAGTAAAGTATTCATGATAATTCTATGAGAAGTAAGGAGTTAAATAATCTTAGTAAGGTACTTCTTTTAGTAAAAATTGAAGATATTTAAAAGAGAATATAAAAATTGTATCATATAAAGTAAACTATTTTGATATAAGTGTATATTCATAAGCATTTATAACTCTAAATTCAAAAAAGAATTTAAAATTTAATTTAATTTGTACATAAATATTTTGATACAAGTCAATTTTTAATTTAAACTTTAGAAATCAAAACAAATTAATTTTCTAAAAAACCATTTATAAGTTAAAATTTTAAAAGAAAATAATAGTTATTTAAAAAAATATTTTTGGTAATACAAAGTAACCTACAAAGCTATAACTTGCTTATATTAAGGTACATTTCTAATACGTAAAAAATCATATGTGTGTGTGTGTATATATATATATATATATATATATATTTCTTTATATCAAAATTTTAATTTAAATATACAAGTTTTAAGAAATCAAAATTAGTATGAAGTTACAAATAGTATGTGTGATATTGTAATCTAAAGTTGTTATGAAAACATATAAGTTAAACTATTTATGTTTAGATTTAACTTAGATATATTTTATAATAATATCAAATGTTTGAAAATTTTAAATTATTAACATGTCTATGTACTATATATATACTTTCAATATATTTTTGAAATAAACTAAGTAGATGATCAAATTTGATAACTATAGTTTGAACTGATATTTTCATATTTGAAAAGATGTCTTTTCAAAATCAAATCAAAGAGTAGTTAGATTTTAAAATAAGAAGAGATTTTAATTAAATTGTTGTATTTATATGTATACAATAGTGTATTAATATATGAACTAAAATATCTAGGACTATAAAAGGGATGAATTTTTATACCTAACTATGTGCATAGATATATATATTCCTAAATTCTATGATAATTATGAAATAATTGTAAGACATACCTATTTTGCAATCCTTCTTTTTGTTGTTCTTCCATTACAATGAATACCTTCCAGAATTTGATGATGAAATCTACTCTGTTGCCACGGTTTCATTTTTCTGATCAAGATAGTATATTTATGTAATGACCTGGAAAATCCAAACCAATTTAAAATTTTTATTTTAAATTATTTGGTGGAAAAATGTGGCAGAAATTTAAAATTTCATTTTTAAATAATATTAAAGCCAGTGAAAATAGTCAATTTTCAAACGATCTCTGTTTTCGACGAAACCACTTTTGTTGGAACCGGAATGTTGAATTATTGCTAGGTTTCAATTTTTAGAATTTTCCGAATTAATATGTGAGCGTGGCGAAGGAAAATGTGTTTGGTCGATTACAGTCAAATTTAATCGACTGAAAAATAGCCATTTTTCAAATAGTGTCATAATTCGACGAAATTAGTTTTGTTAGGACCGTATCGTCATAACAAAGACAAATATATTTTTTTTGGATTTTTCTGAGTCCGTTTGTGGCCTCGGTGAATTTATTTATGCAGACGAATTAAATTAATAAAGGAATTAAATATTGAATTAAATAATACAGGCCACAGACAGCCGTTTGGGCTGACGGGACCTGTCCCATTAGATCCGGAATATGGGCTATTGGCCGGGGTCACTTTCTGCTGGCTGAAATTGAACCGGTTTGAAAGATATGATTTTTTTGTAAAAAAATACATTAAATTATTATAAATAATAGGATATTAAACCCTAAATCACTATTCATGATCTTCTTCAGCCGCCACCCACTCATCTCAATGGCCGAATTTGCTCCCCCCTTCTTCTACTAAGTTCTCCCTCTCCTCCAAGAATTAGACCACATACTTTACATCATTTCGAAGCTCTTGATCTCCTTTACGATTCCATACCATTTGATCGCTCTCTAGTGCCACCATCACCGAACCACACACATCCAAAACCGCCGACAAAAGCCTCGTCGGCCTCCCCTAGGGTCCCACCGAGCTGTGCCATAGCAGGGTCCCCTTGTGCTCCTCTGGTAGCTCTACAAAGTGGTTTTATCCGATTACACTGAAACGCGACGAAGTGGCCGATAATTTCAACCCTAAGTTTGAACAAAGGGGAGGCAAGACGAAGAAAGGTTTTGGCTTAATTAAATATTCAATTAATTAATATAAATTGTTTCATAACTTAAATTAATCACATCTAACTCGTTTCAACTCGAAATTCGATGATTTCAGCGCCGTTGTGATCCTATTGACAAGATCTACGACTCTGAACTAAACGGGACAATTCTGGACAGTTTGAATTTTGGCCAAAATCTGCAACGATGGTGAGATTTCTAGATTTTAATAATTAAATAATTTAATTTTATTTGTTATGTGAATCATTGTATGTTATTATTACTGATCTGCGATGTGGTAATATAGAATATTTATTATTGTGTGATTTGTAATGTTTTTGTGCTGTGTTGAAATAGCCATGCTAGTCTAGATCTACATTTTGATGTAATCATAATAAAGTTCTCAATTTTTTTTTATTCCTTTGTATTAAGGTTGAATTTTTATTTTGAAACAAAAAGCAAAGTTAGAATTTTAATTTGATTTACAAAATTTACAAAGTTTTGATCTTTTGTTTTTGAAACAAAATATAATAAAATTTTGATCTTTTGTTCTTGAAACAAATCAAAACAAAGTTGAGTCTTTTATTTTGATTTATATAATAAAATAAAAGAAGATTTGATCTTTTATTTTTAGATATAATAAATAAAGATTTGATCTTTTATTTTGATTTATAAAATAAATGAAAGTTGCATTAATATAATAAATAAAGATTTGATCTTTTATTCTAAATTATAAAAAAAATAAAGTACAGATATTTTGTTTGATTTCACAAAATAAAGGTGGGACCTTTTATTTTGATTCATGGAAATTATACACCCGATCATATGTTGTCGTTGTTGTGATGACACAAAATTTCATCGTTATGTTAATTTAGTTGTAATGACACAAAATTTCATCGTTATGTTAATTTAGTTGTAATGACACAAAATTCATCGTTATGTTGTCGTTGTTGTGATGACACAAAAATTCATAGTTATGTTAATTTAGTTGAAATGTATCAAAATTTCATCGATATGTCTATTTAGTTGAAATGAACATACTTTGGTATTGGGTTAAAAATTGAAACTTAGAAAAATAATAGAACATTTACATTTTTCTATGTAAAAAAAATAATAGAAAACATTTACATCTTTCTATGTAAAGGAAAATAAAAGAAGGAGTTACATTTTTCAATGTAAAGGAAAAAGACAAGAAAAGAAAATATTTACATTTTTCAATGTAAAAGAGAAGAAATAAGAGAATTTACATATGTAAATAAAAACAATAAAAAGAGAATTTACATTTCAATGTAAAGAATGAAAAGGCATTTACATCTTTCTATTGTAATAAAGAGGAATAGAAAATTTACATTTTTCTATTATAATAAAGAGTAATAGTAAATTTACATCTTTCTATGGTAATAAAAGAGAGACAGAAAATTTACAATTTTTTTTCTATGTGAAATATAAGATTTACCTTTTTCTATGTGAAGATGAAAGATTTACTATTTTTCTTTGTAACAATGAAAGGTTTACATTTTCCAATGTAAAGATAAAAGAATTGACATGTTTCATTGTAAAAGAAAAGGAGATAAAACATATACATTTTATGAAAAACATAAAAAGTTCATTTTTATGTTGTAAAAATAAAATAGGATAAAAAGTTCATTTTTATGTTGTAAAAATCAAACAGAATAAAAAGTTCATTTTTATGTCTTTAAAACAAATAGGATAAAAGAACATTTATATATAATTAAAGAAAGAGTACAATGTTGAAAACATCATTTTTGTCGCATTAGAGTTGGCGAACAAAAATGTCATTTTTATTTGATATAAAAATATACATCATTTTTGTCGCATTAGAGTTGGCGAACAAAAATGTCATTTTTATTTGATATAAAAATATACATCATTTTTGTCGCATTAGAGTTAGCGAACAAAAATGCCATTTTTATTGAATATAAAAATATACATCGTTGAAAACAGCATTTTTGTCGCATTAGAATTGGCGAACAAAAATGCCATTTTTATTGAATATAAAAATATACATCGTTGAAAACATCATTTTTGTCGCATTAGAATTGGCAAACAAAAATGCTATTTTTATTGAATATAAAAATATACAATGTTGAAAACGTCATTTTTGTCGCACTAGAATTGGCGGGCAAAAATATTATTTTCATAGAATAAAAGGAATGGATTTTAATAATGGGAATCTCCCAATGGTTTGTATATAAATATAAAATAAAAAATTAAACGAAACGAGCACGGTAATTCGCGTATCGACAATCGTAACTTCAAACGATTATATAGAAAGATCCGACCTTTGGATTTTCCCAAAACTGGAACCATTAGGACCACTTTGGGAAGAGCTTTCAAACGATATAAATTTCATCAAAATCCGACGGTTAGATTTTAAGATATGTGTAAATCAAATTTTGGTGAAAACAGCGCCAGGGCCGCCCATTGACCCGAAACGTCGCTTATTTATTTCGAGCAATTTTTAATAAATAAAAATAGCGATAAATAGTTTTAAATATATATGAAATGTTTTAAATTATAATTATGCGACAATTATTTGAAAAGGCCGAGTTTAACTCATTTCAAATAATTGCACGGCGATTAAATCAAGGATGTAAGAAGACGATGGTTGAAGACCGGCGATCTTCACATCGAATGGACGATGACTTCTGATACCTTAGACTGATTTGCTCCCAGGACAGGGTTGAAGCAGTAATTGTCCGGACGTGTGTGTTGGTCGTGCGGATAAGAGAGCGCCTTTTTGGTGTCTCCGGATTCGTTCAAACCTAGAACGGACTTGTAAATGGATTCGTGTCTAACGTTGAAATTCACTTCATGTAATTAAATCGATTTCTATTAATATTTGTCTGTTTGGTGGTAGAGAATTTATTCTCTACTTAACACCCTGATATGTTGTAATGGTTATCGATCGCATGGCGTTGAATTGTCAACGTGGCACACCAAGATGCAACGATCAAGGCTTTGTTGAAAAGCAGGCCTTGTGGCTGATGATCAAAGAATAGTCTGTTTAGGCATAGCTTTGTGTATAACGTGACTTCGCGAGCCTCACACCTCGGTATGAGTCAAAAACGGGATATGGACCATAGGGAGTGCATGCGTTTCTTTCTAGCTAGAAGTGGTGTTTGGGCTTTGACACGGCCCGACATTTTACAATGTGGATTATGGATTGAGGTACCTCGTTTTCATAGGCCGGAAGTGGTCATATTATAGGTCCAAAGGGGCCGGGAAACGTATGTTTAGCAATTGCCAATCCACTACTGTTAGGTGGGGACTGGCCCTACCGTTCCAAGGGTTGCCCATAGGTGTGATCCTGAGGCATTTGCTAGAGTGTCTCGAATCGGAAGAGGATGATCCCTAGCCTCAATTTCATGACAGAAAACCAATTCCCAATACGACAACATTTCAGTTTTGATTGTAAACTTATATACGGCGACATAGTAGGATGGGGTACTATGCCGTCTAGGATTGATATATTTATATTGAAGTATTTTAATACTTCTTAAACACTAATGATAATATTAAAATATTACTTTTCACGTATTAAGCATGTTTGATGATCATAAGGGAAAACTCTATCCTCCTGTGTGCGTTGCATTGTGTGATAGGATCTGAGTCTTATGATGATTTCATTTTTCAAAAGTCATTTCGCTGTTTTATCCAAACTTTATAAAATTATGCACTGGCAATCCAATGGAGTCAACCCGTTCCGCGTTAGCGGCGTGGTCCTAAGATTCGCCATATTGATAGTTAATTTAGTTAAGAATTCTCACGCCAGCCCCATGATTGACTCGTAGTTTGTTTCACTTTTGCAAACTCGGGTGCCCTCTTTCCACACGGGCAGCCAATTGATAGGTTCAAGTGATACATTTTGATTGGAGCTAGCTTGGACGGAGGAAGAAGAAGATTTTTTCTCTAGTTTTACATTTGCTTGAGACATTTTTTCTTTTGTAGCTTTGATGTATGTGACGGAGTTTGAGATTGTTTCTTTCCATTTGAAACTTATTTACCTTTTTGTTAAGACTCTTTCTTTGGCTAAGTTGTATCCTGTACTACGTACTCTGATGTATTGGATATTATGATGCTGATGACATATATTTCCGCTGCAATGGTTTATGTGTTATGATAATTATCTGAGATCTGTTTTTGTTGTAAATATGTTTAAATGACTATCCTTACTTTCGGTCTACGGAAGTTTGGGGTCATCACAGTTGGTACCAGAGCATAAGGTTAACCTTAGCTTTGGAATATAACATGTTTAGAACAATTCGTCTAGATAGAATCCATATAATTCTAAGACGAGTAGCTCATTAGAGATAGGACTAGTAATGTCCTAGAGTGAGAACAGCAGAATAGCACATATTTATCAGTTATTACATCATCATCTTTTCATCTCGTCCTTATCTTATCTTTTCTTGAAAATTCTCATTTTTGTTGGTCTGACTCTTTCCTTGATGGTATAGACTGATTTAAATGGATACTAGAGCAAGAACAGCCCGAGGCGGAGCACGAGGTGGAGCTCGAGGCGGGGCTAGAGGAGGAGCCCGAGTAGGAGCTGGAGAGCAACCCAGAGACGAGACCCCCATCACTCAGGAACAACATAATTCAGAGGTCGTAGCCGAACCACCTCCACCTCCACAGCCTTTCGATTTGGAGAGAATGTCAAAGAAATTCAAAAACCATGGAGGTGTACCTTTCACGGGGCAAGAATCTGTGATTCAGGCCGAAGCATGGCTTAAAGATTGCGAAAAGATCCTAGAAGGCTTGGAACTGGAAGATCAGCGAAAGCGTTACCTAGCAGTTTGGCAACTAAAAGAGGAAGCAGAGCATTGGTGGGATACGATCAAAATTTGCAATGACGTGGCCAATATGTCTTGGGCCAGATTTAAGGAACTTTTCAATGAGAAGTATATACCCCCACAAGCTAGAGAGCGCCTGCGTGAGCAGTTCGTTAACCTACAGCAAGGGTATATAACCGTTTCTGAGTATGTGAGGAAGTTTGATGAGCTTTCACGATATGCTCCTAGTTTGATTCAAGACCCGGTAGAGAAGAATAAGAAATTTATCAAGGGGCCATCCAAGAAATATTTGAACCGAGTCACTGCCCATATCAAGCTTCCTTTCAATGAGGTAGTAGAGATAGCGTGCCGCTACGAGGAAAATGACGAGTCTGGCCCGCAGGATATAGGGAAAAGTCAAGGCAACAACCAGAAGGAACAGGCTAATAAGAAACAGGAGGCGAGCAATTCTTCTACAACTAAACCCCAAGGGAAGAAAAGGGATAGGAGCAAGGTGACCTGCTATAACTGCGGCAAGATTGGGCATTTTGATTACGAGTGTAGAGCACCTAAAAGGGTCAAGAGAAATGATACAGGCCCTAGCCAGAACCGTGGTCAGAATCCCCAGAACCGTGGTCAGAATTCTCAGAATCATGGTCAGAACCCCAGGAACACCCAGGATTGCTATAACTGCCACAAGCCGGGGCACTTTGCCAGAAACTGTCCCCTGTTGAAGAAAACCGAAGTGGTACATGTTTATGAGGGAGCAGTTGCACAAGCTTCGACTGAGGGGCCCGATAAACCCGATGTCTTAGGAGGTACGCTTAATATTAAGAACATCCCTATTACTGTCTTATTTGATACTGGTGCTACACGAAGCTTTATTTCTAATGATGCTATTAAAAAGTTGAAACTGAAACCAAGGAAACTCAAAAATTTGATTAGAGCTAATAGCCCGATAGGAGGTTCTCTTATTCTTGATCAGTATTGTAGAGTACCTGCTTCTTATTCTCGTTGCAAATTTCCCTTTGACTTGATCATTATGAGTTTCTCCGGTTATGATGTCATTCTTGGGATAGATTGGCTGAAAAAATACGAGGCTGAAGTCAAATGTGCCAAAAGAATTGTCAAAGTTAAAACTAATCTCGGCAATGTATGTATCCCCTGCCATGGCTCAGCCACCGACAGGAAAACATTCTGGTCTTCTCTAGAAGTTACCCCTACTTCTATTGAGGATATCCCTATCGTCAAGGATTACGCCGATGTATTCAAAGAAGTTGAGGGCTTACCTCCGCATAGAGAAATCAGCTTCCGAATTGATTTAGCTCTGAATGCAAGGCCTGTTGTACATCCCATTCGGAGAATGTCGCCAAAAGAAAGAGAGGAGCTGAAAAATCAAACCAAGCAGCTTTTGTGGAAGGGTCTGATCAGACCCAGCTTCTCAGAATGGGGAGCAGCAGTGGTGTTCGTCCCAAAATCAGACGGTACTCTCAGGCTATGTGTAGACTACCGTGATCTCAACAAACAAACTTTGAAAAACAAATACCCACTGCCTCGTATTGATGACTTGCTTGACCGATTGCATGGGCACGAGTATTCTCTAGGATGGACCTAGCTACAGGCTTCCATCAACTTCACATTGCAGAGGAGTGTGTGCCTTTAACTGCTTTCAGAGGCCCGGACATCTTTTATGAATGGCTAGTAATGCCTTTCGGTCTATGTAATGCTCCAGCATATTTTGTTGATCTGATGAATAGAGTATTCATAGATGTTTTAAATAAATTTGTGCTCGTGTTCATCGATGACATCCTCATCTTTTCTAAATCCACTGTTGAGCACGAACAGCATCTGAGAGAAGTCTTAGAGATTTTGCGAAGAAATGTGCAAAAACCAAAATTTTCTAAATGCATATTTTGGCAAGAAGAGGTGAAATTCCTCGGCCATGTTGTATCAAAGGAAGGCATCTCAGTAGATTAAACAGCCCACCTCCGTTAGGGTCACTCTCAAAGGGAATGCCCTAATTTTGGTAGAGGTTTATAAGTACAAGTCACATATATACAAGACAGATATAAGAACACATATTTTTGAACAGCGGGAAAACAACAACATCTTTTATTTCATTAAAATACGTGTTCACAAAAACATGCCATACTTGTCTTACAATTCTCCCAAAAACATAACATCTTTATAACTGTCTTGATTACATTATTAAAGAAGCATAAAGAAAACATAAATAAACTGCATAAGTCCCATAATTGCTGCCCAAAGCCATGGTCCGAAATGGAAAAGATCCAAGCAATACATTCTTTGTCTTCACGCTGGATGTGAAAGCTGGTCAAGCTGCGGTATTCCCTCCCTGTGGACCTGGTGGGGAAACGAAAGAAAAGAAGGCAAAAGAAAAGTAGAGTCAGACATAAAGCCTGAGTAAGTCTAGGACTATTCAGTCTATGAATAAAGAACTGGGTATGATAAGCATAAACTGGAAATGGGAAAGCATCATAAACTAAGTTAAGTTGTCTTGGGTCGAATACTATCGTACCGCATATTAATCTCTGTACCCATATAAACTAGTTCCCAACAGGCACCCCATAATAAGAGTGAAGTGATCCTTTTTCTGATGATCGACTCCTACTCGCATAGTTACATGTGTCTTACGACCCCCGTTGTTGTAGTTACCTATGCTGGTCCCACCATGGGGTGTATCAAGTCCCATGGTGGCGGCCCGACACAATTCTAGAATGCACAGGTATGCTACTGGTGCCCAGTGCCTTTTTTTTCTGCGCCGGAGTGTGTGCACACCCGCACCCCGTTAGAACCTACACTGCTGCACCATCGTCGTCGCTTTGACCTCTTACAGTCAGCCCAGTAATCGTGCCCCACACTGCCTAGCTCAGGGTATCCTGATACACCTTGTAGGGTTACTGCTGAAAAGGGTCCCCCGCTACTAGGTTTTCTGCTTCTAGCCAACATGTTAAGTTGGTTAAGTGTTTAATAAACCTAACCCCCAATCAGTCTGTTGTGTTTAGCATGTTCCATTTTGATTAAGTATTAATTTAATTTACTTAATCCTATCCATCCTGACTCAGCCTTAATTGTCTTATTAAAGCCTTGACCTTTCACATTAGACAGGTATTGTTGTGGCTGCCTGTTGCCGGTTGGGTCCGGGCAGTCTTACGCCACAACTCAGTCTAACCTCGGGTCCTTATTGGGCTTCGTGTTTAACCACCCACATTGGATAGGTATTGTTGTGACTATTGGACAGCCGGGCGGTTCCGGGCAGGTTTACGTCACAACTCAATCCAACCTCGGGTTAAACACATCGTATTTTCTACATTTACATATTTTGTCTCTTTTCTTTTTATATGTAAATATTTGCGGCCCATTATTCAAATTCATCCTTATTGGTTAAAATTAATTTATGCCACTTAATTGTTTTTCAAGGTTATTGGCATGCGTCAAACATGCCAACATATATGTTCTATATTTTAACCCCATCGTCATTACCCCCGTTTTACACGTTCGCTACAATATAAGATATGTTGGGTTTAACATTTAAACCCAACCTAGCCATATGAAAAAGGGGAGGCTTATAACATGGTGTTTATGAGGTAACATAAAAAGGGGAGTGTGAACGCATGAACTTGCAACATAATGATTCAATTAACATAAGGTAGGCACATGTGAACTTGCAATTGTAACATATAATCATGGCATAAACAATACTTAAACATGAATTATTCTAAACATATAATCATGGCATAAACAATACTTGAACATGAATCATTCTATTCATATGATTATGGTATAAATAATACTTAAACATGAATCATTCTATTCATATAATCATGGCATAAACAATACTTAAACATGAATCATTCTATTCATATAATCATGGCATAGATAATACTTAAACATGAATCATTGTAAACTTGCAATTGGAATGTAAATCTAACTTAATTGTGTCACATATATTACCATATGGTTTTGATAACAACTTAGGCCTAAAACATGTCTCAACTAGGCATAATACCAAACATAGTTTAGTCATGTTCATAAAGGTGCTCACTTTTGTTTTCTAATACAAAAGTATGATTTGCCAATTTCAACATAGATTCATATAAATCATAGTACTTAGTCGAGTCCAATTACACACTAAAAGTGATCATAAAAGTATGTACATCATATTGGCATAATAATGAATCATATACTTGCATGAATCCCAATTAAAATACCATAACATATGGTTGTCAACATAAATCATATACTTGTATGAATCCAATCGTATACCATAACATTTCCAAGTCGTTTAGAATCAAAACAACATACAAGTATTGATTATTATCGCCACAATTCCCTTTCATTGTTAACTTCCAACGCAAATCACATACTTGCAAATATCCAATTGTATACCATAACATTTCCAAATCGTTTAGAATCAAAACAACATACAAATATAGATTATTATCGCCACAATTCCATTTCGCATTTTACACAAATCAAACGCAATTAATTATTCACATCGGAATAGCACTCTACTTACAACGTATGACGAATCTTCAATTCAGGAATCTGAATTCTGAATTTGGAGATGCTACCCTTTGTTGTAGGCGTTGCTTTGATTTGATTGACGTTGCTTTAAGCTTTGAATTATCTCCGAATTGTCTCTCAATTTCTGACGGTTATCCTTAGTCTCTCCTCAGCAGCATGACGGTCTAATCTCCATTTTAGTTTGTGTGAATTAGGGTTAGTCTTAGGTCCTTTTTATAGAGTTTTTGAGTTGATTTAGACCGTCGATGGAGCTTGGTTTAATAATAGCCGTTCGTTTAAAGGATAGACCAACCAGGAGCTGACACCTAGCCCTAGTGACAAGGCAAGGCTCAGAAAATCGACCAAACACAGACTAGGCCAGCCAGGGTGGGCTGGGTTCGACCTGGCTCAGGGGCCAGGTCGATACCCCAGTCGACACCGTGTCTACTTGGCAGTCGACACGGGTTACCCAGGTCGACTGCCCAGTCGACCTGGCTAGCCCCAGGTCGACTGCCAAGTCGACCTGGGTGCCTTGGGCGGGAATTTTCCCACCCTGGCCAATTGGGCCCGATTTTGAATTTTAAATTTGTTTTTCTGAGCTATTTTCATCCGTTTGAATTTTAAACTGAATTCTGAAACTTCCGGAGGCCATAACTTCTTCATACGGAGTCCGTTTTACGCAAACTCGGACTCTATCTCAAGCAGAATTCCGAGACGAACGCAATGGTGTATCCCGTTTCCCTTAATTCTTTGATTTGAAATTAATTATACTTTAATTTGTGAATTTCACTGTTATAGAATACACGGGGTGTTACAGTAGATCCAGGAAAGATCTCAGCCATCCAAGAATGGAAGCAGCCTAGAACTCCCACAGAGGTCAGAAGTTTCTTGGAACTGGCTGGCTATTATTGGAAATTTGTCAAAGATTTTTCGAAGGTAGCTTGCCCATTGGCAAACCTGACCAAGAAACATACGAAATTCAAGTGGACACCGGAATGCGAGACAGCTTTCCAAGAGCTAAAGAAGAGGTTGACCAATGCTCCTGTGTTGACCATCATAGATGGCAATCGGGATTTGAAGGTCTGGACCGACGCCTAAAGCAAGGTTGTTTCTTTTATAAATTAACATGTCAGAGATAACATTTTTCCTTTGATGTTAAATCTCATTTTAACATGTAATCCCTTATTTATTTAAGGTATTGGTGTGGTGCTGATGCAAAGAGGCAGAGTAGTCGCATATGCTAGCCGCCAACTAAAACCGCATGAGAAGAATTACGTCACGCATGATCTTGAGCTAATGGCCATTGTGTTTGCTCTTAAAATATGGAGGCATTATCTCTTGGGTGAAAAGTTCGAAATTTACACGGATCACAAATCCTTGATACACCTTTTTACCCAAAAAGATTTGAATATGAGGCAGCAACGCTGGGTCGAATTTCTTGCATCATATGACCTGGATATCCTATATACTCCGGGAAAGGCCAACGTTGTAGCCGATGAGCTCAGTAGAAAGAATGCAGAATGCAATAATCTCATTATCACCAGTTTCATTATCACTCCTACTTTGATTGATAAAGTTTCTGCTCTTCAGAAGAATGATAAATTTATTCAGAAGCTTTGTGAGCGAGTTCGTAAAGGCGAGGCCTCAAGTTTCCAGATTGACGATAATGGGACCCTTAGATTGCAAGGGCGAATTTGTGTGCCAGACATTACTGAGCTAAAAAGAGAAGTGATGGACGAGTGCCACAAATCTAAAATCAGCGTCCATCTAGGTGTAAACAAAATGTACCATGATCTCAAGCGCACCTTTTGGTGGAAAGCGATGAAGAGGGATATTTCTATTTATGTTGCTAGATGTCCCACTTGTCAGCAAGTTAAAAGTGATCAACAGAAACTGGCAGGTTTGTTGCAACCGCTAGGAATGCCTGGTTGGAAGTGGAAGGAAATTTCTATGGACTTTATAGATGGCTTGCCCCGAAGCAGAAAAGGAAACGATAGCATATGGGTGATTGTGGATCGCTTAACAAAGTCTGCCCATTTCATCCCTGTTCGGTCCAATAGAACAGCTCGAAGTTTGGCACAGCTTTATCTTAAAGAGATAGTCAGACTGCATGGGGTTCCCAAAAGCATTGTCAGTGATCAGGATCCATTATTTACCAGCAAATTCTGGGAAGCTTTTCAAGAAGAGCTTGGGACCAAGTTGAATCTGAGCTCTGCCTATCACCCTCAGACAGATGGCCAGACTGAGAGGGTGAATCGTGTTTTGGAAGACTTGTTGCGAGCTTGCATTCTTGATTATGGAGGTTCATGGGAGGACCACTTGCACTTGGTGGATTTCTCCTATAGTAATAGCTACCAAGCAAGCTTGGGGATGTCACCGTTTGAATTACTTTATGGCAGGCCGTGCAGATCTCCGGCATGTTGGGTGGAGTCAGGCAATCGACTAGTCTTGGGCCCCGACATGGTTCGTGAAGCATCGGATAAGGTTGACTTGATTAAGAAGCGCTTGTTGACTGCTCAGAGCCGATAAAAGAGCTATGCAGACTAGCGAAGAAGGAATCTAGAATTCTCCATGGGCGATCAAGTATACTTGAAGGTTTCTCCTTTGAGAGGCGTGATTCGTTTTGGGAAGACTGGAAAGTTGGCACCAAGATTCATTGGTCCATTCCCTATTCTCGAAAGGATTGGTACTCTCGCTTATAGAGTGCAGCTACCTGACTGGTTGCCAGGGGTGCATGATGTATTTCATGTGTCTCAACTCCGCAAGCATGTTCACGATCTAGATCTGATAGAGGATGAATTAAATCAACTGGTCCTAGATATTGCTCCAAATCTGACAGTGAGGAAGGACCCGATTAAGATCATTGGCAAAGAAACCAAAATTTTGAGGAACAAGAGGATCAACCTAGTCAAGGTTGAATGGAGTGGGGATCCAAGAGACTGTACTTGGGAGATAGAGGATAGTATCAAAAAGGCTTACCCCAAGTGCAGAGTGGATATCTCCGAGTAACTCTTGTACTGAGGTACGTTTATTCCAATTTACATTTTCCATCTTGTTTCCTACTTTACTTTGTTTCCTTTTCGAGGACGAAAATTCTTAAGTGGGGGAGATTGTAACGACCCGGAAAATCCAAACCAATTTAAAAATTTTATTTTAAATTATTTGGTGGAAAAATGTGGCATAAATTTAAAATTTTATTTTTAAATAATATTAAAGCCAGTGAAAATAGTCAATTTTCAAACGATCTCTGTTTTCAACGAAACTACTTTTGTTGGAATCGGAATGTTGAATTATTGCTAGGTTTCAATTTTTAGAATTTTCCGAATTAATATGTGAGCGTGACGAAGGAAAATTTGTTTGGTCGATTACAGTCAAATTTAATCGACTGAAAAATTGCCATTTTTCAAACAGTGTCAGAATTCGACGAAATTAGTTTTGTTAGGACCGTATCGTCATAACATAGACACATATATTTTTTTTGGATTTTTCTAAGTCCGTTTGTAGCCTCGGTGAATTTATTTATGCAGACGAATTAAATTAATAAAGGAATTAAATATTAAATTAAATAATACAGGCCACAGACAGCCGTTTGGGCCGACGGGACCTGTCCCATTGGATCCAGAATATGCGCTATTGACTAGGGTCACTTTCTGCTGGACTGAAATTGAACCGGTTTGAAAGATATGGTTTTTTTTTGTAAAAATACATTAAAATATTATAAATAATAGGAGATTAAACCCTAAATCACTATTTATGATCTTCTTCCGCCGCCACCCATTCTCCCTCTCCTCCAAGAATTAGACCACATACTTTACATCATTTCGAAGCTCTTGATCTCCTTTACGATTCCATACCATTTGATCGCTCTCTAGTGCCACCATCACCAAACCACACACACCCAAAACCGCCGCCAAAAGCCTCGTCGGCCTCCCCTAGGGTCCCACCGAGTTGTGCCATAGCAGGGTCCCCTTGTGCTCCTCTGGTAGCTCTACAAAGTGGTGTTATCCGATTACACTAAAACGCGACGAAGTGGCCGAAAATTTCAACCCTAAGTTTGAACAAAGGGGATAAGTAACGACCGTGTTACAGGCAAGAGGAAGAAAGGTTTTGGCTTAATTAAATATTTAATTAATTAATATAAATTGTTTCATAACTTAAATTAATCATATCTAACTCGTTTCAACTAGAAATTCGATGATTTCAGCGGCGTTGTGATCCTATTGACATGATCTACGACTCTGAACTAAAACGGGACAATTCTGGACAGTTTGAATTTTGGCCAAAATCTGCAACGACGGTGAGATTTCTAGATTTTAATAATTAAATAATTTAATTTTATTAGTTATGTGAATCATTGTATGTTATTATTGCTGATCTGCAATGTGGTAATATAGAATATTTATTGTTGTGTGATTTATAATGTTTTTATGCTGTGTTGAAATAGCCATGCTAGTCTAGATCTACATTTTAATGTAATCATAATAAAGTTCTCATTTTTTTTTAATTTTTTTTATTCCTTTCTATTAAGATTGAATTTTTATTTTGAAACAAAAAGCAAAGTTAGACTTTTAATTTGATTTACAAAATTTACAAAGTTTTGATCTTTTGTTTTTGAAACAAAATATAATAAAATTTTGATCTTTTGTTCTTGAAACAAATCAAAACAAAGTTGAGTCTTTTATTTTGATTTATATAATAAAATAAAAGAAGATTTGATCTTTTATTTTGAGATATAATAAATAAAGATTTGATCTTTTATTTTGATTTATAAAATAAAAGAAAGTTAGATATATAATAAATAAAGATTTTATCTTTTATTCTAATTTATAAAATAAATAAAGTCCAGATATTTTGTTTGATTTCACAAAATAAAGGTGGGACCTTTTATTTTGATTCATGGAAATTATACACCCGATCATATGTTGTCGTTGTTGTGATGACACAAAATTTCATCGTTATGTTAATTTAGTTGTGATGACACAAAATTTCATCGTTATGTTAATTTAGTTGTAATGACACAAAATTCATCGTTATGTTGTCGTTGTTGTGATGACACAAAAATTTCATAGTTATGTTAATTTAGTTGAAATGTATCAAAATTTCATCGTTATGTCTATTTAGTTGAAATGAACATACTTTGGTGTTGGGTTAAAAATTGAAACTTAGAAAAATAATAGAACATTTACATTTTTCTATGTAAAAAAAATAGAAAACATTTACATTTTTCTATGTAAAGGAAAATAAAAGAAGGAGTTACATTTTTCAATGTAAAGGAAAAAGAAAAGAAAAGAAAATATTTAAATTTTTCAATGTAAAAGAAAAGAAATAAGAGAATTTACAAATGTAAATAAAAACAATAAAAAGAGAATTTACATTTCAATGTAAAGAATGAAAAGGAATTTACATCTTTCTATTGTAATAAAGAGGAATAGAAAATTTACATTTTTCTATTATAATAAAGAGTAATAGGAAATTTACATCTTTCTATGGTAATGAAGAGAGATAGAAAATTTACATCTTTTTTTTCTATGTGAAATATAAGATTTACCTTTTTCTATGTGAAGATGAAAGATTTACTATTTTTCTTTGTAACAATGAAAGGTTTACATTTTCCAATGTAAAGATAAAAGAATTTACATGTTTCATTGTAAAAGAAAAGGAGATAAAATATATACATTTCATGAAAAACATAAAAAGTTCATTTTTATGTTGTAAAAATGAAATAGGATAAAAAGTTCATTTTTATGTTGTAAAAATCAAACAGAATAAAAAGTTCATTTTTATGTTGTAAAAATGAAATAAGATAAAAAGTTCATTTTTATGTTGTAAAAATCAAATAGAATAAAAAGTTCATTTTTATGTCTTTAAAACAAATAGGATAAAAGAACATTTTTATATTATTAAAGAAAGAGTACAATGTTGAAAACATCATTTTTGTCGCATTAGAGTTGGCGAACAAAAATGTCATTTTTATTTGATATAAAAATATACATCATTTTTGTCGCATTAGAGTTGGCGAACAAAAATGTCATTTTTATTTGATATAAAAATATACATCATTTTTGTCGCATTAGAGTTGGCGAACAAAAATGCCATTTTTATTGAATATAAAAATATACATCGTTGAAAACTTCATTTTTGTCGCATTTGAATTGGCGAACAAAAATGCAATTTTTATTGAATATAAAAATATACATCGTTGAAAACATCACTTTTTTCGCATTAGAATTGGCGAACAAAAATGCCATTTTTATTGAATATAAAAATATACAATGTTGATAATGTCATTTTTGTCACACTAGAATTGGCGGGCAAAAATATTATTTTCATAGAGTAAAAGGAATGGATTTTAATAAAGAGAATCGCCCAATGGTTTATATGTAAATATAAAATTAAACGAAACGAGCGCGGTAGTTCGCGTATCGACAATCGTAACTTCAAACGATTATATAGAAAGATCCGACCATTGGATTTTTCCCAAAACCGGAACCGTTAGGACCGCTTTGGGAAGAGCTTTCCAACGATATAAATTTCATCAAAATCCGATGGTTAGATTTTAAGATATGTGTAAATCAAATTTTGGTGAAAACAGTGCCAGGGCCGCCCATTGACCCGAAACTTCGCTTATTTATTTCGAGCTATTTTTAATAAATAAAAATAGCGATAAATTGTTATAAATATATATATATATATATATATGAAATGTTTTAAATTATAATTATGCGACAATTATTTGAAAAGGCCGAGTTTAACTCATTTCAAATAATTGCACGGCGATTAAATCAAGGATGTAAGAAGACGATGGTTGAAGACCGGCGATCTTCACATCGAATGGACGATGACTTCTGATACCTTAGACTGATTTGCTCCCAGGACAGGGTTGAAGCAGTAACTGTCCGGACGTGTGTGTTGGTCGTGCGGATAAGCGAGCTCCTTTTTGGTGTCTTCGGTTTCGTTCAAACCCAGAACGGACCTGTAAATGGATGCGTGTCTGACGTTGAAATTCACTTCATGTAATTTAATCGATTTCTATTAATATTTGTTTGTTTGGTGGTAGAGAATTTATTCTCTACTTAACACCCTGATACGTTGTAATGGTTATCGATCGCATGGCGTTGAATTGTCAACGTGGCACGCCAAGATGCAACAATCAAGGCTTTGTTGAAAAGCAGGCCTTGTGGCTGATGATCAAAGCATAGCCTGTTTAGGCACAGCTTTGTGTATAACGTGACTTCGGGAGCCTCACACCCCGGTATGAGTCAAAAACGGGATATGGACCGTAGGGAGTGCATGTGTTTGTTTCTAGCTAGAAGTGGTGTTTGGGCTTTGACACGGCCCGAAATTTTACTATGTGGATTATGGATTGAGGTACCTCGTTTTTACAGACCGGAAGTGGTCATATTATAGGTCCAAAGGGGCCGGGAAACGTATGTTCAGGAATTGCCAATCCACTACCGTTAGGTGGGGACCGACCCTAACGTTCCAAGGATTGCCCATAGGTATGATCCTGAGGCATTTGCTAGAGTGTCTCGAATCGGAAGAGGATGATCCCTAGCCTCGATTTCATGAAAGAAAACCAATTCCCAATACGACAACATTTCGGTTTTGATTGTAAACTTATATACGGCGACATAGTAGGATGGGGTACTATGTCGTCTAGGATTGATATATTTATATTGAAGTATTTTAATACTTCTTAAACACTAATGATAATATTAAAATATTACTTTTCACGTATTAAGCATGTTTGATCATCATAAGGGAAAACTCTATCCTCCTCTGTGCGTTGCATTATGTGATAGGATCTGAGTCTTATGATGATTTCATTTTTCAAAAGTCATTTCGCTGTTTTATCCAAACTTTATAAAATTATGCACTGGCAATCCAATGGAGTAAACCCGTTCCGCGTTAGCGGCGTGGTCCTAAGATTCGCCATATTGATAGTTAATTTAGTTAATAATTCTCACACCAGTCCCATGACTGACTCGTAGTTTGTTTCACTTTTGCAAACTCGGGTGCCCTTTTTCCACACGGGCAGCCAATTGACAGGTTCAGGTGATACATTCTGATTGGAGCTAGCTTGGATGGAGGAAGAAGAAGACTTTTTCTCTAGTTTTACATCTGCTTGAGACATTTTATCTTTTGTAGCTTTGATGTATGTGACGGAGTTTGAGATTGTTTCTTTCTATTTGAAACTTATTTCCCTTTTTGTTAAGACTCTTTCTTTGGCTAAGTTGTATTCTGTACTGCGTACTCTGATGTATGGGATATTATGATGCTGATGACATTTATTTCCGCTGCAATGGTTTATGTGTTATGATAATTATCTGAGATCTGTTTTTGTTGTAAATATGTTGTATTCCTAAATGATTATCCTTACTTTCGGTCTACGGAAGTTTGGGGTCATCACAATTTATTTGTTGAATTTGAACGTCGTATGAGAAAGATATTGAATATTTAGTAGATCAGCCACTTGGCGCCAAAATTTTGATTTTGAACTTTGAATGAATGGACACTTAAACTACTATATAAAGTCCCAAAAGTCATGTCTCCTCATAATCTCTTCTTCTTCTTCTTCTTTTTCTCGTTTTTCACTTTCAATCAAACTTTCAGGAGGCATAACTTCTTCGTTTCTTATCGGAATTGGACGAAATCAATTACAAATCGAGGAGAAATTCAAGGACTACGATCTAGTAATAGTTTGGAGATGAATTCGAACAGCATTGGGGGTGAAGAAAGTCAAAACAGCAAGAGGAAAACATAAAATCCTGTATATAAGTTTCTGTTTTGAATCGTCTACTTCAAACTGCCATATCTCACTCAATTTTGATCAGAATTTGATGATCTACCCATAAAAACGACTGCGAGAACGAGGAAATGAAGAGAACCGCATGAAACCAGCGGCATGAAACCAGATTCGCATGAAAATAATTTTGGTTTTCTTCTCTCCTTATTTATCAAAACTTCATTTGATCATTCTTGGTCAATTCTTGACGGATTCACATGAAACCAGCAGCATTACTAAGCAAATGAAGAGAAGTACAATATGAAGATAAGGTGTAGATGAAAAATCCATGGTTATAAATTAATATGGTACCCATTTTTTCGTTGATTTACTTTATATATATATATCCATTTCTTCTTGGTGTCTTTTCACCAACCGTCATTACTATTCTCCTCTTTTAGATTTCTACCATTGTGACGGCCCGCCCCGCACCAACCGACATTTACTCCAAAAGTGCACTGTACACATGTCCAGTTAGCACGGGACGGTCGTCAGAAGGAAAGGGAAGAAGGAAATGAACTAACAAGGAACCTGTAAAATGTCTCACAGCGCATGGAATAAAATATAATAGCAACATACTTGACATAAAACAGGTGAGACAGTGCATAAGCTGAAAACAAACTAACATAGCAGCGGAAAATCCAAGTACAGCTTATGATCCAAAGCTAATATTATTACAACCTTTCAAACTGTCTCAAAAAGAAAAAGTAAGATAAAGGAGGTACACTACTAATGCCCAAGTAGCGACCACCAACGACACAGGGGGAATATCTATATATCATTCGTGGAAGCCTCCTGCTCGCCTCCGAATCAGCTACTCGCGCATCACCAGCTAACCTGTCTCTAGTCTGCTCGTGTGAGCACCCAGAGTAATAAGAGGAGACATAAAACTCTGGGTCAGACATAAAGCCTGGTATGAGCGATAAGCATCTAAACAGAACAATAACAGGTAGACTAAAACATACCTGAACCTGGACCTGCAACCAAAGAGTTAGCACTGCATACTGTACAACACTCTAAGGTGCCATTTCAAATAGTGTAAACATAACGGGGGTGGGGGTGTCATAGTGATGGCAAACAATCAAACATAGCAACCATCCTCACATCTCTCACTCAGTGCATAAAGCATACGATATTCACCAATTCGATCACCTAACATACCTTGCTATGATCACTTTGCCCCATGTAGTCATAAATGGCTTCACTGCACTGATACATAGCCACTAATCCTTTGCTATGTCCACTTTGCCCCATGGAGTTGCAATGACCCCACTGCACTGGCTCATACACTCACTAATCCTTTATTATGTCCACTCTGCCCCATGGAGTCGCAATGACCCCACTGCACTGGCTCATAGTCTTACTACGCATCACTTTGCCCCTCGAGTCATAATGACTCTACTGCACTGATAGCGTAGTCTTGCTACCATCACCTTGCCCCTCGAGTCATAATGACTCTACTGCACTGATAAGTAGCCCATCATCCATTTTCAGTGGTGAATCAAAGTTATGAACGTCGACAACTCCTTAGCACACGTCCCGCAGCAAATCCCAACCATGAAGTGAACTCATTGGTTCCCCATTGGATCCTGAGCTCTAACTTCCACTTGGACTACCTTTGCATCTCGGGTTATTGGTCATCACCAGATCGTTTCAGATCCCCTCTTAGCCATCAGTTCGGTTCGGATCGGAGTGCTCCTCCATCGCTGGATCGGATCGGGTCATCATCACCTCAGTGGGTCGGATCGAGTCTCCATGTCCAATCGCCATCATCGGTTCTGGTCGGAGTCCTCAGATGTGCCACAGTTCGGATTGGCTTCTTCTAATCAACTCGGGTCGGGTCGTAGTCTCCAAGCCTCGTCGTAGTACATTGGTTCGGGTCGGGTACTATGGCGGATCGGGTCGGAGAACATCAGACGGGTCAGGTCGGACGATGCATGCCACGAGAAGAGCGAATAGATCGAAGAGTAAAGTATAGGGGCGGATCGGGTCCTCCCTCCGTTCCGATCCGGATCAGCCTGTTTTCTGTACCTTTCCAGCAAGCAATTACGCCACTCGACGGCGTTTTCGACCATTCTACCTATTCTAATCAATCACAAAACATACCATACAGTCATAGCAACTAGTAGAAGTGACCTCAAACACCAAAACATCAATATGATAGGTTAAAATGGATCAAACATACCCAAAACCCCATATTTCCCCTTAAGCATGTTTAGGTGAAACTAATGATGTGATTAGCAAAACTTAACCAAATTAACCCAAATTCATATCAGAGTTCTAAAACATCATTTCGAATTTTATAAATATTTTTCCAGAATTTTATCATGTTTAAATTCGCTAATTAACACTAATTACCCTTAATTAGCCATAACTAGTGAGGAACTATACAAATAACTCACCTTAGCCACAAATAAACTTTAGATCTGAAGTAAATCTCTGATTTGGTGTGAATCCCGATGCTAAACAACAACTCTAATGTTGATTTGGTGTAGATCTCCCTTGATTTGATGTTGCTAAGCTTAATCTTTGATTAGAAGATGATTTGGAGGTGATTTAGAGGTTGGAGGCCATTTTTAGGGTTTCTAGGAGGTAACTGGAGGCTAGAAAACTGAAATAGAATGAATCTCTAACCCTTTTCAGCCTCCCCATAACCCTAATCGCGAAATGGGTTATGGGCCCATTCACTAATCATCCTATTTGGCCCGGTTAAGCAGTTTTTCACCTTCCAAACCTTATTTCAGCCATATCTCCCAAACGGTAAGTCCGTTTGGCTACTATGACCACTCTACGGAAAGGTAAACCATCAAACGAATCTAATGGAAGGTGTTTCAGGTCAAAATTCCTTCCCAATCAAAAGTTATGACCAAAACAAGATCAGTTAGGGGCAAAACGATCATTTTAAAAATCGACAAAAATCATGAACATGGGAAATGAGCAAATGGTTGTTTCCTAAAGTTACATGACCATATGACTTCATATGGGAAAGAAATTGATATTCTACGATCCTCCGATGCGTAGAATGCGGGTTGTTACATTCCCCCCCCCCTTAAGAAATTTCGCCCCCGAAATTCCCTAACCAAAACACATAAGGGGTCCCGCATGCCTATCAACCATAAAACAACAACCAAACATGCAAAACAAGCAAGACAAGTCTATCCTAGCATGCGGAATAACTAAATTACAAGGTAAATCTTACCAGGCAAAGAGTTCTGGATACATCTTTCTCATGCTCTCTTCTGTCTCCCAAGTACAATCATTCTCGTTCTCGCCCCACTGAACCTTGACTAGCTTCACCGCCTTCCTTCGAAGTTGCTTCGTATCGTGCTCGACGATACGAATCGGCTTGCGGTTCCCAACCGCCTCGGGTTCCACTTCGAAGTCCTCTAACTGATCAGGTAAAATAGTCATACCTGGGTCGTGAACTAACTTCCTTAGTTGGGAAACATGAAATACGTTGTGAACTCCCACCATCTTCTCTGGTAAGTCAACTCTATATGCCAAATTCCCGACTAGTTCAAGAACAGGGAATGGGCCAACAAATCTTGGTGCCAATTTGCCTCTGATGCCAAATCGTATCATGCTCTTCAACGGAGAAATCTTGACAAACACCAAGTCACCAATGGAGAATTATAAGTCTCTTCTCCTCTTATCAGCATAGCTCTTCTGCCTATCTTGGGCAGCTTTCATTCGTTGTTGAATGATCTTAATCTTATCCGAAGTTTCCCTCACCACATCTGGTCCAAGCATAAAATTCTCGCCAGTCTCTATCCAAAATAATGGTGAATTGCACGGTCTTCCGTACAAAGCTTCATATGGAGACACACCGATACTGGATTGGTAGCTATTATTATATGCAAACTCTACTAGATGCAAATGGTCATCCCATGATCCACCAAAATCCAATATACATGCTCTCAAGAGATCTTCCAATATACGATTCACCCTCTCCGTCTGACCGTCGGTCTGAGGATGATATGCGGTACTGAGATGTAATTCTTACCCTAGAGCCTCTTGTAAGCTCTTCCAAAACCCACTAGTGAATAACGGGCCTCAGTCACTCACAATGCTTTTAGGTACTCCATGAAATCTCACTACCCACTTCATATACAATTCTGCCAACTTAGCTGCCGTTCTGGTCGATTGACTGGTATAAATCTTGCGCTCTTAGTCAATCGATCCACAATTACCCAAATGCTATCATATCCCGATCTAGTCCTTGGTAAACCATCGATGAAATCCATCGAGACTTGCTCCCATTTCCATTCTGGAATTTCTAATGGTTGCAACAACCCACTAGGCTTCTTTTACTCGGCTTTAACTAGCTGGCAATTCATGCATTTGGATATAAACTTCCCAACGTCTCTTTTCATCCCTTCCCAGTAGTAAGTCTGCTTCATATCTCGATACATCTTCTCACCACCGGGGTGTATAGTCAGTTTTGAGTGATGACATTCTCTAAGCACTTCATCCCTCAAACCATTCACGTTGGGTACAACTAGTCTTCCATTCTTTCTAAGCCATCCATCTCGATCAAGCCATACACATTAATCTCCTCACCGTCGATGTTCATCTCTAACTTGGAGATGATTTCCAATAGATTAGGATCGCCCCTTTGGCTGGAACCAATCTGCTCTATCAAAGTGGGTCTGATCGCCAAACTAGCTAGCATTTCTGGATCCAATTCGCACTATGGTCTGAAATCAAACCCGGCGATATACTCCAGTTGCTTCCATTCAAGAAACATAGCCCCTAAACTGGCATGTCTGCTACTCAAGGCATCGGCTACCGCATTACCTTTCCTAGGTGTGTATGCAATATCAAAATCATACGAAGCCAAGAACTCTAACCATCTCTGCTGACGAAGATTTAGATCCTTCTGGGATAAGAGATACTTTAATGATTTATGATCGGTGAACAACTCAAATCTTTCTCCCAAGAGATAATGTCTCCACATCTTCAGCGCAAACACGATCGCTGCTAATTCCAAATCATGGGTAGGGTACTTCTTCTCATGCAGCTTTAGCTGCCGACTAGCATAAGCTACAACCCTACCTCCTTGCATCAATACAGCACCTAGTCCGGTACCACAAGCATCCGTGTATACCGTCATCTCTTCATTTCCTTTAGGAATGACTAATACTGGCGCACGCGTCAACTTTTCTTTTAGACTCTTGAATGCATTCTCACACACTCCGTCCTAGACGAAGACCTGATTCTTCTTAGTCAACTGAGTCAACGGTGCTGCTATCTTGGAGAAGTCCTGGATAAACTTACGACAATATCCAGCTAACCCCAAGAAACTTTTAAATCTGTTGCATTCTTGGGCGTAGGCCAATCCTGTACCGTAGCCACATTCGTAGGGTCCACGGCAGTACCATTCTCTGAAACAACATGGCCCAAGAATCTCACTTCCCTTCTCCAAAAGTGACACTTAGAGAATTTCGCTTTCAATTGGTGTTTTCTCAACACCTCCATCACTATCCTCAAGTGTCCCTTGTGTTCCTCTTCTGTCCTCGAGTAAACAAGGATTTCGTCTACGAACACAAGAACAAACTTATTCAACTGATCTCTGAATACTCGATTCATAAGATCCACAAAATAGGTTGGTTCATTGGTCAACCCAAATGGCATAACCAACCACTCATAGAATCCAGACAGCGTGCTAAATGTCGTTTTCGGAACACTCTCATCCGCTACTCGAAGCTGATGAAATCCTGTCGCGAGGTCCAACTGGGAGAACACTCTTGCTCCTTCCAGTTGATCTAACAAATCATCTATCCGCGGTAGAGGATACATATTCTTCCTTGTCACCTTATTCAACTCGCGATAGTCCACACACAAACGAAGGGAACCATCTGCCTTAGTGGCAAACACAACTGGTGCTCCCCACTCGGAGACACTTCTTCTAATAAATCCCTTCTTCAAAAGATTGCTGACTTGCACCCCGAGCTCTCGCTGCTCCTTTGGTGCCATACGACGAAGTGGCATCACTATAGGTCTGGCATCTTTCACTAAATCAATACGGAACTCAATCTCTCGGTGTGGTGGAAGCCCGGTCACCTCCTCAAAGACGTCCGGATACTGGCCAACCACGGGCACATCTGACAACTCATCCTGCGGGATGTCGAGGGAATTTATAAAACTAGACATTACCCCATCACTAGGTAGACTACCAAACACTACCCTCCGCCCATCATCCGCCCTAACTGTCACCAAAAAGCCCTCACAGTCTACCACCACCCCGTATCTTTGGAGCCAATCGACTCTCAATATAATGCCATACCCAGTAAAGCCCAAAACAAAGCAATCATAAACAAACATACATCCACGATTCGATAAGACCACATTTCGGCAAATCATACTAAGGCTAGTCGAACCACCAATCAGGTTTGTCACAACCAATAGTCTATCGACTATCTCGGGTTCCAGTCCCAACCTATCTATCAGGTCACTAGATATGAAGGCACGGGAAGCCCCAGTATCAAACAAAACTCGAACTGGTACATCATAAATAGAAAGCATACCTTGAATAACAACATTCTTTCCTTTCTCCGCCGCAGTTGGGGCATTCGACGAAGAAGGAACAACATCAATAGCATATGCTTTCACAATCTGCTTCTTCTTAAGAGGTTGCAGACACTTATCCTTATGATGTCCCACTTGACCACAGTTATAGCACTTTCTATCCGCTAGCTTGGCCCGACATTCTTTAGCATAATGGCCCTTCTTACCACAGCTGAAGCACTCAACTTCTTTCTTGTTCTTTTTCTGGCCATCCCTAGATTGGATCTGCTTCCTCTTATTCTGAGAGCTATTCTTGCCTCCACCGCCTGCTTGCGGCTTCAGCCCTTCTACAGATGCAGCCTCAGTCTTTGACTTAGGGTAAAGACTCTCTGATCTCAAAGCTTTCCCCACAATCGATTCAAAAGTCTCATCGATGTGGTTGATAAGTCTTTCCCCCAAGTATCCATCCAACCTAGTAATGAACTTCTCATTCTTCTTCTCAGGAGTATCGATAAGAGATAGTCCAAACTTCGACAAAGTGTCGAATTCAGCAATATATTCAGAGACTGCCCTACCATTCTGCTTGAGTTCCAAGAATCTCTTGAACAACACTGACTTCTGGGCAGCTAGAATGAACTTCTCGCTAAAGCGAGCTTTGAACCGATCCCAAGTAACCTGATCTTCTGGAGTAGCTGTTCTAATGGCATTCCACCAATTCATCGCTCGCCCTTGCAGCTGACGAGACGCTAGCCTTCTCTTCATCGCATCCTCGATACCCAAGTTGTCTAAGATACGATCACAACTATCCAACCATTCCTGAACATCTGTGGCCGACTCCGTTCCGCGGAACGGCTTCCCACCAAGGTTAGTGTAATCCTTGCACAACTTGGCGAAATCGACCCTAGGCACCTGCACTACTGGACCACCACCAATTCCGGGATTGGGAACTTCCCCTTGCACCTCCCTAAGCATGTCTCTCATGAGGTCAGTAAACATCGCCCTCATGTCAGCAGCATTCCCATTATTGGGTCCCCTACCAGCACCTCTAGCATATCGGCTCATCGTCAATCTGTAAAAGGGGAAACGATTAATGACCCTATAGTGGTGCTAGTGCAGTACAACTTCATTCTTATACTACTAATAGTATATATATATATATATATATATATATATATATATAGCTTTTGAAAACAAAAGTAATCACAAATACGCGCTCTCATATACGTACTATCTCTCCCTAGTGTCTTTCCCTAGGTAAACTACGCAACCTAGAGCTCTGATACCAAATGTGACGGCCCACCCCGCACCAACCGACATTTACTCCAAAAGTGCGCTGTACACATGTCCAGTTAGCACGGGACGGTTGTCAGAAGGAAAGGGAAGAAGGAAATGAACTAACAAGGAACCTGTAAAATGTCTCACAGCGCATGGAATAAAATATAATAGCAACATACTTGACATAAAATAGGTGAGACAGTGCATAAGCTGAAAACAAACTAACATAGCAGCGGAAAATCCAAGTACAACTTATGATCCAAAGCTAATATTATTACAACCTTTCAAACTATCTCAAAAAGCAAAAGTAAGATAAAGGAGGTACACTACTAATGCCCAAGTAGCGACCACCAACGACACAGGGAGAATATTTATATATCATACGTGGAAGCCTCCTGCTCGCCTCCGAATTAGCTACTCGTGCATCACCAGCTAACCTGTCTCTAGTCTGCTCGTGTGAGCACCCAGAGTAATAAGAGGAGACATAAAACTCTGGGTCAGACATAAAGCCTGGTATGAGCGATAAGCATCTAAACAGAACAATAACAGGTAGACTAAAACATACCTGAACCTGGACCTGCAAACAAAGAGTTAGCACTAAATACTGTACAACACTCTAAGGTGCCATTTCAAATAGTTTAAACATAACGGGGGTGGGGGTGTGCATGTCATAGTGATGGCAAACAATCAAACATAGCAACCATCCTCACATCTCTCACTCAGTGCATAAAGCATACGATATTCACCACTTCGATCACCTAACATACCTTGCTATGATCACTTTGCCCCATGAAGTCATAAATGGCTTCACTGCACTGATACATAGCCACTAATTCTTTGTTATGTCCACTTTGCCCCATGGAGTTGCAATGACCCCACTGCACTGGCTCATCCACTCACTAATCCTTTACTATGTCCACTCTGCCCCATGGAGTCGCAATGACCCCACTGCACTGGCTCATAGTCTTACTACGCATCACTTTGCCCCTCGAGTCATAATGACTCTACTGCACTGATAACGTAGTCTTTCTACCATCACCTTGCCCCTCGAGTCATAATGACTCTACTGCACTAATAAGTAGCCCATCATCCATTTTCAGTGGTGAATCAAAGTTATGAATCTCGACAACTCCTTAGCACACGTCCCGCAGCAAAGCCCAACCATGAAGTGAACTCATTGGTTCTCCATTGGATCCTGAGCTCTAACTTCCACTTGGACTACCTTTGCATCTCGGGTTATTGGTCATCACCGGATCGGTTCAGATCCCCTCTTAGCCATCAGTTCGGTTCGGATCGGAGTGCTCCTCCATCGCTGGATCGGATCGGGTCATCATCACCTCAGTGGGTCGGATCGAGTCTCCATATCCAATCGCCATCATCGGTTCTGCTCGGAGTCCTCCAATGTGCCACCGTTCAGATCGGCTTCTTCTAATCAACTCGGGTCGGGTCGTAGTCTCCAAGCCTCGTCGTAGTACATTGGTTCGGGTCGGGTACTATGGCGGATCGGGTCGGAGAACATCAGGCGGGTTAGATCGGACAATGCATGCCACGAGAAGAGCGAATAGATCGAAGAGTAAAGTATAGGGGCGGATCGGGTCCTCCCTCCGTTCCGATCCGGATCGGCCTGTTTTCTGTACCTTTCCAGCAAGCAATTTACGCCACTCGACGGCGTTTTCGACCATTATACCTATTCTAATCAATCACAAAACATACCATACAGTCATAGCAACAAGTAGAAGTGACCTCAAACACCAAAACATCAATATGATAGGTTAAAATGGATCAAACATACCCAAAACCCCATATTTCCCCTTAAGCATGTTTAGGTGAAACTAATGATGTGATTAGCAAAACTTAACCAAATTAACCCAAATTCATATCAGAGTCCTAAAACATCATTTCGAATTTTATAAATATTTTTCCAGAATTTTATCATGTTTAAATTCACTAATTAACACTAATTACCCTTAATTAGCCATAACTAATGAGGAACTATACAAATAACTCACCTTAGCCACAAATAAACTTTAGTTCTGAAGTAAATCTCTAATTTGGTGCGAATCCCGATGCTAAACAACAGCTCTAACGTTGATTTGGTGTTGATCTCCCTTGATTTGATGTTGCTAAGCTTAATCTTTGATTAGAAGATGATTTGGAGGTGATTTAGAGGTTGGAGGCCATTTTTAGGGTTTCTAAGAGGTAAGTGGAGGCTAGAAAACTGAAATAGAATGAATCTCTAACCCTTTTCAGCCTCCCCATAACCCTAATCCCGAAATGGGTTATGGGCCCATTCACTAATCACCCTATTTGGCCCGGTTAAGCAGTTTTTCACCTTCCAAACCTTATTTCAGCCATATCTCCCAAACGGTAAGTCCGTTTGGCTACTATGACCACTCTACTGGAAGGTAAACCATCAAACGAATCTAATGGAAGTGGTTTCAGGTCAAAATTCCTTCCCAATCAAAAGTTATGGCCAAAACAAGATTAGCTAGGGGCAAAACGATCATTTTAAAAATCGACAAAAATCATGAACATGGGAAATGAGCAAATGGTTGTTTCCTAAAGTTACATGACCATATGACTTCATATGGGAAAGAAATTGATATTCTACGTTCCTCCGATGCGTAGAATGCGGGTTGTTACATTCCCCCCCCCCCCCCCCCTTAAGAAATTTCGCCCCCGAAATTCCCTAACCAAAACACATAAGGGGTCCCGCGTGCCTATAAACCATAAAACAACAACCAAACATGCAAAACAAGTAAGACAAGTCTATCCTAGCAGGCGGAATAACTAAATTACAAGGTAAATCTTACCAGGCAAAGAGTTCTGGATACATCTTTCTCATGCTATCTTCTGTCTCCCAAGTACAATCATTCTCGTTCTCGCGCCACTGAACCTTGACTAGCTTCACCGCCTTCCTTCGAAGTTGCTTCGTATCGTGCTTGACGATACGAATCGGCTTGTGGTTCCCAACCGCCTCGGGTTCCACTTCGAAGTCCTCTAACTAATCAGGTAAAATAGTCATACCTGGGTCGTGAACTAACTTCCTTAGTTGGGAAACATGAAATACGTTGTAAACTCCCACCATCTTCTCTGGTAAGTCAACTCTATATGCCAAATTCCCGACTAGTTCAAGAACAGGGAATGGGCCAACAAATCTTGGTGCCAATTTGCCTCTGATGCCAAATCGTATCATGCTCTTCAACGGAGAAATCTTGACAAACACCAAGTCACCAACGGAGAATTTTAAGTCTCTTCTCCTCTTATCAGCATAGCTCTTCTGCCTATCTTGGGCAGCTTTCATTCGTTGTTGAATGATCATAATCTTATCCGAAGTTTCCTTTACCACATCTGGTCCAAGCATAAAATTCTCGCCAGTCTCTATCCAACATGATGGTGAATTGCACGGTCTTCCGTACAAAGCTTCATATGGAGCCATACCGATACTGGATTGGTAGCTATTATTATATACAAACTCTACTAGATGCAAATGGTCATCCCATGATCCACCAAAATCCAATATACATGCTCTCAAGAGATCTTCCAATATACGATTCACCCTCTCCGTCTGACTGTCGGTCTGAGGATGATATGCGGTACTGAGATGTAATTCTGACCCTAGAGCCTCTTGTAAGCTCTTCCAAAACCCACTAGTGAATAACGGGTCTCGGTCACTCACAATGCTTTTAGGTACTCCATGAAATCTCACTACCCACTTCATATACAATTCTACCAACTTAGCTGCCGTTCTGGTCGATTTGACTGGTATAAATCTTGCGCTCTTAGTCAATCGATCCACAATTACCCAAATGCTATCATATCCCGATCTAGTCCTTGGTAAACCATCGATGAAATCCATCGAGACTTGCTCCCATTTCCATTCGGGAATTTCTAATGGTTGCAACAACCCACTAGGCTTCTTTTGCTCGGCTGTAACTAGCTGGCAATTCATGCACTTGGATATAAACTTCCCAACGTCTCTTTTCATCCCTTCCCAGTAGTAAGTCTGCTTCATATCTCGATACATCTTATCACCACCGGGGTGTATAGTTAGTTTTGAGTGATGACATTCTCTAAGCACTTCATCCCTCAAACCATTCACGTTGGGTACAACTAGTCTTCCATTCTTCTAAGCCATCCATCTCGATCAAGCCCATACACATTCATCTCCTCACCGTCGATGTTCATCTCTAACTTGGAGATGATTTCCAATAGATTAGGATCGTCCCTCTGGCTGGAACCAATCTGCTCTATCAAAGTGGGTCTGATCGCCAAACTAGCTAGCATTTCTGGATCCAATTCGCACTTTGGTCTGAAATCAAACCTGGCGATATACTCCAGTTGCTTCCATTCAAGAAACATAGCCCCTAAACTGGCATGTCTCTTACTAAAGGCATCGGCTACCGCATTACCTTTCCCAGGTGTATGCGATATCAAAATCATATGAAGCCAAGAACTCTAACCATCTCTGCTGACGAAGATTTAGATCCTTCTGGGAGAAGAGATACTTTAACGATTTATGATCGGTGAACAACTCAAATCTTTCTCCCAAGAGATAATGTCTCCACATCTTCAGCGCAAACACGATCGCTGCTAATTCCAAATCATGGGTAGGGTATTTCTTCTCATGCGGCTTTAGCTGCCGACTAGTATAAGCTACAACCCTACCTCCTTGCATCAATACAGAACCTAGTCCGGTACCACAAGCATCTGTGTATACCGTCATCTCTTCATTCCCTTTAGGAATGACTAATACTGGCGCACGCATCAACTTTTCTTTTAGACTCTTGAATGCATTCTCACACACTCCATCCTAGATGAAGGCCTGATTCTTCTTAGTCAACTGAGTCAACGGTGCTGCTATCTTGGAGAAGTCCTGGATAAACTTACGATAATATCCAGCTAACCCCAAGAAACTTTTACATCTGTTGCATTCTTGGGCGTAGGCCAATCCTGTACCGTAGCCACCTTCGTAGGGTCCACGGCAATACCATTCTCTGAAACAACATGGCCCAAGAATCTCACTTCCCTTCTCCAAAAGTGACACTTAGAGAATTTCGCTTTCAATTGGTGTTTTCTCAACACCTCCATCACTATCCTCAAGTGTCCCTTGTGTTCCTCTTCTTTCCTCGAGTAAACAAGGATATCGTCTACGAACACAAGAACAAACTTATTCAACTGATCTCTGAATACTCGATTCATAAGATCAACAAAATAGGCTGGTGCATTGGTCAACCCAAATGGCATAACCAACCACTCATAGAATCCAGACGGCGTGCTAAATGCCGTTTTCGGAACACTCTCATCCGCTACTCGAAGCTGATGAAATCCTGTCGCGAGGTCCAACTGGGAGAACACTCTTGCTCCTTCCAGTTGATCAAACAAATCATCTATCCGCGGTAGAGGATACATATTCTTCCTCGTCACCTTATTCAACTCGCGATAGTCCACACACAAACGAAGGGAACCATCTGCCTTAGTGGCAAACACAACTGGTGCTCCCCACTCGGAGACACTTCTTCTAATATATCCCTTCTTCAAAAGATTACTGATTTGCACCCCGAGCTCTCGCTGCTCCTTTGGTGCCATACGACGAAGTGGCATCACTATAGGTCTGGCATCTTTAACTAAATCAATACGGAACTCAATCTCTCGGTGTGGTGGAAGCCTGGTCACCTCCTCAAAGACGTCCGGATACTGGCCAACCACGGGCACATCTGACAACTCATCCTGCGGGATGTTGAGGGAATTTATAAAACTAGCCATTACCCCATCACTAGGTAGACTACCAAACACTACCCTCCGCCCATCATCCGGCCTAACTATCACCAAAAGGCCCTCACAGTCTACCACCACCCTGTATCTTTGGAGCCAATCGACTCCCAATATAATGCCATACCAAGTAAAGCCCAAAACAAAGCAATCATAAACAAACATACATCCACGACTCGATAAGACCACATTTCGGCAAATCATACTAAGGCTAGTCGAACCACCAATCGGGTTTGTCACAACCAATGGTCTATCGATTATCTCGGGTTCCAGTCCCAACCTATCTACCAGGTCACTAGATATGAAGGCACGGGAAGCCCCAGTATCAAACAAAACTCGAACTGGTATATCATAAATAGAAAGCATACCTTGAATAACAACATTCTTTCCTTTCTCCGCCGCAGTTGGGGCATTCGACGAAGAAGGAACATCATCAATAGCATATGCTTTCACAATCTGCTTCTCCTTAAGAGGTTGCAGACACTTATCCTTATGATGTCCCACTTGACCACAGTTATAGCACTTTCTATCCGCTAGCTTGGCCCGACATTCTTTAGCATAATGGCCCTTCTTACCACAGCTGAAGCACTCAACTTCTTTCTTGTTCTGGCCATCCCTAGATTGGCTCTGCTTCCTCTTATTCTGAGAGCTATTCTTGCCTCCACCGCCTGCTTGCGGCTTCAGCCCTTCTGCAGATGCAGCCTCAGTCTTTGACTTAGGGTAAAGTCTCTCTGATCTCAAAGCTTTCCCCACAATCGATTCAAAAGTCTCATCGATGTGGTTGATAAGTCTTTCCCCCAAGTATCCATCCAACCTAGTAATGAACTTCTCATTCTTCTTCTCATGAGTATCGATAAGAGATAGTCCATACTTCGACAAAGTGTCGAATTCAGCAACATAGTCAGAGACTGCCCTACCATTCTGCTTGAGTTCCAAGAATCTCTTAAACAACACTGACTTCTGGGCAGCTAGAATGAACTTCTCGCTAAAGCGAGCTTTGAACTGATCCCAAGTAACCTGATCTTCTGGAGTAGCTGTTCTAATGGCATTCCACCAATTCATCGCTCGCCCTTGCAGCTGACGAGACGCTAGCCTTCTTTTCATCGCATCCTCGATACCCAAGTCGTCGAAGATACGATCACAACTATCCAACCAATCCTGAACATTTGTGGCCGACTCCGTTCCGTGGAACGGCTTCCCACCAAGGTTAGTGTAATCCTTGCACAACTTGGCAAAATCGACCCTATGCACCTGCACTACTGGACCACCACCAATTCCGGGATTGGGAACTGCCCCTTGCACCTCCCTAAGCATGTCTCTCATGAGGTCAGTAAACATCGCCCTCATGTCAGCAGCATTCCCATTATTGGCTCCCCTACCAGCACCTCTAGCATATCGGCTCATTGTCAATCTGTAAAAGGGGAAACGATTAATGACCCCCTAGTGGTGCTAGTGTAGTACGACTTCATTCTTATACTACTAATAGTATATATATATATATATATATAGCTTTTGAAAACCAAAGTAATCATAAATACGCGCTCTCATATACGTACTATCTCTCCCTAGTGTTTTTCCCTAGGTTAACTACGCAACCTAGAGCTCTGATACCAAATGTGACGGCCCACCCCGCACCAACCGACATTTACTCCAAAAGTGCGTTGTACACATGTCCAGTTGGCACGGGAAGGTCGTCAGAAGGAAAGGGAAGAAGGAAATGAACTAACAAGGAACCTGTAAAATGTCTCACAGCGCATGGAATAAAATATAATAGCAACATACTTGACATAAAACAGGTGTGATAGTGCATAAGCTGAAAACAAACTAACCTTGCAGCGGAAAATCCAAGTACAGCTTATGATCCAAAGCTAATATTATTACAACCTTTCAAACTGTCTCAAAAAGCAAAAGTAAGATAAAGGAGGTACACTACTCATGCCCAAGTAGCGACCACCAACGACACAGGGAGAATATCTATATATCATACGTGGAAGCCTCCTGCTCGCCTTCGAATCAGCTACTCGCACATCACCAGCTAACCTGTCTCTAGTCTGCTCGTGTGAGCACCCAGAGTAATAAGAGGAGACATAAAACTCTGGGTCAGACATAAAGCCTGGTATGAGCGATAAGCATCTAAACAGAACAATAACAGGTAGACTAAAACATACCTGAACCTGGACCTGCAACCAAAGATTTAGCACTACATACTGTACAACACTCTAAGGTGCCATTTCAAATAGTGTAAACATAACGGGGGTGGGGGTGTGCATGTCATAGTGATGGAAAACAATCAAACATAGCAACCATCCTCACATCTCTCACTCAGTGCATAAAGCATACGATATTCACCACTTCGATCACCTAACATACCTTGCTATGATCACTTTGCCCGTTGAAGTCATAAATGGCTTCACTGCACTGATACATAGCCACTAATCCTTTGCTATGTCCACTTTTCCCCATGGAGTCGCAATGACCCCACTGCACTGGCTCATAGCCTCACCAATCCTTTACTATGTCCACTCTGCCCCATGGAGTCGCAATGACCCACTGCACTGGCTCATAGTCTTACTACGCACCACTTTTCCCCTTGAGTGATAATGGCTCTACTGCACTGATAACGTAGTCTTGGTACCATCACCTTACCCCTCGAGTCATAATGACTCTACTGCACTGATAAGTAGCCCATCATCCATTTTCAGTGGTGAATCGAAGTTTTGAACGTCGACAACTCCTTAGCACACTTCTCGCAGCAAAGCCTAACCATGAAGTGAACTCGTTGGTTCCCCATTGGATCCCGAGCTCTAACTTCCACTTGGACTACCTTTGCATCTCGGGTTATTGGTCATCACCGGATCGGTTCGGATCCCCTCTTAGCCATCAGTTCGGTTCGGATCAGAGTACTCCTCCTTCGCTGGATCGGATCGGGTCACCATCACCTCAGCGGGTCGGATCGAGTCTCCATGTCCAATCGCCATCATCGGTTCGGGTCGGAGTCCTCCAATGTACCACCGTTCGGATCGGCTTCTTCTAATCAACTCGGGTCGAGTCGTAGTCTCTAAGCCTCGTCGTAGTACATTGGTTCGGGTCGGGTACTATGGCGGATCGGGTCGGAGAACATCAGGCGGGTCAGAACGGACGATGCATGCCACGAGAAGAGCGAATAGATCGAAGAGTAAAGTATAGGGGCAGATCGGGTCCTCCCTCCATTCCGATCCGGATCAGCCTGATTTTTGTACCTTTCCAGCAAGCAATTTACGCCACTCGACGGCGTTTTCGACCATTCTACCTATTCTAATCAATCACAAAACATACCATACAGTCATAGCAACAAGTAGAAGTGACCTTAAACACCAAAACATCAATATGATAGGTTAAAATGGATCAAACATACCAAAAACCCCATATTTCCCCTTAAGCATGTTTAGGTGAAACTAATGATGTGATTAGCAAAACTTAACCAAATTAACCCAAATTCATATCAGAGTTCTAAAACATCATTTTGAATTTTATAAATATTTTTCCAGAATTTTATCATGTTTAAATTCGCTAATTAACACTAATTACCCTTAATTAGCCATAATTAGTGAGGAACTATGCAAATCACTCTCCTTAGCCACAAATAAACTTTAGATCTGAAGTAAATCTCTGATTTGGTGCAAATCTCGATGCTAAACAGCAGCTCTAACGTTGATTTGGTGTAGATCTCTGTAACACCCCGTGTATTCTATAACAGTGAAATTCATAAATTAAAGCATAAATAATTTCAAATCAAAGAATTAAGGGAAACGGGATACGCCATTGTGTTCGTCTTGGAAAAATACGCGAAATAGAGTCCGAGTTTTCGAAAAACGGAGTCCGTATGAAGAAGATATGGCCTCCGAAAGTTTCAGAATTCAGGTTAAAATTCAAACAGACGAAAACAGCTCAGAAAAACAAGTTTAAAATTCAAAATCGGGCCCAATTGGCCAGGGCGGGAAAATTCCCGCCTAAGGCACCCAGGTCAACTTGGCAGTCGACCTGGGCTAGCCAGGTCGACAGGGCTGTCGACCTGGGTGTCGACTGGGCTGTTGACCTGGCCCCAGAGCCAGGTCGAACCTAGCCCATCCTGGCTCGCCATGTCTGTGTTTGGTCGATTTTCTGAGCCTTGCCTTGTCACTAGGGCTAGGTGTCAGCTCCTGATTGGTCTCTCTTTCTAATGAATGGCTACGATGAACCCAAGCTACATCAACGGTCCGAATCAATTCATAAACTCTATAAAAATGACCCTAGACTCTACGTAATCTATTCATTCAAAAAAATAGAATGAGGCCATCATGCTGCTGAGGAACGACTAGGAGTAGCCACCAATTTGAGAGACAATTAGGAGACAAACTCTAAAGCATAAAGCAACTACAAGTTAAACTTAAACAAATCAAATCAACGCCTACATCAAAGGAATAGCATCTCCAAATCCAGAATTCAGATTCCTGAATTGAAGAATTCGTCACACGATTGTAAGTAGAGTACTATTCCGGTATGAATTAAATAACTGTGTTTGATTTATGTAAAATGAGAATTACACTTGATTTGTGGTGATAGTAATTCATATTTGTGCGTTGCTATGATTCTAATCGATTTGGAATGTTGTGATATAACGATTGGATATTCGCAAGTATGTAATTCATGATAAAAACTACATGTTAGCGGTAGTTTATTTGAGATTCATGCAAGTATGTGGTTTTGCTACTATGCCAACATAATGTATATTTTTGTACAAAATCACTTTGTGTGTAATTGGATCAAATTTGGGGTATTATGATTCATATGAAATTATGTTGGAATTGGCATCATGATCTATGTATAAAACCATACTTTTGTATTAGAAACAAAAGTAAGCCTCTTTGTGAACTTATGTTGATTTTATGAATATGACTAGGCTATGTTTGGTATTATGCCTAATTGAAAAACATGTTAGGACTATATTGTTAACAAGAATTTTATGATAATATATGTGACACATAGCTAAGTTAGATTTACATTCCAATTGCAAGTTTGCATGACTAAAGTAAAAACCATGATTTCATGTTTAGGAATATTTATGCCATGATTACATGAATAGATCAAAAACCATCATTTCATGTTTGGGTATATTTGTGCCATGATTATGTGAATAGATTAAAAATCATGATTAAGTTGGAATAATTCTAGTTGAACTATACTTTTGTGTTAGTAACAAAAGTAAGCACCTTTGTAAACATATAGTAACTTTATAAACATGATTTGCTTATGTTTGACATTATGCCTAAGTAAAAATATAGGTTTATGTTGTAGTTAAGACTATGTGTCAATAATGATATCTAATTTAGTTAGATTCTTAACTTAACTACAAGTTTACATGGTTTGATTCATGTCACTTATGCTTTATGACCAAAGTATATGTTACCACAATGCAAGTTCACCAGTTTCTATTTTGTAGTTCCAACGTTATGTTGCAAGTTCATGCGTTCACATTCCCCTTTTTGTGTATATAATCACGTTTTAAGCCTCCCCTTTTTCACGTGGCCAAGTTGGGCTTAAAGGGCTAAGCCCAACATATATTATGATAAACGAACGTATTAAACGGGGGAAATAGCGTTGGGCTAAATTAATTAATAAATGAAAATATAAAAGTAGAGGGGCCCAAATTCAAGAATGGGTTGGGCCCATGATTGGTGTAAATCCTTACACCATTAGCTTAAATTGATTTTGAATAATGGGCCGCAAATATTTACATATAAGAAAATAAAGAAGAAAGACAAAATATGTAAATATAGAAAATACGATGTGTTTAACCCGAGGTTGGATTGAGTTGTGATGTAAACCTGCCCGGAATTGCCCGGCTGTCCAGTAGTCACAACAACACCTATCCAATGTGGGTGGTTAAACAAGGAGCCCAATAAGGACCCGAGGTTAGACTGAGTTGTGGCGTAAGACTGCCCGGACCCAACCGGCAACAGGCAGCCACAACAATACCTGTCTAATGTGAGAGGTCAAGGCTTTGATAAGACAATTAAGGCTGAGTCAGGATTGATAGGATTAAGTAAATTATATTAATACTTAATCAAGATGGAACATGCTAACTCAACAGACTGATTGGGGGTTAGGTTTATAAAACACTTAACCAACTTAGCATGTTGGTTAGAAATAGAAAAACCTAGTAGCGGGGGACCCTTTTCAGCAGTAACCCTATAAGGTATCATGATACCCTGAAACTAGGCAGGGTGGGGCACGATTACTGGGCTGACTGTAAGAGGTCAAATCGACGGCGGTGGTGCAGTAGTGTAGGTTCTAACGGGGTGTGGGCGTGCACTCACTCCGGCGCAGAAAAATAAGGCACTGGGCACCAGAAGCATACCTGTGCATTATAGGGTTGTGTCGGGCCGCCGCCATGGGACTTGATACACCCCATGGTGGGGCCAACATAGGTAACTACAACATCGGGGGCCGTAAGACACATGTAACTATGCGAGTAGGAGCCGATCATCATGAAATGGATCACTTCACCCTGATTATGGGGTGCCTGTTGGGAACTAGTTTATACGGGTACAGAGATTAATATGGGGTACGATAGTATATTCGACCCTAGACAACTTAACTAAGTATATGGTGCTTTCCCATTTCTAGTTTATACTTATCATACCCAGTTCTTTATTCATAGACTGAATAGTCCTAGACTTACTTAGGCTTTATGTCTGACTCTACTTTTCTTTCGTCTTCTTTTCTTCCGTTCCCCCCCCCCCCCAGGTCCACAGGGAGGGAATACCGCAGCTTGACCAGCCTTCATATCCATCTTGAAGAGAAAGAACGTATTGCTTGGATCTTTTCGTTTTGGACTATGGCTTTGGACAGCAACTATGGGACTTTTGCAGTTTATTTATGTTTTCTTTATGCTTCTTTAAATAATGTAATCAAGACAGTTATGAAGATGTTATGTTTTTGGAAGTATTGTAAGACAATTATGGTATGGTTATTGTAACATGTATTTTTAATGAAATAAAAGTTGTTGTTTTTCCGCTATTCAAAAATATGTGTTTTTATATCTGTCTTGTATATCTGTGACTTATACTTATAAACCTCCACCAAAATTAGGGCATTCCCTTTGAGAGTGACCCTAACGGAGGTGGGGTGTTTCACTTGGTATCAGAGCCAGGTTTACCAGATAAGATAAAAAGTTTTGAAAATTTATTTTTCAAAAAGAAATTTAAAGAAGCATTTTAAAAGATAAAATATTATTTTATTTTAAAAGGCAAAGTCCCCCCAAAGCCATAGGTACTATCTCTTATCCTTCGTTTTGAATCTATCCTTTTTGTTTCAGCATGTCCGAAGAACTTAACTTGCCAGAGGGTGTACCAGTACCTGATTGGTTTAGACGGTTCTTAGAAGCAAGGGCCACTCAGCCAGGTCCTACCGTTCCTCCTCCCCCAGCTGCAGGAAATCATCCAGCTGCAGCAGCACCTCTTCCTCCACCTCCTCCGCGGGGAAACACTTTTGCTAAGATATGTAAAGATTTTAAAGCTATGGGAGGAAAGGATTTTCATGGAACTGAGTCCTTTGTGGCAGCTAGAAATTGGCTGAAAGAAACTGAGGACTTATTCATCATCTTTGAGGTAGAAGATAGGCAGAAAGTACAACTGGCAGTTTGGCTACTAAAGGGCGAGGCTTCCTACTGGTGGGAAGTCACTAATGCAGAAAGACTAGTGGAGACATGGGAGGACTTTAGGTCAAGGTTTGAGGCTAAATTTCTCTCAGATGCGGAAAGGAGTTTGCAGTTGGAAAAATTCTTATTTCTTAAGCAAGGGAACAAGACAGTCAAAGAGTATGTTAATCAGTTCGATGAGCTGGCTAGGTTTGGGCTGGACCTAGTCAACACCCCGCACAAGAAGGCTCTCTGTTTCGTCAAAGGGTTGAATGAGCCATTACACAGTTTGGCCATGACCCATATACCCATGGGAGCTACATATGAAAGGTTGGTACAAATGGCATTGCTGAACGAAGAGGATAAGGGCAAGAAGGAGACAAAGGCAGAAAGCTCTCAAGGGAAGAAAGAGGGTTTGCAGCCTAAGAAGACAGACTTTAAGAAGGGCGGGAAAGGCAACAAAGAGAAGAGGAAGTGTAATTTCTGTGGCAAAGTGGGGCACTTAGTGAAAGATTGTCGGAAGAAGAAGGCCAAGGAGAATGGTGGGTGCTTTTCTTGCGGTGAGACAGGCCACAGGGCTAAGGACTGCCCAAAGAAACGAGGACAGGGGCAGAGGGCTGGATCCACCTCAGGGGCACAAGTTCATGTGCTAGAAGCGCCACCTCTGCAACAGCGAGGTATAAATACTTCTGTAGAAAGTGTAGTTTATCTTTATGATCACCCCATTCGCACTTTATTTGATTCTGGCGCGTCACACTCCTTTATCTCGTCTGCTTTAGTAGAATCTCTGCACCTAAAAACTAGTATGGTAGAGGACCCCTTAATTGTTTCAAATCCAATTGGGGGCCCAGCTCATTTGTCTATGATCTGTTTGGGATTGAAAATTTCTATTCTAAGCGTAGAATTTAAATGTAGTGCCTTTTGTTTTGGGCTTTTCGGGATATGGTTTGATTTTGGGCATGGATTGGCTATCCAGTAATGGGGCCATCCTTGATTGTGAGAAAAGGGTTGTTAGGCTCCTAACCCAGCTCGGTAATACTTTGGAAATTTCTTGTAATCCCTCGTATGCGGTTATGCTTAGTTACCTTGAATCGCTAGATGCTTCTGTTGAAAATTTGCAATCAGTTAGAGTGGTCCGGGAATATCCGGATGTCTTCGAAGAGGTGAAGGGCTTGCCTCCGAAGCGGGAGATAGACTTCCGCATATACCTTGTAGATAATGCAAAGCCCGTTGCGTTGCCCGTTAGACAGATGGCTCCACGGGAAAGAAAAGAGCTCAGTAAACAGATTAAAGAGCTTCTAGAGAAGGGATTCATTAGGAGGAGCATTTCAGAATGGGGCGCTCCAGTGGTGTTCGCTACAAAGGCGGATGGTTCACTCCGTCTATGTGTTGACTATAGGGAGCTCAACAAGCTAACGAAAAAGAATAGGCACCCTCTCCCCAGAATTGACGATTTGTTTGATCAGCTTGTAGGAGCGTCTGTTTTCTCCCAACTCGATTTAGCGACCGGTTTTCATCAGCTAAGGGTGGCTGAAGATAGTATCGATAAAACGGCATTCAGAATCCCAGACGGCTTCTTTGAATGGCTTGTCATGCCTTTTGGCTTGACAAATGCACCTGCTTACTTCGTGGACCTGATGAGTAGGGTATTCAGAGATTTCCTCAATAAGTTCGTAGTGGTCTTCGTAGACGATATCCTTATCTTCTCAAAGAGTGAAGAGGAACATGCTCAGCACTTAAGGGCAATCATGGAAACTCTGCGAGTCCATCAGCTAAAAGCCAAATTCTCCAAATGCCACTTTTGGAGAGAAGAAGTGAGGTGCCTTGGGCACATAGTATCCAAACAAGGGTTAGCAGTGGACCCTGCTAAGGTAGTGGCGGTACAGGATTGGAAGACACCAAGGAATGCAACTGAGGTCCGAAGTTTTCTAGGACTAGCAGGTTTCTATCGAAAGTTCATAAAGGATTTTTCGAAAATCTCAGCTCCGCTCACGAAATTGACCAAGAAGAATCTAGCATTCAATTGGGACTTGGATTGCGAGTTTGCTTTCCAGCGACTAAAAAGGGCTCTTACAACAGCCCCAGTTTTGACGTTGCCAGATGGAAGCAAGATGTTCACTGTTTATACAGATACATGTGGGACAGGGCTAGGCGCCGTCTTAATGCAAGAAGTAAGGGTAGTAGCTTATGGCGGGAGGCAGTTGAAAGTGCACGAAAAGAACAACCCGACACACGATCTTGAGTTAGCTGCCATCGTCTTTGCACTCAAGTCTTGGCGACACTATCTCCTAGGTGAGAAGTTCGAACTTTACACTGACCATAAATCGTTGAAATATCTTTTCTCGCAAAAAGATCTTAACTTGAGGCAACAGAGATGGATGGAGTTTCTTGCCTCGTACGATTTCGAGATCTCCTACACTCCGGGCAAAGGCAACGTAGTGGCAGACGCGTTGAGCCGAAAGAAATTGACCCTAAGCCCGCTGTTTGTTGAAAGACAAAGCCTAGAGTTTATAGCCAGGTTCAACTTTAGGCCTTCCTCCGATTTTGTACCAGGCTTGCTAGCATCTCTCGAAGTGCGCCCGACTTTAGTGGACTCAATAGGGACAACACAACGCGAAGACCCTCAGCTTGTGGAAACGATTGATAGGCTAATTAGGGGTGAGACTTCAAGTCACCTCAACAGATACTCCATCGACGATAAGGGTTGGCTAAGGCGAGACGGAAGACTATGCGTCCCACAGACAAGGGATTTAGTAAAGAGGGTTCTCGAGGAAGCACATCACTCCAAGATGACGATACACCCAGGTGGAGATAAAATGTACAAGGACATAAAAAGAACTTTCTTCTGGAACGGCATGAAAAAGGACGTGGCAGAATTCGTTTCTAAGTGTATGGTGTGCCAACAGGTTAAGGCGGAACAGAAAAAGCCTGGCGGTCTGCTACATCCTCTAGAGGTCCCGCAGTGGAAGTGGGATAGCATCTCAATGGACTTCATCGATGGGCTGCCTAGGTCTAGGAGAGGAAACACTAGCATTTGGGTAATAGTGGATTGGCTTACTAAAAGCGCCCACTTTTTACCTGTCAAAAGTAAAAGAACTGCCTCATCTCTAACATCTCTTTACCTCAAGGAAATTGTCCGACTCCACGGAATACCATCCAGCATTGTTAGTGACCGAGACCCTATCTTCACAAGTGAGTTTTGGCGGAGTCTGCAAGAAGCGGTAGGCACGCGGTTATGCTTGAGCACAGCCTATCATCCCCAAACCGACGGCCAAACGGAAAGAGTGAACAGAGTTTTGGAGGACCTTTTAAGACTGTGCGTCCTTGACTTCGGAGGAACGTGGGAAGACCATCTTCCTTTGGTGGAATTTGCCTACAACAACAGCTATCAAGCAACCATCGGAATGGCACCCTTCGAAGCTTTATATGGAAGACCGTGCCGATCGCCCACTTGTTGGTTGGAGTCTACTGATAAGCTCATACTTGGACCAGATATGATCCGAGAGACTTCAGAGAAAGTAGACTTAATACGAAGAAGGATGAAGACGGCCCAAGACAGACAAAAGTCCTACGCCGACAAGAGGAGGACCGACCTTGAATTTGAGGTTGGGGACAGAGTTTTTCTTAAGGTATCTCCGCTAAGGAACGTTGTTCGTTTTGGAACCACAGGAAAGCTAGCACCAAGGTTCGTAGGGCCATTCCCTATCATCGAGAAAATTGGGGAAATGGCCTATAGATTAGAGCTACCCGAAAAGCTGGCCGGAGTTCACAACGTTTTTCATGTTTCACATCTCCGAAAATGTCTACATGAGTCTGCTGAAGTGGTAGAGCCAAATATCCTAGAAGAAGCTGAAGTGGAGCGCGAAGCAACCGTGAGGAAAGTTCCAACCCGCATATTAGGAACGGAAGTGAAAAAGCTACGCAACCGCGAAGTCAAGCTCGTCAAAGTTCAGTGGAGCGACGCCGAAGGAGATGCAACTTGGGAAACTGAAGCTAGAATATGCGCTGCCTACCCTTTTCTTTTTGAGGGTACATCCTTGATCTTTCTTTTTCCTTAAGTTGCGCTTTTATCTTTTTTTTTTAGGTATATCTCCTCGACCCTATCTTTTAGGTAGAAACTCTGTAACACCCCGTATTTCAGTTAATGCTAAGATTCACTAATTGCAGAATAAATAATCTCAAATTTGAGAATTGGGGGAAACGGGCTGCGTCATTGCGTTCGTCTCGGAAAAATACGCGAAATAGAGTCCGAAATTTTGTAAATCGGAGTCCGTATGGCCCAGTTATGGCCCAATGAAGTTTGCAGAAAAATTCAAAGCTAAAAACAGATTTAAAAATTCAAATTCAGATTTTAAAATAGAACCAGCGGGGCCAGGCGGGAAAGTTCCCGCCCTAGCCATGTCGACAGGCCTGTCGACTGGGGGGTCGACTTGCCTGTCGACACGGCGTGTCGAGCCAGAGGGCCTGGGTGCACCAGGTCTGGTTTTCTGGCTAGGGCTGGGCTGGGTTCTAGAGATTTCCTAAATCTAACGGACCAAATCTAACCTAGGGTTAATCCTATGGTCTAAAACACACCCTAATCCTATAAATACACCCTAATACAAGCCTAATCCATACTAAAAATAGAAATGATGGCCTCATGCCGCCAAAATCAAACTTAAGAGGAGCCTCCACTAGTTTATGAAGGAAGTTGCAAGCTAATCAACCTCTAATCATCATCTTCTTCATATTTAGCAACTAGTTCTACTTCATAAGTTTGCTAATCTTGGTTTTGGTGAGTTCCTATGCCTTTAGCAAGTAATTGCTAAACTAATTAGGATAGGATATTAGGAGGCTATGGATGTAAATGTGGATTATGCAAATTGTGGTTGTCATATGTTATAAGTTCATATGTAAACTTGCCTCTTTTTATGATATGATGTGTTATGTAAGATCATATGCAAGTTTTATGCAAGTTTATATGCAAGTTTTATGCAAGTTCATATGCAAGTTATGTGTATGATGTTATGTAAGTTATGTGTAGGTTGTTATGCAAGTTCAAATGCAAGTTATGTATATGCTTAAATGCAAGTTTAACATGATATGCAAGTTATGCATGCTTATGCAAGTATGTGAATGCTTATGCAAGTATGTGAATGCTTATGCAAGTATGTGAATGCTTATGCAAGAACGTGAATGCTTATGCAAGTTATGTGTATGCTTAAATGCATGTTTAACATGTTATGCAAGTTATGAGAATGCTTATACGCAAGTTCAACATGTTATGCAAGATATGTGTATGATAATATGCAAGTTCATATGCAACATGTTATGCAAGTCATATGTATGATAATATGCAAGTTCATATGCAACATGTTATGCAAGTCATTTGTATGATAATATGCAAGTTTGGGTTAAATGTAATTGGGTTAATATATGCTCATATATGCAAGTTGACATCCTCTTAACCCATGACAAAGTTATATGCTAAGATTTAGTTAAACCCATGATATTTGTGATGGAACTTCCCTTTATTATGCCATGAAATGACAACGATTTACGTGGGGAACGATGGGGTTAATAAATATGTTAATAAAAGTATGATTGGGTATGATTAAGCATACCATAAAAATAAATTAACATAAGTGGGAATTTACCTATTGAGTTAGGTCTACCCCATGGGAATTTACCTATTGAGTTAGGTCTACCCATGTTATGAAAAACTTGATATTAATTAGGGATAATTAATATGGGGGTGATTAATTAGGTGTAATTAATCGACTAAGACACGAGGTTGGACTCATTTGTAGTGTAAGACTGCCCGGACCCTACCGGCTTAACCAGTTGCTACAAATGTCAGCCCAATGTGAGAGGTCTTAGCCATAAATTAAATACGTGATTAAAGTAAAGACACGAGGTTAGACTCTGTTATGACGTAAGACTGCCCGGACCCTACCGGCTTAACTAGGCGGTCATAACAGTTAGTCTAATGTGGGAGGTCTTTATGGGAGATCACGGTCTTAATTAATTAAGAAACACTTAACCATATTAGCATGTAGTGGGACATGAGGGGTTAAGTGGGTGCCTTGGGTGGCATGTAGAAATTTAGTGGTTGCCTTGTGTGGCAATAGAAAATACGATTAGAATACTTAACCAAGTGGAAACATGTAATTAAACATGATTAAAGGGTTAAGTGGGATGCACTAGAAAAAAAGGGACAAGCTTAGGTGGGTAGCTTGTGGGGGCCCATTTCAACCAGTAACCCATATGTATCTTATTGGGCTCGACCCATGTCGAGGACGGGACACGCGTACTGGGCTTGATTATAAGAGGCCAAAACGGGTTAGCGGTGGCAACGCAAGTCCAACGGGTTTCATATGCGTGTGTGGGCCCGGGCTGGTAGATAAGCCGTTGTTGCATCGTGTAGGTATAAGTCGTGCACCGTTGATAGTATTGGGTTGCCACTTTAGGGGAGTGATACACCCCACTGTGGGACCAGCACGGGTATCTACGTTAGGGAGCCGATCGCTTGGGGAGTAGTGGGGTACACCTAGTGGAGATAGGGGCAGACGGCACCTATGTGGTCAGCTAGGGGTACATGAAACTACTAGTTATATCTTTCTTTTAAGTCCTTGGGTGGGATCAATCTTTGAGTAGGAATGACTGGTGTGGTGCAGTGTAGTAATTATCCTTGGGAGGGTAAATGCGTCTTTATCGTTATCTTAGTTCACTCTAAGTCTGATTGGCTACTGAGTGTAGTCATTTATCCCCAGTCACACCGTACCAAGTTATATCATATCCTTATTACTTTAATGATTACATTGTTAAAGTTATAGGACTCACTCAGGCTTATGTCTGACCCCGTTGTTTTTATCTTTTTCCCCTCAGGTCCTCAGGTTGGGCCTAGTGCTAGTGGGCCTTGATCAGTTTGCTTTTATTACTCTCTTGGAGCTTGGACCCTAGATGTAGAGCTCAGCTTACCCTTTTCTTTTATGGCTATCAGTTGATGTATTGGGATTATGTATTTTTATTTAGCAAGAATGGATATTTGTACTTAACTCTTATTATGCTTTCGTGATGTAACCAGATATGTTTTACTTTCCGCTGCATTGAAATGTTGTTTTAAATTTTCAAGTATTACTTATATCTGTCTTGCTGTAATTTCTCTGTTCTATATTCACTAAAATACTCCGCTGATGTTATGGCATTCCCTTAGAGAGTGACCGTAGCGGGAGTGGGGTGTTACAAACTCTTTGGATGAAAACATATAGTTGAAACATGTTATGGATGATGGTTGCAAGTGGTTGCAAGTGATTGCTAGTGGTTGCTCGTGGTTGCATATACACACACAATCTAGGTTTTAGATCGGCTCAGTCACTTCATATTGCATATGCATATATGTTTGCATTCGTATATGGTTGAACTTTAATGTGTTATCATATGGATGTTGCATTTGTATGAATGATTGTGCACTCATGTAGAATCATGAATAGGAAAAATTTGCATACATAATGGATTCATGGCACTTACATAATTCGCATTAAGGAGGTCAACTGAATCAGTAGACCGCCTGATTTTGCATTAGATAAGTACATGTACATACACACTTTGCATATGATCATGAAGCATTAGAAGTCTTTTAAGGACAATGGATGCTCGTGTTTGATGGATGAGTAGATGGATGTTTGGATGTTAGGATATACATTCTTCCTAACTTGAAGATTTCGGGGACGAAATCCTTTTAAGTGGGGAAGAATGTAACACCCCGTGTATTCTATAACAGTGAAATTCATAATTTAAAGCATAACTAATTACAAATCAAAGAATTAAGGGAAACGGGATACACCATTGTGTTCGTCTCGGAAAAATACGCGAAATAGAGTCCGAGTTTTCGAAAAACGGAGTCCGTATGAAGAAGATATGGCCTCCGGAAGTTTCAGAATTCAGGTTAAAATTCAAACAGACGAAAACAGCTCAGAAAAACAAGTTTAAAATTCAAAATCGGGCCCAATTGGCCAGGGCGGGAAAATTCCCGCCTAAGGCACACAGGTCGACTTGGCAGTCGACCTGGGCTAGCCAGGTCGACAGGGCTGTCGACCTGGGTGTCGACTGGGCTGTCGACCTGGCCCCAGAGCCAGGTCGAACCTAGCCCATCCTGGCTGGCCATGTCTGTGTTTGGTCGATTTTCTGAGCCTTGCCTTGTCAATAGGGCTAGGTGTCAGCTCCTGATTGGTCTCTCTTTCGAATGAATGGCTACGATTAACCCAAGCTACATCGACGGTCCGAATCAATTCATAAACTCTATAAAAATGACCCTAGACTCTACCTAATCTATTCATTCAAAAAAATAGAATGAGGCCATCATGCTGCTGAGGAACGACTAGGAGTAGCCACCAATTTGAGAGACAATTAGGAGACAAACTCTAAAGCATAAAGCAACTACAAGTTAAACTTAAACAAATCAAATCAACGCCTACATCAAAGGAATAGCATCTCCAAATCCAGAATTCAGATTCCTGAATTGAAGAATTCGTCACACGATTGTAAGTAGAGTACTATTCCGGTATGAATTAAATAACTGTGTTTGATTTGTGTAAAATGATAATTACACTTGATTTGTGGTGATAGTAATTCATATTTGTGCGTTGCTATGATTCTAATCGATTTGGAATGTTGGATATAACGATTGGATATTCGCAAGTATGTAATTCATGATAAAAACTACATGTTAGCGGTAGTTTATTTGAGATTCATGCAAGTATGTGGTTTTGCTACTATGCCAACATAATGTATATTTTTGTACAAAATCACTTTGTGTGTAATTGGATCAAATTTGAGGTATTATGATTCATATGAAATTATGTTGGAATTGGCATCATGATCTATGTATAAAGCCATACTTTTGTATTAGAAACAAAAGTAAGCCTCTTTGTGAACTTATGTTGATTTTATGAATATGACTAGGCTATGTTTGGTATTATGCCTAATTGAAAAACATGTTAGGCCTATATTGTTAACAAGAATTATATGATAATATATGTGACACATAGCTAAGTTAGATTTACATTCCAATTGCAAGTTTGCATGAATAAAGTAAAAACCATGATTTCATGTTTAGGAATATTTATGCCATGATTACATGAATAGATCAAAAACCATCATTTCATGTTTGGGTATATTTGTGCCATGATTATGTGAATAGATTAAAAATCATGATTAAGTTGGAATAATTCTAGTTGAACTATACTTTTGTATTAGTAACAAAAGTAAGCACCTTTGTAAACATATAGTAACTTTATAAACATGATTTGCTTATGTTTGACATTATGCCTAAGTAAAAATATAGGTTTATGTTGTAGTTAAGACTATGTGTCAATAATGATATCTAATTTAGTTAGATTCTTAACTTAACTACAAGTTTACATGGTTTGATTCATGTCACTTATGCTTTATGACCAAAGTATATGTTACCACAATGCAAGTTCACCAGTTTCTATTTTGTAGTTCCAACGTTATGTTGCAAGTTCATGCGTTCACATTCCCCTTTTTGTGTATATAATCACGTTTTAAGCCTCCCCTTTTTCACGTGGCCAAGTTGGGCTTAAAGGGCTAAGCCCAACATATATTATGATAAACGAACGTATTAAACGGGGGAAATAGCGTTGGGCCAAATTAATTAATAAATGAAAATATAAAAGTAGAGGGGCCCAAATTCAAGAATGGGTTGGGCCCATGATTGGTGTAAACCCTTACACCATTAGCTTAAATTGATTTTGAATAATGGGCCGCAAATATTTACATATAAGAAAATAAAGAAGAAAGACAAAATATGTAAATATAGAAAATACGATGTGTTTAACCCGAGGTTGGATTGAGTTGTGATGTAAACCTGCCCGGAACTGCCCGGCTGTCCAGTAGTCACAACAACACCTATCCAATGTGGGTGGTTAAACATGGAGCCCAATAAGGACCCGAGGTTAGACTGAGTTGTGGCGTAAGACTGCCCGGACCCAACCGGCAACAGGCAGCCACAACAATACCTGTCTAATGTGAGAGGTCAAGGCTTTAATAAGACAATTAAGGCTGAGTCAGGATTGATAGGATTAAGTAAATTATATTAATACTTAATCAAGATGGAACATGCTAACTAAACAGACTGATTGGGGGTTAGGTTTATAAAACACTTAACCAACTTACCATGTTGGCTAGAAATAGAAAAACCTAGTAGCGGGGGACCCTTTTCAGCAGTAACCCTATAAGGTATCATGATACCCTGAAACTAGGCAGGGTGGGGCACGATTACTGGGCTGACTGTAAGAGGTCAAATCGACGGCGGTGGTGCAGCAGTGTAGGTTCTAACGGGGTGTGGGCGTGCACTCACTCCGGTGCAGAAAAATAAGGCACTGGGCACCAGTAGCATACCTGTGCATTATAGGGTTGTGTCGGGCCGCCGCCATGGGACTTGATACACCCCATGGTGGGGCCAGCATAGGTAACTACAACATCGGGGGCCGTAAGACACATGTAACTATGCGAGTAGGAGCCGATCATCATGAAATGGATCACTTCACCCTGATTATGGGGTGCCTATTGGGAACTAGTTTATACGGGTACAGAGATTAATATGGGGTACGATAGTATATTCGACCCTAGACAACTTAACTAAGTATATGGTGCTTTCCCATTTCTAGTTTATACTTATCATACCCAGTTCTTTATTCATAGACTGAATAGTCCTAGACTTACTCAGGCTTTATGTCTAACTCTACTTTTCTTTCGTCTTCTTTTCTTCCGTTCCCCCCCCCCCCAGGTCCACAGGGAGGGAATACCGCAGCTTGACCAGCCTTCATATCCAGCTTGAAGAGAAAGAATGTATTGCTTGGATCTTTTCGTTTTGGACTATGGCTTTGGACAGCAACTATGGGACTTTTGCAGTTTATTTATGTTTTCTTTATGCTTCTTTAAATAATGTAATCAAGACAGTTATGAAGATGTTATGTTTTTGGAAGTATTGTAAGACAATTATGTTATGGTTGTTGTAACACGTATTTTTAATGAAATAAAAGTTGTTGTTTTTCCGCTGTTCAAAAATATGTGTTCTTATATCTGTCTTGTATATCTGTGACTTATACTTATAAACCTCCACCAAAATTAGGGCATTCCCTTTGAGAGTGACCCTAACGGAGGTGGGGTGTTTCAATCTCCCTTGATTTGATGATGCTAAGCTTAATCTTTGATTAGAAGATGATTTGGATGTGATTTAGAGGTTGGAGGCCATTTTTAGGGTTTCTAAGAGGTAAGTGGAGGCTAGAAAACTGAAATGGAATGAATCTCTAACCCTTTTCAGCCTCCCCATAACCCTAATCCCGAAATGGGTTATGGACTCATTCACTAATCACCCTATTTGGCCCGGTTAAGCAGTTTTTCACCTTCCAAACCTTATTTCAGCCATATCACCCAAACGGTAAGTCCGTTTGGCTGTTATGACCACTCTACGGAAAGGTAAACCATCAAACGAATCTAATGGAAGTGGTTTCAGGTTAAAATTCCTTCCCAATCAAAAGTTATGGCCAAAACAAGATTAGCTAGGGGCAAAACGGTCATTTTAATAATCGACAAAAATCATGAACTTGGGAAATGAGTCAAATGGTTGTTTCCCAAAGTTACATGACCATATGAATTCATATGGGAAACAAATAAATATTCTACGATCCTCCGATGCATAGAATGCGGGTTGTTACAACCATGCTGTTCATAAGAATTTTTAATTCTCAACAGCTATGTAACACATCATTTTGTAATTTGAATTTTCAACAACCATGTCACCCATCTTTTCAGAGTTTAAATATCCAATAGCTATATAACACATCTTTTCCTATAAAACAACACAACTTTTCAAATAATTCAAATGACTTTTCAATAATCAAATGACTCTTCTAATAATCTAATGACTTTTCAAAATAACTAACTACTATATATCCAAGTACAACCTCCTTGATTTCACGTCTACAAGGGTAACACCGATTCCACACACTTGATCAAGTATTCTCTCCATGATTTTAAGGCTACAAGGGGTACACCGCTCTCGTTCCTTGATTTCACGGCTAGAAGGAAAATACCGAATACCCAAACTCTTCACATACGATTACAATATCCCTATAAATCTTCAATAGCACTTTGATTCAGAGAGTAATGAGTAGAGAGTGAGAAGAAAATAAGTTTTATATAAATAGAATTGAATTCAGCAGAGTATAAGTATAGAAATCGTAAAAATAAGAAAATGTAATGGTGTAGAGAAAGGAGATGAAGATGGAGAAGAAGAATGATGAAATTTCGATATCATCCCTTATCTATAAATTTGAAAGAATTCAATGTTTTTGAAACGTCACAAATAGTGAAAAGACACTTCCTTCGAAAATAAAAAAGTAACAGTTATATGTCGACATAGACATGTATGTATGTTGACATATCCTTGTTCAAAATTGATTATTGAGCATTTTTCAAGTGTTTTGATATATATATATATATATACATATACATATATATATATATATATATATATAATTCTGGAAATTCTTTAATTAAAACATAGTGTTGTAAATGAATATTATACAGTAGAAAATAAAATGAAAACATAAATATAAACTATATAAACATATTTATAAAATTATAGAGTTTAAAACTATATAAATATAAAGTATATAATTTATAAAACTTATAAACTATAAAATTTGAGTTAAAATCAAAAGTAAAGTAAAGAAGTAAAATAGAGAAGATAGAGATTAAAGATAGAATTTGAAAATAGAATTTGAAATCATAAATTGAAAAATAGAATTTGAATTTGAATTTGAACTTGGAGTGTTATTCAGAGTCTTACATAAACTAAACTCTATTACTATATTTATCCTGAACTCTTGAAATGTTGATTACTCATGAGTCTTGAATCATCTCTAAATTCTGAATCTCTAACATCTTCAAACCATATAGTCTTTAGTATAAATTCCTGTTTATAAATCCTACAAATGTGTGTGTATATATATATATATATTCTAGATAAAGTGTTAGTATATATTTTATAATCAATTAATATTGAAATACGGTTGTTGTCATCAAAAATCCATTCTCCAACACAAAAGTGATAAATTAAAATAATTTTTTTGAAATTTATAAAATTAGTAAAAATATATTCCTTTCCATAAAGTAATATTTTTTTACGTCCTTTTTAGAGATTTGGGCTCCATCCAACGAGTGTTGTACATGGTCATTATATAAAGAGTTATTTTTGTCACAAAACGGCCATTTATATTCATTTGGTACAATACATGTTGGATTTGTCCCTGTATTGGACAAGTTATAAACATAGTAAGCAATTATGTTTTGCACATTAATTCATTTCAAATACACTAGAAGAAAATGAGTAATTTACTAACCTATATTTCCCTACGTAATCCCTACGTCGCGTAGGCGCAGCGTAAAATATGTGAAAGACGTAGGGATTGTGTAGGGATTCTCTACACATTACCCACACCCGGCAAATAGGTTGGATTTTATGCAAAATGGCTTTCTAAAATTATGGGCCATAGTTAAAAAGAGAGAACCAAAGTAAAACAGTAACCCTCTCCATTCTTTCTTCATTAAATCACGGTTTCAGATTAAAAGAAACCTAAATTGCTTGCACTACCCCCCTCCCCAGATTGCTCGCGCTGCCTCCCTCGATTGCTCGCGCAGCCACCACTGCCTGCTCGCGTCGTTACTCCTACCTGCTCGCGCTGCCACCCCAGCTTGCTTGCATCGCTACCCCTAATCGTCTACCAGAGCCTCTGTAACACCCTACATTTTTAACTAAGTAAAATAAAATGTAAGTTGAAAAGCATCTAGAATTTGGTCATGGGATTAGCATCGTTGCATCCGTGGCATTTTTTGGTCAATTTAGACCTACGGATTGTAGAAAACTGATTTAAGATGAAAGAGATACCTTTTAATGAAATATTGTAACAAACACGAAAAGAAGGTAAAAGAAAAGGAACAATGATCACCATTGTTTGAAGCCTTGTTAATAAAAGCCTATGTAGTTCAGTTAGTAAGAGCATGCGACTTTCAAGGTAGTGGCGCGAGTTCAATTCTCGCTAGTGCTAAATTTTTGTTTTAGCGGAATGACTAAAATAATACGTGTTCTAAGAAAAAAATAGGTATAAATGCACATATAAGGAAAATTGTACACATAAGGAAGTACAAAAATATATGTATACATGCAGATGTAATATATACATATATATGTGCATATATATATACATATATATAAGAGAAGTTCAAAATAAGGCTACAATCAAAGAAATCTGGCTAGAATTAAATAACATCATAATGCCGTTTGAATTTTGAAAATGAAATAAAAGTTGTGCATATATATATATATATATATATATACGTGTGAATTGGATATTGGAAATTTTGCATACATATAAGGAGTCTATATGTAAATAAATCAAGAAATGAAAAACAAGAAAGTGACAAACATTTAAAATTAAGAACGTTAACAAAAAAGCTCGTTGGACCCAAAATGGGTCGACCCAGGGGGTATGTGGGTCGACTTACCCCTGATCCGGGCAGATTCATTTGATGAATCTGGACTATTTTTCTAATCACGTTCGTTGCTGACTCAGGCTGCGGTACGATAAGATCTTGAAAACCTGTATATAGGCTAGCTAGCAGAGCCTAACATAAATCACATATTTTCTGGAAGGATGTCTAAACTCTGTCATTCTTATTCCTCCTTAAATATCTTCAAAAAATAAAATAATTAGTCAAAGAAAATTCTGATTCAAGATCTAGAGGAAAAGACTGTATATTTTAAAAAAGGGTGTTCAGAATTCTGTTTGAAGATAGAAAAATTCTTGGATCTGGTTAATTTAAATTTCTCCTGTTTCTTCCCTTTTTCTTTTAGTTGAGAATTATGGATTCATGGTTATTTAGCTTCTAGTTTCAGTTAGGAGATCCATGGAATGCTAGGTCTGGACCAGATTCATGAATTGTAAAGCTATTAGGTGAGTGGATTTAAGTTATGCCCTTTTAATGATGGTATATTTATTGTTTGGCATACCCCGTTAATATGTATATTAAATCTGTTGAAATGATTAAATTGCTGAAATGTATAAACTTGTTAAAATATGTGAAAAGGATTACTATTGTATATAAACTGTTCTAATAACTTGTTAATTGGTCACTGTAAGTTAAGGTATAGTAAAATTGGGAATACTTGTAATGTTAAATATGGCCTGTTTTCCATTAATCATCTTTCTGAGTTGGAATTTACTGTAAATGTTGTAATTAGGGAATTGCAATGAACACAAATAATTGTTTAAGAATATTATTATGCCAAAAGATTTTAAATAAGAATTACAATAAAATTTAGAAGAATGAATATGCCTAAATTTGCAGTAATTAGAAAATTATAACCGCGCTTAGACATGAGATTAAATTCAACTTGTGGTAGAAGTCTGCCCGGAACCGCAATTAGAAAATTATAGTCGGCTTAATGCCAGAGGTCTGGTACATAAACATATATATATTAATATATGTAAATAAATTGATAGAGATAAAAGGCATCGACTGTAATTAATGGAAATGAATGAAAGTTACAACAGTAAAAGAATTGGAATGAACGAGGAATGATAATAACCTATTATAATTAATTACATTAGTAAGAATGTTATATAATAGGTAGGCTTGTCCTAGGGACAGGTGGAAATTATAACTTAAGTTATAATTAATAAGAAAGAAACTTATTAGTAAACCATAGTTAAGAGAACTATGTTAATAAGTAAACAACAAACAAGTTGTAGTGATAGTGTAATAAGAAAGAATAAGGAAAACTTATGAATTAAATAAATTATATTTAATCATATATAATAAGTGACATGTTAACAGAAAACATGCAGACTGAGATAAAATATACTTAATAATATATTAAGTAGTACATTTTATTGTTACTATGAAATCAGACAATGAATTGCATGCTGATAATATAAAGAGATTGCAGATTACAGACCTTAGATTACAATCTAGGAAATATCATGTTATGGGCTTATTAATAAACTTAAATGATTTAGGTTATATAAATGGAATTAATAAGCCAGAGAGGTCAAATCCTTAGAGATATAAGGGGCTCGAAGTGAACTTTGTAACTTGAATAAGAAATTAATATAATTGGAAATAACAAATTTAATTGGAAATCGGATGAGGTAGAGCAAGAGCGTAATTAAACATTTATACGTAGGGTCTAATAATATGTTAGCGTTATGTGCTTGAGCCAGTCCGCACGTCTGAAGGTGAAGAACCCAAAGGGTTAGATCATCGGGTGTCTAGAGACACGGGATGAGCATGTCCACTTGATTACTTGGCTCAACTTATGGCTTGATTTCTTGCCGGGAATGGAAGGAAGCACGCGGCTTCCGAGGGACGTGGAGGGTACTCCTTGTTGTAACAACCCGGAAAATTTGAGCAGGTTTAAAATTTTTAATTTGGCTGTTTTAGTGGATTTTAAATATTTAAAATAAATTATTTTAAATAATAACACCGAAAAGTATGTTAGAATCGATGTTTGAAAATAAATATAATTATTTTAAATTATAAACGAGGCCTGAAATGGCGCGGCAGTTTCAAATTTGGAATTCAAACTTTGACTGACTGTACAGGGTGCAAAATAAAACGGATTTTAGTGAAACAAAAAATATTTAAATCTGTTTATGAATATCTTTCTAACGAATCTGAAAAATCGAAGTTTCATAATGTGAATCAAAAGTTATGGTCAAATGAATTTTCAGAAAGGTTACTATAGAGAATATATCGCCCTTGAAAATAGACATTTTGCAAACGACCTCAGATTTCGACGAAACCACTTTTGTTGGATCCAGGATGTCAACTTATTGCTAGGTTTCAAATTCCATAATTTTTGAAGTTAATATGTGAGTGTGGCGAAGGAATATGTGTTTGGTCAATTTCTGTTAAATTGGATCGATCAGAGAATGGCCATTTTTCAAATGGTCTCAGAATTTGACGAAACTAGTTTTATTGGGACCGTTCGTCAAGACATAGCTAGATCTTTTTTTCTGGAATTTTCGGGATCAATATGTGGCCCCGACAAATTGAAATGTACGTTCAAATAAAATATTGAATGTTTTATATTTTAATTTGAAAAAAAACTGACTAAAACAGTCGAATGGGGCTCCGAAACATATCCCATTGTGTTCGAAATAGGGGTATTTAGCTAGGGACGACAGTCGTTGGGTTTGGATTAGAGTTCTTATGAGATAAGGGGTACATTCGGATTTTAAATAATTAAAAATTAAAATAAAAAGGGCTGGCCAATCACATTCCTAGGTTACTTTCTCTCTCCCCGCTTTTAATTGCCGATTCCACCCAGACGAATGACGGAAATCGATGCTCCCCTTCTCTCTTCGATAACTCCTCCTCCACTCATCAAAATCACAGGCTCCAATTGTGTTTTTTGTAGTGATTCTCTCATCTCTAAATCCATACAAACCCGGTCTTCTCTAGTGGAGTATTTGCCGAGATCCAGCTCCTTAAAGTCAAAGACTTCAACTCGCCGCGGTCGCTCGGATCTGAGTTTGAACTAGACCCCACTAGTGGTGTCGGGTGCGCGCCTCGGAGCTCTACGCTGCTGCGAAGTCTGATTATCTTCAAAGTTCATGGATTGAAAGAAATCTTGAAACCTAGTTTCAAACCTTCCAAGGAGGTATACGGCTTCTACAGATTTAAACCGATTTTAACACTCTAAAGTGTTGCAAACTTGTAAAAATCATATCATTTTGCTTTGTGGTCGAAATCCAGTGAAACAAGAGACAGTGGACTCGTGCAGGCGTCTTCTACATTTTAGAAGAGACCGAATATTTTTCTGAGTCTTCTACAATTTTTGGTTGAGTGGAACCCAATGTGAGATTTCTGATTTATAAACGATATGGAAATGACGATGTATAAATTATATAGTCGAAGTATGAGTTATATAAGCGTTGTACACCTCACGTATAAGCGTTGTATAAGTTGTACGTTCAATGTATAAGTTATATATGCGTTGTAAAAATTATATATGCGTTGAAATGATATTGAAATGAAATTGAAATATAGTTATATATGTATATCTATATATATATATACTCCCCTCGTCCACAGACCATGGACGATATATATTGGTTGTGATATTGTTTGGATTATTGGTGGATGAGCAATTTGGTGAATATCATGAATGATTGATTTGAAATGATTGATTATGGTTGAAATCCCAATAGGATTAGTATATGGGAAAATTCGTCTGTGTACGAACTAGATATTGAAAATCCCCATTGTCAAAAGCTGCGAGGCTATAAGGTAGAGCGAGGAACCGTACTAGGGACGGTGCCGGTTTTAACTACCCTGCCGTTATGCTGCCGAAATTTTCAATAATATTCATGTGTTAGAATTATTTTCATGTGTTGAAAACCATATTCATGTGTTGAATAGAAATTCATGTGTTGAATAAATTATTTGAAAGATAAAAATAACATTTTGTCACATATACAGACTATATAAATTGTTCATGTTTTAAATAAATTGTTTTAACAATAAAAATCACATTTTTATTATATATATAAACTATAGAATTATTTTCATGTGTTGAAACCATATTCATGTGTTGAATAGAAATCCATGTGTTGAGTAGAAATTCATGTGTTGAATAAAATTCATGTGTTGAATGAAGTTCATGTATTGAATAAATTATTTGAAGGATAAAAATAACATTTTGCATATATATATATATATATACTATATAAAATATTAGTGTTTTAAATAAATTGTTTTAACACCAAAAATAACATTTTTACTTTATGTAAGAATATATAAAATAATCGTGCTTTCAAATAAATTGGTTTACAATAAAAATCACATTTTTATGATATATGTGACCTGTTAAAAATAGTGATGTGTTGAAATAAATATCTGTTGGATAAAAATATCGTTTTTATCAAATATAGGAAGTGAATATGGTTTTGAAATCGAAGAATGAATTATATTTATATATATCAAATCGAATAACGAAGCTGCAGTTCATGTTTTGAAACCGTAATTTCAAACGATTATTGCGGGAGATTCGACCATCGGATTTTCCCGAAACCGAAACCGTTGGGTTCGCTTCGGAAATATCTTTCCAACGACACCCACTTTGTAAAGATCCAACGGTTGGATTGTCTGGAATGTTTAATTCAAATCTGAAGGCCAGAATCGATTATATTTATATATATATATATATATATAAATATAATTGATTTAAATCGAATAACGACGCTGCAGTTCATATTTTGAAATTGTAACTTCAAACGATTGTACCGGGAGATCCGATACCGTTGGATTTTCCCAAAACTGAAATAGTTGGATTCGTTTTGAAAAGATCTTTCTAATGATATAAAATTTGTGAAGATCCAACGATTAGATTTTCAGATATGTGTAAATCAAATCTGAAGAAAAACAGCGTCACGGCCGCGTTATGGCCTGAAGAGTCGTTTTAATGAATTGGCTATTTTTAAGTAAATAAAAATAGCGATAAATCATGATAAAATATTATAAACGATATGGAATGGAAATAAACTGAATTTGCTTGGTTTATTTGATATTTGATGGTTGAATGTTTTTGGCGTGAAAATTACCTTAAAGAACAGAATTAGTGATATCGAATAATTTAACCATTGAAATGAATTGATTTGAAATTCTAAATATACGTATTTACAAAGGCCGAGTTGATTCTCATTTCAAATAAATGATCGACAACTAGAAGTCGAAGATATGAAGACGGTGCAAGGCAGATGATCTTTACGTTGAATGGAGGGGTGCTACTGATGCTCATGATAGGAGTAGCTACCTTGGAAGGGTTGAAGTAGTAGCCGTCCGGACGTACTTATTGATTGTACGGATGTGTGAGGTATTAAGTGCCTCCGGTTTCGTTCAGACCCAGAACGAACTTGTAAATGGACTGTGTGTCTGACATTGGATTTCGTTCTGTGCTGATTGATCTCTATTAAATATATATCTGCTTGGCGGCGGAGAATTTATTCTCTTGCTTAACTCCCTTCTCTGTGACGTACGAACTCAGAGGTTATATATCGATAGAAATCAGTCGCATAGAGTGGATTGCCTATGGGGCATGCCTAAGTGGCAGATGATCAAGGCTTCTGTTGAAAAGTAAAGTCTTGTGGTTGATGATCAAAGCACGGCCTGTGTGGCATAGCTTTGTGTATAACATTGATTCGCGAGCCTCACCCCCCGGTATGGACCAGAAACGGGAGAAGGATCCATGGAGGACACGAGTTTCCTTCTAGCTAGGGTGGTGTCAGTGACCTACCAGCCCTGACATATATATATTATTTTCACCTGTGTGGTTGTTGGATTGCGAGGCGCCTCGGATATATCGGTGACTATGTGGAGCCGATGGAGTCATAGGACTCATTTACGCCCCAAAGGGCGGGGAAACGCAGTGTTCAGGCATTTTAATCCACATCGGTGGACCGACCCTGTGGCTCCAAGGGTCGATGCGTTCTGATCCTGAGACTCGGGCTAGACAGTCTCGAATTCGGTAAAGACTATCTTTTGCCTTGGTTCATGACAGAAATCCAATTTCCAAATACGACATCGTGCAGTTTTGATTATATACCTATATATGGCGACATAGTGGTATGGGGCATTAATGTCGTCTATGATCGATACTTATGATTTGAAATTGTTTTTGAAACATATAAACACTAGTTATAATATCAAATGCTTTTATTTTATTCATATTAAGCATATTTTGGCCATTATAAGGTAAAACTCTATCCTCCGGTTTGTGTTGCATTATGTGATGGGAACTGAGTCTTATAATGGCTTCATTTTTATAAAAAGCATTTCGATGTTTAAAAGATTTATTTGTTTTAAAGCACTGGCAATCCAATGGAGTAATCCCGTTCCGTGAAAGTGGCGTGGTCCTGTGATTGGCCATATTATAAAGTAAGTTAAGTGGATTTCTCATACCAGTCCCATGACTGATTGTAGTTTGTTTCACTTGCAAACTCGGGTGCCCCTTTTTCTACATGGGCAGCATTGTGTTCAGGTTTTAGCAAGCACTTTCTGGATAGCTGGAGCTGAAGATGGATTCTATCATTTATCTCTTTTTATGTTGTTCAGCTCCTATTATACATATTATGTTTTGTTTTCCGCTATAGACATTTATGTATAGCTGAATTGTATTTTGTACTAAGTATGATGCTGTATAACTCTGATGATTATATTTATCCAGTGATTATATTTATGATTAATGTAACACCCCGTAATTCTGTTAATATTAATATCCACAAATTAAAGAATAACTAATCTCAGACGTGAGAATTGTGGGAAACGGGTTGCGCCATTGTGTTCGTCTCGGAATTCTGGTCGAAATAGAGTCCGAGTTTGCGTGAATTGGACTTCGTATGAAGAAGTTATGGCCATCGGAAGTTTCAGAAAATTCAAAACAGATTCAGAAAATTCAGCCCAAACAGGCTGGGCGGGAAAAATCCCCGCCCAGACCAGGTCGACTTGGGGGTCGACCTGCCCACCAGGTCGATATGAGTGTCGACCTGGGGGTCGACCTAACCACCAGGTCGACATGGGTGTCGACCCTAGGGTCGACCTGGGGGTCGACCTCCCTGGTCAAGCCCAGGCGACCTAGGTGCACCTGAATGGGTTTTTGGGCTGGGTTTTGGGGGCTGTGACGAAATCTGACGGCTCTAATCTATCCTAGGGTTTATCTAAAGGCCTAAAACAACTAACTACACCTATAAATACACCCTAAGACCTAGCCTCCTCTACACACAATTCTATTCTTCTTCTTCTCTGCCTCTGTTCTAAATAAAAATGAAAATGGCATCGCTACTCTGCTGGAATCAAAACTAGAAGCTAATCAACATCAACCTAAGCAACTCAATTCAAATTAGAGATTAAAGCTTCTGCAACGATTCTACAACAACTAAAGTTCTTTCTTTAATCCAATCAAGGCAAGTGCAGTTATTTTCCGATATAAACGTTAATTCTGATTATGACATGAATTATAAATCTGAATCTGAGTTTATATCTGTTCTGTTCTGTTTGGATCTATCTTATTTTGTATCTCTTTCCTCTTTCTGTTCTATAGCCAGGCTACCACGAGCCTGAGCCAATCTCATAAGAGATTAACATACGCTAAAATGTTTGTGACAATAAAATGAATGATGCATGAATTGGGCATGACCAATAGGTGACTGATGTGAGGAAAGAACATGGACTGTAGCTAGAACAAAATCTGAGACATATGACTGGACATGTTATATTTATAATATAAATTGTACTGAACATATGATTTGAGATAAAGAGAATATGGCTTAGGCATAAAGATTTACATGAGAGTAGGGTATCTATTAATGTAAATGAACACCTAAGTAAGGGATCTTTGGGATATATGATATGCATAGTAATCAATGGCTATATTGGGATTAATTTATGTAGGGATCTTCTGTACTATGCAAGTTTAATAAAAATTTGGAACATATGATATATGGAAAATTCATGACCATAATATGTGCTATGTAAATTTAATACAAACATAGGGTATATGATAATATTGTGAATCAAGACTATTATTTATGCACGTGAACTTAGGCAAGATTTATAATTAGGCAAGATATTAAACTTTAAGAAGTGAGTAAATCTGTTATATTTGCCTAATTTGCTAGTTTTGTTACATTGCCTAATCTGCTAGTTCTGTTATATTGCTTAATCTGCTAGTTCTGCTCTACTGCTTAGTTTGCTAGATTTGTTCATCTGCCAAATCTGTCTGTTGAAAATGCTAAATCTGCTAGTTTGCTTAATCTGCTAAGTCGCCTAATCTGAGAAATCTGTTATCTGCTATATTTGTTGAGTTTATAATTAGTCCGCTATTGACATAATCTGAATTGGCTATAGTTATGAATAATTGACATGTATATTAGACGTGGGTATAAACGGTAAATCATTAATTAATTGGCCGCAAAGATAAACATGGCTAACTCGAGGTTAGAATGAGTTTGCGACGTAATTCTGCCCGGAACCGCCCGCCATATTCCAGTGGTCGCAAACAATAGGTTCTAATGTGAGAAGTTAGTCATAACGTGCTTGAAACCCGAGGTTAGACTCAGTTTGCGATAGAAACCTGCCCGGAACCAACCGGCCTAACCAGTAGCCGCAAACTGTCAGTCTAATGTGAGAGATCTGGGCATTAATATTTAATTAATGAAAATCTGAGATAAATATGATGTCTAAAACGTGTTGGGTGGGTAAGGTTAAACCAATTGGACCAATGAATCTGACAAACCCGTTTCGTGAATCCGTAGGCCCAATACAAAGTTAGATAATCTGGAACCAGTTAATATGTAAGCCTGTTAATCCGAACATCTGATCCGTTAGTCTGAAAACTTATTAACTTGATTGTCTGATCTGTGAACTAGTTAATCTAAATTTTGTATGACTGGAACTTGTAGAAAAGTTAAACTGAAATCTGTTAGTCTAGGGACACAAGGTTAGGATGGGAATTACTTGTGTCATGTGTTGTTTGGGACCCATATTAGTCAGTAACCCTTTATGGTATCAAAACTTTGACCCAACAATAAGTAGGGTCCGGGCATGCGTACTGAACTAATTACAAGCGGTTCATTCTGATAATGGCGAGGCATGTTGATGGTGCGTTCCAACCGGGTCATGTGCGTGCATGGATCTCGGTCTGCCTCTGAGGATGTAAGACGCCGTGACATCTGTAAATAGGTCTGCGCTAATTGGTTGTCACTTTAGGGAGTGATACACCCTACTGTGGGGCCGACACAGGATATTTATGTATTAGGGAGCCGATCGCTTAGGGTAGAGTTTTAGGGTACACTTAGTTATGTCTGTTTCTTTTGGTACCGTCTGTTTCTGTTGGGTGGCAACACCTGTCTGTTTCTGCGTGGTACCGTCTGTTCGGGTGGTAAAGGCCCAATTAATACTGTACACCTTATGCTACATTTTGCTTCTGTCTGTTTCTGATCGGGTGGTAAAGGCCCATTACTAGCGTGGAAATTATTTTGTACCCGTCTCTGTTTCAGTTTAGATATTAGGGTGACACCTAATTCTGTTATACTAGTATTAGTGCTGAGAAGCGTAAAGCAATAGCTTATATCATTCTGTTCTTCTGTTATATCTGCTACCTCTGTTACAGTTTTCTCTCATCCAGTTTTATTTTCATGTCATGTTATTATTATCTGTTCATAACTGAAAATCACTGGACTCGCCAGACTTTTGTCTGGCCTTTGTTGTTTCGCCTCCTTTCTTCCGTTCCCCCCCCCAGGTTATGTAGAAGGGAATACTCTAGCTTGATCCAGATTTCTTCCGCTTGAAGTGCTCAAAGTATGGCTTGTCTTCTTCCGTGGAGATTATGATTTTAAACTATGCATTCTTAAGGCTTTTGTACAAGACTGATATGTTGTACTTGAATTCTGATATTGTGATTTGAAAGGATGTAACCAAGCTTATTTCGGTTTCTGTTGAAATAAAGTTTTATTTTTCAAGTACTGTTTTATATGTCTGGTAAGTTTCTGTTCTGTTTACTAAAATGCGCCACCAAAGTTAAGGCATTCCCTTTGTGAGTGACCTTAACGGAGGTGGGGTGTTACACTTGGTATCAGAGCTGAAGGTTACCAGATTGGGTAAAGTTTTTGAAAACTATTTTCAAAAAGGTTTTGAAAGGAAGTATTTTCAAAAATAAAGCTTATTTTGAAAAACATGATCCCCAAGAGCCATATATCTTTCTTTCAGTCCTTTTTGTATTGAACCTTTCCTTTTTCGTTTCAGCATGTCTGAAGCATCTGAGATACCATAGGGTGTTCACGTACCCGGTTGGTTTCGTCAATATCTTGAGGCTAGGACCGCCGCCGCGGGTCCAGCAAATGATCCCACTCCTCCTCCCCTTCCTCGTGCAATTACTTTTTCAAAGATCTGTAGAGATTTTAGGGCCATGGGTGGGAAAGATTTCAAAGGAACTGAATCATTCGTAGAAGCGAGGAACTGGCTCAAAGAAACTGATGATCTATTCTTTATCTTCGAGGTGGACGATGGGCAGAAGGTAGAGTTGGCGGTATAGCTGCTCAAAGACGAAGCTTCCTACTGGTGGGAAGTCAGTAACGCAGAGAGCCCGGTTGAGACATGGATGGATTTCAGAACAAGGTTTGAGACAAAATTCCTCTCGCAAGCTGAACGAAGTTTACAACTGGAAAAGTTCTTATCTCTTAAGCAAGGAAGTATGACGGTCAAGGAATACGTCGACCAGTTCAACCAACTAGCTAGGTTCGGATTGGATTTAGTCAACACTCAGCATAAAAAGGCTCTCTGCTTTGTTAAGGGATTGAACGAGCCACTTCACAGCCTAGCCATGACTCATGTACCCATGGGAGCGACTTACGAGAGATTGGTGGACATGGCACTACTGCACGAGGAAGACAGGGTCCCGAAAGAGACAAAGAAGGAAGAACCACAGAATAAGAAAGCAGGGCCCAAAAAGGAAACACAAAGGAAGGATGAGAAGTCTGAAGATAAGAAGTGGAAAAAGTGCTTTACTTGTGGAAGCTCGACTCATCTAAACAAGGATTGCAGAAAAAGGAAGGGCGCTTGCTTCAACTGTAGGGAGATGGGACACTTCACTAGGGACTGCCCGAAGAGGCGAGCACAAGGAGGGCAGGCGAACACTCTTGAGGCTAGTGGCTAGGATAGAAATAGGAAAATTCCTAAAGTAGGTTTAATATCTTTATCTGATTATGGAGTTAAGACTTTTTCTGATTCTGGTATTTTGATTTTGTAATCGATACTCTGCACTTTAATACTAGTATTATTTCTGAATTCCGCTGTAGACTCAGACCCATAAGGGTTATGTCTCATCTGTTTGAGATTGGGGTTTTAGGGATATATGTGTTAGGCGTCAAGTATGATGCATACATTCTGAGTTTTCGTGGGGTATGATTTTATCATGCTTAGCTTCCTTAGAATCATTAAGGAACCTGATCTGTACAAGTAGTCTGTAAATATCTGAACACTTCTGATAAGATTTCCAGTTTTGACATTGTCTAAAGAAGGTAATCCTCTGGGTGTCAATTTGATGTTGGTATCGGTCTTTGGGGCCGATACTTAGGACCCATGTCTAATGGGAACCAAGTTTTTGTTCTATCTGTACTCGCTTCCATCATTCGACTGTATCCTATCGATCGAATCTTCGAACTTTAGGTAGGAACTAATGGGTGTAAACATGTGTTTGAGACATGTTATGTTTGATGGTTGCAAGTGGATGCAAGTAGTTGCTAGTGGTTGCCCGTGGATGCATATACACACACTAGGCACTAGATCGGCTCGAAAACACTCTCATACTACATATGGATGTGTGAGCATTTTCAATTTTTGTGGATGCAAAATGATTGACTCAGCACATGGATGTTGCATTTGACTGAATGGTTGTGCACTCATATAGAAATGATATGTATCAAGTAGGAAAATTGCATACATGTTGGACTCATGGCACTGACATAATTTGCATTAAGGAGGTCAGCTGAATCAGTGGACCGCCTGAACTTTGCATTAGATAAGGAACATATACACACACCTTTGCATATGTTCATACAACATTAGCAGTTTCTAAGGACAATGGATGCCAGTGATTGATGATTGAGTAGATGGATGTTGGATGGTAGGACACATTCTTCTTAACTTGAAGATTTCGGGGACGAAATGCTTTAAGGAGGGGAGAATGTAACACCCCGCAATTCTGTTAATATTAATATCCACAAATTAAAGAATAACTAATCTCAGACGTGAGAATTGTGGGAACCGGGTTGCTCCATTGTGTTCGTCTCGGAATTCTGGTCGAAATAGAGTCCGAGTTTGCGTGAATTGGACTTCGTATGAAGAAGTTATGGCCATCGGAAGTTTCAGAAAATTCAAAACAGATTCAGAAAATTCAGCCCAAACAGGCTGGGCGGGAAAAATCCCCGCCCAGACCAGGTCGACCTGGGGGTCGACCTGCCCACCAGGTCGACATGGGTGTCGACATGGGGGTCGACCTGCCCACTAGGTCGACATGGGTGTCGACCCTAGGGTCGACCTGGGGGTCGACCTCCCTGGTCGAGCCCAGGCGACCTGGGTGCACCTGAATGGGTTTTTGGGCTGGGTTTTGGGGGCTGTGACGAAATCTGACGGCTCTAATCTATCCTAGGGTTTATCTAAAGGCCTAAAACAACTAACTACACCTATAAATACACCCTAAGACCTAGCCTCCTCTACACACAATTCTATTCTGCTTCTTCTCTGCCTCTGTTCTAAATAAAAATGAAAATGGCGTCGCTACTCTGCTGGAATCAAAACTAGAAGCTAATCAACATCAACCTAAGCAACTCAATTCAAATTAGAGATTAAAGCTTCTGCAACGATTCTACAACAACTAAAGTTCTTTCTTTAATCCAATCAAGGCAAGTGCAGTTATTTTCCGATATAAACGTTAATTCTGATTATGACATGAATTATAAATCTGAATCTGGGGTTATATCTGTTCTGTTCTGTTTGGATCTATCTTATTTTTTATCTCTTTCCTCTTTCTGTTCTATAGCCAGGCTACCACGAGCCTGAGCCAATCTCATAAGAGATTAACATACGCTAAAATGTTTGTGACAATAAAATGAATGATGCATGAATTGGGCATGACCAATAGGTGACTGATGTGAGGAAAGAACATGGACTGTAGCTGGAACAAAATCTGAGACATATGACTGGACATGTTATATTTATAATATAAATTGTACTGAACATATTATTTGAGATAAAGATAATATGGCTTAGGCATAAAGATTTACATGAGAATAGGGTATCTATTAATGTAAATGAACACCTAAGTAAGGGATCTTTGGGATATATGGTATGCATAGTAATCGATGGCTATATTGGGTATAATTTATGTAGGGATCTTCTGTACTATGCAAGTTTAATAAAAATTTGGAACATATGATATATGGAAAATTCATGAACATAATCTGTGCTATGTAAATTTAATACAAACATAGGGTATATGATAATATTGTGAATCAAGACTATTATTTATGCACGTGAACTTAGGCAAGATTTATAATTAGGCAAGATATTAAACTTTAAGAAGTGAGTAAATCTGTTATATTTGCCTAATTTGCTAGTTTTGTTACATTGCCTAATCTGCTAGTTCTGTTATATTGCTTAATCTGCTAGTTCTGCTCTACTGCTTAGTTTGCTAGATTTGTTCATCTGCCAAACCTGTCTGTTGAAAATGCTAAATCTGCTAGTTTGCTTAATCTGCTAAGTCGCCTAATCTGAGAAATCTGTTATCTGCTATATCTGTTGAGTTGATATAATTAGTCCGCTATTGACATAATCTGAATTGGCTATAGTTATGAATAATTGACATGTATATTAGGCGTGGGTATAAACGGTAAATCATTAATTAATTGGCCGCAAAGATGAACATGGCTAACTCGAGGTTAGAATGAGTTTGCGACGTAATTCTGCCCGAAATCGCCCGGCATATTCCAGTGGTCGCAAACAATAGGTTCTAATGTGAGAAGTTAGTCATAACGTGCTTGAAACCCGAGGTTAGACTCAGTTTGCGACAGAAACCTGCCCGGAACCAACCGGCCTAACCAGTAGCCGCAAACTGTCAGTCTAATGTGACAGGTCTGGGCATTAATATTTAATTAATGAAAATCTGAGATAAATATGATGTCTAAAACATGTTGGGTGGGTAAGGTTAAACCAATTGGACCAATGAATCTGACAAACCCGTTTCGTGAATCCATAGGCTCAATACAAAGTTAGATAATCTGGAACCAGTTAATCTGTAAGCCTGTTAATCCGAACATCTGATCCGTTAGTCTGAAAACCTGTTAACTTGATTGTCTGATATGTGAACTAGTTAATCTAAATTTTGTATGTCTGAAACTTGTAGACAAGTTAAACTGAAATCTGTTAGTCTGGGGACACAAGGTTAGGAGGGTAATTACTTGTGTCATATGTTGTTTGGGACCCATATTAGTCAGTAACCCTTTCTAGTATCAAAACTTTGACCCAACAGTAAGTAGGGTCCGGGCATGCGTACTGAACTAATTACAAGCGGTTCATTCTGATATTGGCGAGGGGTGTTGATGGTGCGTTCCAACCGGGTCATGTGCATGCATGGATCTCGGTCTGCCTCTGAGGATGTAAGACGTCGTGACATCTGTAAATAGGTCTGCGCCAATTGGTTGTCACTTTAGGGAGTGATACACCCTACTGTGGGGCCGACACAGAATATTTATGTATCAGGGAGCCGATCGCTTGGTGTAGGGTTTTAGGGTACACTTAGTTATGTCTGTTGCTGTTGGTACTGTCTGTTTCTGTTGGGTGGCAACACCTGTCTGTTTCTGCGTGGTACCTTCTGTTCGGGTGGTAAAGGCCCAATTACTAGTGTACACCTTATGCTACATTCTGCTTCTGTCTGTTTCTGATTGGTTGGTAAAGGCCCATTACTAGCATGGAAATTATTCTGTACCCGTCTCTGTTTCAGTTTAGACATTAGGGTGATACCTAATTCTGTTATACTAGCATTAGTGCTGAGAAGTGTAAAGCAATAACTTATATCATTCTGTTCTTCTGTTATATCTGCTACCTCTGTTACAGTTATCTCTCATCCAGTTTTATTTTCATGTCATGTTATTATTATCTGTTCATAACTGAAAATCACTGGACTTGCCAGACTTTTGTCTGACCCTAGTTGTTTCGCCTCCTTTCTTCCGTTTCCCCTCCCCCCCCCCAGGTTTTGTAGAAGGGAATACTCTAGCTTGATTCAGATTTCTTCCGCTTGAAGTGCTCAAAGTATGGCTTGTCTTCTTCCGTGGGGATTATGATTTTAAACTTTGCATTCTTAAGGCTTTTGTACAAGACTGATATGTTGTACTTGAATTCTGATATTGTGATTTGAAAGGATGTAACCAAGCTTATTTCGGTTTCTGTTGAAATAAAGTTTTATTTTTCAAGTATTGTTTTATCTGTCTTGTAAGTTTCTGTTCTGTTTACTAAAATGCTCCACCAAAGTTAAGGCATTCCCTTTGTCAGTGACCTTAACGGAGGTGGGGTGTTACAATTATATTTATCCAGTGTATTCTATTGTACATTATCTGGTGTATTTATTTATTTCTGTTATGCTATTATTTGTTTATGTGTTATATTCTGAAGATTATCCTTAACACCATCGTACGGGGTTTTGGGATCGTCACACGTGGTATCGGAGCTTTGGTTAAGCTTAGTTCTGGAATATAACATATTAACGAACTATTCAGAAATAGAATCTGTAGTATTCTATGACGGATCACTCATTTCAGATAGGTTCAGTAATATCCTAGAATGAGTGTAGCAGAGTGAAATACACCTCGATAGACACATTTACATTGAAGTATATGTCTCTATGCTTTAAAATACATTTTCTGTTGGCCTAACACTCTGTCTGCTATTTGCAGACATTGAAAAATGAGTGGAAGAAGTAGAAGAGGTAGGGAAGAACCAAATATTGAGGCTCTATTAATTAAGTATCAAAATATGGGTGGAGTACCGTTCTCGGGCAATGAATCTATTATTCAGACTCAAGCCTGGATACGCTCTGCTGAGAAAATTTTTGAAGGTTCAAAGCTAAGAGATGATCAGAAAAAATTAGTGGCATCTTGGGCACTCAAAGACGAAGCTTTGTTCTGGTGGGATTCGATTATTAAGGATAATCCAGAAGGTAATGATACCTGGGATAGATTTAAAGAGATTTTCAGTGAAAGATTTATTCCTCCAGAAGCAACCGAGCGGTTATGTGATGAATTCCATTATCTGATACAAGGAGATATGACCATTCCGGAATATCATAAGAAATTCAATGAACTTTCTCATTTTGCCTCTCATCTAATTCAAGATCCGAAGAGGAAGAATCTGAGGTTTATTAATGGTCTTCAAAGAAAGTACCAAAGTAGTCTAATGGGGCATGTGAAGCATCTTTTTTCTGAAATGATATACATGGCTTATCAGTATGAAGATCTAGATAAGCGAGGCCTTTTTGATGATGAAGAGGAAGTCAGCACTAGCAGTAAAAGGAAAATTGAAACTGATAGCCCAGAGACAAGTACCCAGCCAGAGGCCGGTACGAGGTCTGAGTTCAGTAAGAAGCCTAGATTCAATAGGAAAAAGGTTAAGTTGGAGAAAGAACCAGCAGCGATTGCCATATGCAATAAATACAATAAGCAAGAGCATTTGACCAGGAATTGTAAACCCTTAAAAATGCAGAAGAAGAAAGGATCAAAATCCGATCGAAAGTAGAAGAAGAAGGGATTTAAACCCGATAACCAGTTTCAAGAGAATAGAAAATGCAGTCAATGCCATCGGACTGGTCATCTTGCAAAGGATTGCAGGCTATTTGAGAAATCTAAAGCAGTGGAAGTAAATGAAGTGGCAGAAGTTCCTGCATCTTCATCTAATCAGGAATGACTAGATGTTTTAGAAGGCACGCTTACTGTCAAAGATATTCTGGTTAAAGTATTGTTTGATATAGGCGCGTCGAGAAGCTTTATTGCAAAGAATGCGGTAAAGAAATTGGACTTGAAATCGAAAAAGCTTAAAGAACCCATGACAGTCCATAATCCGGTTGGGGGTTCCCTCGATCTTAGTTGGATTTGTGGGGGGTACCTGTTTCTTTTTCTCATTGTTGGTTTCCTTGTATCTCGATCATCATGAATTTTACTGAATTCGATCTTATTTTAGGATTGGATTGGTTAATTAAATATGAAGTGGAAGTTAAATGTGAAGAAAAGGTTGTCAAGGTTAAAACGAAGCTTGCCAATATTGTAATACCATGTGAAGGTCAGAATTCTGATAGAAAAGACTTCTGGGCAACTTTAGATGTTTCTCCTGCTCCATTAGAACCTATTCCTATCGTTACGGAGAATATTCCGGTCGACATTGAAAATATTCCAGTTGTCAAGAACTATGTGCATGTGTTCGAAGAAGTTGTCAGCTTGCCTCCGCAAAGAGAAATTGATTTCAAAATCTCTTTAGTCTCGAGTGCAAGGCCAGTAGTTCATGCTATTCGAAGAATTACCTTAAAGGAGAAAGAAGAGTTAGGCAGTCAAACTCGACAGCTTGTATGGAAGGGTCTGATCAGGCCTAGTTTCTCTGATTGGGGAGCAGCAGTGGTGTTTGTCCCAAAGTTAGACGGTACTCTTCGATTATGTGTGGATTATCGTGACTTGAACAAGTAGACATTAAAGAATAAATACTTGTTGCCGAGGATTGATGATTTGTTAGATCGAGTGAATGGCGCACAAGTATTTTCAAGGATGGACCTAGCTACTGGCTTCCACCAGCTTCGTATTGCCGAAGAGTGTGTTCCTATGACAACATTCAGAGGTCCCGATTTATTCTATGAGTGGTTAGTAATGCCGTTCGTCTTATGTAACGCTCCAGTGTATTTTGTCGATCTGATGAACAAGGTATTCAGAGAAGTCTTAAATAAATTTGTTCTAGTTTTCATTGATGACATTCTAATCTTCTCTAAGTCAGAAAGCGAGCATGAAAAACATTTGGAACAAGTGTTAGAGATTCTGAGAAAGAATGTTTTAAAAGCAAAAATTTCCAAATGTATATTCCGGCAAGAAGAAGTCAAATTCTTAGGTCACGTCGTGTCAAAACAAGGAATTTCTGTGGGTCCCAGTAAAATCACTACTATTCAGAATTGGAAACAGCCTCGTACGCCCACAGAAGTCCCAAATTTTCTCGGATTGGCCAGTTATTATCGGAAATTCATTAAGGATTTTGCGAAGACATCCAGTCCCTTAACAAAGCTTACTAAGAAACATTCGAGATTCAACTGGACTCCCGAATGTGAGGCAGCTTTACAAGAGCTGAAGTTAAAATTGACGACTGCTCTAGTGCTCACAATTATTGATGGCAATCAGGATTTAAAAGTTTGGACCGATGTTTCTAAAGAAGGCCTTGGCGCAGTGTTAATGCAAAGAGGAGAGGTAGTTGCTTATGCTAGCCGTCAATTGAAGCCACATGAAAAGAATTATGCAACTCACGATCTTGAATTGTTAGCCATCGTGTTTGCTATGAAAATCTGGAGGCATTATCTATTGGGTGAGAAGTTTGAATTATATACTGATCATCAATCATTGAAGTATTTATTCACCCAGAAGGATCTGAATATGAGGCAGCAGCGTTGGTTGGAATTTCTCATAGCATATGATCCTGATATTTTGTATACTCCGGGGAAAGCCAATGTTGTGGCTGAAGCACTCATCAGGAAGAATGTGATCATCGCCAGTATTATCATTACACCATCCTTGATTGATAAAATAGCTATTCTTCAGAAAGATGATAGTTTTATTAAGGAGATGATCAGAAGAATTCAAAGGGGAGGAGTCTCCTGTTTCCAAGTGGATAGAGCAGGTGTTCTAAGATTGAAAGATAGAATTTGTGTTCCTGACTGAAACACCCCACGTCCATTAATGTCATTCGCAAAGGGAATGCATTAACTTCCATGGAGGTTTTAAGTGAATATAGAACAGAAAAATTACAACAAGACAGATAATAAGTAGTACTTGGAAATCTAAAACTTTATTTCATTGCAGCGGAAATTAAACATGTTTGTTAAATCATAAAACCATAAATCAGAGTCAAGTACAATATCCATCTTGATAAAACAAAATACATAACCCCATTACATAAATAGCCATTAAAGAAGATAACAAGCTGGACTTTACTTCAGCGGTCCATGCTTTCCAAAAGAGAGATAAAGCAATCCAATCAAACTCCGCTAGAGCTGGGCCCACCCTGAGGACCTGGAGGGGGAGGGGGGAAGATAGAAATGGAGGGGGTCAGACATAAAGTCTGGCGAGTATGATAATTCTAACAATACTATTATCAAAATAATTAGACTGAGGCACAAGCTGGAAAATAAGGAAATGTCTATGAACTATTGGGTATGGAAGAGCAGATAAAGATAACGTTAAAGGCACACCTAATTACTAACGAATAATTACTACACTGCACCACACCAGTCACCCTAAAGGTTGATCCCACTTGCTTCACTTAGAAATTTCATAAATAACTTCGTGTACCCCTAGCTGACTACATAGGTGCCGCCTGCCCTATCTCCGCTAGGTGTACCCCACTACCCACTTGCGATCGGCTCCCTACTCGTAGATACCCGTGCTGGCCCCACAGTGGGGTGTATCACTCCCCTAAAGTGGCAACCCGATACAACTTGAGGATGCGCGACTTATACCTACACGATGCAACAACGTCTTACCTACCAGCCCGGGTCCACACACGCATATGAAACTCGTTGGACTTGCGTTGCTACCGCTAACCCGTTTGGCCTCTTATAGTCAAGCCCAGTATGCGTGTCCCGTCCTCGACTTGGGTCGAGCCCACAAAGATACGTTTGGGTTACTGGTTAAAATGGGCCCCCAATTACTTACCACAAGCTATCCACCTAAGCTTGTCCCCACTAGTGTATCCCACTTAACCCTCTTCTTAGTCATGTTCATTTACATGTGTGTTTGGTTAAGTCTTTACTAATCGTATTTCAAATGCCATTAAAGGCACCCACTAGATTCCTCATGCCACCCAAGGCACCTACTTAACCCCCATGTCCCACTTCACATGTTTATCTGGTTAAGTATTTCTTAATTCATTCAGGTCATAACCTCATAAAGACCTCTCACATTAGACTGGCATTTATGGCAGCTGGATTCGTTGGGCGGGTCCGGGCAGTCTTACACCATAAAAGAGTCTAACCTCGTGTCTTTACAACTGTTATGCTTTAATTTCGGCCTAGGACCTCTCACATTGGGCTGACATTTGTGACTACTGGATTTGCCAGGCGGGTCCGGGCAGTTTTACGTCACAAACGAGCCCAACCTCATGTCTTAAGCATTGATTAACACTTATAATCTTTTACCCCAGTTTTAAATATATCCCTATTCAAATTATTAATTAATTCCAATTTTAATGATGTCCATAATTGACTCAATTATGGCCATCCACTTACGGTATGCAAAATCATATCAATTGCACTCCAATTTCTTAATATTAAATCCTTAATATTACCCCTACCCCACGTTATACGTTCGCTTATTCAACGTAAAATATACGTTAGACTCGAATAGTCTAACTCATAGCACAAAGATAAATTATCCCAACATATAGACAAATAAAATAGATCTAATCATAATAGGGGTGAAACTTGCATAAAACTACACATGTCATGGATCTAAAGGTGTCAACTTGTTTGGTTAAATGTCACAACTTACATAATATAATCATAACCTAAGTTCATGTATAAACTTGCATATGTGGTTTATGCAACATAATGATGGTGTGAACTAGCATCTAACACATAGAACTCACACATGTCATAGCATAATTCTAGATCTAAATAGATGTCATAATTCTAGATCTAAATAGATGTCATACAATATGTGAGATTATACATACTAATAAATCTAAACTTGCATAGGTACATGTGATTTATCATGTGAATCATCATAGCCCAAATATATATAATCAACATCATGATTCATAAGCTAACTACAACATAATAACATCATGGCTTTGTAACATCGCAACTTAGCATAGAAACTTGCAACATATATAATATCATCATTGCATGATTTACAACATATAGGATTTCATCATCACATAACATAGGATTTACAACATACATGATAGCATAAGGTTTACAACAACATGTATGACAATTCACATCATTTTCTTATGATCCATATCACATCTTAATCTAATTAGTTTGCTAATAATCTTATTAAGATCATCATACTCACAATTAGAAAAGAAAGAGTGTCTTGATTTGCTTTAGAGTTGAGTAGAATTAGAGTTTTGATTAGCTTTCTTCCTTCTTAGTTAGCGGCGGCTACACTGAGTTCCATGGCGATGGCATGACGGCGGCTATTCTATTTTTCATGTGATTTTAGAGTGAGAGACTACCTAGGTATATATAGAGTTTAGGATTTATTTAGACCGTCAGATCAACTCAGAACTAACCTGAACCGTTAAATTAGCCAACTCAGCCCTAAAGACACATCAGCAGCTCAAGATTGGGCTCTACCAAAACCTGGTTGACTGGACCAGGTCGACACCCAGGTCGACTGCGCAGTCGACCTGGTCCTGGGGGTGTCGACTGCCCAGTTGACTCCCCCGTCGACCTGGGGTGCTGGGCGGGAAATTTCCCGCCTGGCCTGTTTGACTTCGAATTTTGAATTTTGAATTTTCTGAAACTTCCGATGGCCATATCTCCTTCATACGAAGTCCAAATCACGCAAACTCGGACTCTATTTCAACCAGAATTCAAAGACGAACACAATGGTGCAACCCGTTTCCCACAATTCTCACGTCTGAGATTAGTTATTCTTTAATTTGTGAACATTGTTATTAATAGAAATACGGGGTGTTACATTCTCCCCTCCTTAAAGGATTTCGCCCCCGAAATCTCCAAGTTAAGGGGAATGTATGTCCTAACATCCAAACAACCATCTACTCAACCATCAAACACTGGCATCCATTGTCCTTATAAAGTTTCTAATGTTGTATGAACATATGCAAGAAGTGTGTGTATATGTTCCTTATCTAATGCAAAATCAGGCGGTCCACTGATTCAGTTGACCTCCTTAATGCAAATCATGATAGTGCCATGCGTCCATTATGTATACAAAAGTTCCTTAATGCAACATATTATCTCTATATGCGTGCACAATCATCATCTGAATGCAGCATCCATATGATAAAAAAAAATCCTCATACATCCATTTTATTAAATACATCCATATATATGCAATATGCAATATGAAGTGACTGAGCCGATCTAGTGCCTAAAGTGTGTGTATATGCATCCACGAGCAACCACTAGCAAACACTTGCATCCACTTTGCATCCATCATACATAACATGTCTCAAACACATGTTTCAACCATAGGATTATCCTAACTAAAGGTCAAAGATAATAGAGAGAGGACAAACTAAAGATAAGATAAGTACAAGCTAAGCGATAAAGGAGAAATTAAAAGACATACCCTCAAAAAGAAAAGGGTAAAATGAACGCATCTTCGCTTCTGTCTCCCAAGTAGCGTTGCTCTCATCATCTCCCCATTGCACATTGACTAGTCTGACCTCTCGATTTCACAGCTTCTTGATATCCGACCCAAGAATGCATGTAGGAGCTCGTCGAATCGTCGCATCATGCTCTATCTCCACCTCTCTAAGAAAGTTCGGCTCTACCACCTCCGCGGTCTCGTGCAAGCACTTCCTCAAATGTGACACATGGAATACGTCTTGTACACCACTAAGTCTCTCAGGCAACTCCAATCTATACGCCATCTTTCCAATCTTCTCCTTAATAGGAAACGGCCCTACAAACCTTGGTGCTAATTTCCCAAAGGACCCAAAGCGAACAACATTCTGTAATGGAGACACTTTGATAAAGACCATGTCCCCAACATCAAACTCAAGATCTGTCCTCCTTTTGTCTGCATAAGATTTCTGCCTATCTTGCGCCGTCTTCATCCTCCTTCGAGTCAAGTCGATCTTTTCCGAAGTCTCTCTAATCATATCGGGCCCAAGTAAGATCTTATCGGTGGATTCCCACCAACATGTAGGTGAACGACAAGGTCATCCATAAAGAGCTTCGAAAGGTGCCATGCAAATGCTGGATTGAAAGCTGTTATTATATACGAACTCTACCAACGGAAGATGCTCTTCCCATGTACCCCCAAAGTCTAGGATACATAGCCTCAAAAGATCCTCTAGAATGCGATTCACCCTCTCAGTCTGGCCGTCCGTCTGAGGATGATACGCGGTGCTCAAACATAACTGAGTCCCTACCGCCTCTTGCAAGCTCTTCCAAAATTCGCTAGTGAAGATAGGATCACGGTCGCTTACTATGTTAGAAGGAACACCATGCAAACGAACTATCTCTCATACGTATACAGAAGCTAACCATGGAGCAGTCCTCTTACTCTTCACGGGAATGAAATGGGCGCTTTTAGTAAGTCTGTCTACTATAACCCAAATCCCCGTATTACCCTTCCGTGATCTTGGAAATCCATCCACAAAGTCCATCGAGACACTTTCCCACTTCCATAGTGGAACCTCCAATGGGTGAAGCAACCAACCGGGTTTCTTTTGCTCCGCTTTTACTTGTTGGCACACCAAGCATATAGCAACATACTCGGTCACATCGCTCTTCATACCGGCCCAAAAGAAAACTCGCTTCATGTCTTTGTACATCTTGTCCCTGCCGGGATGAATGGTCATCTTCGAATGATGTGCTTCGTCAAGAATAGCCTTCCTCAAACCTTCGTCTCGTGGTACACAAAGTCTACTATCCCTACGTAACTAACCCTTATCATTTAGGGTATACCTACGGAGATGGCTTGATGACTCCCCTCTTTTGAGCTTTTCTACTAACTCAACCAACTGTGGGTCGTCTCGTTGTGCCTCCCCAATCCGTCCCAAAAGCGTAGGTCTGACCTCCAAGGATGCTAGCAAACCGGGTACAAAGTCAATGGAAGGTCTAAATTCAAACATAGAGATGAATTCTAAGTTTCGCCGTTCAACAAACAACGGACTCAAGGACAGCCTTTTCCTACTTAAGGCGTCTGCCACCACGTTACCCTTGCCAGGGGTATATGCTATTTCGAAATCGTAGGACGCTAAGAACTCCATCCACCTTTGCTGCCTTAAGTTCAAGTCCTTCTGAGAGAATAAGTATTTTAAAGATTTGTGGTCAGTGAACAATTCGAATTTCTCGCCAAGAAGATAATGGCGCCAAGACTTAAGCGCAAAAACAATTGCGGCCAACTCTAGGTCATGTGTAGGGTAATTTTTCTCATGCGCTCTCAACTGTCTTCCCCCATAAGCTATTACCCTTCCCTCCTGCATTAATACTGTGCCTAGTCCTGTCCCACAAGCATCGGTATAAACAGTAAACGGCTTACTCCCGTCTGGCAGCACTAAGACTGGGGCTGAAGTCAAAGCTCTCATCAAACGTTGGAACGCATCATCACAATCTACGTCCCATGTGAAAGCTAGGTTCTTCTTCATCAAACGTGTTAATGGAGCTGATATCTTTGCGAAGTCTTTGATAAACTTCCTATAGTAGCCAGCCAACCCCAAGAAACTCCTTACTTCGGTAGCATTTTTAGGGACCTTCCAATCTTGGATAGCCACCACCTTCACGGGATCCACAGCTATCCCTTCTTCGGAAACCACGTGCCCTAAGAATCGCACTTCCTCTCTCCAGAAGTGAAACTTAGTAAATTTAGCTTTAAGGTTATGCGCTCGTAGAGTCTCCAACACTTCCCTAAGATGTAGGGCATGCTCTTCTTCATTCTTAGAAAAGATCAAGATGTCGTCTACAAAGACCACCACGAATTTATTAAGGTACTCCATAAACACCCTACTCATCAAATCAACAAAGTATGCTGGGGCGTTTGTCAAACCGAAGGGCATCACTAGCCATTCATAGAAACCGTCCGGAGTCCTAAAGGCAGTCTTGTCAATGCTATCCTCAGCCACTCTCAACTGATGGAAACCAGTGACTAAGTCCAACTGCGAAAACACTGAGGCGCCAACTAACTGATCGAAGAGATCGTCAATCCTCAGAAGTGGGTGTATGTTCTTCTTAGTAAGCTTATTAAGTTCTCTATAGTCCACACAAAGTCTAAGGGTCCCATCTGCCTTCGTGGAAAATACTATTGGAGCACCCCACTCCGATATACTTCGTCTTATGAACCCCTTCTCAAGCAACTCCTTCACTTGCTTATTGAGTTCCCTCCTTTCACGAGGATCCATGTGGCGTACTGGCAAAGATACTGGTTTTGCATTATCCACAAGATATATTCGAAAATCTATCTCCCGCTTCAGAGGCAAGCCCTTCACCTCCTCAAACACATCCGAATATTCTTGGACTACTTTAACAGATTGTAGATTTTCCACCGACGCGTCAAGCGATTCTAGATAACTTAGCATAACGGAATTTATGGGATTACAAAAGATTTCGAGAGTGTTGCCAAGGCGAGTCATGAGCCTAACTACTCTCCTTTCACAATCAAGAACGACCCCATTTCTGGATAACCAATCCATTCCTAAAATTAGCCCATAGCCCGTGAAGCCCAAGACATAAGCATCACATCTAAACCCAACGCTAAGTATAGAAATTTTCAAATCCAAACATATCATGGACAAATAAGCTGAGCCCCCAGTTGGATTCGAAACAACTAAGGGATCCTCTACTAAACAGGTGTTTAAGTGCAGTGATTCAACTAATGATGTAGAGATAAACGAATGCGATGCGCCCGAATCGAATAAGGTACGGACAGGATGATCAAACAGAAAAACTAAGCTTTCAACAGAAATGGTTCTACCTCCTTCTTGCAGCGGTGGGACCACGAGAACCTAAACTTGTCCCCTTGCCTGCCCTGGTGCCATAAGAGCCTGCACCTGTCCTCCCGAGGTAGACCCTGCCCTCTGCCCCTTCTTTGGGCAATCCTTCACTAGATGTCCCGCTTCACCACAGTGAAAACAACCAGTCTTCTTTTTCTTTCTACAATCCTTGCTGAGATGGCCTGGTGTCCCACAGGTAAAGCATCTTTTCTTCCCTTTGCCATTATTTTCTTTACCACCCTTCTTGTTTTGTTGTTGTGGTTTCTTCTGATCCCCTTTCTTCTCAGGTGCCTTATTAGCATTAGCGCCTTTCTCCTCGTGCATGAGTGCCATGTCTACTAGCTTCTCAAAGGTGGCCCCCATAGGGATGTGGGTCATAGCCAACCCCTGCAACGGCTCATTCAAGCCTTTAACGAACCTCAGAGCCTTCTTCTCCGGCGTGTTCACTAAGTCCAAGCCAAACCTTGCTAACTGATTACATTTGTTGACATATTCTTTCACTGATGAGCTTCCTTGCTTTAATGTCAAGAACCTTTCCATATATAGATTCTCTTCTGCCCTTGAGAGAAACTTTGCCTCAAACCTACGTCTGAAATCTGCCCAAGAGTCAACAGGACGCTCCCCATTAGCGACCTCCCACCAAAACGAGGCCTCTCCCTTCATTAACCAAGCAGCTAATTTGACTTTCCTTTTTTCTTCTACTTCAAAGATTTCAAGCAATTCTTCCACCTCCTTAAGCCAATCTCTAGCTTCCACAAACGTTTCTGACCCTTGAAAAGGTTTTCCACCCATAGCCTTAAATTCCTTGCATGTCTTTGCAAAAGTATCAGCGCGAGGAGGGGGAGGAGGAGGAGGAGCGGGTGCAACTGGTGGTGGAGGAACATTGGCTGGACCTGCAGCGGCCCTAGCCTCTAATAACCTCCTATACCATCCTGGTATCGTTACACCCTCCGGAAGGTTAAGATCTTCAGCCAGGCTGAAACGAAAAAGGAAAGATTCAAAATGGAGAATTCGAAAGATAAAGATATATGGCTATTGGGGATTATGTTTTTCATAAAAACTTTCCTCTTTAAATTACTCATCAAGACATGTTTTTGAAAACTCTTCTTCCAAAAATACTTTAGAAAAATAGTTTTTCTAAAAAATTTATCTGTTCTGGTAACCTTAAGCTCTGATACCACATGTAACACCCCACGTCCATTAATGTCACTCACAAAGGGAATGCATTAACTTCCATGGAGGTTTTAAGTGAATATAGAACAGAAAAATTACAACAAGATAGATAATAAGTAGTACTTGGAAATCTAAAACTTTATTTCATTGCAGCGGATATTAAACGTGTTTGTTACATCATAAAACCATAAATCAGAGTCAAGTACAATATCCATCTTGATAAAACAAAATACATAACCCATTACATAAATAGCCATTAAAGAAGATAACAAGCTTGACTTTACTTCAGCGGTCTAAGCTTTCCAAAAGAGAGATAAAGCAATCCAATCAAACTCCACTAGAGCTGGGCCCACCCTGAGGACCTGGAAGGGGGAAGATAGAAATGGAGGGGGTCAGACATAAAGTCTGGCGAGTATGATAATTCTAACAATACTATTATCAAAATAATTAGACTGAGGCACAAGCTGTAAAATAAGGAAATGTCTATGAACTATTGGGTACGGAAGAGCAGATAAAGATAATGTTAAAGGCATACCTAATTACTAGCGAATAATTACTACACTGCACCACACCAGTCACCCTAAAGGTTGATCCCACTTACTTCACTTAGAAATTTTATAAATAACTTCGTGTACCCCTAGCTGACAAAATAGGTGCCGCCTGCCCCTATCTCCGCTAGGTGTACCCCACTACCCACTTGCGATCGGCTCCCTACTCGTAGATACCCGTGCTGGCCCCATAGTGGGGGTGTATCACTCCCCTAAAGTGGCAACCCGATACAACTTGAGGATGCATGGCTTATACCTACACGATGCAACAACGTATTACCTACCATCCCAGGTCCACACACGCATATGAAACCCGTTGGACTTGCGTTGCCACCGCTAACCCGTTTGGCCTCTTATAGTCAAGCCCAGTATGCGTGTCCCGTCCTCGACTTGGGTCGAGCCCACAAAGATACGTTTGGGTTACTAGTTGAAATGGCGCCCCAATTACTTACCACAAGATATCCACCTAAGCTTGTCCCCACTAGTGTATCCCACTTAACCCTCTTCTTAGTCATGTTCATTTACATGTGTGTTTGGTTAAGTCTTTACTAATCGTATTTCAAATGCCATTAAAGGCACCCACTAGATTCCTCATGCCACCCAAGGCACCTACTTAACCCCCATGTCCCACTTCACATGTTTATCTGGTTAAGTATTTCTTAATTCATTCAGGCCATAACCTCATAAAGACCTCTCACATTAGACTGGCATTTATGGCAGCTGGATTCGCCGGGCGGGTCCGGGCAGTCTTACACCATAAAAGAGTCTAACCTCGTGTCTTTACAACTGTTATGCTTTAATTTCGGCCTAGGACCTCTCACATTGGGCTGACATTTGTGACTATTGGATTTGCCGGGCGGGTCCGGGCAGTTTTACGTCACAAACGAGTCCAACTTCGTGTCCTAAGCATTGATTAACACTTATAATCTTTTATCCCAGTTTTAAATATATCCCTATTCAAATCATTAATTAATTCCAATTTTAATGATGTCCATAATTGACTCAATTATGGCCATCCACTTACGGTATGCAAAATCATATCAATTGCACCCCAATTTCTTAATATTAAATCCTTAATATTACCCCTACCCCACGTTATACGTTCGCTTATTCAACGCAAAATATACGTTAGACTCGAATAGTCTAACTCATAGCACAAAGATAAATTATCACAACATATAGACAAATAAAATAGATCTAATCATAATAGGGGTGAAACTTGCATAAAACTACACATGTCATGGATCTAAAGGTGTCAACTTGTTTGGTTAAATGTCACAACTTACATAATATGATCATAACCCAAGTTCATGTATAAACTTGCATATGTGGTTTATGCAACATAATGATGGTGTGAACTAGCATCTAACACATAGAACTCACACATGTCATAGCATAATTCTAGATCTAAATAGATGTCATAATTCTAGATCTAAATAGATGTCATACAATATATGAGATTATACATACTAATAAATCTAAACTTGCATAGGTACATGTGATTTATCATGTGAATCATCATAGCCCAAATATATATAATCAACGTCATGATTCATAAGCTAACTACAACATAATAACATCATGGCTTTGTAACATCGCAACATAGCATAGAAACTTGCAACATATATAATATCATCATAGCATGATTTACAACATATAGAATATCATCATCACATAACATAGGATTTACAACATACATGATAGCATAAGGTTTACAACAACATATATGACAATTCACATCATTTTCTTATGATCCATATCACATCTTAATCTAATTAGTTTGCTAATAATCTTATTAAGATCATCATACTCACAATTAGAAAAGAAAGAGAGTCTTGATTTGCTTTAGAGTTGAGTAGAATTAGAGTTTTGATTAGCTTTCTTCCTTCTTAGTTGGCGGCGGCTACACTGAGTTCCATGGCGATGGCATGACAACGGCTTTTCTATTTTTCATGTGATTTTAGAGTGAGAGACTACCTAGGTATATATAGAGTTTAGGATTTATTTAGACCGTCAGATCAACTCAGAACTAACTTGAACCGTTAAATTAGCCAACTCAGCCCTAAAGACACATCAGCAGCTCAAGATTGGGCTCTGCCAAAACCTGGCCGACTGGACCAGGTCGACACCCAGGTCGACTGCGCAGTCGACCTGGTCCTGGGGGTGTCGACTGCCCAGTCGACTTGGGGTGCTGGGCGGGAAATTTCCCGCCTGGCCTGTTTGACTTCGAATTTTGAATTTTGAATTTTCTGAAACTTCCGATGGCCATATCTCCTTCATACGAAGTCCAAATCACGCAAACTCAGACTCTATTTCAACCAGAATTCCGAGTCGAACACAATGGCGCAACTTGTTTCCCACAATTCTCATGTCTAAGATTAGTTATTCTTTAATTTGTGAACATTGTTATTAATAGAAATACGGGGTGTTACATTGACAATCTTGAGCTCAAAAGAGAAATAATGGACGAGAGCCACAAGTCCAAACTGAGTATCCACCCAGGGGTTAGTAAAATGTATAATGACCTCAAGAGAACTTTCTGGTGGAAGGCAATAAAAAGAGATATCTCTATATATGTTAGCTGGTGCTCCACCTGTCAACAAGTCAAAAGCGATCAACAGAAACTTGTCGGATTGTGGCAACCTTTGGAAATTCCAGGTGGAAAGTGGGAATAGATTTTTATGGATTTCATAGATGATTTTCCTAGAACTAGAAAAGGAAATGACAGTATTTGGGTGATCGTAGATCGTTTCACGAAGACCGCCCATTTTATACCTGTCAGATCGAACAGAACTGCTCAGAGTCTGGCGTAGATTTATTTTAGAGAAATTGTTAAACTCCACGGAGTTCCCATGGGTATTGTTAGTGATCGTGACCCTATTTTTTCTAGTAAATTCTAGGAAGCATTCCAAGCAGAATTGGGAACGAAACTGAACTTGAGCACTGCTTATCATCCTCAAACAGATGTTCAAACTTGGAGGGTAAATCGTATTTTAGAAGATTTGTTGCGGCCTTGTATTATTGATTTTGGCAGATCATGGGAAGACCATTTGCATTTGGCCGAATTCTCATATAACAACAGCTACCAAGCGAGCCTGAAAATGTCTCCATTCGAAGTATTGTATGGTAGACCGTGCCGATCCCATGTTTGTTGGGTAGAACCTGTTAATAGACTTGTATTGGGACCCGATATGATTCACGAAGCTGCGGACAAAGTCGATCTCGTTAAGAAACGATTACTAGCTGCTCAAAGCCGACAGAAAAGCTATGTAGATAAGAGAAGAAGAGATATCTCATTTGCTGTTGGCGACTATGTGTGTTTGAAAGTCTCTCCGATGAGAGGAGTCATCCGATTCAGTAAAACAGGGAAATTGGTGCCCAAATTTATTGGGATGTTTCCTATTGTAGAACGGATTGGAACTCTAGCTTATAGGGTTTAATTAACAGATTGGTTGCCTGGAGTACATAATGTGTTTCACATATCTCAACTTCGAAAGCATGTTCATGGTCCAGATTTGATCGTGGAAGAGGCAGCGCAATGGGATATAGAAATTTCTACAGAATTGGCTGTGAGAAGAGAACCGCTAAAGATAATTGGCAAAGAAACCAAAGAACTGAGAAACAGGAAGGTTCACTTAGTCAAAGTGCAATGGAGTGGAGATCCGCGAGATTGTACTTGGGAAACTGAGGAGAGTACTAAGAAAGCCTATCCTAAGTGCAGGGTGGATATCTCTGATTAACTCCAGTGCAAGGTATATTTACCATATTTTGCATTTCCATTTTGTTCTCTACTTTGTTGTTATTTTCTTCTCATGGATGTAAACTTTTTAATTATATAGTCTGAATGTTTTCAAAAGAGTATATGAATTAATTAGTATATTTTTGAAAAGTTAAAAACAAATTGATTGTTGATTGTGTTGTGTGACTGTGAATTTGATTAACCAAATTATTAGAATGATAGTTAATTTAATCAATAAGAGAATGAAGGTAAATTTATTCGATTAAATCACACATTGAACTGGTTTAGAAATAGATAGAAATATATACATGTACATTATGTTTGAACAGGTAAATAGATTAGCTGTTGAGTAAAGAATTTATTTGTGTGCCCGACAAATAGGTAAACCTTAATGAGTTGGATTCGCAATTTTATTTATTATATCAACTCCTGTGAATGCCATTGGATGCGGAGTGCTGGTTGTTCTGTGTGTAATAATAAATGTCGCCATAGGATAGTAACAATTAATTTTGAACTACACTACATGGCATACTTCTTGAAGATAGGCATACGTCATCATATACCACATAAGCATTTGGAGCTTGTGTGACGAGGTTGAAGATTTACCTTACGAGCGAGAGGCTTGTATGGCGATGACTATATATTACAGGTTGAACTAATGACTGATATGGACCATATAAAATGTAACGGTAAATTTCAAGATTAAAAAAAACCACACGGGTCTGGAGATGACAATAAACACGTCTCTCTGGTCATTAAGGCACAAAAACCATTTATAGGGTGACGAGAATTTATTCTCTGGAGTTATGATCTATACACACTCCCCTATGGACACCGAAATATATCACTACAAATATGTGCATGCTTATTAGGATTTATTGGGTACCTAATACAGCCGAATAAATTCCAAACCCCTCTCGTACAAAGGAGGTTATGGCGAAATTTTTCGAATATTTAGGGTGTTAGCCAAATTTTTGAAGAAAATGGAAGCAAGAAGGAAAGTCGAATTGGTTAATTAAACAACTTTCGACTTCGTTCCTTTTCGGGGACGAAAAGTTTTAAGTGGGGGAGATTGTAACAACTCGGAAAATCTGAGCCAGTTTAAAATTTTTAATTTGGCTATTTTAGTGGATTTTAAATATTTAGAATAAATTATTTTAAATAATAATGCCAAAAAGTATGTTAGAATCGATGTTTGAAAATAAGTATAATTATTTTAAATTACAAACGAGGCCTGAAATGGCGCGGCAGTTTCAAATTTGGAATTCAAACTTTGACTGGCTGTAACAGGTGCAAAATAAAACGGATTTTAGTGAAACAATAAATATTTAAATCTGTTTATGAATATCTTTCTAATGAATCTGAAAAATCGAAGTTTCATAGCATGAATCAAAAGTTATGGCCAAATGAATTTTCAGAAAGGTCGCTATAGAGAATATATCGCCCTTGAAAATAAACATTTTGCAAACGACTTCAGAATTCGACGAAACCACTTTTTTTGGATCTGGGATGTCAACTTATTGCTAGGTTTCAAATTCCATAATTTTTGAAGTTAATATGTGAGCGTGGCGAAGGAATATGTGTTTGGTCAATTTCTGTTAAATTGGATCGACCAGAAAATGGCCATTTTTCAAACGGTCACAGAATTTGATGAAACTAGTTTTTTTGGGACCGTATCATCAAAACATAGCTAGATTTATTTTTCTGGAATTTTTGGGATCAATATGTGGCTCCAGAAAATTGAAATGTACGTTCAAATCAAATATTGAATGTTTTATGTTTTAATTTGATGAAAAACTGACTGAAACAGTCGAATGTGCCTCCGAAACATATCCCATTGTGTTCAAAATGGGGGTATTTAGCTGGGGATGACAGTCGTTGGGTTTGGATTGGAGTTCGTATGAGATAAGGGGTACATTCAGATTTAAAATAATTAAAAATTAAAATAAAAAGGGCTGGCCAATCACATTCCTAGGCCACTTTCTCTCTCCATGCTTTTTGTTGCCGATACCACCCAGTTGAACGGCGGAAATCGATGCTCCCCTTCTCTCTTCGATAACTCCGCCTCCACTCATCAAAATCACAGGCTCCGGTTGGGTTTTTTGTAGAGAATTCTCTCATCTCTAAATCCATACAAACCTGGTCTTCTCTAGTGGAGTATATGCCGAGATCCAGCTCCTCAAAGTCGAAGACTTCGACACGCCGCCACCGCTCGAAGCTGAGTTCAAACTGGAACCTACTGGTGGTGTCGGGTGCGTGCCTCGGAGCTCTACGCTGTAGCGAAGTCTAATTATCTTCAAAATTCATGGATTGAAAGAAATCTTGAAACCTAGTTTCGAACCTTCCAAGGAGTTATACGGCTTCTATAGATTTAAACTGATTTTAACACTCTAAAGCATTGCAAACTTGTAAAAATTATATCTTTTTGCTTTGTGGTCGAAATCCAGTGAAACAAGAGACAGTGGACTCGTGTGGACGTCTTCTACATTTTAGAAGAGACCGGACATTTTTCTGAGCCTTCTACAATTTTTGGTTGAGTGGAACCCAATGTGAGATTTCTGATATATAAACGATATGGAAACGACGATGTATAAATTATATAGTTGAAGTATGAGTTATATAAGCATTGTACACCTCATGTATAAGCGTTGTATAAGTTGTATGTTCGATGTATAAGTTATATATGCGTTGTAAAAATTATATATGCATTGAAATGAATTGAAATGATATTGAAATGAAATAGAAATATAGTTATATGCGTATATATACATATACTCTCCCCTCGTCCACAGAACATGGACGATATATATTGGTTGTGATATTGTTTGGATTATTGGTGGATGTGAAATTTGGTGAATATCATGAATGATTGATTTGAAATGATTGATTGTGGTTGAAATCCCAATAGGATTAGTATATCAGAAAATTCTTCTGCGTACGAACTAGATATTGAAAATCCCCATTGTCAAAAGCTACAACGCTTTAAGGTAGAGTGAGGAGACATACTAGGGACGGTGCCGGTTTTAACTACCCTGCCGTTATGCTGCCGAAATTTTCAATAATATTCATGTGTTAGAATTATTTCATGTGTTAGAATTATTTCATGTGTTGAAAACCATATCATGTGTTGAATATAAATTCATGTGTTGAATAGAAATTCATGTGTTGAATAAATTATTTGAAAGATAAAAATAACATTTTGTCACATATATAGACTATATAAATTGTTCGTGTTTCAAATAAATTGTTTTAACAATAAAAATCACATTTTTATTATATATATAAACTATAGAATTATTTTAATGTGTTGAAACCATATTCGTGTGTTGAATAAAAATTCATGTGTTGAATGAAGTTCATGTATTGAATAAATTATTTGAAGGATAAAAATAACATTTTTCATATATATATATATATATATATATATATATACTATATAAAATATTAGTGTTTTAAATAAATTGTTTTAACACCAAAAATAACATTTTTACTTTATGTAAGAAATATATAAATTAATCGTGTTTTCAAATAAATTGGTTTACAATAAAAATCACATTTTTATGATATATGTGAACTGTTAAAAATAGTGATGTGTTGAAATAAAAATCTGTTGGATAAAAATATCGTTTTTATCAAATATAGGAAGTGAATATGGTTTTGAAATTGAAGAATGAATTATATTTATATATATATATATATATAAATAGAATCAAAATAAATCGAATAACGAAGCTGCAATTCGTGTTTTAAAACTGTGATTTCAAACGATTATTGCGGGAGATTCGACCATCGGATTTTCCTGAAACCGAAACCGTTGAGTTCGCTTTGGAAATATCTTTCCAACGACACCCACTTTGTAAAGATCCAACGGTTGGATTGTCTGGAATGTTTAATTCAAGTCTAAAGAAAAACAGCACTAGAATCGATTATATTTTTATATATATATATATATATATATATATATAATTAGTTTAAAACGAATGACGATGCTGCGGTTCGTATTTTGAAATTGTAACTTCAAACGATTGTACTGGGTGATCCGACCATCGGATTTTTCTCGAAACTGAAACCGTTGGATTCTTTTTGAAAATATCTTTCTAGTGATATAAAATTTGTGAAGATCCAACGGTTAGATTTTCACATATGTGTAAATCAAATCTGAAGAAAAACAGTGCCACGGCCGCCTTATGGCCTGAAGAATCGTTTGAATGAATAGGCTATTTTTAAATAAATAAAAATAGCAATAAATCATGATAAAATATTATAAATGATATGGAATGGAAATAAACTGAATTTTCTTGGATTATTTGATATTTGATGGTTGAATGTTTTTGGCGTGAAAATTACATTAAAGAACATAATTAGTGATATCGAATAATTTAACCATTGAAATGAATTGATTTGAAATTCTAAATATACGTGAATTATTTGAAAAGGCTGAGTTGATTCTCATTTCAAATAATTGATCGATGATTAGAAGTCGAAGATATGAAGCCGATGATCTTCACATCGAATGGAGGGGTACTACTGATGCTCATGATAGGAGTTGCTACCTTGGAGGAGTTGAAGTAGTAGTCGTCCAGACATACTTGTTGATTGTACGAATGTGCGAGGTATTAAGTGCCTCCGGTTTCGTTCAGACCCAGAACGAACTTGTAAATGGACTGTGTGTCTGACATTGGATTTTGTTTTGTGCTGATTGATCTCTATTAAATATATATCTGTTTGGCGGCGGAGAATTTATTCTCTTGCTTAACGCCCTTCTCTGTGACGTACGATCTCAGAGGTTATATATCGATAGAAATCAGTTGCGTAAAGTGGATTGCCTGTGTGGCATGCCTAAGTGGCAGATGATCAAGGCTTCTGTTGAAAAGCAAAGTCTTGTGGTTGATGATAAAAGCACGGCATGTGTGGCATAGCTTTGTGTATAGCGTTGATTCGCGAGCCTCACACCCCAGTATGGACCAGAAACGGGAGAAGGATCCAAGGAGGACATGTGTTTCCTTCTAGCTAGGGTGGTGCCAGTGACCTACCATCCCTGACATTTATATTATTTTCACCTGTGTGGTTGCTGGATTGTGAGGCGCCTCGGATATATCGGTGACTATGTGGAGCCGATGGAGTCATAGGACTCATTTACGCCCCAAAGGGCGGGGAAACGCAGTGTTTATGCATTTTAATCCACATCGGTGGACCGGCCCTATGGCTTCATGGGTCGATGCGTTCTGATACTGAGACTCGGCCTAGACAGTCTCGAATTCGGTAAGGACTATCTTTTGCCTTGGTTCATGACAAAAACCCAATTTCCAAATACCACATCGTGCAGTTTTGATTGTATACCTATATATGGCGACATAGTGGTATGGGGCATTAATGTCGTCTGTGATTGATACTTATGATTTGAAATTTTTTTTGAAACATATAAACACTAGTAATAATATCAAATGATTTTGTTTTATTCGTATCAAGCATATTTTGGCCATTATGAGGTAAAACTCTATCCTCCGGTTTGTGTTGCATTGTGTAATGGGAACTGAGTCTTATAATGGCTTCATTTTTATAAAAAGCATTGCGATGTTTAAAAGATTTATTTGTTTTAAAGCACTGGAAATCCAATGGAGTAAACCCGTTCTGCTAAAGTGGCATGGTCCTGTGATTGGCCATATTATAAAGTAAGTTGAGTAGATTTCTCATACCAGTCCCATGACTGGCTCGTAGTTTGTTTCACTTGCAAACTCGGGTGCCCCTTTTTCTACATGGGCAGCCTTGTATTCAGTTTTTAGCAGGCTCTTTCTGGATAGCTGGAGCTGAAGATGGATTCTATCATTTATCTCTTTTTATGCTGTTCAGCTCCTATTGTACATATTATGTTTTGTTTTCCGCTGTAGACATTTATGTATAGCTGAACTATATTTTGTACGAAGTATGATCTATATACTGTGTAACTCTGATGATTATGTTTATCCAGTGTATTCTATTGTACATAATCTGGTGTATTTATTTATTTATGTTCTGCTATTATTTGTTTATGTGTTATATTCCAAAGATTATCCTTAACACCATCGTACGGGGTTTCGGGATCGTTACACCGGTAGTCCTCTGTGTGGTGAAGGGCTTGGGTTGTGCTCGCAGGGGTTGTGTCTGCGTGTTACTACTGGATGAGTATACCTTAACTACAAAAGTTGCTTTGCAGCAGAAGGCAATGACGAGATGACACTGGGGTGATTCAGCGATCGCCTCGGTCGGAGGCTAGGTCAGGACCAACACAAGATCTTAGATCATCGAGTACGCGTCTTCGGCGATCGGTGGGATGCGAAAAGACTAGAACTAAAACCAAGATGCCATCAACATTTCACTATCGAGGCACGATGGTTGAGGTACACACTAATTGGATGTTTAGATTGTCTGTTAGGGGCATGTTACTTAGCTCTTGTAGTCTTTACTAGTTGAGGGAGGGGTCGGGTAGGACCATAACCATTGAAAATGCAGACCATAGCATCAATGTACACAGATATCTGAAAAAGTTCCTGACCGAGTTTCGTGTTTCTGACACAACCTTGTTATGGAACTCGGTGCAAAGTAGATAATACGTGCAGATACATGCATATCGTTTCCGGATGGTGTATCATCGAGGTTGAGGCATCGAGTGCGATTAACAATACGTACGTGAGAAAGTCTAGATACATGCATGTCTGCTCCGGGTGGTGTATCATAGACTTTAGGGCATTACTCCGTCAGGGAATCTGATTTGATCGAATGGTTCGAAGGTGGCTGCCCATACGCTTACGTAGCGTGGCGATGGTAATTCTATGTGGAACGTAGCGTTGTTATATAGAGATATGTATGCCGCTCCGGCGAAGGATGAGGGACTGCATATATTTCTGTGCCGTTACGACGAAGACCGTGTGAGTGGGATACCATGGGGAGTGCCTTAATATTGGGGGTAGCTACATATATATTGTATTAAGTTAATCTACTGAGGAGTAGATGGGTACGACGTGTGTGTAAGCCTTGAATGTTGTTAACCCAAGTAGCTTAATAAATAAGAAAATGTAATTGAATGGTATATGTAGGATTATCCAAAATGTGTAGTTTAAATCCAATCACCAGAAATTGTGTTCTAACCCCCTTCCCATAACATACTCGCATGTTAAATTTGTGGCAGTGGTATGATAGCTTTAAATACTGGTTATGTAGTATAATTATCTAGGTAAGGCTATATTTTATTTCATTCGGCTGTTAGATGATTTCTAAGCTCTGATATGTTTATTATCTTTGTCTTTTCTGCAAGATACCAGACAAACCAACACGGGTTTTGATAAGTTAGAATTTTGGAAAAAAAACCGATTTGTCAGAGTTCGGGTTGTTACATCTGGTATCAGAGCCAGATTTAGGATTCCTGTATAGATAGTGAGTGAACATATTTGTACTTTAAAAATATAAATATATTATATATATATATACCTAGATCCATAGAGGATCCCACTAAATAGAAACAACATAATATGGTGAGAATTGGGATATCTGTTTTGTACACTAAAGAACGAATACAGAAATCTGAGAGCCTTAGGTAATTTGGGTGGGAAGTGTACAATATACTTTGTATGGAACAAAGGTGAATCCCATATGTTAATATTTTAGGTTATTGGGTTTGGAAGTGAATCCTTATTAATTGGAAAAAGGTTAAAAAGAGAATAATGGATTAGGAATATGTATAGTTGAGAGAATTGACTTTGTGGGAGTGTCTAGGAAAGCCTTGTTAAGTTGGAAACCCACCTGGAGTCTAACCCCATTGTTAACTTTTGAGAACTTGAAATTGTAAAAGCTTTTGGAAGATGGTTTATGGTATTTTCAAGTTTTGATCTTAAAAGTTACAGTTTTAAAAATATGTAAAGAACATATTGAGTTTTGAAGTAAATTGGGGTATATTTTGGAAATAGTGATTTCTTGTGAAAATTTTGTTTAAAATGGATTCTCTCGTAAAATTGTGCACATTATAGAGCATGTATGGCTCGCTAGTTTTCGAGTTATATAGTATGAAAGGATTAAAAAGAAAAACATACAAAATGTTGCATTTTGATGTGGCATTCTTGTTGAAGCTGGAATTTTCAGTAAAGAAAGTTTTGAAATATCTATTCTTTTGACAATCATTTTTGATAAATTGTTTTACATAAAATTTTGTTGGGTGGACAAAATAAGTTGTAGAAATTAAGAATAGAGTAGATGCTTGCGCCTTATAGTAGGTAACTGAACTGACCTCATAAGAGAGAATGGTTGTAAACCTGATTGATAAATAGTTGTCCTTATCTACTCCAGTTTTTTTATTTGAAAAAAAATTGTTTTACATTTTTAAAAAATGGCATGTTTTATGGTTTGGCAAAAGTAAGTTTTTGTGAGGAAAATAAAGTTTTGATACTTTTCACCATTGGAAGAAAAGTGGAATGGAAAGGCCAAACCGTATTTTGAAAAGGATAGAGTAGATAAGGATTAGTGCCTAGGAAAGACGGGAAAAATTCTGAGGCTATAAAGTAGATAGCGAGAGTTACCTTGGAATAATGGTAAGTTCCCGTAGAATGTGTAAGCATTGAGAAGCCCAGGGTGTTGCTTGAAAATGACTGTTGGTAAACAACTAGGACTAGTTGTGACTACTAGATAGTGAAGGGCAAGTAAATGTTTAGATCCTGTTGCTAATTTTCCCTGTTAGGGGTAAAACCCGTTATTACATTTTTGTTGGGATTGTTCTATTATTTTGCTCCTATTAGGTATTTAGGTTAACACCTAAACCTATCATTGATCCTGTGGTTTGAACTTTTCTGTCTGAGGGGGGCATAGTCCTGAGGTTCTTGGCCCTTAGTAGTAGCCGTGTTGAGTCATGTTTTAGTTGAAGGACTAGAAGACTTATTTGAAACTAAACTTAGATCAAGGGATTAAGTTAAATAATCTAATAAAAGACTAATGGTACAACTAAAAAGGAAACAACAAATTTAGTAAAGCAACAAACATGACAGTTAAAGAAAAATGGAAAATTCAAAGAAAAAGCGAGTAAGAGTAATTTTTTTCCAAGATAAGTTGAAAAAAAATCTATAATAAAGAAAGTTGTCTTATGTGGGTTGTGCTTGGATAGGAGAATAGGGAATCTTTATATAATAGTCTCATGAAATCCAAGTACGGATAGAAAAAGGTGACTAAAAGAAAAACGAAGGATGTGAAGCTTTCTGTTTTCCACCTTTTTGTAACATAAGAGATTGAATTCAGAAAATTAGATTTTTCTGAAATTCAAAAAATAAAGTTGCTTAATAGGGTTTTGGATACAAAAATTGGATGAACTACGCTCTTGCTCAGTAAGAGTGTGGGAGAATTTGGATGAAAAAGTATTTTGGTTTTCAAATATTGCATTCATATAAAAATTCCCATTATATCTAGGTTGTGTGTATCATGCTTTCAAAGAGATTTTCAATAAAAAAAATTGCATTCATATAAGAGGTACTGCTTAGGCATTCATTCATTTCATTCATGTACTACTATGTTGAATTACACTTTGCACTAGTACATAAATGGCTGCAAATTTGGAAGTACGCATGATGGTTGTGATTTATGCGAGGAATTACTTGACTTTACCCTTACTAAATTTCGAGGATGAAATTTCCTAAGAGTTGGATAATGTAACACCCAGCATTTTTAATTAAGTAAAATAAAATTTGGTCACAGGATTAGCGTCATTGCATCCATGTCGATTTTTTGGTCAATTTAGGCTATGAATTATAGAAAACTGATTTAAGATGAAAGAGATGCCTTTAACTGAAATATTGTAACAAACACGAAAAGAAGGTAAAAGAAAAAGAACAATAACCATCATTGTTTGAAGCCTTATTAGTAAAATCCTATGTAATCCAGTTGGAAAGAGCATGCTACTTTCAAGGGAGTGCCGCGAGTTCGATTCCCTTAAGTGCCATATTTTTTTTAGGGGAACAACTAAAATAATATATGTTATAAGAAGAAAATAGGTATTTATGCACATATAAGGACTTGTACACATAAGGAAAGTACAAAAATATATGTATACATGCATATGTAAATATATACATATATACAAATATATGTGCAAATATAAATAAATATATATATATATACACAGAAGAGAAGTTCAAAAGCTACAATCAAAGAAATATGGTAAGAATTAGATAACGGCATAACGCCATTTGAATTTAGAAAATGAAATAAAAGGTGCATATATATATATATACATGTAAAATGGATATTAGAAGTTTTGTATACATATAAGGAGTTTATATGTATATAAATCAAGAAAAGTAAAACAAGAAAGTGACAAACATTTAAAATTAAGAACGCTAACAAAACTGATCGTTGGACCCAAAATGGGTCGACCCACACCTGGCTGGGTCGACCCAAGGGGGCTGGGTCAACACAGGGGGTATGTGCGTTAACCTACCTCTAATTTGGGTAGATTCATTTGATGAATCTGGACTGTTTCTCTAACCACGTTCGTTGTTGACTCGGCACTACAGGTACGATACGATCTTGAACACTAATAAATAGGCTAGCAGAGCGTAGCCTAAATCTCAAATATTCTAAGAGGAAATTTAGACTCTGGCATTCTTCTTCCTCCTCAAATCTATTCAGAAAATAGAATAATTAGTCTAAGGAAATTCTAAATCAAGATCTAGAGGAAAAGAATGTATATATGCAAATGGGTGTTCAGAATTCAGTTTGAAGTAAGGTAAATTCTTAGATATGGACAATTTAAATTTCTCCTCTTTCTTCCCTTTCTTTTTAGTTGAGAATTGTGGATCCATGGTTATTTAGGTTCTAGATTCAGTTAGGGGAGACATGGAATGCTAAGTCTAGACCAGATTCATGAATTGGAAAGCTATTAGGTGAGTGGATTTAAGCTATGTCTTTCTTATGATGGTATATTTATTGTTTGGCATTTCCCGTTAATATGTATATTAAATCTATTGAAATGATTAAATTTCTGAAATGTATAAACTTGTTCAAATATGTGAAAAGGATTATTATTGTATATAGACCTGTTCTAATAACTTGTTAATTGGACACTGTAAGTTAAGTTACAGTAAAATAGGAATAATTGTAATGTTGTATAAGGCCCATTTTCCATTAATCATCTTTCTGAGTTGGAATTTACTTTAAATGTTGTAATTAGGAAATTGCAATGAACACGAATAATTGTTTAAGAATATTATTATGCCAAAAGATTGTAAATAAGAATTGTAGTAAAATTTGGAAGAATGAATATGCCTAAATTTACAGTAATTAGAAAATTATAACCGCGGCAAATCCAGCATCCACAAGTGGTTAATTTAATATGAGGGGTCTAATGAATAAATATACATGTGATAGTGCTAAGACACGAGATTAAGTCCAATTTGTGTTGGAAGTCTGCCCGGAACCGCCCGGCAAATCCAGCATCCATAAGCAGTCGACTTAATGTGAGAGGTCTGGTGCATAAACACATATATGAATATATGTATATAATAGGATAAAGATAAATGGCATCGACTGTAATTAATGAAAATGAATGAAAGTTATAACCATGGAATGGACGGGGAATGATAATAACCTATTATAATTAATTACACAAATAAGAATGCTATATAATGGGCAGGCTTGTCCTAATGACAAGTGGAAATTATAACATAAGTTATAATAAATGAAAAAGAAATTTATTAGTAAACATTAGTTAAGAGAACTAAGTTAATAAGTAAGCAACAACAAGTTGTAGTGACAGTGTAAGATAAAATTATGATTAAATAAGAAATAATGAGGCAAACTTATGAATGAAATAAGTTATATTTAATCATATATAATAAGTGACATGTTAACAGAAAACATGCGGACTGAGATAAAATATACTTAATTATATGTTAAGTAGAACATGTTATTGTAACTATGAAATTAGATAATGAATTATGGTAATAATATAAAGGGATTGTAGATTACAAACCTTGGATTACAATCTATGAAATAATATGTTATGGGCTTATTAATAAACTTAAATGGATTAAGTTATATAACTGGAATTGATAAGCAATAGGGGTCCATTCCTTAGAGATATAAGAGGCTCAGAGTGAACTTGGTAACTTGAATAAGAAATTAATATAATTGGAAATAACCAATTTAATTGGAAATCAGATGAGGTAGAGCAAGCACATAATTAAACATTTATACATAGGGTCTAATAATATGTTAGTGTGATGCGCTTGAGTCAGTCCGCACGTCTGAAGGTGAAGAACTCAACAGGGTAGATCAACGGGGGTGTCTAGAGACATGGGAGGAGCACGTCCACTTGATTACTTAGCTCGACTTACGACTTCATTTCTTGGTGGGATTGGAAGGAAGCACGCGGCTTCCGAGGGACGTGGTGGGTACTCCTGATAGTCCTCTTTATGGTGACTGTGCTTAGGCTGTGCTCGCAGGGGTTGGGTCTGCGCGTTAATACCCGGTGAGTATACCTTGACTGCAAAAGTAGGTTTGCGGTCAGAAGGCTGTGAAGAGATGACGCTATGGTGATTCGGTGAACGCCTCGGCAGGAGGCTGGGTCAGGACCAACACAGGAGAGTAAATCGTCGGGTACCCGTCATCGGCATTTAGTGGGATGCGAAAAGACTAAACTAAAATCAGGACGCCATCAACCTTTCACTATTAAGGCACGGTGGTTGAGGGACATGCCAATTGGATGTTTAGAATGTTTGTTTGGGGGAAGTCACTTAGCTCTTGTAGTCTCTACTAGTTGTCTTTCGTCTTCTTTTCTTCCGTTTTCCCCCCAGGTAGTAAAGGAGGGAATAGTTTAGCTCAGGTTAAGTTGGACTGCCACTCTTCCCCAGCTTGAAGATTTGTCGAAGTTTGCGTGGATTCTCTTTTCAGATGCTATGGCTGGCTCTTGCTAAAATCGGGGAATATAAATGTTGTTTTTATGCTTCTTTATTTTGAAAGACAGATGATACTCTGATATTGTAAAGAAACCATTGTACAAACCATTTTATCAATAAAGCAAAGTTTTATTTTCCCTGTTTAATTTCTGTCTGTCTTGTAATTTATCTGCATCTTTTACCCTAAATGCTCCACAGAACTTAGTGCATTCCCTGTGTGAGTGACACTATTCCCTCCTTTACTACCTGGGGGGAAAACGGAAGAAAAGAAGACGAAAGAAAAACAGAGTCAGACATAAAGCCTGAGTAAGTTCAGTAACTTCTAGCATGTGAACATGGAAAACAAACCGACATGAATTAACTGAATACAAGATTACACCATGACGATATGGTCAACAAGATTAGACAAGGTAGTCACAAGATATGCTAAGATAAACTGGATACGCTCTAATACTTTCGCTGCTTCGCTATTTCCTTGTTATACTGGTTTCTATATCTCTACACCACCTATCTAGTGTCCCAACTAGTAACGATAACGTGATCCCAATCCCTGTATTTTCCATTTCCTTCCGGCATACATTTATTATTTATTACCTAGATCAAATCCAGGGTTTTCTATCAAGTGCTTTCTAAATTTAACTAGAGTTTATGCTATCTGCTGAACGCTTCTTGAGTTCAAGATTTTTGCCACCTAGTTCAACTAGGGATTACGCTACCTGTCGAACGATGCCCCCAAGTCTAGGACACACTACCTAGAGTGGTATATGTTCCTATACTTCCCCACGCATGTATCGCGAATCGTTATCGCTTGTCTAGATGCACATGTCCTGTAATGTGCGGTCCGAGTCCTGTGACAGGGCAAATCAAGGAATACGGAACTCGGTCGGGAGCTTTCAGATATCTGCCGATGCAGATGCTAAGGTCTGTTTTTATTCCAGTGGCTATGGTCCCACTTGACCCCTCCCTCAACTAATGAAAGGCACACCTTGTAAAATGAGAACTATACGCCGGCCCCCGGTGCCCCACTATCCTATGGCCATCCGCAACCATAACTAGATAGCAAGTATATGGTCTTTTGGAGTTCTCCGCCTTTCCGCTTCACGTATCACGATTGACTCAAGATGGATGGTAGACGACGAGTTGCTATCACAGGGCTACCGTTTGCTCGCCGAATCACGCCGGTCCATCCTAGTCTTTAGGTTGCCATGTATTGCAACTAAGGCATACCCCTGGTTCTTCTACGCAGACCTTAACCTCTGTGGGCCCAGGCGGATCATCTGCAACCTCACAAAGGGATACCAAGAGTACCCTCACGTCCCCTCGAAGCCTCGGGCTTCGTAACCCAATTCGTTGGAGCCTTCTCTCTATTCAGACGGACATTCGCTCCTTCCCGTGTTATACTAAGAATTACTACTTAGTTGTACTAACTAAGATTTACCACTTAGTTTCCAGAATCGTTGTTTTCTAAGGTTTACTACTTAGTTCCCTTTCCCGTCAATTTGGATTGGTTAAGTGTCATTAGTCAATTCAAGCCAACTTAACCCTCTTCATTCATCCTGTTATACTGGTTAAGTGTTATCGGTAATTCATGTTAACTTAACCCTACCACAAACCAAGTTATATTGGTTAAGTATTTCTTATTACTTAACCCTACCCATTCACCCTATATTGGTTAAGTGTTCCTTTTTATCTTAACCTTGCCCGTCTGTCTAACATGTTATTAATGGTTAAGTATTATCCCTTCATGTTTAGACTTACCCCTATTCTTTTACCACCATCTGATGGTTAAGTGTTCAAGTTTACTTAACCCTACGGTTTAGCCCAGCTAACATATCAAATTGGCTAAGTGTATTAAATCTTACTTAACCCCAACCTCTAGTCTAGTTAACATGTAAATTTGGCTAAGTGTATTAACTTTACTTAACCCCACTTTCTAGACTAGTTAACATGTTAATTTGGCTAAGTGTTTTCTTAGTTACTTAACCTCTACAAATCTCGTCTTGTTACCATGAGTTTGGTTAAGTGTCCCTGTGGACTTAGCCCTCCGTTCTAGCTTAACTGAGCTTAAGTTGGTTAAGTGTTCCTATGGACTTAACCCTCCCATTCTAGCTTAACTGTATGAACCTAACCCCACCTACCAGTCTTGTTATCATGTTGAGTTGGTTAAGTGTCTTAGTTAACTTAACCCTAGCATTCTTGTTCTAGCTTTAACTAAATAAATTAAAGCCACGACCACTCACATTAGACAGATATTGTTGCGATTACTGGATGTGCCGGTTGGTTCCGGGCAGGTTTACATTGCAACTCAGTCTAACCTCGGGTTAGGCCTATTCGTGTTTTCTAGTTCAAAGGGTTTTGATTAATTTTCAAATCAGGTTTTGAAAGTAACCATCCCGTCCGTCGTATCAGTTAGGGATAGCCAGGGAGAGCAGGAAACTTGTATTTTCCAAACTCAAGCCTAGACACTATCCTCTCTGTCACCCTAGAACTTTCTGGTTTATTATTAAAAGAGATGTCCTTAACAAACCTTTAATTTGTCTAAATTAACATTTCCTCATTTAGGACAAATTTTATAAGTAAATTAATCCTAATTTACTTATTTCCCAATTACTCTTTTAATGTAAGTCGTCAACATTTATTCTTACGGCCCATTTTCCCCTCTATATCATGTTTATGCTTTTTTGGTATGTAAACCATACCAAATGAAGTGTCACTAACCATGATTTTGCTAATCCTAACAATTACTCCCAATTATGGCCAATTTTATGCCAAAATACTTATCGAGCCAAATTAGCTAATCCAATTCTGATTTAACATTCTAATTCATGTCAAACTAGACTTATTACTCTAGTTCACAATACAAGATTCAAATTACACATCTTATAATTTATGTCAAATTTATCCAATTTGCATTTCTATGAACATGCCATAATACATGTTCCCAATTTATGCCAATTTCCAAGTTGAACTACGTTTTAGTAAATTTCATATTTTGTCCCAAATCGCATTCCCACCGCTCGTATAATCGTGATTCAATCTAAATTATAGATTCGCAGAAAATAGGGAATGAACCAAAGATTGCTATGAAAAGGATAGATATAACAACTAGCATAAAATGGTTTTGAATAACGACGTAGGTTCAAGAACATGGGTAGACCTAACTTAATAGGTAAATTCCCAAGGTCTAAAACCAAGAATAGATAGAACAGGTTCAAGAACATGGGTAGACCTAACTTAATAGGTAAATTCCCATAGTCTAAAACCAAAGAAAACCAAGGACAAGCAGAATAAATAATCGGGTTTAGCCCCAAATCTCAAAATCACAGAACTTAAGCAACACTTTCCTAGTCAGGAATCATGGAGGTTTAATCACAGATGTCCTTGTTATGTCACTGGCAATAGTTTATGTTAATCAAAGGCATAGATTTTGTCAAGGAAGTAATCCTCATAGTTATAGTCACAATCATAGGCAATGTTCATAGTCATAGGTGGTATCCATAGTCATAGGCAATGTCCATAGTCATAGGCAAATGTTCATAGTCATAGGCATATGGTTTTTAGGTCCATAGTTTCATAGTCACAGTCTTATTTGTCTTTGAATCATGACAGTTCTTAATTAGGTACAAAGAGATAGGCACAGATTCGAATAGAAAGAAAGAGAATTGGCATATTCTTTTATTCCTTCAATTTCATGTCATGAACAAAGAAAAACGTTCAAATCTAGAAATAACTGACTTACATAGATTTAGATTAGAAAAGAAAGATGGCGTTGCTACGATTCGTAGAAAATCATTCGTTGAAGTCGTTTGAACCTCCTTTTGAATCCTAGCTTGAATCTTTTCTTCTTGAAAGTCTTTTGAGCAGCATCTCCTCGTCTTGTTTTATTTTATATATATTATTTATTTATATATTTTAGACGAGGAGAAGAAGCTATGTTTACTAAGAATCTTTGCAGCATAAGGGTAGAGAAGAATTGTGAATAGAGAAGAAGACCAGGGCTGTTTATATAGTTGCTCAAGACCTTATCGCACACGCAGTGCTGAGTTAGCATTGAACCTAGTTAAGAAAATAGTCCAGGTTCGCAGATGAATCTAGCCAAATCTTATCGTACATGCAGTGCTAAGTCAGCATTGGGTCCCACAAGCTGTTTTGGCGTAGAAATTTGAATTTTGAACTTTTGAATTTCTGGAATTTATTTTACTTTTTTATTCACATGAAATATTCTTATATGTATACAATTCCTTTAACGACCATTTTACGCGTATATATATATATATATATACGCACAACTTTCATTTTATTTTCAAAATTCAAACGATGTTGCACCGTTATTTAATTCTTGCCATATTTTATTTACTATAGCCTTATCTTAAATTTTATCTTTCGTATACATATATTTCTGCATATATATATATATATATATATTCTCATGTATATACATATATTTTCTTTATTTCCTTATATGTACGTTCTTATCCTTTCAAATTTTGAATTTGTATATGTACATATATTTGCATGTTCAGTTGGCCCTCTTTAAAACAGAGATAAAAATTATACTGTCGCCGGGGTTCGAACCCCCGACCTCCATGTTACAAATCCAATGCCTTAACCAACTTAGCTACAAAGTCTTTTGTTAATAAGTCTTAGAACAATGATAATTATTGTTCTTTCCTTACTTCTCTTTTTCATGTTAGTTACAATACTTAAATTAAACCAATGCATGAATCTTTTTCTTTTAATGTTAATGCATTATGTTTGCAAATCAGTGCATGCAACATATTTACATCGCATGCAACCAATCAATTTTTTTCATATATTAATTAATTTTCATTATACATCACCATATTAATCCTATCTATGGATATATATACATTTTTAATTACATTAAAAATACGGGGTGTTACATTCTCCCCCACTTAAAAGGATTTCGTCCCCGAAATCTTCTAGTTAGGAAGAATGTGTCCTACCATCCAATCACCCATCTACTCAACCATCCAATCACAGGCATCCATTGTCCTTAAAAGATTTCTAATGCTTTCATGTTCATATGCATAGTGTGTGTATATGTCTTTATCTACTGTAAAATCAGGCGGTCTACTGATTCAGTCAACCTCCTTAATGCGAATCATGTCGGTGCCATGCGTCCAATCATGTATGCAAGCATCCCTAGTTACGTAAATACTACATGCGTGCACGGCCATTCATCCATATGATAACATATCAGGCTCAACTTAAATACATATCTGTAAATGCAATATGAAAACGTCCGAACTGATCTAGTGTCTAATACGTATGCATATGCATTCACAAGCAACCATTAGCAACCACTTGCAACCATCAACCATAACATGTTTCAAATACATGTTTACATCCATTGGCTTCTACCTAAGGATCGAAGATACGACCTAGGTGATATACTTTGGAAAGAGAGAAACAATTATGCGTAAAGCTCCTACAAAAAGAAATCAAGGATGTACCCTAAAGAAAAAGGGTATGATGCGCGTATCTAGTCTTCTAAGTCGCATCTTCTTGAGCTTCACTATTCTGTACCTTATCTAATTTAACTTCACGATTGTGAAGTTTCTGACCTCCATTTCCAAAATAAACAGATGTCAACCATGGTACCAAGTGTATATATACTAGGATGATCAAAGGTCTCTCCTCCTAGCTTATCCATCATGCCATAACTATGAGGGTCAAAAGGTCACTACGTACTTTTTACCTCTCTTAAGGTTAGTCTCTGTTTTTTTTTTTCTATTTAGAGCGCCTGCCACAACTATCCATCTTTCACGCAAACCATCCTAGTCGAACTCGACATTCCTCAAGTACAAGCCCCAAAGGCCTAAACCAATATCAGACAAGCACCCAAGGAATATCTCCTCCGAATTTAGACGATCTACATGAGATGATATAAGCAAACTCGATAGCTACTCTCAAATCCCTACTAACCAAAAATAAATTGGTCGAACCACCGATTGGATTTGAGACTCTAGTGGGATCTTTCTACTATACAAGTACTAAGGTGCAGAGACTCAACTATGGAAGTAGACATGAACAAATGCGAAGCGCTAAAACCGAAAGAGTACGAACAGAAAAACTAGACTCTTCCAACAGAACTTTACTACCTTTCTCCTAGGTACGCTTAGAGGTGAAAGTATGTACTTACCCTTCTAAAAATTTTGTTCCTCGTTCTTGCCCTTGTCCTTAAGTATATGGCCTATCATACCCTAGTAAAGATACTTCCTCTTGTCTTAGGTTTTATAATTTCTTCCTCCTTCGTGTGCTAAGTCTACATCCATGAATTCCTCATCCTAGGGTTATGCTCCTTAGCCATACTCCTCATCCCCTTCCGTGTGTAGTCATGTTGACAAATCTCTCGAAAACTGCCTCCATCGTCCGGAAAACCTTATAAGCTTTGAAAGAAAACTGCCCGTAGATGAAACAACTACAACTATGGATGGAAGCCGGGCACTACTTTGCCCTTCGATGAGGTTACCTCCCAGAAAGCCAGGAGCCCCAGAGACTCAAGAAAGAAGGAGACAAGAATTTAAACAGAGGAAGAGAAGATAGTGCGTATGGCTTTGGGGAATATGTCTTTAAAACAAAAAAATTTCTCTTGAAAATGCTTCTTTAAAAACCATTTTGAAAATAAATTTTCAAATCCTTTATCTGATCTGGTAACCTTCAGCTCTGATACCACGTGTAACACCCCACGTCCGTTAGTGTCACTCACACAGGGAATGCACTAAGTTCTGTGGAGCATTTAGGGTAAAAGATGCAGATAAATTACAAGACAGACAGAAATTAAACAGCGGAAAATAAAACTTTGCTTTATTGATAAAATGGTTTGTACAATGGTTTCTTTACAATATCAGAGTATCATCTGTCTTTCAAAATAAAGAAGCATAAAAACAACATTTATATTCCCCGATTTTAGCAAGAGCCAGCCATAGCATCTGAAAAGAGAATCCAGGCAAACTTCGACAAATCTTCAAGCTGGGAAAGAGTGGCAGTCCAACTTAACCTGAGCTAAACTATTCCCTCCTTTACTACCTGGGGGGAAACGGAAGAAAAGAAGACGAAAGAAAAACAGAGTCAGACATAAAGCCTGAGTAAGTTCAGTAACTTCTAGCATGTGAACATGGAAAACAAACCGACATGAATTAACTGAATACAAGATTACACCATGACGATAGGGTCAACAAGATTAGACAAGGTAGTCACAAGATATGCTAAGATAAACTGGATACGCTCTAATACTTTCGCTGCTTCGCTATTTCCTTATTATACTGGTTTCTATACCTCTGCACCACCTATCTAGTGTCCCAACTAGTAACGATAACGTGATCCCAATCCCTGTATTTTCCATTTCCTTCCGGCATACATTTATTATTTATTACCTAGATCAAATCCAGGGTTTTCTATCAAGTGCTTTCTAGATTTAACTAGAGTTTATGCTATCTGCTGAACGCTTCTCGAGTTCAGGGTTTTTGCCACCTAGTTCAACTAGGGATTACGCTACCTGTCGAACGATGCCCCCAAGTCTAGGACACACTACCTAGAGTGGTATATGTTCCTATACTTCCCCACGCATGTATCGCGAATCGTTATCGCTTGTCTAGATGCACATGTCCTGTAATGTGCGGTCCGAGTCCTGTGACAGGGCAAATCAAGGAATACAGAACTCGGTCGGGAGCTTTCAGATATCTGCCGATGCAGATGCTAAGGTCTGTTTTTATTCCAGTGGCTATGGTCCCACTTGACCCCTCCCTCAACTAATGAAAGGCACACCTTGTAAAATGAGAACTATACGCCGGCCCCCGGTGCCCCATTATCCTATGGCCATCCGCAACCATAACTAGATAGCAAGTATATGGTCTTTTGGAGTTCTCCGCCTTTCCACTTCACGTATCACGATTGACTCAAGATGGATGGTAGACGACGAGTTGCTATAACAGGGCTACCGTTTGCTCGCCGAATCACGCCGGTCCATCCTAGTCTTTAGGTTGCCACGTATTGCAACTAAGGCATACCCCTGGTTCTTCTACGCAGACCTTAACCTCTGTGGGCCCAGGCGGATCATCTGCAGCCTCACAGAGGGACACCAAGAGTACCCTCACGTCCCCTCGAAGCCTCGGGCTTCGTAACCCAATTCTTTGGAGCCTTCTCTCTATTCAGACGGACATTCGCTCCTTCCCGTGTTATACTAAGAATTACTACTTAGTTGTACTAACTAAGATTTACCACTTAGTTTCCAGAATCGTTGTCTTCTAAGGTTTACTACTTAGTTCCCTTTCCCGTCAATTTGGATTGGTTAAGTGTCATTAGTCAATTCAAGCCAACTTAACCCTCTTCATTCATCCTGTTATACTGGTTAAGTGTTATCGGTAATTCATGTTAACTTAACCCCACCACAAACCAAGTTATATTTGTTAAGTATTTCTTATTACTTAACCCTACCCATTCACCCTATATTGGTTAAGTGTTCCTTTTTATCTTAACCTTGCCCGTCTGTCTAACATGTTATTAATGGTTAAGTATTATCCCTTCATGTTTAGACTTACCCCTATTCTTTTATCACCATCTGATGGTTAAGTGTTCAAGTTTACTTAACCCTACGGTCTAGCCCAGCTAACATATCAAATTGGCTAAGTGTATTAAATCTTACTTAACCCCAACCTCTAGTCTAGTTAACATGTAAATTTAGCTAAGTGTGTTAACTTTACTTAACCCCACTTTCTAGACTAGTTAACATGTTAATTTGGCTAAGTGTTTTCTTTGTTACTTAACCTCTACAAATCTCGTCTTGTTACCATGAGTTTGGTTAAGTGTCCCTGTGGACTTAGCCCTCCGTTCTAGCTTAACTGAGCTTAAGTTGGTTAAGTGTTCCAATGGACTTAACCCTCCCATTCTAGCTTAACTGTATGAACCTAACCCCACCTACCAGTCTTGTTATCATGTTGAGTTGGTTAAGTGTCTTAGTTAACTTAACCCTAGCATTCTTGTTCTAGCTTTAACTAAATAAATTAAAGCCACGACCACTCACATTAGACAGATATTGTTGCGATTACTGGATGTGTCGGTTGGTTCCGGGCAGGTTTACATTGCAACTCAGTCTAACCTCGGGTTAGGCCTATTCGTGTTTTCTAGTTCAAAGGGTTTTGATTAATTTTCAAATCAGGTTTTGAAAGTAACCATCCCGTCCGTCGGATCAGTTAGAGATAGCCAGGGAGAGCAGGAAACTTGTATTTTCCAAACTCAAGCCTAGACACTATCCTCTCTGTCACCCTAGAACTTTCTGGTTTATTATTAAAAGAGATGTCGTTAACAAACCTATAATTTGTCTAAATTAACATTTCCTCATTTAGGACAAATTTTATAAGTAAATTAATCCTGATTTACTTATTTCCCAATTACTCTTTTAATGTAAGTCGTCAACATTTATTCTTACGGCCCATTTTCCCCTCTATATCATGTTTATGCTTTTTTGGTATGTAAACCATACCAAATGAAGTGTCACTAACCATAATTTTGCTAATCCTGACAATTACTCCCAATTATGGCCAATTTTATGCCAAATTACTTATCGAGCCAAATTAGCTAATCCAATTCTGATTTAACATTCTAATTCATGTCAAACCAGACTTATTACTCTAGTTCACAATACAAGATTCAAATTACACATCTTATAATTTATGTCAAATTTATCCAATTTACATTTCTATGAACATGTCATAATACATGTTCCCAATTTATGCCAATTTCCAAGTTGAACTACGTTTTAGTAAATTTCATATTTTGTCCCAAATCGCATTCGCACCGCTCGTATAATCGTGATTCAATCTAAATTATAGATTCGCAGAAAATAGGGAATGAACCAAAGATTGCTATGAAAAGGATAGATATAACAACTGGCATAAAATGGTTTTGAATAACGACGTAGGTTCAAGAACATGGGTAAACCTAACTTAATAGGTAAATTCCCAAGGTCTAAAACCAAGAATAGACAGAACAGGTTCAAGAACATGGGTAGACCTAACTTAATAGGTAAATTCCCATAGTCTAAAACCAAAGAAAACCAAGGACAAGCAGAATAAATAATCGGGTTTAGCCCCAAATCTCAAAATCACAGAACTTAAGCAACACTTTCCTAGTCAGGAATCATGGAGGTTTAATCACAGATGTCCTTGTTATGTCACAGGCAATAGTTTATTTTAATCAAAGGCATAGGTTTTGTCAAGGAAGTAATCCTCATAGTCATAGTCACAATCATAGGCAATGTTCATAGTCATAGGTGGTGTCCATAGTCATAGGCAATGTCCATAGTCATAGGCAAATGTTCATAGTCATAGGCATATGGTTTTTAGGTCCATAGTTTCATAGTCACGGTCTTATTTGTCTTTGAATCATGACAGTTCTTAATTAGGTACAAAGAGATAGGCACAGATTCGAATAGAAAGAAAGAGAATTGGCATATTCTTTTATTCCTTCAATTTCATGTCATGAACAAAGAAAAACGTTCAAATCTAGAAATAACTGACTTACATAGATTTAGATTAGAAAAGAAAGATGGCGTTGCTACGATTCGTAGAAAATCATTCGTTGAAGTCGTTTGAACCTCCTTTTGAATCCTAGCCTGAATCTTTTCTTCTTGAAAGTCTTTTGAGCAGCATCTCCTCGTCTTGTTTTATTTTATATATATTATTTATTTATATATTTTAGAGGAGGAGAAGAAGCTATGTTTACTAAGAATCTTTGCAGCATAAGGGTAGAGAAGAATTGTGAATAGAGAAGAAGACCAGGGCTGTTTATATAGTTGCTCAAGACCTTATCGCACACGCAGTGCTGAGTCAGCATTGAACCTAGTTAAGAAAATAGTCCAGGTTCGCAGATGAATCTAGCCAAATCTTATCGTACATGCAGTGCTAAGTCAGCATTGGGTCCCACAAGCTGTTTTGGCGCAGAAATTTGAATTTCGAACTTTTGAATTTCTGGAATTTATTTTACTGTTTTATTCACATGAAATATTCTTATATGTATACAATTCCTATAACGACCATTTTACGCGTATATATATATACGCACAACTTTCATTTTATTTTCAAAAGTCAAACAATGTTGCACCGTTATTTAATTCTTGCCATATTTTATTTACTATAGCCTTATCTTAAATTTTATCTTTCGTATACATATATTTCTGCATATATATATATATATATTCTCATGTATATACATATATTTTCTTTATTTCCTTATATGTACGTTCTTATCCTTTCAAATTTTGAATTTGTATATGTACATATATTTGCATGTTCAGTTGGCCCTCTTTAAAACAGAGATAAAAATTATACTGTCGCCGGGGTTCGAATCCCCGACCTCCATGTTACAAATCCAATGCCTTAACCAACTGAGCTACAAAGTCTTTTGTTAATAAGTCTTAGAACAATGATAATTATTGTTCTTTCCTTACTTCTCTTTTTCATGTTAGTTACAATACTTAAATTAAACCAATGCATGAATCTTTTTCTTTTAATGTTAATGCATTATGTTTGCAAATCAGTGCATGCAACATATTTACATCGCATGCAACCAATCTTTTTTTTTCATATATTAATTAATTTTCATTATACATCACCATATTAATCCTATCTGTGGATATATATACATTTTTAATTACATTAAAAATACGGGGTGTTACAGATGTGATAGTTTTGGATATTGTTAGGCAGTATTATTATCTGGGTAAGGCTATATTTTGATTATATTATATTCTATTCCATTCCGCTGTGAGATGTTGTCTGTGCTCTGATATGTTTATTATCTCTGTCTTTCCTGCAGGGTGCCAGACAAACAAATACAGGTTTTGGTAGATTAGAATTTTGAAAAAAAATCGGTTTATTGGATTTCAGATTGTTACAGCCACCGCCCCTATATGCTCCGCGTTGTCGCCACCGCTGTTTCTTCCTTGTTCTATGTATCACAAAATAATTTTTTTTTGTGGTGTTTATTAATTCAACGTTTGATTTAATTTAATTCAATGTTATATCAGATTTTGTATGAAACCATTAAGAGATCTTTGTTACTATGAAATATATTTTTTCTTATATTTTATTACATCCAAAACACATTACATATCATGGGCCTCATTGGAAAGCAGCATTTACATTTGTTGTTTGATTTTGGATATATTTTAGATTTTGCAAATAATGTCGTACAACATAGCTTAAATAAAATGATTATATTTCTCCTACACATTTTCCTTACTATTTTGAAGAAACATTAGCTACTTTAGATGGCATATCCTGGTATTTAATTCAAATAAAATATGTATGCTATTGAGCCCTAAAATATTATAAGGACTGGCTCAAGCTTTGACGGCAGATTTATCAGGTTTCTTTTAGTTTATTTGATGACAAAACACTTACTTTTTCTTCCTTGAAGTCTAGAATGTAAAATGAAATTTATTTACGTTTTTCCCCAACCATAGGTCGATATGGATGCAATGCAGCAAATGCAATATTTGCATCTTGGATGGCTTTTGGAACCATATTAGGTTACTCTTCCGGCTCCACTAAACAATCGCACAAGTATCTTTTAACCATTTATCATAAAATATTGGTTATGTAAGTTCTCATGTATAGCATGAATAAATGGAATGTCATTTCATTTTATTTGGAATTTATAGTTTGTCTATTACTGGGTATATTGATTTGTAAGTGTCTTTTCCTCTACTGTGTAAACAATTGAAATGTATTCGGATTATGTTTAGTATGGCCTCCTCAAAAGAAGAGAATGGTCATGGTCCATTCTTTTTGCAAATAATTTAGTTTTTGTTAATATATTTATTACTACATATTCATGTAATTTATCTGATTGATAAAATTAGATATGCATGTAGGAAGAGTTGGTCATGGATCTCTCTCCAAAAATTAACTTCCTTAACAAACCTTTGTCTTGAGTATCTTTTGTGTTATTTCATTCATTAGACTTGACATAAAACAATCAGTTTTTTACAAAAACTGAAAACTTCAATTAGCCTATGCATTGTTATTTTAATTATTTATTTTATAAGATTTTTTTCCTATTTATCTCAGTTAAAATCGATATGACAAATTTATTATATCATATAATAAGTTTATAATGTTACGTTAGTATTCCCGTTTTGGCCCAATTTATAGCAAAACATTATATATATGTTTTACTGAGCCGAAACTAAAGAAATAGTGAAACTGAGCCTTTTAGCTCAATTTAGCTGAGCCTTAAGGCTTAGTATTGCTGAGCCTTAAGGCGCAGTAGAACAGAACTTTAGGGATCATTTTTGCTGAGCCTTAAGGCTCAACTTTGAGCTTTGCTGAGTCGATTGGCTCAGGTTTACTAAGCCAATGGCTCGGTAAACTGAGCCTTTCGGCTCAGTTAAGCTGAGCCGTTTGGCTTAGTAATGCTCATCCATTCTACAAGTTCTTCCAATTACTCGTTGGTTTGTTTAGCAAATTGTTCTACCTTCCATACGTTTGAGCTTATAAGCTTGTTTATTTATGCTTGTTTATCCTTTATTTAGTGCTTTTTTATTTGTGTTTGTTTATTCGTCGTGTGCTAATTGGATTAAACAATTTATGCGCAAATATATAGAGACAATGCATAGGTTTGGTGTTTTGGATGATAGAAAGAAACTTACGGAGGAAGTAGAAGAACTAAGAAGTTAAAAAAAAAGAAATGAATGTCATGATTAACAAACTACAAGAAGATTTAGGTTCCATGCAGGACGAGATGAGTTCTGTGTAAGAGTTTATACGAGGGTTGAGAGGGAGCAAGAATCGGAGATATGACATGCTTTATGAGTTATTCTTATTTTGGTAGTGGGTTTGATGTTCCATTTGTATAAGGTACATTATATGATGCTTGAATTAGATTAAATGACCATGTTTGAGTTATGTAGCAATTTTATTTTGTTGTTTGTTAGACGTGACTTGCTTTAAATACATTTATAGCAAGTTTATGGTAATTTGATCATAATATTTTTTCTACGTCAATGTTTTTATTAATGTATATTGTTATGATTTTGGTGTTCGATTTTATCAAATTTTGTTATGATATGTGTGGTAGATGAAGATAAATATTAAAGAACCATATTGAATTTTGGTGTATAGTAGCATAGGGAATGGGTAAGAAAAATCAAATTTTTGCATTTTAAACAAAAGTAGGCTAGGCATAGGGAATGCATATGAGGTTAGACGTAGTGAATGCATGGGGAATGTTGCATTGGGAAGGCATAGGAAACTTGGCGTAGGAAATGCGTAGGGATAAGGGCATAGGGAATTTTTTGCGACGAGCTATTTCCCAACTTTTGTTTTGGCGTAGGGAAGGCGTAGGGAAATTAAAATCCCTACGTCGTCCTTATGCCAAACTGGCGTAGGAGTTCAAAATTCTTTTGTAATGAATATAGTTTACAAACTTTCATCGTAACTTTTCTTTTTTGTTTCCTATGTACTTGCATTTGTGTACAATGTAGGAAACAAAAGGGATGTGCTATCGAAAATTTATTGAATCGTTTCAGGCGAAATAATATACAAAATATAAATGTTTAACATGTTTGCGATGGGAAGTACGATGGCTAACCATGGGAAAAAGATAACAATAAATCAACGCTTCTATATTGTACTTTTAAATGGGGTAAAATTAACGTGTATAACTTTTTGTATCAATACATTGAAAAATAAAATGTGACATATTTGAAAATATTTTTGAAAAAACATATTTATTTTTAAATTTGTAAAATAGGCATTTAAATTCAAATATTATAAATATAAAGTGTGACAATAAAAATAAGGCTTTTTTGAATTTTTATTCTCAAGAACCAATATTTATTTTGAAATTGTGACTCATTTTCTTAAATAGGAAAGTAATCGATTATTTTGTTGATCCGAGGAGAATGATGTATCAAACAAGAGGCTTGTGAGGCTCGATAAATGAAGATTTTTATAATGGTATAAGCATATTTGCTGAATCTTCTTTAAGTAATAAGGCTTTTTTGAATTTGTACTCTTGAGAACCAATATTTATTATTGAAATTGTTACTCATTTTCTCGAATAGGAAAATTAATTGATTATTTTGTTGATCGGAAGAGAGATGGATGTATCAAAGAAGTGGGTTGAAAGGCTCAATAAAAGACTTTGTATCAAAGAAGGGGATTGAAAGGGTCAATAAAAGACTTTTTAATAGTAACGTATTAGTTGAATTTGCTTTAAGTAGTAATGGAAACGATGCAGAAATTCATTGTCCATGTAGTAGGCATAGACTTTTGAAGTATTTGTTAACCGATATTGTGAAAGTCCATTTGTACAAAAACGGTTTTGTACCTGAATGTTATGTTGAGATCAACCTGGAGAAGTTGTAGTATTACTTCTGTAGAGTCTGAATTAGAAATTACAGGTAATGAAATTGTCATGAAAAACCGTTTAGAAAATATGATCGAAAATGCAGCAAGATCAATGTTCCCTGTGGTAGAAGTTGGCAATGATGATGAAACTTTTGAAGAACCAAATGTTAAAGTAAAAAAAATTATGATTTACAAGATGTTACTATGAAACCTATTTGGGATGGTTGTAAAAGCGACATCCAATTATCAGTAATCGCAAAATACATTGCAAAAAAGTCAAAATGCAACATCATTGAAGCTGCATTTATAGCCGATGTACAAGCTACAAAAATACATATGTTGCTCGATAATTTTATGTATGAAAATCACTATTAAAAAACTTATGTTGGATTATGGTTTACCTTATCAAAAAATAGATGCACGTTTAAATGACTACATGTTATTTTAAAAAGAAGACAATAAATCTAGGAAATTGTAAAATATGTAATCATGAAAGATACAAACCAAGAAAAAAAAGAAGGGAAAAAGATTTGTACAAGATTATGCATGACTTACCTATCACTCTTAGGCTTCAAAGATTATATGCATCTTCTATAACTAGATCTCATATGAAATGACATAGTGTGAGAATGGATGAAGAGGGTACAATGACACATCCAGCAGATAGAGAAGCAAGAAAGCATTTCAATAAATCTTATCACAATTTTGTAGCAGAGAGTCGTAATGTTATACTTTGATTATTTATGGATGGTATTTCACCATTTTCTCAAATGGTGCTAAATATTTATCCTAACCTATTATCACCGGACCTTATAATTTACCTCCGTAAATGTAAAGTAAATGCAATATATTTTTATTATTATTGTTGTTCCTGGACCCAATGATCTGACAAAAAAAATCGATGTTTATTTACAACCATTGAGTGAGGAGCATAAAACACTGTGGAATGAAGTAGTAGAAATATACAACGTTTCAAGGAAGAATATTTTCATTTGTTTGCTTCTTTATTGTCGACTATAAATATTTTTTTCTGTTTATGCAATGCCTTCAAGATGGAGTACATCTGATCGCATGTCCATGTCTCATGGAAGAAACATAGATGTTTTCTATATCGAATGGTAAGAAAATTTCATGATTTGATTATTATCAATGTTTTCTCCATGTTAACCATCCCTTCAAAGGACACAAGAAAAACTTTTTAGCTAATAGAATAGGAACTAGACAACCACCAATGATATGGTCAGTGAAGATATATATACAAACTTGTAAGGGACTATCCAAAATATATAAAACTATAGTAAACAGAAATTGAAGTCAATTCGACTATTCATAAATGGTGCAAATAAAGTATATTTTGGTATTTGCCGTATTGAAAAAATCTTCTACTTTGTCATAAAATTAATATGATGCATAATGAGAAAATTGTATTTCATAATATTTTTAACACAATTTTGAATGCCAAGGTAAATACTAAGATGACTTGAAATCAAGACGCGATATACTAAAATTATGCAAACGTCCCGAGCTTCGTATGAAACCAAATGACAATAAAAAAACTCAAAATATGTTAGGAGTTAAATAATAATCAAGTTAAAGTCGTGTTAAAATGGATTTAAGGGTTAAAATTTCCTAATGGGATTTCGTCAAATCTTCATAGATGTGTTGACTTTAAAAACGAATGAAATTGGAAGGGTAAGAGTGATGGTAGATACTTAGCTCCGATCGTTTTCAAGAAAATTGAAATGCCGATTGGTAAAGGAGGGCTAGGAGTGATGAATTTAATGACATGGAATAAAGCAGCAACGATAAAACATGCTAATGACTTTTTGAATGACAAATATAGTGTTTGGGTTAAATGGTCGAAACTTAATGTGATTAGGAACAGAACTTTCTGGACTATGCTACAACCGCAAGGAACTAGCTGGACTTGGAGGTCCATATTCAGACTTAGGCAGACTGTCCTTCCCCTTTTCAAGTTCAAAATCAAACACGGTTCGGAATTGGAGCTTTGGGACGAGCCTTGGGTGTAGAATGGCTTGATAATGAGCAAAGAGGTAACTCACTTAGAAATGATAAGCACAGGCATTAATAGACAGACAAGAGTTGCTGAATTTATACAAGGTAATGATATTATTCTTCCAGTTTCTCATATTCAAAAAGTTAACCAGATGTGAAGGAAAGCTGATCATATCAAAGTGGATAACACTCGCGGTGACATAACTGCATGGGGGAATGAAGGAATAAATTTTAAATAAAAAGTGTGTATAATAACATTGCACTTATTGATGAAATGACGAAGTGTTTATGTAGCAGGAAAAACTGGACAAATGACAATTGTGCTAAGGAAAATCACATGTTATGGAAAGTAGTTCATGGTGCAATTCTAACAAAAATAAGTTGTTCTTGCGTGGAATGCAAATTGATAAAGCATGTGTTTTCTGCAAAGATAAAATGAAACACTTGAACGTCTTTTTTTCGAATGTGCTATTCTGTACCAATTTTGGAGGGAGCCGACGTCTAATATTGTTAGGATGGACGCAACTAATATATTTGTTTTGGAATGGACGAAACTAAAGAATCAAACAAGTAGAAAGAGACGAAAAGGTAGAATGCTTAGTTATGTCGTGAAGTAGTTTGTATATGCAGTTTGGAAAGAAAGGATCGTGTGCATCTTTGATCCAAGTAAAGCGTTGACTGTAAATCAATTAGCTAAGAGGATCTGAATGAAGATTTGTGAAGGCATTAAAATTTTAAGCTTTACGATTGATCCGGGGATTTTGGTTGCTTTAGTGTAAACTTTTTTTGCTGTTTTTGTGTTTCTTATTGTTTTTTACTCGTAGTGTGATGTACTATGTTTCTACGTCCTCTAGTGTGTGTTGTAATCTTCGGTTTTTTATTCAGTGCATCAATAAAGCGGTAGGAGACCACTCAACCCTGTAAGCCTTGCCAAAAAAAATAAAAACGAACGAAATGAAAATCTAGAACTATCGCATAATGACTTGCAGCTAGCATGACATTATTAGATGCAGAAGATGAGGAAGAACTACTGGGATTCCATGTCGTCGATCGAGCAAAAATAGCAAAAGCCAAACTGGATGGGGACAAGTGTACTGAAATAATGACTGAAACACTAGGATAGCGATGAGGCGAAGGTAAGTATACTAAACTTTTTTTAATTATTTAATTAATATATAAATATTTAAAAATATTTGGTTGGTAAATAATGTATTAAATTTAAATGTATAGGCAGAGTCGAAAAGTATTGAGAATGCTACAAATTTCTAGAATTCTAAAGAAAGTAGTAACTTGCATTTTGTGTTATTATTAAATAAGTTACTTGATTTGATGTAGAATGTTCTCTCTAGAGAACTCTAATAATAAACAATTTCAATAAGGTGCATATAAATATGAGAATGGGCACATTGTAAGGTTGTACCAAAACTTCAAAGTAATAAAGTTCTTCTATTACAAAATCTTTGAAGCCATTTCTCCATTAAACTTTTCATCCAACTATTTCAACTATTTCAATTATTCAACTATTTTCCACTACTACAACTACTAACAAGTGGTATCAGAGCTTTGTTCGTTCGCATATTGGGCAAAAAAAAAATCCAACCATTATAAGCTATGGCAAACATTATTCAATCTCCATCAAATTGTACCAAAACTTTCAAGGTAATAAAGTTCTTCTATTACAAAATATTTGAAGTCATTTCTCCATTAAAATTTTCATCCAACTATTCAACTATTTTCCACTACTACGACTACTAACAAGTGGTATTAGAGCTTCGTTCGTTCCCATATTGGGCGGAAAAAAAATCTAACCATTATAAGCTATGACAAACATTGTTCAGTCCCCATCAATTCCTGTCCCTGTTTTACTGGTGAAAATTATGATTTTTGGAGCATAAAAATGAAAACATTTTTTAGCTCTGGGATATTGTAGATGAAGGGTTCACTGTTCCTGAAGATACTTCATCTCTTAGCCAAGGTCAGAAAAGGGAGCTAAAGGAAAATAAACAAAAAGATTCAAAAGCGTTATATATTCAACAACAAGCAGTGGTCGACCGACGCTATCTTCCCTTGAATAATGGAAGCTACAAATGCCAAAGAAGCATGGACCACATTATAGAAGGAGTTTCAAGGAAGTGCAAAGGTACGCGCCATTAAACTTCAAACATTAAGGCGTGAGTTTGAATTAATAAAAATGAAGGAGTCGGAGACCGTAAAGGATTATTACTCCAAAATAAAAGAAATAGTTAGTAAAATAAGAGCTTATGGGGATAATATTCTTGACAAAAGGATTATTGAGAAAATTTCAATTTCAATTCCCCGTAAGTATGATCCCATTGTGACTACGATTGACCAAACTAAAGATCTGTCCACTTTATCAGTGATTGAATTAATGGGCTCCCTTGAAGCATTTGAACAAAGAATGAGAAGACATGATGAAGACTTAGTTGAAAATGCTTTTCAATCAAAACTCAAGTTATCATCCCAAAATAACGGATATGGAGAAAATAAGAATGATGTAGAAAATTCTAGAAACAAAGGAAATTCTAGAAATTTATCAAAAAATAAACAAGATAAATATCCTCCATGTGGAATTTGTAAGATGACAAACCACTTGGAGAAGTTCTGTCGGAATCGTGGAAAGCCACAATGTCGACACTGTAAGAAATATGGACATTTGGAAAAGAATTGTTTCAGCCTAAATAAGCATTAAGCAAATTTTGTCAAAGAGTATGATAGAGAAAAACATCATTATGATCAAGATCAACATCTTTTTTATGCTACTCAAGATTCTACTGATGAAAATGGAAGAAACGGGTACTTGGATAGCGGGTATAGTAATCACATGGCTAATGATGGGAGCATCTTCAAGGATATTGATGATTCTATCAAATTAAAAGTACGATTGGGGAATGGCACTGTCGTAGAATCAAAAGGCATAGGCACTATTATGGTGGAAACAAAGAAAGGTACAAAATTTATCGAAGATGTTTTACTAGTTCCAAATCTAAAAGAAAATTTGTTGAGCATTGGCCAGATGATAGAGAAAGGCTATGCTCTTCACTTTGAAGGAGACATTTGAAAAATATATGACAACAATAATAAAATACTAGGGATAGCCCATGTAACACCCCGTATTTTCTGTGAACATAAAAATAAAAAAAATCAAGATATAATTAATTTTTAGAAAAATAATTAGGTGAAACGGGCTGCGCCGCTGCGTTCGTCTCGGAATTCTGCTTGAGATAGAGTCCGAGTTTGCGTAAATTGGACTCCGTATGAAAAAGATATCCTTAAATTAAATATTGCAGCAAAACATGGAAAAATAGGAATGAGAAAAGAATAATGTTTAGCATTGTTCTAAGCATTATAAGCAAAAGATATAATAGCTCATTTGGTTGGAACATGTGACTTGCATACAAGAGGTGCAGAGTTCGATCCCCGCCAACGCCATATTTTTGTTTTAGGGGAATGGCTAAAAAGCGGCTTAGTGTGAACGCGATTCAAAAAAATTAAATATATATATATATATATATATATATTGAATATATATGTATATATATATATATAATTGGGAAGATAAATACAGTCAATTTATTTGGAGGGAAAGATTTATGCATAAGTAGATATGTATGTATGTAGGTAACTTCATTATGCATTGATTTTGCATGTTGCAAGGAAAGTAGAGAAAAAAAGGGGAAATTAAATTATATGCTCGATTTCCTTTTTTTTCAGGCAAGCAATTAATTTGCATTATTTGAATTTATGAATAGGTGCGTGTATATATATATATATATATATATATATATATATATATATATATATATATATATATATGGGCAGTTAATGTAAACATGCATAGATTGAAATTAGTTTGTAGATGAATTTTAATTTGTCATTGATATTAATTAAAAAGAGAAATATATATATATCTATATATATATATACTAAGTAGACATAATTTGGGTAATTGGTATGAAACGGTATAATTGGTATACCGTTAATTAGGAACATAATTAATGTTATAATTTAATGGTGAATGATTTACATATGAACCATAAATATGTAAATCAGTAAAAGATGAACATTTAGTACAAATGGAAGTTTATTAATTTGCTGAGTCAATAAGATAAACCCCATCTTGTCTGAACGGCTGCGGTTATTTCTAGGTTAAATCTAATGGTCTAAACAAATCCTAAAACTCTATAAATAAGTGGGTAGTCTTTCATTCTAATTCACATGAAAAATTGAGAAGCCGCCATCACGCCATCACCATAGAACTCAGTGTAGCCGCCACAAACTAAAGAGGAAGAGAAGCTAATCAACAAACTAATACTACTCAATTCTAAAAGCAATCTAGACTCTATCTTTCTTCTTAAATTGTGAGTATGATGATTCTCACAAGATTATTAGCAAATTAATTTGATTAAGATGTAAATGGATCATAAGAAAATGATGTGAATTGTCATATATGTTATTGTAAATCTTATGTTATCATGTATGTTCTAAATGTTTTGTTATGCGATGATGATATCCTATATGTTGTAAATCATGTCATGATATTATATATGTTGCAAGTTGCTATGTTAAGTTATCACAAAACCATGATGTTATTATGTTGTAGTTAGCCTATGAATCATGATGTTGATTATACAAGTTGCAAATTTTATGCTATCATGTTGTAGATCCTATGCTATCATGTATGTTGCAAACCTTATGCTTATGCTATCAAGTATGTTATAAAACCTATGTTCTTAAATTAGATGGATCTTGATTATGGGAATTTGTCTATTAAGTTAGATGTACCCATATACAAGATTCTTAATTATCCTTGGATTTTGATAATGGGAATTTGTCTATTGAGTTAGATGTACCCATATACATGATTATCCCTGGATTTTGATTATGGGAATTTGTCTATTAAGTTAGATGTACTCATATACATGAACCTATGTTATTAAGTTAGATGATGATATGTTGTAAATGATGTCACATATGTTACATTGTCACGATGTTAGTATCCATGTTGGTTAGTTCATGTTAGTCAAATCATGATGTTATATATGTTTGGGCTATGATGATTCATACATGTACCTATGCAAGTTTTGGCACTGATTAATAAAAATTGTGTAAGTTTCATGACACTTATTTTAGATCTAAAATTAGATCCATGACATGTGTGAGTTCTATACTAGTTCACACCACCATTATGTTGCAAGTTTATACATGAATTTGGGTTATATTATGTAGACTGTGACATTTAACCAAACAAGTTGACACCTTTAACATGTGTAGCTTATGCAAGTTTAAGTGTTGGACCTCTATCACATATGCAAGTTTCACCCCTTTTTAGGAGTAGATCTATTTTAGTCATATACATATATGTTGTTGTTGTGATAATTTATCTTTGTGCTATGAGTTAGACTATTCGAGTCTAACGTATATTTTACGTTTAACGTATGAACGTACAACGTGGGATAGGGGTGATATTAAAAGAATTAATATTGAGAATTTGCACGAAATAGCCTTTAAAAGGCATATAAAAAATTTGAGATATGTGAATTGCCTTAAAAGGCGAAAAATGGAATTAAGACATTAATTGGAAAATTAATGTGTAGAAATGGTCATAAGTTAATTATGGATTAATTTGAATTTGAATAGGGATTGAGAAATTGGTATAAAATGCCTTTAATGGCATATAATGAATTTGTGGTGAAAAAGGGTATGATTTATCATACCATAAATGGATGGACATAATTGAGTCAATTATGGACATCATTAAATTTTGAATAAATTATTAATTTGGATAGGGAAGTTAATTCAAATTTGGGAAAGATTAATTAATCACTTAAGATAATTAACATTCTTTCTATCTACATACACCAGAAGGTTCTAGGGTGACAGAGAGGATAGTGTCTAGGCTTGGGTTTGGAAAACAAGTTTCCTGCCCTCCCTGGCTATCCCTAACTGACCCAATGAACGAGATGGTCTTGAATTTAGAAAGAAAACATGTGGTGGGACATGGGAATCTAGTGGGTGCTTTGGGTGGCATGAGGAATCTAGTGGTTGCCTTTAGTGGCATTTGAAATACGATTAGTAAGACTTAACCAAACACACATGCAAATGAACATGACTAAGAAGAGGGTTAAGTAGGTGCCTTGGGTGGCATGAGAAAATACGATTAGTAACACTTAACCAAATTAAATATGTAAGTAGGATATAGGGGTTAAGTGGGTGCCTTGGGTGGCATGTGGAATTACTAATAGTAACCCTTAACCAAATTTAAAACATGTAAGTGGACATGAAGAGGGTTAAGTGGAATGTGTTAGAGGGGACCAAGCCTAGGTGGGAAGCTTGGTGGGAGGCCCATTTCAACTAGTATCCCAAACGTATCTTTGTGGGCTCGACCCAAGTCGAGGACGGGACACGCATACTGGGCTTGACTATAAGAGGCCAAAACGGGTTAGCGGTGGCAACGCAAGTCCAACCGGTTCATATGCGTGAGTGGACCCGGGCTGGTAGGTAAGACGTTGTTGCATCGTGTAGGTATAAGCCGTGCATCCTTATGTTGTATCGGGTTGCCACTTTAGGGGAGTGATACACCCCTCTGTGGGGCCAGCACGGGTATCTACGAGTTAGGGAGCCGATCGAATGGGGGCAGGGTAGTGGGTACACCTAGGAGTACACGAAGCTACCATTATTAATTAAGTATTAAAGGGGTACACCTAGTGGAGATAGGGGCAGACGGCACCTATGACGTCAGCTAGGAGTACGTGGAATTACCATTATTAAGGGGGTACGTCTAGTAGGGATAGGTACACGTTGGGTACCTAGGATAGCAACTAGAGATACACAGTCAAACGTGGAGGATAGTGGGTACATCTAATAGTACACGAAGCTATCATCATTCTATTTAGGGATCAAAGTGACTAGTAGGGGTGCAGTTAGTGCTAGTACAGTACAGCACGGTACAGTACGGTAGAGTATAGTAATTATCCTATATTGATTAGGAAGCGTCATTAACGTTAGTGATTAGTAACGGGTGTGGTGCAGCGTAGTAATTTTTCTTTAGTAGGTATGCCTTTAATGTTACCATGGTTAACCTCATTTCCTTTGCCTGTTCTGTCACACCCAATAGTTCATAGGCATTTCCTTATTCTCCATCTTATGCCTTAGTCTGATTACTTTGAAAATAGTATTGTTAGAATTGTCATACTCGCCAGACATTATGTCTGACCCCCTCTATTTCTATCTTTTTCCCCCTCCAGGTCCTCAGGTTGGGCCCAGCTCTAGTGGTGTTTGATTGGATTGCTTATCTCTTTTGGAGAGCTTGAACTGCTAAAGTAAAGTACAGCTTGTTATCTTTTGTTTAATGGCTATTTATGTAATGGGATTATATTTTTTTTTTATCCAGATGGATATTGTACTTGACTCTGATTTATGGTATTATGATGTAATCAAACATGTTTTGACTTCTGCTGCAATGAAATAAAGTTTTAAATTTCCAAGTACTATTTTATATCTGTCTTGTTGTAATTTTACTGTTCTATACTCACTTAAAACCTCCATGGAAGTTAATGCATTCCTTTTGTGAGTGACATTAATGGACGTGGGGTGTTACACGTGGTATCAGAGCTTAAGGTTACCAGAACAGATAAGATATTTTGAAAAACTATTTTTCAAAAGCATGTTTATAAAGAATACTTTCAAAAATATGTTTGTAGAAGAGTATTTTTGAAAGAAAGGTTTATTTTGAGAACATAATCCCCAAGAGCCATATATCCTTCCTTCGATTCTCCGTTTTGAATCTCTTCCTCTTTCTCTTTTTGAATTTCCCCTCCGCGTATAGATGCTTTTTCTAAGATAAATAAGGACTTCCATACGAAGGACGGAAGAACCACTTCAAGGGACTTAGACGTTTGTCGGGCTAGAAGTTAGTCCAAGGAGGTGGAGGGTTGTGGGAACCTTTAAAATGGACGATGGGAGGAAGGTTCAAATAGCTGTTAGGTTAATAAAGGACGAAACCTCATCTTGGTGGGAGGTCACGAATGGAGAATGTGAAGAAGAAGAAGGCTAGTTCTTTTGGAGAAATAGGACACCTTATTAGGATTGTCCAAAGAGGTAAGGATAAAGTACAGGATCTTCTGGAGGGTTGTTGTATTCCCTCACGGCTGGTATACCTGATGGGGGTAGGACCGTCTAGGTTGAAATTTGGTTTTCTTTATCATCCTGTTCGAACCTTGTTTGATTCTGGCGCTTCATACTCGTTAGTATCTGCTTCGTTAGTTGAAACACTGCACCTAAATACTAGTCTAGTTAAGGATCCCATCCTAGTCTCAAATCCTGTTGGTGGTTCGGCTCATCCTTCAATGGTTTGTCGGGATTTGAGAGTGTCTATCTTGGGCGTTGGGTTTGAATGCAGCGCCTTCATTCTTGGTTTCACGGTCTATAGTTTGATTCTAGGGATGGATTGGCTAGCCAGGCGTGGTGCCATCCTAGATTGGGGAAGGAGGGTAGTTAGACTATTGGTTCGTTATGGAAAGACCCTCATATTTCTTGTGACCATAGGAGTTTAGTGATGCTTAGTTGCCTAGAATCTTCTGATGTATCCAACGATGATTTGGGATCTGTTTGTGTGGTCCGTGAGTATGGGGATGTCTTCGATGTAGAGCGGGGTTTACCTAGAGGAGCGAAGTAAGCTTTCGTGTGTGCCTAGTGGATAATGCAAAGCCAGTTATGAGATCAACGATGGTTTTGGAGCAAGACTGGCAAGGACAGCCAGAGTCCGTTAAGTGCTAAGTTATTTGGCCGTTTTACTAGTATCATCTCATGTAGGTCATCTGAATTCGAAGGAGGTATCCCTTGGGTGTTTGTCTGATATTGGTTTAGGCCTTTGGGGCTTGCACTTGGGGGATGTCGAGTTCGACTAGGATGGTCTGCGTGAGAGATGGACAGTTGTGACAAATTTTGCATGGAATAATATCCTGGTTTTCTCTAGAAGCGGAGAAGAGCATGCCCTACATCTTAGGGAAGCCTCTGGGGAAGGGTGATGTGTTATAGAGGAAGACTATCGAAAGTCCATGAGGGGAATTACCCTACCCACGACTTAGGAGTTGCTTTCAGACCATAAGTTGCTAAGGTATTTGTTCTCTCAGAAAGATCTGAACTTGAGGCAGCAAAGGTGGATGGAGTTCTTGGCGTCCTACGATTTTGAAATAGCATATACCCCTGGCAAGGGTAACGTTGTGGTGGGGGCCTTAAGTAGAAAAGGGTTGACACCGAGTCCTTGGTCTGTTGAGCGGCGTAGCTTAGAGTTTATCTCTACCTTTGACTTTAGACCATCCATTGATTTTGTACTTGGTTCGCTAGCATCCTTAGAGGTCAGACCTATGCTATTGGGACGGATTGGAGAGGCACAGCGAGCTAACCCACAGTTGGTTGAGTTAGTAGAGAATCTCACAAGAGGGGAGTCATCAAGCCATCTTAGTAGGTATAACCTAGATGATAAGGGTTGGTTGCGTAGGGATGGTAAACTTTGTATATTACGGGACGAAAGTTTGAGGAAGTGTTTACATGATACGGCGAAAGTGGTGGAGCCGAACACGCTTAAGGAAGTGGAAGTAGAGCAAGATGCCACGATCAGACTAGCTCCTACATGCATTCTTGGGTCGTAGATTAAGAATTTGAGAAATTGAGAGGTCAAGCTAGTCAAAGTACAATGGGAAGAAGATCAAGGAGACGCTACTTGGGAGACGGAAGAGAAGATTCGTTTGTTGTACCCCTTCCTTTTCGGGGTTATGTCTTTTATATTCTCCTTTATCGCCTAGCTTATACTTGTCCTATCTTTAGTACATCCTCTCGTTTAAGTCTTTGACCTTTAGAAGGGTAGTCCTATGGTTGAAACATGTGTTTGAGACATGTTATGTTTGATGGATGCAAGTGGATGCAAGTGTTTGCTAGTGGTTGCTCGTGGATGCATATACACACACTTTAGGCACTAGATCGGCTCAGTCACTCTCATATTGCATATAAATATGTGTGCATATTTAAATTAATGAATGAATAGTGGTTGTATTATCATATGGATGCTGCATTAAGATGAATGGTTGTGCACGCATATAGAAATAATATGAATCGTTAGGAATCTTTTGCATACATAATGGACGCATGGCACTATCAAGGTTCGCATTAAGGAGGTCAACTGAATCAGTAGATCGCCTGATTTTTGCATTGGATAAGGACATGTACACACACTATGCATATAAACATGAAAGCATTAGAAGTCTCTTAAGGACAATGGATGCCTGTGCCTGATGGTTGAGTAGATGGATGATTGGATGGTAGGACACATTCTTCCTAACTTGAAGATTTCGGGGACGAAATCCTTTAAGGAGGGAAGAATGTAACACCCCGTATTTTCTGTGAACATAAAAATAAAAAAAAATCAAGATATAATTAATTTTTAGAAAAATAATTAGGTGAAACGGGTTGCGTCGTTGCGTTCGTCTCGGAATTCTGCTTGAGATAGAGTCCGAGTTTGCGTAAATTGGATTCCGTATGAAAAAGATATCCTTAAATTAAATATTGCAGCAAAACATGGAAAAAGAGGAATGAGAAAAGAATAATGTTTAGCATTGTTCTAAGCATTGTAAGCAAAAGACATAATAGCTCATTTGGTTGGAACATGTGACTTGCATACAAGAGGTGCAGAGTCCGATCCCCGCCAACGCCATATTCTTGTTTTAGGGGAATGGCTAAAAAGCGGCTTAGTGTGAAGGCGGTTCAAAAAAATTAAATATATATATATATTGAATATATATATGTATATATATATATAATTGAGAAGATAAATACAGTCAATTTATTTGGAGGGAAAGATTTATGCATAAGTAGATATGTATGTATGTAGGTAACTTCATTATGCATTGATTTTGCATGTTGCAAGGAAAGTAGAGAAAAAAAGGGGAAATTATATTATATGCTCGATTTCCTTTTTTTTCAGGCAAGCAATTAATTTGCATTATTTGAATTTATGAATAGGTGCGTGTGTGTATATATATATATATATATATATATATATATATATATATATATATATATATATATGGGCAGTTAATGTAAACATGCATAGATTGAAATTAGTTTGTAGATGAATGTTAATTTGTCATTGATATTAATTAAAAAGAGAAATATATATATATCTATATATATATACTAAGTAGACATAATTTGGGTAATTGGTATACCGTTAATTAGGAACATAATTAATGTTATAATTTAATGGTGAATGATTTACATATGAACCATAAATATGTAAATCAGTAAAAGATGAACATTTAGTACAAATGGAAGTTTATTAATTTGCTGAGTCAATAAGATAAACCCCATCTTGTCTGAACGGCTGCGGTTATTTCTAGGTTAAATCTAATGGTCTAAACAAATCCTAAAACTCTATAAATAAGTGGGTAGTCTTTCATTCTAATTCACATGAAAAATTGAGAAGCCGCCGTCACGCCATCACCATAGAACTCAGTGTAGCCGCCACAAACTAAAGAGGAAGAGAAGCTAATCAACAAACTAATACTACTCAATTCTAAAAGCAATCTAGACTCTCTCTTTCTTCTTAAATTGTGAGTATGATGATTCTCACAAGATTATTAGCAAATTAATTTGATTAAGATGTAAATGGATCATAAGAAAATGATGTGAATTGTCATATATGTTATTGTAAATCTTATGTTATCATGTATGTTCTAAATGTTTTGTTATGCGATGATGATATCCTAAATGTTGTAAATCATGTCATGATATTATATATGTTGCAAGTTGCTATGTTAAGTTATCACAAAACCATGATGTTATTATGTTGTAGTTAGCCTATGAATCATGATGTTGATTATACAAGTTGCAAATTTTATGCTATCATGTTGTAGATCCTATGCTATCATGTATGTTGCAAACCTTATGCTTATGCTATCAAGTATGTTATAAAACCTATGTTCTTTAATTAGATGGATCTTGATTATGGGAATTTGTCTATTAAGTTAGATGTACCCATATACATGATTCTTAATTATCCTTGGATTTTGATAATGGGAATTTGTCTATTGAGTTAGATGTACCCATATACATGATTATCCCTGGATTTTGATTATGGGAATTTGTCTATTAAGTTAGATGTACTCATATACATGAACCTATGTTATTAAGTTAGATGATGATATGTTGTAAATGATGTCACATATGTTACATAGTCACGATGTTAGTATCCATGTTGGTTAGTTCATGTTAGTCAAATCATGATGTTATATATGTTTGGGCTATGATGATTCATACATGTACCTATGCAAGTTTTGGCACTGATTAATAAAAATTGTGTAGGTTTCATGACACTTATTTTAGATCTAAAATTAGATCCATGACATGTGTGAGTTCTATACTAGTTCACACCACCATTATGTTGCAAGTTTATACATGAATTTGGGTTATATTATGTAGACTGTGACATTTAACCAAACAAGTTGACACATTTAACATGTGTAGCTTATGTAAGTTATAGTCTTAGCCTATGCAAGTTTAAGTGTTGGACCTCTATCACATATGCAAGTTTCACCCCTTTTTAGGAGTAGATCTATTTTAGTCATATACATATATGTTGTTGTTGTGATAATTTATCTTTGTGCTATGAGTTAGACTATTCGAGTCTAACGTATATTTTACGTTTAACGAATGAACGTACAACGTGGGATAGGGGTGATATTAAAAGAATTAATATTGAGAATTTGCACGAAATAGCCTTTAAAAGGCATATAACAAATTTGAGATATGTGAATTGCCTTAAAAGGCGAAAAATGGAATTAAGACATTAATTGGAAAATTAATGTGTAGAAATGGTCATAAGTTAATTATGGATTAATTTGAATTTGAATAGGGATTGAGAAATTGGTATAAAATGCCTTTAATGGCATATAATGAATTTGTGGTGAAAAAGGGTATGATTTATCATACCATAAATGGATGGAAATAATTGAGTCAATTATGGACATCATTAAATTTTGAATAAATTATTAATTTGGATAGGGAAGTTAATTCAAATTTGGGAAAGATTAATTAATTAATTAATCACTTAAGATAATTAACATTCTTTCTATCTACATACACCAGAAGGTTCTAGGGTGACAGAGAGGATAGTGTCTAGGCTTGGGTTTGGAAAACAAGTTTCCTGCCCTCCCTGGCTATCCCTAACTGACCCAATGAACGGGATGGTCTTGAATTTAGAAAGAAAACATGTGGTGGGACATGGGAATCTAGTGGGTGCTTTGGGTGGCATGAGGAATCTAGTGGTTGCCTTTAGTGGCATTTGAAATACGATTAGTAAGACTTAACCAAACACACATGCAAATGAACATGACTAAGAAGAGGGTTAAGTAGGTGCCTTGGGTGGCATGAGAAAATACGATTAGTAACACTTAACCAAATTAAATATGTAAGTAGGATATAGGGGTTAAGTGGGTGCCTTGGGTGGCATGTGGAATTACTAATATAAACCCTTAACCAAATTTAAAACATGTAAGTGGACATGAAGGGGGTTAAGTGGAATGTGTTAGAGGGGACCAAGCCTAGGTGGGAAGCTTGGTGGGAGGCCCATTTCAACTAGTATCCCAAACGTATCTTTGTGGGCTCGACCCAAGTCGAGGACGGGACACGCATACTGAGCTTGACTATAAGAGGCCAAAACGGGTTAGCGGTGGCAACGCAAGTCCAACCGGTTCATATGCGTGAGTGGACCCGGGCTGGTAGGTAAGACGTTGTTGCATCGTGTAGGTATAAGCCGTGCATCCTTAAGTTGTATCGGGTTGCCACTTTAGGGGAGTGATACACCCCTCTGTGGGGCCAGCACGGGTATCTACGAGTTAGGGAGCCGATCGAATGGGGCAGGGTAGTGGGTACACCTAGTAGTACACGAAGCTACCATTATTAATTAAGTATTAAAGGGGTACACCTAGTGGAGATAGGGGCAGACGGCACCTATGACGTCAGCTAGGAGTACGTGGAATTACCGTTATTAAGGGGGTACGTCTAGTAGGGATAGGTACACGTTGGGTACCTAGGATAGCAACTAGAGATACACAGTCAAACGTGGAGGATAGTGGGTACATCTAATAGTACACGAAGCTATCATCATTCTATTTAGGGATCAAAGTGACTAGTAGGGGTGCAGTTAGTGCTAGTACAGCACGGTACAGTACGGTAGAGTATAGTAATTATCCTATATTGATTAGGAAGCGTCATTAACGTTAGTGATTAGTAACGGGTGTGGTGCAGCGTAGTAATTTTTCTTTAGTAGGTATGCCTTTAATGTTACCATGGTTAACCTCATTTCCTTTGCCTGTTCTGTCACACCCAATAGTTCGTAGGCATTTCCTTATTCTCCATCTTATGCCTTAGTCTGATTACTTTGAAAACAGTATTGTTAGAATTGTCATACTCGCCAGACATTATGTCTGACCCCCTCTATTTCTATCTTTTTTCCCCTCCAGGTCCTCAGGTTGGGCCCAGCTCTAGTGGTGTTTGATTGGATTGCTTATCTCTTTTGGAGAGCTTGAACTGCTAAAGTAAAGTACAGCTTGTTATCTTTTGTTTAATGGCTATTTATGTAATGGGATTATATATATTTTTTCATCAAGATGGATATTGTACTTGACTCTGATTTATGGTATTATGATGTAATCAAACATGTTTTGACTTCTGCTGCAATGAAATAAAGTTTTAAATTTCCAAGTACTATTTTATATCTGTCTTGTTGTAACTTTACTGTTCTATACTCACTTAAAACCTCCATGGAAGTTAATGCATTCCTTTTGTGAGTGACATTAATGGACGTGGGGTGTTACACGTGGTATCAGAGCTTAAGGTTACCAGAACAGATAAGATATTTTGAAAAACTATTTTTCAAAAGCATGTTTATAAAGAATACTTTCAAAAATATGTTTGTAGAAGAGTATTTTTGAAAGAAAGGTTTATTTTGAGAACATAATCCCCAAGAGCCATATATCCTTCCTTCGATTCTCCGTTTTGAATCTCTTCCTCTTTCTCTTTTTGAATTTCCCCTCCGCATATAGATGCTTTTTCTAAGATAAATAAGGACTTCCATACGAAGGACGGAAGAACCACTTCAAGGGACTTAGACGTTTGTCGGGCTAGAAGTTAGTCCAAGGAGGAGGAGGGTTGTGGGAACCTTTAAAATGGACGATGGGAGGAAGGTTCAAATAGCTGTTAGGTTAATAAAGGACAAAACCTCATCTTGGTGGGAGGTCACGAATGGAGAATGTGAAGAAGAAGGCTAGTTGTTTTGGAGAAATAGGACACCTTATTAGGATTGTCCAAAGAGGCAAGGATAAAGTACAGGATCTTCTGGAGGGTTGTTGTATTCCCTCACGGCTGGTATACCTGATGGGGGTAGGACCGTCTAGGTTGAAATTTGGTTTTCTTTATCATCCTGTTCGAACCTTGTTTGATTCTGGCGCTTCATACTCGTTAGTATCTGCTTCGTTAGTTGAAACACTGCACCTAAATACTAGTCTAGTTAAGGATCCCATCCTAGTCTCAAATCCTGTTGGTGGTTCGGCTCATCCTTCAATGGTTTGTCGGGATTTGAGAGTGTCTATCTTGGGCGTTGGGTTTGAATGCAGCGCCTTCATTCTTGGTTTCACGGTCTATAGTTTGATTCTAGGGATGGATTGGCTAGCCAGGCGTGGTGCCATCCTAGATTGGGGAAGGAGGGTAGTTAGACTATTGGTTCGTTATGGAAAGACCCTCATATTTCTTGTGACCATAGGAGTTTAGTGATGCTTAGTTGCCTAGAATCTTCTGATGTATCCAACGATGATTTGGGATCTGTTTGTGTGGTCCGTGAGTATGGGGATGTCTTCGATGTAGAGCGGGGTTTACCTAGAGGAGCGAAGTAAGCTTTCGTGTGTGCCTAGTGGATAATGCAAAGCCAGTTATGAGATCAACGATGGTTTTGGAGCAAGACTGGCAAGGACAGCCAGAGTCCGTTAAGTGCTAAGTTATTTGGCCGTTTTACTAGTATCATCTCATGTAGGTCATCTGAATTCGAAGGAGGTATCCCTTGGGTGTTTGTCTGATATTGGTTTAGGCCTTTGGGGCTTGCACTTGGGGGATGTCGAGTTCGACTAGGATGGTCTGCGTGAGAGATGGACAGTTGTGACAAATTTTGCATGGAATAATATCCTGGTTTTCTCTAGAAGCGGAGAAGAGCATGCCCTACATCTTAGGGAAGCCTCTGGGGAAGGGTGATGTGTTATGGAGGAAGACTATCGAAAGTCCATGAGGGGAATTACCCTACCCACGACTTAGGAGTTGCTTTCAGACCATAAGTTGCTAAGGTATTTGTTCTCTCAGAAAGATCTGAACTTGAGGCAGCAAAGGTGGATGGAGTTCTTGGCGTCCTACGATTTTGAAATAGCATATACCCCTGGCAAGGGTAACGTTGTGGTGGGGGCCTTAAGTAGAAAAGGGTTGACACTGAGTCCTTGGTCTGTTGAGCGACGTAGCTTAGAGTTTATCTCTACCTTTGACTTTAGACCACCCATTGATTTTGTACTTGGTTCGCTAGCATCCTTAGAGGTCAGACCTATGCTTTTGGGACGGATTGGAGAGGCACAGCGAGCTGACCCACAGTTGGTTGAGTTAGTAGAGAATCTCACAAGAGGGGAGTCATCAAGCCATCTTAGTAGGTATACCCTAGATGATAAGGGTTGGTTGCGTAGGGACGGTAAACTTTGTATATTACGGGACGAAAGTTTGAGGAAGTGTTTACATGATACGGCGAAAGTGGTGGAGCCGAACACGCTTAAGGAAGTGGAAGTAGAGCAAGATGCCACGATCAGACTAGCTCCTACATGCATTCTTGGGTCGTAGATTAAGAAGTTGAGAAACCGAGAGGTCAAGCTAGTCAAAGTGCAATGGGAAGAAGATCAAGGAGACGCTACTTGGGAGATGGAAGAGAAGATTCGTTTGTTGTACCCCTTCCTTTTCGGGGTTATGTCTTTTATATTCTCCTTTATCGCCTAGCTTATACTTGTCCTATCTTTAGTACATCCTCTCGTTTAAGTCTTTGACCTTTAGAAGGGTAGTCCTATGGTTGAAACATGTGTTTGAGACATGTTATGTTTGATGGATGCAAGTGGATGCAAGTGTTTGCTAGTGGTTGCTCGTGGATGCATATACACACACTTTAGGCACTAGATCGGCTCAGTCACTCTCATATTGCATATAAATATATGTGCATATTTAAATTAATGAATGAATAGTGGTTGTATTATCATATGGATGCTGCATTAAGATGAATGGTTGTGCACGCATATAGAAATAATATGAATCGTTAGGAATCTTTTGCATACATAATGGACGCATGGCACTATCAAGGTTCGCATTAAGGAGGTCAACTGAATCAGTAGATCGCCTGATTTTTGCATTGGATAAGGACATGTACACACACTATGCATATAAACATGAAAGCATTAGAAGTCTCTTAAGGACAATGGATGCCTGTGCCTGATGGTTGAGTAGATGGATGATTGGATGGTAGGACACATTCTTCCTAACTTGAAGATTTCGGGGACGAAATCCTTTAAGGAGGGGAGAATGTAACACCCCGTATTTTCTGTGAACATAAAAATAAAAAAAATCAAGATATAATTAATTTTTAGAAAAATAATTAGGTGAAACGGGTTGCGTCGTTGCGTTCGTCTCGGAATTCTGCTTGAGATAGAGTCCGAGTTTGCGTAAATTGGATTCCGTATGAAAAAGATATCCTTAAATTAAATATTGCAGCAAAACATGGAAAAAGAGGAATGAGAAAAGAATAATGTTTAGCATTGTTCTAAGCATTGTAAGCAAAAGGCATAATAGCTCATTTGTTTGGAACATGTGACTTGCATACAAGAGGTGCAGAGTTCGATCCCCGCCAACGCCATATTTTGTTTTAGGGGAATGGCTAAAAAGCGGCTTAGTGTGAACGCGGTTCAAAAAAATTAAATATATATATATATATATATATATATATTGAATATATATATGTGTATATATATATATAATTGAGAAGATAAATACAGTCAATTTATTTGGAGGGAAAGATTTATGCATAAGTAGATATGTATGTATGTATGTAGGTAACTTCATTATGCATTGATTTTGCATGTTGCAAGGAAAGTAGAGAAAAAAAGGGGAAATTAAATTATATGCTCGATTTCCTTTTTTTTCAGGCAAGCAATTAATTTGCATTATTTGAATTTATGAATAGGTGCGTGTGTGTGTATATATATATATATATATATATTTATATATATGGGCAGTTAATGTAAACATGCATAGATTGAAATTAGTTTGTAGATGAATGTTAATTTGTCATTGATATTAATTAAAAAGAGAAATATATATATATCTATATATATATACTAAGTAGACATAATTTGGGTAATTGGTATGAAACGGTATAATTGGTATACCGTTAATTAGGACATAATTAATGTTATAATTTAATGGTGAATGATTTACATATGAACCATAAATATGTAAATCAGTAAAAGATGAACATTTAGTACAAATGGAAGTTTATTAATTTGCTGAGTCAATAAGATAAACCCCATCTTGTCTGAACAGCTGCGGTTATTTCTAGGTTAAATCTAATGGTCTAAACAAATCCTAAAACTCTATAAATAAGTGGGTAGTCTTTCATTCTAATTCGCATGAAAAATTGAGAAGCCGCTGTCACGCCATCACCATAGAACTCAGTGTAGCCGCCACAAACTAAAGAGGAAGAGAAGCTAATCAACAAACTAATACTACTCAATTCTAAAAGCAATCTAGACTCTCTCTTTCTTCTTAAATTGTGAGTATGATGATTCTCACAAGATTATTAGCAAATTAATTTGATTAAGATGTAAATGGATCATAAGAAAATGATGTGAATTGTCATATATGTTATTGTAAATCTTATGTTATCATGTATGTTCTAAATGTTTTGTTATGCGATGATGATATCCTATATGTTGTAAATCATGTCACGATATTATATATGTTGCAAGTTGCTATGTTAAGTTATCACAAAACCATGATGTTATTATGTTGTAGTTAGCCTATGAATCATGATGTTGATTATACAAGTTGCAAATTTTATGCTATCATGTTGTAGATCCTATGCTATCATGTATGTTGCAAACCTTATGCTTATGCTATCAAGTATGTTATAAAACCTATGTTCTTAAATTAGATGGATCTTGATTATGGGAATTTGTCTATTAAGTTAGACGTACCCATATACAAGATTCTTAATTATCCTTGGATTTTGATAATGGGAATTTGTCTATTGAGTTAGATGTACCCATATACATGATTATCCCTGGATCTTGATTATGGGAATTTGTCTATTAAGTTAGATGTACTCATATACATGAACCTATGTTATTAAGTTAGATGATGATATGTTGTAAATGATGTCACATATGTTACATAGTCACGATGTTAGTATCCATGTTGGTTAGTTCATGTTAGTCAAATCATGATGTTATATATGTTTGGGCTATGATGATTCATACATGTACCTATGCAAGTTTTGGCACTGATTAATAAAAATTGTGTAGGTTTCATGACACTTATTTTAGATCTAAAATTAGATCCATGACATGTGTGAGTTCTGTACTAGTTCACACCACCATTATGTTGCAAGTTTATACATGAATTTGGGTTATATTATGTAGACTGTGACATTAAACCAAACAGGTTGACACCTTTAATATGTGTAGCTTATGCAAGTTATAGTCTTAGCCTATGCAAGTTTAAGTGTTGGACCTCTATCACATATGCAAGTTTCACCACTTTTTAGGAGTAGATCTATTTTAGTCATATACATATATGTTGTTGTTGTGATAATTTATCTTTGTGCTATGAGTTAGACTATTCGAGTCTAACGTATATTTTACGTTTAACGTATGAACGTACAACGTGGGATAGGGGTGATATTAAAAGAATTAATATTGAGAATTTGCACGAAATAGCCTTTAAAAGGCATATAACAAATTTGAGATATGAGAATTGCCTTAAAAGGCGAAAAATGGAATTAAGACATTAATTGGAAAATTAATGTGTAGAAATGGTCATAAGTTAATTATGGATTAATTTGAATTTGAATAGGGATTGAGAAATTGGTATAAAATGCCTTTAATGGCATATAATGAATTTGTGGTGAAAAAGGGTATGATTTATCATACCATAAATGGATGGACATAATTGAGTCAATTATGGACATCATTAAATTTTGAATAAATTATTAATTTGGATAGGGAAGTTAATTCAAATTTGGGAAAGATTAATTAATTAATTAATCACTTAAGATAATTAACATTTTTTCTATTTACATACACCAGAAGGTTCTAGGGTGACAGAGAGGATAGTGCCTAGGCTTGGGTTTGGAAAACAAGTTTCCTGCCCTCCCTGGCTATCCCTAACTGACCCAATGAACGGGATGGTCTTGAATTTAGAAAGAAAACATGTGGTGGGACATGGGAATTTAGTGGGTGCTTTGGGTGGCATGAGGAATCTAGTGGTTGCCTTTAGTGGCATTTGAAATACGATTAGTAAGACTTATCCAAACACACATGCAAATGAACATGACTAAGAAGAGGGTTAAGTAGGTGCCTTGGGTGGCATGAGAAAATACGATTAGTAACACTTAACCAAATTAAATATGTAAGTGGGGTATAGGGGTTAAGTGGGTGCCTTGGGTGGCATGTGGAATTACTAATAGAAACCCTTAACCAAATTTAAAACATGTAAGTGGACATGAAGGGGGTTAAGTGGAATGTGTTAGAGGGGACCAAGCCTAGGTGGGAAGCTTGGTGGGAGGCCCATTTCAACTAGTATCCCAAACGTATCTTTGTGGGCTTGACCCAAGTCGAGGACGGGACACGCATACTGGGCTTGACTATAAGAGGCCAAAACAGGTTAGCGGTTGCAACGCAAGTCCAACGGGTTCATATGCGTGAGTGGACCCGGGCTGGTAGGTAAGACGTTGTTGCATCGTGTAGGTATAAGCCGTGCATCCATAAGTTGTATCGGGTTGCCACTTTAGGGGAGTGATACACCCCACTTTGGGGCCAGCACGGGTATCTACGAGTTAGGGAGCCGATCGAATGGGGCAGGGTAGTGGGTACACCTAGTAGTACACGAAGCTACCATTATTAATTAAGTATTAAAGGGGTACACCTAGTGGAGATAGGGGCAGACGACACCTATGACGTCAGCTAGGAGTACGTGGAATTACCATTATTAAGGGGGTACGTCTAGTAGGGATAGGTGCACGTTGGGTACCTAGGATAGCAACTAGAGATACACAGTCAAACGTGGAGGATAGTGGGTACATCTAATAGTACACGAAGCTATCATCATTCTATTTAGGGATCAAAGTGACTAGTAGGGGTGCAGTTAGTGCTAGTACAGTACAGTACGGTAGAATATAGTAATTATCCTATATTGATTAGGAAGCTTCATTAACATTAGTGATTAGTAACGGGTGTGGTGCAGCGTAGTAATTATTCTTTAGTAGGTATGCCTTTAATGTTACCATGGTTAACCTCATTTCCTTTGCCTGTTCTGTCACACCCAATAGTTCATAGGCATTTCCTTATTCTCCAGCTTATGCCTTAGTCTGATTACTTTGAAAATAGTATTGTTAGAATTGTCATACTCGCCAGACTTTATGTCTGACCCCCTCTATTTCTATCTTTTTCCCCCTCCAGGTCCTCAGGTTGGGCCCAACTCTAGTGGTGTTTGATTGGATTGCTTATCTCTTTTGGAGAGCTTGGACTGCTAAAGTAAAGTCCAGCTTGTTATCTTTTGTTTAATGGCTATTTATGTAATGGGATTATGTATTTTTTTTTATCAAGATGGATATTGTACTTGACTCTGATTTATGGTATTATGATGTAATCAAAGATGTTTTGACTTCTGCTGCAATGAAATAAAGTTTTAAATTTCCAAGTACTATTTTATATCTGTCTTGTTGTAATTTTACTGTTCTATACTCACTTAAAACCTCCATGGACGTTAATGCATTCATTTTGTGAGTGACATTAATGGACGTGGGGTGTTACAGCCCAAGTAAAAATGGAGAAGAGAAATAGAAGTTTTCCAATAAGTTTTAAATACGCTACTAATAAAGCCATGAAAGCACAAGTTGATGATTCATGGTTATGGCATCGAAGATTTGGCTACATCAACATTCAAGCCTTGAAATTGTTATACCAAAAGAATATGATGAGAGATTTTCCATGTATAAAAGAAAATAACAAAGCCTGTAAAGGATCTCTTCTCGGAAAGGAACACAGATCATCATTTCCATCACGAAGTGTAACAACCCGTAAAATCTGAACCAGTTTAAAAATTTTAAATTGGCTAAAATAGTGGATTTTAAATATTTTAAATAAATATTTTAAATAATAATGACGAAAAGTTAGTTTGAATCGATGTTAAAAATGAATATAATTAATTTGAATTATAAACAAGGCCTGAAATGGCGCGGCAGTTTCAAAAATTGAATTCAAACTTTGACTGACTGTACTGGGCGCAAAACAAAACGGATTTGAGTGAAACCAAAAATATTTAAATCTGTTAGTAAACATCTTTCCAACGAATCTGAAAAATCGAAGTTTCATAGAGCGAATCAAAAGTTATGGCCAAATGAATTTTCAGGAAGGTCGCTATAGAGAATATATCGACTTTGAAAATAGACATTTTGCATACGACCTCGGAATTCGACGAAACCACTTTTGTTGGATCCGGGATGTGAAGTTATTGCTAGGTTTCAAATTTCATAATTTTTGAAGCTAGTATGTGAGCGTGGCAAAGGAAAATGTGTTTTGGTCAATTACAGTTAAATTGGATCGACTAGAATATGGCCATTTTTCAAACGGTCTCAGAATTCGACGAAACTAATTGTGTTGGGACCGTATCGTCAAAACATAGCTAGATTTATTTTTCTGGAATTTTTCGAATCAGTATGTGGCCCCGACAAATTGAAATGTACGTTCAAATTAAATATTGAATGTTTTATATTTTAATTTGAAAGAAAACTGACTGAAACAGTCGAATGGGCCTACGAAACATATCCCATTGTGTTCGGAATGGGGGTATTTAGCTGGGGACGACAGTCATTGGGTTGAATTTGGGGTTCGTATTAATAAAGGGGTATTTTTGGAAATTAAAATATTATAAATATCCTCCCAACCAATCAGAAAATAGAAAAAAAAATAAACTAAACCCTAGCCGCCGTTCATTCCGATTCAAAGGCGGAGAAGGCTCAAAACTTCCCGTTCGATTTTCTCTCCATCTACTCAAAGGTTTTTGAAAATTCTTGAAGCAAATCCAAGAAGAAAGTGTGCTCTTCAAATCCATAGTAGTATTGCAATTTCTCATGTTGTATCCGGCTCGAAATCGAGTCCCAAAGTGCCGCCAGTCGCACGAGATTTGAGGAGGGAGGGGGCGTTCTAACTGGGCGTTGCTCCAGCAGCTTGGAGGCGGTGACACGGCTGAGCTCATGGAGGGTTCTGATCTGACGCACGGTGGCCATAGGCGGCGCGAAATCCAACCCTAGGTTGGAACCGTAGTCGACATCGGCTGTTGATTTTCAACGAGGATAAGGTAGCGTTTTTCTTAAGCGCTATAAATTTAATTAACTACATTTTTAAATTGTTTGATATTTAAAATCATATCTTTTTCATTTCTTGACGAAATTTAGTGAAACAAGAGACAGTGGACTCGTGTGGACGTCTTCTACATTCTAGTAGAGACCGCATATTTTTCTGAGCCTTCTGCTATTTTTGGTGGAGTGGAACCCAATGTGAGATTTCTAAATTATAAACGATATGGAAAAACAACGATGTATAAATTATATAGTCGATGTATGAGTTATATAAGCGTTGTCACCTCATGTATAAGCGTTGTATAAGTTGTATGTTCGATGTATAAGTTATATATGCGTTGTAAAAATTGTATGTGCGTTGAAATGAATTGAAGTGAATCGAAATATATTTATATATGAATATATATATATATACATATACTCCCCTCGTCCACAGACCATGGACGATATTTATTGCTTGTGATTGGTGTGAAAATTGGTTGATAGCGAATGGTTGATTAGAATTGTTTGTGGTTGAAATTGATTGGTTGTGGTTGAAAAATACCCATTGGTGATTGAAATAAAATTAGAATAGATTGTGGAAATGAAAATAAAACATGCCGCCTGCGTGCGAACTAGATGCATGAATCCCCATTGTAAAAAACCGCGAGGTTTTAAGGTAGAGCGAGGAGCCGTACTAGGGACGGCCCTGGTTTTAACTACCCTGCCGTTATGCTGCCGAAATTTTCAATAATATTCATGTGTTAGAATTATTTTCATGTGTTGAAATTATATTCAGGTGTTGAATAGAAATTCATGTGTTGAACAATATTCGTGTTTTGAAATAAATAGTTTTATAATAAAAAACATATTTTTATCATCTATATGAACTATATAAAATAGTCGTGTTTTGAAATAAATTGTTTTACAGTAAAAATCACATTTTTATTATATACATGAATTGTTGAAAATAGTGAAGTGTTGAAATAAAGGACTGTTAGATAAAAATATCATTTTTATCAAATCTATAAAAGGGGATATGGTTTTGAAAACGATGAAAGAAATATATTTATATATATTATATAAATATAATCAAAATGAAGTGAATAACGAGGCTGCAGTTCGTGTTTTGAAATCGTGATTTCAAACGATTAGTGCGGGAGATCCGACCATCGGATTTTCCCGAAACCACAACCATCGGGTTCTCCTTGGAAATACCTTTCCAACGGCACGAACTTTGTAAAGATCCAACGGTTGGATTGTCTAGAATGTTTAATTCAAATCTGAAGAAAAACAGCGCCAGAATTGATTATATTTATATATATATAAATATAATTAAATTAAATCGAATAACGACGCTGTAGTTCGTATTTTGAAATCGTAACTTCAAACGATTAGTGCGGGAGATCCGACCGTCGGATTTCCCCAAAACTAAAACCGTTGAATTCGTTTTGAAATGATCTTTCTAATGATATAAATTTTGTGAAGATCCAACGGTTAGATTTTCAGATATGTGTAAATCAAATCTGGAGAAAAACAGCGCCACGGCCGCATTATGGCCTGAAGCGTCATTTGAAAGAGTTGGCTATTTTTAAATAAATAAAAATAGCGATCAATCGTTATAAAATATTATAAACGATATGGAATGGAAATAAACTGAATTTGCTTGGTTTATGTGATTTTTGATGGTTGAATGTATGTAGTGTGAAAATTGCATTAAAGAACAAAATTGGTGATGTCGAATAATTTAACCATTGAAATAAATTGATTTGAAATTCTAAATATACGTTAATTATTTGAAAAGGCCGAGTTAGTTCTCATTTCAAATAATTGATCGACGATCGAAAGTCGAAGATATGAAGACGGTGCAAGACCGATGATCTTCACGTCGAAAGGAGGGGTGCTACTGATGCTCATGATGGGAGTAGCTATCTTGAAGGGGTTGAAGTAGTAGCCGTCCGAACGTACTTGTTGATTGTACGGATATGCGAGGTATTGAGTGCCTCCGGTTTCGTTCAGACCCAGAATGAACGCGTAAATGGACTGTGTGTCTGACATTGGATTTTGTTATGTGCTGATTGATCTCTATTAATATACATCTGTTTGGCGGCGGAGAATTTATTCTCTTGCTTAACGCCCTTCTCTGAGACGTACGAGCTCAGAGGTTATATATCAATGGAAACTAGTCACACGGAGTGAATTTCCTGTGTGGCACGCCTAAGTATAGATGATCAAGGCTTCTGTTGAAAAGCAAAGTCATGTGGTTAATGATCAAAGCACGGCATGTGTGGTGTAGCTTTGTGTATAGCGTTGTTTCGCGAGCCTCACACCCCGGTATGAGCCAGAAACGGGAGACGGACATCAGGGAGGACATGTGTTTTCTTCTAGCTAGGAGTGGTGCTTTGGGTTTTACATGCCCGGGTATTTTACTTATGTGGATGATGGAAAGCAAAGCCTCGGTTGCTTCGGTCTATTCGGAGCCGATGGTGTGGTCAGATATGACCAGTTTACGCCCCATAGGGCGGGGAAACGCAGTGTTCAGGAATTTTAATCCACATTGGTGGACCGGCCCTGACGATCCAAGGCTTGTCTGCGCGCTTGCCTGAGACACGGGCTATATTATCTCGAATTCAGTAAGGACTATCTTTTCCCTTGGTTCATGACGGAAATCCAATTTCCAAATACGACACCGTGCGGTTTTGATTACATATATACATATGGCGACATGATATATGGTACCCATGTCGTCTATGATTGATGTTTATGATTGAAATTGTTTTTCAAACATATATACACTAGCAATAATATCAAAGGATTTGTTTTGCTCGTATCAAGCATATTTTGGCCATTATAAGGTAAAACTCTATCCTCCGGTTTGTGTTGCATTGTGTGATGGGAACTGAGTCTTATAATGGCATCATTTTTATAAAAAACATTGCGATGTTTAAAAGATTTATTTGTTTTAAAGCACTGGCAATCCAATGGAGTAAACCCGTTCCGCGAAATTGGCGTGGTCCTGTGATTAGCCATATTTGAAAATGTGTTAAGTAGATTTCTCATACCAGTCCCATGACTGACTCGTAGTTTGTTTCACTTGCAAACTCGGGTGTCCCTTTTTCTACATGGGCAGCCTTGTATTCAGTTTTAGTGGGCTCTTTCTGGATAGCTGGAGCTGAAGATGCATTCTATCATTTACCTCTTTTTATGTTGTTCAGCTCCTGTTTGTACATATTATGTTTTCTTTTCCGCAGTAGACATTTATGTATGGCTGAACTGTATTTTGTACTAAGTATGATCCTATATACTGCGTAACTCTAATGATTATATTTATCCGGTGTATTCTATTGTACATTATCTGGTGTATTTATTTATTTATTTATTTCTGTTCTGTTATTATCTGTTTATGTGTTATATTCCAAAGATTACCCTTGCCACCGTCTTATCGGGAATGGGGTTGTCTCAAACGTGGTATCAGAGCTTTGGTTAAGCCTGGAATATAACATATGAACGAGCTCGTTAGAAATAGAACCAGGAGTGTTCTAGGACGAGTAACTCATTACAGATAGGATCAGTAATATCCTAGTATGAGTATAGAAGAATAAAATGCACCTCGATAGACACATTTACATTCAAGTATATGTTTCTATGTTTTAAAAAAAAATCTTTTCTGTTGACCTGACACTTGATCTGCTATTTGCAGAAGTACTAGAAAATGAGTGTCAGAAACAGGAGAAATGGAGAACCAGATCTATAAGCTTTATTAAAGAAGTATCGAAATCTGGGTGGAGTACCATACTCGGGAAATGAATCCGTTAGTCAAACCCAAGATTGGATGCGTTCTGCTGAAAGAATTCTTGAGCGTCTCCAGCTAAGAGATGGCCAGAAAAGATTAGTGGCATCTTGGGCACCCAAAGATGAAGCTTTGTTCTGATGGGAGTTAATTATTAGGGATAATCCAGAAGGTGATATCACCTGGGATAGATTCAAAGAAATGTTCAACCTATGGTTTATTCCTCCAGAAGCAATTGAGCGGTTATACGATGAGTTCTACTATCTGATACAAGGTGATATGAATATTCCCGAATATCATAAGAGATTCAGTGAACTTTCTCGTTTTGCCCCGCATCTAATTGAAAAGCCAAAGATGAAGAATATGAGGTTCATTAATGGTCTTCAAAGAAAATACCAGAATAAAATAATGGGGCATGTGAAGCTTCCTTTTTCTGAAATGATATACATGGCCTACCAGTATGAGGATCTCGATAGGAAAGGTATGTTGCGAGACGAAGAAGAAGTCAGTTCTAGCAGCAAAAGAAAATTCGAAACTGATAGCCCCGAGGCAAGTACACAGCCTGAGGCCAGTACGAAGTCTGAGCTCAGAAAGAAGCCTAGATTCAATCGGAAAAATGTTATATCCGAGAAAGGACCCGTAACAACCACAATATGCAATAACTGCATGAAGCCATGGCATTTTCAAGGGAATTGCAAATCCTCGAAAAGGGAAAGAAAGGGGGGTCTAAATCCAAGAACAAGCTGCAAGACACTAGGAAATGCAATCTTTGCCATCGGGCTGGTCACATAAAGTGGGATTGCCGGTTATTGGAGAAACCTGAAATGGTACAGGTAAATAAAGTAGCAGAGGTTCCTGCATCTCAGCTAGTCAGGAAAGGCCAGATGTTTTAGAAGGCACGCTTACCGTCAAAAACATTCCAGTTAAAGTACTGTTTGATACAGGAGCGTCGCGAAGCTTTGTTGCAAAGAATGCGGTGAAGGAACTAGACTTGAATTTGAAAAAGCTCAGAGAACCCATGACTGTACATAATCCGGTTGGGGGTTCCGTCGATCTTAGTTGGATTTGCGGGGTTCCAATTTCTTTTTCCTGCTACCGATTCCCTACTATTGCGATTGTCATGAATTTTACAGAGTTTGATCCGATTCTGGGAATGCATTGGTTAACCAAATATGAAGCTGAGGTTAAATGCGCCGATAGAGTCGTAAGGGCGAAAATTAAATCGGGAAATTATATAACCATTCCATGTGAAGGCCCGAATTCTGATAGAAAAGACTTCTGGGCAGCATTAGATGTTTCTCCTGCTCAAACAGAACCTGTTCCTGTCGTTACAGAGAATATACAGGTCGACATTGCAAATATTCCAGTTGTCAAGAACTATGCGGATGTGTTCGAAGAAGTTGTTAGCTTACCTCGGCAGAGAGAAATTGATTTCAAAATCTCTTTAGTTTCGAATGCAAGGCCGGTAGTTCACGTTATTCGAAGAATGACCTTGAAAGAGAAAGAAGAGTTAGATAACCAAACTAGACAGCTTGTATGGAAAGGTCTGATCAGGCCTAGTTTTTCTGATTGGGGAGCAGCAATGGTATTTGTTCCGAAGTCCGACGGTACTCTCTGTCTGTGTATGGATTATCGCGACTTGAATAAGCAGACATTGAAAAACAAATATCCATTGCCGCGGATTGATGATTTATTGGACCGATTGAATGGAGCACAAGTGGTTTCACGAATGGACCTAGCTACAGGTTTCCATCAGCTTCGTATTGCCGAAGAGTGTGTTCCTTTGACAGCATTCAGAGGTCCGGACTTATTCTACGAGTGGTTAGTAATGTCGTTTGGCGTATGTAACGCTCCAGCTTATTTCGTCGATCTGATGAACAGAGTATTCAGAGGAGTTTTGAATAAATTTGTTCTGGTTTTCATTGATGATATCCTTATCTTCTCTAAGTCAGAAAGTGAGCATGAAAAACATTTGGAACAAGTGTTAGAAATTCTCAGAAAGAATGTTTTAAAAGAAAAATTTTCCAAATGTATATTCTGGAAAGAAGAGGTCAAATTTCTTGTCCACGTCGTGTCAAAGCAAGGAATTTCAGTGGATCCCAGTAAAATCACTGCTATTCAGAATTGGAAACAGCCTCGTACACCCATAGAAGTCAGATTTTTCTCGGGTTGGCTAGTTATTATCGGAAATTCATTAAGGATTTTGCGAAGACATCCAGTTCCTTAACGAAATTGACTAAGAAACATTCGAGATTCAATTGGACTCCAGTATGTGAGGAAGCTTTCCAGGAGCTGAAATTAAAACTGACGAATGCTCCATTGTTAACAATAATATATGGCAATGAGGACTTGAAGGTTTGGACTGACGCTTCTAGAGAAGGCCTTGGCGCAGTGTTAATGCAAAGAGGTCAAGTGATTGCTTATGCTAGCCGTCAGTTGAAACCGCATGAGTAGAATTACGTTACTCATGATCTTGAGCTGTTAGCCATTGTATTTGCTTTGAAAATTTGGAGGCACTATCTTTTGGGTGAGAAATTCGAACTGTATACAGACCATCAGTCATTGAAGTATCTGTTCACCCAGAAGGATTTGAATTTGAGACAGCAGCGTTGGCTAGAATTTCTTGTGGCGTACGATTTTGTGATTTTGTACACTCCAGGGAAAGCCAATGTTGTGGCAGATGCGCTGAGTAGAAAAAATGTAATAATCGCCAGTTTTATCATTACGACGTCATTGATTGATAAAATATCTGCTCTTTATAAGGATGATCACTTCATTCAAAGGATCAAAGAAAGAATACAGAAAGGCGAGACCTTGAGTTTTCAGATAGATGACGAGGGAGTCCTAAGGTTGAAAGGCCGAATATGTGTGCCAAACATTGCAGAACTCCGAAGAGAAGTATTGGATGAATGTCACAAAGCCAAGCTTAGTATCCATCCATGGGTGAGCAAGATGTATAATGATATCAAACGCACTTTCTGGTGGAGATCTATGAAACGAGACATCTCCTTATATATTAGCCGGTGTACTACTTGTCAGCAAATCAAAAGCGATCAGCAGAAGCTCGCTGAATTGTTGCAACCTTTGGAGATTCCCGGTGGGAAGTGGGAACAGATTTCTATGGATTTCATAGATGGTTTGCCCAGGACCAGAAAAGGAAATGACAGTATTTGGGTGATCGTGGATCGATTTACGAAGACCGCTCATTTCATACCTGTCAAATCGAATAGAACTGCTCAAAGTCTAGCACAGATTTATTTCAAAGAAATTGTTAGACTACACGGAGTTCCCATGAGCATTGTTAGTGATCGTGACCCGATTTTTGCCAGTAAATTCTGGGAAGCATTCCAAGCAGAATTAGGGACGAAACTGAATTTGAGCACTGTCTATCATCCTCAAACAGATGGCCAAACTAAGAGGGTGAATCGTATTCTGGAAGATCTATTGCGGGCTTGTATTCTTGATTTTGGCGGATCGTGGGAAGACCATTTGCATTTGGCCGAATTCTCATACAACAACAGTTACCAAGCGAGCCTGAAAATGTCACCATTCGAAGCATTGTATGGTAGACCGTGCCGATCCCCTGCTTGTTAGGTGGAGCCAGGCAATAGACTTGTATTGGGCCCAGATATGATTCGCGATGCTGCAGATAAAGTCGACTTTGTTAAGAAACAATTACTCACCGCTCAAAGCAAACAGAAAAGCTACTCAGATAAGAGAAGAAGAGATATATCATTTGTTGTTGGCGACTATGTATATTTGAAAGTATCTCCGATGAGAGGAGTTATCCAATTTGGTAAAACGGGGAAATTGGCGCCCAAATTCATTGGTCCGTTTCCTTTTCTAGAACGGATTGGAACTCTCGCATATAGGGTTCAATTGCCTGATTGGTTGCTTGGAGTGCATGACGTATTTCACGTATCTCAACTGCGAAAGCACGTTCATGATCCAAACTTGGAAGAAGCAGTGCAACAAGATATAGAAATCACTCCAGAATTGGCTGTGAGAAGAGAGCCGCTAAAGATAATTGCAAAGAAACCAAAGAGCTGAGGAACAAAAAGGTTCACTTAGTCAAAGTGCAATGGAGTGGAGATCCACAAGATTGTACTTGGGAAACAGAGGAAAGCATTAAGAAAGCCTATCCTAAGTGCAGGGTGGATATCTCTGATTGACTCTGGTGCAAGGTACATTTACCGTACTTCGCATTACCATTTAATTCTCTACTTATTTGTTATTTTCTTTCCATGGATGTGCACTTTTACTTCTGTAGTCTGATTAATTTAAAAAGAGTGTAGAATTAATTTGTATGATTTTGAAAAGTTAAAAACAAATTGCTTTTTGTTTGTGTTGTGTGATAGTGGATTTGATTAATTAAATTATTAAAGCGATAGTTAATTTAATCAATAAGAGAATGAATGGTAGAATTTATTCGATTAAATCACACATTGAACAGATTTAAAAATAGATAGAACTATATACATGTGCATTATATATGTTTGAACAGGTAAATGGATTAGCTGTTGAGTAAAGATTTTATTTGCGTGCCCGACAAATAGCTAAACCTTAATGAGTTGGATGCGCAATTTTATTATCATATCAACTTCTGTGAATGCCATTGGATGCGGAGTGCTGGTTATTCTGTGTGTAATAATGAACGTCGCCATAGGATAGTAACAATTAATTTTGAACTACACTACATGGCATACTTCTGGAAGATAGGCATACTTCATCATATACCACATAAGCATTTGGAGCTTGTGTGACGAGGTGGAAGATTTACCGTACGAGCGAGAGGCTCGTATGGCGATGACTATATTTTACAGGTTGAACTGATGACTGATATGGACCATATAAAATATAACGGTAAATTGCCATATTAATTAAAAAAACCACGAGGTGATGAGGATTATTTATTTCCCATACGGGACGAGGTGACGAGGATTTATCCTCTGGAGTAATTAAAAATACACACTCCCTCAGGCTTGATAGGGTGACAAGAATTTACTCTCTGGAGTTATTATCTATACTCGCTCCCCTCTAAACACCAGAATATATCACTATAAATATGTGTATGCTTTATAGGATTTATTGGGTACCTAATACGGCCCAATAAATTTCCAAACCCCTCCCCGTACAAAGGAGGTTATGGCGAAATTTTTCGAAAATTCCGGGTGTTAGCCAAATTTTTGAAGAATTTGAAAATTCTCAGAAACTGAAAAGTTGGAGAATGGAAGCCAGATTGAAAGTGGAGTTGGTTAATCAAACCACTTTCGACTTTGTTCCTTTTCGGGGACGAAAAGTTTTAAGTAGGGGAGATTGTAACAACCCGTAAAATCTGAACCAGTTTAAAAATTTTAAATTGGCTAAAATAGTGGATTTTAAATATTTAAAATAAAAAATTTAAATAATAACGACGAAAATTTAGTTTGAATCGATGTTAAAAATGAATATAATTAATTTGAATTATAAACAAGGCCTGAAATGGCGCGGCAGTTTCAAAAATTAAATTCAAACTTTGACTGACTGTACCGGGCGCAAAACAAAACGGATTTGAATGAAACCAAAAATATTTAAATCTATTAGTAAATATCTTTCCAACGAATCTGAAAAATCGAAGTTTCATAGCGGGAATCAAAAGATATGGCCAAATGAATTTTCAGGAAGGTCGCTACAGAGAATAAATCGACATTGAAAAAAGACATTTTGCATACGACCTCGGAATTCGACGAAACCACTTTTGTTGGATCCGGGTTGTGAAGTTATTGCTAGGTTTCAAATTTCATAATTTTTGAAGCTAGTATGTGAGCGTGGCAAAGGAAAATGTGTTTTGGTCAATTATAGTAAAATTGGATCGACCAAAATATGGCCGTTTTCAAACGGTCTCATAATTCGACGAAACTAGTTTTGTTGGGACCGTATCATCAAAACATAGCTAGATTTATTTTTCTGGAATTTTTTGAATCAGTATGTGGCCCCGGCAAATTGAAATGTACGTTCAAATTAAATATTGAATGTTTTATGTTTTAATTTGAAAGAAAACTGACTGAAACAGTCGAATGGGCCTACGAAACATATCCCATTGTGTTCGGAAAGGGGGTATTTAGCTAGGGACGATAGTCATTGGGTTGAATTTGGGGTTCGTATTAAAAAAGGGATATTTTTGGAAATTAAAATATTATAAATATCCTCCCAACCAATCAGAAAATAGAAAAAAAAATTAAACTAAACCCTAGCCGCCGTTCATCCCGATTCAAAGGCGGAGAAGGCTCGAAACTCCCCGTTCGATTTTCTCTCCATCTACTCAACGGTTTTTGAAAATTCTTGAAGCAAATCCAAGAAGAAAGTGTGCTCTTCAAATCTATAGTAGTATTGCAATTTCTCATGTTGTATCTGGCTTGAAATTGAGCCCCAAAGTGCAGCCAGTCGCACGAGATTTGAGGAGGACGGGGGCGTTCGAACTGGGCGGTGCTCCAGCAGCTTGGAGGCGGTGACACGGCGGAGCTCGTGGAGGATTCTGATCTGACGCACGGTGGCCATAGGCGGCGCGAAATCCAACCCTAGGTTGGAACCGTAGTCGACATCGGCTGTTGATTTTAAACGAGGATAAGGTAGCGTTTTTTTTAAGCGCTATAAATTTAATTAACTATGTTTTTAAATTGTTTGATATTTAAAATCATATCTTTTTCATTTCTTGACGAAATTCAGTGAAACAAGAGACAGTGGACTCGTGTGGACATCTTCTACATTCTAGAAGAGACCGCATATTTTTGTAAGCCTTCTGCTATTTTTAGTGGAGTGGAACCCAATGTGAGATTTCTAAATTATAAATGATATGGAAAAACAACGATGTATAAATTATATAGTCGATGTATGAGTTATATAAGCGTTGTACACCTCATGTATAAGCGTTGTATAAGTTGTATGTTCGATGTATAAGTTATATATGCATTGTAAAAATTGTATGTGCGTTGAAATGAATTGAAGTGAATCGAAATATATTTATATACGAATATATATATATACACATGTACTCCCCTCGTCCACAGACCATGGACGATATTTATTGTTTGTGATTGGTGTGAAAATTGGTTGATAGCGAATGGTTGATTAAAATTGTTTGTGGTTGAAATTGATTGGTTGTGGTTGAAAAATACCAATTGCTGATTGAAACAAAATTAGAATAGATTGTGGAAATGAAAATAAAACATGCCGCCTACGTGCGAACTAGATGCATGAATCCCCATTGTAAAAAACCGTGAGGATTTAAGGTAGAGCGAGGAGCCGTACTAGGGACGGCCCCGGTTTTTACTACCCTGCCGTTATGCTGCCGAAATTTTCAATAATATTCATGTGTTAGAATTATTTTCATGTGTTGAAACTATATTCAGGTGTTGAATAGAAATTCATGTGTTGAACAATATTCCTATTTTGAAATAAATAGTTTTATAATAAAAATCATATTTTTATCATCATATGAACTATATAAAATAGTCGTATTTTGAAATAAATTGTTTTACAATAAAAATCACATTTTTATTGTATACATGAATTGTTGAAAATAGTGAAGTGTTGAAGTAAAGGACTGTTAGATAAAAATATCATTTTTATCAAATCTATAAAAGGGGATATGGTTTCGAAAACGATGAAAGAATTATATTTATATATATTATATAAATGTACTCAAAATTAAGTGAATAACGAGGCTGTAGTTCGTGTTTTGAAACCGTGATTTCAAACGATTAGTGCGGGAGATCCGACCATCGGATTTTCCCGAAACCACAACCGTTGGGTTCTCCTTGGAAATACCTATCCAACGGCACCAACATTGTGAAGATCCAACAGTTGGATTGTCTAGAATGTTTGATTCAAATCTGAAGAAAAACAGCGCCAGAATTGATTATATTTATATATATATATAAATATAATTAAATTAAATCGAATAACGACGCTGTAGTTCGTATTTTGAAATCGTAACTTCAAACAATTAGTGCGGGAGATCCGACCGTCGGATTTCCCCAAAACTAAAACCGTTGGATTCATTTTGAAATGATCTTTCTAATGATATAAATTTTGTGAAGATCCAACGGTTAGATTTTCAGATATGTGTAAATCAAATCTGGAGAAAAACAGCGCCACGGCCGCATTATGGCCTGAAGCGTCGTTTGAAAGAGTTGGCTATTTTTAAATAAATAAAAATAGCGATAAATCGTGATAAAATATTATAAATGATATGGAATGGAAATAAACTGAATTTGCTCGGTTTATGTGATTTTTGATGGTTGAATGTATGTGGTGTGAAAATTACATTAAAGAACAAAATTGGTGATGTCGAATAACTTAACCATTGAAATAAATTGATTTGAAATTCTAAATATACATGAATTATTTGAAAAGGCCGAGTTAGCTCTCATTTCAAATAATTGATCGACGATCGAAAGTCGAAGATATGAAGACGGTGCAAGACCGATGATCTTCACGGCGAAAGGAGTGGTGCTACTGATGCTCATGATGGAAGTAGCTAACTTGAAGGGGCTGAAGTAGTAGCCGTCCGGACGTACTTGTTGATTGTACGGATATGCGAGGTATTGAGTGCCTCCGGTTTCATTCAGACCCAGAACGAACGCGTAAATGGACTGTGTGTCTGACATTGGATTTTGTTCTGTGCTGATTGATCTCTATTAATATACATCTGTTTGGCGGCGGAGAATTTATTCTCTTGCTTAACGCCCTTCTCTGAGACGTACGAGCTCAGAGTTTATATATCGATGGAAACCAGTCGCATAGAGTGAATTGCCTGTGTGGCACGCCTAAGTGATAGATGATCAAGGCTTCTGTTGAAAAGCAAAGTCTTATGGTTGATGATCAAAGCACGGCCTGTTTGGCGTAGCTTGTGTATAGCGTTGTTTCACGTGCCTCACACCCCGGTATGAGCCAGAAACGGGAGACGGACATCAGGGAGGACATGCGTTTTCTTCTAGCTAGGTGTGCTGCTTTGGGTTTTACACGCCCGGGTATTTTACTTATGTGGATGATGGAAAGCGAGGCCTCGGTTGCTTCGGTCTCTTCGGAGCCGATGGTGTGGTCAGATATGACCAGTTTACGCCCCATAGGGCGGGGAAACGCAGTGTTCAGGAATTTTAATCCACATCAGTGGACCCGCCCTGACGATCCAAGGCTTGTCTGCGCGCTTGCCTGAGACATAGGCTAGATTGCCTCGAATTCGGTAAGGACTATCTTTTCCCTTGGTTCATGACGGAAATCCAATTTCCAAATACGACACCGTGCGGTTTTGATTGCATATATACATATGGCGACATGATATGTGGTACCCATGCCGTCTATGATTGATAGTTATGATTGAAATTATTTTTGAAACATATATACACTAGCAATAATATCAAAGGATTTGTTTTGCTCGTATCAAGCATATTTTGGCCATTATAAGGTAAAACTCTATCCTCCGGTTTGTGTTGCATTGTGTGATGGGAACTGAGTCTTATAATGGCTTCATTTTTATAAAATGCATTGCGATGTTTAAAAGATTTATTTGTTTTAAAGCACTGGCAATCCAATGGAGTAAACCCATTCTGCGAAAGTGGCGTGGTCCTGTGATTAGCCATATTTGAAAATGTGTTAAGTAGATTTCTCATACCAGTCCCATGACTGACTCGTAGTTTGTTTCACTTGCAAACTCGGGTGCCCCTTTTTCTACACGGGCAGCCTTGTATTCAGGTTTTAGCGGGCTCTTTCTGGATAGCTGGAGCTGAAGATGGATTCTATCATTTATCTCTTTTTATGTTGTTCAGCTCCTGTTTGTACATATTATGTTTTCTTTTCCGCAGTAGACATTTATGTATAGCTGAACTGTATTTTGTACTAAGTATAATCCTATATACTGTGTAACTCTGATGATTATATTTATCCAGTGTATTCTATTGTACATTATCTGGTGTATTTATTTATGTTCTGTTATTATCTGTTTATGTGTTATATTCCAAAGATTACCCTTGCCACCGTCTTATCGGGAATGGGGTTGTCTCACGAAGCACTTGGAGAGCAAAAAACTTGTTGGAGATAATTCACACTGACGTTTGTGGACCGATGATAACTCCATCACACCATAACCACATGTATTTCATCCTCTTTATTAATGAATTTTCTAGAATGACATGGGTCTACTTCATTAAAGAAAAATCAGAAGTCTTTGGAATATTCAAGAAGTTTAAGGCTCTTGTTGAAAATCAAAGTGGGAAACGCATTAAAAGGATTCGAAGTGATCGTGGTAAAGAATACAACTCCCATGAATTTGATAATTTTGTGATGATGAGGGCATTGAGTGACAACTTACAGTTGCATACACTCCGCAACAAAATGGGCTATCTGAAAGGAAAAACCGCACAGTCATGGAGATGGCCAGATAAATGCTAAAGGAGAAGGGCTTACCAAACACTTTTTGGGCAGAAGCAGTTTACACTACTGTCTATATACTCAACCGATGTCCAACTAGAGCAGTTGAAGACAAGATCCCTATAAAAGCAAGGAGTGGAAAAAAGCCAACAGCCAATCATCTAAGAGTTTTTGGATCGATCTGCTACATACATGTTCCAAATCAAAAGAGATACAAACTAGGAGATAAGATCATACGAGGAATCTTTTTGGGGTATAACACAAAATTGAAAGGATATAGAGTTTATAACTTGCAAACAAAGAAGTTGACGATTAGTCGATATGTCGAGGTTAATGCGAATGCTTCTTGGAATTGGGATGAACAAAATGTTGAAAAAGTAACATTTCTGTTCTAGTACATCAATCTCATGAAGATGTGGAAGAAATAGAAGAACCAAGTATGACACTTTCACCTCCACAACAACAAACTCCTTCACCAGAATCTACTCTGAGAAGAGTTAGATCTTTGGTGGACATATATGAAACATGCAACTTGGCTATACTTGAACCTGAAAGCTATGAAGTAGCATCTAAGTAAGAAGTATGGGTCAAAGCAATGGAAGAAGAGATAAAAATGATTGAGAAGAATAATACCTGGGAGCCTGTAGATTGTCCTAAAGATAAAGAAATCGTTGGAGTGAAATGGGTTTATAAGGCAAAGCTAAACCGAGATAGATCAACACAAAAACATCAGGCTAGGCTCATAGCAAAGGGTTACTCATAACAATATGGAGTTGAATATAATGAGACATTTGCTCCAGTTGCACGTCTGGATTCAATTAGAGCTTTAGTTGCTCTTGCAGCTCAAAAAGGATGGAATGTTTTTCAACTAGATGCCAAATCAGCCTTCCTAAATGGATTATTAGAAGAATAAATTTATGTGGAGCAACCGCAAGACTTTGTAAGTAAAGGCAATGAAGACAAAGTGCTAAGACTAAGTAAAGCTTTATATGGCCTGAAGCAAGCATCTCGAGCATAGTACAATAGAATTGACCAATACTTCATTAACCAAGGATTTAGGAGGAGAAAGTGTGAGCCCACACTATACATCAAGACACAAGGTTAGTATGATACTCCCATTGTCTCTCTATAAGTGGATGATCTTATCTACATGGGAAACGATACGAAGATGATAATTGCATTCAAAGACGACATGATGAAAACATTTGAAATGACCGATCTTGGCTTGATGAATTATTTTCTTGGCATCGAAGTGAAGCAACATAAAGAAGGGATATTTATCTCCAAAAAGAAATATACCGAAGAACTATTAAAGAAATTTAGAATGAATGATTGCAAACCAGTAGGTACTCCACTCATAACAAATGAGCAGTTGCAAAAGGTTGACGGAGTCCCAAAAGCTGATGCATCACACTACAGAAGTTTGATTGGAAGCCAATTATATCTTATTTCTATGCGACCGGATATCATGTATGCTACAAGTCTTTTATCAAGATTCATGCAGAGTCCAAGCCAGATTCATCTTGGAGCAGCTAAAAGAACTTTATGGTATTTACATGGAACTAAGGAGTTTAGTATATGGTACAAAACTATGACTAAATCAAAATTGGTTGGCTACACTGATAGTGATTGGACTGGATCACTAGATGACATGAAAATCACATCAGGCTATGCATTTTCACTTGGATCAGGAATATTATCATGGGCATCGAAGAAGCAAGCAATAGTTGCACAATCAACAGCAGAAGAAGAATATGTGGCAGCAGCTGAAGCCACAAGCCAAGCTATATGGTTACGAAGAATACTTGAAGATATGGGTGAACATCAGGGACAACCTATTACAATCTATTGTAACAGCAAATCAACAATAGCAATGACAAAGAATCCATTTCATAATAGTCGAACTAAGCATATAGCTATCAAGTATCACATCATCAGAGATGCAGAAGCAGCAAAAGAAATTCAGCTCAAGTACTACGGGACAGAAGATCAAGTTGCAGACATCTTCACAAAGGCATTGCCAAGAGTAAGATTTGAGCAACTTCGAACTATGCTTGAAGTATCCGAAATTTGAATTAAGGAGGAGTACTGAGAATGCTACATTTCTAAAATTCTAAAGAAAGTAGTAACTTGCATTTTGTATTATTATTAAATAAGTTACTTGATTATGTAGAGTGTTCTCTCTAGAGAACTCTAATAATAAACAATTGTAATAAGGTGCCTATAAATATGAGAATGGGCACACTGTAAGGTTGTACCAAAAACTTCAAAGTAATAAAGTTCTTCTATTACAAAATCTTTGAAGTCATTTCTCCATTAAACTTTTCATCCAACTATTTCAACTATTTTCCAGTACTACAACTACTAACAAAAAGAAATTTTGCAAATAAGAACAAATATCTCGTCGTTCATCGAGGGGGGTCAAAGTCTTTTCAGCAGTATCAGTAGAAGTTGGTAAATTTAATAGATGTGAATTATAAATAGTTATTGTGTTATATAATTTTTAATATATAATAATCAATTTCAGGAAGCTGAGGCGCAAAACGATATGAATATATATTTCAAATTTCCATAACAATTCCTGTATAATCACGAAATCCAACATTGAAATATTCCGAAGATGATTTCGATTCAAATCCATTCCAATTCATATATTGGAAATTCTGGTTATTTTTGAAACCATTTCAAATCCAATTTATTTATTTAAAAATATTGGATTATAATTCTAGTTCATTTTGATAAAATATATTTTTATCTTTTCAAATATGGAATTTTTTTCATTCCAATTCTTTCCAAATCATTTATAATGATTTTACAAATATTATTAACATTTTTAATAATTTTATCAACCCGTCAGTCGATTTCCAGAAATGGTCATCGAACTGCACTTACAGCGACCTTTTCCAAATTTGATTTGGACATGATTCCAAATCCAACCGTTAGATTTCAAATTCCTTATATTCGTATGAAAGCTCTATTCGATACGATCCCAGTTGTTCCTGTTTTAGGAGAATCCGATGGTCTGATCTCCCGTAATGTCCATTCAAAGTCAATGGTCGAAATTCGTGAACTGCCGCTGCACGGCGCGTTCTATCCAGGCCATATATATTTCGTTGATTTCCATTTAAAACATATTTTATAAACCATTTTAAATCCGTTTTCAAAACGATTTCAACTTCATGTTCAATTTCAAATCAAAATTGAATATTCCATATCATTAATATATAAATGATAATATTTTCAAAACATTGGATTTTGAAATCGATTCCTTTTCGATATTCATTTTAAAAATGAATAAAATCGATATAAATATCTTTCACGTCAAAATGGCGTTAATCTAATCAACACGGCTTTATATATTTAAATATTTTCGTGCCCATCCCAAATCGTACATCAAAATCATATTTTGATCCTTTACTGAATATTAGTTTAGAATATTCGTTATTTTAAAATATTCGTTATTTTAAAATATTCCTTCTTTCTGGACTGGAATCAAACACAATCAATTACCATATAATATTATTTATATGGATTTCATACAACACATGTACACACCAATAATCAAACACAGTCAATCATCATCCAGAGTGCATTACACAACAGCATAAGCATTAAATATAAATAATCAATGCTTACAACAGTTTGTCAACCAAACGATCGACATACCACTAAACAATTGGGATTAGTGTACATCAAATATCATCCCAACACATGTGTGGGGTTTTCAAACAACAAACACAGATTTATTTTTGTAGTTGGGCGATGTGTAAAATATATCGTCCCAATCAATATTAGTCAAATGTGTGTACATAAACAAATCATCCGATTTGTTAATGAGTATTTATTTAATTCATATACATGTTAAAAATTATATTTTTAACTATAAAATATTTTATTCCATTACACATCACGCAATCAATTTTCACAACACAAACAAATCAAATAAGTCGTCCATGGTTTGTGCACGACGGGTGTCGGGTGCTGCTAAGCACCGCCTGCATCCTAGTATATATTTTAACTAGAAAGGAAAATTTAAAGTGAGAAGTTCTCAACTTGGGGATCCACTCTGCCATTCTCTAGTTCTGAACGGTTCGGATTTGCCCAGAATTCCAATGTGATCTTTTCCCGCTGTTCATAGTAAAAATCGCATTTTTAATATCTCTATAATATAAAAATCATATTTTTGTTATCTCTATAATATAAAAATCACATTTTTATATTCTCTATTATATAAAAATTCTATTTTTAATCCGCTACTCATATAAAAATCGAATATGTAATGACCCGCGTTCTACGCATCGTAGGATAATAGAATATTTATTTCTTTCACATACGAAGTAGTATGGTCATGTAACTTCGGGAGACGACTATTGGAGTCATTTCCCATATTCATGATTTTTGCCGATTTTTAAATGACTATTTTACCCCTAGCTGATCTTGTTTTGGCCATAACTTTTGATTGGAAAGGAGTTTTGACCTGAAACGACTTCCATTGGATCCGGATGATGGTTTACAATTCCGTAGAGTAGTCACATTAGCCAAACGGACTCACCGTTCGGGAGATATGGTTGAAACAAGTTTCAGATGGTGAAAAACAATTTAATTGGGCTTAACCGGGTGATTAACAGTTAGGCCCTAAGGGGAATTTCGGGATTAGGAGTTTAAAAGGGATGTTAGGGTTTGGAGAATACCTTTTTATCGTTTTTCAGCCGTCACTATTCATTATTCTTAACATAGCCATGGCCTCCAACATCTAAAACATCCCCAAACCACTTTCTAATTGAAGACTAGCCTAATCAACATCAAATTAAGGAGGAATAGCACCAAAGCAAGGTTAGAGCTGTTGTGTTGCATTGGGAACAGCGCCAAACAGAGATTCATTTCAGATTTGGTATTTTATTTGTGGCCAAGGTGAGTGATTTGCATAGTTCCTCACTAATTATGGTTAATTAAGGGTAATTAGTGTTAATTAGCGAATTTAAACATGATTAAATTCTGGAAAAATATTTATAAATTTAGAAATATTGGTTTAGGCCTCTGTTAGGAAATTTGGTTAATTTGGTTAAGTTTTGATAATCATATCATTAGTTTTGCTTAAACATGCTTAGGGGAAAATATGGGATTTTGGCTATGTTTGATCCGTTTAACCTTGTCATATTGTTGTTTTGGTGTTTGTGGTCACTTCTATTTGTTGCTATGACTGTATGGTATGCTTTGTGATTGATTAGAAGAGTTAGATTGGTCGAAAATGCCGTCGTATGGCGTAAAATAGTCGCTGGAAAAGTTGCAGGAAGCGGTGCATGGTTTCGTATTGGATCGGGTTAGGGGGCTCGGGTCGGATCGGAGAACTGAGCAGAGAACCGAACCGGATCAGAACCTAGTACAAGAAGAGAGCTTGGCAAAAAGGAAGGCCTCTCGCATAAGGGTTGGAGTTGGTACTGGACTAAAGCTGGACATGGCATCGGATCGGATTTACTGGAGGAAAGAAATTCAGAAGCACCGAACCAAATCAAGATAGTGAGATAGATGAACCCAAGTGACATGGAAGCACCGAACCGAATCGAGGGTGGAGCTTCGAACCGAACCGGATGGCCAGGAAGTTGAGCAAGCCAAACCGAACCGGGGAAGCACAACCGAACCGAACCGGATTGGAGCTGCGATTACGCGACGACTTTTCTGAAGACCAACTCCAATTTGACCAAAACCCTAGATGCAAAGGAAGTCCAAATAGGAAGTAGATCTCAGGATCCAGTTGGGAACCAATGAGTTAACCTAATGACTTGGGCTTTGCTGCGGGACGTGTGCTAAGGGGTTGTCGATGTTTATAACTTTGGATCACTATGTGTAGGGGGTACGTGAACGGATTTAGGGCCACAGTAGCCTAGGTACGACTAAAGAGCTATAGACCAATGAAGTGGGGTCATTTGTAAAGATTTGGTCATGACTCCATGGGGCAAGCTTGGTAGTTGCAGTAGTTGTACAAGTCGAACTCCGTCACTACTTCGATGGGTCTAGTTATTGACAGTGGTGGACACCGTATAATTTACGCACTGAGTGAGAGATGTGAGGATGGTTGATATGTTTGATTTGTTTGCCATCATTATGACATGCACACCCCCACCACCATTATCTTTACACCATATGTTAGTGGCACCTTAGAGTATTGTAAGGTATGTAGTGCTAACTCTTTGGTTGCAGGTCCAGGTTCAGGTATGGTTTAGTATGACTGTTATTGTTCTGTTTTACTGCATATCGCTCATACCTGACTTTTTTTCTAACCCAGAGTTTTATGTCTCTTCTTATTACTCTGGGTGCTCTCACGAGCAGACTAGAGAGAGGTTAGGTGGTATGCACGAGTAGCTGTACCGGAGACGAGCAGGAGGCTTCCACGTATTATTTATAGATATTCTCCCTATGTCGTTGCTGGTCACTACTTTGGGCATTAGTAGTGTACCCTTCCTTTCTTTTACTTTAGAGACAGTTTTAAAGTTGTAATAATGATGATGTGGAACATAAGCTGTATTTGGAGTTTCCGCTGCTATGATGTTTATTTTTCAGCTTATGCATTGTCTCGCCTGTTTTATGTCAAGTATATTGTTATTATATTTTATCCCTCGCGCTATGAGACATTCTACAGGTTCTTGATTAGTTCATTCTCTTCTTTCCTTTCTTTGGAGATCGTTCCGTGCTAGTCGAGCATGTGTATGGCGCACTTCCGGAGGAAATGCCGGCTGGTGCGGGGCGGGCCATCACACTTGGTATCAGAGCTCTAGGTTGCGTAGTTAACCTAGGGAAAGACATTAGGGAGAGATAATATGTATATGAGAGCGCGTATTTGTGATTATTTTGGTTTTCAAAAGCTATATATATATACTATTAGTATGGTTAAGGATGAAGTCGCACTGCACTGGCACCACTATCTAAATGGTTAATCATTTTCTCTTTACAGATTGAACAATGAGACGATATGCAAGGGTTACCGGTAGAGGGGCCAATAATGGGAATTCTGTTGATATAAGGAAGATGTTTACTGACCTCATGAGAGAGATGATTAGGGATGTGCAGAGGGAAGCTCCCAATGCTGGTAATGGTGGTGGTCCAATAGTGCAGGCGCCTAGGGCTGATTTCGCTAAGCTGAACAAGGATTATACTAGTCTTGGTGGGTAGCCGTTCCACGGAACAGAGTTGGCTACAAATGTTCAGGATTGGTTAGATAGTTGCGAACGTATCTTCGAAGACTTGGGTATCGAGGATGCGATGAAGAGAAGGCTAGCATCCCGTCAGCTGCAACGATGGGCAATGAATTGGTGGAATGCTATAAAGGCAGCTACTCCCGAGGATCAGATTACTTGGGATCAGTTTAAGGCTCGCTTTAGCGATAAGTTCATTCCAGCTGCTCAAAAGTCAGTGCTGTTTAAGAAATTCTTGGAACTCAAGCAGAATGGCAGAGTTGTTCGGAGTATATTGCCGAATTCGACACTTTGTCAAAATATGGGTTATCCCGAATAGATACTGTCGAGAAGAAGAACGAGAAGTTCATAACTGGCTAGCATCAGTACTTGGGGGAAAGGCTAATTAACCACATCGATGAGACGTTCGAACCGATTGTGGGGAAAGTATTAAGGTCAGAGAGTCTTTACCGTAAGTCGAAGACCGAGGTTGCATCTGCAGAGGAGCCAAAGCCGCAAGTAAGCGGTGGAGGCAAGAATGGTTCTCAGAATAAGATAAAGTAGAATCAGATCAAGGATGGCCAGAAGAAAAAGAATAAGCAAGATGTTGAGTGCTTTAGCTGTGGTATGAAGGGCCATTATTCTAGTAATTGTCGGGCAAAGCTAGCGGATAGGAAGTACATCAACTGTGGCCAAGTGGGACATCACAAGGACAAGTGTCCGCAACCCCCTAAAGAAAAGCAGATGGTGAAAGCATATGCCCTTAATGCTATTCCTTCTTCGTCGAACGCCCCAACTGCGGTGGAGAAGGGAAAGAATGTCGTTATTCAAGGTATGCTTTCTGTTTATGATGTTCCTGTTAGAGTTTTTTTTTGATACCGGAGCTTCCAATTCTTTCATATCTAGTGACCTGGTAGATAGGTTGGGATTGGAGCCCAAGATCGTCGATAGACCTTTAGTAGTGATGAACCCGATTGGTGGTTCGACTAACCTTAGCATGATTTTTCGTAATGTGGTCTTATCGAGTCATGGATGCATGTTTGTTTGTGATTTCTTTGTTTTGGGCTTTACTGGGTTTGGCATTATTTTGGGAGTCGATTGGCTCTAAAGATACAGGGTGGTGGTAGACTGTGAGGGCTTTTTGGTGACAGTTAGAGCGGATGATGGGCAGAGGGTAGCGTTTGGTGGTCTACCTAGTGATGAGGTAATGGCTAGTTTTCTAAATTCTCTCGGCAACCCGCATAGTGAGTTGCCAGGTTTGACCGTGGTTGGCCAGTATCCGAATGTCTTCGAGGAAGTGACCGGGCTTCCACCACACCGAGAGATTGAGTTTCGTATTGATTTAGTGAAAGATGCCAGACCTATAGTGATGCCATTTCGTTGTATGGCACCAAGGGAGCAGCGAGAGCTCGAGGTGCAAGTCAGCGATCTTTTGAAGAAGGGATTTATCAGAAGAAGTGTTTCTGAATGGGGAGCACCAGTTGTGTTTGATACCAAGGCGGATGGTTCCCTTCGATTGTGTGTGGACTACCGCGAATTGAATAAAGTGACGAGGAAGAATAATTATCCTCTACCGCGGATAGATGATTTGTTTGATCAGTTGAGTGGCGCGAGAGTATTTTCCCAGTTGGATCTCGCGACAGGCTTTCATCAGCTTAGGGTGGAAGCTGAGAGTATAGCTAAAACGACATTTCGGACGCCGTCTGGATTTTACGAATGGTTGGTCATGCCATTTGGGTTGACTAGTGCACCTGCATATTTTGTGGAGCTTATGAATAGAGTTCTCAGAGATCAGTTGAATAAGTTTGTTCTTGTGTTCGTGGACTGTAACACCCCATGAATTTTATAACATTAAGCTTCACAAATTAAAGTATAATTAATTCTAAATGAAAGAATTAAGGGAAACAGGTTACTCCATTGCGTTCGTCTCGGAATTCTGCTTGAGATAGAGTCCGAGTTTGCGCGAATCGGACTCCGTATGAAGGAGTTTTGGCCTTCGGAAGTTTCAGAATCAAATTTAAATTCAAACAGCTCAGTTTAAATTTCGAATTTCAGGTTCAAACTGGGCCGGGCGGGAAAATTTCCGCCCAAGAGACCAGCTCGACCATAGGGTCGACCATGGTGTCGACCTGGTCACCCCAGGTCGACCATGGTGTCGACCTGGACCCCCCAAGGTCGACCATAGTGTCGACCTGCCTGGTCGACCTGGCTGGCTAGGTCTGGCTCTGGCTCGAATTTCTGTGGCTCTGTGTGTCACTAGGGCTGACGTGTCACCTCTTGATTGGCTCTTTGAACTCTGAATGGTCTAGATTCCCCCTTCTTCATCTGACAGCTCAAAACAACTTAAAAATCTATAAATACACCCTAAGTCTCAACTGAAAATTCACATAAAAAAATGAGAAAGGAGTCGTCGTGCTACTAGGGAGGAATTGAACATAGCCGTCAAGAGAAAACCCTAGAGACGTATCAAACTAAGAAGAAGATTAAAGTTTAAATCAAATTTATCAATGCAATGTTAGTCTACCCAAAGGAGCGCATCTCAATTTCAGAATTCAGAATCCAGAATTCAAGATTCTGCATTCGTTGTAAGTATAGTGACCTTTCAGAATATGAATAAGAATTGTGATGTGATTCGATGTAAATGAAAATAGAATTGTGTTATTGTATTGTATAAATTCTATGTATTGTGATGGTTCTATCATGACTTGTGTATTGATGTTTGTGGCATAAATTGATTGATGCAAGCCTATTGAACTTTTGTATATGAAAACAATGGCACTTGTAAGTTTGTGGCAAAAACTAGAAATTTATCCCTTTTTGTTTATGCCTATGACATGGACCTTATACATTCATTAAGCCTAAATTAAGGCTTATGTAAACATGATTTAGACTTGTAACCTTTTATGCCTACATGACCCAAAACCTATGATATCACTTCCATGTTTATTTGCAAGTATAATTGGATCTATGTTAAGTATCGTTTGTGTTTCATAAACTATGCAAGTTCATGTTTATTTGCAAGTGTAATTGGATCTATGTTAAGTACCGTTGGGTTTCAAAAACTATGCAAGTTCATGTTGAAATAGGCTATGTGATTAATTGTTATAATTGGACCTTTTGGTGAATATACATCATGCTAGTTTTTTGTTTGACATTATGCCAAGTTAAACGTATTTAAACACAAGTTGTGTAAGCCTAAAATATGCCATTTCATATGTCACCTACTTAGTTATACATTGATTTGAATGCAAGTTCACATGACTCATATTATATGTAGTTGAATCGCTAAATTGCAAGTTCATGCACCACACACCCTTATATGTTGTAAAATATTACATGTTATTGATTTTCCCCTTTTTCTCACGTTTTTAAAGTTGGGCCGAATTGTGTCGAGCCCAACATTTGTTATAATGTTGCAAACGTTACAAACGGGGGTAACAACGTTGGGTGTAAAACATTGAAAATATATGTTGGCATGTTTGGCACATGCCAACGACAATGACATTTAAAGCGGTATGAATTGTTATACCCAAAAATAAAAGAAATGACATTTACATATATAATTGAGAAGTAATAAAATATGTAAATTTAGAAAACACGATATGCTTTACCCGAGGTTGGATTGAGTTATGATGTAAACCTGCCCGGAACCGCCCGGCTGTCCAGTAGTCACAACAATACCTATCCAATGTGGTTGGTTAAGCATTGAGCCCAATAATGACCCGAGATTAGACTGAGCTATGGTGTAAACCTGCCCGGAACCGACCGGCATATCCAGTAACCATAGCAATACCTGTCTAATGTGAGTGGTCAGGTGCTCCTAAGAGGCTAAGGACAGATGGTAGGGTTAAGTCAACTATAACACTTAACCAAATTCAACATTGATGGGTGGGGTTAGGTAAATACAGACACTTAACCACTTAACGTGTTTGACTATAAAATCCTAGTAACGAGGGACCCGTTTCAGCAGTAACCCAAGTTAGGTATCAACGGTACCCTGAAACTAGGCAGGGTAGGGCACGATTACTGGGCTGATTGTAAGCGGTCAAACGATGGCGGTGGGTGCACAGTGCAGGTCTAACGAGGTGCGGGCATGCACACACTCCGGAGCAGACAACCAGGGCACTGGGGACACCAGTAGTATAACTTGTGCCTTCTAGAATTTGTGTCGGGGCCGCCACCATGGGTCTTGATACACCCCATGGTGGGACCAGCATAGGTATCTACAATTCTTGGGGCCCGTATGACATATGTTAACGCGAGTAGGAGCCGATCTTTAATAAAGTTGGGGACCACTTCACCCTCACTATGGGGTGCCAGTTAGAGTAAACTCAAGTAGATGCAGAGATATAGTATAGGTGCGATAGTGCATTCGACACTCCCTTAGCTTGTGACACCATCCTATTTTCAGTATATATCTATCATGCACTTTTCTTACTCACATACTAAAGAGTTACTAGATTTACTTAGGCTTTATGTCTGACCCTATTTTCTTTTCGTCTTCTTTTCTTTCGTTTCCCCGCCCCGCTAGGTCCACAAGGAGGAAACAGCTCAGCTCAGTCGGGCTCTGTACAAGCTCCAAGAACGTAGATGTATGATTTGGGTCTCTTTTGCTCGGACTATGGCTTTGGATATCACTATGGGGATTTTTGTCATTTTATTTATGTTTTATGCTTCTTTAAAAATCAAGATAGTTATGAGGTTGTAATGATGGAAGTATTTTGAGACAATTATGGAATGTTTTGTTTTAAACACGTATTGATGAATAAAAGTCTGTTGGTTTCCGCTGTTTAAAATATGTGTATTTATATCTGTCTTGAGTTTATCTGTGGCTTTTACTTATAAACCTCCACCAAAATTAAGGCATTCCCTTTGTGAGTGACCTTAATGGAGGTGGGGTGTTTCACTTGGTATCAGAGCATAGGTTTACCAGACAAGATAAAAAATTTTGAAATTATTTTCAAAAAAAGAAAGTTTAAAGAAGCAATTTTCAGGAAAAAGTGTTATATTTATAAAAGACAAAATCCCCCAAAGCCATGTGCCCTATCTATCTCTCTCTATCCTTCGTTTTGAATTTTTCCTTTCTGTTTCAGCATGTCTGGAGACCTTAACCTCCCGGAAGGAGTGTCGATTCGCGGCTGGTTTAGGAGGTACTTAGAAGCAATGGCCAATGGCGTGGGCCCAGTAGACATCACTCCTCCAGTGAACGCGGTTCCTCCTCCTCCACCTCCTCTTGGAAATGCCTTCGCAAAAACATGTAGAGACTTCAAGGCAGTGGGTGGAAAAGACTTTTATGGGACAGAATCCTTTGTAGGGGCGAGGAACTGGCTAAAGGAGACTGAGGATCTGTTTGTCATCTTCGGGGTTGATGACAGGCAAAAGATACAACTAGCGGTATGGTTGCTTAAGGATGAAGCTTCCTATTGGTGGGAAGTTACCAACGCTCAGAGGTCGGTGGAAACATGGGAAGATTTCAGTACAAGGTTTGAAATGAAATTTCTCTCCCAAGCTGAAAGAAGCCTGCAAATGGAGAAGTTCCTAACTCTGAAATAGGGGAGCATGACGATCAGGGAATATGTTAATCAATTTAATCAGCTGGCCAGATTTGGGTTAGACTTAGTAAACACCCAACACAAGAAGGCACTTCGCTTCGTCAAGGGTTTGAATGAGCCTCTACACAGCCTTGCCATGACCCATGTATCCACGGGAGCGACTTATGAAAGCTTGGTGGACATGGCGTTGCTACACGAGGAAGATCATGGTAAGAAAGAAACTAAGGTGGAAGAGAAGAAAGAAGGTCTACAAGCAAAGAAAACAGACTTCAAGAAAGGAGGGAAGAACAATAAGCCCCGTGAGAAGAGAAGGTACAATTTCTGTGGCATTGTGGGCCATATATCAAAAGACTACCGGAAAAGAAAGGCAAAGATGGGTGGTTGCTTTCATTGTGGAGAGACTGGGCACCAAGCTAAGGACTTCCCAAAGAAGAAAGGGCAGGGGCAGAAAGCCGGATCCACTTCAGGGTGTCAGGTTCATGCGCTAGTGGCACCTCAGCAGGAACGAGGTAGTAATATTTCTGTAGAAAGTGTAGTCTATCTTTATGATCATCCAGTTCGTACACTTCTTGACTCTGGTGCATCACACTCTTTTATTTCATCTGCCTTAGTAGAATCTCTACATCTAGACACTAGTATGGTAGAAGATCCCTTAGTAGTTTCAAATCCAATTGGGGGCTCCGCTTACTTGTCAATGGTTTGTTTGTGTTTGAAAATCTCTATTCTTAGCGTTGAGTTTAGTTGTAATGCCTTTGTCTTAGGCTTCTCGGGATATGGTTTGATCTTAGGCATGGACTGGTTATCAAGTAATAGTGCCATTCTTGCTTGTGAGAAAAGAGTGGTTAGACTCTTAACTCGGCTTGGTAACACTCTAGAAATTTCTTGTAATCCCTTGAACGCTGTAATGCTTAGTTATCTAGAGTCGCTTGATGCTTCTGATGTGAATTTGCAATCAGTAAGAGTAGTCCGGGAATACCCGGATGTCTTTGAGGAGGTGAAAGGCTTACCTCCGAGGCGGGAAATAGACTTCCGCATTTATCTTGTGGATAACGCAAAGCATGTAGCTTTACCTATCAGACACATGGCTCGAAGGGAGAGAAAGGAGCTCAGTAAGCAGGTTAAAGAACTTCTCGAAAAAGGGTTCATTAGACGGAGCATTTTGGAATGGGGTGCTCCAGTGGTGTTCGCAACCAAAGCGGACGGTTCGCTTCGCCTTTGCGTCGACTATAGGGAGTTAAACAAATTGACCAAGAAAAATAGGCACCCTCTTCCCCGAATCGACGATTTGTTTGATCAGCTTGTTGGTGTGACGTCTTCTCCCAACTTGATCTGGCAACTGGGTTCCATCAGCTAAGAGTAGCTGAAGATAGTTTTGATAAAACGACGTTCAGAACCCCAGACGGTTTCTTCGAGTGGCTTGTCATGCCTTTCGGCTTGACAAGCGCACCCGCTTATTTTGTAGACCAAACGAGCAGGGTGTTCAGAGTATTCCTCAACAAATTTGTGGTTGTCTTCGTAGATGATATCTTAATCTTCTCAAAGATTGAGGAAGAGCACACTCAGCATCTGAAAGAAATCATGGAAACTCTTCGAGCTCATCAACTAAAAGCCAAATTCTCCAAGTGTCACTTCTGGAGAAAAGAAGTAAGATTTTTGGGGCATATAGTGTCCAAAGAAGGGTTGGCCGTGGACCCCGCGAAAGTGGTGGCAGTGCAAGATTGGAAGACACCAAGGAATGCAACCAAAGTTCGAAGCTTTCTTGGGCTTGCCGGTTTTTACCAAAAATTTATTAGGGATTTCGCGAAAATCTCAGCCCCACTCACAAGGCTAATAAAGAAGACTCTTGCGTTCACTTGGGATTTGGACTGCGAGTTCGCTTTCCAACGACTAAAAAGGCTCTCACAATAGCCCCAGTTCTGACCTTGCCAGATGGAAGCAAAATGTTCACAGTATACACGGATGCATGTGGAACGGGACTAGGCGCTGTTCTAATGCAAGAAGGAAGGGTAGTAGCGTATGGTGGAAGACAATTAAAAGTTCATGAAAAGAACTACCTAACCCACGATCTTGAGTTAGCCACCATCGTCTTTGCGCTTAAGTCTTGGCGCCATTATCTCCTAGGTAAGAAGTTCGAATTAGACACTGACCATAAATCGTTGAAATATCTCTTCTCGCATAAGGATCTTAACTTGAGGCAGCAAAGATGGATGGAGTTTCTTGCCTCGTATGACTTTGAAATTTCCTATACTCCCGGAAAAGGCAACGTAGTAGCAGACGCGTTGAGCCGAAAGAAACTGACCTTAAGCCCGCTCTTTGTGGAAAGGCAAAGCTTGTAGTATATAGCCAGTTTTAACTTTAGGCCCTCCTCAGACTTTGTACTAGGTTTGCTAGCATCTCTCGAAGTATGCCCTACTCTCTTGGACTCAATAGGGGCTGCACAACGTGAAGACCCTCAGCTTGTTGATGTGATTGATAAACTTATTAAGGGTGAGACTTCTAGTCACCTCAGTAGGTACCCCATCGATGATAAGGGTTGGCTGAGGCGAGATGGAAGATTATGTGACCTGCAAGCGAGGGAGTTGAAAAAGAAGGTTCTCGAGGAAGCGCATCATTCCAAGATGACCATACACCCTGGCGGTGATAAGATGTACAAGGATATAAAAAGGACTTTCTTTTGGAGCGGCATGAAACAAGACGTGGCAAATTTCATCTCTAAGTGCATGACCTGCAAACGGGTCAACGCGGAACAGAAGAAGCCTGGAGGATTACTTCATCCTTTAGAGGTCCCACAGTGGAAGTGGAATAGCATTTCAATGGACTTCATTGACGGGCTGCCTAGGTCGAGAAGAGGCAACACTAGCATTTAGGTAATAGTGGATAGGCTTACTAAGAGCGCCCACTTCATACCTATCAAGAGTAGAAGGACTGCCGCATCTCTAGCATCTCTTTATCTCAAGGAAATAGTTCGACTCCATGGGATACCCTCCAGCATTGTTAGTGACCGAGACCCTATCTTCACAAGCGAGTTTTGGCGGAGTCTGCAAGAAGCTGTAGGCACACAGTTATGTTTGAGCACGGCCTATCACCCCCAAACCGATGGCCAGACGGAAAGGGTGAATAGAGTTTTAGAGGATCTTTTGAGACTTTGCGTTCTTGACTTTGGAGGGACTTGGGAGGATCGCCTTCCTTTAGTGGAATTTGCCTACAACAACAGCTACCAAGCTACCATCGGTATGGCACCCTTCGAAGCCTTGTATGGAAGACCGTGCAAATCACCAACTTGTTGGTGGGAGTCTACAGATAATCTTATACTTGGGCCAGACATGATTTGAGAGACTTCGGAGAAAGTGGACCTGATACGAAAGAGGATGAAGACAGCCCAAGACCGACAGAAATCCTACGCCGACAAAAGAAGGATCGACCTTGAGTTTGAGGTTGGGGACAGTGTTTTCCTTAAGGTATCACCCTTAAAGGAACGTCGTTCGTTTTGGATCTACAAGAAAGCTAGCACCAAGATTTGTAGGACCGTTTCCTATCATCGAGAAGGTTGGAAAGATGGCCTATAGATTAGAGCTACCCGAGAGACTGGCCGGAGTTCACAACGTCTTTCATGTATCTCACCTCCGGAAGTGTTTGCATGAGTCTGCGGAAGTGGTGGAACCTAGCATTCTAGAAGAAGCCGAAGTAGAACGTGAAGCAACTGTGTGGAGAGTTCCAACCCGCATCTTAGGAACTGAAGTGAAAAAGCTACGCAACCACAAAGTCAAACTCGTTAAAGTTCAGTGGAGCGACGTCGAGGAAGACGCGACTTGGGAAACTGAGGACAGAATATGCGCTGCCTACCCTCTTCTTTTTGAGGGTACATCTTTGATCTCTCTCTTTTTCCATAAGTTATGCTTTATCTGTCTTTTTAGGTATATCCCCTCGGTCCTTTTCCTAACTCCTTAGGTAAAAAACAAATGGATGCAAACATGTATTTGAAAACATGTTATGGATGATGGCTACAAATGGTAGCTAGTGGCTTCTCGTGGATGCATATACACACACACCCTAGGTTATAGATCGGCTCAGTCACCTCATATTACATATGCATATATATGTATTCTCATTTGTATATTATTGAAACTTGATATGCTGTCATATGGTTGTCGCATTTGTATGAATAGTTGTGCACTCATGTAGAATTATGAGTAGGAAAATTTGCATACATATGGATTCATGACACTTACATGATTCGCATTAAGGAGGTCAACTGAATCAGTAGACCGCCTGATTTCTACATTAGATAAGGACATATACACACACTATGCATATGATCACGAAGCAATAGAAGTCTTTTAAGGACAGTAGATGCTTGTGTTTGTTGGTTGAGTAGATGGACTGTTGGATGGTAGGATATACATTCTTCCTAACTTGAAGATTTCGTGGACGAAATCCTTTTAAGGGGGAGAATGTAACACCCCGTGAATTTTATAACATTAAGCTTCACAAATTAAAGTATAATTAATTCTAAATGAAAGAATTAAGGGAAACAGGTTATGCCATTGCGTTCGTCTCGGAATTCTGCTTGAGATAGAGTCCGAGTTTGCGCTAATCGGACTCCGTATGAAGGAGTTATGGCCTTCGGAAGTTTCAGAATCAAATTTAAATTCAAACAGCTCAGTTTAAATTTCAAATTTCAAATTTCAAATTTCAGGTTCAAACTGGGCTGGGCAGGAAAATTCCCGCCCAAGAGACCAGGTCGACTATAGGGTCGACCATGGTGTCGACCTGGTCACCCCAGGTCGAACATAGTGTCGACCTGGGTGTCGACCTGCCTGGTCGACCTGGCTGGCTAGGTCTGGCTCTGGCTCGAATTTCTGTGGCTCTGTGTGTCACTAGGGCTGACGTGTCACCTCTTGATTGGCTCTTTGAACTCTTAATGGTCTAGATTCCCCCTGTCTTCATCTAACGGCTCAAAACAACTTAAAAATCTATAAATACACCCTAAGTCTCAACTGAAAATTCACACAAAAAAATGAGAAAGGAGTCGTCATGCTGCTAGGGAGGAATTGAACATAGCCGTCAAGAGAAAAGCCTAGAGACGTATCAAACTAAGAAGAAGATTAAAGTTTAAATCAAATTTATCAATGCAACGTTAGTCTACCCAAAGGAGCGCATCTCAATTTCAGAATTCAGAATCCAGAATTCAAGATTCTGCATTCGTTGTAAGTATAGTGACCTTTCAGAATATGAATAAGAATTGTGATGTGATTTGATGTAAATGAAAATAGAATTGTGTTATTGTATTGTATAAATTCTATGTATTGTGATGGTTCTATCATGACTTGTGTATTGATGTTTGTGGCATAAATTGATTGTGCAAGCCTATTGAACATTTGTATATGAAAACAATGGCACTTGTAAGTTTGTGGCAAAAACTAGAAATTTATCCCTTTTTGTTTATGCCTATGACATGGACCTTATACATTCATTAAGCCTAAATTAAGGCTTATGTAAACATGATTTAGACTTGAAACCTTTTATGCCTACATGACCCAAAACCTATGATATCACTTCCATGTTTATTTGCAAGTATAATTGGATCTATTTTAAGTATCGTTTGTGTTTCATAAACTATGCAAGTTCATGTTTATTTGCAAGTGTGATTGGATCTATGTTAAGTATCGTTGGGTTTCAAAAACTATGCAAGTTCATGTTGAAATAGGCTATGTGATTAATTGTTATAATTGGACCTTTTGGTGAATATACATCATGCTAGTTTTGTGTTTGACATTATGCCAAGTTAAACGTATTTAAACACAAGTTGTGTAAGCCTAAACTATGCCATTTCATATGTCACCTACTTAGTTATACATTGATTTGAATGCAAGTTCACATGACTCATATTATATGTAGTTGAATCTCTAAATTGCAAGTTCATGCACCACACACCCTTATATGTTGTAAAATATTACATGTTATTGATTTTCCCCTTTTTCTCACGTTTATAAAGTTGGGCTGAATTGTGTCGAGCCCAACATTTGTTATAATGTTGCGAACGTTACAAACGGGGGTAACAACGTTGGGTGTAAAACATTGAAAATATATGTTGGCATGTTTGGCACATGCCAACGACAATGACATTTAAAGCGGTATGAATTGTTATACCCAAAAATAAAAGATATGACATTTACATATATAATTGAGAAGTAATAAAATATGTAAATTTAGAAAACACGATGTGCTTAACCCGAGGTTGGATTGAGTTGTGATGTAAACCTGCCTGGAACCGCCCGGCTGTCCAGTAGTCACAACAATACCTATCCAATGTGGGTGGTTAAGCATTGAGCTCAATAGTGACCCGAGGTTAGACTGAGCTACGGTGTAAACTTGCCCGGAACCGACCGGCATATCCAGTAATCGTAGCAATACCTGTCTAATGTGAGTGGTTAGGTGCTCCTAAGAGGCTAAGGACAGATGGTAGGGTTAAGTCAACTATAACACTTAACCAAATTCAACATTGATGGGTGGGTTAGGTAAATACAGACACTTAACCACTTAACGTGTTTGACCAGAAAATCCTGGTAACGAGGGACCCGTTTCAGCAGTAACCCAAGTTAGGTATCAAAGGTACCCTGAAACTAGGCAGGGTGGGGCACGATTACTGGGCTGATTGTAAGCGGTCAAACGACGGCGGTGGGTGCACAGTGCAGGTCTAAAGGGGTGCTGGCGTGCACACACTCCAGAGCAGACAACCAGGGCACTAGGGACACCAGTAGTATAACCTATGCCTTCTAGAATTTGTGTCGGGGCCGCCACCATGGGTCTTGATACACCCCATGGTGGGACCAACATAGGTATCTACAATTCTTGGGGGCCATATGACACATGTTAATGTGAGTAGGAGCCGATCTTTAAATAAAGTTGGGGATCACTTCACCCTCACCATGGGGTGCCAGTTAGAGTAAACTCAAGTAGATGTAGAGATATAGTATGGGTGCAATAGTGCATTCGACACTCCCTTAGCTTGTGACACCATCCTATTTTCAGTATATATCTATCATGCCCTTTTCTTACTCACATACTGAAGAGTTAATAGATTTACTCAGGCTTTATGTCTGACCCTATTTTCTTTTCATCTTCTTTTCTTTCGTTCCCCCCCCCCCCCAAGTCCACAGGGAGGAAACAGCTCAGCTCGGTCAGGCTCTGTACAAGCTCCAAGAACGTAGATGTATGATTTGGGTCTCTTTTGCTCGTCTATGGATTTGGATATCACTATGGGGATTTTTGTCATTTTATTTATGTTTTATGCTTCTTTAAAAATCAAGACAGTTATGAGGTTGTAATGATGGAAGTATTTTGAGACAATTATGGAATGTTTTGTTTTGAACACGTATTGATGAAATAAAAGTCTGTTGGTTTCCGCTGTTTAAAATATGTGTATTTATATCTATCTTGAGTTTATCTGTGGCTTTTACTTATAAACCTCCACCAAAATTAAGGCATTCCCTTTGTGAGTGACCTTAACGGAGGTGGGGTGTTTCATGGACGATATACTTGTTTATTCGAGGACAGAGGAAGAACACAAGGAACATTTAAGAATAGTGATGGAGGTGTTGAGAAAACACCAATTGAAAGCAAAGTTTTCTAAGTGTCACTTCTGGAGGAGGGAAGTCAGATTCTTGGGCCATGTTGTTTCAGAAAATGGTATCGCCGTGGACCCTGCGAAGGTGGCTACGGTACAAGATTGGTCTACATCCAAGAATGCGACGGACATAAGAAGTTTCTTGGGGTTAGCTAGATATTATCATAAGTTTATCCAAGACTTTTCCAAGATAGCGGCACTGTTGACTAAGTTGACCAAAAAGAATCAAGCTTTCGTCTGGGACGAAAAGTGCGAGAATGCATTCAAGAGTCTAAAGGAAAAGTTGACATGTGCACCAGTGTTAGTAATTCCCAAGGGGAATGAAGAGATGACGGTATATATGGATGCATGTGGTACCGGACTAGGTGCTATATTGATGCAAGGAGGTAGGGTTGTAGCTTATGCAAGTCGGCAACTGAAACCGCATGAGAAAAGATACCCTACCCATGATTTGGAATTGGCATCGATCGTGTTTGCATTTAAGATGTAGAGACATTATCTCTTAGGAGAAAGATTCGAGTTGTTTACCGATCATAAATTGTTAAAGTATCTCTTCTCTCAGAAGGATCTAAAACTCCGACAACAAAGATGGTCGATATCGCATACACACCAGTAAAGGGCAATGCGGTAGCTGATGCCTTGAGTAGAAGACATGCCAGTTCAGAGGCTATGTTTCTTGAATGGAAGCAACTGGAGTACATTGCTTGGTATGATTTCAGACCAAAGTGCGAGTTGGATCCAGAAATGTTAACAAGTTTGATGATCAGACCCACTTTGATTGAGCGGATTGGTTCCAATCAGAGGAACGATCCTAACCTATTGGAAATCATCTCAAAGTTAGAGATCGGAATCGACGAAGAGACGAATAAGTATGGGCTTGATCGAGATGAATGGCTTTGGAAGAATGGAAGACTAGTTGTACCCAATGTCAATGGATTGAGAGATGAGGTGCTTAGAGAATGTAATCACTCAAAACTAACTATATACCCCAGTGGTAATAAGATGTATCGAGACATAAAGTAAATCTACTACTGGGAAGGGATGAAAAGAGACGTTGGGACGTTTATATCCAAATGCATAAATTGCCAGCTAGTTAAAGCTGAGCAAAAGAAGCCTAGTGGTTTGTTACAACCATTAGAAATTCCAGAATGGAAATGGGAATAAGTGTCAATGGATTTCATTGATGGGTTATCAAGGACTAGATCCCGCCATGATAGCATTTGGGTGATTGTGGACCGATTGACTAAGAGTGCAAGGTTTATACCTGTCAAGTCAAACATGACGACATCTAAGTTAGCGGAACTGTATATAAAGTAGGTAGTGAGATTTCATGGAATACCCAAAGGCATTGTGAGTGACCGAGATCCGTTGTTCACTAGTGGATTTTGGAAGAGCTTACAAGAGGCATTAGGATCAGAATTACATCTCAGTACCGCGTATCACCCTCAAACCGATGATCAAAATGAGAGGGTGAATCGTATATTAGAAGACCTCTTGAGAGCCTGTGTATTGGATTTTGGTGGATCATGGGATGACATTTGCATCTAGTAGATTTTGCATATAATAATAGTTATCAATCCAGTATTGGTATGGCTCCATTTGATGCTTTGTACGGAAGACCGTGCAACACACCGTCCTATTGGTTAGAGACCAGTGATAAATATGTGCTTGGACCAGAAGTAATAAGAGAAACATCAGACAAGATCAAGGTTATCCAACAGCGAATTAAGGCTGCCAAGATAGGTAGAAAAGTTATGCTGATAAGAGGAGAAGAGAATTAAAGTTCTCCATTGGCGACTTGGTGTTTATCATGATTTCTCCGTTGAAGAGTGTGATACGATTTGGCAGGAGAGGCAAGTTAGCACCTAGATTTGTTGGTCCATTCCCAGTTCTTGAGCAAATTGGGAATTTGGCAGACAAAGTTGAATTACCAGAGAAGATGGTAGGAGTTCACAACGTATTTCATGTTTCCCAGTTAAGGAAGTTCGTACACGACCCAAATGTGACAATTTCACCTGATCAGTTGGATGGTATCGAAGTTGAACCCGAGGCGGTTGGGAACCGCAAGCCTATGCGTATTGTTGGGAATGATATGAAGCAACTTCGAAGGAGAGTGGTGAATCTAGTCAAAGTCCAGTGGGGCGAGAATGAGAATGACTGTACTTGGGAGACAGAGGAGAGCATTAGGAAGACGTATCCAGGACTCTTCGCCTGGTAAGATTTCAGTTTCGATTTAATCTTTCTACATGCTAGGATAGGTTTATTTTATCTGTTTTGCATGTTTGATTGTTGTATGTGATTGGTAGGCATGCGAGATCCTTTGTATGCTTTGGGTTAAGGAATTTCGAGGATGAAATTTCTTAAGGGGGGAAGAGTGTAATGACCCGCGTTCTACGCATCGCAGGATCGTAGAATATTTATTTCTTTCACATACGAAGTCGTACGGTCATGTAACTTTGAGAGAAGACTATTGGAGTCATTTCCCATGTTCATGATTTTTGCCGATTTTTAAATGACTAATTTGCCCCTAGCTGATCTTGTTTTTGCCATAACTTTTGATTAGGACGGAGTTTTGACCTGAAATCCACTTCCATTGGATTCGGATGATGGTTTACAATTCTGTAGAGTGGTCACATTAGCCAAACGGACTCACTGTTCGGGAGATATGGCTGAAACAATTTTCAGATGGTGAAAAACAGCTTAATTGGGCTTAACCGGGTGATTAACAGCTAGGCCCAAATGGGAATTCCGAGATTAGGAGTTTAAAAGGGTTGTTAGGGTTTGGAGAATACGTTTTTCTCATTTTTCAGCCGTCACTATTCATTATTCTTAACCAAGGCATGGCCTCCAACATCTAAAACATCCCCAAACCACTTTCTAATTGAAGACTAGCCTAATCAACATCAAATTAAGGAGGAATAGCACCAAAGCAAGGTTAGAGCTGCTGTGTTGCATTGGGAACATCGCCAAATAGAGATTCATTTCAGATTTGGTTTTTTATTTGTGGCCAAGGTGAGTGATTTGCATAGTTCCTCACTAATTATGGCTAATTGAGGGTAATTAGTGTTAATTAGCGAATTTAAACATGATCAAATTCTGAAAAAATATTTATAAATTTCGAAATATTGTTTTAGGCCTCTATTAGGAAATTTGGTTAATTTGGTTAAGTTTTGCTAATCATATCATTAGTTTTGCTTAAACATGCTTAGGGAAAAATATGGGATTTTAGCTATGTTTGATCCGTTTAACCTTTTCATATTATTGTTTTGGTGTTTGTGGTCACTTCTATTTGTTGCTATGAGTGTATGGTATGCTTTGTGATTGATTAGAAGATTTAGATTGGTCGAAAACGCCGTCGTATGGCGTAAAACAGTCGTTGGAAAAGTTGCAGGAAGCAGTGTAGGGTTTCGGATCGGATCGGGTTAGGGGGGCTCGGGTCGGATCGGAGAACTAAGCAGAGAACTGAACCGGATCGGAACATAGTACAGGAAGAGAGCTTGGCAAAAAGGAAGGCCTCTCACATAAGGGTTGGAGTTGGTGCTGGACTAAAGCTGGGCATTGGATCAGATCGGATTTACTGGAGGAAAGAAAGGCAGAAGCACCGAACCGAATCAAGATAGTGAGATAGCTGAACCCAAGTGACATGGAAGCACCGAACCGAACCTAGTGTGGAGCTCCGAACCGGATGGCCAGGAAGTGGAGCAAGCCAAACCGAACTAGGGAAGGACAACCGAACAGAACCAGATTGGAGCTGCGATTACGTGATGACTTTTCTGAAGACCAACTCCAATTCGACCAAAACCCGAGATGCAAAGGAAGTCCAAATAGGAAGTAGAGCTCAGGATCCAGTTGGGAACCAACGAGTTAACTTCATGAGTTGGGCTTTGCTGCGGGACGTGTGCTAAGGGGTTGTCAATGTCTATAACTTTGGATCACTATGTGTACGGGGTACGTGAACGGATTCAGAGCCACAGTGGCCTAGGTACGACTAAAGAGCTATAGACCAATGAAGTGGGGTCGTTTGTAAAAATTTGGTCATGACTCCATGGGGCAAGCTTGGTAGTAGCAGAAGTTGTACAAGTCGAACTCCGTCACTACTTCGATGGGTCTAGTGATTGACAGTGGTGGACATCGTATGCTTTACGCACTAAGTGAGAGATGTGAGGATGGTTGATATGTTTGATTTGTTTGCCATCATTATGACATGCACACCCCCACCCCCGTTATCTTTACACCATATGTTAGTGGCACCTTAGAGTATTGTACGGTATGTAGTGCTAACTCTTTGGTTGCAGGTCCAGGTTCAGGTATGGTTTAGTATACCTGTTATTGTTCTGTTTTGTTGCTTATCGCTCATACCAGACTTTTTGTCTGACCCAGAGTTTTATGTCTCTTCTTATTACTCTGGGTCCTCTCACGAGCAGACTAAAGACAGGTTAGATGGTATGCACAAGTAGCTGTACCGGAGACGAGCAGGAGGCTTCCACGTATGATATATAGATATTCTCCCTTTGTCGCTGCTGGTCACTACTTTGGGCATTAGTAGTGTACCCTTCCTTTCTTTTACTTTAGGGATAGTTTTAAAGTTGTAATAATAATGATGTGGAACATAAGCTGTATTTGGATTTTCCGCTGCTATGATGTTTTAGTTTTCAGCTTATGCACTGTCTCGCCTTTTTTATGTCAAGTATGTTGTTATTATATTTTATCCCATGTGCTGTGAGACATTCTACAGGTTCTTGATTAGTTCATTCTCTTCTTTCCTTTCTTTGGCGATTGTTCCGTGCTAGTCGGGCATGTGTACAGTGCACTTTCGGAGGAAATGCCGGCTGGTGCGGGGTGGGCCATCACAAAATCTTTATTCTCGCTACTTCATGATAAAAATAAAGCTCATATTTTTATTTCACTTCATGTATAATAATCGTATCTTCATGTTATATAAAAATCTAAACTTCTTTTAAACACGTAAAAAAGTATAGCTTTATATAAAATAGAAATCATAGCTTTATTTAAAATAAAAATCATTACTTTTTCTAAATTAAAAATCAAATCTTTTATTTATTAAAAATCTCACCTTTTACTCGCTACATAAATAAAATCCTATCTTTCATATGAGTAAAAATCATATATTTTAGCTAAATAAAAATCCTGTTTTTATTTCATTCAAAATCATATTTTGATATTGCTTCAAACACATGAAAGATCCCATTTTTAATCTTAGCCATATATAATAAAATCGAATTTAAAATAAATATAATTAAAAATAAAAACTAACCTTTAATTCGATTTTTGTTGAGGAGGAGGGGGTTGCTGACGTCAGGGGAGGAGGCGGAGGGAGGTGGACGGAATTCGTTGGTGGTGGAGGGGGGCTAGGGCGCGGTGTTTTGTGTTAAAGGAGGAAGGGGGCTGCGGTGGAGGGGGATCGGAGGAAGGAGGGGGCGGAGGTCCGGCTAGGCGGCGGACTGGAGTGGGCTACCCCCGGCGGCGGCGATTGCGACCTGGAAGGGGAGGCACAATCGATTCCTCTTTTTTTCATCTCGTGTTTCGATCTGAACGAATGGGAATTGGGAGAGAAAAGGGGGCTCTAGGGATTTATATAAAAATATATTTAATTATTTAATTATCCATAAAAGTACTTTTTATTTTGACCTCCAAACGAGACCCACCGACTGTCGTCTATAACTAGTTACCCCCATTTCGAACGCAATGGGATATGTCCTGTAAGCCAATTCAACCGTTTCGATTAGTTTCCATCAAACTTAAAATATAAATAAATAGAACGTTTAATATTGATTTCAACGTACATTTTAATTTACCGGGGCCATATACTGACTCCAAAAATTCCAGAAAAATTAATCTGGCTATGTTTTGATGATACAGTCCTAACAAAACTAATTTCGTCAAATTTGAAGACCATTTGAAAAATGGCTATTTTCTGGTCGATCCAAATTGACTAAAACTGTCAAAACACGTTTTCTTTTGCCACGCTCACATTTTGATTTCAAACATTATGGAAATGTGAATCTAGCAATAATCTAACATTCTGGTTCCAACAAAAGTGGTTTCGTTGAAAAGGGGGGTCGTTTGCAAAATGGCTATTTTTAAGGGCTATATTCCATAGCGACTATTCTGAATTTTCAATTGGGCATAACTTCTTATTCCGCTATGAAATTTCAATTTTTCGGATTCTCTAAAAGATATTTTCAAATAGATTCTAATATTTTTTTGTTTCACTAAAATCCGGTTTATTTTGAATCTTGTACATTCGTTTGAAATTTCAAATCAAATTTTCAAACTACCGCGCCATTTCCAGTTCCTTTTATAATTAAAATAAATATTTATATTCTAACTTCGATTCATATAAATATATAGATTCTAATTCTATTCAAAATAAATTTCTAGTCGTTATTATTTAAAATAAATCATTTTAAATATTCAAAATTCATTAAAATTGCTAAAATAAAAAATTTAAATTGGTTTTGATTTTCCGGGTTGTTACAATCATATGTCGCATATGGATATGTTTACTCGTATATATGCCGTTGAGCATGTAAATTTGAACGAGAAAATTTCATATACTTAGCACGACGAAAAATCTAGCGAAAGCTATATAAGAATATTTTAGTTTATATACCACTAGTAATTGCTTTAATTGTAAAACTATAATAAAAATAAGATATCATGATATTAATTTTAGCTGCATTTTTATTTGTTCATGTAGGCAAAGTTTATGGAACAACGTCAGAAACACTTGGATTATTTCGGTCGACAGCAGCACACGACGAATGAGGGGACATCATTTTTGATGCAGTTATGGATCCACCGTTACAGAACAAACAATATCGTTTGGCAATCAAGTGGCCATCAATAATATATTAGGATATAATAATTTAATAATCTCTTAATTATTGTGCATTGCTCTATAATTTCAGTCACAAGTTTATATATCTAGTTTGGTTATGGATTAATAATTCACTATATGCAATTTACCCATCCTGCATGTTAAGTAAGTAATACATATATAAAAATTGAATTTTTAACATGGATTTGAATATTCGTTGAGAAAATAATAGATTACCAAATGGTTACAAGCACTATGTTAAATGTGCAACTTGATAGAACTATAAGACTAATATATAATTTGACATGGTTGAAAATTCATTGGTTGCAATATATTATGAACTTTATTAAACCTCTTTTGTTTAATCCTTTTTAAGTTCCCACTAAGCTAGTGCTTTTAAAGAATATATGATATATAGTTTAGGTAAATCAATCACTTATTATTAAAAATATAATATATTTAAACTATAATATTTTTGTCATTAATAAACATGTCATCTTATTACTTTATTTCAAATACTTTTGAAAATATTCTAAGAAATTGGCAAAATGTAGTAAATAAACGTTTAAAACATAATCATGTATGCATTACTCTTGAGTCAGCAATTTAATAGTAGATTCAAGAATCATATTTAAAGAAGCACAATTAACACATTATGTTGTAATCTTGATAGCATGATTACAGACTGAATTAAATAAGTGTTACAAGCTAGCAGACAGAGACGAGTCAGCTAGATCAGAACAGATATCGATCTAGGAGAGATCGAAGAGTTGAGGGCTAAGGTGGCGCAACTGGAAGATCAGCACCGTCGCCAGACCATCAAGATGACTGCTGCTGGATCATCATATTGCGAGTACAGGCAGCAATATGGTGACCGCTTTCCTTCTTCTTTTGGTGCAGGTAGTTTTGAAGATGATTGACCGTTTGTTATGTATGTTTATTATTGTTAGTTGGTTGAATGTAAGTTGGTATGAGAATTATGATAGACTTGGTGCTATGTATATTATATGGTGTTACGTATATTGTTTGATGGTAGGTTTGGTGGTATTTATATTGTATGTATTTTATAACATTATTATCATGTGGGAGGAAGTGACCAAGCTGATAAAAATCGAACAAGATCGTGGGTTTGGTTTATTATATCACCAAACATAGTCTATGAAGTGTACGGTGCAAACATCAAATCCCAATATTCATAAGTAGCAATAAATAAGTTATGCCTTTATTTAGACATTGCACGACATATCTTCATTGTTGATTCCCCATTTTTTAACGTACTATTTCCCTTTAAAATCGCAGCTATATTTGTTGGCAAACATAAACCATAGAAGTAAGTCAGTCAGTAACGGAAGAATAAACCGGGATTATGGACTTCCCATTATAAACCTAACAATCAATTTTGTGCTTCTTGTTTCACAATTCTACGTTGTTTCACAGTTTTGTTCCTTAAGATTTTGTTTAAATCATATCATTTTACAAGTGTATATCAGGATACTAAATATTGCCCTATAGGCTCTCCCCTATATGCACATTGCTATGTGAATTTGTATTAGACTTTTGGTGCGACCGTATGCAAATTGGTATGTGTATTTATTTTGGTTCATTCTCATATCCAATCTAATAACTTCCTCCCCCAGTACCCCTCAAAACTACAGCAGGTTGATGTTGCTCTCCACTATATACATCAAACAATATTATACTTAGTTCAGTCTCATTATTTATTAGTCTTGAATAAAACCCTTGATTTCTGGCAATTTCTTAGTACTGTAACAACCGTCTCCCTCATCAAGATAAAAACGACTTCTCTTCTCATACATGTTTATATCAAATTTCAAGATTTTAAAAAATAGCTAACTACGATTATATATGATAAATACAACCAATAAAATAAAATAAAAAACCAAACTTTTAACTGTTATTACGTTAAATTACTCCACTTAACCTTGGATTTAGATGTTAAGATTTCAGAAATAAGAAGGCGACGCAAAACGCACAGAAGTGGTTTTAGAAGAAGAAAAAATATGTATGTTTTTAGGTGGATACACTGATTAAAATTTAAAATTTCGTAAAAGTCAACGATCCTATAAAATATGGTGGATTAACTTACTAAAATTTTGAATTAGAATAAAAATTACATTTTATAAAACACTAGGGTCAAGTCTAATATTTTCAAAACATTGGGAGGGTAATGGTAAATCTTAATAGTTTTATAATACTTCCGATTTCAAAAGAAAGAAGTTAATCGTAAATAATGATTGTTTACGGGATAAGTACTAATAAAATTTCGCATTCAAACACATAGGAATTACATAGAAATCAAAAAAGTCTATCATTTTCTTTTGAAAAAACATACATAGATTTAGGCAATAATATTATTATCATGTTCAAAACATAAATAGATTTAGGCATTTATAATATCATGCTGGAGGAAGTGACCAAGCTGATAAAAATCAAACAAAATCGTGGGTTTGGTTGTACCATATCACCAAACATAGTCTATCAAGTGTACGGTGCAAACATCAAATCCCAATATTCATAAATAGCAATAAATAAGTTATGCCTTTATTTAGACATTGCACGACAGATTTTCATTGTTGATTCCCCATTTTTTAACATACTATCCTTTAAAACCGCAGCTATATTTGTTGGCTGCAGATGAAAACTTAAACCATTGAAGTAAGTCAGTCGGTAGCCGACGAATAAACCAGGATTATGGTCTTGCTTTTTAATGCAGTTCATGTATCTATTTACTCAAACTAGTAGTTCAGTAAAAAGCATATCCATGGACGGAGCCAGAATTTTTTTGTCACACGGGTTAAGTAAAAGAGAGAAAAGAAACAAAAGGAGTAATCTTGATTACAACACTATTCAACATCAATTCAAATAGGATTACATGCAAATAGTTTGTAGGCAGCTGAAATGAATTTAGGGAGAAGATTGCTTATCTATAGAACTAAAGATGGAAGATCAAAAAGAGCAACGATTTATAGCTCGAAAGACATGCTTTACGTTGCTTCTCACAAAGCATTTCAGAGAAGCTTTGGGATAGCCAGTTTTTTGCGCCAAGGAAGAAGATTAAAACAGGTCTTCTATTTTGATATGAGGAACATTGCTACCAGCTTCGTCCCAGTTTCTTATGTGTAATAATAGAATGATGGGTTATAGCTTTTGAAGTATATATCTGATTTATTGGGCTACTGAATAGAATGGTAAACTAGTGTTTGTTTTAAGAAAACACACCCGGGCTGTAGCCCGGGTATCAATCAATGTAGATCCGTCCCTGAGGTTATCAATCTGTGATTTGAAAAGGCAAAGGTTAAAGTACTGTTAGTATAAACATATCTGCATGTACTTACATGACATGGATAAAAAAAAGTTGCTTACTATTTACGCCTTAAGATATACCTGCTTCAAAAGGTTCTTAAAGCCAATGATACAGTTACATTTGATACACATAATTATGATAATATGCATTCAGAAAAACCAATATACCATCAACTGCTCTTAAAAGATTATAAATGCATCAATGATTATAAATCTGATAAATGAATTATATAAGTTAACCCACTGGTTAATGAAGTTCTTCAGTATCCATTGCCAGGTAATTGCTTTCCTAACAAGTTGAAGCAATGAAGTTAGTTAGAACACATATCTTGAAAAAAGAAAAAGAATAGAATTCAACGTTCTATATTTAGAAGTAGGTTAATTCAATTCTAATAAACAAATTTGACTTTTATTTACTTATTTTTAATGGGCGTAAATTGGCTTTAATTAGGTTGCTTATTGTTCTCTTTTAACTATGAGTGACAAAGGCAGCACAAGGCTCAACTAAAAATATTTTTTGAGTGTCCATTACAAAATAATAATAACAAAAATCTGGAAAAAAAAATTTGTTTTACCTACCCAAAACTTAAATATGCTGATAAGTGCAAGGATCAATGAATAATGATACTTGCAAACTAACAGCACATTTGCTTGTGTATTTGAAGGGGAAAAACAATTCACACACACTCACACACCCCAGTCAAATAAGTGTCAGATTTAAAAAAGGTTCGTTCATGATACAATTCTAAGATCATATGTAAATCAGGTTTGATTAGAACTAGCAGTTTGTTTAGGCAGAATAATTACACACATTTGGAAGAAAAGAAGTGCAAAATGAGACAGTAAACTTAAAGAAAATTGACAAGAAGTGAAGTACCAACTACGTACTTCTGAAACATAGGTTGTATGGTGCAGGTGCAACTGTGAACTGTGGAAGGAAGAACAGTAAACCCCATCCATCTTAAACCATACTTTTTCTTTTATTAACTCATCATCACATATATTGATATATATAACAATTAAGTCAACTCCTCAACTTAATGATGCGGTATATATACATATACATTTAATCAAAATTTCATACTGACAACATAACAGTAACATATATGTACATGTTGAAGAGATGGAAGAGAGAGCTTGAACGGAACTGCTGTTTGCAGCTGCTAAATCCAATCAATCCATCTTTCTTTCACCCCTCATCGTCATCATCAATTTCTGGAAACTCTGAACATTCATCTTCTTCATATTTATTCATTTTGTTTTGTTATGTTTCTCTTCTTAACACATGACTCTCTATGGTTCTATTTATCTTTTTTAATTAATTAACGAGCCCTTATTCTTACTCTATACAGAGTATTGTTTTTCATAGGAAATACATAATGATTTTATATTTTCTAAACATTTTTTCCTGAAAGGAAGATGAGGAGCAATGAAAAATATTGTTGGACTACTTATATATTTTCATTTCAGCTACTTGTAAAGCCGATACCCACGAGGTAATTATATAAAGATAGGCTTTTAGAACAGGAGGCATTGCATGGAACACTAAATAAAGGGATGCTAGTGTTGTCTTACCAAGATCTGCTAGTACTAAATTCTATACATCTCCAATTTTAAAATGGATACTTGTTCACGTAGAGCGGTAGAGGGATACTTCTTCTGTACATGTATAACATTCACTGTTGCTTCATTTTAAAAATTCTGTTCAGTCTCCCAAATAGGCCAATTATCTATTACTCTAGGCAGCAACAAGTCTTGTTCTAGTTCAATTGTTGATACAAGTGTGACATAAGAACATCTCATTTTTGTACCAGACAAAGTATGTATTCAATAGTGGGATGACTCCTACTTTTGCTGTTGCAAAAATGCAACTGCAGAAATCTCGAAGCAGGCACACTAAGTATTTGAGATTCTTAAGAAATAAAGAAAGTGAAGCCCACGTATGAACTAATATATAGAATGCAAACCTTGGGTTTATACGTAATATGTGGGCTAAAGCCCATTAAAAATGTTTAAAGCTGGGCTCTCTTGTGTTAAAAATACAAAATCATCTCACTTGTTGCTTTCAAATTTGAGAAAATTCTTGGTACCTGTTATTCCTCCTCCATTGTTACTTTGCTTCAAAATGAATCCACCAAATTCTAATTTTGTGTCTTCAAATAGCAGCAAACAATAAGAATTCACTTACCATTGATCAAAATTAGGGTTTGTCATGATACTTCTCAGCATGAACTTTCTGTTCCTGCGCAAACCACGTTTGGTAAAAAAAGAAGTTTTTTTTTCTGTATAACTGTTTTGTTTTTATGCATTTCAGTTGAAGCGAATTTTTAATCGATGTTTCTATGTTTGATTTACTTTCCCATGTTGATGAATCATTTAGTTTGGATTTGCAGCTGATAAAGTTGAACCTTTATGGATTTGTTATGTGAATTGTTCTCGGACTAAACCATTTGCGGTTAATTTGGTTACGTCGCATCTTCTTGCAAGTGACTGGATAAAAAACAAGCAATGAGTAACAGAGAATAATAAGAGCATCTCCAACGGTTACTTATTCATGCCCTGAATATGCTTTTGTTCTCCAATAGATGTTGAAAACATAATATTCATGCAAATATTATGGGATGAAATCTGAATTTAGAATTGTTACCATGTGCTGATTTTACCAACGCGTTATGGACAACGCCGATTTTTTCGGCACGCGTTGAAAATATTGACGCGCTCCATAAAGCGTTGGTAAAATCGGCATTCTCCCTCCTTACACAATTCCATTTACCGTATTATTATTTTTATGATCCGTACAGCTATACAACGATCATATTTTGCTTCAACGAATATAAATCGTTCATGTATTCTTATAACGATTATAAAATGGTCAAAATACAGTTACTAATGTTATAATTAATTGGACCGAAATTAGGGTTTTATAGATTTTAGACCTTTCCCAAAATATGATAGTTTCAGATGTCAATTATAGATGGTTAATAACACGTACAAATACAATAGAATTGTAACACCCCGTGTATTTTATAACAGTGAGATTCACAAATTAAAGTATAACTAATTTCAAATCAAAGAATTAAGGGAAACGGGATACGCCATTGCGTTCGTCTCAGAATTCTGCTAGAGATAGAGTCTGAGTTTGCGTAAAACGGATATCGTATGAAGAAGATATGGACGAACGAAGTTGGGCGAAAAACCAGAAAACGGGTCAGAATGCACTGGCGCACTTGGGAAGTGCGCCAGAACAGAAATGAACTGGCGCACTTAGGAAGTGCGCCAGTACATTTTTTAGCCTGGCGCACCTGCCAAGTGCGCTCAGGTCAGAATGACCTGCTGGTCAGGTCTTGGTTGGCCTAGTCTGTGTTTGGTCGATTTTCTGAGCCTTTCCTTGTCACTAGGGCTAGGTGTCAGCTCCTGGTTGGTCTCTCCTTTGAACGAACGGCTATTATTAAACCAAGCTCCATCGACGGTCCGAATCAACTCAAAAACACTATAAAAAGAACCTAAGACCTAGCCTAAATCATACTATTTCATTTTAGCCTCAAGCCGCCGCCATTAAACCTAGAGCTCTAAATTAAAAATACAAAGAACAAAATTATAGAAGACGAAGGACGATTCTTGAAGGCTACAGCTAGAAGCTACAACAACTACGACGCTTTAGACAACGGATTTGGGGCTATTTGATTTGTAATTTTGATTATTTGCTTCATATTGTAAGTTCTATGTCACTTTTTAGGCAAAAACGCTAAAATAACATGGACATGCCTTGAATTGAAACCGGATTTGGGAACTATTATTAATCCATGTTTACATTGTTTAACTTTGAATCATAAATTGGGAAATATTCCTATGTCAACGTTGCAAGTTGAACTTATCATGATTTTTATGTTGTTATGAATCACTTGGGCTTAATTGTATGGCAAGTTGGACTAATACATGTCCATGGAATCACTATGTTTATTGAAATCTTTATATTGATTAAACCATGCCTATGATGCTAATTAAAACCATGTCTATGATGTTGATGGAACTATGCCTGTGATGTTAATATACCTATCATGTTAATGACAAATTGGGAATTGCTAGGTTATGATGAAAAGTTGGAATCATTATGTTTATAATGTTAGAAGAGAATCATTATGTCAAAAATGCTAAATTGGAATCCACTATGCCTATTAGAATTACCATGCCTTTAATGTTTCATGTTTGTAATAAAATTATTATTATGCCCGCAATGATTATTATGCCTATGATGTAAAGTTGAAATCATCATGTTAAACTAAGTTGGAACCATTACTATGCCAAATTATCATCATGCTAGTATTGAAACCATGTGATATGTTATATCCTGTTTATTATGCAAGTGATGTTGGAATTGTCACATATGCCTATCACATGTTTGGTGTTATTCCCCTTTATCTCTTGAATTGTTTATGCTTGTGAACGAAGTACGTTTATATACGTTGGGGATACGATTGGGTAGAATAGGCAAAACTTGAATTGATTATAATCATAAACCGCGAAATTTGGCATAAGTAGAACAAGAAAATATGGCACGAAAACTTGACTTGAACATGCCATAACTTGACTTGAAAAACATGCCTTAGTTGGGCACGAAGTTGACATAAGAACATGCTATGGAAATAGCACGAATCTGATAAGAACATGGGCATGACTTAAGAAAACAAGAAAGTGGCCAACTCGAGGTTGGGTTGAGTTTGTAGTGTAAATCTGCCCGGAACCTCCCGGCAAATCCAGTTGCTACAAACAATAGGATCCAATGTGGGTAGTTGGTCATATCGCGCTTGAAACACGAGGTTGGGTTGAGTTCGTAGCGTAAACCTGCCCGGAACCGCCCGGCAAATCCAGTGGCTACGAACAATAGGATCTAATGTGAGTGGTTCGGTGCATTAACGAATCAATTAATGCCAATTAGGGTTAAGTCATGAACATGAAAAGACAACTTAACCAACTTGAACACGATTTGTAGGGCTAAGTCATGAACTTGAAACGACAACACTTAGCCAACTTGACATGACACGTAGGCAGGTTAAGTCGTGAATTTAAACGACATACTTAACCCTCTTGACATGACTAGACTGGAAGAGGATTAAGTCACGAATTACATGACTTAATCGGTTAGGCGGGTTAGGTCACGAATTACATGACCTAATCTGTTAGGCGAAACCCTAGACACGACCCTTTTCAGCAGTAACCCTCTAGATGTATCAAGGTACCCTGGGGCTAGGCCGGGTGGGGCACGATTACTGGGCTGATTGTAAGAGGTGAACGACGGCAGTGGGGTACGCCAGTGTAGGTTCGGTGGACTACGGTCGTGCACGTATTCCGGGGCAGACACTGGGTATCCGTAGATTTATCTGTGCATCTTGAATCGTGTCAGGGGTTGACACCCTAGGGCTGATACACCCGAAGGTGGACCCATCACAGGTGACTACATTCGTGATTAGCCGTATGACACGGACACTTGACGAGCTAGAACTTGTAGGGAGCCGATCAATTAGATAAGCGCTCCGTAGGACCGCGTACTTGAGTCAGATCCCGTTTCAGGGTCGTTTCACGATATTGGGCCATGGGATTTATTTCGTGATTAACTCGTGACATGGGCTTAGTATACTAGTACAGTCGATGCAACGAATCTTGAACTTGTGATGCTTTATTTGACTTGTCTTGACTTATCATGGTCACCTTAGTCTATCTTGTCCACCTTGACACCCTTCTTGAGTTTAGTTCCAGTTCACACGTGACATGTTGTTTTAACCGTTTTTACACTGAAAGTCACTAGGACTTACTCAGTCTTTATGACTGACCCTTTTTCCTTTCGCCTCTTTTTCTTTCATCCCCCCCCCCCCCAAGGTTCTCAGGGAGGGAATACCGCAGCTTGACCAGTTTTCACATCCAGCTTGAAGAGAAAGAATGTATTGCTTGGATCTTTTCCGTTTTGGACTATGGCTTTGGACGGCAATTAGGGGACTTTTGCAGTTTATTTATGTTTTCTTTATGCTTCTTTAAATAATGTAATCAAGACAGTTATGATTTTGGAAGTATTGTAAGACAAATCATGACATGGTTTGTGAACACGTATTATGTTGGAATAAAAGTTGTTGTTGTTTTCCGCTGTTCAAAAATATATGTTCTTATATCTGTCTTGTATATATGTGACTTATACTTATAAACCTCCACCAAAATTAGGGCATTCCCTTTGAGAGTGACCCTAATCGAGGTGAGGTGTTTCAAGAATGCTTATGTTTAAATAAAGAACTAAACTATCATTACTGCATAATTTCATATAATCATAAAATAAAACACAAGTTCGGACAAGTACACATCATAAAAAAGGCATTAAGATAACTAAATATATCCCTACAGTGGTTCCACAAACGATTCATAAGGTCTTTCTGCAGTCTATTATGGAGTTGTGTATCTCTAAACAAAACATGACGGTTCAATTGTATGTTGAATTCTTCTTCTGTTATTTGTGTGTATTGTCGAAATACATCGGGTGGTTGTGAAGCACCTTTGTATTCGTAGTGGTGTTGCTCGTCATTCATATCTCGTTCATCTTCAATAATCATATTATGTAAAACAATGCAGACAAACATGATTGTAGACATCTTTTTCCTAGACCACAACCGAAATGGATTACTTGTCATTGCAAATCTAGCTTGTAAAACACCAAAAGCTCGTTTTATATCTTTTCTTTGTCCCTCCTGCATCGCCGTGAATTTGTCTTGTTTAGGAGTCAATGGTGGATAAATACCATCACCTAGATAATAGCCATATTTGTAAGTATTTTGGCCAATGGTAAATGTTAAAGGAGGTACCTGGCCTTGAGCAAGATCATTAAACAGATTGGATCTTTCTACAACATTTGAGTCATTATTCGAACTGGGCATTCCGAAGAAAGCATGCCGTATGCACAAGTCGTAAGATGCTACGGCTTCCAAAATGATGATTGGTCCTCTTTCCTTGCCGTTGTACGAACCTAGTAATCCCTTAGGGAAAATCTTCCATTCCCAATGCATATAGTCCAGACTTCCTAACATACCTGGTCACCCCTGCTTTCGTGCATCTCTCTGATGCACACTATATCGACTTCGTTCGAGAACCTTAAGTACTCCTCTCCATAGACGTCCACCACAGCCTAATAAAATTTTTCAAATGTTTCAAGTGTCATGCTCTACACAATTCGGTATGCATCTACATGAGTCCCATAAGCTAACATTCTCGTAGCGGTCGTCATTATCTGTTCATCGGTGAACCCCTATGTCTTTGATGCATGTTGTTTGTACATGAAGTATTCATTATTACCTTGTATACCCTCCAATATTTGAAAAAAATAGATCTCTCCACATCCTTTATCTTCTACGAAACATATCAGGTCCTTTTAGTGCAGCTGTCATTGAAGTAATCATGCATCATAGATTTATGGCATATAGCTTGGTTTCGGTGTATAAACTTCCCTCCAGGAACCGATCCCCATCAAGTTGTGGATGATGAACCTTAGGCTTCACGGTATTTGTTATGTATTTATTGTATTTCTTCTGCTTCCTCCTGAAGGATTTCTTCTTCATCTGAATCACTCTCAAAAGCTACCATGCATTGCATAAAATAGGAATCCATTTTTGTTTGTAACTTTGTTTGGAGATGAGATATTGTTTACAATGTTGTTGTTGTATATAAGGTATGAGATTTTCGTTATTGTGTAGCTTTATTATTATGTGTGTTGCTTTATTAATTTGTGTGCATATTTATTGGTTAGAGTGTACCTTTATCGATAACCGTGTGGTTGCAGTGTTTAGTTCTCTGCTTTATTGGTACGAGTGTTTCTTTGTTGATAAATGCGTAGTTGCAGTGCATAGCGTGCAGCTTTATTGGCACTAGTATTTATTTGTCGATAATTGTGTCCATGTAGTGTTTAGCTTTATTGGTATGACTGTCCCTTTGTCGATAAATATGCAAATGAAATGCTCAGCTTTAATGGTACGAGTGTCCTTTTGTCGATAACGGTGCAAATGCTCAGCTTTATTAGTACGAGTGTTTGATGTTCAGCTTTATTAGCACGAGCGTCCCTTTATCGATAAGTCTGTACTTTAAGTGTTTATCTGCAGCTTTAATGGTATGAGTGCTTATTTTGTCGATAAGGAGTCGAATGATTAGGGTCGTCTCCCATTTTAAATCGATGAGGAGTCAAGCGCGTAAGGTCGTCCACTTTTTTAAATCGATAAGGAGTCAAACGATTTGGGTCATCCCTTATTTTTTAAATCTAAAAGGAGTAAAATTATCAGGGTCGTCCCTAATTTTTAATCAAAAAGGAGTCAAACGTGTAAGGTCGTCCCCTATTTTTAATCGAAAAGGAGTCAAACTTGTTGGGCTGTCCCCTTTTTTAAATGGAAATGAAAATTTGAAAGGAAAGTATTTAATATATGACATTTAAACATTTAATTTATATATTATATAAAAATGAACTCGTAACGTCGCGGTAGTTCGTAGTTATACGTTTTGAACTTCAATTGAATCTACAGGTCCAAAATTTGACGGAATTTTTTGAAAATTCAATCCAAGTAATTTATTTGATTATTGAATTCCAACGAAAAAGAAAACTCGAGTTTTCATATTGTAGATTTCGACTTATGGCAAACCAAAATTTTCAAAAGGTCGCTATATGTACGTTTATGAAATTTATCGATATATTATTTAAATGGAAATGATAATTTGAAAGGAAATACATGTAGCACACTTCCATAACATAGAACATCATAAAATGTAGCTATCAACAAGAATGGACATACCAGGTAGATCGTGCAATTTAGTACAACATGAATGAACATAACATCTGAACACGAGTAAACCTAACGAAACAACATTTAGTCCAATACAAAAAGGAAGATACGTGTATACATTATGATAAAAAAAACACATCACCATCATCGTAAATCCACGGCATGATCATCATCACCGGGCTCAGAATCCTCCATATCCTCCTCCATGTCAACATTGCCATAATACAAAACGTCATCGTCCTCATCATGCTCAAACTCCTCACCATCCTCCTCCATGTCACCACCCCTCCTGATCCTCTAGGAACACCGGATCATCCTACATCACCTGATCCTCCTACACTACCACCCCCACCATCTAACGTCGTTAGTCGAACCTGTTAGTCGTCGATCTGGGCCTACAAACCCTACACTATAGCCTGGTGCTCCTAATACAACGACTGAGAATGTAGCAGTGTTACCTCCTGAATATTGGTTATGTGTCGTCTATGCTGGTCTAGCCTGGGTGCAAACTGTAATAAAAGAACATATAAACTCAGTTTGTATACCATAAAATAGATCAGCTAACAAATTTACAATTATGAATATTACCTCATGTGCATGATACAATCATGCTATAGGGATACCAGCAACCATGTGATCTGGTGGGTAGATAATAGGCAGGATATCAGTGTACCGCTAAGATCATATGCCTGTAATGTGTCGGCAAGAGCAAAATCCAAAAGCTAATCGGAGTACAGTGAAGGGGTCGGATCAAAAGTAAACGATGGTACCTATAGCCGCTCGGGGTCCTATATGATCGGAGTACACACCTCAACTGTAAACTGGCAACATGTACCGCCGAGGAGCAACTCGATCCCAATAAGTAGCAAAATCTGCTCCTGGTAATGAAAAATCCTGCGTATCAACTCATTTTGCCTGTCTCATATCCTGTATGTAATGTCTCCCGATGGAATGACACAACTTGAACATATCATCAGTAGAAAGTGGATCTCCGGGCACACACAACTCACAGGGCCCCTGATAATAACAGCGATCTCCCAAGTACCAAATAGGAAGGTAGGATTGCATGAGAAAGACGACACGGTGCACAAATAAACGACATGTAATGACTAATGGGTGTCCATCACCTAGCGGGCCACCCTCTGATAGAGACATCCAAAAAGTAGTCCACGTTGCTCATAATATGTTGGCCCTCGACCTCAAATCATTCTGAGATCGGGCCTCCACCAAGTCGTCTGACACCAGCAGGAGCACGCTGGACTATGTGACTAGTCTCCCATCGATGCATGCGTGGGAAAAAGGACTCGACAGCGTGACTGACGATCGGAGCTATGCGTGGATGCATGTTGGTTGTCTACTTGTAGTACCAACACTGCAACACGTACCAAAAACCAAACATCTGCTAAACCTCTCCAAAAGGGTAAGAGACCAGTGCGGTGTATAGACATCCTGATATAGCTGAGCCCCAATCAATCATATGCAAATGCTCTAAATCAGCTAGTGCTGCTAGGTAGTTCGATCGAATCGTACTCTTTTGGTTCGAAAAGAATGTCGAACCAAGGAGATATAAAAGGGAAGCCTGGAATACTATGTCCTGCATATCCACTACATCCATATATGCCAAAATGTACTTAAGTAAATATGTAATGGAAACGAATCCATTGGATATACGATCGACGAAAAAACCAGGAAAATATAATTTTCGGTCTGTTATTAAACTATAAAATAATAGTTTGTACTACTTACGTACTTTGGTGAACTATTTAACAATGCAATAAAGATATATGTTAAATTAAGAAATTATACCTAAACGGTCTCAAGAGTAGTAAAAGAACGGTGAGTGAATCCCTACGGTAACTCATGAAGAATCCGTAGGTCCTGACTCGTCGTCTCTGCTGCTGGTGGAGCGTGCACCAGACCAGCTGCATCATCCATCCGAGCTCGTATGGCCCATCTACCGATCTTCGTAACTCATGGCGGCATCTCGACGTCCAAAGCAATTTTATAAAAAAATGAGGATTTATAATGAAGTTATGAGGATTTCGTCCTAGTGCACTGTATTAATAGATGCGCTAGGCCACGGGCCGATTTAATCAGCGCGTTATGCTAACGTTCCGATTAAACGTCATGCTTCAATTAAATTGATGTGCGCCGATAAAATCGGTGCGCATCTGATGGGAGATTTAATAAAATCTCCCCTGAATCTTACAAGTCGTAAGATTATGACTCGTAAGATTGTTGTAGATGCTCTAAAAATATCTAGTTTACTAGTAAGGAATCATTTGTTGAATAGACAAAACTTAAGACAAATGTTTGGTGACAAAGCATACATACACCCTACCAGGGACGGAGCTTAGTATTGGCAAGCCGAGGTCAATACCCCAGGTAAAAACATTGAGTACTATCATAGAAATGAAATTATACTACTGGGCCCTAGTTAAAGATGAAATTGTATCTGGCCCTTATCACAATGAAACAAATATCTCAGTTTCATTTGTACATAAAGGAGAATTAGAGATTCATAGATCTTCTTTGAATGTGGCTCTAGCTCAGCTTAAAGGTTAGCTCCGCCACTGCACCCTACCAACAACTGCGCCATCCACGAGGCACTCTCTCATTGCATGCACACACGAACATTTCAAAATTTCCCTTCAAAATTACTTTTAAATTTACAGTAAATACAAATATAGTAATGTCTGAGGTTCACTTTTGATGTTGTGAAGTCAGATGTTTTAAAATAATTTAGTTTTCTTTATGTATAATCTCGCTAACACAAAGAACATATATGCTGAAATTCGTATAGGTCGGTTGATTTATTTATTTTGTACAAGAGAGGAAGGTGGATAAAAGCGGGATTTATAAGGAGTGCAATCTTAATTCTACTCCTGTATGTATTTGCTAGCACACCGCCTAATACCAAGACTATGCTACCTAGTACCAAGGTTGTAAGAATAGCCAGGGGTAAGCATCGAATAAGGATTTATCAATAAGGTTGGAATTAATTGAGGAATAATAGTAGTTTTTTTTATAAAATCATGCATTTTGGGTAAAATTTTAGTATTTTATTTACTGTTAACTTATCCATAATGGTAAATCATAAATTTTGGTTGATCTTGGATCTTGGAGCAACCATTCAGATAAAATCACTAGAAATAAACATTTTGATGCTTATAAATAAGTCAAGCCGAAATTCGTGCATAGATGGTGCTTGTAAATCTATTTATATGCTTAAATAATGTAGATTGTCATCTAGGAGGATTATTAAAAAATCAAGCCTGTGAGGCTAGTCTAGTGCCTAAGCAGGGTCTAGATGAAAACCTAGAATGTTTTTTTGAATGCTTCTTAGTACACAATTTTAAACCAAATAAATTATTAAATTTCATTCAATAATCGTATGAAATAATGTTAAGTACATTTTACTTTGTTATATTTGTATTTTTTATTACGTAACGCTATAAATTGTATAATGAAATAGCAATATCGTTCTGAATACAAGTTAAGAAACTAACCTTTTTTAGATAAATGATAATTTAGCATATCCAATGTAATGTTTAACAGATTATCAGTATATCAATCTTTGGTATAACGATAACAGTAAACAATTTTTGATTTACCAATAAAAATGGTACGGTTGTAGTATTTATGAAACGGTAACAGTAACCATTATTATAACAACCTTAAAATGAATACAAGCATGTTCTGTATAAATAAACATAACATTTAACACTCACATCTAATTAATTAAGGTATAACTTCTAATTAATTGATATTTTTCAATAAATTTTAAAGTATAATTGCTCCATCATATTTAGTTTTTTTTTTACCGAAATTATTTTTTTAATAATTTAGGTAGTTGGAAAATTGTACGACATTACATTATATTTATTTTCGTTGTTGATTTTAGATGAAGACCCTCCTTTATATTACCAGAATACATGCGCAAAAAACATTTGCAAGTCCAAAAAGAGTTAGAGTTTATGCTTGACCATTAAGCATGTGCATTATTCATCATCAGGTTTAAGCACATTGCCCTTCCATCTAGCTAGGCATTTTGCTTGTTGATGTCAATTCTCTTATCATATTTGTCTTCTGAGTTCCATTTATGTCCTCTAATGATAAGAGTCATCTACCATTGCACCGTTTGAATGATTGTCTCATTTTTAAGCAGACCATCCTTGTATTCTTTGAATCTTGACAATATAATATTAATGGTACACACCACATAAATACACAAAGTCTTCCATGGCTTTGGCGCAAGACACAGCAATGATACATGTCTTTTTAATTTACCGTGCATATTAAATTTTTTTTAACAAATTTAATTTGTATAACAGTTAATTTTAAAAATTTAATATAATTTATATTTTATAGTAAAACATATATAATGAATAATTTTAGACATTCTGCAGAAACATCACTAAATAAAATATCACGAACCTAAAATTTCAAACAAAATTGTCTTCAAAAGCCAAAATTATGATAATACTACATATTACCGATAAATTAGAAATTAAAATATGTTTCAACCATCATATATTCTAAATTAATATATGTACATCAAATTCATAAGCCTCAACATCTTCCTCATATGTGTTATATCGATTGACGGTTTATTCATGTCATCGTAATGGAACATAAGGTTCAAAATTCATTGGGGATTACTTTGAAAAGCATTCATTCATTCGTTGCAACATAATTGGAACAGATAGTTTGAAGATCATTCCAGATTATTTTGAAGAATGGGATCACTGAAGATGTAACAACCTGGAACTTCTGAACCAATTTAAAATTTTGATTTAAGCTATTTCAATGAACATGCGAATATAAATTGGTTATTTTTGCTAAATAAAATTTGAGAACAATTTTAAAATTAGTTTTTATATTTTATTTGACTTAAAATAAACTTAGTAAAATTATTAAATTGATTTATAAGCTTTATTTTTAAAATTTTGAAAATCAACGCATAGCCCTTAAAAAGTAAAATTTTGCAAATGAGCTTAGAATTCGATGAAATAATTTTTTTTTGGAATCATAATGACAAATAATTGTTGGGTTCCAAAGTGCGCGTCGAAGGGAATCAGTATGTGTCCATAAGAGGCAAAATTGTTTGTTCAAAAAACAGGCAGTCATTTTATAAAGGAACATTATTCAGATGATCTCGAAATTCGATTCCACTTTTCTTTCTGGATTCATATCATCAAATAATGGTTAAATCCAAAAGGGTATAATTTTTGGAGTTAGCGTTTGGGCATATAAGAAGAAAAGGTATGCTAAACTCGCATTTTTGAAGCTAATTTTTGCAATTCTACAAAGGAACATTATTGAGACGACCTCGGAATTCAACGAATTTTTTTTATTGAATCCGTAGCATCGAATAATGGTAAAATTCCAAATATCTTGATTTTTAGAATAGTATGTGACCGTGAGTGATTTTTAAAGTGAAAAACAGACAATATATTGACTTTAAAAATTCGCTGTTTGTGCATACGGACTCGGAATTGGACGAAACCTGTTCCGTTGGGTCCGTAATATTGAACAGTAGCTGCATATCAATTTTTATTGAAAATGGAATCCGTACATGATAACATGGATTTTTAAACCATGAAAACAAGCATAAATTGGACAAAATAAAATATATAAAACTAATAAAAAAAATATTTCCCCTATCCTATATAATATCTCAACCCTCCCTAACCGTAATCATTTTTTCTTCAGTAAAAGTTTATGTCGCACCCTCCTCTTCCAACGTGAAAACAAATCAGCCTTCCTCCACTATATAATATCATTTTCACTTCCTTAACCTAATTCTATTTCTTAATATCGGCTGCCGCTCTCCTATCTCTTCAACGTGAGTTTCCCCCTTCTCACCTCCTCCTCCTCCGATCTCCCCTCTCCTCCTCCCTTTTCTAAAATAAAAACCCTGAACACCCAAAGCTCCAAGGCCTTAAATCACCGCCACCGACCACCAGCAGCCTCCCTAACCGCTTGCGCCCCTCCCCGCCACCTCAGCACCGCCTGTAAGCTTTTATTTTTCATTTCTTATTTATCTGTGAGATTAAAAATTTGATTTTTAATTGATGTAACAAACATAAAGATATGATTTTCAATCTCATAAAGATATGATTTTTAATCACATAAAGATATGATTTTTAGTGGCATAAAGATATATTTTTAATCACCTAAAGATATAATTTTTAATCGCATAAAGATATGATTTTTAATCACATAAAGATATGATTTTTAAGTGCATAAAGTTATGACTTTTATTTATAAAAAGTTATGATTTTTATTCACATAAAGTTATGATTTTTAATTACATAAAGTTATGATCTTTAGATTTATGTAAACATATCATCTTGGTCGGTTAAAGATAGGATTCTTATCATAGGAAGAAAATATTTTTGGCAAGTTAAATATATGATTCTTATTCTATGAACATTGTTTAGGAAAATATGATTTCATTATTTAGGAAAATATGATTTCATTGTTTAGGAAAATATGATTTCATTGTTTATGAAAATTTGATTTCATTATTTATGAAACTATGATTTCATTATTTAGGGAAATATGATTTTGTTGTTCAGGAAAATATGATTTCATTGTTTATGAAAATATGATTTTTCATTGTATAGAAAAATGTGATTTTTTCATTGTATAGAAAAATATGAATTTTCATTGTAAAGAAAAATGTGATTTTTCATTGTATAGAAAAATGTGATTTTCACTGTATAGAAAAATGTGATTTTTCACTGTATAGAAAAATATGATTTTTAGATTATATAAATTATATGATTTTTAGATTATATAAAAGATATGAATAGATTATAAAAATATGACTTTTACATATGTAGAGATTATAAAAATATGATTTTTATATATGGAGTGTATTAAAAATATGATATATATATATATATATATATATATATATATATATTAGCGACATAAAAATGTGATTTTTAATGTAAACTGCGTGAAACAGATTGCGTTGAAATCAAGGTAAAGAATACAACGCGTGAAAACAAATCCAAATCCAAACCATCGTCCGCAAGAGAATGACGGAGTGGAAACCAAAGGTAAGAACTTCTCACTATAATTTTGTTTACAGTTAAATATACACTAGGATGCAGACGGTGCTTAGTAGCACCCGACACCTTTGATTGAAACCATGATTGTTTGTTTAGACTGTATTGTGATGCGACTGTGGTATGAAATGAATAATAAAGTAAATAAGTGTTGAATAAAATGTGTAAATAATAAAAATGTCATTTTTATTGTATAAATGAACTATATAAAACATTCGTACGTTGAATAAAATATTTTATCGTTAAAAATATAGTTTTTAACGTGTTTATGTGAAAGACATAAAATTCTCCTGAAATGAAAATAAATATTCATTTACAAATCGGACGATTTGTTTATATACAACTATTTGACTGATATTGATTGGGACGATAAATTTTACACATCGTCCAACTACACAAAAAAAAAAATTTAATTTGTTGTTTGAAAACCCCACACGGGTATTGGGATGATATTGGATATACACTAATCCCAATATTTAGTTGTATCTCAACCGATGGGTTGACATGCTGTGATGAGCATTAATTATTTATTTTTAATGCTTATGCAGTTGTGTAATGCACTCTGGATGATGGTTGATTGTTTATCATGGTTGTTATATACATGTGTTGTATGGAATCCATATAAATAACATTATATGGTAATTGATTGGGTCTTATTCCAATTTGGAAAATAAAGAATGTTTTAAAAGAATATTTTAAAAATAAAGAATATTTTAAAATATAGAGAATATTTTAAAATAACAAATATTTTAAAATAATATTCAGTGAAGAATAAATCTTTTAATTAAGATTATTTGAGTTCCAATTATCTTTAGCAATTGGAATAAAATGAAATGTGAATTGGGTTTATTGTAAACTGTGTTTTTAACGACATTCGTTCTTTAACCTGATTAACAGTGAAAATATAATTTGGAATTTATAAATCTTTTATTAAGATTTAAATGGAAATATTCCAAAGCAAAGTTTTCCAATTTAATAAAATAAATTGGAATTGAATGGAATTCGATTTGGCAATAATCGAGATGAGCTTCTGTGGATGAAGACCGTTAATATATATGAATTTAAAAGGCTTTGCCACTTTTCCATTTATATTATTAGTCTGATATGGAAATTTATATCGATTATATATTGATCTGTTTTCCATGTAGATTCCATTTTTATGGAAAATGATTTGGGTTTATCGTGAACTGTGTTATAAAGGACATTGGTTCTTTAACCCAAGTAAGAACACGATTTATTTCCTAATCTTGAATGATCATTAAATAATGATTTTTGTGATTAAAACTGAATTAAAGTTTTATTGAATCTTTAATTAGATTAAAATGAGAAAGAGATAATTAAATTTGTCGAATTCATGAAATGATCGAGAATGAAGTACCACCAGTTTTACTCTAGGCGATAGTTAAATATTTAATTAGATTTCAACGTGAAATGGTAATTAATTTTGCGAATGGGTGTTAGATATGGAGTACTGCCAATTTTGCTCCATGGGACGAATAGGTTGGGAGTGGGATAATAAATAATAAATGATTACTTCGGTGAGGTTCGTTAATCCCGACTAGCTTTATAAACCTTAATTTGGTTTGGAAGTGTTAAAAGATAAAACAAAATTCTTTTGAAATGGATAACCAAAGGAAGATTTAAGAATAAATTTAAAAGAATTTATCTTTTATAAAATTAATGGGAAGCTTTCCCTAATAATGTTAATATTTTATTAAAAGAATATTTTGAATTGGAATGAGGCATATGATGTGTTTTATAGCACTTGATTATAAAATACGCGAGTTATTCAGAAAGACCGGGTTTAAACCCATTTTGAATAATTACTACGACGACCAAAAGTCGACGATGAAGACGGTGGTTGAAGATCGGAGATCTTCACATCGTTTGGATGATTACTGATGTCTGGATTGGGCCGTACACCCAAGACAAGGTAAGAAGTGGTGATTGTCCAAACGTACTTGGAGATCGACGGATATGCGAGGACCTCTCTCCAGTATTGGACATATGGGACGAGGAATAAGGTGCCTCCGGTTTCATTCAAACCCAGAATGTACTTGTAAAAGGATGTATGTCTGACATTGGATTTCATTATGTGCTAATTGATTTCTATTAAATATATATCTATTTGGTGGCGGAGAATTTATTCTCCTGCTTAACACCCTTCTCTAAGACGTACGAGATTAGAGGTTATATATTGATAGACATCAGTTGCATGGCATGAACTGTCAGTGTGGCATGCTAAGATGCAAATGATCAAGGCTTTTGTTGAAAAGCAGAGTCTTGTGGATGATGATCAAAGAATAGCATTAGGTAGCATAGCTTTGTGTATAGCGATACTTCGCGTGTCTCACACCCCAGTATGAACCAGAAACGGGAGAAGGACCCCTGGGAGGACATGCGTTTCTTTCTAGCTAGAAGTGGTGTCATGGTATGGATCCCAGACATTTTTACTTATGTGGATGTTGGAAAGTGAAGTACCTCGTATATTGAGTCCTTAGTGGCTCAGATTTTATTCCCCATAGAGCAGGGAAACATATTGTTCAGGCATAACTAATCCACTAAAGTATTTGTGGACCGACCCTGGCGCTCCTAGGTGTAGTAGCGACTGAATCCTGAGGCACGGGCTAGAGTGTCGAATTCGGCAAGGACGATCCCTTGCCTTGGTTCATTGATGGAAATCCAACTTCCAATACGACATTGTGCGGTTTTGATTGCAGAACTAGCATGGCGACATAGTATATGGTACCCATGTTGTCTATGATTGATACATTTATATTTGAAGTTATTTTTGACACTATACACTTATGGTAATATCAAAATAATTTGTTTTATACGTACCAAGCATATTTGGCTATTATAAGGGAAAACTCTATCCTCCGGATTGCATTGCATTATGTGATGGGACCTGAGTCTTATAATAGCTTCATTTTTCCAAAAAGCACTGCGTTGTTTTATTTTAAACTGAGATTCATGTGGAGTAAACCTGTTCCGTGTTATACGGCGTGGTCCCATGATTTCCGCAACTTTTAAAGTAAAGAAGTTAATAACTATTTTAGTTCTTACACCAGTCCCATGACTGACTTGAAGTTTATTGTTTTAACCTAAACTCTGGCTACCCCTATTTTCCACAAGGGCAACTAGTAGTTTTGGTTTTGCAGATATTATATTCACAGGATCCTGGTTTACAGTTGAAGCGATATTCGGAAAGCTCTGTATCCGTGTATTTCTTTCAGTTTTATTTTATATTATTTTTCCACTGCTATTTAAATGTAATTTAAATCTTCGATATTTTTCCGATGTATATTATTTATTCATACTCTGTTATATTCTTGTACTATGATGTAATTGTTGTAACAGCAATGAAATATTCTGTTGTTTGTGTTCTGATGTGTCATGTTCTCAACTCAATCCAGACTTTCCCATAAGGGTGAGTTTGAGTTGTTTCAAAAGATTATTTGTTCGAGGAAACTAGAGGAATAGTAATTAAACTTGTTGAGTAGTAGTGATTGGACCCATCCGGTCAGATCTTGATTTTGTTTCGGTGGATCTTGTCAAGTCTAACTTGTATATTTTGTAACTTTGAATTGATTCGAGATTTGATTTGGATCGGTTCGAGTCCAGTTGGATCATAGTTGTGAAACGCCTAGGCGTGCGTCATGGCGCATAGTGCAACGCTTGTGCCATTTTTGCTTATAGCACGACGTATATGAAAAGTCGTGTTAAATGGTGCACGGCGCAAAAATGGCATGCCTTTATTTTATTTTATTGTTCTTTACTTTTTCTTATCAAACTGCATAAAGATTAGTATTTATCATAACAAAAAAAAAAGACCAGGCTACCTCAAGCTAAAGTAAACGATTTGGTAGACGGTATAACATTTGTGACATTATTGATCCAATATCTTTGATTTTGAACGAAGTTGATGATTGCAATGAATGGTTAACGAGAAATATAGATGATGCATCTCATGCTTAAGATAAGCTTGTATTTGATGATAATAATGACTTGACTTAGGATTTTGCTGCTAGAGCAGCAACAGTGGAGGAAGTTGGATATCCATGTAGAAAAACATTCAAATCGAGAGGTTTTTTAGCATTTGCCTCAGCTCCTTTACATATTCACGAAGAAGAAACAATTCTAAATTATACGGATGAAGAAGATGAGGAAGCTTATGAATTCGATGATGCAGACATTGATTTGGAAAATGTAATTATTGAACAGATTTCAAGTTTATTAGTAGTATGTATTATTATTTTGGATTTGAAAACTATTATGCTCGAAATTCTATTCTCATGATATTTCATTTGATGATCTTTTTTTGTGAAATGCCTAAAAATCTTTGTTGCATATGTTTTTGCTAAAAATATCGATTTTTTTGTAAAAAAAATCGTTAAATGTTAAATTTGTTAAATCAATTAAACATGTATAGTAAATTAAAATGACATGCCCCATTTGCTGCGTTCTATGCCAAAGCTCCAGAAATGTTTTACGCCTTTTTGCGTCATACGCCATTAATAAAATTGGTTTGTTAATAACACTATATATATACATATATATTCTTGTTTTTGTCTAATATTTTTAACTAGCTCGGTTCTTTATGTTATCTTTCATCAACTAGACTTGACCCAAATCTATCGGGTTTAAGTTGAGATTTGATCAGCTTGGTTCTGATTTGCAGCTGTCGGTTCTAATTGCCCGTTTTAGTTCGGTGTGATTATTAATTATATGTATATATATATATATATATTTCTTGGAGATTATTCCAAAATGTGATCATATCAGTGTATACAAATAATGTAGTATGGTAGAGATTGGTTTGAATTGAGAATGAAAATAAGTAGTAATAATAAACAATAATAAACCATAAAAAAGGAAATGTCCATCATTTTTGCATCATGGCTCCATTTGCGCCATTCACCACACCTTTCCTTGTGCGCTGCGACATAAGGATAAAAAGCACAAACGCTGCACTGCGTCTTGTGCCATGACATGTGCCGCCGCACGCTTTTGTAACTATCATTGAAAATAAACATAGATTTAAGTATACAATGCTTGTTAAAAGTTGAAATAATGTGTAAAACAATATTTTCAATCTTCTCAAGCCCTATTTGGCACAATTCTTTGTTCCAGTTGAAAAGCATCATGATTTAGTTCGTGTTATTGTTATACTACTTGAAATTGCCAACGTTTTCTAATATTGGAGTAAACAGTTCAAAACGAGTGATTTAATTGTTTTGGAACATCTGGATTCAACAATTTTAAAACGTCAAAATTAGCATTCCAGTTCGTTTGCACACAATTTTCAAAGCACAAGTGTATTGTGTTTTGTAATGCATGTACCGAAACAAATACAATTGTTAAGTGTGAATTGTGGTAACATAGACTAAGAGCAACAAATCAAGCAGCTTTTTAGGTACATGATATATTGAAGTTTCATCATACCCCGTGCTTGGTATATCTTGACAAACATGTAATATGGACATTAAGATGTCTCTGGATTTGTTAGCAGGGTAGTTGACTAGAAAATACAAGAACGCATGCATGCATGCACACATAATTTTAAATGGTTTCTGCTTACGCAAGCATTCTTTAGGGGAACTACCAATAATTTGGTTTTTTGGACTTGTAAGTACAAGCATTTCTTGTTGTCCAAATTAAGTCAGTTGAAGAATTTTTGTAGGACTTTCTCCAGGGTTATCGTTGAATGCCAATAAGGAATACGTTATCCATAGGTGAATTAAAGAAGATTTTAACTCAGATGACTGGGTTGGAACTTCAAGACCAAAGATTGCTGTTTCAAAGTTTTTCTTATCACAACCAAATGTGTCATTTATATGTAAAAATCGATGGTGGCAATCCCACCAACACTGCTTACCACCATGCTTCAGTGTAAATGCTTTTGTTGAATCCATGCACATAGGGCAAGATAATTTACCTCCCATACTCCAGCCCGAAAGTATCCTGTCGCGGGAAAAGCGCTTATCATCCATAATAAACAAGCAAATAGTTCGATTTTTTTTCCTTTTTGACATGTCGTACGTGTCAAAACCCTCTACCCACATTTTCTTCAGGTCCTCAATTAAAGGTTGCAAATAAACATCTATTCCATTTATTGGATTATTGGGTCTAGGGGAAATTAGGGTTAAAAACTTGTATGGATTTTGCATACATATCCAAGAAGGTAAATTGCAAGCTGTCAAAATAACTGGCCAAGTGGAGTATTTTTTACCGTACTGACTAAAAGGTTGGAAACCGTTAGTGTATAAACCGAGCCTAGTATTTCGTGACTCATTGGCAAAATCAAGATATTTGTCATTGAAATGTTTCCATGTTTCTCCATCTGCAGGATGACATAAAACCCCTTCCTCTCAAACCTGTTCACTATGCCATCTCATCTGCTCCGTAGTGGCATAAGACGAATACAATCTTTGCAATTTAAGAATAATAGAAAGATAATGTAAACGAGTTAAAGGCACACCTTTACCATTACTTTTTTCTCGTATCTTTCTAAGCCACAAAATTTACATTGTGAATGGTTTATGTCTTCTTTCCAATATAGCATACAACCACCTTGACATGTATCTACCTTTTCATATGACAATCTGAATGCAGACACTTGTTTCTTTATTTGATACTAATTTTCAGCAAATCTAGTCTGCAAACCGGATTGGACAACATCTCGAATTAAACTAAGAACGTCATTCATTATTTTTTTGGTACCGTTTTTGTGGATTATATTGCAACTAGCCTAGTAGTCGTTGCCAAATCTGTCATAGGACATCCATCAAAAAGCAGTTTTTTTATGCTTCTAACAAATCAAAAAAAGATTTAGCTTTTGGATTTGGATCTTCCACTACATCTAATGAATTAGACAACATGCTCGGACCAACGACATCAATAACAATTTCGGTCATTCTATTTTCTACAGTAGTAGATTCATGAAAATCAACATCAAAATTTACGTTACCGTCCTCAACAACTACCGACGTATTAATAATGTCCACTGCTTCTTCACCATGATTTATCCACACATAGTAATCGTCCATAAAAACATTTTTAGTCAAATGTCTTTGAACAATTTCACGAGGATGAAGTTTTGTAGCTTTGCACTTCTTACAAGGACAATGGATTTCCGTCTTGTTTGTCCCATTAGAAGATGCCACTAGCATGAACTCGGTAAAACCTCTTAAAAATTGAAATGGAATTGTTCCTTTATGTCCAACATCTTTGTACATCCAAGCGTGACGAACTTTCAAATTTTCCATCTCCTAATACATAATAAGACATGTTATATTATAAGATGAGTACTTATATTATTATTATTGTAAAGTACTTCAGTAATTTCATTATTTCAATAGTTATCTAACTATTGTATTATTTTATTTTGCTAGATACAATATCAAATTTGTACACATACAAATAAAATATTAGATGTATGCTACTTTAAATTGAGAATTCTTATTCTTTTAAATGTTTAAATTCTTCCATTTATGCAAATTAAATATATCTTATCGTAACGCTAATAGAATTTTGTCTATTGTTTATTTGATCGAAACTTTCAATAGAGTTGTTTATTTATGAGCTCAGTCAACCTACTTCCCATTACAAATAAAACATTAATTTTTACATTTCGTAAATCGTTTCTCCTCAAGTGGTACAACAAAATTTCAACAGCACTTCTCCTTATTCCCTATATCTTACGCCTGTGGGTGTACACGGGGAATAAAGAAGAAGTACTCTCTAAATTTATCACCATTTGAATGAAAATGATTTATGTAATGTAAAAAATTAGTTTTGTTTGTAACATGACCAATACAGGGGAAAATCTGACAAATACTGTATTAGGTGAATATTGATGTTCGTTTCACAAGAAAAATAACGATCATATACATACCTGTCAAAAGGGGCCAAACATTAATCTATGATCAATAAAATTTAGTTAACTTTTACTTATCATAGTAATAATAATTTTTTTTTGTTTTCAAAATTATGTGCACATAATAATTTAAATAATCAATATAAACATTTAAGGGAAAAAGGATAATTTAAAGAGCTAAAAATGGATCAATATAACCTTAATTAGTGTTATGTGTTGTATCTATTTATTGGGCTATAGAAGGTTGTTGTTTGGATCTTATGAAATTTTTTTCACACACACGTTTAAAAATTGAAATGATGTATCATCATCCCATAAGTAATATAAATTATTCTAAATCAAGATATATTTACGTTTGTTTCTCATGTAAGTGAATTTTAGTTAAAACACTAAAGAGTTTGTAAAAGGTTATTTTATACATTTATTTACTAATTTTGTTTCTCTTCATCTTCGAAAATGAGAAAAATAGAGTTGATAATAAGTCACGCTTTGCACTGCACTGTGTGTCTTGTGTATTATGCTACAGATCAAAATCGTCTTGCACTGCCTTTCTTGCCAACTACAATTCCCGATATTATGCTACTGTAACTTTCAATGGCGTACATTATATTATCCGGCCTTGGTCTGTAAGCATTCTCCCTAACTGCAGAACTACATTATTCAACACAACATGGGTAAGTTCCCAATTTAGTTTATTTAATGATGATTATAAAAATTTACACTCTGTCACAATTTACAACTACCCTTGATGATTCAATTCCAGTGCTCTGTTTTGAAAGAACTTTTTGTACTACCACTTAAAAGTAGTTTTGAATAGTAATTTTAAGTAGTAACAACTGTATTAGGCTTGTTTTTTTCCTTTTCTTTTTCAAAATGTAGTTGTAAAAGAAGAAATAAGTCAGAAGCAAGTTTCTTTTGTTCACGACAACTTCTAACTAACATATATTTTATTTTTATCCTCGTTAGCTTTTGTCAAACAGTTGAATGAAAATGAGAAAACTAGGCGTTTCAACTATTTAAGTAGTTTCCAAACGTGCTTTTGACATATTCAAGCTTCACATACAATGCACTGATTATTGATGGTTTATGTGAGTTTAACGTTTTGATCCTAGCCTAAACCTCAAGGGGTAGCATAAACGGTTCTAACTGGGCCTTTATCATGAAAGTATGAATTTAGTTGTTTACATTGTACAACATATATCATGTACTTCCAATGACTGTTTGCACCAGTTTTAAGAAATTTGGTTATGTAGTCAATGATTGGATTAGTCAACTTCATCATATCATGTACTACAACTTAACTTCTACCATTACCATAACTCAGCTAAAGCATATGCACTTTCCAATGTGCAAAACTTTGTGCTACTTTTGATATAACTAAATTCATTTAGTGAGCAACACGCATTTCAATAAACATTTTGACATAATTTAAATCAGCAGGCAAGAAACTGAATGGCATAAATTCTGTAACGTACAAAGGTTCTACTAATCATAAGTGATTCTAATAATTTTTGAAGGGATAATTTAATTGGAAAAAATATATGTGTGCCTCAAGCGAATATATCTATTTGGTAGACTCTGATCATCTTTCTTTGAATGTTGACTAATAATTGTACGATGTTATAATATACCACTATAATGATAGTACCTATTCTGACACTTAGCAAGAAAACCAGATCGGGGTGAAATCTTTAACCGAATATAATTTGCACAAGAATCATTTACTAAACTTCTTTAGCCTAATTAGGCGGCGCGACTAAGGAGGCAGAGTGTTGGCGCGGCGACGCAGAGACGACGGCTCGGCGGCTCAGAGACGTGCTTGAACGCAGGGCAGCGGCTCGATGGCGTGGTGGAGATAAGATTTAGGTTTTTTTGTTATTGATCTGATGAAACGGTGGAATGGAAAAAGGGGTGCAGTTGAGTGAAAAACTAATGGCGGGGAAGCGGTTGTTTTGAATGGGTGCGGTTATTTTGACCATAATTTCAGATTCGTTTAAAGAAATTTCAACCTATTTAAAACGCATAGGAATGAGTAGGGAATTCCTTACACAGTCCCTACACCTTTCACATTTTCCCTACGCCGCGGCTATGCGGCGTAGGGAAATCTAGTTTGGAAAATAGTCCATTTTTTAGTGAAACAAGCATGCTTATAAAGTTACAATTGCTTTTTTGTATTGATATTTATAATACTACAGGAGCTACTCATGCAAGTCTATTTTTCTTGAATTCAAAGACTATAGTTATAGTGGTGGCATAGTATAGTTTAATCTATTATTCAACATGGTCATAATTAATGTACTCAATGATAAACTTGAGAAAACTAAAAAGAAATATAATTAAACTACTTGGAATTCTGTACTTTTACATTTTCAGTCGCCATTTTTAAATGTTCAAAAATAAATAGGAATATTTTTGGAATTAGGCCAGTTCTCAAAAGTTATAACAAAAATAGGCCAGTTTCTAAACTAATTTGTAACAACCCGAATTCCAACAGACCGAATTTTTTTCAAAATTCTAATCCATCGAAGCCCATGTTGGTTTATCTGCTATCCTACAGAAGAGACAAATATAATAAACATATCAGAGCTAAGGAAACATCTCACGACCGAATGGAATAAAAAATAATCAAAATATAGCTTTACCCAGATAATAATACTGCCTAATCAGTATCCAAAGCTATCATATCTTTGCCCCAAATCTAACCTGCGAGTATGTTATGAGGAGAGGGTCAGAACACAAGTTTTGGTGACTGGATTTAAACTACATATTTTGGATAACCCTACATATACCGTTCAGTTACATTTTCTTATTTATTTGGTTAGTCGGGTTATCAATACTCAAGGCTTACACACATGTCGTACTCATCTACTCCCCAGTAGATTAACCTAATACAGTATATATATAGCTATCCAGAAATTAGGGTACACCCCATGATACCCCACTCTCATGGTCTCCACCGTAACGTCACAGAAATATATGCAGTCCTTCATTCTACGCCGGAGCAATGTATAGATCTCTGTATAACAACGCTATGTTCTGCATAGAACTGCCATCGCCATGCTAGGTAAGAGCAAGGACTTCCACCTTCGAACCATTCGATATCGAATCAAATTCCATCACAGAGCAATGACCTAGAGTCTACGATACACCACCCGAAGCAAACATGCATGTACCAAGACTTTCTCACGTACGTATCATTAATCGTACTCGATGCCTCGACCTTGATGATACACCATCCAGAAACGGTATGCTTGTACTCGCACGTATTATCTACAATGCACTGAATTTCGTAAAAGGGATATATCAGATACATGGAACTCGGTCGAGAGCCTTTTTAGATATCTGTGTACACAGATGCTACAGTCCACATATTCAGAAGCTATGGTCCCACCCGACCCCTCCCTCAACTAATGAAAGACAAACAGAATTGAGAGCCAGTGACGTGGTCCAAAAAAACATCAAACAACATCCTAATTGGCATGTCCCACAACCAAAGCCTTGATAGTGAAAGGTCGATGATCTGCATGCTTAGCTCTCCATCTTTCTGCATCACGCGTCACACTGACTGTTAGTGGTTGGTACTCGACAACTGCTATCAAATAAATGGTTAGACCTGCCAAAGGAAAACAGATAAAATGGTCGAAACCCGCCAAGTCACCAGGCAACCGGATCATCGAATCACTTACGCCAACCTACATCCTTCAGACTGCCCCATATTATGGCAGTCAAGGTATACTCACCGGGTAGTAATGTGCAAACCTAACCTCTGCGAGCACAACCTAAAGCTGTCACAGCACAGAGGACTACCAGAAGTGCCCTCCACGTCTCAGGAAGCTACGTGCTTCCCCTTCCTGTCTTTCAGAGCCAATAGAATATCAGAAAAACAAACATAATAATCAAATGGACGTGCACTACCCTCATGCCTCGTGACACCATGATGATCTACCCTGTTACTACCTGAATTTCAAATTCCGAATAATCCAAATTCCGGCAGACCGAATTGTTTTCAAAATTCTAATCTATCGAAACCCTCGTTGGTTTGTCTGCTATCCAACAGAAAATACAGAGATAATAAACATATCAGAGCTCAGAAAACATATCATAGCGGAATGGAATAAAATATAATATAATAAAATATAGCCATACCCATATAATAATACTGCCTAACCAGTATCGTAAGCTATAATATCTTTGCCACAAATCTAACCTGTGAGTATGTTATGAGGAAGGAGGCAGAACACAAGTTCTGGTGACAAGATTTAAACTACATATTCTGTATAACCCTACATATATCGTCCAATTACATTTTCTTACTTATTAGTTTACTTGTATTTATAGCACTCAAGACTTACACACACGTCCGACCCATATGCTTCCAAGTAGATTAACCTAATATATATATATATATATTATATTATATTATATATATATATACCCCCAATTATTAAGGTACACCCCATGATACCCCACTCACACAGTCTCCGCCGTAACGCCACAGAAATATACGCAATCCCTCATCCTACGACAGAGCAACGTACGGATCCCAGTATAACAACGCTACATTCCGCATAGACCCGCCATCGCCGTGCTACGTAAGCGTACGGACCGCCACCTTCGAATCATCCGATCGAATCAATTTCCATCACAGAGTAATGCCTTAGAGTCTACGATACGCCGCCCGGAACAGAGATGCATGTATTTTGACTTTCTCACGTATGTATCAATAATCGTACTTGATACCTCAACCTCAATGATACACCATTTGGAAACGGTATGCATGTATCCACACATATTATCTATTACGCCTCGAGTTCCATAAAAGGGCTATATTAGATACACGAAACTCGGTCGGGAGCCTTTTCAAATAGCTGTATACATATATGTTATGGTCTACATTTTCACAGTGACTATGGTCCCCCGACCCCTCCATTAACTAGTGAAAGGCCAACAGATGTCAGAGCCAGTGATGTGCCCTAGCAAACAATCTACATCCAAATTGGCATGTCCCGCAACTAAAGCGTCGGTAGTAAAAGGTCAATTTTTTTTTGGTTTAACTCTCCGCCTTTTCGCATCACGCTGACTTTCGATGACTGGTACCCGACTATTACTATCAGTCAAATCGTTAGTCCCGCCTAAAGAAAAAAGATGAGATGGCCATAACCCGTCTAGTCACAAGGCACCCTACAGCCTTCTGACCGCCCACTATCATGGCAATCAAGGTATACTCACTTGGTAGAAACACGTAGACCCAACCTCTGCGAGCACAGCCTAAACGCTGCCACCGCACAGAGGACTACCAGGAGTACCCTCCACGTCCTAGGAAGTCGCGTGCTTCCCCTTCCAATCCTTTGGAGCTAGCAGAATATCAGCAGAACAAAAGGTAGAACAGGCATAGTAATTAGATGGACCTGTGCTCCCCTCGTGTCTCATGACACCACGATGATCTACCTTGTTGGGTTCTTCACTTTCAGACGTACAGACTAGTCCAAGTTCCTCAAGATAACATGTTATTAGCCCCTTATGTCCAAACGTTTAATTACGTGCTTTCTCTACCTTATTAGACTTCTGGTTAACTTGGTTATTTCAGCTCATATTAACTTCTTATTCAGGTTACCAAGTTCTTCTTGCTTATTAATTTCAGTTATATAACTTACCCCATTTAAGTTTATCAATAAGCCTTTAACATGTTATTCTTATTAGCATATTTCAGATTTTCAGGTTTTCAGATAATAGGTTCTTCTTATCAGCAGGATTCAGATTATCAGGTTTACAGATTATTTAATGTATAATTACGTACAACTTATTGCATTTCATAAATTTGCCCTTCTTTTCTCTACTTGTTACAAACAGCAAGTTTTAGGTTTCTAAATTTACATATTACTAAGTACAACTTATCTAATTACATAAGTTATCTCATTTTCTCTATCATCTATTATAACCTAAGTTATAATTTCCAATTGTCCCTAGAATAAGCCCACCTATTATCTTTCCTTTTCCCCTTCAGGTTTATTCATAATAGGTTATTATCATTCCTTGTTCATCCCAATTCTTTTACTGTTATAGGATTCATTCATTTCCATTAACTACAATTAATGCCATTTAATTCTTTGCACTTATATACATACAATGCATGTTAATGCACCAGACCCCTGACATTAAGTTGACCAATTGTGGATGCTGGATTTACCGGACAACTCGGGAAGACTTCTACCACAAGTTGAACTTAACCTCGTGTCTTAGCACCATTATATGTATGTTTACGCATAAGACCCCTCATATTAAATTAACCACTTATGGATGCTAGATTTGTTGGGTGGTTCCGGGCAGACTTCTACCAGAAGTTGAATTTAACTTCGTGTCTAAGTGCGGTTATAATTTTTTATTTACTGTAAATTTAGGCATATTCATTCTTCCAAATTTTACTGTAATTCTATTTACAATCTTTAGGCATAATAATATTCTTGAACAAATATTCATGTTCATTGTAAATTCCATAATTACAACATTTACAGTAAATTCCAACTAAAACAAATGGAAATAGGCTTTATACAGTAGAAATGTTCTCAATTAAGGTTTCGAGATTACAGTACTGTAGAAGTTTCATCATTTATACGAAGGATACAATTCAGTTTTAATTACAACACTACTAATTTCAACAGATTTCAGTAGGTTAAACATTTTAGAAGGTTTACATTTCAACAGATTACAATAGGTTAAACATTTCAGCAGATAAATTATACATATTAACGGGAAATGCCAAACGATAGCTATACTATTATGAAAAGATATAACTTAAATCCACTCACGTAATAGCTTTCCAATTCATGAATCTGGTTCAGACCTTGCATTCCATGGCTCTCCTAACTGAATCTAGAATCTAAATAAGCATGGATTCACAATTCTCAGATTAAAAGAAAAGGGGAAAAAGAAGAGAAATCTAAATTAAAAAGATCCAAGAATTTACCTCACTTCGATCAGAATTCTGAACACCCATTTGTAAATATACATTCTTTTCCTCTAGATCATGAATCATAATTTCCTAAGACTAATTATTCTATTTTGTGAAGAGATTTAAGGAGGAAGAAGAATGGCAGAGTCTAGAAAGTCTCTCAGAAAATATGAGATTTAGGTTAGGCTATGCTAGCCTATTTATAGGTGTTCAAGAAAGTGGATATGATCTTGTACACGCAGCGCGGATTTAGCAATGAATGTGGTTTGAAAAACAGTCCAGATACGCCGAATGAACCTGCCCAGATCAGGGGTGGGTCCACCCACATACCCCCTGGGTCAACCCTAGGGTCGACTTAGCCCTCTTGGGTCGACCCAGCCTCCTTGGGTCAACCCATTTGGTTCAGGTTCCATCATTACTTTCCCGCTTCATTCATTTGAATTTATGAAACTTTTTAAATATTGTATTTACATATAAACTTTTTATATGTATATAAAACTTCAAATGCCCATTTTATACGTATATACATATATGCAAATTTTATTTCATTTTAAAAATTCAAATGATGTTATGTCGTCATTTAATTCTTACCATTTCCATTGATTGCAAGTTTATGTTGAACTTCTCTTATGTATATATATATATACATCCATATATATATATATATATATTTGCACATATATATATGCATGCATATATTTAGATATGCTTGTATACATATATTTTTGTACTTCCTTATACATATAATTTTCCTTATATGTGCATGTATACCTATTTTCCTCTTAGAACATGTATTATTTTAGCTATTCCTCTAAAATAAAAATATGGTGCCCGCGGGAACTGAACTTGCGCCACTCTCTTGAAAGTCACATGCTCTTACCAATTGGACTACGTAGTCTTTTGTTAACAAGACCAAGAACAATTTTGGTTATTGTTCTTTTCTTATACCTTCTTTACATGTTTATTGTAATATTTTATTTAAAGGTATCTCTTCCATCTTAAATCGGTTTTTTGTGATCCATAGGTCTAAATTAACTAGAAAATGGCCACAGACGCGATGACGCTAATCCTATAACCAAATTCTGAAGCTCTTTAAATTTTATTTCATTTAAAAAATGTAGGGTGTTACATAATTACAGAAATAAGTCACTTGGCATTATCTGGGACTACGCATGTTCAATTTTTTTTCCTAAAGGCGTTATCTAGGATAACGCTAGTTTACATTTTACACTAGCGTTATCCTAGATAACCCTCTGTTAATTTCCTACACATTCCAAAAGAGCTGTGAGCATATGAATTAGCGGTATCTCAGACAACGCTGGTAAGCATTATCCAAGATAACGCTTTGTTGATTTCTCACTACCTCTAAAAGAGGTAGTGAGCAAATTTAGCAACACAATACAATAACAAAGAAAATTACCAAACGACTAAGCTATCAACATACACTATTCGACCAACATGACAACTACATATCCACCAACAAAAATAATCATATCCAAAATACATAACGAACAAAGCAATAACATATCCAAAATACATAACGAACATAACAATAACATGCCCAAATTACATGCGGACGATAACAATATCATATCCAAATTACATAACGACCATAAGGTTCGACATGAAACATTAGAACTACATATCGACTAACAAATTAATAGCATATATCCATCCAAATCAATACATCTTACGGAATATTTACATAGATTAAACCATAGCAAATTATTCAGTAAAAACGTAAAACCACCTCCTAATCACTTCAATTGTCTCAGAAGCTGAGGCGTTTTTCTTTTCGGCTGTGGTTGAAGTTTTTCCTCCTTTGGTGTTGACGTATCCTCTTATGTTCTTGGATGCCCTCCTCTACTTGTTTTGGAAGCGGTTGTGAAGGTCTGACCGTTACGAAATGTTGCGAAGACGACTCACCAGACGCTTGCTTATGAACATTCCTGTGGCTTACGTGCTTCTTCCATTATCTGGGAGCTTGAGGTAGTCGAATAACATCCAATTGAGCAGCTGGCGGTGGAGGTGGTGTAGGAGGTCTTGATCTATCAATTTTGTTCTTAGACAAGCAAGAACGCAGAATTTGTTTATTCAACAAGCACTTCCCTTTACCTATCTCCAGAATTTCTTGCTCTAACTCATCCACTAACTCAAGTGGTGTCCATGGTAGACACCATCTGCCTATAAACAAATACAAAAAGTTATGTCATTTGGAAGTCTTACATACCCTAGAAATTGAAAACGTACCACATTCCTTTCAAGAGGAGCTCTAGGTTCGAAGGAAGAAGGGAATGTGGGAGGTTGTGGAAATGGTCTTGGCACCGTGAACCGACGTGTAATATTCCAGTATAATGCCATGCAATCTTGCTTGGTTAGCAGGACATCATGTTCTTTTCCCGGCAGGCATAACGATTACCCCACAAATTAAGCAAGGTATCGTACAACTCATCATTTACTTTAACTTGATAACAAGGAGTGGGCTAAGGAAGATGCTGCCGTAATCCAAACTTCCTAATAACTCTATCCGAAAGATGGTATGCACGGTCTGTAAGTGAATACAAAAGCAATCTAGCTCCCCATAAACCTTAGACTGGGTGCATAGTGCGGGTAGCGTCTGTAGGTCATCTTCACTATAGGGATTCTACGCCACTACACCGGCGGAAAGAACATCCAGTTCATTCCTATAGAACATTAAATTACGTCTAGGTGCCCTTTTGGCATTTTTCGGTCCGATCCACCTGCACGTACACAAATGTGTTTAAAATTACCATGAATGCAAATGTTTATCAAACGAAATTAGTAATTATATTTGTACCATGCTGCATATGGCTTCGTGTTGCCCACTACCGGTCTCTTCATGAATATACGCCCGACTGGAAGGTAGGTCTAGGACGAAAGCTGCAAAATAATGATATGTTGTTTTTTCATTTTTTTTCTTCTCATAATCATTTTCATTAATACCTAAACAAGACTCAAGCATCCACTCGTCTCCTTTTATTGCGCCAAAGTTGTCCTAGTGAACTCTACGTATATGGTAGATAGAACTGCAACACCCCATGCATATGTTCTATACTCATCAAAGTCCGCAATTAGAGGGAGCTAATGAAGAGTGACTTTAGATTTCGACATAATGCAGAACATGCGCTAAGTAATAATGTGCAACATGATGGCACGAGCTTGATGTTGAATTTGTAGTTGAGTTGCATTTGGTAGAACATCACCCACAAACTAAGAACGGTACCACGTACTCAAAACATTCTCATTCCCCCACCAAGCCTCTTCCCTCAGAGTCAGGCAAACCAAATTATCAAGCATTAACTTGTAATTTTGTAAAGCATTAATTATAACAATCGGCTCACCATCTATTGGCAGCCCGAATAATACAACGACAGCTTTCAACGTTATTATCGTCTTACCAACTAGTAGATGGAATGCAGATGTCACTGGTCTCCACCTATCAAGTAAGGCCATGATCAAGTTTCGATCTAGTTATACATACCCAACATTGTGCACCAACCCAAATCCAGATCTATCTAACACTACAACAAAAAAGACTTTTCGCAATAGGCAATATCTGTTGTAGTAGACTAGTTGCAACAGGCCTGCACCCGTTGGTATAGTCATACCTGCAAAAAGTCTCGCAACATTTTCGGTTTGTTGCAATAAGATGTTGCAGTATACTTTTTGCAACAGGCCTTTGCTGTTGCAACTGATTCCTTCATAACAACAAATGACGGTTGCAAAATAGTCTTATACAATTTTGTGTCGGTTGCAAAAGATTTCTTCACAACTGTTATTATTTATTGCAATTGAATCTTTTACAAAATGTTTTGTGATTCCAACTACTATAAAATAATGATTTCATAAATTAAAATACATACAATTCAAATATTAGCTCAAAGATAATACTGCTCTAAAATATTTCATTAAATATTCAAAAAAGTTCAAATTTTATTATAATAACTGTAAATTCAAGCAAAAACAACACAATGAAAAAGATGGTTACAGATATATATGTGTATATATATATATATATATATATATATCTTCAAGATTACAAATTATTTTCAATATAAGTTGATCAAAAACTTAGCAACACAAGAATTAATCATAGAATCATTCCATCTTTCCTCATGTGAGAACTTTCCTTCTTTCTCAATTGCCTATCGTCATGTGAGAACTTTCCATCATTCCTGGCCATTATTCTTCACATGTTTTGTGCCTCAGTTTACTACAACTCCTATGATTTCAATTATTCGGGATAATCTTGGCTTGACAAAAGCTGATACTGGCAATATACGTACATGAAGATTCTTTCGGGAAGCTAAAAAATAAAAGACAGCCACTATAGTTGCAGTATATCATAGAAAAAATAAAAATAAAAATAGGAGGTATTATAGTAAACTATATGATGTCTGCAAGAATACATAACGAGTTGCATCAGTGTGTGAAACTATACTCCAGCAGGCTCCACAACAATAGCAGCAGGTGACAAGAAGAAGCATGTCTTTTTCCCCAACTCCTATTGCTTCCAAGCATAAAGTCGCATGCTTTTTGTTACCTCCATCATCTTCCTTAGCAACTTCTCTATCAGCTGGTTCGAGAAGAGGAATTATGCTCAGGTTGGCAATCATACCGCCAAGTTCAAAGAAAAGGTTAGATAAACAATTTTCTACGATGTTATAACTATTATTTATAAGAAAGGAATCAAAATTGGCTCAACTATCCCCTTAAAATATTGATTGATATTATTAACAATAGATAAATATGAACAAGTAAATCAACTTTCAAGTCACAATGCCTGTTAAGTCCCTTAAATATTCTTATGTCAATATCAGACTAATTCGGAATTAGGACATTGTTAGGGTTAAAAGTCTCTTGATTTTTTTATTCCTTTTCCTCCTTCCTACTTTCTTTTTTCCCCTTTTTATTTTTGATTATTTTATTTTTTATTTTGTTAAGGCTAGGATCCACTCCAACTAAGGAAAGACAGCAGCTCAACAATATTATATTAGTTCCAAATCCTCTATGAGTCTAACAATATGAAGTCTCACTAAAAAAAAGCAATGGATTGAATTACATATGTATGACATTGCAATCATACCAACTATGCCACTATCTTATACAAATGGAAGCTCAATTAACAAAAATTTCTATTTTCTATAAGGAAATTGCAACGCCTAGCCATGATTCTTCAATTGAGTGAGACCGCTAAGAATGTGTAACTACCCGAAAATTCTGAACCAATTTAGATTTTTTATTTTAGCTATTTTAATGGATTTTGAATATTTAAAACGATTTAGAATATTTAAAATGATTTATTTTAAATAATAACGACTAAAAATTTATTTTAATCGAAGTTAGAACGTATTAATTTATTTTAATTATAAAACGAGCCTGAAATGGCGCGGTAGTTTGAAAATTCGATTTTAAATTTCAATTGAATGTATAGGATTCAAAATAAATCGAATTTCAGTAAAACCAGAAATATTTGAATCTGTTTGATCATATCTTTCTAACGAATGTAATAAATTCATATTTCATAATATAAATTGAAAGCTATGTCCAGTTTAAAATTTTAAAATAGTCGCTATGGAATTTATATATTTTTTAATATAACATATAGCCCTGAAAAATAGCCATTTTGCAAACGACCTCTCTCCGAAACAACATTTGTTGGATCCGGAAGGTCAAATTATTGCTACATTCCAATTTTCATAATTTTTGGAATTAATATGTGAGCATGGTGAATTAAATCTCGTTTGGTAATTTCAGTTTGAATTTAATCGACTGGAAAATAGCCATTTTTCAAACAGTCTCCAAATTTGACGAAATTAGTTTTGTTTGCACCGTATCATAAAAACATAGCTAGATTTATTTTTCTGTAATTTTCGGAGTCGGTATGTGGCCCTGGTAAATTAAAATGTACATTTAAATTCAATATATATTGATTTATATTTTAATTTTGATAAAAACTAATCTAAACAGTCGAATGGGCTTATGAAACATATCCCATTGTGTCCTGAGTGGGAGTATTTGGCTAGGGCGATAGTCGTTGGGTTTGATTTGGAGTTCATGATGGTTTTGACTTTTAGAACGAATTAAAATATTATATATATACATACATACATATATATATATATATTTAAACCCTAAGTCTCCTCACAACTTCTAACCCGCCGCCAGCTCCAAAAGAGAAAAAAAATCGAGGGCCAGCACTCTCCGATTTTGAGTCCTCCTTTTCTCAAAATCCATGAATCTATTCCACAAAATTGATAAACCAAATTTGAAGAGGGCAGCGAGATGTAGAAGATGAAAGGTAGAGATTGGATTTTATTTCATAAATCATGAGATTTTCGCCCTCAAAGGGCTCGACTTTCGTGGCATTTCCAGCGCTAAGGGAGCCACCGAGTTCGGTGGTGTCGTGGGAGGTGGCGGGCGAGTTGAAGGGCTATCAGACGGTGCACGTGGATCAGCGACATGTAGCCAAGAGGAGGAGCGATGGGCTGATGGTTGAAGACAGTGATGGATTTCAGCATTCGAAGAAAACTAACGAAGGAGGATGGTGATTAAGGAATTAAGGATGTAATTATTAAATTTAATTATCGTTTAATTATTTTAATTAATTTAAAATGTTTGTATGACTATAACTCTTTCATACGAGATCAAAATTGAATGATTTCAGTTGCGTTGCACTTATATCAACGAGCACTACATTTCAGAACTGACCAGAATGGAAACATAGCACGTTGGAATTTCAGGAAAATTCAAATCCAAACAGAACTGAAATTCAGAAATAAAAGAATGGCGGAGTGGAAACCAACTATGAGAACTTTTCCCACTCAAATTATTTTCCGGTTATTATATAATAAGTTGCAGACGGGGCTTAGTAGCTCCTGACACTATTTTTCTGTGCAAACCATGGTCGATTGTTTGTTTGGATTGTGATTTGGACTATTATTGTTTGATATTGTTGTACATAAAATTATTTATATAATATATATATAAATTATCATGAAATGAAAATAAAATAAATATTCATTTACAAATCGGACAGTTTGTTTATGTACACTTATTTATCTGTTGTTGATTGGGACGATAAATTTTACACATCGCCCAACTATGCAAATAATAATCAGTATTTGTCGTTTGAAAACCCCACACGGGTATTGGGATGATATTTGACATACACTGATCCCAATAATTAGTGGTATGTCAATCAATGGATTGACAGACTATATAAGCGTTATTTATTTATTTTAATGCCTATACAGTTGTAAAATGCACTCTGGATGTTGTATGAATTTTTAATGATTGTTTATCATTATTGTTGTATACATGCGATGTATGAAATACATATAACTGAAGTTATATGGTAATTGATTGAGTCTGATTCCAGTTACCAATTAACGAATATTTTAAAATAATATTCAGTGAATATTGAAATGTGAAGTCGTTTTAAGTAGTTAAACGCCATTTTAACACGAACGGGATTTTCTGTCGATTTTATTTATTTTACAATGAATATCGAAAATTGATTTCAAAATCTGAATTTAGTTTTGAAAATATTACCATTTTAATATTATAGTAATATGGAATATTCAATTTTGATTTAAATTCGAAATGAAGTGGAAATCATTTTAAAATAAATTTAAAACGAATTTATAATGAAATATTCAATTTTGATTTGAAAATTGAAATGAAGTGGAAATCATTTTAAAATAAATTTAAAACGAATTTATAATGAAATATTCAATTTTGATTGGAAAATTGAAATGAAGTGGAAATTGTTTTAAAATAAATTTAAAACGAATTTACAATGAAATATTCAGTTTTAATTTGAAAATTGAAATGAAGTGAAAATCGTTTTAAAATAAATTTAAAACGAATTTATAGTGAAATATTTAATTTTGATTTGAAAATCGAAATGAAGTGAAAATCGTTTTAAAATAAATTTAAAATGAATTTGTAATGAAATATTCAATTTTGATTTAAAAATTGAAATGAAGTGAAAATCGTTTTAAAACGAATTTAAACGAATTTATAAAGGAATATTTTGTTTTGATTTAAAATTGAAATGGAAATGGAAATCGTTATTAAAGAAAATTTAAAATGATTTATAAAATTTGTTTTAAATAGAAACCGACGATATGTATATTATATATATGATCGCCTGAATAGAACGCGCCGCGCAGCGACCGTTCGCGAATTTCGACCATTGACTTCAAATTGATATTACGTGCGATCCGACCGTTAGATTCTCCTAAAACCGAAACCATTGTGTTCGTATCGAAAAGAGCTTTCCAATGAATACAAGAGATTTGAAATCTAATGGTTGGATTTTAAGATATGCCTAAATCAGTTATGGAAAAGGTCGTTATGGATGCAGTTCGGTGGCCGCTATTGGAAACCGACTGTACGGGTGATATTAAAATTACTAATAATATGGAAAAATTATGTAAAATCATAATAAATGATGTGGAAAGATTTTGGATGAAAATTTCCAGTTCTGAAAAGATAAAAAAATTATTTTTATCGAAATGGACTAGTTAATAACTAGAATAATAATCCAATTATTTTTAGAAATAAATAAATTAGATTTGAAAATGATTTAAAATAACCAGAATTTTTTTGACAAATAAATTGGAATGGATTTTGAATGGAAATAATCTTCGAAATATTTCGATATTGGATTCCGTGATTATACGGATATTGTTATGGGAATTTGGAAGATACAGATATTGTTATTCCCAATACGATATCCGTTGGTTTCAAAATTTGATATTGAATATATGCCGATATAATTTCTATTCAGATCCTTGTATCTGATATCAAATTTGATTTTGGGTTTATCGTGAACGGTATCTTCATTAATATTGTTCTTAAACCCAGTTGAGAAAAGAATAAATCTTTAAATTAAGATTTAGTGAAGTTTTCCAAGTAATTAATATTTAATTGGAATTGAATAAAAGAATTGGATTTTTGGGTTTATCGTGAACGATGTTTTAAATAACACTTGTTATTTAACCCAATTAACAGTGAAGAATATGATTTGGAATTTATAATATTTTAATTAAGATTAATGGAATTTTCTAAAGTAAATATTTCCAATTTAACATATTAAGTTGGAATTGAATGGAATTCGATTTGGTAATAATCGAACTGAGTTTCTGTGGGGGAAGACTGTTAATATATATGGAATTTAAAAGTCTTTGTCGTTATTCCATTTATATTATTAGCCGGATACGGAAATTGATATCAATTACATATTGATCTGTTTTTCTGTAAAGATTCCATGGTTAATGGAATGTGATTTTAGGTTTATCGTGAACTGTGTTTTAAATGACATTGGTTCTTTAACCCAGTTAAAGACAAGATTACAGGTCTAACATTGTATTTCGAACTGTATTGTTGATCTTTGCTAAATATATATCTGTTTGGTGGCGGAGAATTTATTCTCTTTCTTATCACCCTTCTCTGAGACGTACGAGCTCAGAGGTTATATATTGGCAGAAATCAGTGGTACGGTGTAGATGGTGACGTGACATGTTTGATTTCCCAAAGTTAAATAATCATTAATAATGACTTTTGGGAAGATTAAAACTAAGTGGTGTTTTAATGAATCTTTAATTAGATTGAAATGTGAATGTGGTAATTTAAATTATCAAATTTGGGAAAATGATCGAGAACAGAGTATCACCAGTTTGACTCCAAGCGATAGTTAAATCTTTAATTAGATTTGAATGTGAAATGGTAATTAATTTTTACCGATAACACTGTGGTGTTAGATATGGAGTATTACCACTTTTGCTCTAGGTTGGCATTGGGAAATATAATAAGTGATTACTTCGGTAAGGCGCGCTAATCCCGACTAGTTTGGAAAACCTTAATTTGGTTTAAACTGTGAAAAAAATATTTGAATAAAAGAATATTCTGGATTGGAATGAGGTGCATGATGTGTTGTTATAGCCCTTGATTATAAGATACACGAGTTATTCGAAAAGACCGGGTTTAACCCATTCTGAATAATTGATACAACGAAAAATCGAAGAGATTGAAGACGGTGCAAGACCGTCGATCTTCACATCAAATGTACGGGTTGCTACTGATGCCCATGATTGGAGTAGCTACCTTGAAGGGGCTACAGTGGTAGCCGTCCGGACATATTTGTTGATTGTTTGGGAATGCGAGGGCCTCTCTCCTGTATTGGACATATGGAACGAGGAATAAGGTGCCTCCAGTTTCGTTCAGACCTGGAATGGACTTGTAAATGGATGGTGTGTCTGACATTGTATTCCTTTATACTGTATTCGTTGATCTGTAACAACCCGCAAATTCTGAACCGATTTAAAATTTTTATTTTAGAAATTTTAATGGTTAAAATAATTTATTTTAAATAATAATGACTAAAAATTTATTTAAATCGATGTTTAAATGAATATATTTATTGTAATCATAAAAGGAGTTAGAAATAGAGCGGTAGTTTGAAAATTTGAATTTGAACTTTGACTCAATGTATAGGATGTAAAATAAATCGGATTTTAGTGAAAACCAAAAATATTAGAATCTATTTAAAAATATCTTTCCAATGAATCCGAAAAATCGAAATTTCATAGCGGGAATCAAAAGTTATGCCCAATTTAATTTTCAGAATAGTCTTGGAACCGGAATGTCAAATTATTGCTTGGTTTCAGTTTTCGTAATTTTTCGAATTAATATGTGAGCGTGGCAAAAGAAAACGTTTTTTGTCAATTTCAGTCAAATTTAATCGACTTGAAAATGGCCATTTTTCAAACGGTCTTGGAATTTGATGAAATTTGTTTTCTTAGGACCGTATCATCAAAACATAACTAGAAATAAATTTTCTGTTATTTTTAGAGTCAGTATGTGACCCCGGTAATTTAAAATGTATATTTAAATTCAATATATAATGTTTTATATTTAAATTTAAAGAAAAACATGTCGAAACAATTGAATTGGGTTACGAAACCTATTCCATTGTGTCCAAGATGGGGGTATTTGAATGCGGGTGACACTCATTGGATTCGATTTGGAGTTGATAGGAATGAACCATTATTTTTTTCAAGTTAAAGGAATTAAGTAATTAAAATAAAATAATAAAAATACGGTATATATACCCTAAGGATACGTAACGCTAAATCTAAATGACTAGCTGCCAACCATATCTTCAATGGCCAGAAAACAACCGAAGTGAATCTCCAACTTCTCCAAAATAGTTCAATGATTTTCAAAACTTTAAACATGAAATTGAAGAGGGGTTATGCCCTTTAACTTTAACGGCTGAGATGGAATTTCGTCTAATACATCGAGAGGAATTAGGTCTCGAAGTCGATCGGTTGGAGGGCGTTTTTGGGAAGGTGGAGCCCACCGATTGGGGCCAGGTGGATGGCGCTGGACGAGGCTGCGAAGGGCTAGACGATGGTGGTGGTCGATCGGCAGACAGTGGCGCCAGGCGGATGCGACGGTGGCAAAATCTTTTGTGCGATGGGTTCCTCTATTCGATAGGAAGAAGAACGCAATGAGGAATAAAAAAAGGAGCAGCCCAGATTATTTCCAACGTCATCAGTGAAGTAATTAAGAAAATAATTATTCATTTAATTATATAATTATGCAATGGATGTTTGTAATGAGATAACTTGTTCATATTTGATCAGAATCAGATGATTTCAGATGCGTTGGGCTCGTCTCGACACGATCTACACAACAGTACAGAACAGATCTGAAATAGAGCACGTTGAAATTTCAGAATAAAATCAATGTGAGATTTCTCGGTTTTAAAATTTTAAAATTAAATATATTTATTTATTTATTTAAATAAATCGTGATTGTGATGTTAAGCATATATACGCCATATGAAACACAAATATGTGTTGTATAAAAATTAGATTGACTGCATTGTGGTGAATTGACTGTATTGTGTCTATGGATGGTATGAAATGTTTACATCATGGAAAAAACATCATTTTTGTTATATAAATTGTTATAATAACATTTTTATTTATAAATTTTAACATTTGAAAAGAACACATTTTTATGTATAAATGTTAATATAATAATAATCTCATTTTTATGTTGGCATTATAAAGATCACATTTTTATGTTAGAAATGTTAATATTAGGAAAATCACATATTGATTTTAGGAATATTAACATTGGAAATTACATTTTTATGTATAGATTGTTAACATAATAAAATCTCATTTTTATGTATAAATTATTAACATAGGAAAAAGTAACATTTTATTTATGAAATGTTAAAATTAGAAAAAATCTCATTTCTAGTATATGAAATGTTAAAATTATAAAATCACCATTTTTATTCTATAAGATGTTAGCATTAGAAAAAGGTCATTTTATGACATAAAATGTTAGCATAGAAAAGTAACATTTTTAGTTTAAATGTTGCATTAGAAAATAACAACTTTTTTAGTTTAAATGTGTAGTTTAAAATGTACTTTAGAATGAAAATATCAGTTTGATTAGAAATAAAAGAAAACATGTTAATACATGTTCAACATAAAAAGTTATATATTTTTATGATTAGATCAGAAAATAAAAGAAATTATGTTAAAACAGGACATTATTAATGTTAGATTAAGAATATAAAGAATAATGGTAAAAGAAAATGTTATGACAAAAAAAAGAAAAAAAAAGATTTCATTTTTATCTCATGTTTGATTCAATAAAAAGATTCATGTTTAAAAGAAGATGCTTGTACAATAATAAAGATTACATTCTTATTGCATGTTATATTCAATAAAAAAAAACAATAACCTGTTACTACATGTTTTGTTATTTAAAAGATATTTTTTAATATGTCAAGGTATAATAAAAAGAATAGCATGTTAACATGTTTTGCCATTTAAAATGACACTTTTTTCATGTTAGTTAAAATAAAAATAATGCTTACATGAATGTGATAGTTGAAATTAAATTATAAACATCTCTTTATAATTTAAACAGTGACATTTGGTTAAATAGAAAATAATTCTAACCGAATTAGAATTGGTTAAATTTATTAACCAAAGTTGTATTTAAATAATTTGTTGTTGTCTGAAAACCCCACACGGGTGTTGGATGACAAACACTAGTCCCAATATTTAACTGTATGTCAATCGATGGATTGACCGTCTGTGTTGAGCGTTATTAATTATTTATTTTAACGCCCACACAGTTATAAATTTCACTCTGGTTGTGAATGGATTGTTTAATGATTGTTTATCATTATTGTTTTATATGTACATGTGATGTATGAAATCCATACAACTGTAATTGTATGGTAATTGATTGAGTCACATTCCGATTCAGTATATTTTTTTATATAAAGGATATTTTAAATAGAGAACATTTCTATATAAAGAATATTTTAAAATAAAGGATCTTTTAAAAATAAGGGATATTTTTAATAACGAATATTTTAAAATAATATTCGGTAAAGAATAAAATATTAACATATGAAGCCGTGTAATATAGAAATGTCATTTTTAACCTGAACGGGTTTATCGATCGGTTTTATTCATTTTATAATGAATATAAAAAAGAAGTGATTTCAAAAATATAATATTTTGAAAGTATAGTATTTTAATATGATAAAAATATAGAATATTCAATTCTTGTTAAAAATTGAAAATGAAGTTAGAATCGTTTTAAAACGAATTTATAGATATTTTATAAAACGATTTAATTGGAAGTCGACGATATATATATAATATATATATTTATTTAATGGCCTGAATAGAACGCGCGGCGCAGCGACCGTTCGCGAATTTCGACCATTAACTTCAAATTGGCGTAACGGAAGATCCGACCGTCGGATTCTCCTAAAACCGAAACCTTGGGTTCGTATCGAAAAGAGGTTTCCAATGAATATAAGAGTTTTGAAATCTACTGGTTAGATTTGGAATTATGTCCAAATCAAATTTGGAAAAGGTCACTATGGATGTAGTTCGGTGGCAGTTATCGGAAACTGACTGTACGAGCGATAATAAAATTATATAAAATTATGTAAAATCGTAATAAATGGTTTGGAAAGTTTTTGTATGAAAAATTCCATAATTGAAAAGATAAAAATATATTTTTATCTAATTGAACTAGTTATTAACTAGAATAAATCTTTGAAATAAGATTTAATGAAGTTTTCCAATTAATTAATATTTAACTTGAATTAAATAAGATAAATTGGATTTTGGGTTTGTCGTGAATGGTGTCTTAAATAACACTATTCTTAAACCCCATATGAAAGGAATAAATATTTTAATTAAGATTTGGTTAAGTTTTCTAATTAATTAATATTTAATTAGAATTGAATAAAAAAATAAATCTTTTAAATTAAGATCATTAGAGTTTCAATTATATTTAATAATTGGAATAAAAGGAAATGTGAGTTGAGTTTATTGTGAACTGTGTTTTTTAATGACATTTGTTCTTTAACTCAATTAACAGTGAAAATAAAATTTGGAATTTACAAATCTTTTATTAAGATTTAATTGGAGATTCTCCAAAGTAAAGTTTCCCAATTTAAGATATATGTTAAATTGGAATTGAATGGAATTCGATTTAATAATAATCGAGATGAGCTTCTATGTATGAAGACCGTTACTACATATGGAATTTAAGAGGTTTTGTCGTTATTCCATTTATATTATTAGTCTGATACAAAAATTTATATTGATTATATATTGATTTGATTTCTGTGAAGATTCCATATTTTATGGAAGATGATTTTGGGTTTATCGTGGACTGTGTTTTTAAATGACCTTTGTTCTTTAACCCAGTTAAAGATAAGATTTATTTCTTAAATCTGAAAAATCATAAAGTAATGATTTTGGATATTAAAACCAAATTGGGGTTTTAATGAATCTTTAAAAAGGGGGATTGAGGGATAAATTAAAGAAATTATCTTTGATAAATTAATAGGAACCTTTTCCAAATAATGTGAATATTTTATTAAAAGAATATTCTGAATTGGAATGTAGCGTATGATGTGTTTTATAGCACTTGATTTTTATTATAAAATAAGCGAGTTATTCAAAAAGACCGGGTTTAACCCATTCTGAGTAATTACGATTAAAAGTCGAAGATGAAGATGGTGGTTGAAGACCGACGATATTCACATCGAATGGATGAGGACTACTGATGCCTTTGATTGGAGTTGCTGCCTTGAGAAGGTTTCAGTGGTAGTTGTCCGGACGTATTGTTGATTGTTGGGATATGCGAGGTATAGGTGCCTCCGGTTTCGTTCAGACCCAGAACGAACTTGTAAATGGATTGTATGTCTGATGTTGTATTCCTTTATACAGTATTCGTTGATCGCTGCTAAATATATATCTGTTGGGGGCGGAGAATTTATTCTCTTGCATAACACCCTTCTCTAAGACGTACGAGCTTAGAGGTTATATATTGGTAGAAATCAATGGTATGGTATGGATTGACAATGTGGCATGCCAAGATGCAAATGATCAAGGCTTATTGTTGAAAAGCAGAGCCTTGTGGTTGATGATCAAAGCACAGCTTTAAATAGCATAGCTTCGTGTATTACGTTACTTCGCGAGCCTCACACCCCGGTATGAACCAGAAACGGGAGTAAGGGCTGCAGGGAGGACATACCTTTCTTTCTAGCTAGAAGTGTGTCATGGTTTTTACAACGCCTGACATTTTTACTTATGTGGATGATGGAATGAGGCGCCTCAGTTATTTGAGTCCCTAGTGGCTCTATTTACGCCCCTTAGGGCGGGGAAACGTATTGTTTAGTCATAATTAATTCACTTACATATTTGTGGACCGGCCCTGAAGATCCAAGGGTCACTCGAGCTCTTATCCTGAGACATGGTAGACTAGATTGTCTCGAATTCGGTAAGGACTATCTTTTGCCTTGGTTCACGATGGAAATCCAACTTCCAATACGACCCATGTGGTTTTGATTGTATTACTAGTACAGTGACATAGTATATGGTAGCTATGACGTCTATGATTGATATTATGATTAAAATGTTTTTGACACATATACACTAATAATAATTTCAAATTCATTTTATCGTATCAAGCATTTTTGATCATTATAAGGTAAAACTCTATCCTCCAGTTTGCGTTGCATTATGTGATGGGACTTGAGTCTTATAATGGTTTCATTTTTATAAAAAGCATTGCGTTGTTTAATGATTTACTTTATTTTATGCACTGGCAATCCAATGGAGTAAACCCGTTCCGCGTTAGCGGCGTGGTCCTATGATTAGCCTCATTATTAGATTAGTTAAGTTAGATTTCTCACACCAGTCCCACGACTGACTCGTAGTTTTTTCACTTTGTAAACTCGGGTGCCCTCTTTTCTACACGGGCAGACGAGTAGCTTTTTGCAGATATTTATCTCTTTAGCAGGATCCTGGATCGAAGCTTAAAGCTGTGTCCAGAGCATAGAAAGTCTTCCGCTGTGTATTGTATTTAATTTATTGTAATAAGTCTTCCGCTGTATTTTATTTATCGATGTACTCTGATATTCTGTACTCTGATGTAACATTATTATGATGTTTATAAAAGTCTGCTATTATTGTTCTGATGTGTTGTGTTCCCAAAGTTAACGTATGCGTGTTTTGAACGATTTTGATCGATCTAGAGATCGATTAAGGTCGGGCAAATGCGTTGTCGTTACATGATCTCTGCTAAATATGTATTTGTTTGGTGGCGGAGAATTTGTTCTCTTGCTCAACACCCTTCTCTGAGACGTACAAGCTCAGAGGTTATATATTAACAGAAATCAGTGGTACGATATGGATTGATATTGTGGCATGCTGAGATGTAGTGATCCAAACTTTTGTTGAAAAACAAAGTTTGGTGGATGATGATCAAAGCATAGCTCTAAGTATCACAGCTTTGTGTAGTTTTAATTTGCGAGCCTCACACATCGGTATGATGGTGAACAGATGGTAAGATCAGCATACCTTTCATACGAGGATGGATTCGGTCAACTGCGATGAGTTGAGTGTGTTTGCTTCACGCTCAGAGGGATAGGGCACACTTCCCGATTTTCAGAAGGATAGAGTATACGGTGTTTTCTCATGCATGGGACGTAAGCCGTTGAGATACTCAATATCCTGGATATAGTGTGGATGTGCATTACAGTGTTTTCTCATGCACGGGACGTAAGCCGTTGTGTATTGGACTACACGATAGATCTTTCGAATCATGGGTCTTCAATATGGAAATCCAAACTTCCAATACGACAATTTGCAATTTTAGTTGTAAACCTATATATGGCGACATATATGGTACCCATGTCGTCTATGATTGATACATTTATATTTGAAGTTGATTTCTTCACTTATAGTAATAGTAAAAAGATTTGTTTTAAAACGTACTAAGCATATTTGGCTATTATAAGGTAAAACTCTATCCTCCGGCTTGCCTTACATTGTGTGATGGGACCTGAGTCTTATAATAGCTTCATTTTTCTTTATTTAGCATTGCATTATTTGTTTTAGGCACTGGTATTCTTGGGGGTAAAACCGTTCCATGTTACACGGCACGGTCCCTTGATTTACTTAACTTTAAAATAAAGATTAATAACTGTTTTAGTTCTCACACTAGTCCTATGACTGACTCGGATTTTATTGTTTTCACCTGAACTCTGGGTGCCCATATTTTCCATACGGGTAGCTAGTAGTTTTGGTTTTCGCAGATATTTCTTTTTACAGGTTTCTGGATTACAGCTAGAGCTATGTTCGGAAAGTATTTTTCCTTTTGCTCTTGTTTCCCTCTCATCCAAAAACAAAAATAGTAATTAATTACTAGTTAACAAAATAACACAAGACCTAAAAATAAAACCTTTTATTTTTAGTGACAAAAAATGTTGTAGAGACAGGATTTGAACCCGTGACCTCAGGGTTATGAGCCTTGCGAGCTACCAAACTGCTCTACTCTGCGCTAAAGTACTAGGAACTAACGGGTGAAGAAGGCTTTGTTTCCGTATATTTCTTTCAGTTGTGTTAGTTGTTCTTTTCTGCTACACATTGTACTTATGTATTATTTTCCGCTGCTATGTATTTTAATCTCTGATATTTTTCTGTTGTATAATTATTCGTACTCTGATATATTCTTGTACTGTGATGTAATTGTTGTAATAAGCAAAGAAATGTTCTATTGTTTGTGTTCTGATTTGTCGTGTTCTCAATTCAATCCAGGCTTTCCCATAAGGGTGAGTTTGGGTCGTCTCTGTTTGGTATCAGGGCTTTGGTTTACAGAGCTCGAGACCAAGACACATTAGAACCAAACAAAAGAATTCATCAGAGTTTGGATTATAATATCCAATAAGAATGACTCATTAGAGATGGGGCCAGTAGTATCCTAGAATGAGTTTCAAGGAGTGCTATTTTTAAAATAAAAATGAAAGCAAAATTTGTTTTGAAATTTAAACCTTATTATATGTATTTGAATATTTCATTTTAAATTGATTTGGACTATCGTGTATATGAAGATTTTGCATATACGCCTAGCTAGCTTGTGTACGAAGTCTAGAATATACTAGATGGATATGGAATCACACTCTTGTCACCTGGGCATAATTCTAATGATGATGCATCATCATCAGTATTTATGTTTGAGTTTCGAAAGTGTGATATCTATATATTTCCGTTTGACTGGTGTGAGAGCCAAAATTTAGATAGGGTTTATTGTTGTGAATTTGCATCAAAAATATGATTTTTGAGTATATATAAAGTTATACGTTTGAAAAGATAATCAACTAATTGATTGCTGGTTGTGATGTTTGATTATTAGTTTTACTAATTAAAATATTGGAATGATAATTAATTTAACAACTAAGAGAATGAAAGGTAAATATAGCCAAATTGAATTAATTACCGAACTGAATTGAAAATTGATTGAAATTGCATATATGTACATGTATATACAATGAACAGGTCATAGCAGGGAAGCTAAGAAGAGGAATACAATTGTATGCCCAACAAATAGGTACACATTTACTGTATTTCTTGGGTTTTGATGATTTTATGAGCCGATTGGCTTTTTATTTTATTTTGGATTGAAGAGTGCCTTGTGAGGCAAGTTGCGGTTTTAAATATCAACTTATACAAAGGAGGTTATGGCGAATTTTTTAGAAAATTTAGGGTGTTAGCCAAATTTTTCAGAAATTAGACAATTCTTAGAAACTGAAAAGTTGAAGAATGAAAGCTAGAATGAGAGTTGAGTTGGTTCGTTCAACAACTTTCAGCTCTGTTACTTTTCGAGGACAAAAAGATTTTAAGTGGGGATGATTGTAAAAACCCAGAAATTCTGAACCAATTTAAATTTTTTATCTTAGTTGTTTTAATGGATTTTGAATATTTAAAATGATTTATTTTAAATAATAATGACTAAAAATTTATTTTAATTATAAAACGAGCCTGAAATGGCGTGGTAGTTTGAAAATTCAATTTTAAATTTCAATTGAATGTATGGGATTCAAAATAAATTGGATTTCAGTGAAACCCAAAATATTTCAATGTGTTTGATTAAATCTTTCTAACGAATGTAAGAAATTCAGATTTCATAATATAAATTGAAAATTACGTCCAGTTTAAAATTTAAAATAGTCCCTGTGGAAATTATATATATATTAATATAATATACAACCCTTAAATATAGCCATTTTGCAAACGACCTCCATTTTCGACGAAACCACTTTTGTTGGATCCGGAATGTTAAATTATTGCTAGATTCCAATTTTCATAATTTTTGGAATTAACATGTGAGCGTGGTGAATTAAAACGCGTTTGGTAATTTCAGTTTGAATTTAATCGACTGGAAAATGGCCATTTTTCAAACAGTCTCCAAATTCGACAAAATTAGTTTTGTTAGGACCGTATCGTCAAAACATAGCTTGATTTATTTTTCTGTAATTTTTGGAGTCAGTATGTGGCCCCGGTAAATTAAAATGTACATTTAAATTCAATATATATTAATTTATATTTTAATTTTGATAAAAACTTATCAAAACAGTCGAATTGACTTATGAAACGTATCCCATTGTGTCCGGAATGAGGGTATTTGGCTAGGGCAACAGTCATTGGGTTTGATTTGGAGTTCGTGATGGTTTTAACTTTTTGAATGAATTAAAATATTATATATATATATATATATATATATATATATAAATTTTTAAACACTAAGTCTCCTTACAACTTCTAATCCGCTGTCGCTCCGAAAGAGAAAAAAACCCGAGGGCCAACGCTCTCTGATTTTGATTCCTCTTTTTCTCCAAATCCATGAATCCGTTCCATAAAGTTGATAAACCAAATTTCAAGAGGGCAGCGAGATGTACAAGATGAATGGTAGAGATTGGATTTTATTTCGTAAATCAGGATATTTTCGCCTTCAAAGGGCTCAAATTTCGTGGCATTTCCAGTGCTAAGGGAGCCACTGAGTTTGGTGGTGTCATGGGAGGTGGCGGGCAATTTGAAGGGCTATCATATGGTACACGTGGATCGGCGACAGCTGGTCAGGAGGAGGAGCGACGGGGTGATGGTTAAAGAGGGTGATGGGTTTTTTAACGTTCGAAGAAAAGTAACGAAGGAGGATGGTAATTGAGGAATTAAAGATGTAATTATTAAATTTAATTATCATTTAATTATTTTAATTAACTTAAAATGTTTGTATGACCATAACTCTTTCATATGAGATCAGAATTGAACGATTTCAGTCGCGTTGCACTCGTATCTGCGAGCACTACATTTCAGAACTGGCCAGAATGGAAATGGAGCAAATTAGAATTTCAGGGAAATTCAAATCCAAACAGAACTGAAATTCAGAAATAAAAGAATGGCGGAGTGGAAACCGACTGTGAGAACTTCTTCTCACTCAAATTATTTTCCAGTTATTATATAATAGATTGCAGACGGAGCTTAGTAGCTCCTGACACTATTTTTCTGTACAAACCATGATTGATTTTTTGGATTGTGATTTGGACTGTTATTGTTTGATATTGCTGTACATAAAATTATTTATATAAAAAATATATATAAATTATCATGAAATGAAATGAAAATAAAATCAATATTCATTTACAAATCGGACGGTTTGTTTATGTACACTTATATATCTGATATTGATTGGGACAATAAGTTTTACACATCGCCCAGCAACACAAATAATAATCAGTATGTTGTTTGAAAAAACCACACGGGTTTTGGGATGATATTTAGCATACACTGATCCCAATAATTAGTGGTATGTCAATCGATGGGTTGACAGACTGTATAAGCGTTATTTATTTATTTTAATGCTTATACAGTTGTAAATTGCACTTTGGATGTTGTATGGAATTTTAAATGATTGTTTCTCATTATTTTTGCATGCAAGCGATGTATGAAATCCATTTAACTGAAATCATATGGTAATTGATTGAGTCTGATTCCAGTTCAAAATTAACGAATATTTTAAAATAATATTCAGTGAATATTGAAATGTGAAGCCGTGTTAAGTAGTTAAATGCCATTTTAACACAAACGGGATTTTCTGTCGGTTTTATTCATTTTATAATGAATATCTAAAAGTGATTTCAAAATCTGAATTTAGTTTTGAAAATATTATCATTTTAATATTGTAATGATAAGAAATATTCAATTTTGATTTAAAATTGAAATGAAGTGGAAATCGTTTTAAAATAAATTTAAAACGAATTTATAATGAAATATGCAATTTTTATTTGAAAATTGAAATGTAATGGAAATCGTTTTAAAATAAATTTAAAACGAATTTATAATGAAATATTAAATTTTGATTTGAAAATTGAAATGAAGTGGAAATCGTTTTAAAATAAATTTAAAACGAATTTATAATGAAATATTCGATTTTGATTTGAAAACTGAAATGAAGTGAAAATCATTTTAAAATAAATTTAAAATGAATTTATAATGAAATATTCAATTTTGATAACGAATTTATAATGAAATATTCAATTTTGATTTGAAAATTGAAATGAAGTGAAAATCCTTTTAAAATGAATTTAAAACGAATTTATAAAGGAATATTCAGTTTTGATTTAATATTGAAATGGAAGTGGAAATCATTTTAAAACAAATTTAAAACAATTTATTAAATTTGTTTTAAATAGAAATCGATGATACATATTATATATATATATATAATGGCCAGAATAGGACGCGCTGCGCATTGACTATTCGCAAATTTGGACCATGAACTGCAAATTGATGTTACGGGAGATCCAGCCGACGGATTCCCCTAAAACCGGGACCATTGGGTTCGTATCGAAAAGAGCTTTCCAATGAATATAGGAGATTGGAAATCTAATGGCTGGATCTTAAAATATGTCCAAATCAGTTTTGGAAAAGATTGGTATGGATGTAGTTCGGTGGCCGTTATTGGAAACCAACTGTACGGCGATATTAAAATTATTAAAAATATGGAAAAATTATGTAAAAACATTATAAACGATTTAGAAAGATTTTGGATGAAAATTCCCAATTTTGAAAAGATAAAAATATATTTTTATCGAAATGAACTAGTTAATAACGAGAATAATATTCCAATTATTTTTAGAAATAAATAAATTGGATTTGAAAATGGTTCTAAATAATCAGAATTTTTCCGACAAATGATTTGGAATGGAAATAATATTCGAAATATTTCGATATTAGATTCCGTGATTATACGGATATTGTTATGGGAATTTGGAAGATACAAATATCGTTATTCCCAATACGATATCCTAGTTTCAGAATTGGACATTGAATATAAGCCGATATAATTTCCATTCAGAGCCTTGTATTTGATATCAAATTGGATTTTGGGTTTGTCGTGAACGGTGTCTCCATTACACTGTTCTTAAACTCAGTTGAGAAAAGAATAAATCTTTAAATTAAGATATAGTGAAGTTTTCCAACTAATTAATATTTTATTGGAATCGAATAAAAGAATTGGATTTTTGGGTTTATCGTGAACGGTGTTTTAAATAACACTTGTTCTTTAACCCAATTAATAGTGAAGAATATGATTTGGAATTTATAATCTTTTAATTAAGATTAATGGAATTTTCCAAAGTAAAGATTTCCAATTTAATATATTAAATTGGAATTGAATGGAATTCGATGTGGTAATAATCGAAGTGAGTTTCTGTGGAGGAAGACTATTAATATATACGGAATTTAAAAGGTTTTATCATTATTCCATTTATATTATTAGTCGGATACGGAAATTAGTATCGATTATGTGTTGATCTGTTTTTCCGTGAAGATTCCATGGTTAATGGAATGTGATAGTTTATCGTGAATTGTGTTTTAAATGACATTGTTTCTTTAACCAAGTTAAAGACAAGATTACATGTCTAACATTGTATTTCGAACTATATTGTTGACCTCTTCTAAATATATATCTGTTTAGTGGCGGAGAATTTATTCTCTTGCTTAACACCCTTCTCTGAGACATACGAGCATAGAGGTTATATACTGGCAGAAATCAGTAGTACGGTGTAGATGGTCGATGTGACATGTTTGATTTCCCAAACTTAAATAATCATTAATAATCATTTTTGGGAAGATTAAAACTATGTGGAGTTTTAATGAGTCTTTAATTAGATTGAAATGTGAATGTGATAGTTTAAATTATCAAATTTGGGAAAATGATCGAGAATGGAGTATCACAAGTTTTGCTCCAAGCGATAATTAAATCTTTAATTAGATTTGAATGTGAAATGGTAATTAGTTTTTACCGATAACACCATGGTGTTAGATATGGAGTATTACCATTTTTCTTCATGGGATGAATAGGTTGGTATGGGAAATATAATAAATGATTACTTTGGTAAGGTGCACTAATCCCGACTAGTTTGGAAAACCTTAACTTGGTTTAAATTGTGAAAAGAATATTTGAATAAAAGAATATTCTGGATTGGAATGAGGCGTACGATGTGTTGTTATAGCACTTGATTATAAGATACGCGAGTTATTCGGAAAGACCGGGTTTACCCCATTCTGAATAATCGATACGACGAAAAGTCGAAGAGATTGAAGATGGTGCAAGACAGACGATCTTCACATCAAATGGATGGGTTGCTACTAATGCCCATGATTGGAGTAGCTACCTTGAAGGGGCTATAGTGGTAGCCATCCGGACGTATTTGTTGAATGTTCGGGTATGCGAGGGCCTCTCTCCTATATTGGATATAGGGGAAGAGAAATAAGGTGCCTCCAGTTTCGTTCAGACCTAGAACGGACTTGTAATTGGATGGTGTGTATGACATTGTATTCCTTTATATTGTATTCGTTGATCTCTATTAAATATATATCTGTTAGGTGGTGGAGAATTTATTCTCTTTCTTAACACCCTTCTCTGAGCCGTACGAGCTCAGAGGTCATATATTGGCAAAAATCAGTGGTACGGTATGGATTGATGGTGTGGCATGATGAGATGCAGTGATCCAAAATTTTGTTGAAAAGCAAAGTTTGGTGGATGATGATCATAGCATAGCTTTAAGTAGCGTTAATTCGCGAGCCTCACACATCAGTATGATGGTGAACTGATAGTTAGATTAGTATACTTTTGATATGAGGATGGATTCGGTCGACCGAGATGAGCTGAGTGTGGTCGCTCCGCGCTCAGAGAGATAGGGCACACCCCTCGATTCTCAAAAGGATAGAGTATACGGTGTTTTCTCATGCACGGGACGTAAGCCGTTGAGATACCCTATATCCTGGATATAGTGTGGATGTGCATTGTGGTGTTTTCTCATGCACGGGACGTAAGTCGTTGTGTATTGCACTACGCAATAGATCTTTCGAATCAGGAGCCATCAGTACGGAAATTCAAACTTCCAATATGGTATATTGCGGTTTTAGTTGTAAACCTATATATGGCGACATGATATATGGTACCCATGCCTTTTGTGATTGATACATTTATATTTGAAGCTGATTTCTTCACTTATAGTAATAATAAAAATATGTGCTTTAAAACATACCCAGCATATTTGGCTATTATAAGGTAAAACTTTATCCTCCGGCTTGCGTTGCATTGTGTGATGGGACCTAAATCTTATAATAGCTTCATTTATCTTTATTTAGCATTGCGCTGTTTGTTTTAGGCACTGATATACTTGGGGGTAAACTCGTTCCGTGTTATACGGCGTGGTCCCTTGATTTACCAAACTTTAAAATAAAGATTAATAATTGTTTTAGTTCTTACACTAGTCCTACGACTGACTCGGAGTTTATTTTTTTCACCTAAACTCTCGGTGCCCATATTTTCCACATGGGCAGCTAGTAATTTTGGTTTTCGAAAATATTTCTTTTCACAAGATCCTAGATTACAGCTGGAGCTACATTCGTAAAGCTTTGTATCCATTTATTTCTTTCAGTTGTGTCAGTTGTTCTTTTCCGCTACGCATTATACTTATGTATTATTTTCCGCTACTATGTATTTTAATCTCTGATATTATTGTATTGTATAATTATTCGTACTCTAATATATTCTTGTACTTTGATGTAATTGTTGTAATAAGCAACGAAATGTTCTATTGTTTGTGTTCTAATTTTTCGTATTCTCAATTCAATCCGGGCTTTCCTGTAAGGGTGAGTATGGGTCGTCTCATAATGATTCAAAACTTTTTTAGATACATGCACAACTTAACGATTTTATAGATTTCTAAATGGTGATTTTTCACATTTAACATGATAAACCGATTATAAGTTTGATCTCAATAATAAAAAAAACAAGACACATATATTAAATAAACCTATTTGACACATCAAAGAAACATATACATCGAGATTCATCAGCAAGAAGCCCTGTATCTACTTGAATCGTAGATCTTCTTCTCTACTCCAGCAGGCTCCATAGCAATAGCACCAGGCGACAAGAAGAAGCATGTCTTTTTCCGCAACTCCTATGGCTTCCAAGCACCAAGCTGCATGCTTTTTATTACCTCCATCTTTTTCCTCGGCAACTTCTCCATCAGCGGGTTCGAGAAGAGGAGTTCTGCTCAGGTTGACATGTTTGCTCAATCACCTTTTCTCGTGAGTTCAGAGGAAGTGAATCCAGCAAAGTAATCAATCGCGATACAAACTGACCCAATCTGAGCCCGATATGAACTTTTTTGGTCAAAAATCGCTAATTTTTGCCATTTAAGTAAAACCTAAATTAATAAACCTTAGCCTTCTCTGTTTTTAATAGACGTAGAGTGTGATAATAAAATTAGGTGAGAAATAGAAGCGGGATAAGCGATGGGATTCTAGAGATTAGGGTTTTCGTTTTTAGAGTTCAGATGAGAACTGGAAATAGGTATTTGATTTTGGGGATCTCTATAGATTAGGGTTTTCATTTTAGAGAAGCCATGGGATTTCAATTATGAAGCGGGAAACGAAAAATGGAAGCGGGATTGGTAAATTTGTGGACTCTTCGGGAAAAATGGAGGCGGGATTAAGTGATGCACATTCGCTTATATTTCATCCTGCACGTAAACCTAATCCCCTCTATATGGGATTGTAATTATTAACAATTTTAATTTAAGAATAATTATTAATAGTTTTAAATTAAATTTTTATTATATAATGATTTGTAATTAATTATGACTAATATTTGATAGTACAATTTAATAATTAGCTTTTGATATTTATTTAATTCTTAAGAACCATTAATCAATATCTACTTTTAATAATTCACTAATCAATAATACTTAGTAAGTAGAAGCGATACTAGTTATCGAAATACTAAATATTGATTATAATAATTATTAAGTGCAAATGACTAAAAATTAAGTATATATTATTAGTTATGCATTATTATTTGAAACTATCAATAAATTAGTTAAGTACTAAGTATTAATAATTAATTATACAATATTATTAATTATTAAAAATAATTATAAATTATTACTTAATAATTATAAAAAATAATTATAAACTATTAAAATATGACTTATTTATTATTAAAAACATTAGTTATAAATCATAATATAATATTGATATAATTTACAATTGTTAATCATTATTTATAAATTATCAGTTGTAATACATTATTAAATAATATAGTTAGTATACATCATTATTTATACCTTATTACTAGAAATCATCAATTACTTACTTATGCAATATTAATTATTAAAATAACTATAAACAGTTAATTGTTAAAAATATCATATTTTATTTTAAATACTACTTATTCAAAATTATTTATTTATTATTTAATAGTAATTATTAAAATTTATCTAATTATTTGTTATTTATACCTCATGACTATAATTGAATATTAAGTATTAAATGTTAATCATTATGTGTTAGACCAAAAAATGGTCCTAACACCTAATTGATTATGTTTTGGAGAGAATAATAAGGAATCATAAACTAAAAATAAGAAAAATCAATCAACACACGAGATTTATAGTGGTTCGGCGTTTATGAGCCTATGTCTACTTCACATTTTCTCATTTCATTCATAGATTACAATTACAAGGCTTCGAATCATTCAAATACTCGATAATCATGAATTTATCTCTTTGAATTCATTGATTTAATAAGAGGGGATGGAGATTTTTTGTGGAGGAATACTGGTCATGGCGGCCATGAACAAACTGAGTAACAAAAGTCCCCTCAATGTGCTGTCCGGATGTATACTTATAGGTAGAAAGTTGGTTGCAACAGAGTGTCCACCTGGCAGCATCAGGGAAGGTCTCGAGTGTAGTGGAGAAAGTGGAGGAGGTGGCTTCTATTCGTGAGGCAACACGTGTACAAAAATCCAGATTAATAGGATAGAGAATAGGTCTTCGTTAAAGTGTAGTTGTGTGCTTCAGGAGAGGGTGTCGGGTTGGCTTCCTCTGATCTGAACCAATGCTCATGTTGCCAAATCTCTTTGTTGTGTGCAACAACCATTCCAGGTGTGCCTGTTCCCTTCACCTCGACCTGAACCGGTGCAGTTCTTGTGTTCTGATACTCTATCTGTTATTGTATGTAGGATCGAGACCCGATCCGATCCGAGGTCTCTAATCCATTCCGATCCGAGCTCTCCAATCCGATCTGAGCTCTCTAATCCAATCCAAGCTCTAGTTTTAGAACATATGAGAGATTTAACCTCTAACCTATGTAACCCTGATCATCTGGGTTTTGGGTGGCTTGGTCACAAAACAGGCTAACATTTCCCCCCCCCCCCAAAGTATGTCTTATCGAAGATGAGGTGTGCTTTGAATATGCGAGACGAATATTTCTAGAAAGTCATACATCCTTGAGAAGGCTTTATTAAATTGTTGTGTCCTCTAGAATAGTTCTGATGTTTCGTCTCTTTATTGTATAGACAGCTTGTCATATATCATACCGCTTCCATAGATGCTCATCGAGCCAAATTCTATAGCCGGAGTAGTCGAAATGATTAAGAAATCATTTAAACCTCGTCGAATCAAGAGGTCGAGCTCTTTCATCATAAGCCATGAAAGATCATTGGCTCCCATGTATGATCGTACATGCACAAGTTAATGCCAAACGAGACCGTTTTCCTATGCAAGTCAGGCATATTACCGAATCAGGCTTTCTTTTATGTACAAGTCAATGTAAGAAATAATCATCCAAGTCATAGTGTAGTATAAGAATCTCCAGGTTCTGAGCTAGCATATGGACCACAAGGATAGAGCGCATTAGAATTGGCATATGAATCTGTCTTATGTGCTGGGATTTGGACTATCTCGATATCAAGAAATTAACTTATGGTTGCACGGTCGCATCGAATAGTAACAATAAGGAATCTGAAGGCCAAGATCACATCAGATCATGTTAATAGAAAATCAAAAACCAATGGTCACGTTGGATCATACTGAGAGAAATCCATGACCGCTATGGATCATTTTATAGTCCCGCGATCACATACGAGTCCGTATGAGATGTTATTGAAATCATGTTAGCCAATGGCTGGAATGATTGTCAAAATCGCAAGGCTGTAGAGGAGTTTATTTCACTTTCCATCTAACGTAGTTGTAATTAGTGGCAAGAAGTCACACCTGGCACATAAGCTGGCTTGCTTAAACAAGTAAAGCAGGTCATGTCATAATCCGAATGTATGGTGCATATGTTTTGAATCACGTGCGAAGTCAGAATCATGATCAGAGTTAGCATGTAAGTTAATGTTCATGCTCCCGATGTCAGTGGAGGACTAGCGAAGTTAATGCTTATTCCCTCAGTGTCGGTGGGGGTTGGGCCAAGTCAATTGAACACCCAACATTTTGTCCTTTATGCTTTATCATAAAAATGTCAAGATTGTCCTTTTTGACATTAGCATCCTCTTATTGTAAGAATCTGTCTATCTTAGGGTAGAATGCATCAAGATCTCCTAGTGGGTCTCGGTACGGAGAGTCTTTGAGGTCCGAATTATCCAAAATACCGGATACATCTACTACCAACACCATAGGTGGTCCAGGTCGATCTACCAATGCCACTTTGGCGTTGAAGCTCTCAAGTAATGCATGCAAGGTCTAACTAGACCTTTGTTTGACTGAAATGAGTAACATGGCGTTCTTGGGTCGAGAGTTGAGGACCTTTGACTGCTCAATGAAGTGGGTGACAGATTTTTTCTGGCGTTCGTCGATTCAGATGCATGCCACCAAAATTGTTTATGAACAATGTAAGTAGTGAGTCAGAAATGGTAGCTTGAAGTGCGGGGATTGCTAATGTCCTAGATGTCTCAAGTGAAAGAGTTTTGATTGACGTTGCTCAAGCCGCCTTTAAGGTGTGCCGCCTCTGGTGAAGCATCAATTAGCGTCGGCACTCCGACCATCTTGTTTGAGGAATTGTCCCAATTATCAAATTCAGTGTTAGCATCCCCAAAACAAAGTCATGAAGTGGGTGGGTGCCAGTCTCTTGCTTCTTGGTTTCGCATATTTAATAGCCATCAATCAAGCTTCTGTCCTTTAATTCTGGATGGTGACCCACGGCTCGGAGATATGCGGGTTAATCTTGAGGAGTCATTCTACTATTTGTAGTCTGGGATCTTGCAGAAATCCGATGATAGTAAATGTGCATAAAGTAGGCGGATTGTTGAATTACATTACTCGCAACTCGTATCCTATGCCCTCATCTATAGGGAGTTTTGCTATGCAGTGAGCATCAAATCTATTTCTTCTCTTAATTCATTCTTCCTCATCAACTCATAAGTTAGAGTTTGATACAAAATAATTTGTTCGTGTCCAGCTCATGTTAAATTTTTGGTTTCCCATTCGAGTTCCGAGGATCGGAGTCAGGTGGCAATAAGGTCAAATTATAGTCACCTCAAATGCCTCCACTTTCCTTCTGCATTAAGGAATGGGGAACTTCATGTTGAAGTTGAGTTGGATTTGAAGCACTCATATGAATTGGAGCAGAGTTTGGTCGAACTCCGTTTAAGTTTCCAGCGGCTCTTGCATTGCAACCGTTTTCATCAAAAAAGTTACCATCAGAAGTTGCATGCTGCACATGTCTGGAAGGAGGTCGAATGCACCTTGTTTCATTCAAGACGACGTTGCCAACTTGTCCTACGAACTCATGCATTCTGAGCTGCAGAACAAGGAGCTTTTGAGCCATGTTCATTGTCACTAAAATTCCAATCGGCGCTCACTCAAGCGAGTAACTCGTAGTTGTTCGGCCTTTCATCTATTCAAGTAAAGAAGTTGTCTACCATTTTATGTCACATCCGGAGAAGTTTGTCTTGTCGAGCCATCTGGGTTCTCAATTCAGCAAGGGCACCATTCATTTCATATCTAGTCTGATATGCGGAGGGACCACCGTGAAAGGAAATCTTATGACTTCCTTCATTTGTAGCACCTTCTGCGCCAACATCCTCATCATGGAAGAAGGTTATATCCTCCTTTTTAACCCATGAGTCGGAGTATCTAGCAATCCATTTCCATGCAAGCTTGAAGTCGAAGTAATGGTGTGCCCATTGTCTAGGGCCTTTCAATCGGGAAGTCCGACTGGACTAGCAAATGGAAGTTCACTCTGCATCCATTCTGTGGTCCTTAAGTGGCTTGTCAAGATCAAAGCATAAGTTAGACACGGACAGATAAGTTATGCGATTTGTAAACACTTTAACCTGTATGCCCCTAGTCCAGAGGTAACGGCAAGAGATAGGTGGTCGTATCACATCCCTCTCAAATTTAGACATGCATGCATGGGTAAGACATTGCTTTCAAATCTTATGTGATTGCATTTTCCATTCAGTGTACTTGCAACGAGACACTCGTCATTTCACTTGAGATATCACTCCCAAGGCCTCCGTTCGGTCGTCCCCTCAGGTCGCGTGATATGTTATTGAATATCGCACTTTTAAGGCCTCCATTCGGCTACTGCCTTAAGTTGTGCAGAAAGTTTAGCTTCAGGCCTCAGCGTCAATCCTTCGAACGCAACCCTTTATTGATGTTGCGAGTGCGATTCCCACGTCTTTATCTTGTTATCTTCTATACACAAATCAAACAAGTATTTCAGTTCAACATCCCTGCAAAAAATAATTTCTACAATAAAAACTGTTTACTAAACTAAATAATAAACAAAAGGAGGAGTGATGTGTATGTATATGCCCCCAATCAGTCTTGAATAAAGTGCCTGGCCAGGGCTTGTTCGGGATTGATTAGGATCCACATTAGATTTCCCCCAATCCTTTAGTAGGGAGTGCAGGCTCAGCTTTCAATCTTTCCCCCGATCCTTCAGTGGGGGTAGGAACCCTTTTTCTTTGGCACTTACTCTCAATGCCTTTAAACACTCATGTTGTATGCCCAGGTTAGAGTTCGAACTTAGCTTTCGGTCTTGTCCCTAATCCTTCAGCAGGGTAGGAGTTCATTCGTGATGCTCAGCCTTGGCATCTTTATACTATCTCGTCGTATGCCAAGGGTAGAGTGTGGTCAAGGTGGTCATTAACCATGGTGCACCTTCATGCCCTATGGATGTCGTCTTCTTGTCCTTAATACTATCTCTCAGATAATGAGAGTTAGAGTTGTGGAAGTCATATTCCCATCCTTTATACTCTCTCTCGGATCATGAGAGTTAGAGTTGTGGACGTCACCTTCCCGTCCTTTATCTCTCTTTCGAATCATGAGAGTTAGAGTTGTGGATAGAGTGGTCTTTAATCTTGGCGCGCCCATCACACTCGTCCTAGATTTACTTCTATCCAAATTCTGAGAAATAGAGTCAGCCATGCAAATAGTCAGATCACATATGCCAAGGTTTTGTGTTCCTCCAATCAATCTATGGAGGAGTGATTGGCACTGAACCTCAGGTACCTGCACCATTCATATCGCATGAGTTAGTCATGTCAATAACTCAGGAAGCATGTAAAAGTAAATTGAATGATTGAAAAGTAAGCATATCAAGGGGCAATGCTACCTCCTACGTTTGGATTCATGTAATCTGATGGCGTTAAGCATAGGATCGATCCATGTAGATGGTCAAACTACATCCATTTGGGATCGATTCCCGACATAGAAAAGCAATAGTCAATGCACAATTATCTTGAGGTCTGCCACGTGTGATCCAAGGAGTGGATGGTCATCTCGGATCCACCTTGAGCTATACAACTTCTATCAGGCGGAGGGTGTGGCTTTGTAAACAAGCAGTTCAGTCAAGCTCTTCATGATATTGCTCCATAACTCTATATGCGGGTGTTACATGTCTGATCGATATCAAATCCTAGGTATGTTTTAAACGAATGAATATCACTTGGTGCGAAAATGGCATTGCATGCTCTTTGCAGGTCCATTTTGCCTCGCCTAATCTCTGCCAGGGGATGGCTGCCTAAATCTTTAGCTAGTGATGAACGTCTTTTCAAGCCGCCGTGAGATGGCGGTCCCAAGAGTGAACAGACCTCGATTGAGGTCTTGGAGCGACAAAGGCAGCTAGGTAAATACTGTAAGCGAATAACAAGGTCGCATCTCCTTTGAATTGCCTTCTTTCCCTCATGCCAAGGGCAAGGACTAAGTGTTAGGGAGTCATGTCTACACCGCTAATGGTAGCACATCATCACATTGGTGCTAGGATGGTAATTGGCATGAAAACAATGGATCCATGCTTATAGAGCCTCTTAGTCTTTCCATGTTTGGAAATAGAATATGGCTGCCAGGAAGATAGTCATACCTCATCGATCTACAGATATGCCTTCGATCGCACGTCAAGAATAAGAGCTGATGCACAGACAATCAGTCAACATATAGGCTTAAGTATTCAAAACCTTTAATTCGCCATTATTCGGCCAAGACTAATGTAGTCGGTCATGCAAGCTTATGATGTTTCGGCTTTGAATCAGATGATGTAATCACGAGCAATCCATGCTCGAATTTCCAATTGCCCCCAGCATCTGAGGCATGAGTTACTTGACAGATAATCAATGAAGGGAGTGGAATTGTGAATCTTCATTTTCTAACTCCAAAACGTTGTTTATCAAATAATTTAGGGTGGTGAATTGACAATGAGACTCATTGATGTTTATCTCGGGACAACTTCCCAAGGGAAATAAGCAATGCCGCCTTGCATTCCACATCTTAAAGCATAGATAACTATGGCACAACTTTCACTTCTCATTGATGAAAGGATTTTGTGTTGCAGGAAGTTCTTTATGGGGGTTATCCATGACTCTCTCCCGGGTTCGATCTCTAACATTGGATCGACTTCTATCCGGTCAATACTCAGAGTTTCTAGTTTCTCGATTGGAACCGTTTCATATTAACCTCCTTAACAAGTACAAGTTTCGATATCCAGTCGGGATATGTAGCATCTCTGATGAATCCATTATCTTTCAGCTTCTCTACTTCTTCTTTCAGGGCAATCGAACTCTCCGAGCCCAGCATACGCCTCTTTTGCTTAGCAACGGGATACTTCGGGTTTACGTTCAGTGCATGACACATAATCGATGGTGAGATCCTACGCATGTCAGCATGGGTCCATGCAAATGCATTCAGATTGGATCGTAGAAAATCTGCCAGTTCACTCATCTGTGTAACACCCCATATTTTCTGTGATCGTATAAGTAACAAATCAGAGAATAATAAATTTTTAAAATAAGAATCAAGGGAAACGGGTTGCGCCATTGCATTCGTCTCGAAATTCTACTTGGAAACGAGTCCGATTTTTCGAGAAACGAAGTCCGTATGAGGGAGATATGGCCCTCCGAAGATTCAAAAAATTTCAGAATCGAAAACAGCTCGAAAAATCGAATTCAAATTCGAATTCAAACCCAGAAGCGGGCTGGGCGGGAAATTTCCCGCCCAGGACCCAGGTCGACTGGGTGGTCGACTGGGTAGTCGACCTCCCCAGGGCCAGGACGACCTGCTCCCGAAACCCACTTTCTGAACCTGATGCATTCTGATGTTTTTGGCCAATTTTCTGACCAGATTCATGTCTCTAAACCTATATTAACAGCCCCTAGCCTCATCCCCTCCACACCATTTCATTATGTCTATATTCTGCCTCTGATCTAATTAAAAATAAAAATGGCGTCGCTACTCTGCTGAAATCTGAACTGGAACTAGGACTAAAGCATCTTCTTCCAAACTGAATAAAATTAAAAGAGAACAACTGCAACTCTTCTTCTTCTTTAATCCAATCAAGGCAAGTGCAGTTATTTTCCGATATAAACTTTAATTTTGATTGTGACATGATTGTAACTATGAATTTGAGGTTATGTATGTTCTGTTCTGTTAGGATCTATCCTATTCTGTATCTCTTTCTTCTTTCTGTTCTATAGCCAGGCTACCAAGAGCCTGCGCTGTAACACTCCACTTCCGCTAGGGTCACTCGCAAAGGGAATGCACTAGCTTTGGTGGAGCATTATCTAGGTAAACATACACAGAAATATTACAAGATAGAACATATAAAACAGCGAAAGAAGAACCAAATTTTATTTCTTCAAAAATCTAGAATGGTCTGAAACCTTTTACATCAAAATGCTATTAAAAATCCATTACATCAAAATCTGTCTTGCAATTGTAAAGAAGCATAAGACCATAGTTATAAATCATTCCCCAATAAAGCAGCAAAGCAAGCCATAGCCAAGAGCAATCCAAGCCTTCATGAAATAGCCTTGGAGCTTGGTAAGATCCGAACTAAGCTGTGTTCCCACCCTGTGAACCTGGGGGGGAAACGGAAGAAAAAGAGGCGTAACAAACTGGGTCAGTCATAAGGACTGAGTAAGTCCTAGTGACTTTCAGCATAAAAATAGGTAAAGATAACATGACATGAATAAACTGAAAGTAAACATAAGCATGGTGACAAGATAAGCTACAGGCATGATAACTAAGAATAACATCATAGGATTTCTGTCATGTATAACATTGCAAGGATACCGTTCAAGATGAACTAAATATAGTTTCGCACGATTTATATCAAGCATCGCAAGATTTCTCTGCTTCACCATTAAAACGATATCTATTTGCTCTGATTTCCTAAATTCTCTGCACCAACAGTACTAGTATCCCAACCCGTATCATCCTTTCCATGTATATGTACAGTCCCTTGCCGCGTATCGTACGGGTTTCATCACGTATTTCTATACTACTTCAACGTAGTGCCACCATTCTTGAAATCGTTTGGACTGCCACCCTTGTTCTGTCTAGGTTTCCTTATCATGAACTATCGCGTGTTCAACTAGGATTTATGCCACCTAAGGCCACTAGGGATTATGCTACCTATTGAACGTTTTCTAGATTCGATTAGGATTTATGCCACCTAGGACCACTAGGGATTATGCTACCTAACGAATTCCACGTAACGATCTATTAATCGATCGGCTCCCTACAAATCCTAGCTCGTTCATGTGTCTATGTCATACGACCCTATCCAGAAATGTAGTTACCTGTGCTGTGTCCATCATAGGGTGTATCAAGTCCTATGGTGCCAACCACCGACACGAATCAAGCACGCACAGTGTAAATCTATGGTGCCCAATGCCTGCTTTTTCAACTCCGGACTACGTGCACGACCATAGCTCATCTGAACCTACAATGGCGCACCTACTCAGCCGTCATTCTGGTCACTTACAATCAGCCCAGTAATCGTGCCCCACTGTGCCTAGTTCCAGGCTACCATGATACATCTCGTGGGTTACTGCTAAAACGGACCGCGTAACTAGGATTTCCGTCTAGTAGGTTAAGTGTTGTCATTTAAATTTGAGACTTAACCCCATCAGTCTAGCATGTCAAGTTGGTTAAGTGTTGTCATTCAAGTTCGTGACTTAACCCGTCTACGTGTCATGTCAAATTGGCTAAGTGTTGTCGTTTAAGTTCATGACTTAGCCCTACGAATCGTGTGTCAAGTTGGTTAAGTATATTCAAGCGGTTCACGACTTAACCCTATCAAATCATCGTGTTAAATCAGTTATGTATATTCAAGCGGTTCAAGACTTAACCCTATCAAATCATCGTGTTAAATTGGTTAAGTATATTCAAGCGGTTCAGGACTTAACCCTATCAAGTCATCGTGTCAAATTGGTTAAGTATATTCAAGCGGTTCATGACTTAACCCTATCAAATCATCATGTTAAATTGGTTAAGTATATTCAAGTGGTTCATGACTTAACCCTATTATGTGGCATTAATTCATTAATGCACTTCAACCTCTCACATTCGACTAACTATTGTGGTTATTGGATTTGCCGGACGGTTCCGGGCAGATTTACACCATAACATAGTCTAACCTCGAGTTTTACGTGCGATATGACCAACTACCCACATTGGATCCTATTGTTTGCAGCCACTGGATTTGCCGGGCGGTTCCGGGCAGATTTACATTGCAAACTCAACCCAACCTCGAGTTGGCCATTTTCAAAATTTTCTAATTGTCATGCCCACATTCAAGTTTTCATGTCAAAATTAATGTCGAGTTTTCATGTCATGTTTCATGTCAAATCATGTCAAGTTTTCAAGGCAAGTTTCATATCAAGTCGATGTCAGGTTCGTGTCCATATCCAGGTTCAAGTTATAACAGCGTTTATGTTTCAAGTTTTGCCTATTATCGAGTTCATAATTCATGTTCATAACCAATTCATGTTTTTGCCTATTCTACCCAAATCGTATTCCCATCGCACGTGAACGTGAATCATTCTATACTACAAACAAATCCAAATCTCGAAATAGAGGGAATAGCATCAAAACTATGATAGGCAAAAGAGACGAGCATAAGGCGATAAAAAGGGGGTTACAAGACTAGCATGACATAACTTGAGATAATTGGTTACCACATCACTGGCATATAGGATTCCAAATCTAGCAAGATAAGGTGATGGTCATGATAAACACCGACATAAAAGAATAGGCGTGCAAAAGTAAGCCAAATACAAGAATAATGGATCCATTGGTTTTGGTGTACATAATTGCGAATAAACTAAGCAAGTCACACCCTAGGTATATGATTCAACAAAATGTCAATTCAGTGCACAACATGGTTTTCAACTATGGTGTCATGGGCATGAACAATCAACTATAATAGTCTTAGGAAATTAACCCCAATAGTCATAGGTACGAATCTCATAGCTATGAATCATAAGCGACTCATCACAATGATCATGGATAATTATCAAAAATAGTTCTAGGCAAATAGTCATCGACAATTAATAGTACTAGTTTCAAAGCCGTGGTCATAGATAATGGTCTATGTTCATAATCATAGGTAATAATCCTCATAGTCAAGGGTCATAGGTGATTAACTACAATTGTCCTTGTCATAGTCATAGGCAACAGTCTTACATTCACCGTCATAGTCATAGGCATAGTCTTATCAGTCATAGGCGGTCTTATGTTCACCATCATAGTCACAGGCATAGTCATATTAGTCATAGGCAGTCTTATGTTCTTAGTCATAGTCCTTGTCCATTAACAATACATTCAACGTCATAGGCATGTTAAGGTTATAGACACGAGAGAGTTTGATTTACAACATGAATAGGTCCGAAAGTCAAGATCCAAGACGAACAAGAATAGATAAGAATCAATCACCATACATAGATCCAATTCCAATTTACAACATGGATATTAAGTTTACAACTTTTATCTAAAAGTAACTTGAACTTACAGTGCATGGATCGAGAATTAGAAAGCAAAATTTGACTGTTGAATCTCTATTTGATCGATCGTGTTCTAATTGAAATCCCCCCAATTTGCAAATCCCTAAGCGTAGTCTTGATGGAGAAGGAGCAGTCCTTTTTCTTCCTTCTTATCTTTTTATTTTGATTATCTTAGAAGCAGCATAATTGTAGAAAGAAATGGTGTGGAGAAAATGAGACTAGGGGGGCTGTTTATATAGGGTTGGGCAGATGAATCTGGTCAGAAAACGAGTCTAAATACGTCAGGACGCATCTTGGTCAGAAAAGTGGTTCGGGAGGCAGGTTGACCCCCAGGTCGACACTGTGGTCGACCTGGTCCCTGGGTGGTTGGCACTATGGTCGAGCCCTAGGTCGACCTGGTCCCTGGGCGGGAATTTTCCCGCCCAGCCTGTTCCAGGGTTTGAATTTGAATTTAGAATTTGAATTTCGAGCTGTTTTTTATTCTGAAAATTCCTGAAACTTCGGAGGGTCATATCTCCCTCATACGGACTCCGATTTTCGAAAACTCGGACTCTGTTTCATGTAAAATTTCGAGACGAACGCAATGGCTTAACCCGTTTCCCCTGATTCTGACTTTAAAATTTAATTCTGCATTGATTTCTTGTTTTAACATGTTATAAAAATATGGGTTGTTACATTCTCCCCTCCTTAAAGGATTTCGTCCCGAAATCTTCAAGTTAAGAAGAATGTGTCCTACCATCCAATCATCCATCTACTCAATCATCAATCACAGGCATCCATTGTCCTTAAGAGATTTCTAATGCTGTATGAACATATGCAGAAAGTGTGTGTATATGTTCCTTATCTAATGCAAATGATCAAGCCTGATTGATCTTCTTAATGCAAAATATGTTTAGTTCCATGAGTCCAACATGTATGCAAACAGTCCTAGCCATATAAACAATATATGTGTGCACAAACATTCATCCATATGCAACATCCACATGATAACATATTCAATTTCATCCATGTACAAGTATAAACACTCATGCATATGCAATATGAAAATGTGTCTGAGCCGATCTAGTGCCTAATGTGTGTTATGCAACTACGAGCAACCACTAGCAGCCACTTGCAACCACTTGCAACCATCAATCATAACATGTCTCAAACACATGTTTACACCCAATTATTCCTATCTAAAGATATAGTCGAACGATAGAAGCAAGTAAAACTTTGTGCCCATTAGGTAATGTCAACCCAACGGACACCCTCAAGCCCCAACATGTATTACTAACAGATAAGTCATACTCCCTATGGGGTTTGCAACAGAAATAGGATTGAGAATAGGACCGAGAGGTTATACTTGAAAGAAAGCATACAAGTAAGCTCTACAAGAAGAGAGGGATCAAGGATATACTCTTAAAAAGAGATATGATGGGTGTATCTAGTCTTCAATCTTCTAAGTCGTATTTCCTTGAGCTTAACTCCATTGTGCTCTGATCGTCTTTAACTTCACAATTTCGTAGTTCCTTAATTCTTGTTTCCAAAATATGAGTTGGAGCTCATTCCACTGTCGCCTCTCCTTCCACTTTCGGTTATTCTCTTCTAGTATACTCGGCTCAAACATAACCGCGAACTCATGGTTTCATGCAAGCTCTACAAAATTCACTAGTGAATCTCAGATCTCGTTTACTTATTATAAGGTATTCCACGCAGAAGAACTGTCTCTTGAAAACAAACAAATGCCAACCATGTTGCCAAATGTACTTACTAAAGTGATTTTCTATGACTCATGCATAAGCGAAATGAACCATCCGCCTTAGTGGCGAACACTACTCGAGCGGATCGATAAATGTATTGTGAACGGATCGAAAAATGTATCAAGAGATTCTAGGTAACTAAACATGGAAGAACCCTATACTAGACTTCGAGGGCATTACCGGGGCAAGTCAAGAGTCTAACTACCCTCTTTTCATACTCGAGAATGGTATCATTTCTGGACAACCACTGCATCCCTAGAATCAACCCATAGCCCAAAAACATAAGCTTTACTTCTAAACTCAACACTTAGCATAAACATACTCAAATCCAAACAAGCTATGAATAAACGAGTCGATTCCCCAACAGGATTTGAGACAAAAATGGGATCCTTTATTATGCTAGTACTAAGGTGCAGAAACTCAACTATCGAAGCAGAATTAAAAGGATGCGATGTACCAAAGACAAAGTTCCCACGGTATGGTAGAAAAGAAAAGCTAAACTTTTAACAGAAACGTTACCACCTTTCTTAGGTATGCTAGTAGTGAGAGCATACAATTGCCCTCTCAACGACCTTGTTCTTTGCCTTTGTCCTTGTCCTATGATACTTAACTACATGTCCCTTTTTACCATACCAACGATGTTCTTTCTTATTATTCTTTTACTTTGACCTCTTCCCTTTCACCTTTTCCTCCTTCGTGGATTCTCATCCTTAGGCTTGTGTTCTTTGTCCTTTTTCTTACTATCCTTGCATAGCTTGTTGACAAGTTTCTCGAAAGGTACTTCCATCGCATGGAAACCCTACAAAGCTTGAGATAAGATTAGCCACGAGTAAAACTACTGCTTCTACAGATGGAGGTTAGACACTACTTTGCCCTCCAACATGTGTCGCATGCCTACAAACTATGGTGAAAAAGAAAGAGAGAAGAGACTCAAGGAGAGAATCAAAAGATAGTGCATATGGCTTTGGGGAATGTGCCTTTCATAAAACAAAACTTTTCATGAAAAATGCTTCTTTGTAAATGGTTTTGAAAATAATTTCAAAAGGTTTTAAAAACTTTTTCCCAGTCTGGTAACCTTCTGCTTTGATACCAAATGTAACACCCCACTTCCGCTAGGGTCACTCGCAAAGGGAATGCACTAGCTTTGGTGGAGCATTATCTGGGTAAACATACACAGAAATATTACAACACAGAACATATAAAACAGCGGAAGAAGAACCAAATTTTATTTCTTTAAAAATCGAGAAAGGTCTGAAACCTTTTACATCAAAATGCTATTAAAAATCCATTACATCGAAATCTGTCTTGCAATTGTAAAGAAGCATAAGACCATAGTTATAAATCATTCCCCAATAAAGCAGCAAAGCAAGAAATAGCCAAGAGCAATCCAAGCCTTCATGAAACAGCCTTGGAGCTTGGTAAGATCCGAACTAAGCTGTGTTCCCATCCTGTGAACCTGGGGGGGGGGGGGGGGGAGGGGGGAAACGGAAGAAAAAGAGGCGGAACAAACTGGGTCAGTCATAAAGACTGAGTAAGTCCTAGTGACTTTCAGCATAAAAACAGGTAAAGACAACATGACATGAATAAACTGAAAGTAAACATAAGCATGGTGACAAGATAAGCTACAGGCATGATAACTAAGAATAACATCATAGGATTTCTATCATGTATAACATTGCAAAGATCCCGTTCAAGATGAACTAAGTATAGTTTCGCATGATTTCTATCAAGCATCGCAAGATTTCTCTGCTTCACCATTAAAACGATATCTATTTGCTCTGATTTCCTAAATTCTCTGCACCAACTGTACTAGTATCCCAACCAGTATCATTCTTTCCATGTATATGTACAGTCCCTTGCCGCGTATCGTACGGGTTTCATCACGTATTTCTATACTACTTCAACGTAGTGCCACCATTCTTGAAATCGTTTGAACTGCCACCCTTGTTCTGTCTAGGTTTCCTTATCATGAACTATCGCGTGTTCAACTAGGATTTATGCCACCTAGGGCCACTAGGGATTATGCTACCTATTGAACGTTTTCTAGATTGGACTAGGATTTATGCCACCTAGGACCACTAGGGATTATGCTACCTAATGAATTCCACGTAACGATCTATTAATCGATCGGCTCCCTACAAGTCCTAGCTCGTTCATGGGTCTGTGTCATACGGCCCTATCCAGAAATGTAGTTACCTGTGCTAGGTCCACCATAAGGTGTATCAAGTCCTATGGTGCCAACCACCGACATGAATCAAGCACGCACAGTGTAAATCTACGGGTGCCCAATGCCTGCTTTTTCAACTCCGGACTACGTGCACGACCATAGCTCGTCTGAACCAATAATGGCGCACCTACTCAGCTGTCGTTCTGGTCGCTTACAATCAGCCCAGTAATCGTGCCCCACCCTGCCTAGTTCCAGGGTACCATGATACATCTAGTGGGTTACTGCTGAAACGGACCGCGTAACTAGGGTTTCCGTCTAGTAGGTTAAGTGTTGTCATTTAAATTCGAGACTTAACCCCATTGGTCTAGCATGTCAAGTTGGTTAAGTGTTGTCATTCAAGTTCATGACTTAACCCGTCTACGTGTCATGTCAAATTGGCTAAGTGTTGTCGTTTAAATTCATGATTTAGCCCTACGAATCGTGTGTCAAGTTGGTTAAGTATATTCAAGCGGTTCACGACTTAACCCTATCAAATCATCATGTTAAATTGGTTAAGTATATTCAAGCGGTTCAGGACTTAACCATATCAAATCATCGTGTTAAATTGGTTAAGTATATTCAAGCGGTTCAGGACTTAACCCTATCAAGTCATCGTGTAAAATTGGTTAAGTATATTCAAGCGGTTTATGACTTAACCCTATCAAATCATCGTGTTAAATTGGTTAAGTATATTCAAGTGGTTCACGACTTAATCCTATCATGTGGCATTAATTCATTAATGCGCTTCAACCTCTCACATTAGACTAACTGTTGTGGTTACTGGATTTGCCGGACGGTTCCGGGCAGATTTACACCACAACATAGTCAAACCTCGGGTTTTACGTGCATTAATGATTTGCCGGAGGTCGTTTGCAAAGCTGACTATTTTTAAATCTCTAAGTAAACCCTTTTAAATATTAATATATTTAAAAATAATTAAATTTAATATTTATAAATACATATTATCGTATATATTTACAATAGAATATCATATCGCTCCAATTGGATTTGTAACTCGATATTCAAATCCCGGTTGAATCGATATTCAATTTATATTGAAAAATCCTTTTATAATATAAATAAATCGTTATAATTTATAAAGGAATTCCATAGCGATATTTTGAAATTTTGATTTGGACATAACTCAAAATCTGCACATTGAAATCCCGATATTTCTCTTTCATTAGAAAAATATACTTTACCTGCTTCTAACGTTTCTTGTTTCCCAGAAATCCAGCTTAAAACGGATTCTATGTATTCGTTTAAAGTTTGAATCGCCTAATTACGAACTATCGCGCCATTACGGGCTCGATTATAATTATAATATAATTATACGCTTAACTATTCATTTATATAATTTATTCGTGAATATAATTTAACTCTAAACTGAATTATACATTTTAAATTGTCCAATTCACACAATATCGTCAATTCACTATTTCCGACTATTTCATAAATAAATATATTATTCTATTATTTATATTAATTAAATATTCACTATTATTTAATTAAACGACCATTTCAATCTTTCAATCCCTATTTATATAATTAATTTAATTAATTATTATACCGAAAAATACGGGAAATTACATTCTTCCCCCCCCCCCCCTTAAAATAATTTCATCCTCGAAATTGCTTAGGTAGAAAACAAACTTTATTGACTGGATAAAAATTTTTTGTTCACTTCTTTAACTCCAGTTTCACTGAACCAACTTATTTCAATTAGAATATTAATCCATTTCGACTAATGAAAATTTTCAAAAATCCTAAAAATTTTCAAACACCTTAATTTTTCAAAAAATTTCGCCAGCACCTCCTTTGTACAGCTCATTTGGTACAACCACAACTCGCCTCTCTAGGCCTTCTCCAACCCAAAAGAAAATCAAACAGCCAAGCGGCTTGCCAATTCGGCTCATCAAAATCTCATACCATATGAAATATAAACTTGTATTTTTTTGTCGGGCATATCATTATATCATTTCCATCTGTTATCAATTCTGCATATATCGATGTCATCCTAATTACATTTACAGTCAATTCATTCTCAACATGTCTATTTGCTCATACCAAAGTCAAATTCTATTTCAAACTCGAGTTCTATTCCTGATTCCAACGCTTAACTTGTCAATCCAATACCATTTCAGATTCCTATCCCCCAATAAAACTTCATTTGATATCATCCTAATCCAATTCAATTTCCATTTAATGGACTATAACTCAATTTCAATTTTCTTTTGCAAATCCCCTTCTTATTTGTTTTTAATTCAAAATAAACTTCCTAGGAGCTTTAAACAGCTTTGCTTTACTCAAAAAATTCAAACAATCCTTTTCGAAATTCAAACAACTTGTTTTCGCAAAACATTTCCAAAAACAAAATCTTTGGTAGTAATCCGTCACTTAGAAACTCGAAAATGAACACCGATGATGGCCGACTTCATCATCGGAATATATTTTCCAGCGATCGAAGTAAGTTCAATACTATATCACTTTTCAAAACCATTTTTAAACATTTCCATTTTGAAATCAATTCAAAATATTATTCACCATGCTTGTAAACAATTTAAAATCTCCCAAGATTTTAAAATTTTCATATATTTTACTTATATAATTTTTATTTGATTATATATACATAACCAACTCAATTTTAATCTTATTCGATTAATATAACAACCAACACGTCTAACATACAATAATATATTAAATATCTATACTTTGTTTATATCAAAATATAATTTTTCATTTACCCTCTTTTCAAAACATTCAGTGTCGTTTCATTGTATTCGAGTGTTTAGAAACTCCTACCGATACGGTGGATCAAACTGATTGATCAGAACCCATAAATAGCTCAACCAATAAGTCTCCACAATATAAAACAATTTTTTATATCAAATAACAAATACGCACTCATTTACACACTCAACTCAATCTAGGGTATTACTAACCCCATCTCTATTGAGTCACACCACAGAGCCAAGGTAATTACTTAACCTTAAGCTCTGATACCAACTGTAGTGTCCCGAATTTCCGGTACCCTTTGAGCTGACCGAATAACATAAGTACAACCAAAATTGCATTGGAAACCAGAAAACTAATAGAAATAAAACAGACGGTGAGAATATATAAGATAGAAATTTAGAATAGAAGAAGAAGAAGAACATACAACATCAGAGTAAACACGAATCTCACTGCGGAACGAATAAGCAACAAGGACTGGTGTGAGTAAACTCCAACCATTTGTTTAACTTTTAAAAATCCTTTTCCAATGAATGATAATCGTAAGACCGAACCACACATAAACACAAATGGTTTTTACCTTACGATAACCCAAAACATCTTTTACTAAAAATAATGCTTTTCTAATATTATAATAATGTCTAAATCAAATAAATAGAATCTAATAGAACGCTTTCATCTCACGTTCTACATATATAATATACAATCAAAACCACAGGCTCTTATTTGGGTATGGATTCCAACTATGACAAGGTATGGATCCATCTTCCGATCAATGTACTCTAGAAGAGATACACTGGAGTTCAACAAGAACATCTTGCAACTCGGCCACACATGACCGACCATTCATTTCGCTTGAATGTTCCAAATATATTGTCACCTTACGGTTGGTATTCCAACGTAACCATTCCCGGGTGATACAGAATCGAAGAAGTAACAAATATGAATATTATCTAGATGGTGACAATATACCCTAATTGGGTGCGATCCACTTAGCCATGCTGCCTGTCCGATTTCTGTCATTTCCCAGTTGACGAGGCTTGAGGTCATAACATATCTTTTAACAAATCACTCCTTCATTTACTTTGAATGCCACATTGTCATACCCGTCAAATCACAAATTGATTTCCCCAAAAATACCATGGGTATAAGCTAAGAGAAACGAATTCCTCAGCCACCAACGTAAATACATTTGAAATGATCAACTTATGCAATCTACCAGATATACTCTGTCAGACATTCGTCCATTCAAGTTATCCTGGGACTGGACAACACGAAGGCACTATTCTGTAAACATGATAGCCGTTGCATAACTCCTTCTTCAATTATCTTCATCTTATTTGATTCACAACGCTAATGCCTATACAGAGTGGTTTTCAGATAATATATCTGATCCCGGTCTCTCCGTATTGACAATGGAAATGGTCAAAATCTTGATAGTCGGTGGTTTAACTATCAAAGGAAAACATGTGTGCAACAAACAATATTATTTCCAGATGGAAATTCTATCGATCAACCATCAATCAACATTTATTCATTTCCTCATTTCTCATTTCCATATATTCATCAAATCCTTATTTTCTAATTTTAGTATATTTATGTTATTAACTTTGGAAAACGTTTCCATTTCTGATTCATGCATCACTATCTTCTCACATATATCAGTCTCTAACTGTAATCTAGTAAGAGAACAACCCCCTACGTATTAACCTCGAAGGCCGAAACCAACATCAAATCGATACCAGAAAGCCACTCAACTCAACTAAATTCCAGTCAGTTTCTAATTTCAGTAATTCCATTTAAATTCCTAATTCAAAATCCAAATTCCTTTATAATATTTTATTTACAAAATATTTACTTTAAATCAATATCATGTTACACCTGTGTGCGAAGCACGAGTCTAAACCTTCCTAATGTAAAATTCTCTTCCTATAAAACTGTATTCATTTTCCAAATATTTCCCTTTTATAATTCTATTTACTTTCTAAATCAATATTCCTTTTATATTCCTTTTATAAAATTCTCTTTATTTTATAAATAATTCCTTTTATAAAATTCTATTTATTTTCTAAATAAATGTTTCTTTTTTATATAACATTAAAATTTTCCTTTTTAACATTCCAGTATTCCTTATGGTATTTAACGTACCATATAATAATGATCGGTATCATTCAAACATAAAAAATTAGCAACGTATTTCATATCACATCATATAACACAATATATGAAAAACAGTAAAATAAATGTTGAGGATTCCAGTTGGATTCCTCCGACCTGTTTCCCTGCATCCACAGATGTTAAACAATATAATAACATCGATTTCATTTCGATATGAAATATTCTGATAAACAGAATCAATATTTGATTAATGATATATATATATATATATATCGTTTTCTATAATTTCAACCAATACATCAGCAATTCAACCAACCAATCAACACACAACAATCAATTATCATTTATCATTACTAGATTATATTTATTAAAAATATAAATTGATCAGAGTTAGTGAGATTTACTCACATTGGACGATCATCGTTAAATAACGATAATTGTCGGTTGATTCAGACAGACGATTTATTTCGCTATAAATTGTAACGAGCTCTGATTCACTCCCAGTCAGTTCCATTATGTAGCCGCCGTCCATATGATCCCAACGGATCCTATTTCACGGAATTCTGATTACGTAGGACAAAGTTATAAATATTACAAGTTTGAATCATTTTAACCATCATTGACTTTGTTAGATTGTATAAACTAATTACCCTACTTAGTGTTAATCCACATCATCACCTTTAATCAGCTTTCTTCCCCCAGTCATAGAAAACAAATCTCGCTCCTCTGTTATTTCCAACTCCGCCATTTCCAGTAACTTTCTCCACCATTATCTCCACTTTTTCTTCATGATATTTCAAACCACAAATTCCATTCAACTCCTCTTCAAAATCCAATTCAACCTATACCAGAATCACACACTTCGAGTTCGACCTCATCGCGGCGACTACAGGGTCTCACGAAAACCACTGTGCAAACATCGACATCAAACAGCACCGAATCTCACCAAAAATTGTATACCTCTGCGGTCCGATCTCCTAAACCTAAAAATAACAACAAATATACCAATCGCTGCTTGTATCGATCTAATAATAGGAGCCCTAGCTCACATTGTACACAGATTATCGAACGAACTCTTGTTCGAACACCACACAAATCATATCAGAACGAAGCAAATGATTTGAGGAGTGTAGAAATAAAGGTTTTGAGATTTATCTATTTTATTTTGATTTTCTAGGAATTTTTGAAGACGGATATTTTTCACGTTTTCATTTTCTATTGGCGACTAGGAGAAATTTACCAGAGAAAGTAGAAGACTAGGGTTAGAAATGTTTAAGGGTTATTTATAGGAAATATGTTAGCTTAAAGGGTAAGCTAGTATTTTTATTTTAATTAATTATTACTCAATTTATCATTTAAAAATTCCAAAGGACACATAATATATCCAAATTCAACGAAAATGGACAAGCCGATAAAGTTTGACATTACGGACCTAACGAAACATGTTTCGTCAAATTCCGAATCCGTTTGCATACACAACATATTTTTAAAGGTCAAATTATCGACTATTTTCACAATAAAATTCCACACGACCACATAATGACTCCAAAAATCATGAAAATTGAAATCTAGCAATAATTTAATATTCTGGATTTTATAAAATTGGTTTCGTCTAAAACAGAGGTTGTTTGCAATGTTGGCTATTTTTAAAGCTCTAAATAAACCCTATTAAATATTAATATATTTAGAAATAATTAAATTTAATATTTATAAATACATATTATCATATATATTTACAATAGAATATCATACCGCTCCAATTGGATTTCTAACTCGATATTCAAATCCCGGTTGAATCGATATTCAATTTATATTGAAAAATCCTTTTATAATATAAATAAATCGTTATAATTTATAAATGAATTCCGTAGCGACTTTTCAAAATTTTTATTTGGACATAACTCAAAATCTACATAATGAAATCCTAAATTTTCTCTTTCATTAGAAAAATATACTTCACCTGCTCCTAACGTTTCTTGTTTCACAGAAATCCGGCTTAAAATGGATTCTGTATATTTGTTTAAAGTTTGAATCGCCAAATTACGAATTGCCGCACCATTACGAGCTCGATTATAATTATAATATAATTATACGCTCAACTGTTCATTTATATAATTTATTCGTGAATATAACTCAACTCTAAATTGAATTATATATTTTAAATTGTCCAATTCACACAATATCGTCAATTCATTATTTCTGACTATTTCAGAAATAAATGTATTATTCTATTATTTATATTAATCAAATATTCACTATTATTTAATTAAACGACCATTTCACTCTCTTAATCCCTATTTATATAATTAAATTAATTAATTATTATACTGAAAAATACGGGTCGTTACAGAGAGGGCCATCTGCTGGGTTTTTTGTGCTAGCCATCACCCTTCGTAAAACTAACTCTCCTTTCGCGAAGGTTCTACTCCTGACCTTTGAGTTGTAGTATTTCGTAATCCTTCTTTGATATTCAGTTGTTCAGATTGTAGCCTCACCTCTTAATCCATGTATTAAGTCTAGGGATTCTTTTCTTAACTCCTGGTTAGGATTAAACGCATATGCTTTCCTTCTATGCGATGGGAGTTCAAATTCAACTAGAAGCATAGCCTCGCAACCGGATGTTAAGGAGAAAGGCGTGTGTCCCATTGTTGTCTTGGTGGAGGTTCTATACGCCAAAGCGCTAAAGGCAGCTCTTTGGCCCTATTTCCTTTGGCTTGGTTTAGGCACTTTTTAAAATTGTCTTTGTGGTTTTGTTGGCAGCCTCCACAGCTCCGTTAGCCTTTGGATGGGCTACCGAGGCGAAACTTTTGATGATTTCATTTTTCTTACAAAACCGAGTGAATTCTTCGCTCTCGAATTGTGTTCCGTTATCTGATATGATTTTGTGAGGGATCTCAAAGAGGGTAACAATATTCTTCATTACGAACCTTAACACCTTTTTGGACATGATTGTCGAAAGCGGTTCCACCTCTACCCACTTAGTGAAGTAGTCGATGGTGACAGCAACATACTTAGCTCCCCTTTGGAGATAAGTAAGGGTCCGATTAAATCTATTCCCCATATGTCGAATGACTAAGGGCTTGATATAGTGGTTAGTTCACTAGGAGGTAGCCGGGGCACTATAGAGTACTTTTGACACTTGTAACATTTGCTGACGTACTCGACTACTTGATTAACCATCTATGACCAATAATAACCTTACCGCATGACCCGTTTTTCCAGCTTAATTCCGCTGGAGTGGTCTCCACACCATCCCTTATGAGCTTCTTTAAACAGCTAAGTCCGTTTTTGGAACTTACACATCTTAAGTAAGGAAGCGAATGTCCCTTTTTGTAGAGTATATTGTCCGTAATCACAAATGTAGGAGCTTAGTGCTTTATCCTTCTCGCGTTGCTCACTAAGGGGTAAGATCCCATTTAGGAGGTAATCTACTATGGGAGTCATCCATGTAACTTCGCGGTGGCAATTCATTTCCATTGAGGGAGGTTCCCCATTGGAGTTTCCCTCTTTGTTTCCTTCGTCCTCCCTTCTCAAGGCTTGGGATCTAAATAAGACTAATAACTCTTTCCCCGCTTCTGACACTTCATGTTCAATACTAGGCTTTTCCTGATAACCCACGGCAACTACTCGAGTTTTGCGGATCCCCTGGGAACTGGCTAGTTTGGCTAGTGAATCCGCTTGGGTATTCTCCCCGCGGGGTATTTGGTGAACTAAGAAATCCTCAAACTGGGCAAGCATCTTTAACACTCTTTTCACATATAGCATTAATCGTGCATCACTGGTCTGGTAGGTTTGCTTTATTTGGTTTACCGTTAGTTGTGAATCACTAAAGGTTTCTATCCGAGGTATCTTCAGTTGTAGTGCCAATTACAAGCCGGCTATCATCGACTCATACTCGACTACGTTGTTAGTTGCCGGGAACCCTAACTTCATGGCATAGTGCAAGGGGTGTCCGTTAGGGGAAATTATAATATATCCTGCCCCTGCTCCTTGTTTGTTGGAAGCTACATCTAAAAGGCTGCCACTTGGCCTTTAAGTCATTTTCCTTAACTGATTTTTCTGAAATAAAGCTTGTGCATGCATTCACAAAGTCCGCGAGGGCTTTTCCTTTGATTGCCGCTCGAGGATGGAACTCAATCTCGTATTGCCTAAGATCAATACCCTATTTGATTAATCTTCTTGAGGTCTCCGGTTTATTGAACACTTGTTTAAGCGGAAAACTACTTAGAATTCTAACGGGGTGAGCTTGGAAATACCCCTAGCTTTCGGGCGGTAAGTATTAGGTAATAGCCTAGCTTCACTATTATAGGGTACCGGGTTTCTGCGTCCTTTAGCCTTCGGTTGATGAAGTAAATAGGGTGTTTAATCCTATTGCTCTCTCTTACCTAGACTAAGCTTACTGCATGTTCTGAAATAGCCATATATAGGTATAGATCTTCTCCCTTCTCGGGGATGGATAAAATCGGACGTGTTCCCATATAAACCTTTAATTCCTAGAATGTCTTCCCATATTCTTCGTTCCATTCGAAATTCTTCTTTTTCTTTATAACATCGAAGTACACATTTGTCAGTGGCTTTAGAAATGAACCTACTGAAGGCTGCTACTTTCCTGTTTATGCTCATGACCTCCATGCTTGTTCAAGGTTCTTCCATGTCTCTCATGGCTTGGATTTGGTCAGGGCTAGCTAAAATCCCCCTCTCACTTACTACAAATCCCAGGAACTTTCTGGATTGAACTCCAAAGAAACACTTTTACGGGTTTAACTTCATCTGATAACCCCTTAAGACATTGAACATTTCCTGCAAGTCCTTTAGATGGTTCTCTGTTTTTGTGGACTTTACTAGCATGTCATCCACATATACCTCCATATTGCGCCCTATTTGTTCCCGAAACATCCTACTTGCTAGTCTTTGGTATGTTGCTCCCGCGTTTTTCAACCCGAAGGGCATCACCTTATAGAAAAATGTTCCCCAATCAGTGATATAACTTGTATGCACCTCGTCGGTTTTATGCATCAGAATTCAGTTATACCCCGAGTAAGCATCCATAAGGGATAGTACTTGTGACCACTTGTAACATCCACTAACTAGTCAATCCATGGAAGGGGATAGTAGTCCTTTGGGCAAGCCTTGTTTAGATCTGTGTAATCGACACACGTTCTCCACTTCCCATTGGACTTCTTCACTAGCACAGGATTAGCTAATCATTTTGGGTAAAGGATCTCTCGAATAAACCTGTTAGTTTCCAACCTCCTGACTTCCTCCTTCAAGGCTACTAACCGGTCTCTATTATATTGTCATTTCTTTTGCCGAATCAGGGTCACCGAAGGGTCGATGTTTAAGGAATGACTCATAATATAAGGGTTGATACCGATCATACCTGAATGGGTCCAAGCAAAAACATCTTTGTTGAGTTGTAGGAACTGAATTAGGTCACTCCTGAGGGGCTCCATTAGTCTTTTACCTATGTTTACGACCTTCGATTTATTCTATGAATCAACATTCACCTCTTCCACGTCTTCTAGTAGTTTTATTCTTTCAATATCTCCTCTATAATCTAAGTCCGTGACGATTTCTCCTTCTTCAATCAGATTTACACCATCGAATCTCTTCCTCTTTCTTTTCAAAGACAAATACCTAGCATTTGCACGTTTGTTAGCCTTATTAATTTTTACCCTAGCTTCGAATGTGGGATGTAATAATCCCTTATCCAAAGGTATAAAAATATTAGAAGAATCAAAGTACGTAGAACACTCCCTTTTTTATTTGTCAATCATTGCGAAGTACAATTCGCGAGAGCTAAAATGTTCTCCCCTTATGGTACCTCATCCCTGCTTGGTTAGGAACTTTAGCATAAGATACTTGGAAGAAACGAAGGCGTCCATCTTCTCCAAAGTTGGTCATCCAAAGAAGGCGTTGTAATAAGATGGTTGATCGATCACAACGAACAGAGTCTCAAAGGTCCTATGAAGCGGGGACAGTCCAACTTGTACCAAAAGGTTGATTTCCACCCACCGGAGTCGATCCCTTGTTGTTGAAGCCGAAGATGGGTTTCACTGCTTGGCTTTAACTTCTTCTCAAAAATACCCATCTGATCGAAAGCGTGTTTAAAGATAACATTGACAGCACTCCCAGTATCCAAAAGGATTTTTGAAATAATCGAGATCCCTATTTGCGCCATTATCATAAGGGGATAATTATATGGGTGGCGGCCCTTTCTTCATTTCCTCCGGAGAGACCACTAGGTTTTGCATTTTGAGAGCATAATGTGCGTTCTTCAATGATAGTTCTTCTTGAATGGAGAAGATTCCCTCCATGCTTCCTTCATGTACTAACTCCTAGCTCTTGGACATTACCGGCAGGGTGTGGCCCTGCACAGATCACATTGATCCGATTTATAGGTGGACCCAGGTCTAGGTTGCCCACTTCCATAGTATCCCCTATCGCATTTGCCGAAACCTTCTGTTGCCCATTTGTACGTTGAGCTGAGGTTGTTTTGTTTAGAACGAATTCTTTCAGATGTCTCGGATTAGCTTCTGAATAATCCCTTCCAATGCCTTGCACTCGTTAGTCTTTTGTCCGTTGGTTTTATGGAATTCACAATACTTGCCGCCGGAATAGGGTTCAGGGCAATTATTGGCTTTGAACAGGACGGGGAAGTTATTAAGTCTTTCTCTTGCGACAGCATACACAAACGAGATGGTCTTGTTTAGAGAAACCGAGTTGGTGTTAGAATCTTCCCAGCTTGAACTCATTTTATTTCCTTCCGAGATATTTTGTCCAAAGTTCGGCCTTCCTCCTTCCCCTAGAGGCCCAAAATTTCTCTTTGTGAAGTACAATTCGTCCATGCAAATAAACTTGCCTGCTTGAAAATGGAAGTCTTGTAAGTCTTTGCAGCCACTGGATATATTTTCCTTCTAGAAGGGGGTGTTTTCGATTAACCCTGAATACACCGCGATCAATTTGTCACGGTCGTTCATATCCTTGGATTTTATGCATCAATGTTGAATATCTTCAAATAATATCCTAGAGATTCTCCTTGCCTCTGTTTGATGTTAGCGATGACTGTGTAGTCAACCGTCGGATCATTACAAATGCAGAACTATGCGGAAAATTCATAGGAGAATTGTTTCCACAAGTAAATGGTATTTTCTCTATACTGGCAATACCATTTTGCTGCCGCCCCTTGAAAGGCCACTAGGAAAAGGCGACATCTGACGGCTCCGGAAGTATTATAAAGATCCATCTGGCTGTCAAAAGCCATTAGGTGACCATCGGGGTCAATTTTCCCAAGATACTTTATGGTTGGAACCTTCACTCTTGATGGTATTATGGTGTTCATAATTTCATCGATGAAAGGAGCTACCCTTTCATTGTCGTTAACTCCTTCATCTTGGGTCCTCTTCACTTTACTTCCTACCAAGTTCTTCACGGTCTTCTCGGCGATATCTTTAAGATAAGCCTCCATATTGTTGTAGTTTTCTCTTTAGGGTCATAACCTTTAGAAGTGGAACTCCCGGACTGCTCCTGCTCGCACTGATTTCCTTGATGGTCAACTCCTATCTTCTTTTTGGAGGAAGTCGCCTTGAGCTTCTTCTTTGCTTCAGAGTGTTGAATGTTAGCCTTTCTCTTCAGAGACTCGCTCATTTCTCTCTGGCTGGATTTGTTGAGTCTCGAAGACTTATGTGCTTGCGCAACATTCATCCGAGCTTGCACCTTTTGGAGTTGCTTCTCCAAGTCTATGATTCTTGCGGAACCATCGCGTTTTATGGTTGTGCCAGGTTGGATGTGGTTCCTCTTTCGCTATTTTTCAGATTAAGTGTTAGGTCCATGTTTCCTTCAAGGGTTGCTTCAGGATCTGGTTCCTTGTTTCACTCTTCCTATCATTTTGATTTCATCGTTCCTAATATGGAGCAACAAAATTTCCAAGTTAATTTTGATAGATTAATCGTAAGGACGGAGGTTCATGCCCTCCTTCTAGCGCCAAAATGTTAATGTTATTTTCCGTCAACACCCAGATTAAGTTGTATGGGACATGGGTTCAGGTAATTTAATGCATTCATGACCCTAGGTTGCTAGAGGACATCTGAAAATCAACATTATGAGCTAAGTCTACCTTTCCTTAAGCATCGGAACCTCAATCCTAAAGATTAGATATCCTTCCCTCGAGGGATGAATATTCCACTTATAATACAGGGGAGTCCAAAGATAACCTAAAGAAGGTTTACTTATTTTGATACAATCAAGATCTCATGGAATCGATTATCCCCCGGATCAAGAATACAATGATATACATTGTGATAAGAAGAAAACATGCTAACACTTCTTTATATCCGGGAAAGAAAGCACTGCCATGCATAATAATTCAGATAACCTCCGCAACGAATCGACCTAAGGACCTTGGATGCGTCAAGAACCTAGTTATAAACCTGAGGACAACTTTCTCTTTGAGATCAAAAAGCATCAGGCTCATTACGAGAGCGTTGATCAGCGTTGCAAAACACTTAAAAACGGAAGAAGGAGAACTTTGGATTTCTATGAAGCCCTCCTTCTTACACAAAGGTGCCATGATTAACTTTCTCATACGAAAGGTTAGTGCTAACTCCCTGTTTCATCATAATAGCATAGCAAGATTATCAAATTGCAGTATGTTTAGGCCCAGGAATTCTCCATTAATAATTTGTAGACGTATTATAAAAGTTGAAGAAATCATTAATTTGCCCTAGGGAATTAGGATTTGCCCTTTTCCAAGAAGAAAGAACAAGATTGAGAAATGAAAATTTCATTCCCCTCTATGTGGCTCTTAGGCTCTAATTTATAGAGTGTTCGGGGCCCCTTCTGATGTTGGACTATTGGGCCTGCAGGGGCCTTTGCCAACCGCTTTTTCCTTCGTCTCGAGCGTTTGGCTTCCGGACATCTTCAGAGTGCTAACTATAGTCTTCGAAGTGGGGTCCCGATCAATTGGGGGCTCTTTTGGGATGCAATGGGCTTGTCAATGTGGTGGCCTTCGGATGGCATTTGAACCCTTATTAACAGTTCCTGAGTGTAGGCTTTCGGACGTAACCTTCCGGATGTAGGCTTTCGGCTTTATCGTGAATATTTAGAGGAGCCTGCCCTTATGGTGTATGTAGATAACTGCCGGTTCGAAACCGTTGTCGGTCTCTGTACTAGGTGTACTAGTACGGGTTGCCTATATCTCCGCTTGGGTCTCGGTTAGCCTTCCGGTGGAGCTTTTGGGGCAATATAGTTTTCCGGAAGGTAACTTCCAGTGATGTTTCTGTTGTCTCTTAACGCGACCTTTTGGTACCTGTGCGATAGTTGTTTCTTAACGCGACCTTCGGCACCTATGCGATGGTTGTTTCAGAAGCTGGTTCCAGACAATCCTTGCATACTTCTGGTTTGGTACCCTCGATGCCTTCTGATGTATTGATATTAAGCAGGTTAACAATGATAACTCTTCCGGGTTTTGAGGAGTGGAGATTATGTCTTGTTCTTTCTTAGTTTCTGACTTAGATGGTCGTTTGGTTCATAACTTCATGTTGAATGGGCACCATCAGATGGACCATATCGGATGTACCTTGTCGATATCTTGTAGACTCTGAGCACCTTCCCTCCGGGAAGGTGTCGGTTTTCGTTGCTCTCTGACCATTCTCTCCAGCTTGCGGTTCTTTCTATTACTTGGCTTTCTGCTTCCGAAGACTCTTTTGTGCTTATGTTCTTCCGATACCCCTTCATAGTCAGCTAGTCTTGGAGTTAATTTTGGTAGTAACAAATGTATTCTATTTTAAGTAATGTGTACCCTACACTCTGTGCTTGCTCCATTTAATTGCACATTCACACTAGTTGGGTTAAGTGTAGTTCAAAATCATTTAGTTATATGTTAATACCAATTTATTGTTGTCCTTATATTCCTATCTATTATTAGATATTTTATTGGTTCGCAGTAGTAGCACAGAGGTTAAGGACTTTGTGCCATGGTAACAGTGGTGTGAGTTTGAAACCTGGAATGGTGTGCTAAGAGCATACCATGTGCATACGTTAAGATCAGCCACTTATGTGGTGCTCGCAGACCAGAATAGATGCATTAGGGAGGGTTTTATGACTCTGATCGGTTTCCCTACTGAACAAATTCAAAAAAAGATATTTTATTAACTGTTAATATATGTTTTACTTTTGTGTTGGGTTTAAATGGATCTGGTAATCTTTGCAGTGAATTAACTTGTGAGAAAACATACCATCTTTGGAATTTCTTTCTTCTACTTGTATGATGGCCTAAATCTGAATTCACTTGCGGTATGTTACTTTTGCATGAGATTTTATACTAAATATACACTTTTATAGAATTTCATATATCCCAACATATGTAAGTGATGTTGCATTATATCTTTTGCATACACGCTAACATTGGTTTTGACCATCTTATAGATTACATTGAACATTTTGGATGTCTTGGTCCAAGATTTAACAACACTGGTTTCTTAGGGTACTAGCAGGCATAATGCATTTCTTCTTTGCGTAAAAATCCAAGTTGTTTATAGGGACGACATAGTAGGTATGTGCAAATACATTTTTTATGATTGACTAGCTGAATTCTTAGGTATGATGCAACTATTAAGGCAAACACTTCATAATCCAAGTGTGAATAAAAGTGTTGTCGTGCATATGTTATTCAGTCATAATAACTTAGGCATGATAAACACATCAGATCTTTTTTTTCATATACCAATAGAACAATTATATTTTTTAAAATTATAGCTATGTTGGTGTGCATATGTTATTCAGTTATAATGACTTAGGCATGATGGTACAAATAAAATATGGTTTGCACATGTTTTTGTTTCATAACCGCCTTAGCTAATGTTGAACCTGCCATCTTTGTATTAGCAATGTACGTGCATGAGTACTGGTTACTGAGCTGAAATGCACAAGTTCAATTAAGCAATTATTTCCCCCTTTTGCTAATCATCGTTTGTTTATATTATATTTAAATTCATAGAAAATATAAAGCCATGGTGGATATTGGTTTATTGGATTTCACCCTTGATGCATGCACAAAATGCCATTGTGGTTAATGAATTTATTGGAAAAAGCTGGAGTGGTGTAAATACCATATGATCCAAGTTTATGTACATGTATCCCTTCTCAATAAAAGTATATAATCTATGGTTTCTCATTAGAATCTTATGACTTGTCCATATATTCCGCATGGAGTGACCGAGCCATTAGGAGTAATGGTATTAAAATTTAATGGTCTCTTTTCTCAAGCAAATTGGTACTGGATAGGTGTCGGTGCACTTGTTGGATATGCAGTATTATTCAATTTCATGTACATTATCTGTTTCACGTATCTTGATTGTAAGTAAAACCGATTTTTCTACTCGGTTCTACCAGGTTTCCAGAAAAAAATTAATAGTATCTTCTTCTTTCCTTTTTTGTGCAGCTATTAGGGGTTCTCAAGCTGCAATGTCTAAAGATCAATTGGAGGAAAAACACACTAATATAACTGGAGAAATGTCAAACAAAAATTCCAATATTGGTTGGTCTACATTGCCTATATTTATACTTGATTTACCTTCTTCGTCTTGAATCTAAAAACTAACCTAAGACAAGAAATGCAAATGAGCTTGCAATGCAAAAGAGCTCATCAAATATCAATTCAGTTCAAAAAAAAGGGAATGGTTCTTCCATTCACTCCGCTTTCAATCGCATTCAGTGATATAAGATACTCTGTTTATATGCCAACGTTACATATGTCACTTTGTTAAGTACATAAAAAGTGTTTCTTTTTTTCATTTTCTGAAATTGTATATCACTGTAAAAAATGAATTATAGGAAATGAAAGCACAAGGGGCAGCAAAAGAAAAATTAGAGCTTTTGAATGGTATAAATGGATCGTTTTGGCCAGGAGCACATACATATTTTTTGTATTAGCAGGTTTACCATCTTTGTTATTAAATTGTTTTACAAGCACCGAAATAGTATTTGCTTATAAATAGCCGAAAATAATTTGACAGTGCTTCTTAGTTTATTTTCAGATTTTCAAAGCTAATTCAATAATATATCTAACCTATATTTTATTTGTACCATCACCTATGAAATTCTCCAGCATTGAATGACGCTTAGTTGTAGAAGGGACACGATTGGCGATGGTGGATGGGCTTGCTTCTTCGGGATTGAAACAAGTAAAGGGTTCGAATGCTGAAATTGCACTTGTACTCTTCTTTTGAGAAATAAGGGTTTGTGTACTATATAAAGAATTAAATGTGCGACTTTATAAATGATGTGTATATGTATTTTGTATTGGTTTTTAAAAATTACGAGTACATTTAGTATACGTGTTGCATCAACAAATTTTTTTAAATTTTTTTTGCATCTTCTTAACAACCGGCAAAAATAGTTGTAATAGATATTTATTACAATGGTAAATGTCTATTGCAGCTAAGACATATTACAATGGTCCATGCCCGTTGTAAAATATGATCTTTTACAAAATTTATTGCCCATTGTAAAATATGCTCTATTACAATGTGGCCTAACATAATGGGCGCAACGCCTGTTGCAAAACCCTTGTTACAACGGGTATTGCTTATGGTAAAAAGGCTGTTTTGTTGTAGCGACAGATTAGTAGCAAAAAAGAAAAGATAAATAGAAACATTGACAAAAGTTGGCTAGCTTTTTGACCAAGCCACTGGAGAATTAAACACTTACGATCAGATGGACAAGGAGTCAAATACTCATAAGCTCGAGATGGAAATCCAAGCACAAGAAACATGACTTAGCTGTGCAGCTCGTGACACTTAAGCCTTAGCACATAGGCTCGGCTCGTGACCCATGAGCACGACCCGACTTTGGTCCAACCATCACGACCCGACCCCATCTCTAGGAAAGAAGCATGAAGACTTGGTCAAGATCTACGATAACCACGAACCAAAGATCATGGATCTGATGACACATGTCGATAAATCCAACATTGACCACTTCTCCACTCACCCACGAACCGCTCCAAGATATTCGGGATGAATGCCATGTGCCTTCGCGAACCACCTACAGCAATTGCCTATAAATAATCCAGGACTTGTCATTTTTTGGGATCTTTGGCACTTGAGAGTTCTCCTTCCTCCATTATCATATTTCAATCATATCTAATCAGATTTAACTCCAATTTGCTAAGTTTTATTTGATCGATATTGAGTGATTAATTGTTGTGAGTGTGAGATTGAGTGGAAAACTTGTACTCGTTCATAAAATCAAAATCATACAAAGTGGATGTAGGCTCGTTAATGCCGAACCACTATAAATTTGGTATGTTTGCTGCATTTCATTTTATTCCTAGTTATAACTCTCTACGAATCAAGATAATTTTGGTGTTAGAACCACTTTTTAGTCTAACATTTTGGCACTTTCATTGAGAACGAATTCTCAGCATATCGGATTATTATTCTGCTGTTTGGATTTGCAAGTCCGAAAAAGATATTCCATATTCCTACCTCTTTGTTTTTGAAGACTTCAGTAAAATCAGAACACTATGTTTGCAAAGAAATCCAAGGATTCACGAGCCTCTCAAGCGAATGAAGCTAATGAAGAGAATGTCCAAGAGCAGGCCGAGGTGGTTTCCTCAGCACAAGGCTCTCAGGGGGTGACCCGACCCCAAGAGGGGACCACGAGCCAACCCCAAGAAGGGGTCACAAACCGATCCCATCAAGAGATCATGACCTAGTCCGGAAAGGAGAGTGTGACCCACTCCACCTATGTTGATGCTTCTGCTCGACCTGGCTCAAATGCTCTAAATCTAACTACGAACGCTAGTGACCAACTACCTACTCTACCACAGTAACAGAAAGAGATTTTTCTCGTTTACTTGAGATATTGGATAGGACAAACGATTCTTTTGAGGCTCAGAGACATGAGAGTTCCTTCATGCTGGACAACATGACTGCAATGAGTAGACAAATTGACGAGCTTAGAAGGTAGAGAACACCTTCCCCGACTCACCATCTCACTACAGATTATTCTTCCTATTCAGAAGAACCTGTTCCACCACCATGACGACCGTATGAAGGGTATGAATATATCCAACAAGTCCAATTCGGATCGCTTCCATCCCTTGAGGAAAACACATGTCGGTCGGATCCTAATGACCCTAGTCTGGATGGCCCCAGGTTACTCCCTATGAAAGAATCTCAAGCAAGACCAAGAGAGGAAAACGTTGTCAGTCTTACTTGAGGCCAACCCCTACCACCCTCATGCCATGTGACAGGCCATGGCCACATGGGGCAGGGAATCTCGTCAAGGACTACAAACCTGGCGATGCTTCCTAGAAGAAGGCCAGGAGGTTCCCGTAGAGCAGAAAGTGGTGACACTGAGTCCACCTTGACTAATGGTGATGTCGAGGCGATGGTGAGGCAGATCATGGTAGATAGCCGAGCATATAGCAACAAAGATTAGGGTGTAGACCAGAGCCATGCGCCTTTCACTTATGACATACTAGACGTCCGATCTCCAAGATGGCTCAATCTACCAACTATGAACCGTTATAGGGGCAGAACATATCCAGTTCAGCACTTGATGAGATATTCATTGTACATGAACGCTGCTGCCGCTCCAGACGTGGTGAAGTGAAAAGAATTCCCAATCTTCCTAGAGGATGTGGCGTTAATGTGGTTTACTCTGCTACCGCCGCGATCAATCTCCAGCTTTAAAGAGTTGAGCGAAAGGTTTATAAATCAATTCCGACTTCATGCTCAAAGGTCGAGGAACGTCGTTGAGCTATCCCTCATTAAGTAAAGTCCTGACGAAACTTTGAGGTCATACTTGGATCACTTTAATTTAGCAGTCATGGAAGTGAGGGAACCTCATGAGCAGTCCATTCTAATGGCATTAATTGATGGAGTAGATAAAGATACTGAGTTTTTAGGTATTTAGCTGGAAACTACCACTAACCAGGGAAATATTCTATGAGAAAGCCAATATCCGCCTATGTCGGGAAGAGATATATGCTAATCAAAAGAAAAAAGCTATTGATAAGGAAGATATACAGAGTAATGTAGCCATCAAGCAGTCTGGCGATAGCTCTAGGAAGGTAGAGGTCAGTGTTGGAAATAAGAACCATGGCAATGACCGCCAAACTGGAAACAACAACAAGAAAAAGAATCGTAGAAACGACTGACAAAAGAGACCTCGGTTCAGATATTTTGAAAGCCTCACATCTTTGAACGACATGCTAGAGGATATCTAATTGAACACTTACAAAGTCTCTTATACAAAAAGCCTTTACCAAGGGATTCAACGGAAAAGGATCGTGAAACATGAAAATTCTGTATTTTCCACGAGACCTATGGGCATTCGATGAATGAGTGTCATCATCTAAGAGACTTGGTAGAGAAACTTCTTGGAGAGGAAAGTTGGAAGAGTATAAGGAAACCCGGAGAAACAGTGGGCAAGGTAGCCCAGGGCAAAGTAAAGGGCAATGACCTCAGAGGGCTACCGCCCAGCAAAAGGGTAAAGGCGTCATCATCAATACCATAATTGGAGGACCTCATCCAGCTGGACATAGCAACCGAGCAATGGATCAATATGTTAACGTAGCCAAGCGCACTGAAGTGGGAGAGTGTAGAAATCCTGAAGATACTGCCCCTGTAAAGCAGTAGAAAATGATGTCAGCAGATGTCATATTCCGTGACAGAAAAAGTATCGAAGTTCAAACCCCTATCGATGACCCTTTGGTGATCACTACCACCATCGGTCTTGCCCTAGTTCACAAGGTCCAAGTAGATAATGGGAGTTCTGTTAACATTTTATTTAAGAAGGCATTCGACCAGATGAAGCTCGAAGCAAAGGACTTGAAGCCCTACAATGGTTGGATACGCGGCTTCAATGGATCGTCAACTGCTCCAATGGGATTTGTTGAATTGTCAGTAACTCTTGGTGAGGGAGACCGCCGAAGAGTGAGAATTTTCCCGTCCATAATTATGGATATTGATTCACCCTATAATGCCTTTTTGGGTCGATCAACCCTCATAGAGTTCAGGGCCTATATTGTACCTTGGTGCTTACTATTGAAATTCCCAACCGAAGCCGGAGTGGGAGTATTAGGGGTGATCAAGTGATCGGACGAGCCTGTTATATGGCAGAGTTAAAAATGCTACGCAACGGAAAGGACATAGAGACCAGGGGCACTTCCTCCCCTATAAAGTAAGATTCAGCATAGCAATTAAAGGGAACATTTCCGAAGGAGTCGCCCAAAGACCTACCTGAGGACACAGATCCCAGAGAGGATAAGGAGTCTAGGGCATAATGGCGACACCTAATGAAACAACTGTGGAGATTCTGATCGATGATAATGACCCAGCAAAGGTCTTAAAGATCGGATTCCAGTTGGACCCTATTCGAGCAATGGAACTAACAGACTTTTTGAACGCAAACCTGGACGTATTTGCTTGGCCCCATGCTGACATGTGTGGGATATCCCCCTCAATCAGGAGCCATTCACTGAGCATCAACCCAAAGCATTTAATTCTTAATAAGAAAAGGCGAATGCTTGGCCCAAAGAGGTCAGTTGTCTTGAAAGAGGAAGTTGAGAAGTTAAGGAGCAACAGATTCATTAGAGATTTGACTTATCCAGAATAGATTTCCAACCCCGTCCTGGTAAAGAAGGCAAATGTGAAGTAGTGCACGTGCTTTGATTTCTCGGATATAAATAAAGCTTGCCCGAAGGACAACTTTCCACTCCTTAGAATTGACCAACTGGTAGACTCAAAGGTGGGTCGTGAACTTCTATCTTCTATGGATGCATACTCAGGGTATAACCAGATTCGCAATCATATCCTGGATCAGGAGCACACTATCTTTATCATGGATTTGGGACTATACTGCTATGTGGTGATGCCCTACGGCCTAAAGAACGCTGGAGCAACATACCAGCGCTGAATGAATTAGATGTTTTGCAATCAGATCGGAAAAACAATGGAAGTATATGTCGATGATATGCTTGTGAAATCAAAGCAATCATCCAACCATTTATCTGAATTGTATGAAATGTTTGATATTCTCCGACGGTATGGAATGAAACTAAACCCTCTGAAGTGTTCACTTGGAGTTGCTTCTGGAAAGTTACTTGGTTTTATTGTTAGTTCGCGGGGAATCAAAATTAATCCAGATCAGATTGCGGCAATCAGGAATATCCAAGAACCAAAACAGATTAAAGATGTATAGAGCCTCGCAGGAAAAGTTGCTGCATTAAGTAGATTCATTTCTAAAGTTATAGATAAATGCATCTCATTCTTCGACCAGATAAAACAAGGTAAGCGCAACATCCAGTGGACTCCTGATTGTGTTGAGGCTTTTCAGAACCATCTGACTCACTTGGAGAGACCCTCGATACTATCCAAGTCGGCCGACCACAAAGATTTATTCTTATACTTGGCAACATCATCTCACTCAATAAGCTCAGCCTTAATAAGAGAGGAAGATAAAATTCAGAGATCGGTGTATTACGTGAGTAAGAAGTCAGCGACAACAGAACGCAACAACCCGAAGATAGAAAAACTTGCATATAGCTTGTTAATCACATCTAGAATACTTCTACACTATTTCCAAGCTATTCTATCATCGTATACACCGATCATCTACTCCGACAGGTCTTGCAGCGACCAGAAGCACCAGAACGGCTACTCAAATGGAATATCGAGTTAATTTAATTTGATTTGAACTTCCATCCCCGAAGGTCGATAAGGAGGAAAGCGTTGGCTGACTTCATGGACGAGTTCAATATCCCTAAAGAGGATGTATCAGGTGAAGAAGCCGACCCCTCAGAACGATGGTTCGAATCCAGCACCTGGAATCTATTTACCGACGGTGCTAAGAATGATGTATGGTCTGATGTCGTAGTTGTCCTAATTACTCCTAAAGGACGATCAATCTACTACGCTCTAAGATTAGAGTTCCATGCCACTAACAATGACTCCGAGTATGAGACCATGACTGCCGAGCTAAAACTCGCGAAAGAGTTGGGAATAGCAAGGTTGGACGTTTCCTGCGACTCCAAGATAGTCGTAAACCAGGTTCAAAAGGAGTTTCTAGCCAAGGATCCAAGACTTGTATCATATTTGAGAGAGGTAGAAAAGCTGCTAGGTGGTTTCGAATACCATAGTATCTCTATATCCCTTGGATAGAGAATCATAAGGCAGATAAATTGGTGAAGCTATCCAGTTCTGACAATCCTAAGGACACGGAAATGGTCCCGATTGAAACATTAGAGACTCCGAGTATTGATCAGATGGAAAATAATCTGATACTGGAGACTGAACTGGAAAAGGAGTCATGGATGACACCCATAATGAACCTTCTTGATCAATGAAATGCTCCCAACTAAGAAAAGAGAAAGGCGTGTCGTTATTCGTAAAGCCTCTAGATATATTATGCAGGGCGAAGTTCTTTATCAACAAGGATTCTCGATGCCACTCCTCTGGTGTATAGCCCACGACGACATCAAGCGGGTACTAAAGGAAGAACATGAAGGTGAATGTGGCGAACATACCGAAAGCCAGACGTTGGCTAAGAAAATATTGCGGTACGGCTACTTCTAGCCTAGTGTGAATGAAGGTGCGGCTAATTACGCACGGTGTTGCGACAGGTGCTAGAAATTTGTAAAGATTCCCACAGCAACCCCTAGCCAACTAAAGACAATGGTGAGACCGTGGCCGTTCTCCGTTCGGGGAATTAATATTATCGGAAGCTTACTAATAGCCAAAGTCAGAGCAAAATTTGCAATCATAACCGTGGATTACTTTACGAAATGAGCCGAAGCAGAACCATTAACCAGGATCTTGACAAAGCGAGTGATAAACCTCATCATCGGAAATATCATATGTTGGTTTAGGATCCCGAAAATCATTATAACTAACAATTGGACCCAATTTGATAGCATATAATTTCGAGATTTCTGCCACAGGTATCATATCGAGAAAAGATACACCGCCGTTGCACATCCGCAATCGAATGGACAAGTGGAAGCAGTAAACAAAATAATTAAGTCTCACTCTACCACCAGCTCTCGAAGAACAGAGTGTAGAGGGGACAATAAAATAAATGACACAACCACCAGCGCTCTAACTCTCATGATTCAAGAGAGAGTATAAAGGAAAATAAATGAAACGTCCATAAGGTGTGAAGGTGCACCACGATTGAAAAATCTCCTTAATCTCACTATACCCTTGGCATCCGATAGGAGAGTACAAAGGCGCCAGGGACTGATTGCCACAAATAAACTCCTACCTTAATGAAGGATTGGGGGGCAAACTGAAAGCTGAGTTCGAACTCTATCCTGGGCATACGATTGGAGTGTATAAAGGCATTCCGATTAGATGCCACGAAAGGGCTCCTACCCCGTTGCAGTACTGGGAGCAAGAGTGAAAGTTGATCCCGAACCCTTGATTTCCGGACATGGGGGGCAATACATAGTCAATCCTAAACAAGCCTTGGCTAGGCACCATGTTAATGATTGATTGGGGGTGCAAATATATATACACATCATGATGAATGCAACGTGATGTGATGTAGAAATTTTAAATTTCCCTACAGGGATGATTTATGTGTGGTTTTGTTTATAACTTAGTTATGACTTGAATGTTTATGTACATGACTAAGTATGACAAATTTGTCGGTACGCAATGATGCAAAAGAAACATAACTTTTATTTACTAAATGCAGGTTTACAAAACGAGACTGGTCAAAATGCGAGAGCCGCACTCGCGACAACTACAAAGGGCTAGTGGAAATCTAAAAACAAAACACGAGCCAATGAACTCTACTTGGGTTTCGGAGACGACTTGGATTTTTCTTCTGTTTCTTCCGCTTCTTCTTTTCCCTCTTATCAACATCATAGATACTGCGTTTTGTCCCTTTCTTTTTCTCCGGAAGAGGACCCTGTGGAGTGCCTAAGGACTGGGATGCAAGCTGAGTATTTATTTTCTTAGACAATTTTATAATCAACCCAAACCCAAGGGCGACCGCAGCGAGGGTTGGAATGTTCAAGGGCTCTTCCTTAGACTTAGCCTTTAAAAGCTCATCAATTTAGCCTTCCTCTCAGCTAGGATCATGCTATCCTCCATCTCAGTACCCCCCGTGATAACAACATCCTCCTCTTCATCTCCGTCGTCACCATTAGTGTCCTTCAGAGCTTCAATTATCTCAGCATCTTTAGGAATCTCTGTGCTTGACGATATAATGGCCATCTCGACCGCCTCAGCCTCTACTTGCTTTTGTCCAATTCCTTCAGTAGGCCTGGCACCTAAATCCCGAGCAGCAACAGTTATTAATTTAGGAGAGAACATGGTCCTCTCAGTTGTTTGCTGCACAATGTGACGACAAGTTATAACGGCTTTGACAAACTGTGGAGAGAATGTAGAGATACCTTCCGTCGATTGCTCGCCTGGAGCTGTAGTAGAAACCTCAACAAGGGGAGGAATAGGAACTTTGGAAATTAACAGGTCATCAGGATTGTACTGCTCGACCCTAGCAGCCTTGAATACAGCGGTTGAGCAAGAACCTTCGTTAACCAGATTCTTACCTTTAAGCTTACGCTTCTCCTCCTCTATGGATTCTTTAATTAAACGCCTCCCTTCTGCTAAGCGCTCAGGTTCCTCACCTTTGAGACAAGTTTGCATGAGCTGGTCCTCATCAATAGCTTCAACCTGTAAACGTCGCTTTTCACCTTCAACAATTTGGTCTCATACCTCGACTACAGTGGTAGGATAGTTCTTGATCCATGAGATGTATCTGGTTCGAATCACTCGAGCAAAGAAGTCTGTCAGTAACTTAACGAACTCTTTTATATTTTGTTCGGCCAAGGAAAGTTTAGTGTTAGCATCAGAAGCAAACTTGAGGGTTGTATCGGTGTGTCCTTCAACAAGAACTGCTCGTTCCTCAGATTGAGCTAGCTACGCCTTCAAATTTGCCATTTCCTTCTCCCAAACAGCTTTTTCCTCGGCAAGGAGATCATGTGATAATTTCAGCTCGATGTTTATTGATCTGAGGTCCTCTATCTCTTTTCTTATGGTTGTACTCTCCTTGTTGTTTGAGTCGAGCTCAGTGTGGAAACTTCTCTCCCATCCTCGAATTGCTTCTTATAATTTTTGGCATCCTGTTGATCCAAGGCAAGCTGAGCTTGGGTATCTTCCACTTCTTTCTTGGCCTTATCCTTGCCCTTGATATCGTATTCAGCCTTTTCTTTAGCGTCAGCCACATCCACTTCAAGATGGCAGATGATCTCAGAGAGCTTTTACTTCTTCATTTCACGATATTGCTTAGCTACAACACCTACTTGGCCCATGACTTGTGTGTCCCAGTCTTCGGGAACTGGTTCAAGATTTGGAACAAAGTGCATGTTCCTAAAGTGAAAATCCGAAAACCGTTCCTTTAAAAGTGCCAACCTTTTCTCATTTTCTATAGTAAGAACTACCGACTGTGCAGTGGTAATGTCGACATTAGGCTGTTTGGATGGGATAAGAGCTTTCTTTCCCTTTTCCAACTCTTTGCTTGGGTCCTTATGCTTGTCTTTGGAATCATAATGCTTATTGGTAGATTTCTCCTGACGATGGACACGCTTTGGAGGGATCAGAGCTTTAGGCAGTTGTTTGCCTCCCACACGCTGAATTTGATGACTATGATGCTTCTCGATATCGTGCCTTAGGGGAGAACGAGAACACGAAGAATGAGGTTGGTGGGAATCTTAGTGCTTCTTGCTATCTCTCCTGCAACTGTCACCATAGTCATGCTCGGTAACGGGATTGAATCTAGGCGTGTACTCGCGAAGATCCCAATGAGAATAATGGTGACAGTCATTTTTCCTGTAAAAACGACAGACAAGTATAAGAATCATGGGTCAATACAGTCTATAAGGGTTTTGATGTGCAGTGCATGTGATGTGCGTCTCTTATGTGATCCCTCCAACGGACCAAAGCCCGGAGCTAGGCTAGTCTATATAGTATCTTCGTCTTTAACAGGAGTAGGCTCTTCCTAAGAAGCAGGAAAGAATGACCCTGTTCCAATATCATTAGAAGTGTAAATATCGTCTGGCAAAGGAAGCTTGGCTAAATCTCCAAATATTTATTATTCTGTTTGTAATTCATGAGTTGGAGGCTTAGTTGATGGCGGTGTTTGTGGAGAGGGTTGCCTTCCAGGAATTGAAGCGTCTTTCGGCTCATCGCCCTGAACTTCACACCCAGTATACACATTCAAATCTTCGTCATCTTTGACACTCATCGGTAAAGGACTTTTGGGAAGCTCAGTTGATGTTCTAATTTTTGCGGTCACCTGTCCCTTGGTTGGGCGCATGCTACTAGATTCCCCAGGAACGGGGACTATAGGAACGTCAGCTGGGGGCATATGCTTGTAGGACTTGCCTCCCTGACCGAGGCCTCGTTTTATTTCCAGAAGTTGATGTTTATGAAGGTTCTCATCGACTATGCATTTCTTGATCCTAAGAAAATCGGACTCGCTTTCCTTAAGGTGGGTAAAACGGTCTTTGTACATTTCGCCCTCTTGCTTCTTGGGATTTGAATTGTAAAAGGAAAAGAAATATTAGTGTACTAATTTATGTAGTTGGAGCAGACACTTAAGGATCTAAAACTTACTTGGCCGCAACCACCTCCTCGCACATCCAGTTTGGTGCTTTATATAAAACCACTCAAATTTAGCATTGCCTAAATTACTATGTCCATCAGTCAGGACTTTCTTACTGGGGACAAATTCGAAGAAGACAAAAGATGGAGTCCCTGTGGAACGAGGTTTAAAGTGGAAGTAGAAGTTCAAATCTTCATAAAAGAGCGTAGTATCGAGAATTTTTGCATATGCGACGTACAAGCTATATAAAGCAGCAAAGGCATTGGGGTGAAGCAACATCGGAGCAATACGCAATCGTCTCAGAATGTCGATGATGAGCGGATGAAATGGAGGAATAGCGCCTATTGAACACATGACCTTGCTAATGGCCATATACCCTTACAGAGCAGAATGGGGCCTATCTGTTTCCTCTACAACTTTAACGTCGTCCCATGGAATCCCGTGCTTTAAACATGTCCTCTTTAGCTTTACGTCATCAAGTGTAGAAGCTATGGAGTCACTCAGATTGACTAACTTTATGGCACTCTCGAACTCATCGAGAGCATGATTACCTCCAATTCCACTCTCTTTTTCTTCTTACTCAAGTGATGTACTTTCAGATATTGTCGATCCTGTGTCGATATCTATTTCATATTCTGATTTGGAAATATCTCAGTATGGATCCGAAGGGAGTACATCGGGGTCATAATAACTTGAACGTTCCGGAGTTGTACTCTTATCTGATTATCTTGTTGAACGCTGACATATCTGCTGTGTTGATGAACAAATATAAAAGGAATTAGAGTGTAGTTGCCCGTGACCCCCATGTGTGTAAGTGCTAGTGTGTGCTTGTGTGTGCAATACCGAAAGGAAAGAGTAAGAAGAAAAGTGGATGAGTACGCAATTGGTAGTTATACATTGATGAGTTATATTTATGTTCAGTACAGATCGATTTGTTCGAAGGCTCTAACCTAACTGTTCATGAATTTGTCGAAGTTATGATTGATTCTAAACTAGAGTATATGTTAGTAGTCTTGGTTAATTCGTGTTGCCAAAACAAGTGAAAAATTATCTCGAAGTTAAACTAGTTCTCATGATTAAACTCGGTTCGCAAATATGGTTCCGTTCGTGAATGGATGCAAGACGGGGCTTGCAATCATGCATTACTTTTGATTGATAAGTTGGCTCGCCCCCCTCCTCTCTCGCAAGTTGTCCATGACTTGATCATTCCATCTGCTCCATTCACAGAAGATTCGGCTCGTACAAGGGGATGGGTCTAGTACATCGGGTCGGCTCTCATGAGCAGGCACACCTCTTCTCCATTCTCTTCGCCTACCATGTCCATGAACGAGCCTCCGACGATAAACTTTTCTCAAATCACTTCCCTGCCCTGGCTCGCATGATCCTAACTCCATCTATATCCTTTCATCTTACAAATCGTCATGGATATTCACAAACTCAAACCCCAAAGACTATCCTACTTACTAAAGCTCTCGCTCTCAAGATCAAGAATGTCAGCTACCAGTCTACCGCCTAAAGGTGAGAAAGAACCATGAACGTCAGTGGCAAACTTGGGAGGGGAGAAACCAAAATCGTTAATAAGGGACACCGATAGTAAAGGCTAGATCACAACAATAATTGAAATGATCAAAAACTCGAATTTTTTTACCTATGAAATCGATTCGGAGATTTGAAGGATGATTCGAATTTGGGGGTTAGTGTTTTGAGCGTTTGGGAAAAACGGAAGCAGTAAAAACAAGTAAATAAAGAGAAGTTGAGATGACTTATATACAATGGGCATCGGACTGTTTGTATCCTCCATTACTTGACCGTTTGGTTCAGCCCAAGGACCTTGTGGGAGACAGATGGGCCTCGGCCTAGAACAATACACATTCTGATATGAAAGAAGGCCTTACTAGGCACGCAAGTGGTTCAAAAGCACCAGGCCCGATCCATTCCAAAATTATTCAAAGTGGTGCACACCTACGTGAATAAAAGTCCCTAAAGTGACTAGTCAAACAATTGAAATTGCACGAGATCTCAGAGAATTTACCGGATGGACTATTTGCAATATGGATCGAACTTGGAAATCGACAAGCGCGCCGAAATAATTGGAAACTCGATCCAGTATTTATACTCCTTTCAGGAAATCCTAAGACATGATTTCATGAAATGACGTGACCATGCAAACCGACGTGACAGTCAGCACTCGTCATTTCAGGAATAGACACTCTGACAATTTTCGAAGCACATTTCATCCTTGATAAAACATACTTCGAGGAGGCAAAAATTGGCTAGCTTTTTGACCAAGCCACTAGAAACTTAAACACTTGTGATCGGATGGACAAGGAGTCAAATACTCATAAGCTCGAGATAGAAATCCAAGCTCAAGAAAAGCGACTTAGTTGTGCGGCTCGTGACACTTAAGCTTTAGCACATAGGCTTGTCTCATGACCCATGAGCACGACCCGGCTCGGGTCCAACCATCACGACCCGACCCCTTCTCCAGGAAAGAAACATGAAGACTTGGTCAAGCTCCACGACAAAGCAAAGATCACGGATCTGATGACACGTGTCGATAACGGCTACATTGACCACTTGTCCACTCGCTTACGAACCGCTCCGAGATCTTCGGAATGAATGCCACATGTCTTCTTGAACCACCTGCAGCAATTTCCTATAAATAGTCCAGGACTTGTCATTTTTTGGGATCTTTAGCACTTGAAAGTTCTCCATCCTCCATTATCGTATTTCATTCATCTCTAATCAGATTTAACTTCGATTTGTTGAGTTTTATTTGATCGATATTGAGTGATTAATCGTTGTAAGTGTTAGATTGAGTAGAGAACTTCATTGTACTTGTAATCATTCATATAATCAAAATCATACAAAGTGGACGTAGGCTCGTTAATGCCGAACCACTATAAATGTGGTGTGTTTGCTGCATTTCATTTTATTCCTAGTTATAACTCTCTATGAATCAAGATAATTTGGGTGTTAGAACCACTTTTTGGTCTAACAACAATGTTCCATCGTTAATTCGTGTCTAATTTGAAAGCATTTACCATTGAATTACCAAAAAAAAAGTGAGGACAAGTTTACCTCGACTTATTTTCCATCGCTAATCCTTTGCTGAATTGTAAGGGTTTTCCTACAAAATGCCTGAAAAGGTTTTTTTGGCCAAAACTTTTTGTCGTTAATCCATTGGCAATTAATAAGTGTTTAACAACACCTTTTATAAATAATAAATTATTATAAATTACTTATCTGTCGGTACATGTAATAACCCGGAAATCAGGGCCAATTTAAATTTTTTATTTTGGCAATTTTAGTGAATTTTGATTATTTAAAATGAATTATTTTAAATAATATCGACGAGAAATTTATTTTGAATAGAATTCGAACGTATGTATTTATATAGTTCGTCGTTAGAATATAAATAATTATTTATAATTATAAAAGGAATTGAAAATGGCGTGGTAGTTCGTTAATTCGATTCCAAAATTCAATTGAATGTACCGGGTGCAAAATAAACCTGATTTTAGTGAAACCAAAAATATTAGAATCTATTAGAGAATATCTTTCCAACAAATCCGAAAAATTGAAATTTCATAGCGGGAATCAAAAGATATGTCCAGTTGAAAATTCTGAATAGTCGCTGTGGAATTCAGGCCCTTAAAAATGGAAATTTTGCAAACGACCTCGGATTTCGACGAAACCACTTTTGTTGGATCCGTGATGTCAAGTTATTGCTAGATTCCAATTTTCATAATTTTTCGAATCAATATGTGAGCGTGGCAAAGGAAAACGCATTTGGCCAGTTTTTGTTGATTTTAATCGACTGGAAAATGGCCATTTTTCAAACGGTCTCAGAATTTGATGAAATTAGTTTTGTGGGGACCGTATCGTCAATAAGAAGCTAGAAAATATTTTTCGGGAATTTTTCGGGTTCATATGTGACCCCGGTAAATTGAAATGTGCGTTCAAATTGAATATATAAAGATTTATATTTTAAATTTAACGGAAACTGATCGTAACAGCCGAATTGGCTAACGTGGCATATCCCATTGTATTCGGAATGGGGGTAATTAGCTTGAGGCGACAGTCGTTGGGTATGAATTGGAGGTTGAATTAAAAAGTGACTTTGTGGAGACTAAATTAAATAAATTAATTATTATAAAATTCCCTCTCCTTTCTCTCTCTATCTTTACATTGGTCAACCCCCCCCCCCCCCCACATCGTTCATTCTCAGAACGATTAAAAAATATATAGAAGCCCTAAATCGATCGATCGGCGATCGTGCCCCCCTAGCGGCGCCGACCACCCCGAGACCCCCCTCCTCCGCAGTCCCTCCTTCTTCCTCCCCTTTTCCTGCGACGTGGCCCCCCTTCTCGACACGCGCACCACGAACCCACCCCCCCTAGCCGACGCCCTCCCCTCAGCAACCGACCCCCTCTCTCCCTCTGACCTCCGACGGAGAGGCACAGCCCCCCTTTCGACCAAAACCTGTAAGTTTGTATTTTATTTTTATTTTATAATTTCGATTTTGCTATAAAAAAGGGTATGTTTTATTTTCAGTTTTTAAAATGAAAAGAATGGTATTATTTTCTTTTCAGAATTTTTTGAAAAAGATTGGTTTTTTTTTTCTTTTTTTTTCTAAAGAAGAAAAAAATAGATATTTAATAGGATAAAGGTTAGATTATTAATACGATAAAAACTAGATTTTTAGTAGGTTAAAAATATTGTTTTTATTCTAGTGGCATATTAAAAATATGATCTTTATATAATAGAAAATATAAAAATTTGATCTTTATATATGTAGCGAAATAAAAATATGATTTTTATATTGGTAGAAGAGTAAAAATTTGATTTTTATATATTGAATAGCAAAGTAAAAATTCGATTTTTATATATTGAATAGCAAAGTAAAAAATTCGATTTTTATATATTGAATAGCAAAGTAAAAATTCGATTTTTATATATTGATTAGCAAAGTAAAAATTCGATTTTTATATATTGAATAGCAAAGTAAAAATTCGATTTTTATATATTGAATAGCAAAGTAAAAGTTCGATTTTTATACATTGAATAGCAAAGTAAAAATTCGATTTTTATATATTGAATAGCAAAGTAAAAATTCGATTTTTATATATTGAATAGCGAAGTAAAAATTCGTTTTTTACATATGTAGAGAATACAGGCAAAGAAAGTGACAGGAGGCAAGAACGACGAAGATTTCTACATAAGAAGAGTCACGGCGGTTGGATTAGCTAATCTGTGAGAACTTCTCACCTTTAATTTTATTTTTCTAGTTATAAATATATATTAGGATGCAGACGGTGTTTAGTAGCACCCGACACCTGTCGTCCACAGACCATGGACGGCTTGTATGCTTGTTTGTTTGATTTTGATGTGTAGTTGATTGTGTGATGTGATGTGAAATGAAACAAAATATTTATATAGTTAAAAATATTTTATAGTTAAAAATAGAATTTTTAACGTGTATATGAATGGAAATAAAAATAAACAAATCGGACGATCTGTTTATATACACACATTTGACTGATATTGATTGGGACGATAAATTTGACACATCGCCCAACTGCACAAATAAAATCTGTGTTTGATTGTTTGAAACCCCACACGGGTATTGGGATGATATATGACATACACTAATCCCAATAATTATATGTATGTCTATCGATTGATTGACAGACTATTATAAGCGTTAAATATTTATATTCGATGCTTATACAGTGTAGAATGCACTTTGGATGATAGTTGAATATTCATCGTTGTTATTGTATACATGTGTTGTAGAAAATCCATATAATTAACATTATATGTTAATTGATTGGGCCTCATTCCATATTTGAAAAAAAGAAATATTTGAAAGAGAAATATTTGAAATAGAAATATTTGAAATAGAAATATTTGAAATAGAAATATTTGAAATAGAAATATTTGAAAAAGAAATATTTGAAAAAGAAATATTTGAAATAGAAATATTTGAAATAGAATATTTGAAAATAGAAATATATGAAGCCGTGTTGATTAGATTGACGCCATTTTGACGTGAACGATATTTATATCAATTTTATTCATTTTATAATGAATATCGAAAGTGATTTCAAAATCTGATATTTTGAAAAGAATTGAAATTCGAATTAAATCGAATAGAAATGAAATTTGAATTAAATTGTATAGAAATGAATTCGAATAGAAATTGAATATAAATAAATTCGAATTGAAAACGAACTGAAATTGAATTAGAAATCCATTTGAATTGAAATCAATTTGAAATGAATTTTAAAACGAATTTATAAGGAAAAATTCAATTTTGATTTGAAATTGAATATGAAGTTGAAACCATTTTGAAAATGAATTTATAACGATTTATAAAGAACGTTTTGAATTGAAATCGACGAAATATATATAATATAATGGCCTGAATAGAACGCGCCGCGCCGCGGCAGTTCGCGAATTTCGACCATTGACTTCGAATTGACGTTGCGGGAAATCCGACCGTCGGATTCTCGTAAAACTGGAACCGTTGGGTTCGTATCGAAAAGAGCTTTCCAACGAATATTAGAAATTAGAAATCAAATGGTTGGATTTGGAATTATGTCCAAATCAAATTTGGAAAAGGTCGTTGTAAGTGCAGTTCGATGGCCGTTGATGGAAATCAACTGTACGGGCCTTGATAAAATTATTAAAAATAGTAATAATTTGTGTAAAATCATAAGAAATGATTTGTGAAGAATCGGGATGAAAAACTCCATATTTGAAAAGATAAAAATAGATCTTTATCGAAATGAACTAGTTTCGAACTAGAATTATAATTCTATTTATTTTTAAATAAATAAATTGAATTTGAAAAGGGTTTTTAAAGTAACCAGAATTTCCAATAATTGAATTAGAATGGATTTGAATCAAAATTGTCTACGTAATATTTCGATGTTGGGTTTCGTGATTTTACAGATGTTGTTATGGAAATTTGAAAGATATATATATCGTTATTTCCAGTACGATATTTGTTGGTCGTAGAATTTGATGTTGAATATAAGCCGATATATTTTCTATTCAGAGCCTTGTATTTAATATCAAATGGGATTTGGGTTTGTCGTGAATGGTGTTTTCATTTACACTATTCTTAAGCCCAGTTGAGAAAAGATTAAATCTTTTTATTTAGATTTAATGAAGTGTACCAATTAAATAATATTTAATTGGAATTGAATTGGTATTGATTTTTGGGTTTATCGTGAATAGTGTTTTAAATAACACTTGTTATTTAACCCGATAATTAAAGGAATGAGATTTTGGGTTGTCGTGAACGGTATCTTCAATAATACGGTTCTTAGACCCAAAGGAGTTAAGAAAATCAGAAACTAACTGGACATTAGTTAAGTTGAATGGTTTCAGAGGTATTGATCTGATGTTGGTTTCGGCCTTCGGGGTTAATACTTAGGGAACTGCTCACTTGCTAATTTACGGTTAGGAACTGATTGAAATGTGATGTGATTTTGGGTTTATCGTGAACCGTATTTTAAATGACACTGATTCTTTAAACCAGTCACAGATTAAAACTAAGTGGAGTTTTAATGAATCTTTAATTAGATTGAAATGATCGAGGATGGAGTATCACCAGTTTTGCTCCAGGCGTTAGTTAAATCTTTAATTAGATTTGAACGTGAAATGGTAATTGAATTTACCGATAACACCGTGGTGTTAGATATGAAGTATAACCAGTTTTACTTCATGGGATGAATAGGTTGGGATTGGGAAATTAAAACAAATGATTACTTCGGTAAGGTTCGTTAATCCCGACTAGTTGAATCGAAATTCAAAAGAAGATCAAAGAATAAATTCAAGGGATTTCTCTTTGATAAAATTAATGGGAACCTTTCCATATGAATGTGAAATTTAGAAACAAACTGTAGGTTGGCTAAGATGAATGGTTTCCTGGATATTGATCTGATGTTGGTTTCGGCCTTCGGGGTTAATGTTTGGGGAATTATTCTCTTGCTAATTTGCAATTAGTGACTGATGAATTGAAATGAGGCGTATGTTGTGTTTGTGTAACATGTATTTATTATATTCGTGAGTTATTCAGAAAGACCGGGTTTATCCCATTCTGAATAACTGATACGACGATAAGTCGAAGATGAAGACGGTGGTCGAAGACCGGAGGTCTTCACGTCGTTTCGGTGATTACTGATGATCTTGATTGGGATGTACACCCAGGAAGATGGAAACAGTTGGTGATCGTCCAGACGTACTTGGAGATCGATGGATATGCGGGGTACTAGGTGCCTCCGGTTTCGTTCAAACCCAGAACGAACTTGTAAATGGACCGTGTGTCTGACATTGGATTTTAGTCTGTGTGATTGATTTCTATTAAATATATATCTGTTTGGCAGCGGAGAATTTATTCTCTTGCTTAACGCCCTTCTCTGAGACGTACAAGCTCAGGGGTTATATACTGATGGATATCAAACGCATAGAGTGAATTGCCTGTGTGGCATGCCTAAGTGGCAAATGATCAAGGCTTCTGTTGAAAAGCAGAGTCTTGTGGTTGATGATCAAAGCACGGCCTTTGTGGCATAGCTTTGTGTAACGTTTACTTCGCGAATTTCACACCCGGTATGAACCAAAAAGGGAGACGGACCTCAGGGAGGACATGCGTTTCTTTCTAGTTAGAAGTGGCGTCAGTGGTTTTACACGCCCTGACGAGTTTGACTTATGTGGTTGTTGCTGTTGCGAGGCACCTCAGTTTGATCGGACAATCCGGGTCCGATGGAGTCATTTATTGGCTCATTTACACCCCATAGGGTGGAGAAACGTATTGTTCAGGCATTATAATCCACATCGGTGGACCGACCTTGAGTCCAAGGGACGATGCGTTCTGTTCCTGAGACTCGGACTAGACAGTCTCGAATCGGTAGAGGACTATCTTTTGCCTCGGTTCATACCATAAATGATAACCCAACTTCCAAATACGTGACATTTGCGGTTTTATTTGTAGAGCCTAGTATGGCGACATAGTGGGATGGGGCGCTTATGCCGTCTATGATTGATACTTATGATTTGAAGTTGTTTTATACACTATGCACTTATAATAGTATCAAAGGATTTGTTTTAAACGTATCAAGCATTCTTGGCTATTATAAGGTAAAAACCCTATCCTCCGGCTTGCGTTGCATTGTGTGATAGGACTTGGGTCTTATAATAGCTTCATTTTTCTTTATTTAGCATTGCGTTGTTGTCTTATGCACTGGTGTTCTTGGGAGGAAACCCGTTCTGTGTTATACGGCGTGGTCCCTTGATTTACCTAACTTTGAAATAAAGATTAATAACTGTTTTAGTTCTCACACCAGTCCCATGACTGTATTATTTTAACCTAAACTCTGGGTGCCCTTATTTTGACATGGGCAGCTAGTAGTTTTGGTTTTGCAGATTTATATTCACAGGATCCTGGTTTACAGCTGGAACGATATCCGGAAAGCTTTGTATTCGTATATCCCCTTCAGTTGTGTATTGTATTATTTTCCGCTGCTATGTATTTAAATGTAATTTAAATCTCTGATATTTCTGTGTAATATTCATTTATACTATGTATATTCTTGTGTTCTGATGGATTGTTGTAATATACAATGAAATGTTCTTCCGTCTGCGTTCTATTTTGTCGTGTTCTCAAAACAATTCGTTCTTTCTCTTCTCTTCGGAGACCGGGGAATTTCGGGTCGTTTCAGCGTGGTATCAGAGCTTTGGTTTACAGAGCTCGAGAACAAGACACGTTAGAACCATACGAAAGAATTCATCAGAAATTGGATTAGTAATATCCAATGAGAATGACTCGTTAGAGATGGGATCAGTAGTATCCTAGAACGAGTGTGAAGAGTATATTTTTTAAAATTGAAAACAAATTTTGTTTTGAAAATTAAATCAATTATACGTATTTGATTATTTATTTATATTGATTTGGACAATCCAATATATAAAGAGTTTGCATATACGTCCTGCAAACGTGTATTCGAAGTTTTAATATATTGGATAGATATAGAATCACTCTAGTTTCCCGGGGATAATTCTGGTGATGGGGCACCGTCGCCAGTATTTATTTTCGAGTTTCGAAAGTGAGATTTCTATATATTTCCATTAGACTGGTGTGAGAACCAAAACTAGATAGGATGCATTATTGTTGTGAATTGGCATCAAAAATGTGATTTTTGACTATATATCAAAGTTATGAATTGGAAAAGCTAATCAACTAATTGATTGTTGATTGTGTTGTTTGATTATAGTTTGATTCATAAATTTGAACCATATAGCCAATTTGAACCAAAAAGTAAGTTGTATTGAAAATTTGGTCGCATTTGCTTGCATATACATGTACTTACATTGAACAGGTCATAGCAAGGAGGCTAGAGCAGAGAATAAAATTTGTTTGCCCGACAAATAGGTACATGTTTATCAAAATTTACTGTTTTGTTTGGGTGATGATGATTTTATGAGCCGATTGGCTAGCCGCTTGGCCTTTTCTTTTTCTTTTTGAGATCAGAAGGCATGTATGGCAATTTCAGGATTTTCCCGTGCTCCCGGTGCAGGGGAGGTTATGGCGAAATTTTTTGAAAATTTAGGGTGTTAGCCAAATTTTTGAAAATTTCTTAGAAACTGAAAAGTTGAAGAACTTAAGCCATAATAAAAATAATGAAAGTTGAGTTGATTTGTGAAACAACTTTCGGCTTTGTTCCTTTTCGGGGACGAAAAGTTTTAAGTGGGGGAGATTGTAATAACCCGGAAATCAGGGCCAATTTAAAATTTTTATTTTAGCAATTTTAGTGAATTTTGATTATTTAAAATGAATTATTTTAAATAATATCGACGAGAAATTTATTTTGAATAGAATTCGAACGTATATATTTATATAGTTCGTCGTTAGAATATAAATAATTATTGATAATTATAAAAGGAATTGAAAATGGCGCGGTAGTTCGATAATTCGATTTCAAAATTCAATTGAATGTACCGGGTGCAAAATAAACCAGATTTTATTGAAACCAAAAATATTAGAATCTATTGGAGAATATCTTTCCAACGAATCCGAAAGATTGAAATTTCATAGCGGGAATCAAAAGATATTTCCAGTTGAAAATTCTGAATAGTCGCTATGGAATTCAGGCCCTTAAAAATGGAAATTTTGCAAACGACCTCGGATTTCGACAAAACCACTTTTGTTGGATCCGTGATGTCAAGTTATTTCTAGATTCCAGTTTTCATAATTTTTCGAATCAATATGTGAGCGTGGCAAAGGAAAATGCGTTTGGCCAGTTTCAGTTGATTTTAATCGACTGGAAAATGGCCATTTTTCAAACAGTCTCAGAATTTGACGAAATTAGTTTTGTGAGGACCGTATTGTCAATAAGAAGCTAGAAAATATTTTTCGGGAATTTTTCGGGTTCATATGTGACCCCGGTAAATTGAAATGTGCGTTCAAATTGATTATATAAAGATTTATATTTTAAATTTAATGGAAACTGATCGTAACAGCCGAATTGGCTAACATGGCATATCCCATAGTGTTCGAAATGGCGGTAATTGCCTAGGGGCGACAGTCGTTGGGTATGAATTGGAGGTTGAATTAAAAAGTGACTTTGTGGAGACTAAATTAAATAAATTAATTATTATAAAATTCCCTCTCCTTTCTCTCTCTATCTTTACATTGGTCAAACCCCCCCCCCCCCATCGTTCATTCTCAGAATGATTAAAAAAAATAGAAGCCCTAAATCGATCGATCGGCGATCGTGCCCCCCTAGCGGCGCCGACCACCCCGAGACCCCCCTCCTCCGCAGTCCCTCCTTCTTCGTCCCCTTCTCCTACGACTTGACCCCCTCTTCTTGACGCGCGCACCACAAACCCCCCCCCCGGCCTAGCCGACGCCCTCCCCTCAGCAACCGACCCCCTCTCTCCCTCTGACCTCCGACGGAGAGGTACAACCCCCCCTTTCGACCAAAACCTGTAAGTTTGTATTTTATTTTTATTTTATAATTTCGATTTTGCTATAAAAATAGGGTATGTTTTATTTTCAGTTTTTAAAATGAAAAGATTGGTATTATTTTCTTTTCAGTTTTTTTTGAAAAAGATTGGTTTTTTTTCCTTTTTTTTCTAAAGAAGAAAAAAATAGATTTTTAATAGGATAAAGGTTAGATTATTAATACGATAAAAACAAGATTTTTAATAGGTTAAAAATATATTTTTTATACTAGTGGCATATTAAAAATATGATCTTTATATAATAGAAAATATAAAAATTTGATCTTTATATATGTAGCGAAATAAAAATATGATTTTTATATTGGTAGAAGAGTAAAAATTCGATTTTTATATATTGAATAGCAAAGTAAAAATTCGATTTTTATATATTGAATAGCAAAGTAAAAATTCGATTTTTATATATTGAATAGCAAAGTAAAAATTCGATTTTTATATATTGAATAGCAAAGTAAAAATTCGAGTTTTATATATTGAATAGCAAAGTAAAAAATTCAATTTTTATATATTGAATAGCAAAGTAAAAATTCGATTTTTATATATTGAATAGCGAAGTAAAAATTTGAATTTTACATATGTAGAGAATACGGACAAAGAAAGTGACAAGAGGCAAGAACGACGAAGATTTCTACATAAGAAGAGTCATGGCGATTGGATTAGCTAATCTGTGAGAACTTCTCACCTTTAATTTTATTTTTCTAGTTATAAATATATACTAGGATGCAGACGGTGTTTAGTAGCACCCGACACCCGTCGTCCACAGATCATGGACGGCTTGTATGCTTGTTTGTTTGATTTTGATGTGCAGTTGATTGTGTGATGTGATGTGAAATGAAATAAAATATTAATATAGTTAAAAATATTTTATAGTTAAAAATAGAATTTTTAACGTGTATATGAATGGAAATAAAAATAAACAAATCGGACGATTTGTTTATATACACACATTTGACTGATATTGATTGGGACGATAAATTATACACATCGCCCAACTGCATAAATAAAATCTGTGTTTGATTGTTTGAAACCCCACACGGGTATTGGGATGATATATGACATACACTAATCCCAATAATTAGTTGTAAGTCGATCGATTGATTGACAGACTGTTATAAGCATTAAATATTTATATTCGATGCTTATACAGTGTAGAATGCACTTTGGATGATGGTTGAATATTCATCGTTGTTATTGTATACATGTGTTTAGAAAATTCATATAATTAACATTATATGGTAATTGATTGGGCCTCATTCCATATTTGAAAAAAAGAAATATTTGAAATAGAAATATTTGAAATAGAAATATTTGAAATAGAAATATTTGGAATAGAAATATTTGAAATAGAAATATTGGAAAAAGAAATATTTGAAATAGAAATGTTTGAAATAGAAATATTTGAAATAGAAATATTTGAAATAGAAATATTGGAAAAAGAAATATTTGAAAAAGAAATATTTGAAATAGAAATATTTGAAATAGAATATTTGAAAATAGAAATATATGAAGCCGTGTTGATTAGATTGACGCCATTTTGACGTGAACGATATTTATATCGATTTTATTCATTTTATAATGAATATCGAAAGTGATTTCAAAATCTGATATTTTGAAAAGAATTGAAATTCGAATTAAATTGAGTAGAAATGAAATTCGAATTAAATTGAATAGAAATGAATTCGAATAGAAATTGAATATAAATGAATTCGAATTGAATTCGAATTGAATTGAAAATGAACTGAAATTGAATTAGAAATCCATTTGAATTGAAATCAATTTGAAATGAATTTTAAAACGAATTTATAAGGAAAAATTCAATTTTGATTTGAAATTGAATATGAAGTTGAAACGGTTTTGAAAATGAATTTATAACGATTTATAAAGAACGTTTTGAATTGAAATCGACGAAGTATATATTATATATATATATATATATATATATATATATAATATAATGGCCTGAATAGAACGCGCCGCGCCGCGGCAGTTCGCGTATTTCGACCATTGACTTCGAATTGACGTTGCGGGAGATCCGACCGTCGGATTCTCCTAAAACTGGAACCGTTGGGTTCGTATCGAAAAGAGCTTTCCAACGAATATTAGAAATTAGAAATCGAAAGGTTGGATTTGGAATTATGTCCAAATCAAATTTGGAAAAGGTCGTTGTAAGTGCAGTTCGATGGCCGTTGAGGGAAATCGACTGTACGGGCCTTGATAAAATTATTAAAAATAGTAATAATTTGTGTAAAATCATAAGAAATGATTTGTGAAGAATCGGGATGAAAAACTCCATATTTGAAAAGATAAAAATAGATCTTTATCGAAATGAACTAGTTTTGAACTAGAATTATAATTCTATTTATTTTTAAATAAATAAATTGAATTTGAAAAGGGTTTTTAAAGTAACCAGAATTTCTAATAATTGAATTGGAATGGATTTGAATCGAAATTGTTTACGGGATATTTCGATGTTGGGTTTCGTGATTATACAGATGTTGTTATGGAAATTTGAAAGATATATATATATATATCGTTATTTCCAATACGATATTTGTTGGTCGTAGAATTTGATGTTGAATATAAGCAGATATATTTTCTATTCAGAGCCTTGTATTTAATATCAAATGTGATTTGGGTTTGTCGTGAATGGAGTTTTCATTAACAATGTTCTTAAGACCAGTTGAGAAAAGATTAAATCTTTTTATTTAGATTTAATGAAGTGTACCAATTAAATAATATTTAATTGGAATTGAATTGGTATTGATTTTTGGGTTTATCGTGAACAGTGTTTTAAATAACACTTGTTCTTTAACTCGATAATTAATGGAATGCGATTTTGGGTTGTCGTGAATGGTATCTTCAATAATACTGTTCTTAGACCCAAAGGAGTTAAGAAAATCAAAAACTAACTGGACATTAGTTAAGTTGAATGGTTTCAGAGGTATTGATCTGATGTTGGTTTCGGCCTTCGGGGTTAAAACTTAGGGAACTGCTCACTTGCTAATTTACGGTTAGGGACTGATTGAAATGTGATGTGATTTTGGGTTTATCGTGAACCGTGTTTTAAATGACACTGATTCTTTAACCCAGTCACAGATTAAAACTAAGTGGAGTTTTAATGAATCTTTAATTAGATTGAAATGATCGAGGATGGAGTATCACCAGTTTTGCTCCAGGCGTTAGTTAAATCTTTAATTAGATTTGAACGTGAAATGGTAATTGAATTTACCGATAACACCGTGGTGTTAGATATGAAGTATAACCAGTTTTACTTCATGGGATGAATAGGTTAGGATTGGGAAATTAAAACAAATGATTACTTCGGTAAGGTTCGTTAATCCCGACTAGTTGAATCGAAATTCAAAAGAAGATCAAAGAATAAATTCAAGGGATTTATCTTTGATAAAATTAATGGAAACCTTTCCCTATGAATGTGAAATTTAGAAACTAACTGTAGGTTGGCTAAGATGAATGGTTTCCTGGATATTGATCTGATGTTGGTTTCAGCCTTCGGGGTTAATGTTTGGGGAATTATTCTCTTGCTAATTTGCGGTTAGTGACTGATGAATTGAAATGAGGCGTATGTTGTATTTGTGTAACACGTATTTATTATATACGCGAGTTATTCTGAAAGACCGGGTTTATCCCATTCTGAATAACTGATTCGACGATAAGTCGAAGATGAAGACGGTGGTCGAAGACCGGAGGTCTTCACGTCGTTTGGGTGATTACTAATGATCTTGATTGGGATGTACACCCAAGAAGATGGAAAAAGTTGGTGATCGTCCAGACGTACTTGGAGATCGATGGATATGCGGGGTACTAGGTGCCTCCGGTTTACGTTCAGACCCAGAACGGACTTGTAAATGGACTGTGTGTCTGACATTGGATTTTAGTCTGTGTGATTGATTTCTATTAAATATATATATGTTTGGCGGCGGATAATTTATTGTCTTGCTTAACGCCCTTCTTTGAGACGTACGAGCTCAGGGGTTATATACTGATGGATATCAAACGCATAGAGTGAATTGCCTGTGTGGCATGCCTAAGTGGCAAATGATCAAGGCTTCTGTTGAAAAGAAGAGTCTTGTGGTTGATGATCAAAGCACGGCCTTTGTGGCGTAGCTTTGTGTAACGTTTACTTCGCGAATTTCAGACCCGGTATGAACCAAAAACGGGAGACGGACCTCAGGGAGGACATGCGTATTGTTCAGGCATTATAATCCGGGTCCGATGGAGTCATTTATTGGCTCATTTACACCCCATAGGGTGGAGAAACGTATTGTTCAGGCATTATAATCCACATCGGTGGACTGGCCCTGAGTCCAAGGGACGATGTGTTCTGTTCCTGAGACTCGGACTAGACTGTTTCGAATCGGTAAAGGACTATCTTTTGCCTCGGTTCATACCATAAATGATAACCCAACTTCCAAATACTTGACATTTGCGGTTTTATTTGTAGAGCCTAGTATGGCGACATAGTGGGATGGGGCGCTTATGCCGTCTGTGATTGATACTTATGATTTGAAGTTGTTTTATACACTATGCACTTATAATAGTATCAAATGATTTGTTTTAAACGTATCAAGCATTCTTGGCTATTACAAGGTAAAAACCCTATCCTCCGGCTTGCGTTGCATTGTGTGATGGGACCTGGGTCTTATAATAGCTTCATTTTTCTTTATTTAGCATTGCGCTGTCGTTTTATGCACTGGTGTTCTTGGGAGGAAACCCGTTCCGTGTTATACGGCGTGGTCCCTTGATTTACCTAACTTTGAAATAAAGATTAATAACTGTTTTAGTTCTCACACCAGTCCCATGACTGACCTGGAGTTTATTGTTTTAACCTAAACTCTGGGTGCCCTTATTTTGACATGGGCAGCTAGTAGTTTTGGTTTTGCAGATTTATATTCACAGGATCCTGGTTACTGCTGGAACGATATACGGAAAGCTTTGTATCCGTATATCCCCTTCAGTTGTGTATTGTATTATTTTCCGCTGCTATGTATTTAAATGTAATTTAAATCTCTGATATTTCTGTGTAATATTCATTTATACTCTGTATATTCTTGTGTTCTGATGGATTGTTGTAATATACAATGAAATGTTCTTCCGTTTGCGTTCTATTTTGTCGTGTTCGCAAAACAATTCGTTCTTTCTCTTCTCTTCGGAGACCGGGGAAGTTCGGGTCGTTTCAGTACATAATCAGTAAATAAATTAAACTCAAATTAATAAATAAAAATATATTTTTATTATATAAATAATATAATGACGGAAAACTGTCGGAAAACTTGCGCTAAATTCCATCGCTAAAATTTGACACAATTACTGCCATGGTTTTTATTGACAATAATGTTATACAGCAAATTCGTCGCTAAAACCAATATAACAACGGATTGGAAATTGATTTTGCCCTTGCAAAATCATCTTTTTCTTGTATTATCAGTAGTTGATTTTGTTTGGGAGATGAACTCACCAAATTTACAATGCAATTAATCATTTGAAAAAACAATTCAATGCCACATAGTTCGCCAGAAGCACTAACCAATGCAAGTTGCAATCGATGAGCAAAACAATGCACATAATATGCATATGGACACTCCTCTAAAAATAGCGCTTGCAATCCACCCTCAGCACCTCGCATATTACTAGCACCATCATATCCTCGACCCCACATATTTTGAACATGTATGCCATTTTGATCAAGAACATTAGAGCAGACTTTCTTCAAAGTTTGCGCATAACATCAAAGAAACATTCTCTAATATAACCTTCATTATCAACATTTCTTAAAATGATGGCCATTTTCCCGACATTTGATTCATCTTCAGTTTCAGGAGAGTGGGAAGAGGTATACTTGAGTAATTCAAGAAAGTTTCCACGATTTGAAGAATAAGTAGATTCATCACACAGCGCCCATCATCATTTTTTTTTAAATTTTCATTTAAATCGGGTTGACATGGTCCCATTACTTTATAACAAAGACGAATTGCATATTGTTCCTTAAAATGATACATCCATATTCGTTGTCATAATCCTAGATCATATTTCATGTTATCTTCACTTTTTTGAATTTTTTTGGGCGATCTACAAGATCTGAGCTATTTGCCCCCGAATTCAGAGGGGAACTAGGAGATGAAATCCCGATAGGATCAGTTTTTTTTATTCCAATGATAATAATGTCTTTGATTATTTCTTAGATATAGCTTCAAAAAATAAAGTATTTGTTTTATACAAACACTAAAACTAACCATTTCCAGTTTAACTAATTTCAGCATAAAACAAGAAATCAAAACAAACAAATAGGCAATTTCTACGTATAAACGAAACACTATCTACAACAAAATTCACATAAACAAAATTCACCACGTAGGCAAATTCATACAAATAAAATTCACTGCAAACAAAATTCACTGGATATAAAATTTGGTGAAAGCAGTACCTAAAAGTTGAAACTTCTGTTAAATGAAAGAGGAAGCAAGATGGCAGGATGCAAGAGGCGGCTGTTGGCTGAAGACCTAGGAAGAGGAGACGCGTTGGGATAAGAGAAGACCCAATTTTGTTTCAATTTCCATTTCTCGAGCATGTTTGGTTTTTTCTTTGAGCGTGCATTATTTTTTAGCATCGGTATTTGATTTTGAGGAAAATATTGGGTAGGGCAATTGCCCACCCTGCCCACTATGTTAGATCCGTCACTGATCATATTGCAAACTGAGTAGATTTATTACTTCCAAACAAGTTGAATCACTTTTTCATAAATGTTTTTCTCTTCGAACCAAAGAGGTTTTCGAGAGTACATTCTTTCGTGATGTTGTGTAGAAAGTTTGTGTAAGTTGTGATCGTTTCCACAAATTAGAATAACATTCGAGATTGATCAAATAATGCTTATGTCAGAGTTTACATAATTTAGGAAGGAAGAAAGAAAAGTAGTATTTAGTGACAAAGTACTCTTACATGTATATACCGAGGAGCTTCCATTGGTGTTGGCAGTTTAAACGAAAATACACATTTTGATCTCAGTCATCATAACCTTTAGTGGTCAATTATTGTCGATGAGGGATACTCTCACACTCCAACATAAATGTGTTGTGGTGGTAATCAATTCAGATGATTTTATGCAAAAAAGTCTGACATACAATTTAATTTCAAACAAAATTAAATAAATGTATGTAGAAATTTTCTGTTAGTCATTGATAAATTCACTATTGGTTACAATACCTTTAAATTTACCATAAATAGTAAATCATCAATAAATTATAGGTAGATGGCATAGTTTTTCTACACATAGTTCCCAATTCTTTAATAGAAAGATTCCTAGTAAAAACTGGGTAATTTACACCTTTTCTACAAAAAAATATAGCATTTTCAGTTTTTGCTTAGCAAAAATGAATAACGATAAGGAACTTGTAGAAATATGCTATTAATATTCCATATCTATTATGTGCGTTAGTGCATGCCCCTGAGATCTAAGCACAATGAGGCAAACTAATATGGAGGCACAGAGACTAACAAAGCTACATACCTAGCAAAGAGAGTCAAAGTTGATGGAATTAATGGAAGGTATAAACTAGATGTAACTTGCTTAGTAGATCCACAAGCACAAACTTGGTTCATTGGACCCTTCGCTTGCTCTGCCTAATATATCCATAAAATTGTGTCTTCAGAATGGTTTGATTGTTCGGTGATAGGAATACACCACAAGAATTCCTATATGGTTGTCCCAACTTCGAACATGAATTCTTATTCGGTAGGCGGTACATAATATAAGAATTCTTTTTTGTTATATAATATTACTAGACAAGATATCTTGTGTTGAATACACTAAATAAAATATCTTGTCCAGTGTGAGATATTAGCAAATAAATTATGTTGTTTGGGACTAGGTACATGGAACAAAATAACTTATTCGGGCATTTAATCAGGACAAAGCAAAGAAGGAGAGGATTCTAGCCAGACCAAGGAAGTGTAAGAAGGAACATGTCCAAAAAGATGTCTAAATCCATTTACTAAGCTAACTTCCTAGAACATACCCATTTCAGCTTAACCAAATAGAATTTTTATGATTTGAATGATGGATCGAACGAATAACGTATTGTAATTACCCAGTTTACCAGGGCGGTCCTTACGCTTTTTTCTCCTATAAATATACGGGCATCTAACAATTATGAATGGGACTTTTTGGAGCCATCAGACACTACCGATAAGGAATTACAGAACAGAACCAAGGAGTTCCAATATTTGAGCACATATAATTGCATTTACACCCAAATACTTGTAAATACAAAAAAATAAGAATGGAAATAAGAATGATGTGATGGCTTCTCTACATCTCCAATATCCGTATAGGGAAAATTACACAAAATTATATCATATATCTCACTACTCATGAGATAAAATATAATAATAACACATAATTGATACAAAATGGGTGATATGGTAAATAGATGATAATTAACCATAACCAGTAGTGTAGTAGATCCATAATGCAACATACTGAAAATAGAGTCATACCCGTGAAAATAATATAAAGAAATATGTCTTTAAAATAAAAAAAACTACTGACCCCCAAAGTAGTGAGCAACAGAAAGTAAAGGAGAATATAATAAGAATATATAAAGTAGTCTCTTGCTGGCCTACTGATCAGCTACTCGTGCTCACTCCTTGACTGCCTTTAGTCTGCTTATTTGAGAGTACCTAGAGTAATAAAAAGCAGTGCACAAAACTACAGGACATACAAAGTACCGTATGAGAGATAGCAATCTCAATTACTAAAATAGAGTGATTTAGTAGGTAAGGAAAATCATACCTGACATGTCCCTAAATCTAAAGTGTTAAAATATGTAATAATATACTTTACTCTAAGGTTCTCATGTCACTAGGCGTAAACAGATGTGTGCATGATAAGGTAATAGCAAACAATCAAGCATAGGCATCCATTATCACATTCACTCAATCAGTGCACACTCCAAAACATCGATAAGCTCTGGGGTCCGGGCTAATCAAATCAAAACATGGATAGACTCTGATCCATCCTTGTTCCTATCCCTTGAAGATGTACCAATATTGCGAGTATTGATAACTCGTTTGCATACATTAGTTGCAGCAGAATCCACCTTTAGATCGCCTATAGGACACCTACATGAAGTCGCCGCTATTTGGGGTGTGACGACCGCCCCCATGACTCCTGCACTAATCTAAGGGGAAAGTGCATTATATAACATGCCACGCTGATATGGAACAATCATCAAATAATAATAACTCGAAACAGAACCTATCGCATAAATCACAGCGCTTGGATAACATATATTAGAAAATATACAATAGGATATACTAGTGAAGCATAACGGATTAGAAAACTCAATATTAATAACATCTTATAGTCACCAATACAAAGCAACTACATAAACGAATATCTATACATCAAGCCTCATTACATAATCCACATAGTATCAACATTCATCAACATACAACGGAATCAACAAGTATCTATAGTATAGAAATAATACATCAACCTCCTGCTCGTCGTCGCGTAGCATCATTCTCACCAAAACATGTCACATGCTATCTCAGTCTATTCACTAATGATATTGATGAGCAACCCAAGGTTTTAAAAGGAAACATAAAATCTTGAATCAGACAACAGTCAAGTGAGAGATAGAATAATTGTCAATAATTACACGAGATATAAGAGTGCGAATAGTTCAACATCTGACAATCCTTCCAACGATATAGTTAGCATGTGATATTCATATATAAAATGCCACTCCAAAATAGGAAAATGATATCCCCCAATTCCGCCTCTCTTCGACGTCCAACAGTGATAGTCTACCCAGAGAAATAGAGAAGAAAGGATACAATCAACCATAGAATCCATAACAGATAATATCCTAGTTATCACTGAGTAAACCATGATTACGTCAACCATCGAAAAACTGGTCGTTGGCGTCCGTTTAGAGCTAATGGAAACCCTAGTTCTAGGCAGACTGCCATAAAGTCACCTTATATATGTTTGTCTCCATCTAAGACAACTAGATCCATCTTGATCCAAGGTACACGATACGTCTGATCCTAATGGGCGTTCGCACGATACCTCTCCTTTGAGTCCACTAGAATCTTTGATTTTCAATGATTCCTTGGCACTTCCAATCTCATGAGCCATCCAACTTGACGACTCCATCTTTTAGTTCGAGTTGCTTCTCAAACCAATTCCATTATCATCCACGATCAACTCCCGCTGGAGTCAATCTATCATCTTACTACATCGTGCATCATCCCATGATCAGCATCACATTTATTCAATCTTCAACCACTCAGCCTTGAGTTCACAATCAAAGCATTAACCACCTTTGAGTTTCACTTAAAACATCTGAAGTCCTTTGGCCACAAAACTTCATCACCAACCTCTAGAAAACAACATCATCATGCACACAAAATTTGGGCTTCCCACCAAGCACTATGATGGATCGGTATCAGTCCATACACTTAGTCAAAAATTGAATAAGTGTTCAATCCCTCGAACTCTATACTCGAGCACTTCTTACCATCCAATTCTCGAAGCCAAATCCCTTTCCGATGAATTATCCTGTCGGTCCATCAACCCATACTCGAGCTATCAAACTTCAACCCATCTAATTCACCTCAAACTTTGCAATCAGCTTCGATTTAATATCACGATTACACTTTCCAAAATTTATCATCATCCACGCAACCCTGATGGATAGGTACTGGTCTACAGACTATGGTCCAGTACCGGTCATCAATTGAATTTGATCATATGAAACTTCAATTTGTTCCAGTCTTTAATTTTAAGTTTTATGGCAAACTATTCTAATAAACGATTCGAACAGTGCTTACAACTCTATCGAAAAAATAGTTCACCCAATCTTAGTCATAAACCAAGCACATTGAAACAACCCAAATTTTTACAAACAATAATTAGTTAAGAAATAAAATGATAAAATTAATATTTATTAGAAAAATATTGAGAGTTGAGAAAAACATCCTTTGCCATTGCGTCCGTTACGAAATTCTAATTCGGGTGGACTTTTAGTTTGAGTAAATCAGACAAGAAATGAAGAAGTTATGAGCCAAAGAAGTTTGAACATAATTTAAATAAATAAATAAATAATTAGCTTAGAAAAGCAATAGTAAGTGGGCGACCCATCCTGAACAGGGTTGACACATGGGTCGACCCACGTCTAAGGCAGGTTACAAAAGCAATAGACATTTATGTTCATTTATTGTTCATGTTTATTTGATGTTGAGATGGGAAAAGGACATGTTAATGTTAATTTAATAAGGAAAACATGGCATAGATATTGGAATCAAATGTTAATTGACACTAATTTGTAGACATGACAATTTGGCATCAATATCGGAAAACATGTAATTTGTCATTTGACATTAAAATGGGAAACACTTTCGTTCAACGTTAACTTGGAAGTACGTTAATTTAACGTTAGTACCGAAAACACGTTAATTGTACTTAATATGACATTAATTAAACTTATTGGAAAAAACGTGTTAATCAAAATGAGTTGTACTTAATATGACATTGAGTAATCAGTATTGGAAAACATGTTAATTGGAGTAAATGGTATCTAATTGGAAATTAACATACAAATGGAGAACATGTGAGTTAAACTCAATTTAATATTAAGTAAATATGTCATAGGAAAAAAATGATGTAACATCCCGTATTTTTGGCCAATAAGTTAAATTATTTTATTTATTTAAATATGTTGATTTGAATTTAATAATCGAATTTAACCATTTTATTTTAAATATTTACCTATATTAAAGATATAATAATATTTTAATTTTAGAATATTTGGAATAATGTTGAATTTGAAGTATGGTGTGATCGGGCAATTAAAAATGGTTCAATATTGTTCGTATTGAAATTATAGTATCATTTTTGTTTATAAAACGACAGTTGAACGTTTAATTTATAATTATATTATAAAATGAGCTGCAGCAGCGTGGTAGTTCGTGATATGGCGTTTTGAACCTTAAACAGCTGTACAGGATCCAAAATAAGTCGGATTTTCTTGAAACAAGAAAACGTATGAATCTATTTGATAATATTTTTCTAATGAAAGAGAAAAACCCAGTTTTCATAGCATAGATTTTGTTTTATGTCCAAATCAAATTTTAATATAGTCGCTATGGAATTCCTTTATATTTTTTTTTAAATATTTAAAATATCGATTTGACTTGGAATTCAACCTGGGATATTTTATTTTGGTAGCGTATGGAATTCTGGTCGTGTATGGCCAATGATAATATTTTATTAATATTATGTTGAGGTATTTTAAAATTGATTTATTTTAATTTGAACTGGCAGTTATAAAAGGGACTTTATTCAAACGACCTCCGTTTTCGATGAAACAAATTTTATTGGGACAGCAAGAGTAAATTATTGCTAGATTTCAATTTGCACGTCAATTGGAGCTATTATGTGAGCGTGGCAAAATAAAATGCAAATAAAACGACCATTTGGACGTGAACGAGCGGCATTGGAGCAAACGGACTCGGAATTCGACGAAACAAGATTCATTAGGATCGTAACATCAAATTTTATTATGACGTCCATTCGCATCTCGAACGGAGTTTGTATGTGAGCACAGGAGCCAATAATCATTGTTCGAAATTGTGATAGACACGAAAAATAATATCGTTCGGCACATCAACATAAATTAATATTATTTCCCTTTATAAATACAACCCACCATCAGCTACAAATCAGAATTTCTCCCATTCACCAGCGTCTATTTTGCAGAAAAGTCCATAATCACATTTTAATTTATATCTTCACATTTATCGCAAATTTGAGAGGGTTTTCTAAAGGGAAAGATGTAGATCCAAGTGAGGGCTAGTCGCTAACCAAATTTGGGGTGGAACGACGACCTGTGGTGGTCGGAATCGGCCTGAAACCATGAATATTTGGTTCCGTTCTTTGCTAATTTAGAGGAGTTATGGTCAATTTCAGAAGATGGGACCTAAGGGAAAATGAAGAAGGAAGAAAGGGCTTTCAGATGGTGGTGGTCTCAAGTCTTCTGGTGGACAGAGGAGGTGGGAAAAAGGAGATGATCGGAGAATGTAAAATTGGGGTTTTTGATGATGCTCGAATCGGATTTCACCATTTTGGCGGCGCTGGGGGTGGTTGCTGGTGGAGATACCTGAAGGAGGAGTGAAGCAGGAAGTGAGGCGGTCTGAACGGTGGTGGTGGCGGCGCCTGGCATAGCGTGGGGACGGAGAATTTTGGGTTTACTCGTTTTCGAGTTATGTGGAGATTCTGGAGCGACGAGGAGGTGCTGGGCGTCGTGCTCGCGGGCGATGGCAGAGGGAGGAGGCGCCGTTCAGATTGAGGGGCAAGGTGGTCCTAGGTCAATCAGAATGGCGGCGGTGGTCGTCTGTTGAAGCGTTGCTTTGGTCCAAGGAAGAAATCAGGAAATCGAAGAAATGGGATGGGAAAGAGTCGGGTTTCAGAAGAGCTACAGTAGAAAACGCGTCCATGAATAGTGGTTCATGCTGACGGGAACTGTATAATAGGTAATTAAGGTAAATTATTTAGTAAATTATTAATTTAAGTTAAATTAAAATTAGTATAAACTTTAAACAGTCGTTACTAATTCATTCGTTAACGGAATTCAGTGAAACTGGATCCGTTGGGATCGCAGGGACGAGACCTAGACAATGTACTGACTGGGATTCGATTGGAGCTATTTGGAATTTCAGATAATTTTGAACGTTCGTTTCAAATTAAATGCAACAAACACGTCAACTGTCAACCGAAATAAAACCGGTGAGTTAATTCTCACACCCTCTGGAATTCTGTGATGTGGTAAATTCATAGAAAAATATAATTAATCGTTAACAGTATAAATTGGTTGATTGGTTGCTATGGATGCTATTGACTGTTTGATTGGTTGTTGTTATTTATATTCGTCATTTTTAGATAATAAATTATTGAAATTTAATTCCTATATTATTATCAAACTGTTATTTGTGATGCATAGAAGGACAGGTTTGAGGGATCCGACCGGATTCCTCAAATAAACCGTACATTATTTGGAATGCGTATCAATCATATATATGAATTGTTCACCTTGACTGACACCAAAACCTGTTTTGATACTGATGGTTGACTTGATATTCATCATGGTTATGGTTACAATCAATCGACAGTATTGATTGGGTAATTGACAGTGAATGGCCTAAAATATACTGTTTTAAACATCGGTCTACCGTCAGGTGGATTGAAGTAGTTTTAAGGTTATAAATTATTTTATAACTGAATTGAAGTTTTTCAATTATCCTATATAAATAATTAAATTAGAAATTTATAAATAAATATTTTAAATTTAGTTTATAAGAGAAATTATTGCAATCAGTTATGCAAGTTAAAAGCAGAAACCTAAGAATTTACATACGGGTTGGTAAAATAGAATAATTGCTTTTAAAACAATTAAATAGTGTTTTTAAATTAATTAAGTTATTTAATTAATTTAAAAAGGGGAAATGACAATGAGATTCAGTTAATAGTTAACTGATATACATAGGTTGACAAAATCAACCTTGTTCAATTGAAGTTGATAATAGAATCAAATTTGATAATGGAATTAATAGAATTTTCTAAATATTCGACAAATTTAACGAGGGGTGTAAAATATTAGTAAATCCCCGATTGACTATAAATTAAGGGAATTATGCAATTTTTTAGTGTTTATTATTAGTTAATCTTCAATTAACTATAATCCAAGGCCATTATCAAATTGGTTAGTGCTAATAAGATAAATTATTATTTAATCAGTTTTTAAAAGTGATCAATATCCTATTTTTAGTTAATAGCAATGTTAACTATTTTTAATGTAGTTAATGTTAAAGTTAATTATTATTTTAATAAATAATAATTAGAGAAATGACTTTTAATTGGGATTCAATTAAGAGATGATTAAGTGACATTATGGTTTGATCAAGGAGGTGGTAAGAGTTTATAAAAGGGGTTATAATCCAAGTTTTAAACTAGATTTGTAAATGGGACTAGTCGATGAACACAGAAGTTTAAATAAGCTTTTTCCTTAATTTTTAAATTAATTAAAGTGAAGTAAATGCGAATGAATGGAATTATTAGGGAGAATAGTTATTAGATTAGAAATGTACTAAAATGTGTTTAGAATGGAACCTAAGCTAAGTTGTGAAGAGATGATAAACGGATTGACGGATTGGTATAAATGATTTGGAAGAAATCGAAGCAAGGTTTGAAAAGGGGTTTTAAACCAAATTGATAACTTTAAAAGTTAAAGAATTGAATTAGGCAAAGTGCTGTAATTGAAATAAGGCTTTCAAAGGTAAGGAAAAATACATACAAATGTATAGTGTTAGATATTGATAAATGGATTCTTTGAAATAAAATCCAATTTAAAAGTCTTATTGAAAAGAAGGGGGTAAATAGTAGTTAGTTATGAAATCCAAGACCAAGGTCTATATTAAGAATGCCAATAGATTGAAGTAAATTATTTGACAAGATATTTTGATTATAAATCAAAATGTTATAAGCGAAATAATGATTTAAGTTAAAAGTGGTGTTTTAGTGAATACCGACTTAATCAAAGGAATTAAGTAAAAATATTATTGAACGAGGTTTCAAATAAAAGTAACGGTTTATAAAACCAGATTTGAAATCAAGGTGGAAAATGAGATTTTAATGTTTAAGTGACAAATTATTATTATTCTGAGATAAGAACATTGTCAATCAAGGTCTGAGAGGTAAATAAAATACCCCAACTTGGACGGCTTCATTATTATCAAGGAATGGTATTGGTTTGGAATGAGTGAAGGTGTTGGAATTGGTTTTATCCTATACGAGGAATATTGAACACTAATGTGAGAATTTGTAATATAAATGATATTGCAATATTAGTTTCAAACTGAAAAAGAATATTTGATTTTAAATTATATAATTTAACATTTGATTTATCATATCAGAAATGGGTAATTTGGTTTATACTATTAAATATATTCATATATGTATATCATGAGAAGCTCGAATATTAAGAAAAAGGGAAAAAGGTTTTAAAGAAATATATCGATATTTCCAAAAAGGAATGGGAAGCTGGGTATATACATATATACATGCTCTAAAGTATTTAAAATGGTTTTTGTTATAATTGAGAATGAATATAAGGTTTAATTATATTGAAAGAATTAAAAGTTGATTAACCAATCATTAATTATTTGTAGATAGGCCAAGCAATGCCAAGCACTGAATCAATAGACTAATCTTACATACACATTTGTTACTTGATAGTTAAATTACCGATTATCAAACCTGACCAACACAATTGTTGGTACGGAAAGACCGGGATCGAAATTATATTCAAAAACCATTCTGAACCAACAAATACGTGAAGATGATAATAGAAGTGGAGCAATTGAAGACCGTGGATCTTCATAAGCGGAAGGACTACTTGTCGAATTTCTCTGTCCTGCAACCACAGTTATTTGATTTGTGATTTTGTCGTAGTTGAAATCTACGGATTTGCAAGGACTACTCGCTGCTGATCCATTGGGTGATTGCTATATTGGATGCGGTAGGAGGGTACCTTTGGTTCATCCTGTTCCTGGATGACTTGTATGGACGAATGTTTGACAAAGTATTTCCTTAAAACCACGTACGTTGATTTTAACAAATATACCGAGTTGGTAGAAAAGAGGGGCACTTCTTTTATACCCAGAGTATATTTGTGGACGTCAATTAGTGATTTGACGGATCTTAAAATGTGGCATTCAAAGTGAATGGTGACCATATGTGTTCTAGCCTCAAGCCCCATCAACCAGGAAATGACAAAAATCGGGCAGGTAGCATGGCTATGTGGGTCGCTCCCATTAGGGTGTATAATCACCTATCTAGAGAAATTCCTTTTGCTTCTTAAATCTATTTCGATGCTATCCCTTTTTCGGGAAACGGTTGCTGATCCCAACCGTTGGTGATATACATTCGATACACTTAAGCAAAATGAGTGGTCGGTCATGTGTGGGCCGGGTTGCAAGATGTTCTTGTTGAACCCAATGTATTTGCCTCTTGAGATACACTATCGAGAGGTGGTCCCATACCTTGTCATGGTTGGAATCCAATTTCCAATAAGCGTCCGCGGTTTTGATTGTATACCATATAGGTGGAGCGTGAGATGCAAGCGTTCCACTAGTTTGTTATTTATTTGTATTTAGACACTATTATAATATTGGAACAAAGCATGATTTCAAAATTGTTTTGGGTTATAGTAAGGTAAAAAAACCGTCCGTGTTTTTGTGTGGACTGGTCATACTATTATCATTTTATTTCAAAAGGATTTTCCAAAGTTAAACAAGTTGTTTGTGCTGTGAATTTATCACTGAAAGTATTCCAGATTGACCCAGTGAATTTTGCTTTGCTTCAAATGTGCTCAGATCAGAACGAGTATATTTCCAGGTTAGGACCGCTTAGAGTTTCAGGAGCTGGAATGTAATAACCCGGAAATCTGAGCCAATTTAAAAATTTTATTTTGGGAATTTTAGCGAATTTTGATTATTTAAAATGAATTATTTTAAATAATAACGACGAGGAATTTATTTTGAATAGAATTCGAATGTATATATTCGTTTGAATTGTCGTTATAATATAAATATTTATTTTAAATTATAAAAGGAATTGAAAATGGCGCGGTAGTTCGATAATTCGATTGCGAATTTCAATTGAACATACCGGGTGCAAAGTAAACCGGATTTTAACGAAACCAAAAATATTTGAATCTAATTGAGAATATCTTTCCAACGAATCCGAAAAATTGAAATTTTATAGTGGGAATAAAAAGATACGTTCAGTTGAAAATTCAGAATAGTCGCTATGGAATTCAGGCCCTTAAAAAAAGCCATTTTGCAAAAGACCTCGGTTTTCATCGAAACCACTTTTGTTGGATCTGTGATGTCAAGTTATTGCTAGATTCCAAAATTCGTAATTTTTCGAATCAATATGTGGGCGTGGCAAAGGAAAACACGTTTGACCAATTTGAGTTGATTTTAATCGACTGGAAAATGGCCATTTTTCAAATGGTCTCAGAATTCGACGAAATTAGTTTTGTTAGGACCGTATCGTCAGTACAAAGCTAGAAAATATTTTTTGGGAATTTTTAGAGTTCGTATGTGGCCTCGGTAAATTGAAATGCGCGTTCAAATTCAATATATAGAGTTATATGTTGATTTTGACGATAACTGATCGAAACGATCGAATCAGCTTACGATACATATCCCATTGTGTTCGGAATGGTGGTAATTAGCAAGGGACGACAGTCGGTGGGTTCGATTTTGAGTTGGAAATAAGAAGTTGCTTTTTGAATTTAAAAATAATTAAATATATATATTATATTATATAATCCCATCTCCTTACTCTCTCTCCTTCCTTCTCTCAGTCAAACAAGTCAAACCGAAAAAGAAAAAAAGGGGGGAGCGAATCGCGATCGGCGGTTGCAGGAGCCTCGCCGTCGCCGCCTGGGGGCCTCTCCACCGTCGGACCCTCTCCTCTCCTTCCTCCTACCTCCAGCGCATCGACATCGAACCACCCCCATAGCCTGACGCGAAGACCCAAACCAATTGACTCCCTCTCCACCGTCGAACCCTTCCCCCTTGAAAACCCTAGCCCCCAAATCGATAGCCACCGCCAGCAACACCCCCTTTCCCCCCTCCGATTCGCCCTCCGCCCTCCTTTCCAGTCAACACGCAACCCCAAACCCCCCTTCCTCAAAACCCGTGCCCGCCAGTCCCCCCCCGGCTACTGCTCAGCCTACTCCGCCAATGGATGACCACCACTGCACCGGAGCTCCGGCGCAGCATCACCCGACACCCTTCAACTCGAATTCAACCTCCTCTGAACATAAAATGGTGAGTTTTTACTTGTTTATTTAAGTTTAAATAAATTTTTGTGGTTAAATAAAATCAGTTTGTTATATATGAAGTAATATATAAAGTGTAGATTTTTATAAATATAAAGCTTAGGTTTTTAAAAATATAAAGATTATATTTTTAATAAGGAAAAGATTATATTTTTAATGAAGACAAAGAAATGATTTTTAGCATAACAAAGAAGCGATTTATATCATAGCAAAGAAACGATTTTTAATAAGGTAAAGATATGATGTATAAAAGAATAAAAATATGATTTTTATAGGATAGAAAGAATAAAAATATGATTTTTTATATTGGTAGAGTATTAAAAATATGATTTTTAACGTATAGAACATCATATTTAAAATGCCATTTTTATCTCTATAGCGTTGAAATAAAAATGTGATTTTTTAATGTGAACAGCGTGAAAAAGATTGTGTTGGAAGTACGGGCAAATCCAGACTGTTTTGAGTTTCAGAAATATAATGGAGGAGTGGAACCCCAAGGTGAGAACTTCTCACTTTTAATTTAAATTTCTAGTTAAATATAAACTAGGATGCAGACGGTGTTTAGTAGCACCCGACACCCGTCGTCCACAGACCTTGGACGGCTTGTTTGTTTGATTGTATGTTGTTGTGAAAATTTGATGTGTGTTGTGGAATGAAATAAAATATTTATATAGACAATATTTTATAGTTAAAAATAGAATTTTTAACGTGTATTTAAAATAAAATAAAATAACTATTTATAAACAAATCGAACGATTTGTTTATATACACACATTTGACTGATATTGATTGGGACGATAAATTTTACACATCGCCGAACTACACAAATAAAAACTGTGTTTGATTGATTGAAACCCCACACGGGTATTAGGGTGATATATGACATACACTAATCCCAATAATTAGTTGTATGTCGATCGATTGATTGACAGACTGTTATAAGCGTTGAATTTTTATATTTGATGCTTATACAGTGTAGAATGCACTTTGGATGATGGTTGATTATTTATCATTATTGATATATACATGCGTTGTATGGAAATCCATAGAAATAAAATCTATGGTAATTGATTGGGTCTCTTTCCAGTTTTGAATAGAAATATTTGAAAAAGAAATATTTGAAATAGAATATTTGAAAATAGAAATATTTGAAAAAGAAATATTTGAAATAGAATATTTGAAAACAGAAATATTTGAAAAAGAAATATTTGAAATAGAATATTTGAAAATAGAAATATATGAAGCCGTGTTGATTAGATTGACGCCATTTTGACGCAAACGATATTTAAATCGATTATATTCGTTATAATGAATATTGAAAAGTGATTTCAAAATCAAATATTTTGAAAATGAATTCGAATCGAATTGAAATTGAATGGGAATCAATTTGAAATGAATTCGAATTGAAATTGAATGGAATTGAATTCGAATTGAAATTGAATAGAAATGAATTCGAATTGAAATTGAATTGAATTGAGAACTAACTAGAATTGAATTAAAAATCGATTTAAATTGAAATCAATTTGAGATGAATTTAAAACGAATTTATATTGAAAAATTCAATCTTGATTTGAATTTGAAAATGAAGTTGAAATCGTTTCGAAAACGAATTTAAAACGATTTATAAAATACGTTTTAAAAGGAAATCGACGAAGTATATATTATATATATTATATATATAATATAATGGCCTGAATAGAACGCGCCGCACTGCGGTAGTTCATGAATTTCGACCATTGACTTCGAATGGTTATTGCGGGAGATCCGACCGTCGGATTCTCCTAAAACCGGAACCGTTGGGTTCGTATCGAAAAGGGCTTTCTAACGAATATTATAAATTAGAAATCTAACGGTTGGATTTGGAATTATGTCCAAATCAAATTTGGAAAAGGTAGATGTAAGTGCAGTTCGATGGCCGTTGATGGAAATCGACTGTACGGGCCTTGATAAAATTATTAAAAATAGTAATAATTTGTGTAAAATCATAAGAAATGATTTGGGAAGAATTAGGATGAAAATATCCATATTTGAAAAGAAAAAAATAGATTTTCATCGAAATGAACTAGTTTTGAACTAGAATTATAATTCTATTTATTTTTAAATAAATAAATTGAATTTGAAAAGTGTTTTAAAAGTAACCAGAATTTCCAATAATTGAATGGGATTGGATTTGAATCGAAATTGTCTCTGGAATATTTCGATGTTGGATTTCGTGATGATACAGGTATAGTTATGGGAATTTGAAAGATATATTTATATCGTTATTTCCAATACCATATTTGTTGGTCGTAAAATTTGATATTGAATATAAGCCGATATATTTTCTATTCAAAGCCTTGTATTTAATATCAAATGTGATTTGGGTTTATCGTGAATGGTGTCTTCATTAACACTGTTCTTAAGCCCAGTTGAGAAAAAGATTAAATCTTTTTATTTAGATTTAATGAAGTGTACCAATTAAATAATATTTAATTGGAATTGAATTGGCATTGATTTTTGGGTTTATCGTGAACAGTGTTTTAAATAACACTTATTCTTTAACCCGATAATTAATGGAATGTGATTTTGGGTTTATCGTGAACCGTGTTTTAAACGACACTTATTCTTTAACCCAGTTAAGGATTAAAACTAAATGGAGTTTTAATGAATCTTTAATTAGATAGAAAAGATCGAGAATGGAGTATCACCAGTTTTACTCCAGGCGATAGTTAAATCTTTAATTAGATTTGAACGTGAAATGGTAATTGAATTTACCGATAACACCGTGGTGTTAGATATGAAGTACGACCAGTTTTACTTCATGGGATGAATAGGTTGGGATTGGGAAATAAAATAAATGATTACTTCGGTGTGGTTCGCTAATCCCGACTAGTTTGAATTGATATTCACAAGAAGATTAAAGAATAAATTTAAAGAATTCATCTTTGATAAAATTAATGGGTACCTTTCCCAAAGTATAAGAATATTTGAATAAAAGAATGTTCTGAATTGGAATGAGGCGTATATTGTTTTTGTGTAACACTTGTTTATTATATACGCGAGTTATTCAGAAAGACTGGGTTTATCCCATTCTGAATAACTGATTCGATGTGGTGTCGAGGATGAAGATGGTGGTCGAAGACCGGAGGTCTTCACATCGTTTGGGTGATTACTGATGATCTTGATTGGGCTGTACATCCAAGAGGAGGGAATCAGTTACTGATCGTCCAGACGTACTTGGAGATCGATGGATATGCGAGGTACAAGGTGCTTCCGGTTTCGTTCAGACCCAGAACAAACTTGTAAATGGACTATGTGTCTGACATTGGACTTTATTATGTGTGATTGATTTCTATTAAATATATATCTGTTTGGCCGTGGAGAATTTATTCTCTTGCTTTACACCCTTCTCTGAGACGTACGAGCTCAGGGGTTATATATTGATGGATATCAAACGCACGAAGTGAATTGCCTGTGTGGCATGCCTAAGTGGCAATATGATCAAGGCTTCTGTTGAAAAGCAGAGTCTTGCGGTTGATGATCAAAAGCACGGCCTGTGTGGCATAACTTTGCGTAGCGTTGATTCGCGAGCCTCACACCCCGGTTGTGAACCAAAAACGGGAGAATGATCCAGGGAGGGCATGCGTTTCTTTCTAGCTAGTGGTGGTGTCAGTGCTTAAACTGGTTGACATTTATATATTATTCACCTGTGTGGTTGTTGCTGTTGCGAGGCGCCTCGGATATATCGGTCGATTCGGGATCGATGGAGTCATTGGACTCATTTACGCCCCAAAGGGCGGGGAAACGCAGTGTTCAGGCATTTTAATCCACATCGATGGACCGACCCTGTGGCTCCTAAGGCTTGACAGAGTACTTGCCTGAGGCTCAGGCTAGAGAGTCTCGAATTCGGTAGAGGACTATCTTTTGCCTCGGTTCACAGATGGAAATCCAACTTCCAATATGTGACTGTGCGGTTTTGATTGTAGAGTCTAGTATGGCGACATGATATATGGTACCCATGCCGCTTATGATTGATATTTATGATTGAAATTGTTTTGACACTATACACTTATAATAGTATCAAATGATTTGTTTTTAACATATCAAGCATTCTTTGGCTATTATAAGGTAAAAACCCTATCCTCCGGCTTGTGTTGCATTGTGTGATGGGACCTGGGTCTTATAATAGCTTCATTGTTCTTTATTTAGCATTGTGTTGTTGTTTTATGCACGGGTGTTCTTGGGAGGAAACCCGTTCCGTGCTATACAACGTGGTCCCTTGATTTACCTAACTTTAAAATAAAGATTAATAATTGTTTTAGTTCTCACACCAGTCACATGACTGACCTGGAGTTTATTGTTTTAACCTAAACTCTGGGTGCCCTCATTTTCCGCACGGGCAGCTAGTAGTTTTCGTTTTGCAGATTTATATTCACAGGATTCTGGTTTACAACTGGAATGATATCCGGAAAGCTTTGTATCCGTATATCTCCTTCTGTTGTGTATTGTATTATTTTCCACTGCTATGTAATGTATTGTAATCTCTGATATTTTATAATGTGTAATATTTATTTATACTCTGTATATTCTAGTATTCTGATGGAATTGTTGTAATAGACAATGAAATGTTCTTCTGTCTGCGTTCTATTTTGTCGTGTTCTCAAAACAATCAGGCGTTTCGAACGGTCTTGGTTGGTTTAGCGACTGATTCAGATCGAGCGAAATTTCCGGGTCGTAACATCGTGGTATCAGAGCTTTGGTTTACAAAGCTCAGAGAACAAGACACATTAGAACCATACGAAAGAATTCATCAGATATTGGATTAGTAATATCCAATGGGAATGACTCGTTAGAGATGGGATTAGTAGTATCCTAGAACGAGTGTAAGGGTATATTTTTAAAGTGAAAACAAATCTTGTTTTGAAATTTAAATCAATTATTCGTATTTGATTATTTATTTTGTATTGGATTTGGACAGTCCAGTATATAAAGATTTTGCTTATACGTCTGATCCACATGTATTTGAAATTTTAATATACTGGATAGATATAGAATTACACTCTAATCGTTCAGAGATGATTTTGATGATGGAGCTCCATCATTAGAATTTATGTTCGAGTGATGAAAGTGAGGTTTCTATATATTTCCAATTGACTGGTGTGAGAACCAGAATTAGATAGGGTCTATTGTTGTGATTTGGTATCAAAAATCTGATTTTTAGACTATATATCAATGTTATGAATTTGAAAAGCTAAACAACTAATTGATTGCTGATTGTGTTGTTTGATTATTGGTTGATTAATTAAAATTTGAATTATTTAGGCAAATTGAATCAAAAAGTGAATTGTAGTGAAAATTTGTCGCATTTGCATGCATGTACATGTACTTACATTGAACAGGTCATAGCAAGAAGGCTAGAGCAGAAGAATAAAATTGTTTGCCCGACAAATAGGTAACTGTTTACCATAATTTACTGTTTTGTTTGGGTGATGATGATTTCATGAGCCGATTAGCTAGCCGCTTGGCTTTTTCTTTTGGATTGAAGAAGGCCATGGGAGGCTATATGAAATATCCCGAAGTCCCCGATGCAGGGGAGATTATGGCGAATTTTTTTGAAAATTTAGGGTGTTAGCCAAATTTTTGAATAATTTGAAAAGTTCTTAGAAACTGAAAAGTTGAAGAACTTAAGCCGTAGTGAAAATACCAGAAGTTGAGTTGATTTGTTAAACCACTTTCGGCTTTGTTCCTTTTCGGGGATGAAAAGTTTTAAGTGAGGGAGATTGTAATAACCCGAAAATCTGAGCCAATTTAAAATTTTTATTTTGGCAATTTTAGTGAATTTTGATTATTTAAAATGAATTATTTTAAATAATAACGACGAGGAATTTATTTTGAATTGAATTTGAACATATATGTTCGTTTGAATCGTCGTTAGAATATAAATATTTATTTTAAATTATAAAAGGAATTGAAAATGGCGCGGTAGTTCGATAATTCGATTTCAAATTTAAATTGAACATACCGGGTGCAAAAAAAACCGGATTTTAACGAAACCAAAAATATTTGAATCTAATTGAGAATATCTTTCCAATGAATCCAAAAAATTGAAATTTTATAGCGGGAATAAAAAGATACGTCTAGCTGAAAATTCAGAATAGTCGCTATGGAATTCAGGCCCTTAAAATAGCCATTTTGCAAACGACCTCGGTTTTCGACGAAACCACTTTTGTTGGATCTATGATGTCAAGTTATTGCTAGATTCCGAAATTCGTAATTTTTCGAATCAATATGTGGGCGTGGCAAAGGAAAACGCGTTTGACCAGTTTAAGTTGATTTTAATCGACCAGAAAATGGCCATTTTACAAATGGTCTAAGAATTCGACGAAATTAGTTTTGTTAGGACCGTATCGTCAATAAAAAGCTAGAAAATATTTTTTGGGAATTTATAGAGTTCGTATGTGGCCCCAGTAAATTGAAATGCGCGTTCAAATTCAATATATAGAGTTATATTTTGATTTTGACGAAAACTGATCGAAACAATCGAATCAGCTTACGATACATATCCTATTGTGTTCGAAATGGTGGTAATTAGCTAGGGACGACAGTCGGTGGGTTCGATTTCGAGTTGGAAATAAGAAGTTGCTTTTTGAATTTAAAAATAATTAAGTATATATATTATATTATATAATCCCATCTCCTTACACTCTCTCCTTCCTTCTCTTAGTCAAACAAGTCAAACCGAAAAAGAAAAAAAGGGGGGAGCGAATCGCGATTGGCGGTTGCAGGAGCCTTGACGTCGCCGCCTGGGGGCCTCTCCACCGTCAGACCCTCTCCTCTCCTTCCTCCTCCCTCCAGCGCGTCGACATCGAACCACACCCCTAGCCTGACGCGAAGACCCAAACCAGTTGACTCCCACACCACCGTCGAACCCTTCTCCCTTGAAAACCCTAGCCCCCAAATTGGTAGCCACCGCCGGCAGCACCCCCTTTCCCCCCTCCGATTCGCCTTCCGCCCTCCTTTCCAGTCAACACGCGACCCCAAATCCCCTTCCTCAAAACCCACGCCCGCCAGTCCCCCCGACTATTGCTTAGCCTGCTCCGCCAATGGACGACCACCACAGCAACGGAGCTCCGGCGCAGCATCATTCGACACCCTCCAACTCGAATTCAACCTCCTCCGAACAGAAAATGGTGAGTTTTTACTAGTTTATTTAAGTTTAAATAAATTTTTGTGGTTAAATAAAAGTAGTTTGTTATATATGAAGTAATATATAAAGTGTAGATTTTTATAAAAATAAAGCTTAGGTTTTTAAAAATATAAAGATTATATTTTTAATAAGGAAAAGATTATATTTTTAATGAAGACAAAGAAGTGATTTTTAGCATAACAAAGAAGCGATTTATATCATAGCAAAGAAACGATTTTTAATAAGGTAAAGATATGATGTTTAAAAGAATAAAAATATGATTTTTATATTATAGAAAGAATAAAGATATGATTTTTTATATTGGTTGAGTATAAAAAATGATTTTTAATGTATACAACATCATATTTAAAATGTCATTTTTATCTCTATAGCACTGAAATAAAAATGTGATTTTTTAATGTGAACAGCGTGAAAAAGATTGTGTTGGAAGTACGGGCAAATCCAGTCTATTTTGAGTTTCAGAAGTATAATGGAGGAGTGGAACCCCAAGGTGGTAACTTCTCACTTTAATTTAAATTTCTAGTTAAATATATACTAGGATGCAGACGGTGTTTAGTAGCACCTGACACCCGTCGTCCACAGACCATGGACGGCTTGTTTGTTTGATTGTATGTTGTTGTGAAAATTTGATGTGTGTTGTGGAATGAAATAAAATATTTATATAGACAATATTTTATAGTTAAAAATAGAATTTTTAATGTGTATTTAAAATAAAATAAAATAACTATTTATAAACAAATCGAACGATTTGTTTATATACACACATTTGATTGATATTGATTGGGACGATAAATTTTACACATCGCCCAACTACACAAATAAAAACTATGTTTGATTGATTGAAACCCCACACGGGTATTGGAGGTGATATATGGCATACACTAATCCCAATAATTAGTTGTATGTGGATCGATTGATTGACAGACTGTTATAAGCGTTGAATATTTATATTTGATGCTTATACAATGTAGAATGCACTTTGAATGATGGTTGATTATTTGTCATTGTTGATATATACATGCGTTGTATGGATATCCATAGAAATAAAATCTATGGTAATTGATTGGGTCTCATTCCAGTTTTGAATAGTAAAATTTGAAAAAGAAATATTTGAAATAGAATATTTGAAAATAGAAATATTTGAAAAAGAAATATTTGAAATAGAATATTTGAAAATAGAAATATATGAAGCCGTGTTGATTAGATTGACGCCATTTTGACGCAAACGATATTTATATCGATTATATTCGTTTTTATAATGAATATTGAAAAGTGATTTCAAAATCGAATATTTTGAAAATGAATTCGAATCGAATTGAAATTGAATGGGAATAAATTTGAAATGAATTCGAATTGAAATTGAATGGAATTGAATTGAATTCGAATTGAAATTGAATAGAAATGAATTCGAATTGAAATTGAATTGAATTGAGAACTAACTAGAATTGAATTAAAAATTGATTTAAATTGAAATCAATTTGACATAAAGTTAAAACGAATTTATATTGAAAAATTCCATCTTGATTTGAATTTGAAAATGAAGTTGAAATTGTTTCGAAAACGAATTTAAAACGATTTATAAAATACATTTTAAAAGGAAATCGATGAAGTATATATTATATATTATATATATAATATAATGGCCCGAATAGAACGCGCAGCGCTGCGGTAGTTCATGAATTTCGACCATTGAATTCGAATGGATGTTGCAGGAGATCCGACCGTCGGATTCTCCTAAAACTGGAACCGTTAGGTTCGTATCGAAAAGAGCTTTCTAAAGAATATTAGAAATTAGAAATCTAACGGTTGGATTTGGAATTATGTCCAAATCAAATTTGGAAAAGGTCGTTGTAAGTGTAGTTCGATGGCCGTTGATGGAAATCGACTGTACGAGCCTTGATAAAATTATTAAAAATAGTAATAATTTGTGTAAAATCATAAGAAATGACTTGGGAAGAATTAGGATGAAAATCTCCATATTTGAAAAGATAAAAATAGATTTTCATCGAAATGAACTAGTTTTGAACTAGAATTATATTTCTATTTATTTTTAAATAAATAAATTGAATTTGAAAAGGGTTTTAAAAGTAACCAGAATTTCCAATAATTGAATGGGAATGGATTTGAATCGAAATTGTCTTTGGAATATTCCGATGTTGGATTTCGTGATGATACATGTATAGTTATGGGAATTTGAAAGATATATTTATATCGTTATTTCCAATACAATATTTGTTGGTCATAAAATTTGATATTGAATATAAGCCGATATATTTTCTATTCAAAGCCTTGTATTTAATATCAAATGTGATTTGGGTTTGTCGTGAATGGTGTCTTCATTAACACTATTCTTAAGCCCAGTTGAGAAAAAGATTAAATCTTTTTATTTAGATTTAATGAAGTGTACCAATTAAATAATATTTAATTGGAATTGAATTGGTATTGATTTTTGAGTTTATCGTGAACCATGTTTTAAATAACACTTGTTCTTTAACTCGATAATTAATGGAATGTGATTTTGGGTTTATTGGGAACCGTGTTTTAAATGACACTGATTCTTTAACCCAGTTAAGGATTAAAACTAAGTGGAGTTTTAATGAATCTTTAATTAGATTGAAAAGATCGAGAATGGAGTATCACCAGTTTTACTCCAGGTGATAGTTAAATCTTTAATTAGATTTGAACGTGAAATGGTAATTGAATTTACCGATAACACCGTGGCGTTAGATATGAAGTATGACCAGTTTTACTTCATGGGATGAATAGGTTGGGATTGGGAAATAAAATAAATGATTACTTCGGTGTGGTTCGCTAATCCCGACTAGTTTGAATTGATATTCAAAAGAAGATTAAAGAATAAATTTAAAGAATTTATCTTTGATAAAATTAATGGAAATCTTTCCCAAAGTATAAGAATATTTGAATAAAAGAATGTTCTGAATTGGAATGAGGCATATGTTGTGTTTGTGTAACACTTGTTTATTATATACGCGAGTTATTCAAAAAGACCGCGTTTATCCCATTCTGAATAACTGATTCGACGTGGTGTCGAGGATGAAGACGGTGGTCGAAGACCGGAGGTCTTCACATCGTTTGGGTGATTACTGATGATCTTGATTGGGATGTACACCCAAGAGGTGGGAATCAGTTAGTGATCATCCAGACGTACTTGGCGATCGATGGATATGCGAGGTACTAGGTGCTTCCGGTTTTGTTCAGACCCAGAACGAACTTGTAAATGGACTGTGTGTCTGGCATTGGACTTTATTATGTGTGACTGATTTCTATTAAATATATATCTGTTTGGCGGCGGAGAATTTATTCTCTTGCTTTACACCCTTCTCTGAGACGTACGAGCTCAGGGGTTATATATTGATGGATATCAAACGCATGGAGTGAATTGCCTGTGTGGCATGCCTAATTGGCAATATGATCAAGGCTTCTGTTGAAAAGCAGAGTCTTGCGGTTGATGATCAAAGCACGGCCTGTGTGGCATAGCTTTGTGTAGCGTTGATTCGCGAGCCTCACACCCCGGTTGTGAACCAAAAACGGGAGAAGGGTCCAGGGAGGGCATGCGTTTCTTTCTAGCTAGTGGTGGTGTCAGTGCTTAAACTGGCTGACATTTATATATTATTCACCTATGTGGTTGTTGCTGTTGCGAGGCGCCTCGGATATATCAGTCGATTCGGGACCGATGGAGTCGTTGGACTCATTTACGCCCCAAAGGGCGGGGAAACGCAGTGTTCAGGTATTTTAATCCACATCGGTGGACCGACCCTGTGGCTCCTAAGGCTTGAAAGAGTACTTGCCTGAGGCTCGGCCTAGAGAGTCTCAAATTCGGTATAGGACTATATTTTGCCTCGGTTCACAGATGGAAATCCAACTTCCAATACGTGATTGTGTGGTTTTGATTGTAGAGTCTAGTATGGCGACATGATATATGGTACCCATGCCGCTTATGATTGATATTTATGATTGAAATTGTTTTGACACTATACACTTATAATAGTATCAAATGATTTGTTTTTAACGTATCAAGCATTCTTTGGCTTTTATAAGGTAAAAAACCCTATCCTCCGGCTTGTGTTGCATTGTGTGATGGGATCTGGGTCTTATAATAGCTTCATTGTTCTTTATTTAGCATTGCGCTGTTGTTTTATGCACGGGTGTTCTTGGGAGGAAACCCGTTCCGTGCTATACGACGTAGTCCCTTGATTTACCTAACTTCAAAATAAAGATTAATAATTGTTTTAGTTCTCACACCAGTCACATGACTGACCTGGAGTTTATTGTTTTAACGTAAACTCTTGGTGCCCTCATTTTCCGCACGGGCAGCTAGTAGTTTTGGTTTTGCAGATTTACATTCATAGGGTCCTGGTTTACAGCTGGAATGATATCCGGAAAGCTTTGTATCCGTATATCTCCTTCAGTTGTGTATTGTATTATTTTCCGCTGCTTTGTAATGTATTGTAATCTCTGATATTTTATAATGTGTAATATTTATTTATACTCTGTATATTCTTGTATTCTGATGGAATTGTTGTAATATACAATGAAATGTTCTTCTGTCTGCGTTCTATTTTGCCGTGTTCTCAAAACAATCAGGCATTTCGAACGGTCTTGGTCGGTTTAGCGACTGATTCGGATCGAGCGAAATTTCTGGGTCGTAACATGGAAGCAGGAGGCTTCAACGCAGTTATATAAACTTATTTTCACTGTGACAGTTATATGTTGTACTCTGATGATTTGTATGTATATACAGTTCTTTTGTATAAAGAGATTTGATATTATATTTTATCTGTTCCGCTGTGAGATTCTAATGTGGTGTTCTTCTTCTTTCTTATATTCTAATATTTCTTTCTTTCTTTTCTCATCCTCTAATTTATTTCTAATAACGTCCTGTGTTCTCAGTGCTTGGAAGGTCGGCATTAGATATAGTAATTGTATTTATGTCGATTTTCGGGGCCGAAAAATCGCTGGGTCGTTACTGTGACGACCCCAAACCCCGTACTGACGGCGGCAAGGGTAATCTTTGGAATATAACACATAAACAGATAATAGCAGAACAGAATAAAATAAATACACCAGATAATGCACAATAGAATATACTGGATAAACGTAATCATCAGAGTTATACAGTATACAGGATCATACTTAGTACAAATACAGTTTAGCTATACATAAATGTCCACAGCGGAAACAAACATAATCTATAATAGGAGCTGAACAGAATAAAAAGAGATAAATAATAGAATCCATCTTCAGCTCCAGCTATCAAGAAAGAGCCAGCTAAACCTGAATACAAGGCTGCCCGTGTAGAAAAACGGGCACCCGAGTTTGAAAGTGAAACAAACTACGAGTCAGTCATGGGACTGGTATGAGAAATCTACTCAACACACTCAAAATACGGCTAATCACAGGGCCATGCCACTTTCGTGGAACGGATTTACTCCATTGGATTGCCAGTGCTTTAAAACAAATCATTCGCAATGCTTTTTATAAAAATGAAGCCATTATAGGACTCAGTTCCCATCACACAATGCAATGCAAACCAGAGGATAGAGTTTTTACCTTATAACGGCCAAAATATGCTTGATACGAATAAAACAAAAGCATTTGGTATTATTGCTAGTGTTTACAAGTTTTGAAAACAATTTTGAATCATAACTATCAATCATAGACGACATTAATGCCCCTTACCACTATGTCGCCATATATAGGTATACAATCAAAACCGCACAGTCATGTATTTGGAAATTGGATTTCCGTCATGAACCAAGGCAAAGGATAGTCCTTACCGAATTCGAGACTGCCAAGCCCGAGCCTCAGGAAAGTACTCTGTCAAGCCTTTGGATCGTCAGGGCCGGTCCACCGATGTGGATTAAAATTCTTGAACAATGCGTTTCCCCGCCCTATGGGGCGTAAGTGAGCCAAGAATGACTCCATCGGTCCCGGATCGACCGATATAATCGAGGCGCCTCGCTATCCATCATCCACATAAGTAAAATGTCAGGCCGTGTATAAACACTGACACAACTCATAGCTAAGAAGAAACGCATGCCCTCCCTGTGGTCCTTCTCCCGTTTCTGGTTCATACCGGGGTGTGAGGCTCGCGAATTCACGTTATACACAAAGCTACGCCACATAGGCGGTGCTTTGATCATCAATCACAAGACTTTGCTTTTCAACAGAAGCCCTGATCACTGCATCTTAGCATGTCACACAGGCAATTCACACCATGCAACTGATGGTTATCAATCGCACAGAATGAATTCCAATGTCAGACACACAGTCCATTTGCAAGTCCGTTCTGGGTCTGAACGAAATCGGAGGCACTAAATACCTCGCATATCCATCGATTCCCACGTACGTCTGGACGATCACAACTCATTATCCATATTTCGGGTTGCCTCCCAATCGGGACCTCAGTTACCATCCAAATGAGGTGAAGATCGGTCTTCAACCCCCGTCTTCATCTTTGACTTCTTATCGTCGATTCAGTTATTCAGAATGGGATAAACCCGGTCTTTCTGAGCAACTCGCGTATATAATAAACAAGTGCAACACTAACATACATACGCATCATTTCAATTCATTAGTCACTAACCGTCAATCAGTAAGAGAACAATTTCCCAAAAATTAACTCTGAAGGCCGAAACCAACATCAGATCGACACCCAGGAAACCATTCGACTTAGCCAACCTTTAGTTAGTTTCTAAATTTCACATCCATATCGTTTATAATATGTTATAACGATTTATCGCTATTTTTATTTATTTTAAAATAGCCAATTTATTCAAAACGACGCTTCGGGCCATAACGCGGCCATGGCGCTATTTTTCTTCAGATTTGATTTACACATATCTGAAAATCTAACCGTTGGATCTTCACAAAATTTACATCATTAGAAAGATCTTTTCAAAACGAATCCAACGGTTCCAGTTTCGGGAAAATCCGACGGTCGGATCTCCCGGTATAATCGTTTGAAGTTTCGATTTCAAAATACAAACGGCAGCATCGTTATTCGATTTAATATAATTATATTTATATATATATAAATATAATCGATTCAGGCGCTGTTTTTCTTCATATTTGAATTGAACATTCCAGACAATCCAACCGTTGGATTTTTACAAAGTTGGTGCCGTTGGAAAGATATTTCCAAAGCGAACCCAACGGTTGCGATTTCTGGAAAATCCGATGGTCGGATCTCCCACACTAATCGTTTGAAATCACGGTTTCAAAATACGAACTACAGCTTCGTTATTCGATATATTTCAATTCTATATATATATATATATATATATATATATATATATATATCGATTCTTCGATTTCAAAACTATATGATTTTCATACATTTGATAAAAATGATATTTTTATCTTACTGTCTTCTATTTCAACACTTCACTATTTTTAACAATTCATGTATATAACAAAAATGTGATTTTTATTGTAAAACAATTTATTTCAAAACTCGACTATTTTATATAGTTAATACAGGTGATCAAAATAGGATTTTTATTATAAAACAATTTATTTCAAAACAAGATTATTTTATATAGTTCATATTAATGATAAAAATAGGATTTTTATTATAAAACAATTTCATTCAAAATATGAATACCATTCAACACATGAATTTCAATTCAACGAATGAATATCGATTCAACACATGAAGGTTTTCTATAATTTATATATATAGATAAAAAGGTGATTTTTAAATTTAAAACACGAATACCATTCAACACATGAATTTCTATTCAACGAATGAATTTCGATTCAACACATGAAGGTTTTCTATAGTTTATATATATAGTTAAAAAGGTGATTTTTATATTTAAAATACGAATACCATTCAACACATGAATTTCAATTCAACGAATGAATTTTTATTCAACCCATAAAGGTTTTCTATAGTTTGTATATATAGATAAAAAGGTGATTTTTATATTTAAAACACGAATAACATTCAACACATGAATTTCAATTCAACGAATGAATTTCGATTCAACACATGAAGGTTTTCTATAGTTTGTATATATAGATAAAAAGGTGATTTTTATATTTAAAAAACGAATACCATTCAACAAATGAATTTCAATTCAATGCATGAATTTCAATTCAACGAACGAATTTCGATTCAACACATGAAGGTTTTCTATTCAACAGACGAATATAATTTCAACACAGCAAAATAATTCTAACACATGAATATTATTCAAAATTTCGGCAGCATAACGCCAGGGTAGTTAAAACCGGGACCATCCCTAGTACGGCTCCTCGCTCTACCTTAAAGCCTCGCAGCTTTTGACAATGGGGAATCATGCATCTAGTTCGCACGCAAGCGACATGTATTTTTTTTTCATTTCCACAAACTAATCCTATGTGGTTTCAACCAAATATTTCTCAACCACAAACGGGTATTTTTCAACCACAATCAATCAATTTCAACCACAAACAATTTCAATCAACCATTCACTATCAATCAATTTTCACACCAATCACAACCAATAAATATCGTCCATGGTTTATGGACGAGGGGCGTGTGTATATATATATAGCATTTCACTTCTATTTCAACACATATATAATTTTTGCAACGCATATATAACTTATACATTGAACGTACAACTTATACAACTCTTATACAAGAGGTGTACAACGCTTATATAACTCATACATCGACTATATAATTTATACATCGTCGTTTTCCATATCGTTTATAAATTAGAAATCTCACATTGGGTTCCACTCCACCAAAAATAGCAGAAGGCTCAGAAAAATATCCGGTCTCTTCTAGAATGTAGAAGACGTCCTCACGGTCCCGGGGTTTCCTGTTTCATCGAATTTCATTAACGTATGAAAAAGATATGATTTTTAAACGATGAACGAACTTTGCGACGGTTTTATAGTGTTGAAATCACTTTAGAAATTCAAACCCGTACCTTTCAAAATTGGTTCGAAACTAGGTTTAAATTTTTTGGCAAATCCGTTGCTCGTTGTTGAAATCTGCCTACACCACGGCCTAGAGCCTGGAAAACCACACCCAACGACGGTCAGGAGCCCCACTTCGATCGCAGCACCTGGGCGTGGCGGAGCTCCGAAGTGCGTGACTTCCTGGCGGTCGTTCAGGCGAAAGATGCGATGATAATATCCCAAACCGACATGGATTTGTAGAGGAGGCCTTGCTCTACAAAAACCTTAACTGGGGCGTTGAATTCTATTGAGTGGATTAGGAGAAAAAAAGAAGAGAAGGAAGGAAGCTTCCGCCGCCGTTCGTCGTTTTAATCGGGGAGAGAGAAACGAGGGTTTTTCCTTTTTTTTTATATAAAAAGTCTGATTGGCCGGGAGGTTTTAAAAGGGGTTTTCTGACACGACCTCCAATCCAAACCCAACGACTATCGTCCCTAGCGTTTTACCCCCATTCCGAACACAATGGGATATGTTTCGTAGGCCCATTCGACTGTTTCAGTCAGTTTTCATTCAATTTAAAATATATAACATTCAATATTTGATTTGAACGTACATTACAATTTGCCAGGGCCACAAACTGATTCGAAAAATTCCTGAAAAATAAATCTAGCTATGTGTTGACGATACGGTCCCAACAGAACTAGTTTCGTCGAATTCTGAGACCGTTTGGAAAAAGGCCCATTTCTGGTCGATCCAATTTAACTCTAATTGACCAAAACACATTTTCCTTTGCCACGCTCACATACTAGCTTCAAAAATTATGAAATTTGAAACCTAGCGATAACTTCACATCCCGGATCCAACAAAAGTGGTTTCGTCGAATTCCGAGGTCGTTTGCAAAATGGCCAATTTCACGGGCTATATAAATTCCATAGCGACCTTTCTGAAAATTCATTTGGCCATTACTTTTTCTTTCCGCTATGAAACTTCGATTTTTCAGATTCGTTAGAAAGGTATTCACTAACAGATTAAATATTTTTGGTTTCACTCAAATCCGTTTTGTTTTGCACCCGGTACAGTCAGACAAAGTTTGAATTCAATTTTTGAAACTACAGCGCCATTTCATGCCTTGTTTATAATTCAAAGTAATTATATTTATTTTCAACTTCGATTCAAACTTACTTTTCATCATTATTATTTAAAATATTTATTTTAAATATTTAAAATACATTATTTTAGCCAATTAAAAAATTTTAAAGTGGTTCAGATTTTCCGGGTCCTTACAGTTACAGTGGTATCAGAGCTATTGGTTTAGGGATAACCTTGGCTCTGTGGCATAACTCAATAGAGATGTGGTTAGTAATACCCTAGATTGAGTTTGAATATATATATATATATATATATATGAGAGCGCGAATTTTTAATTTGATATAAAATTATTTTTTAAATTTATTTTTCCCCAATTTATTTTATAAAATAATAAAGGTGATAATTTTCTTAAATTATATGGGCAATCAGGTATACCAATATTAATTTGAATGGGCTGGATTATAAGGTTGGATTAAATCAACCAAAAGATATTTCATATTTGAAATATGGAAACTTGATTGAGGACCAATGGGTGAATCAAAGTCTAATGAATTTGAATTGATATTTAAGGATATAACTGGATCGCTAGGACTTGGTTATAAATAATTATAATCTCATGTAGATTGAATTGTGTATAGAATTGGTCAGAATGGATGGTATGGATATTCTGAACCTGATTAACATTGTTTTGGGGACTAATGAAATTCAGTTGAGTTGAGAACAGGTGCGAAAGTGCCAATTCAGCTTTAAAATTCATCCAAAAGGATTATGTAATGGCCCCAAATCCGTACTACCTGAGTTGACTAATAACACCACATGTGCAACCTAAATATCACAGAAATACAAATCAGTATTAAAAAGAAGTTAGAGGATGAGAAATAGAAAGAAATGAATATTAGAATAGAAGAAAACGAAGAAGACACATCTCACAGCGGAAAGAATAAAATATATTAGGTAACATAAACTTTGAAATACAATTCGGTAACTTTATATACATACCATCAACATAACACAACAGCTATTTCTGGAACAGTTATAAACACCTGTTTCCAGATACCACATAGTACACAAAGGAAATATGATAATCTATAGCTAACAGGTGAAGCCTCCTGCTTCCAGCTCTTCCAAGCGAATCTGAAAAATCCCGACTACTTGACTGCCCGTACAAATTTGGGCACCCAAAGTTTAGGGAAAACAAAAACAAAATAAACTCTGGGTCAGTTATGGGACTGGTTTGAGTAAACTCCAACCATTTGTTTAACTTTCAAAATCCTTTCGAAAGAAAGGATAATAGCAAGACCAGCCCACACATAAACATGGACGGTTTTTACCTTACTATAACCCAAAACACTTTGATAAGAAAATCCAGTGATATTCTAATAGTGTCTAAATCAAATAAATAACAATCTAGTGGAACGCTTGCATCTCACGCTCCATATATAATATAAAATCAAAAACCGTAGGGCGCTTATTGGAGATTGGATTCCGACTATGACAAGGTATGGAACCACCTGTCGAAAGTGTATCTCTAAAGGGGAATACACTGGGTTCAACAAGAACATCTTGCAACCCAGCCCACACATGACCAACCACTCATTTCGCTTGAGTGTATCAAATGTATATCGCCAACGGTTGGGATCAACAACCGTTTCCCGAAAAGGGACCGCATCGATAGATTAAAGAAGTAAAAGGAATTTCTCTAGATAGGTGATATACACCCTAATGGGAGCGACCCACATAGCCATGCTGCCTGCCCGATTTTTGTCATTTCCCGGTTATTGAGGCCTGAGGCTACGATTTTTTATCATTCATTGATAGCACAATCACTTTGAATGCCACATTGTCAGATTCGTTAATCACTAATTGATTTGCACAAATATATTCTGGATATTATGCTAAGAGAATAAATTCTCCGCCACCATATATATTTATACAGACCAACATATGCGATCATTGGAAATACTCTGTAAGACACTCGTCCATCACGCTCGTTCTGGGACTGAATGAAACCGAATGCACATTTCTATTAATAGAAAAAGTCCTTGCACTTTACTCTGTCTTCGATTATCTTCATATAATCTGATTCGCAATGTTACTGCCAATACAGAGTGGTTCTCAAATAATCATCCAACCGGTCTCTCCATATTGACAACGATATTGGCAAACACTTCGATAGTCGGTTATTTAACTATAGAAGAAAAACAAACATCCATTCAAAACACCAAACAATCCCTGGGCCTTTTAATTAATATTTCATTAATTAAAACACTTCTCCATTTCCTTATCAATATTTGTTGACCAAATATTTTCTTTAATCATCATGGCCTCTTACACTATTTGGAAAACATTCCCATGTATCAACTCCTTTTATTTTCTATACTTAGAAAATATATTCTAGTTATAATTGGAAACATTCCAATTACTTATCTCTTTTATGACCATTCATTTATTTCAATACATAGGAAATATTTATCTTTATATTTTCCTAATTTCCACTTACTTGGGTTAAAACGAATGCTTTGTAAATCATCGTTACAACAACCCAAAACACTGCATTCAACTAACTCTTATTCAAACATTTGTCTTCGGGACTGGATCTTGTTGTTTATCAGTTAGTAATGAAATCAATCAAGTTGGGGTATAATTACCTCTCAGACCTTGACCGAATAACATCTTTAACTTCAAAACAGACAACGCCACTTATCTCAAATCATCAACACCATAAAAACCACTTATTCATTCTTAAAACATATATATATATATATATATATATATATTTCTCTTTCTATTACTAGATTTTCGATTTCCTTTTTGTTTATAATATTCTATTTCTTAGTTCGTTTCCTTACCGTATTATATATATATATATATATATATATATATATTGATATATAGATTTCTAATTATCAAATTATCTTATAAATATTCTAACTCCTTAAATTTTCGGAAAATTTCGCCATAACCTCCTTTGTACAGGTCGATAGTTCTAAACCTCAACTCACCTCTCTAAGCTTTTTCCTTTCAAGAAGAAAATCAAAAAGCCAAGTGGCTTGCCAATTCGGCGCATAATATCTCATATGGAATTTAAATGTGTATCTTTTTGTCGGTCACACAAATTATAATCTTCATATACTTCATATATTTCATTTCATACCTGCTTAATACGTATCCAAATATTCCTATTTGGTTTCAACTCAATCCATTCGTCTTAACCCAATTCGCTAATTTATTCTTTAATTAGTTCTTTTGCCTATTTCACTTTCTATTTGAACATATCACGTTCAAATATAATTTTAACTTGCTTATAACCGATTGGATTTCATTTTCAGTTCAAGTTTCATATTCGATTTCGAATATAAATATACAAATCCCGTTTCTGATCCAAAGCCAAATTTCGATTCGAAATCCATTAACTAATTATCCTTCAGATTAGTTAATTCTATTCAACTATTAAAGATCTAATTTGATTTTATTTCAAAAATCATTTCATTACTCCACTCGAGTTAAGATATTATTTATAACTCAAATCTGGATTTTTCCTAAATGAAATTCGGATTTTTATTTACTTAAAATCCTTTTATTTATTTAAATAAATCATTACGGTTTTATAATGGTTCTGGCGCTGCTTTTCTGAAAATTTGATTTGGACATAGCTCAAAATCTATTTGACGAAATCCAGATTTTTATCTTCCATTAGAAAACTATTATCAAACCGGTCCCGACGATTCTTGTTTCAAAGAATTCTGACTTAAATTGAGTTTTATATATTCAGTTGAAGTTCGGAACGCCAATTCACGAACTGCCACGCTACGGCAAGTTCGTTTTAATTATATTTTATATATAAACATTTTAAACTTCGTTTATAATAAATTCAACTCCATTCTGATATATTTTTAATATATATCAAATCAGTTTCCCAATTCAACATAATATTTTCGATTATCTATAATTGTCGATTTTTCCTTACTCGGTAATATGTTTATTTATACTTCGATCTTCTATATTTAATCCCAATTCCTTTTATAAATAAATTATTTATAAAATTCGATATAATCGAATTTCAATTATAAACCCGTTGAATTCTTCTCAATTCAACTTATATTCCGAATTCTGAAATATAATCAATCGTTTTGTTTCAAAACACTTTCCAACTTAATTTTAAATTCTTATTTGAATTTAAATGATTCAAATTATCCAAATGATAATTTATTTCACCAAATTTATAACACTATTTATAAATTCATCTTCCTTGTTTGATATATTTAAACAAGTTCCCTTTTCAAATTTCTATTTGAAACTTCATCCCTTTGATATTTCGAATTGCGGAACAAAAACCGTTGTTCCCTTTCGAATGATTTCAAATTCTATTTTTAATTTCATATTTGAATTTAAATATCCGAATTATCTCTTGATAATTAATTCATTTTATTTATAAACACCATTTTATAAATTTCCTTGTTTTATATATAAACAAGTCTATTTCGAAATCTATTTAAAGCCAAAATCTTATTTTGGAAATTTCTATTTATAATAACTTATATATAACACCCAATTTATTTTCATATTCAATTTAACTTCTATTTAAATAAATTCAAATTAATCGAATTCAAATCATAAATCTTTATGGATTTATTTCAGTTCAATTTATATTTTGAACATCAGGATAAATTCCATCGCTTATTTCTTTAAAATGATTTCCCCATTTCTATTTTAAATTCACATTTGAATTTAAATATTCAAATTATCAAATGATAATTTTTCCCATTACATTTATAAACAAAGTTTATAAATTCATTTCACTTCTCTGCATTATTACTTTATAAACCACGTTTATAAATTCATTTCAAATCCCGCATTCGATTTATAAACAATGTTTATAAATTCCAATACTTGTTTTATATTCAAAACAAGTTAATAATTTTATGGCCCATTCAAAATTCAAATTCTATTTTTAAAAATAGATTTCCCTTTAAATTTCAAATATCATTTTCACGATATTTTTATATATCAACGTTTTAGGGCTAGTGAAATTTAACCAATCAAAACAACCAATTATAAAACACATATTTTCCAACACATCATATATGGTAATACATGCGAAACAAACAAATAATACTATTTTTGAGGAATCCAGTCGGATTCCTCCAACCTGTTTTCCCTGCATCCACAGATGTTAGCTAACAGAAATAATACCCATCCTGCTTCGTGGCAGGATATCGTTGTATAGAAAGTCATCCACTATCATACGTAGGGCGTATAGGGTCATCCGCTAATGATACTGCGGGCATCCACTAATGATACTGCGGGAATCCAACCACCAGTATATATATATATATAATAACCACAACAACCAATCCAAAATAACTAATATAATTAAAAGCCACAGTAATATTTTAATGCAACCAAGCAACCATCAATTATTTTTAACGAATAAAATAATTCTAAATAAAAATATGAGTTAGAATTACTCACCTAAATTTTCTCTTCACTGAATATCCATTTCCAAATCGTCTCAGCTATGAATCGACTCGAACAAATCTATTTGTACCTATGATTATTTAATTTGTTTAGCGATTAAACGATTATTAATTTAACTATCTACAACCATAAACTATTTATTCTATGTATATTTTTATTTTTATATGATGAATCTAAATGATCGTTAACTAATTTATAAAAATAAAAATAAAAACTTATTTATACATTGATCGTATTGAACCTCACTTCCTTTTCATATAAAGAAAATGCATCCTCTCATATCACTAACAATTCCAGCAATCACTTGGACCAACACACTCCAAACTGAAGTCTCCACGCATGTCGAATAAAACAGTCATCGTTGCCTTCCCCTTCTCCAAATCTTCCACTATCCAATCACTTCTCACCATCGTCGAACGAACAAAACACCCCAGTTTATTAGCTTGAACCGCTCATGCATAAGCACTTCCAAATCGCAGTGTACACCTCACTGATGCGCTCATGATTTCAATCTCCTCACGCACCTTCTCTCCTACTTCCACAACACACAGAATTTATCAGTGGATCCATCGCTTTAACACCCTGCTGTTGAACTCCACGAAGTCGTTCGCACCTTTCATGCAGCTCATGACTTGGCTACTGGAAACCAACTGCAACCTTTAGGCGTTGACCGAGACTTAGGGAATCGCTGCTACATGCCAAGACAAGATCTCGCTCATCGTTACCCTAAATCGAACTGTCGGAAGAACATAGCGTGACTTCCAGTACTCCATAACAACATCGAACCCGCTTTTCACCTCCAGTTTGACCATCGATACATTCAACCCTTATGTTGCGTTGACCTAAAACAATCGTTGCTCGAATTCGAGCGTGCCCAAAATCAATTTCGCATTCCAGAAACGAAATCGATCTCCACATCTACAACACAAATCATAAATCCCCATTCCATGATGTTCAAAATCGCTTCCTCAATTCAATTGCACCACTGAAACCACGGCTCTGACCAATCCTCATTTCTGACTAACTCGATTTTGATGGAGAAGGAGAAATAGGAAGCCTTGGATTGATTATGATTTATTGGATTAATCTGAAACAAGGCTTGCAATATATTTCAGAAGTATTCAGATTTTAAAAGGGGAGAATGTATTTGATTTCTATTGTGGTGAAATGAAATGAAGGGTAGCGGCCCTTTTTAACGACTTAGAATTAGCTTTCAAGAGAAGGTATAAGATTGGCTTCATAAGGAAGACTTATTGAAATGTGTTTAAGTAGATAAGGGATTTATTAATAAAATATTTGAATGAAGCTTACTATGAAATTATAAACAGATTCATATCACAATTTTATAAACTGATATTCATATTAGTTATGAGAAGTTACCATATAGAATTATACTATAAATTATAATGGGTTATATCCAAATAGAATTATATTAATCAACTAAATCATTTCGATACAGTTTTAACTTCGAATTCGATTATTAGTCATTTTCGTATTACGATAATTCAATATATTCGAATTAAATCATATATCGATTATAAATTGATAACTTCCATATAAAAATCCATTTTTATTATCAACTCAATATTTTAAAAAATATTAAATATTCAGAATTAATCGATCAGAAATCCGGGTAGTTACATTCTTCCCTACTTAAAAGAATTTCGTCCTCGAAATTACTAAGGTAGGAAAATGCCTTAAATTAATTTATTTTCAAACTCACTTATGTTCAAAACTCAACACTTTATACTTCTGCAATTTTAGTTCTACCAAACTTTTGGTTTCCTTTTACATCGCACATCCTATACGCTCACATTCATTTAATCTGAATGGTTTACAATCAATACATTCATATCCAATTCTTATTCCATTCGTATGCATTTGAATTTATTCAAATTGATTTTGATCAATTTATTCACTTCGATCCATTTAACTTGCTTAAGTTAAATTTAAATTCCAGAATTCAAATCCCTGGGTTTTTATTTCAAATCCTATAGAAATCACACCAATATACACATATATTTATAACCATTTCAAATTCAAAACATTTGAATTTTCAAACCAACTTGTTTTCGCTTAAACAAATTTCCTTCAAAAACTTTTCTAAGGTAGTAATCCATCACTTAGAAACTCGAAAATAAACACTGATGATGTCGCGACCATCATCAGAATTATTTTCGAGCCACTGTAGTGAGTTCATTGCTTTATCATTTTAAAAATCCATTTCAAGATGATTTTTAATCAAAAATCCTTTCAAAACAATGCTATATTATTTTAATATACTTCAAAAATATTTTCCAACTCTCCAAGGATTTAAATTCCAAATTTTGGTTTGAATTCAATTTTAATTCATCTCATTTGTATATATTTCATTTGTATACAAATTCTATTTGGTTATATTTAACCATTCCAATTTTTATAATCTTGTTGGATTATAATCAACCAACACATCAATATCTTATAATAATTTCAGAAAATTATTCTTTCTGCATCAGAATATAGTTTTGGGTAAAATTATTTCATTCCTATTTTAAAACCATATTATGTCGTATCTTCTGTTCAAGTGTTCAGAAATTCCTATCGACTTCGTGGCGTCCCACAATTCTATCAGAATTCATAAACCACTCAACAGACTAGCCAACACAATACAAAACAATTTTCTATATCAATTTACAAAGACGCTCGCTCGTATACATACATTCAACTCATTCTAGGGTACTACTGATCTTATCTCCAATGAGCACAACCCAACCAAAGCCTAGGTATTTGCTCAACCTAAGCTCTGATACCGACTGTAATGGCCCTCAAATCCGTACTATCTGAGTTGACTAATAACACCACATGTCAAACCCAAATGTCATAGAAATACGAATCATTATTAGAAAGAAGTTAAAGGATAAGAAATAGAAAGAAATATTAGAATAGAAGAAAACGAAGAAGTCACATCTCACAGCGGAACGAATAAAATATATTAGGTAACATAAACTTTGAAATACAATTCGGTAACTTTATATACATACCATCATCAGAGCACAACAGCTATTTCTGGAACAGTTATAAACACTTGTTTCCAGATACCACATAGTACACAGCGGAAATATGATAGTCTATAGCTAACAGGTGAAGCCTCCTGCTTCCAGCTCTTCCAAGCGAATCTGAAAAATCCCGACTACTTGACTCCCCGTACAAATTTGGACACCCAAGAGTTTAGGGAAAACAAAAACAAAATAAACTCTGGGTCAATCATGGGACTGGTGTGAGTAAACTCCAACCATTTGTTTAACTTTCAAAATTCTTTCGAAAGAAAGGATAATAATAAGACTAGCCCACACATAAATATGGACGGTTTTTACCTTACTATAACCCAAAACACTTTGATAAGAAAATCCAATGATATTATAATAGTGTCTAAATCAAATAAATAACAATCTAGCGGAACGCTTGCATCTCATGCTCCATATATAATATAAAATCAAAAACCGCAGGGGACTTATTGGAGATTGGATTCCGACTATGACAAGGTATGGAACCACCTGCCGATAGTGTATCTCTAGAGGGGAATACACTGTGTTCAAAATGAACATCTTGCAACCTAGCCCACACTTGACCGACCACTCATTTCGCTTGAGTGTATAGAATGTATATCACCAACATTTGGGATCAGCAACCGTTTCCCGAAAAGAGACAGCATCGATAGATTAAAGAAGTAAAAGGAATTTCTCTAGATAGGTGATTATACACCCTAATGGGAGCGACCCACATAGCCATGCTGCCTGCCCGATTTTTGTCATTTCCCGGTTATTCAAGCCTAAGGGAACGATTTCTTATCATTCTTTGATAGCACAATCACTTTGAATGCCACATCGTCAGATCCGTTAATCACTAATTGATTTGCACAAATATATTCTGGATATTATGCTAAGAGAATAAATTCTCCACCACCATATATATTTATACAGACCAACATATGCGATCATTGGAAATACTCTGTCAGACATTCGTCCATACACATTCGTTCTGGGACTAAACGAAACTGAATGCACCATTTCTATTAATAGAAAAAGTCTTTGCACTTTATTCCATCTTCGATTATCTTCATATAATCTGATTCTCAACGTTACTGCCAATATGGAGTGGTTCTCAGATAATCATTCAACCAGTCTCTCCATATTGACAAAGATATTGGCAAACACTTCGATAGTCGGTTATTTAACTGTCGAAGAAAAACAAACATCCATTCAAAACATCAAACAATCCCTGGGTCTTTTAATTAATATTTCATTAATTAAAACACTTCTCCATTTTCTTACCAATATTTGTTGACCAAATATTTTCTTTAATCATCATGGCCTCTTACACTATTTGGAAAACATTCCCATGTATCGAGTCCTTTTATCTTCTATACTTAGAAAATATATTCTAGTTATAATTGGAAACATTCCAATTACTTATCTCTTTTATGACCATTCATTTATTTCAATACATAGGAAATATTTATCTTTATATTTTCCAAATTTCCACTTACTTGGGTTAAAACAAATGTTATGTAAAACATCGTTACAACAACCCAAAACACTGCATTAAACTAATTCTTATTCAAACATTTCTTTTCGAGACTAGATCTTGTTGTTTATCAGTTAGTAATGAAATAAATCAAGTTGGGGTATAATTACCTCTCAGACCTTGACTGAATAACATCTTTAAATTCAAAATAGACAAGACCAGTTATCTCAAATCATCAACACCATAAAAACCACTTATTCATTTTTAAAACGTATATATATATATATTTCTCTTTCTATTACTAGATTTTCAATTTCCTTTTTGTTTATAATATTATATTTCTAAGTTCGTTTCCTTACCGGATTCTATATATATATATATATATATATATATATATATATATTGATATATAGATTTCTAATTATCAAATTATATTAAAAATATTCTAACTCCTTAAATATCCAGAAAATTTCACTATAACATCCTTTGTACTGGTCGATAGTTCAAACCTCAACTCGCTTCTCTAGGCCCTTTCCATTCAAAAAGAAAATCAAAAAGCCAAGCGGCTTGCCAATTCGGCGCATAAAATCTCATATGGAATCTAAATGTGTAGCTTTTTGTCGGGCACACAAATTATAATCTTAATATACTTCATATATTTCATTCCATACCTGCTTAATACGTATCCAAATATTCCTATTTGGTTTCAACTTAATCCATTCGTCTTAACCCAATTCGCTAATTTATTCTTTAATTAGCTCTTTTGCATATTTCACTTTCTATTTGAACATATCATGTTCAAATATAATTTTTACTTGCTTATAATCGATCGGATTTCATTTTCAGTTCAAGTTTCATATTCGATTTCGAATATGAATATACAAACCCCTTTTCTGATCCAAAGCCGAATTTCGATTCAAAATCCATTAACTAATTATTCTTTAGATTAGTTAATTTTATTAAACAATTAAACATCTGATTTGATTTCATTTCAAAAATCATTTCATTACCCCCTCGAGTTAAGATATTATTTATAACTCAAATATGGACTTTTCCTAAATGAAATTCGGATTTTTATTTACTTAAAATCCTTTTATTTATTTAAATAAACCATTATGGTGTTATAATGGTTCTGGCGTTGCTTTTCTGAAAATTCGATTTGGACATAGCTCAAAATATATTCGACGAAATCCAGATTTTTCTCTTCCATTAGAAAACTATTATCAAACCGGTCCCGACGATTCTTGTTTCAAAGAATTCTGACTTAAATTGAGTTCTATATATTCAATTGAAGTTCGGAACGCCAATTCATGAACTGTCGCGCCACGGCGAGTTCGGTTTAATTATATTTAATATATAAACATTTTAAACTTCGTTTATAGTAAATTCAACTCCATTCTGATATATTTTTAATATATATCAAATCAGTTTCCCAATTGAACATAATATTTTCGATTATCTATAATTGTAGATTTTTCCTTACTCGGTAATATATTTATTTATACTTCGATATTCTATATTTAATTCCAATTCCTTTTATAAATAAATTATTTATAAAATTCGATATAATCGAATTTCAGTTATAAACCCGTTGAATTCTTCTCAATTCAGCTTATATTTCGAATTTCGAAATATAATCAATCGTTTTGTTTCAAAACACTTTCCAACTTACTTTTAAATTCTTATTTGAATTTAAATTATTCAAATTATCCAAATGATAATTTATTTCACCAAATTTATAACACTATTTATCAATTCAACTTCCTTGTTTCATATATTTAAACAAGTTCCCTTTTCAAATTTCTATTTGAAACTTCATGCCTTTGATATTTCGAATTGCGGAATAAAACCGCTGTTCCCTTTCGAATGATTTCAAATTCTATTTTTAAATTCATATTTGAAATTAAATATCCAAATTATCTCTTGATAATTAATTCATTTTATTTATAAACACCATTTTATAAATTTCCTTGTTTTATATTTAAACAAGTCTACTTCGATATCTGTTTAAAACCAAAATCTTATTTTGGAAATTTCTATTTATAATAACTTATATATAACACCCAATTTATTTTCATATTCAATTTAACTTCTATTTAAATAAATTCGAATTAATTGAATTCAAATCATAAATCTTTATAGATTTATTTTAGTTCAATTTATATTTTGAACATCAAAATAAATTCCATCGCTTATTTCTTTAAAACGATTTCACCATTTCTATTTTTAAATTCACATTTGAATTCAAATATTCAAATTATCAAATGATAATTTTTCCCAGTTACATTTATAAACAAAGTTTATAAATTCATTTTACTTCTCTGCATTATTAATTTATAACCCACGTTTATAAATTCATTTCAAATCCCGCGTTCGATTTATAAACAACGTTTATAAATTCCAATACTTGTTTTATATTCAAAACAAGTTAATAATTTTATAGCCTATTCAAAATTCAAATTCTATTTTTAAAAATAGATTTCCCCTTTTAAATTTCTAATACCATTTTCATGATAATTTTATATATCAACATTTTAGGGCCAGTGACAATTTACCAATCAAAACAACCAATTATCTAACACATATTTTCCAACACATCATGTATGGTAATACATGTGAAACAAACAAATAATAATATTTTTGAGGAATCCACTCGGATTCCTCCAACCTGTTTTCCCTGCATCCACAGACATTAGCTAATAGAAATAATACCCATCCTGCTTCGTGGCAGGATATCGTGGTATAAAAGGTCATCTACTATCATAGCGTGGGACGTATAGGGTCATCTGCTAATGATACTACGGGAATCCGCTAATGATACTGTTGGAATCCAACCACCAATATATATATCCATTTCCAAATCGTCTCAGCTATGAATCAACTCGAACAAATCTATTTGTACCTATGATTATTTAATTTGTTTAGCGATTAAACGATTATTAATTTAACTAACTACAACCATAAACCATTTATTCTATGTATATTTTTATTTTTATTTGATGAATCTAAATGATCATTAACTAATTTATAAAAATAAAAATAAAAACTTATTTATACCTTGATCATATTGAACTTGACTTCCTTTTCATATAAAGAAAATGCATCCTTTCATATCACTAACAATTCTAGCAATCACTTGGACCAACACACTCCAAACTGAAATCTCCACGCATATCGAACTAAACAGTCATCGTTGCCTTCCCCTTCTCCAAATCTTCCACCGTCCAATCACTTCTCACCATTGTCGAACTAACAAAACACTCCAGTTTATCAGCTTGAACCGCTCATGCATAAGCACTTCCAAATCGCAGTGTACACCTCACTGATGCACTCACGATTTCAATCTCCTCACGCACCTTCTCTCCTACTTCCACAACGCACAGAATTGATCAATGGATCCATCACTTTAACACCTTGTTGTTGAACTCCACGAAGTCGTTCGCACCTTTCAAGCAGCTCGTGACTTAGCTACTAGAAACTAACTGCAACCTTCAGGCATTGATCGAGGCTTAGGGAATCGCTGCTACATGCCAAGACAAGCTCTCGCTCATCGTTACCCTAAATCGAACTGTCGGAAGAACATAGCGTGACTTCCAGTACTCCATAGCAACATCGAACCCCCTTTTCACCTCCAGTTTGACCATCGTTACATTCAACCCTTATGTTGCATTGACCTAAAACAATCTTTGTTCGAATTCGAGCGTGCCCAAAATCGATGTCGCATTCCAGAAACAAAATCGATCTCCACATCTATAACACAAATTGCAAATCCCCATTCCATGATGTTCAGAATCGCTTCCTCAATTCAATTGCACCACTGAAACCGTGGCTCTACCAATCCTCATTTCTGACGAACTCGATTTTGATGGAGAAGGAGAAATAGGAAGCCTTGGATTGATTATGATTTATTGGATTAATCTGAAATGAGGCTTGCAATATATTTCAGAAGTATTCAGATTTTAAAAGGATGGAATGGCTTTGATTTCTATTGTGGTGAAATGAAATGAAGGGTAGCGGCCCTTTTTAATGACTTAGAATTAGCTTTCAAGAGAAGGTATAAGATTGGCTTCATAAGGAAGACTTATTGAAATGTGTTCAAGAAGCTAAGGGATTTATTAATAAAATATTCGAATGAAGCTTACTATGAAATTATAAACAGATTCAGATCACAATTTTATAAACTGATATTCATTTTAGTTATGAAAAGTTACCATATAGAATTATACTATAAATTATAATGGGTTATATCCAAATAGAATTATATTAATCATCTAAATCATTTCGATACAGTTTTAACTTTGAATTCGATTATTAGTCATTTTCGTATTACGATAATTCAATATATTCGAAATAAATCGTATATTGATTATAAATCGATAACTTCCATATAAAAATCAATTTTATTATCAGCTCAATATTTAAAAAAAAAATATTAAATATTCAAAATTAATCGATTAGAAATTTGGGTTATTGCAGATTCTGAAGTTAACTGAATCCAGTTGGCATGCTTATTAAGCAATTCGAATATAATTTACCGCTTATTGCGTAATAATGCTTGCAAAAAGGTACGCCTACACAGAATATGAAATTTTGGTTTTATTTGGCTTTTGACTTTGGATTTTGATTTTTCTGACCATGTCGGTCGATGTATATATATTTCTTGATCCTACAATATTGCAGATGTCCCTCTGTACAAGGGAGATTCTACTAAAAAAATTCCAAAATTTAAGGTGTTAGAAATTTCTGAAGATTTTTGGAAAATTCTATTATTTGAAATAAATTGGTTTTAAAACCAATTGTGTTAGTTTGAAAACAAAATCAAGTTTTAAATTAAATATTTTTATTTTTTTGCAAAGATAATGGGTCGTAGCATTCTTTCTACCTTGGCAATTTCGGGGACGAAATTCTTTTAAGGGTGAAGGAATGTAACGTCCCGTATTTTTGGCCAATTATTTAAATTATTTTATTTATTTAAATGTGTTGATTTGTATTTAAATAATCTAATTTGACCATTTTATTTTAAATATTTATTTATATTAGAGATATAATAATATTTTAATTTCAGAATATTTGGAAGAATGTTGAATTTGAAGTATGTTGTGATCGAGCATTTTAAAATGGTTCAATATTGTTCGTATTGAAATTATGGTATCGTTTTCATTTATAAAACGAAAGTTGAACGTTTAATTTATAATTATATTATAAAGCGAGCTACAGCGGCGCAGTAGTTCGTAATATGGCGTTTTGAACTTTAAACAACTGTACAGGATCCAAAATAAGTCGAATTTTCTCAAAACAAGTAACGTATGAATCTATTTGATAATATTTTTCTAATGAAAGAGAAAAACCCAGTTTTCATAGCATAGATTTTGTTTAATGTCCAAATCAAATTTTAAAATAGTCGCTATGGAATTCCTTTATATATTATAGCGATTTATTTATATAAAATAAATGGTTTTTAAATATTTAAAATATCGATTTGGCTTGGAATTCAACCCGGGATATTTTATTTTGGTAGCGTATGGAATTCTGTTCGTGCATGGCCAATGATAATATTTTATTAATATTTTATTGAGGTATTTTAAAATTGGTATATTTTAATTTGAATTGGCAGTTATAAAAGGGACTTTATTCAAACAAGCTCTGTTTTCAATGAAACAAATTTTATTGGGACCGCAACAGTAAATTATTGCTAGATTTCAATTTGCGCGTCAATAGGAGCTATTATGTGAGCATGGCAAAATAAAATGTAAATAAAACGACCATTTGGACGTGAACGAGTGCCATTGGAGCAAACAGACGGAATTCGACGAAACAAGATTTATTAGGACTGTAACATTAAATTTTATTATGACGTCCATTCGTATCACGAACGGAGTTTGTATGTGAGCACAAGAGCCAATATTCAATGTTCGAAATTGCGATAGACACGAAAAATAATATTTCGCCACATCAACATAAATTAATATTATTTCCCTTTATAAATACAACCCACCATCAGCCACAAACCAGAGTTTCTCAAACCAAAACCGTTCACCAGCGTCTATTTTGCAGAAAAGTCCATAATCATGTTTTAATTTATATCTTCACATTTATCGCGAATTTGAGGGGGTTTCCAAAGGGAAAGATGTAGATCCAAGTGAGGGCAAGTCGCTGACCAAATTTGGGGTGGAACGGCTACCTGTGGTGGTTGGAATTGACCTAAAACCGTGAATATTTGGTTCCGTTCTTTGCTAATTTAGAGGAGTTGTGGTCAATTTTAGAAGATGGGACATAAGGGAAAATGAAAAAGGAAGATAGGGCTTTCAGATGGTGTTGGTCTCAAGTCTTCTGGTGGACGGAGGAGGTGGGAAAAAGGAGATGATCGGAGAATGTAAAATTAGGGGTTTTTGATGATGCTTGAATCAGATTTCACCATTTTGGCAGCGTTGGGGGTGGTAACAGACAGAGATACCTGAAGGAGGAGTGAAGCAGGAACTGAGGCGGTCTGAATGGTGGTGGCGGCGGTGCCTGGAATGGCGTGGGGACGTAGAATTTTGGGTTTATTCGTTTTCTGCTTATGTGGAGATTCTGGAGCGACGAGGAGGTGCTGGGCATCGCGCTCGCGGGCGATGGCAGAGGGAGGAGGCGCCGTTCAGATGGAGGTGTGAGGTGGGTCCCTGGTCGATCAGAACGTGGGCGATGGTCATCTGTTGAAGCGTTGCTTTGGTCTATGGAAGAAATCAAGAAATCGAAGAAAGGGGATGGGAAAGAGTCGGGTTCCAGAAGAGCTACTGTAGAAAATTTGTCCGACTGGGACTGTATAATAGGTAATTAAGGTAAATTATTTAGTTAATTATTAATTTAAATTAAATTAAAATTAGTATAAACTTTAAACGGTCATAAATAATTAATTCCTTAACGGATTCAATGAAACTGAATCCGTTGGGATCGCAGGGACGAGACCTAGACAATGGTGTTGATTGGGATTCGATTGGAGCTATTTGGAATTTCAGATAATTTTGAATGTTCGTTTCTAATTAAATGCAACAAACGTGTCAACCGTCAACCGAAACGAAACCGGTGAGTTAATTCTCACACCCTTTGGAATTCTGTGATGTGGTAAATTCATAGAAAAAAATAATTTACCGTTAACATTATAAATTGGTTGATTGGCTGCTATGGATGCTATTGACTGTTTGATTGGTTGTTGTTATTTATATTCGTCATTTTTAGATAATAAATTATTGAAATTTAATTCGTATATTATTTTCAAACTGTTATCTATGATGCAGAGAAGGACAGGTTGGAGGGATCCGACCGGATTCCTCAAATAAACTGTACATTATTTGGGGTGCATATCAATCATATATAGGAATTGTTCACCCTGACTAACACCAAAACCTGTTTTGATACTGATGGTTGACTTGATATTCATCATAGTTATGGTTACAATCAATCGACAGTGTTGATTGGGTAATTGGCAGTGAATGGCCTAAAATATACTGTTTTAAACATCGGTCTACCGTCAGGTGGATTGAAGTAGTTTTAAAGTTATAAATTATTTTATAACTGAATTGAAGTTTTTCAATTATCCTATATAAATAATTAAATTAGAAATTTATAAATAAACATTTTAAATTTAGTTTATAAGACAAATTATTGCAATGAGTTTGCTAGTTAAAAGCAGAAACCCAAGAATTTACATACGGGTTGGTAAAATAGAATATTTGTTTTTAAAACAATTAAATAGTGTTTTTAAATTAATTAAGTTATTTAATTAATTTAAAAAGGGGGAATGACAATGAGATTCAGTTAATATTTAACTGATATATATACGGTTGACAAAATCAACCGTGTTTAATTGAAGTTGACAATAGAATCAAATTTGATAATGGAATTAATAGAATTTTCTAAATATTCGACAAATTTAACGAGGGGTGTTAATTATTAGTAAATCCCCGATTGACTATAAATTAAGGGAATTATGCAATTGTGTAGTGTTTATTACTAGTTAATCTTCGATTAAGTATAATCCAAGGCCATTATCAAATTGGTTAGTGCTAATAAGATAAACTATTATTTAATCAGTTATTAAAAGTGATCAATATCCTATTTTTAGTTAATAGCAAAGTTAACTATTTTTAATGTAGTTAATGTTAAAGTTAATTATTATTTTAATTAATAATAATTAGGGAAATGACTTTTAATTGGGATTCAATTAATAAATGATTAAGTGGCATTATGGTTTGATCAAGGAAGTGGTAAGATTTTATAAAAGGGGTTATAATCCAAGTTTTAAACTAGATTTGTAAATGGGATTTGTCGATGAACACAGTGGTTTAAATAAGCTTTTTCCTTAATTTTTAAATAAGTAAAGTGAAGTAAATGCAATTGAATGGAATTATTAGGGAGAATAGTTATTAGATTAGGAATGGACTAAAATGTGTTTAAAATGGAATCTAAGCTATGTTGTGAAGAGATGGTAAATGGATTGACGGATTAGTATAAATGATTTGAAAGAAATCGAAGCAAGGTTTGAAAAGGGGTTTTAAACCAAAATGATAACTTTAAAAGTTAATGAATTGAATTAGGAAAAGCGTTGTAATTGAAATAAGGTTTTCAAACGTAAGGAAAAATACATACAAATGTATGGTTTTAGATATTGATAAATGGATTCCTGGAAATAAAATCCAAGTTCAAAGTCTTATCGAAAAGAAGGGGGTAAATTGTTGTTAGTTATGAAATCCAAGACCAAGGTCTATATTAAGAATGCTAATAGATTGAAGTAAATTATTTGACAAGAGATTTTGATTATATGTCAAAATGTTATAAGCGAAATAAAGATTTAAGTTAAAAGTCGTGTTTTAGTGAATATCGACATAATCAAAGGAATTAAGTAAAAATATTATTGAACGAGGATTTCAAATAAAAGGAACGGTTTATAAAACTAGATTTGAAATCAAGGTGCAAAAAGAGATTTTAATGGCCAAGTGACAAACTATTATTATTCTGAGATAAGAACGTTGTCAATCAAGGTCTGAGAGGTAAATAAAATACCCCAACTTGAATGGCTTCACTATTATCAAGGAATGGTATTAGTTCGGGATGAGTGAAGGTGTTGGAATTGGTTTTATCCTATACGAGGAATATTGAACACTAATGCGAGAACTTGGAATATAAATGATATTGCAATATTAATTTCAAAGTAAATAAGAATATTTAATTTTAAATTATATAATTTAACATTTGATTTATCATACCAGAAATGGGTAATTTGGTTTATTCTATTAAGTATATACATATATGTATATCGTGAGATGCTCGAATATTAAGAAAAAGGGGAAAGGTTTTAAAGAAATATATTGATATTTCCAAAAAGGAATAGGAAGCTGGGTATATACATATATACATGCTCTAAAGTATTTAAAATGGTTTTTGTTATAATTGAGAACAAATATAAGGTTTAATTATATTGAAAGAATTAAAAGTTGATTAACCAATCATTAATTGTTTGTAAATAGGCCAAGCAATGCCAAGTACTGAATCAATAAACTAATCTTACATACACATTTGTTATTTGATAGTTAAATCACCGATTATCAAACCTGACCAATACGATTGTTGGTACGGAAAGACCGGGATTGAAATTATATTCGAAAACCATTCTGAACCAACAAATACATGAAGATGATAATTGAAGTGGAGCAATTGAAGACCGTGGATCTTCATAAGCGGAAGGACTACTTGTCGAATTTCTCTGGCTTGCAACCATTGTTATTTGATTTGTGATTCTGTCGTAGTTGAAATCTACGGATTTGCAAGGACTACTCGCTACTGATATAATGGATGATTCCTATATTGGATGCAGTAGGAGGGTACCTTCGGTTCATCCTGTTCCTGGATGACTTGTATGGACGAATGTCTGACAAAGTATTTCCTTAAAACCACATACGTTGATTTTTACAAATATACCGAGTTGGTGGCAAAGAGGGGCACTTCTTTTATACCCAGAGTATATTTGTGGATGAAAATTAGTGATTTGACGGATCTGACAATGTGGCATTCAAAGTGAATGGTGACCATATGTGTTCTAGCCTCAAGCCCCATCAACCGGGAAATGAAAAAAATTTGGCAGGCAGCATGGCTATGCGGGTCGCTCCCATTAGGGTGTATAATCACCTATCTAGAGAAATTCCTTTTGATTCTTAATTCTATTTCGATGTTGTCCTTTTTTTGGGAAACAGTTGTTGATCCCAACCGTTGGTGATATACATTCGATACGCTCAAGCGAAATGAGTGGTCGGTCATGTGTAGGCCGGGTTGCATGACATTCTTGTTGAACCCAGTGTATTCGCCTCTAGAGATACACTATCGGGAGGTGGTCCCATACCTTGTCCTGGTTGGAATCCAATTTCCAATAAGCGCCCGCAGTTTTGATTGTAAACCATATAGGTGGAACGTGAGATGCAAGCTGTAATAACCCGAAAATCTGAGCCAGTTTAAAATTTTTGTTTTGGCAATTTTAGCGAATTTTGAATATTTAAAATAGATTATTTTAAATAATATCGAAGAGAAATTTATTTTGAATATATTTCGAACGTATATATTATATACGTCGTCGTTAGAATATAAATATTTATATATAATTATAAATAGAATTGAAAATGGCGCGGTAGTTCGATAATTCGATTTCAAATTTCAATTGAATGTACCGGGTGCAAAACAATACGGATTTTAGTGAAACCAAAAATAATGGAATCTAATTGATAATATCTTTCCAACGAATCCGAAAAATCGAAATTTCATAGCGGGAATCAAAAGTTATGCCCAGTTGAAAATTCAGAATAGTCGCTATGTAAATTATACATGGCCCAAAAAGTTATATTTTGCATACGGATGAATTTGGACTCGAAACCACTTCCATTGAGTTCAAAATGTTGTTTAGAACTCCGAAAAGTATAAGCTTCGATATATTCCGATATCCGGAATAGTGGCTATGGGCTGGAGTTGTTCGGTTAACAATACATAGCCCTTAAAAAGTGAAATTTTGCATACGAGCTCAGAATTTGACGAGATAAATTTTTATGGATTCATAATGACAAAATATTGTTATGTTCCAAAGGGCACGTCGAACGGAGTCAGTATGTGGCCGTGCGAGCTAAAACAGTTCAGGGCAAAACGAGCAGTCATCTTACAAAGGAACTTTATTGATACGACCTCGGAATTCAATTCTACTTTTTTTCTAGATTCGTATCATCTAATAATGGTTAAATCCAAGAGGGCTTGATTTTTTGAATTAGCATGTGAGCGTGCGAGAAGAAAAGGTGCGCCAAAATCGCATTTTTAGAGCTTATCTGAGCATTTTTGTGATTTTTAACGGACGGTCAAACGAACTCGGAATTCGTCGAAACTTGTTTCGTTGGACTCGTCTTCACGTCTACTATCTCATATCCGAAATCCGCGGCCATCGAAGATCGTTTGTGTTCGGACGATACGCGAGAAACTAGCATATAAACACTTTTACTTCCTTTTCTTCCTCACTTTTCTCTCTTCCTCTTTTCTTCTTCTTTTCTCTTTAATGGCGAGCTCCTCCACCATGCCGCTGCCCACCCTCCCCTCGGCCACCGCCGGCCTCCCTCCGGGCGCCGCACCCCCTCCTCCTCCTCCCCTCCTCCTCCTCTTCCTCCTCCTCTCTCCATTTGCAAACCCTAGGACCCAAATCACCAAACACCACCACCACGGCCACCACGGGCCCCACCACCGCAACCCACACCCTCCCCCACGTCCATCAGGCCCGCGCCCCCCCTCCAGCCCCCTCAATTCCGGCCGTGGGCCCAGCTACACCCAAAAACTCATTTTCACCAAAATCGCTCGTTTTGCAAATAAGTCCCTGACCGTATTTCGCGAATAACTCCCAAACCGTGCGTTTCTAGCCAAAGTTCCTCAAGACCAAATTTGTAGAGCACGAAATTCTCTTCGATTTGGTATATGATAAGTCCTATTTTGCATTGCGGAGATGTCGGGAAAACGCGTCCGAAGTCTGCTGATCAAACACTGTCAAAATGCTGTCTTTTCGCGATTTCCGGCGAAATGGCACATTTTCGGCAAGAAGACCACTAGGCAAAAGTTGTTCAGAATGGCGTGCTTGTGCTAGAAAAAAATATGGTGTGAAGATTGAAGCTAGTTTGCAAATTCTAGGACCCAAACAGCGAATCCGGGCGTTAGAAAAAAAAGTGAGTTTTCTCCGTTTTAAAGCTTCTACAGTTTTGACGTATGAAATAAATAAAAATATGATCTTTATATTATAGAGAGGATAAAAATCCGATTTTTAGCTTATAGAAGATATAAAGATGAGATTTTTATATAATGTAGATAATAAAAATGTGATTTTTATACATGTAGCGGCTACGGGCAACGAAAGTGACAAAAGGCGAGAACGACAGGATTTTCTACATAAGAAGAGTCGAGATGATTGGATTAGCTAGTCGGTGAGAACTTCTCACTCTAAATTTCTTTTCCTAGTTATATATATATACTAGGATGCAGACGGTGTTTAGTAGCACCCGACACAATCGTCCACAGACCATGGACTTGTTTGTTTGGTTGTGTAGTTGGTTAGATTATTTGGTTTGAATTGAATTGTTTGGTGAATTGAATGGACTTGATTGATGTGTGAATGGCGTGGGCCTTCACTAGACCGGGGATAAGGCTAGGCCTTGTTCCGTTTCTAGTATCGTGCCGTTATGCCGCCAAAATTTTCTAAAATATGTTAGAAAAATAAAAATATCATTTTTATTGTGTAAATGAACTGAATAGAAATTCAAGTGTTGAAATAAATATTTTTGACGTTAAAAATATAATTTTTAACGTGAATGTGAATAAATAAATATTCATTTACAAACCGGACGGTTTGTTTATGTACACCTATTTGACTGATATTGATTGGGATGATAGATTTTACACATCGCCCAACTGCACAAATAAAATCTGTGGTTGATTGTTTGAAACCCCACACGGGTGTTGGGATGAAATTTGAAGTTCACTCATCCTGATTGATTAAATATGTCGATCGATTGATTGACAGGCTGTTATAAGCGTAAGATATCTATATTTGATGCTTATACAGTGTAGTGCACTTTGGTTGATGGTTGATTATTTTTCAATGCTATTATATACATGTGTTGTATGGAATCCATATAATTAACGTTATATGGTGATTGATTGGGCCTCATTCCAATCGGAGGAAATAATGAATATTATAAAAGAAAATTCATGTGTTGAATATAAAAATAGTCATGTGTTGACGATGTTCATGTGTTGAGTGAAATATTTTATACAATGAAATTTACATCTTTATCATATTTAAAATTAGAACTACTTCCCAGTAGAAGTCTAATAAAAAAATCAAACGATAGATACCATAGTTTTATAAAATATTTTACATAACAAAAATAGTGATGTGTTGACAGTACTCATGTGTTGAGATTAGTCAGGTGTTGGAAGAAATATAGATTCATGTGTTGAATAGAATAAATATTCATTTGTTGAATGGAATAACGGATTTATTGAAAAATATAAAGCCGTGTTGATTAGAGTTGCGCTATTTTGACGTGAACGATATTTATATCGATTATATTCATTTTTATAATGAATATAGAAAAGAAGTGATTTCAAAATATAACGTTTTGAAAATATTATCATTTATATGGTAATGATATAAAATATTCAGTTTTGATTAGAAATTGAAATAGTGTTGAAATGGTTTTGAAACGAAGTTAAAACGATTTATAAAATACGTTTTAAAAGGAAATAGACGAAATATATATAATATATATATATATTATATATATAATGGTTTGAATAGAACGCGCCGCGCCGCGGCAGTTCGTGAATTTCGACCATTGACTTCGAATTGACGTTGCGGGAGATCCGACCGTCGGATTCTCCTAAAACAGGAACCGTTGGGTTCGTATCGAAAAGAGCTTTCCAATGAATATTAGAAATTTGAAATCTAATGGTTGGATTTGGAATTATGTCCAAATCAAATTTGAAAAAGGTCGATGTAAGTGCAGTCCGATGGCCGTTGTTGGAAATCGACTGTACGGGCCTTGATAAAATTATTAAAAATATTAATAATTTGTGTAAAATCATAATATGTGAATTGGAAAGAACTGGGATGAAGAATTCCACATTTGAAATGATAAAAATAGTTTTTTGTCGAAATGAACTAGTTTTGAACTAGAATTAAAAATCAATTTATTTGTGAAATAAATAAATTGAATTTGAAAGTGATTTTAAAAATAATCAATATTCCCAATACGTGGATTGGACTGGAGTTGAATCAAAATTATCTTCGGGATATTTCGATGTTGGATTTCGTGACTATACAGATATTGTTATGGGAATTTGAAAGATATATTTTATATCGTTATTGCCAATACGATATATGTTGGTTTCAGAATTTGATATTGAATATAAGCCGATATACTTTCTATTCAGAGCCTTGTATTTAATATCAAATGTGATTTGGGTTTGTCGTGAATCGTGTTTTAGAAGACATTGGTTCTTTAACCCAGTTAAAGACATAATATTGATTTTTGAGAAGATTAAAACTAAATGGAGTTTTAATGAATCTTTAATTAGATTAAAAAGTGAATTGATAATTTAAATTATCAAATCTGAAAAGCGATCGAGAGTGGAGTATCACCAGTTTTGCTCCAAAGCGATAGTTAAATCTTTAATTAGATTTGAACGTGAAATGGTAATTAATTTAACCGATAACACCGTGGTGTTAGATATGGAGTATCACCAGTTTTGCTCCATGGGATATATAGGTTGGGATTGGGAAATAAAACAAATAATTACTTCGGTGTGGTTCGCTAATCCCGACTAGTTTGAAATAATATCCAAAGGAAGATTATAGGATAAATTTAGAAGAATTTATCTTGGATAAAATTAATGGGAACATTTCCCTAAGAATGTGATTTTGTGAATAAAAGAATATTCTGAATTGGAATGAGGCGCTCGTTGTGTTTGTGTAACATTTGTTTATCATATACGTGGGTTATTCAGGAAGGCCGAGTTATACCCATTCTGAATAACCGATTCGACGAGATGTCGAAGATGAAGACGGTGGTTGAAGACCGGAAGTCTTCACATCGTTTGGGTGATTACTGATGATCTTGATTGGGCTGTACACCCAGGATGAGGGAATCAGTTGGTGATCGTCCAGACGTACCTGGAGATGGATGGATATGCGAGGAAAGTGCCTCCGATTTCATTCAGACCCAGAACGAACTTGTAAATGGATTGTGTGTCTGACACTGGATTTTATTCTGTGTTGATTGATCTCTATTAAATATACATCTGTTTGGCGGCGGAGAATTTATTCTCTTGCTTAACGCCCTTCTCTGAGACATACGAGCTCAGAGGTTGTATATCGATGGACATCAGTCGCATGGAGTGAATTGCCAGTGTGGCATGCGTAAGTGGCAATTGATCAAGGCTTCTGTTGAAAAGCAAAGTCTTGTGGTTGATGATCAAAGCACGGCCTGTGTGGCGTAGCTTTGTGTATAACGTGAATTCGCGAGCCTCACACCTCGGTATGAGTCAAAAACGGGATACGGACCCAAGGAGTGCACGACGTTTCTTTCTAGCTAGGGTGGTGTCAGTGACCTACCAGCCCTGACATTTATATACTTTTCACCTGTGTGGTTGTTGGATATGAGGCGTCTCGGATATAGGTCTGTAAGGACCGGGAAACGTGTGTTCAAGAATAATTAATCCTCAAAAGTAAGAGAGGACCGGCCTTGGAGGTTCCAAAGGATCAGAGTGGGGTCCTGAGGCATTGCTAGAGTGTCTCGAACGCGGAGAGGAGCTTGCCCCTTGCCTCGGCTCATGATGGAATCCATTTTCCAATACGTGTATTGCGGTTTTAATTGTAGAACTAGTATGGCGACATGATAGATGGTACCCATGCCGCCTATGATTGATACTTATGATTGAAATTGTTTTGGCACTATACATTTATTATAGTATCAAATAATGTGTTTTAAACGTATCAAGCATGCTTTGGCTGTTATAAGGTAAAAACCCTATCCTCCGGCTTGCGTTGCATTGTGTGATGGGACCTGGTCTTATAACAGCTTCATTTTTCTTTATTTAGCATTGCGCTGTTTGTTCTATGCACTGGTATTCTTGGGAGGAAACCCGTTCCGTGTTATACGGCGTGGTCCCTTGATTTACCAAACTTTAAAACCAATATTAATAACCGTTTTAGTTCTCACACCAGTCCCATGACTGACCTGGAGTTCATTGTTTTAACCTAAACTCTGGGTGCCCCTATTTTCCGCACGGGCAGCTAGTAGTTTTGGTTTTGCAGATTTATATTCACAGGGACCTGATATACAGCTGGAACGATGCTCGGAAAGCTCTGTATCCGTGTATCACTTCTAGTTGTGCTTTTGTATTATTTTCCGTTGCTATGTAATTTATTGTAATCTCTGATATTTATCGAATGTAATTTATTCATTTGCACTCTGTATATTCTTGTATCTGATGGAATTGTTGTAATAGCAATGAAATGTTCTTCCGTCTGCGTTCATTTGTGTGTTGTTCTCAAAGTATCCGCGCTTTCCTTCACGGGGAAGTTACGGGTCCTTACAGTTGGTATCAGAGCTTTGGTTTACAGAGCTCGAGAACAAGACACATTAGAACCATACGAAAGAATTCATCAAATTTTGGATTAGCAAAATCCAATTAGAATTACTCGTTAGAGATAGGATCAGTAGTATCCTAGAACGAGTGTGAAGAGTATATTTTTCAAATGAAAACAATTTTGTTTTGAAATTTAAATCGTTTTATACGTATTTGATTATTTATTTATTTTGAATATGGACAATCGAGTATATATAGATTTCGCGTATACGCGTCATGAACGTATAGTCGAAGTTTTAATATACTGGATAGATATAGAATCACATTCTAGACACCCGGGGATAATTCTGGTGATGTGGCCACATCATCAGTATTTATGTTCCTGTTTCGAAGGTGTGACTTCTATATATTTCCATTAGACTGGTGTGAGAACCAAAACTAATATAGTTAGTACACATTGTTGTGAATTGGCATCAAAAACATGATTTTCTGTATATGTATCAAAATTATGAATTTGAAACTCTAATTTACTAATTGATTGATGTTTGTGTTGTTTGTTTATTTGTTTGATAATTTTGAACCATTAAGCCTAATTGCATCAAATATTGAACTATATAGAAAATTGGTCGCATTTGCTTGCATATACATATACTTGCATTGAACAGGTCATAGCAAGGAGGCTAGAGCAGAGGATAAAATTTGTTTGCCCGACAAATAGGTACATGTTTACTACATAATTTACTGTTTTGTTTGGGTGATGATGATTTTATGAGCCTATTGGCTAGCCGCTTGGCTTTTTCTTTTTCTTTTTGAGATCAGAAGGACTATATGGCAATTTCGGGATTTTCCCGTGCTCTCCGTACAAAGGAGGTTATGGCGAAATTTTTCGAAAATTTAGGGTGTTAGCCAAATTTCTGAAAATTTGAAAATTCTCAGAAACTGAAAAGTTGGAGAATGGAAGTCAGATCGAATGTAGAGCTTATTAATCAAACCACTTTCGACATTGTTCCTTTTCGGGGACGAAAAGTTTTAAGTGGGGGAGATTGTAATAACCCGAAACTCTGAGCCAGTTTAAAATTTTTGTTTTGGCAATTTTAGCGAATTTTGAATATTTAAAATAGATTATTTTAAATAATATCGAAGAGAAATTTATTTTGAATATATTTCGAACGTATATATTATATACGTCGTCGTTAGAATATAAATATTTATATATAATTATAAATAGAATTGAAAATGGCGCGGTAGTTCGATAATTCGATTTCAAATTTCAATTGAATGTACCGGGTGCAAAACAATACGGATTTTAGTGAAACCAAAAATAATGGAATCTAATTGATAATATCTTTCCAACGAATCCGAAAAATCGAAATTTCATAGCGGGAATCAAAAGTTATGCCCAGTTGAAAATTCAGAATAGTCGCTATGTAAATTATACATGGCCCAAAAAGTCATATTTTGCATACGGATGAATTTGGACTCGAAACCACTTCCATTGAGTTCAAAATGCTGTTTAGAACTCCGAAAAGTATAAGCTTCGATATATTCCGATATCCGGAATAGTGGCTATGGGCTGGAGTTGTTCGGTTAACAATACATAGCCCTTAAAAAGTGAAATTTTGCATACGAGCTCAGAATTTGACGAGATAAATTTTTATGGATTCATAATGACAAAATATTGTTATGTTCCAAAGGGCACGTCGAACAGAGTCAGTATGTGGCCGTGCGAGCTAAAACAGTTCAGGGCAAAACGAGCAGTCATTTTACAAAGGAACATTATTGATACGACCTCGGAATTCAATTCTACTTTTTTTTCTAGATTCGTATCATCTAATAATGGTTAAATCCAAGAGGGCTTGATTTTTTGAATTAGCATGTGAGCGTGCGAGAAGAAAAGGTGCGCCAAAATCGCATTTTTAGAGCTTATCTGAGCATTTTTGTGATTTTTAACGGACGGTCAAACGAACTCGGAATTCGTCGAAACTTGTTTTGTTGGACTCGTCTTCACGTCTACTATCTCATATCCGAAATCCGCGGCCATCGAAGATCGTTTGTGTTCGGACGATACGCGAGAAACTAGCATATAAACACTTTTACTTCCTTTTCTTCCTCATTTTTCTCTCTTCCTCTTTTCTTCTTCTTTTCTCTTTAATGGCGAGCTCCTCCACCATGCCGCTGCCCACCCTCCCCTCGGCCACCGCCGGCCTCCCTCCGGGCGCCGCACCCCCTCCTCCTCCTCCCCTCCTCCTCCTCTTCCTCCTCTTCCTCCTCCTCTCTCCATTTGCAAACCCTAAGCCCCAAATCACCAAACACCACCAACACGGCCACCACGGGCCCCACCACCGCCACCCACACCCTCCCCCACGTCCATCAGGCCCGCGCCCCCCCTCCAGCCCCCTCAATTCCGGCCGTGGGCCCCGCTACACCCAAAAACCCATTTTCACCAAAATCGCTCGTTTTGCAAATAAGTCCCTGACCGTATTTCGCGAATAACTCCCAAACCGTGCGTTTCTAGCCAAAGTTCCTCAAGACCAAATTTGTAGAGCACAAAATTCTCTTCGATTTGGTATATGATAAGTCCTATTTTGCATTGCGGAGTTGTCGGGAAAACGCGTCCGAAGTCTGCTGATCAAACACTGTCAAAATGCTGTCTTTTCGCGATTTCCGGCGAAATGGCACATTTTCGGCAAGAAGACCACTAGGCAAAAGTTATTCAGAATGGCGTGCTTGTGCTAGAAAAAAAGATGGTGTGAAGATTGAAGCTCGTTTGCAAATTCTAGGACCCAAACAGCGAATCCGGGCGTTTGAAAAAAAAGTGAGTTTTCTCCGTTTTAAAGCTTCTACAGTTTTGACGTATGAAATAAATAAAAATATGATCTTTATATTATAGAGAGGATAAAAATCCGATTTTTAGCTTATAGAAGATATAAAGATGAGATTTTTATATAATGTAGATAATAAAAATGTGATTTTTATACATGTAGCGGCTACGGGCAACGAAAGTGACAAAAGGCGAGAACGACAGGATTTTCTACATAAGAAGAGTCGAGATGATTGGATTAGCTAGTCGGTGAGAACTTCTCACTCTAAATTTCTTTTCCTAGTTATATATATATACTAGGATGCAGACGGTGTTTAGTAGCACCCGACACAATCGTCCACAGACCATGGACTTGTTTGTTTGGTTGTGTAGTTGGTTAGATTATTTGGTTTGAATTGAATTGTTTGGTGAATTGAATGGACTTGATTGATGTGTGAATGGCGTGGGCCTTCACTAGACCGGGGATAAGGCTAGGCCTTGTTCCGTTTCTAGTATCGTGCCGTTATGCCGCCGAAATTTTCTAAAATATGTTAGAAAAATAAAAATATCATTTTTATTGTGTAAATGAACTAAATAGAAATTCAAGTGTTGAAATAAATATTTTTGACGTTAAAAATATAATTTTTAACGTGAATGTGAATAAATAAATATTCATTTACAAACCGGACGGTTTGTTTATGTACACCTATTTGACTGATATTGATTGGGATGATAGATTTTACACATCGCCCAACTGCACAAATAAAATCTGTGGTTGATTGTTTGAAACCCCACACGGGTGTTGGGATGAAATTTGAAGTTCACTCATCCTGATTGATTAAATATGTCGATCGATTGATTGACAGGCTGTTATAAGCGTAAGATATCTATATTTGATGCTTATACAGTGTAGTGCACTTTGGTTGATGGTTGATTATTTTTCAATGCTATTATATACATGTGTTGTATGGAATCCATATAATTAACGTTATATGGTGATTGATTGGGCCTCATTCCAATCGGAGGAAATAATGAATATTATAAAAGAAAATTCATGTGTTGAATATAAAAATAGTCATGTGTTGACGATGTTCATGTGTTGAGTGAAATATTTTATACAATGAAATTTACATCTTTATCATATTTAAAATTAGAACTACTTCCCAGTAGAAGTCTAATAAAAAAATCAAACGATAGATACCATAGTTTTATAAAATATTTTACATAACAAAAATAGTGATGTGTTGACAGTACTCATGTGTTGAGATTAGTCAGGTGTTGGAAGAAATATAGATTCATGTGTTGAATAGAATAAATATTCATTTGTTGAATGGAATAACGGATTTATTGAAAAATATAAAGCCGTGTTGATTAGAGTTGCGCTATTTTGACGTGAACGATATTTATATCGATTATATTCATTTTAATAATGAATATAGAAAAGAAGCGATTTCAAAATATAACGTTTTGAAAATATTATCATTTATATGGTAATGATATAAAATATTCAGTTTTGATTAGAAATTGAAATAGTGTTGAAATGGTTTTGAAACGAAGTTAAAACGATTTATAAAATACGTTTTAAAAGGAAATTGACGAAATATATATAATATATATATATATTATATATATAATGGTTTGAATAGAACGCGCCGCGCCGCGGCAGTTCGTGAATTTCGACCATTGACTTCGAATTGACGTTGCGGGAGATCCGACCGTCGGATTCTCCTAAAACCGGAACCGTTGGGTTCGTATCGAAAAGAGCTTTCCAATGAATATTAGAAATTTGAAATCTAATGGTTGGATTTGGAATTATGTCCAAATCAAATTTGAAAAAGGTCGATGTAAGTGCAGTCCGATGGCCGTTGTTGGAAATCGACTGTACAGGCCTTGATAAAATTATTAAAAATATTAATAATTTGTGTAAAATCATAATATGTGAATTGGAAAGAACTGGGATGAAGAATTCCACATTTGAAATGATAAAAATCGTTTTTTGTTGAAATGAACTAGTTTTGAACTAGAATTAAAAATCAATTTATTTGTGAAATAAATAAATTGAATTTGAAAGTGATTTTAAAAATAATCAATATTCCCAATACGTGGATTGGACTGGAGTTGAATCGAAATTATCTTCGGGATATTTCGATGTTGGATTTCGTGACTATACGGATATTGTTATGGGAATTTGAAAGATATATTTTATATCGTTATTGCCAATACGATACATGTTGGTTTCAGAATTTGATATTGAATATAAGCCGATATACTTTCTATTCAGAGCCTTGTATTTAATATCAAATGTGATTTGGGTTTGTCGTGAATCGTGTTTTAGAAGACATTGGTTCTTTAACCCAGTTAAAGACATAATATTGATTTTTGAGAAGATTAAAACTAAATGGAGTTTTAATGAATCTTTAATTAGATTAAAAAGTGAATTGATAATTTAAATTATCAAATCTGAAAAGTGATCGAGAGTGGAGTATCACCAGTTTTGCTCCAAAGCGATAATTAAATCTTTAATTAGATTTGAACGTGAAATGGTAATTAATTTTACCGATAACACCGTGGTGTTAGATATGGAGTATCACCAGTTTTGCTCCATGGGATATATAGGTTGGGATTGGGAAATAAAACAAATAATTACTTCGGTGTGGTTCGCTAATCCCGACTAGTTTGAAATAATATCCAAAGGAAGATTATAGGATAAATTTAGAAGAATTTATCTTGGATAAAATTAATGGGAACATTTCCCTAAGAATGTGATTTTGTGAATAAAAGAATATTCTGAATTGGAATGAGGCGTTCGTTGTGTTTGTGTAACATTTGTTTATCATATACGTGGGTTATTCAGGAAGGCCGGGTTATACCCATTCTGAATAACCGATTCGACGAGATGTCGAAGATGAAGACGGTGGTTGAAGACCGGAAGTCTTCACATCGTTTGGGTGATTACTGATGATCTTGATTGGGCTGCACACCCAGGATGAGGGAATCAGTTGGTGATCGTCCAGACGTACCTGGAGATGGATGGATATGCGAGGAAAGTGCCTCCGGTTTCGTTCAGACCCAGAACGAACTTGTAAATGGATTGTGTGTCTGACACTGGATTTTATTCTGTGTTGATTGATCTCTATTAAATATACATCTGTTTGGCGGCGGAGAATTTATTCTCTTGCTTAACGCCCTTCTCTGAGACGTACGAGCTCAGAGGTTGTATATCGATGGACATCAGTCGCATGGAGTGAATTGCCAGTGTGGCATGCGTAAGTGGCAATTGATCAAGGCTTCTGTTGAAAAGCAAAGTCTTGTGGTTGATGATCAAAGCACGGCCTGTGTGGCGTAGCTTTGTGTATAACGTGAATTCGCGAGCCTCACACCTCGGTATGAGTCAAAAACGGGATACGGACCCAAGGAGTGCACGACGTTTCTTTCTAGCTAGGGTGGTGTCAGTGACCTACCAGCCCTGACATTTATATACTTTTCACCTGTGTGGTTGTTGGATATGAGGCGCCTCGGATATAGGTCTGTAAGGACCGGGAAACGTGTGTTCAGGAATAATTAATCCTCAAAAGTAAGAGAGGACCGGCCTTGGAGGTTCCAAAGGATCAGAGTGGGGTCCTGAGGCATTGCTAGAGTGTCTCGAACGCGGAGAGGAGCTTGCCCCTTGCCTCGGCTCATGATGGAATCCAATTTCCAATACGTGTATTGCAGTTTTAATTGCAGAACTAGTATGGCGACATTATAGATGGTACCCATGCCGCCTATGATTGATACTTATGATTGAAATTGTTTTGGCACTATACATTTATTATAGTATCAAATAATGTGTTTTAAACGTATCAAGCATGCTTTGGCTGTTATAAGGTAAAAACCCTATCCTCCGGCTTGCGTTGCATTGTGTGATGGGACCTGGGTCTTATAACAGCTTCATTTTTCTTTATTTAGCATTGCGCTGTTTGTTCTATGCACTGGTATTCTTGGGAGGAAACCCGTTCCGTGTTATACGGCGTGGTCCCTTGATTTACCAAACTTTAAAACCAATATTAATAACCGTTTTAGTTCTCACACCAGTCCCATGACTGACCTGGAGTTCATTGTTTTAACCTAAACTCTGGGTGCCCCTATTTTCCGCACGGGCAGCTAGTAGTTTTGGTTTTGCAGATTTATATTCACAGGGACCTGATATACAGCTGGAACGATGCTCGGAAAGCTCTGTATCCGTGTATCACTTCTAGTTGTGCTTTTGTATTATTTTCCGTTGCTATGTAATTTATTGTAATCTCTGATATTTATCGAATGTAATTTATTCATTTGCACTCTGTATATTCTTGTATCTGATGGAATTGTTGTAATAGCAATGAAATGTTCTTCCGTCTGCGTTCATTTGTGTGTTGTTCTCAAAGTATCCGCGCTTTCCTTCACGGGGAAGTTACGGGTCCTTACACAAGCGTTCCACTAGATTGTTATTTATTTGTATTTAGACACTATTATAATATCTGAACAAAGTATGATTTCAAAAATGTTTTGGGTTATTGTAATTTAAAAACCGTCCATGTTTATTTCTGGACTGGTCTTACTATTATCCTTTTATTTCAAAAGGATTTTCCAAAGTTAAACAAGTTGTTTGTGCTGTGAATTTATCACTGAAAGTATTCCAGACTGACCCGGTGAATTTTGCTTTGCTTCAAATGTGCTCGGGTCAAACCGAGTATATTTCCAGGTTAGGATCGCTTGGTGTTTCAGGAGCTGGAAGCAGGAGGCTTCACCGGTAGTTATATAAAGTTATTTCCGCTGTGACAGTTATACGTTGTACTCTTATGATTGGTATGTATATACAGTTCTTTTGTATAAAGAGATTTGATATTATATTTTATCTGTTCCGCTGTGAGATTCTGATGTGGTGTTCTTCTTCTTTCTTCTATTCTAATATTTCTTTCTTTCTTTTCTCATCCTCTAGTTTCTTTCTAATATCGTCCTGTGTTTTCGGTGCTTGGAAGGTCGGCATTTGATACAGTAATTGTATTTATGTCGATTTTCGGGGTCGAAAAATCACTGGGTCATTACAAATGAGGATCAAATGTAATTAAGTAAAACGGGTTACTATAATATGTATATACATCAGAGTATGGGCTTGTCTATTTGGAGCAGGGGTTGTACACATAATAACATTTATATGAAATCTCATTTTACAACCGTGCTTATTAATGAACTTAAACCTGCTAAGTCAAACCTGTTAATTAGTAAGCTAGGAGGTCCCACGTCTTGCTTTGTACCCGATACCGAGACTCTTGAAATCTTAATTGAGGGCACAAGCTTAGGGGGTAGCTTGTGTCAATCATGTTGTGTGGAATCCGTAGCAGTCAGTATCCCTCCTAATTACTTTTTCTATCTAAATTTGTAGAAGTGAAGAATAGTCAATCTACCTGATCAGATTTCTATTATTTTTGTTATCATCATTGTATTTTTATAAGAATGGTCAGTCCTTATTATCAATTCATATTAGCTGTTGTTAACCTTTCGACATGTATAGACACCTACCCTTTTACGACAATAGAACCTCTGTTTATTTGTTTTACTTAACTTAGTAAGTCGAGCTGGTAATCACAGCAGCTCACCAGGCTTTATATCTAACCCATTTCATTTCTTCCTTTCTCTTTCTTTCCCACATGCTTACGGGAAGAAAGTACATAGTTCATATTTCTTTGTTAGCTTTGTCGTGATAGATTTCTGCAAGTTGGATTACTTTATGTTCTCTTTCCAAGGTTTGGTTGTATCTTTTTCGCTATATTTAGGGATAATCTTATTTTACTCTAATGATGTTTTTAACTGAGATTTTGAGACATGAAAATTTGTAACTGCTTGGTTAAATGAAACTAAGATGGTTTTGTATTTTGTGAAATGAAAGTTGTTGGATCTAGAATAACCCTAGAGGGGGGGTGAATAGGGTTTTTCACAGTTTTTAACAGAATTAAAAATCAAACGAGATAAATAAAAATAAACAGATCACAGAATATAGAAGAAACAGAAATGCAGAAAATAAATCACACACAGATATACCCAGCTTCGGCAAAACTCTGCCTACTGCTGCATTTCTAAGGTTTCTACTAGGTGATAGAACAGATCCCGCATACAAGACCATGTACACTTGCAATCCCTGCTCCTATTCTAACCCTACGCTCAAAATCCTAGACTGATTCAAACCCCTGAATCAGATTTTCCCCGGATTACAAACCCGTAACCTGTATTCCTAGATTTTACAGATTCTAGTACTGTCAGTTAAACCCTAACTGAAACTCCCCTAGAGTTTTACAGACTCTAAAACTGTTTTGGTTCGATTTACAAAACGAAATTAAAATACAACACAAATAAAAACAAAGGAAATCCTTTTGAAATTGAATGGGGGAGTTTAAATGTAAGGGGTCATCCCCTTTTTTTAATAAACAAAGCCAAAGCCCCTTTTGTCATTTGGCCGGCCCATTCTCATTTTCATTTCACCCGATCTCTTTATTCTGTGGAAAAAGAAATGGCGGCTAGGGTTTTGCAATTCTCCCCAAATCAATCGGTTTCTGAGCGAGATGATGATTGTTATTGCTTCAATTCTCTTGCGCCTTGTTTCTTCAATCTATTGCTCTCTGATTTGAGGGTTGTTCTCTGGTCTGATCGAAACTATGAGTAATTTTGATTTTGAGTATCTGCTTGAAATTGCTTGCTCTAATTTTTTTTTTGTGGGTTTTCGATCTATTAATAGCCGATGATGATGAGGGTGTTTAAATAGGGATAAACTAACCCTACATAAACTCTGATTTCACCAAAGAATGGCTCGATCTGATTAGGATTTCCCCTTTTGTCTGTCTTCGATTTGAATTGTTGCTTCCCGACTTTGAAATATACTCTGATTGCTGAAACGTCTCTGTAAAAAATTGGAAACAAAATAAATGATTTCCATTGTTGATTAATTCGGTTTTAAAAAATAATTTTGAAAAGAAAAAAAAACTTCCCTTTTTGAAATTCTTGATTGAAACGGATTTAAAACTGCCTTGTATGAATTGCGTGTTTCCTCTGTGATTTGTGAGATGTGTTTCCTTGAATGAGTACAAAACTGGAAAGATTTAATTCGATTTTCTGGGAGTGAAGATTTGTTAATTTCCTTGAAACATGCCCAAGAAGAGATTCACTGTCATTTTTGGAAGCTTTATCAGTCCCTATCCATTCAGGAAAGTCTTTAGATATTTGTCCAAAATATTGATTTGTTTGCCTTGAAAAGTTGCTTGATATCATAATGAATTTGCTCGGCTCTGGAAAGGAAAGTTAAACCTGGAAATTCATTCTTGCACTTGAATGTAAAACTGTGTATATGCTCGCACTTCCGGCAATATACACCAGTATTTGAGCATATGTTTACTGCCACAAGTATTTCACTGATTTCTGAAAATCTGGAATTTATTGATCACTTTCCTAAATTGATTTACTGAAATTTCACCACCATTGTCTTGACTTTAGCTGCTTCACTGTGTCATTAAAAAAACTGTTGTGCTCGAGCATGTATACTTCAGCTCTTTTTCTTGTCATTGTGCATGATCCAATGAGCTGACCCATGCTGCATTGACCACTTTGCTATCTCGACTGTTTGGGTTGTTTGCTGCTATGAACTTGCTGTTGTGTTCACTGTACTTTAAGGCTGTTGCACCAATGAGTTTTGCTGTTTCATTGCCATTTGAATTTAGGTGACTTAGAATGTGATCTGCCATGTATGAATTTGTGTCCTGGCTTTCATACATGAACATGCAGTCGTATAGCCTTGTATATGATCATCCCACCACTTGAGTACACCATGCTGTCTTGGCCTTGTAACTGCTCCTTTGAAATTCTTGAATTTAAGCTGAGATTGTTTGCTTTGCTGGACCATCTACATATCTGCTGTGTACATGATTCTTGCCTGTGTACATTTATGTGTATTCATGCTTGATGCTATGATTTGCACCATTAGTTGTCATGCTGCTCCACCATCACAGCAATGATTAAGAACTTGATCACCATGAACTTAGGTTGTACATTCATGTTGCTTTAATGAACATGTTGACTTGAACACTTGAACTCGACCTAGTTGCTTGCTGTACCATAGTACACATAGTACCAGGATTCACAATGTTCATCATAGTCACTGCTGCTCCACTGTTTTGACTGTGCAAAGTTGCTCATGTTTTTCACTATCCATTCAACTGTCTTGAGCTTGCTTAACCTTGTTTCACTGTTTGTAGATGCTGTAATAAATGGTCTGCCTCGACTCATTTGTGTAGTTGCACCTTTGAACCATTCTGAAAATGCTGTGCACACTCCATTATGATTTTGCACTGCCTCGACCATTGATTATGCTGAGTTTTCTTTGTTGCTTTGAACTGTCGTGTTGCCTCGACACTTTGAATTATTGTTGACTTGTGTATTGCATATGCTCTTGCCATGTATTGTTGCTCGACCACTTTATCACCTTTGTATTTGCTGTTTAGAAATTTTGCACTTCTATTTCTCTTTTGATTTTTTTTTCTTTTTTTTGACCTGTCTTGTATAAAAAAATCAGCAGACTGGCTGTACTGTGTTGGGGCTGGTCAGAATCAGCTGAGTTTGATGCTGGTTCTGATCAGCAAACCAGTATGGTTATGTCGAGGTTGATACAAATCAGATCGAGTCAGAAAAATGATGAGAAACACACCGAATTCTGAGGCAAATAAATTTTTCAAATAAAAATTATATCTGCTTAGAATTTATAAATTATTTCTGTTCTGGATACTGTGTGTGTGTTTCTGTATGTGACAGGTATGAAGATGGTGATTGACTGACAGTGAAGTGAAGACAGAAGCTTGAAGACAGAAGACAACAAGAAAGTGTTGAGTATGTAAATAAGTGAATGTAAAAGTGAAACTGAAAATGAGTGTCTAATTGTTTCTGCAGTGAGGAGCAAATGAAAAAATGAGAATTGTACTTTTATTTGTAATAAACAAGGTTGATTGAAATAAAATATCATTTTATTGTTGTCAAACGAACTTGTCTATTATATTCTGTTTATATACAAGTGTTAGAAATAGTGGAGTTATACAGAGTTGTACTGTTTGAATGTTAGAAATATAATATTCAATTCAAATATTATATTCCTATCTGTGTTGTATATATAAAACAGTACAATAACAAACACATTTATAATAATATATATTTGTTTGTTATCATCAAACAAAAATCATATAATTGTGTATACAACTGCATTATATACAACAATCTCCCCCTTTTGATGATGACAAACAAATAAAAGATTTTGATTACAAAAAATGTGTTTGACAGTGAATTCTGAACTCCCCCTATTTATTAGCTCCCCCTACAACAGAAACTCCCCATATAACTGTGCATGAGTGAAAAGAATGTAAAAGGATTCAGAATTCTCAAAATTAAAATATAAAATATTCACTCATAAATCAAAATCTAAGGATTCAGAATTCTCAAAATTAAAATATTTATAAAATATTCACTCATAAATCAAAATCTAATCCATTCTCCCCCTTTTGTTATCATCAAAAGGATACAGATTTTAAAACACCGATGAGAATTGACTAACAATATAATTTCAGCTGAAAAGGAAGAATGGTCATCATGAATTTCAATCAGTCAAACAAAAATCATAATATTCTAAGAACAGGTGGCATATTTCACATTGTAGAAAATGACGGATATACGATGAATTTTATAAAAATGAGGAGAGTTATAAAAAATATGAATATTTCCCAATTATTTTCAAAAGAATTTTATACGATTAAAACACCAAAAACGGTGATGGGTTTGGATTATAATTAAAAATTCAATTTAAGTGAGAAAATCGAATAATCTCAAATCTCAATATCTATTAATCAACAAATCATAATACGTCATAATATTTTCAACACATTTCACAGATTAGAGAGATGGATTGATAGGTTGATTTTTACACACCAAGGAGAATTTCAATTTTATTTCAGTTTTTAGCACATTTATTTATTTACTTATTTATTTAAGAGCACACTGACCACGCATAACCAGAGCTTGGATTTTTAAATGAGGTCAGTCGCAGCTTAAATTATAAGTTGTCTCTTAACCATGCATGACCAGAGCTTGGATTTTTAAATGAGGTTAGAGACACACTTATATATTTATTATATATATTCATCATTTCACCTTTTAAAAAGAAACACTCCTTGGTATAAAACCAATATATGGATGATAGAAAATGTGGTAGGTACAGAAATGGACTGTGAAGTAAATTTCTAAGTTAATTTTATTATGAAATATGACCAACTGTACCAGGATTATTGAAAATTTTCGATTATCACTAATTCTGAATAATAATATAACCTCAATTCCATCACAAATATTTTTACTGTTTATTTAAAATGATTTTAAGAAAAAATTAAACTCTCCATATTTATATAAAATCATAACGAATGGCAGAAGGATGATAAATAATGAAGATGGCAGTGAAATAATTGCCAGTTCAAAGATATTATAATAAATATTCAACCATCATGAAACTCTAAATAAAATTCTCCTCTTGTTGTGAAATATACTGCAGTCACAATTCATCACAATTTCTAAATCTGGTTATAATTTTGATGAATTATAAATACAGTTTAATTTGGATATTGATTTCAATTTCTGAAAGAATAATCAATAAATAATTTTAAAATTGAAAATCAATTACAAGAGGAATATGCTGATCTATACATGACAAGAGAGAAAAAAAAATGTGTACAAGACAAAAAAATGTGGATTTATACATGGTGAAGATTTGAATCTAAGTACAGATGAGTGAGACAAAAATAAGTGCTTCTGATACCACTTGTTCTCGCTTTCTCGAGGATTTTACCAAGACAATGGAGACAAACTATGATATCACAGACAACAGAAATTTAAAGCCCAAGCAGACAAATCAAACAATAAGCAATTATCTAAGAACAGTATCAGAGCAGTGCAGAACACAATATCACATCAGACTTGTCTGAGGATGGTCACATAAGAACATTCATGATCCAAGATTAGAAATACCGTTTATTTGAAATCATTTGAGAAATATGAAAAATATCAGGATTTAATAAATCAATCACACCAATTTATAAATTTTTGAATTGTGATATGTGTGAGATTTAATAAACCAACAATTTCAAATGATTTTCAGCAAACAAATATTTAAATCATATAACCATGAAATAACAGAGAAATTCAAGACCGGATTTTCAAAGAATTTTCACAAGAATTTTCTGACAAGTCCTCAAGAGATTTCAGATCATCTACATCAATTTTGTGAGATATTCATGATCCAAAGAAAATAATTTATTTGAAATCATTTGAATCAATGTCAAATTTTGAGATATAATGAATCAGTCACACAAGGTTAATAATTTTAGATTTAAGTGGTGTGTGAGATTCAAAATATCAGGAATTTCAAATGATTTCAAACTAAACTAATTTCAATCATAATAATCATGAATAAGAATGAAATTCAAGATGTATCACTGATTCAACCCAAATATTTTCAAGTCAAAAATAATCAAGCTAAAAAAAATTAATGAGATTATCACAACTGAGAAGTAATAGTGCTGTAATGAGTATAATACTTTAAGCGTTTCCAAAATGAATTGGAAGGAACTCAAAACAACATAAGTGTGTGAAATTTCATTAATTATTCAGATCTTCAAAAATTTAGAATTCTAGTTAACAGTGTTCAAGATATGATATGAATGCTTCAGCACTTGTTATGAATTCAAGAATAAAATAAACTTCTAAACAATCGCAGATAATTACAAGATTAAATTCAGAATCTGGAAATAATTATAAACAAGAGAGTTTTATTCAAATGAATTTCCAGAAAATCATGAGAACTGCAATTGGAAGTTTAAGAAGCACAGGATAAACAAAGAGACATGGCAGTGACAAATTAAATAAAAACTAATAAAAGAAAATAAAAAAGAAAGGGGTAGAAGAAGCAGAAATAAACAATGAGAATTTTTTTTTACAAGGATGAGGTTAGAAATCATACCTGATTCACAGAAAACGTTGTGGATCTCTAACTCATCAGATCTAGGCTAAAGGAACTGTAAATGATGCAAAATTATAGACCAGCTTGATTTCAAATTTCCCTTCAGCACAGCAGTTCCTCAGCCACCATCAATACCTAACAGTTTAAAGGGTCGAGTGGTCTAACAAAATTAGTAAAACCACTCACAGTTGTATTCATAGCTTTAGGTACCCAAACCTGCTTATATAACAATCCGTTAGAATCAACTAGAGTTCCCTTTGTAACCCAAATTTGTTTAGGTTTTCCAAAAATCATTTTATTTCTTTTCGGGATCCAAAATGAATTCTTATCAAACCAATTCTTATCTCGATTGTGATTCAAAAAACTTTTGGAATTTTTAAAATTCAAATTTTTAGAATGACTCTTCTTGAAGCAGTTTAAAGAGTTTTTGAAATCACAAGAGTTCAAACTTTCAAAATCATTTCTTTTCCCAAAACCAAGTCCATTCTTATTTCCAGACGAAAATTGATTTCTCAACAACATATTCAACGATTTTTCTCCATTTGAAAATTTATTCAGAGTTGATTCAAGCCGTTGAATTTTATTTTTAAGATCAGAATTTTCTTTCATTAGATTTGAGCAACGATTAATGCTGATCTTTCTCCTCTCAGTGTCATTTTGTTTTAAAAACAAATTTTCGATTTCAAGCTGTTTGATTTTGGTCTTGGATTTTAAAATTTCAGATTCAAACTGAACTTGTTTCTCAAGTTGATGTTTCTCAGAGGATTTAAAATTTTCAATCTCTTTTTCAAGCTTATTCAAAATCGAATTCGTTTTCAACAGACTATTATTTTCAGCGATTTCATGTTTGGAATTTTTGATAGCCTTGAAATTCATAAATTCCTTTTGTAAACAATTGTTTGCATCTTTCAGCTCAATCTCGTTATCTTTTAAAATTAAAATTTCTTCTTCAAGCCTTCGAGTATTATTATTGAAATGAATGAGATCAGTTTTTAATTTCAAACAATTTTCACAATTAGAATTTTCAAATTTCACGACATTTGACAATTTCGATTCCAAACAATTTATCTTGTTGGTCAACTTAGAATTTATAGATTTCAGAGATTTATTTTTCGATTGGAGTTTGTCAACAGATTTGGTTAAATCAACACAAAAATAAACCAGATCTTCATATGAAAAATTTCTTATCTCATCATCTGTTGAGTCTTCATCAGCTGATTCATCTGTTGAACAAAGATCTGAATCTGAGTTGACAGTTGAGGGTTTTGAGAAGTTGCTGTCGTTTCCATATCTTGTAGTTAGAGCTGTCCAAATTTCCTGCGCAGTTAAACAATGAGAAATCAGACTGTATTGATTATCATCAAGGTGAGAATACAGAATATGTGTAGCACGAGAATTAGAAGCTTTATCTACCATGTCAAACCCATTGATAACAACATCCCAACATTTAATATCAACAGATTTTAAATAAAATTCCATTTCGGATTTCCAATTTAAAAAATCTGTTCCAGTGAAAATTGTTGGAGATGAACTGGACTGACTCTCTGTGAACTGACAGCAAGGGTTACCCATGACTCTAGAGTTAATGAAATTACCAGGCTCTGATACCACTGTTGGATCTAGAATAACCCTAGAGGGGGGGTGAATAGGGTTTTTCACAGTTTTTAACAGAATTAAAAATCAAACGAGATAAATAAAAATAAACAGATCACAGAATATAGCAGAAACAGAAATGCAGAAAATAAATCACACACAGATATACCCAGCTTCGGCAAAACTCTGCCTACTGCTGCATTTCTAAGGTTTCTACTAGGTGATAGAACAGATCCTGCATACAAGACCATGTACACTTGCAATCCCTGCTCCTATTCTAACCCTACGCTCAAAATCCTAGACTGATTCAAACCCCTGAATCAGATTTTCCCCGGATTACAAACCCGTAACCTGTATTCCTAGATTTTACAGATTCTAGTACTATCAGTTAAACCCTAACTGAAACTCCCCTAGAGTTTTACAGACTCTAAAACTGTTTTGTTTCGATTTACAAAACGAAATTAAAATACAACACAAATAAAAACAAAGGAAATCCTTTTGAAATTGAATGGGGGAGTTTAAATGTAAGGGGTCATCCCCTTTTTTTAATAAACAAAGCCAAAGCCCCTTTTGTCATTTGGCCGGCCCATTCTCATTTTCATTTCACCCGATCTCTTTATTCTGTGGAAAAAGAAATGGCGGCTAGGGTTTTGCAATTCTCCCCAAATCAATCGGTTTCTGAGCGAGATGATGATTGTTATTGCTTCAATTCTCTTGCGCCTTGTTTCTTCAATCTATTGCTCTCTGATTTGAGGGTTGTTCTCTGGTCTGATCGAAACTATGAGTAATTTTGATTTTGAGTATCTGCTTGAAATTGCTTGCTCTAATTTTTTTTTTTGTGGGTTTTCGATCTATTAATAGCCGATGATGATGAGGGTGTTTAAATAGGGATAAACTAACCCTACATAAACTCTGATTTCACCAAAGAATGGCTCGATCTGATTAGGATTTCCCCTTTTGTCTGTCTTCGATTTGAATTGTTGCTTCCGGACTTTGAAATATACTCTGATTGCTGAAACGTCTCTGTAAAAAATTGGAAACAAAATAAATGATTTCCATTGTTGATTAATTCGGTTTTAAAAAATAATTTTGAAAAGAAAAAAAAAACTTCCCTTTTTGAAATTCTTGATTGAAACGGATTTAAAACTGCCTTGTATGAATTGCGTGTTTCCTCTATGATTTGTGAGATGTGTTTCCTTGAATGAGTACAAAACTGGAAAGATTTAATTCGATTTTCTGGGAGTGAAGATTTGTTAATTTCCTTTAAACATGCCCAAGAAGAGATTCACTGTCATTTTTGGAAGCTTTATCAGTCCCTATCCATTCAGGAAAGTCTTTAGATATTTGTCCAAAATATTGATTTGTTTGCCTTGAAAAGTTGCTTGATATCATAATGAATTTGCTCGGCTCTGGAAAGGAAAGTTAAACCTGGAAATTCATTCTTGCACTTGAATGTAAAACTGTGTATATGCTCGCACTTCCGGCAATATACACCAGTATTTGAGCATATGCTTACTGCCACAAGTATTTCACTGATTTCTAAAAATCTGGAATTTATTGATCACTTTCCTAAATTGATTTACTGAAATTTCACCACCATTGTCTTGACTTTAGCTGCTTCACTGTGTCATTAAAAAAACTGTTGTGCTCGAGCATGTATACTTCAGCTCTTTTTCTTGTCATTGTGCATGATCCAATGAGCTGACCCATGCTGCATTGACCACTTTGCTATCTCGACTATTTGGGTTGTTTGCTGCTATGAACTTGCTGTTGTGTTCACTGTACTTTAAGGCTGTTGCACCAATGAGTTTTGCTGTTTCATTGCCATTTGAATTTAGGTGACTTAGAATGTGATCTGCCATGTATGAATTTGTGTCCTGGCTTTCATACATGAACATGCAGTCGTATAGCCTTGTATATGATCATCCCACCACTTGAGTACACCATGCTGTCTTGGCCTTGTAACTGCTCCTTTGAAATTCTTGAATTTAAGCTGAGATTGTTTGCTTTGCTGGACCATCTGCATATCTGCTGTGTACATGATTCTTGCCTGTGTACATTTATGTGTATTCATGCTTGATGCTATGATTTGCACCATTAGTTGTCATGCTGCTCCACCATCACAGCAATGATTAAGAACTTGATCACCATGAACTTAGGTTGTACATTCATGTTGCTTTAATGAACATGTTGACTTGAACACTTGAACTCGACCTAGTTGCTTGCTGTACCATAGTACACATAGTACCAGGATTCACAATGTTCATCATAGTCACTGCTGCTCCACTGTTTTGACTGTGCAAAGTTGCTCATGTTTTTCACTATCCATTCAACTATCTTGAGCTTGCTTAACCTTGTTTCACTGTTTGTAGATGCTGTAATAAATGGTCTGCCTCGACTCATTTGTGTAGTTGCACCTTTGAACCATTCTGAAAATGCTGTGCACACTCCATTATGATTTTGCACTGCCTCGACCATTGATTATGCTGAGTTTTCTTTGTTGCTTTGAACTGTCGTGTTGCCTCGACACTTTGAATTATTGTTGACTTGTGTATTGCATATGCTCTTGCCATGTATTGTTGCTCGACCACTTTATCACCTTTGTATTTGCTGTTTAGAAATTTTGCACTTCTATTTCTCTTTTGATTTTTTTTTTCTTTTTTTTGACCTGTCTTGTATAAAAAAATCAGCAGACTGGCTGTACTGTGTTGGGGCTGGTCAGAATCAGCTGAGTTTGATGCTGGTTCTGATCAGCAAACCAGTATGGTTATGTCGAGGTTGATACAAATCAGATCGAGTCAGAAAAATGATGAGAAACACACCGAATTCTGAGGCAAATAAATTTTTCAAATAAAAATTATATCTGCTTAGAATTTATAAATTATTTCTGTTCTGGATACTGTGTGTGTGTTTCTGTATGTGACAGGTATGAAGATGGTGATTGACTGACAGTGAAGTGAAGACAGAAGCTTGAAGACAGAAGACAACAAGAAAGTGTTGAGTATGTAAATAAGTGAATGTAAAAGTGAAACTGAAAATGAGTGTCTAATTGTTTCTGCAGTGAGGAGCAAATGAAAAAATGAGAATTGTACTTTTATTTGTAATAAACAAGGTTGATTGAAATAAAATATCATTTTATTGTTGTCAAACGAACTTGTCTATTATATTCTGTTTATATACAAGTGTTAGAAATAGTGGAGTTATACAGAGTTGTACTGTTTGAATGTTAGAAATATAATATTCAATTCAAATATTATATTCCTATCTGTGTTGTATATATAAAACAGTACAATAACAAACACATTTATAATAATATATATTTGTTTCTTATCATCAAACAAAAATCATATAATTGTGTATACAACTGCGTTATATACAACAAAAGTTTCTTCTTCTGCGTTAAATTTATACTTTTATGTCTAGTGAAATGATAGTTTTTGTGATGTTTTATGTCTTTATACCTACAATGCTCCATACTTTCTTAATGAAATCCTCATATGGGTGACATTAAGGAATGTAGGGTTAGGAAGAGTGGACATTAAAGTTTTGTCCACTAAAGTTTTGTATCAAAGCCAAAGGTTACCAAATCACTAAAGTTTTGTTTTAAAAGAAAAAAAATTCGAAAGAAAACACATTTTTCAGAAATCAAAAGCTACTTCTGAAAATAAAATGTTCTCTACAGTTAGTTACAAACTTCCTTTGAATCTTTCTAAATCTTTATCTTTTTAGTTAAGTTATAAGGCATTTTATCCAAGATTTCCATTATTGGTTGAAAATTTGAATAATGGACAAACTCATTAAGCTTAGTAGTTAGGAAGAGTGGACATTAAAAAGGAACTTGTTGCTAGACAGGAATTAAAAAGTGCTAATTATGGATGGAACTACCTTATTAGTAATGATAAAATGGATAGTTTAGAAGATAAGAAAAACCTATATTGATTGGTTAAATAAAGGGATGTGTTTCCACAGTTTGGTTTGAATTTAATATAGAAAACGTTGTTACAAGAATGAACGGGTTAGTGAGGAATGGGAGATTTATTGTCTTGTGCACTAACCGCTAACTTAAAGATAATTAAAAAGAAATATCTTACAATCACGGATTTCTATAAAATAGATTTTCTGATACTATCGAAATAGTTTTTTATACGTTTTTGGTAACCAATTAATTAGGGAACCTCCAAAAAGGTGAATTTAAGGATGACAAGTAAAAGGTCAACATGAGTATACTAATGACAAAAGTATTATGGGGAACATATAAGTAGTAATAAATTGGACATTAAGAGAGACATGGTAGAAGGCAAGGATTGGTGTAACAAAGAATGTTATCTTTCTTTAGTTCTCGCTAGTTTTCATATTTTGTTTAGGAATATTTTGTCCCTTTTTCCTTTGATGTATTGGATGCATGGGACCATAGCCACGATAAGCTGAATTTTGTAGAGCGTCTATATTGTAGGCTTAATAGAGAGGTCCTTTACATATAGAGTAAATCCCTGAGGGTGTGATGATAGCACTAGTGATTGTTTTGCACTTAGGCCCAGTGGTAGTTTCTGAATCCCGTAGGGATTGACTTGATTATCTTTTTATCTATGGTGAGTTCGGATTGGAACTAAAATCTTGTTGATTTGGGCATTTCCAAGTATGGATTAGGTTGCCATGATTATGCCTCATATGACATATTGATTTCCAACCTGGGGGTAAATTACGAGCCAAAAATATGATGTAGGCTTTAATATGACATATAGACTTATAGGTTAAAGTTACGGGCCTAATATCTTTTAAGTGTTTTTTAGGACTATTTTGACTGTAAGAAGAAAATAGTCGGACTAGGATTAATTTTTTTGAGACTTCTTACGACCCAAAGGATCAGTCATGTTGACATTCCTATTTTCCTCAACGCATCTCTAGGAAGTATCTATTCAGTTCCCTTTGTGCTATATTTTTTGCGAATAGTAAGTGATTGAAAGATTATGTCTAGGAGAGAGAAGAGTAGTTTTTAGATCTATATTTGTAGCAATGATAAATTTGTAGCATTTTCGGGTAAAACACGTGGTGTAGGTGAGAATTGAGTTTCATGGTTTTGGCTGGATCTTTCCTAGCTATGGGAATATACCCTCAATGGATGGGTTGGAAGCTTAGGCAAGCTATCAGTATAATAAGTCGCCTCAGATGTTGGAAGGAAAATAGGATTTCTTAGGGGTACTTGAACTCGAATGTTGGCTTGTTAAAGATTAGTTGGATTGGAATATTTTACTCCTTAAAACCTATTTTTGAAAATAAAGGTGCAACATTTATGTTAGTACCTTCTGCATGTATTTTAAGGAAGTAATTGGAATTTAGTTCTGATGAAAAAGTTATTGGAAAAAGCCAAGTAAAACGGTTTTTTGAAATAATTATGTTCCTAGACAAGAGAGTAACAAGGAGGTGTTTTATTGAAACTTGTCGAACGACTTTGAGTCGAAACCCCATATGTATAATGTTTTACAGAACATGAATTTTGAAAGACTAATGTGTTTTAATATGAAATTTGTATTTTGGAAATTTAATAAAAGCAACTATACATGTTTCAAAAAGAAATTTTGCAAATAAAATTCGCCTCATTAAGATTTTGGAAAATTATATATAAAAAAATAGGGCGAGAAGTAAGTCTTTATGGGGTTGGACAATATAAGTGGAATGAGCCAAGGAACATAGCATAGGTGAAGTAAAGACAAGAAATTTAAGGACAGAAAAGGAAGGAAAAGTGTAGCTTTACTTGTAAGATTAAGGTGAGCTTTTGGATTAGTTCACTTGAGAGTTTTCCCTGAAGTAACTAAGATGAGAAAGATGAAAGAACTTCACTAATGGATTCAAGTTTCTTACCCGAATTCTTTTAACAAGTATTTCCTTTTTGATATTCTATCTAGTATATCCTTGGGAATTGTAGATCTTAGTATTTGAGCTTATAGATGATAGGATATAGTTGAAACATGTGTTTGAGACATGTTATGCTTGATGGTTGCAAATGGATGCAAGTGTTTGCTAGTGGTTTCTAGTGGACGCATATATACACATTAGGCACTAAAAAAGCTCAAACGCTTAAATATTGCTTATGGATGTGTGCACATTTTAATTTTCAATGGATGACAATGGTTGAATCATCACCTGGATGTTTCATTTTGGTTAATGGTTAGGCACACATATAGAACTATATTTATCATTAGGATTCTTTTTCATACATATTGGATACATGGCACAAATATGGGTTGCATTAAGGAGGTCAACCGAATCTGTAGACCGTCTGATTTTCGCATTAGCATAGGGACATATATACGACACCTTTACATATGTTCATACAAAGCATTAGATATTCTAAGGACACGTGATGCCGGTGGATGATGATTGACTAGATGGGTGTTAGCATTCATAACATTCTTCTAACCTTGGAGATTTCGAAGACGAAATACTTTAACGAGGTAAGAATGTAAAAACCCAAATTTTTAACAAACAATAACTAATTAATGGAGTAATTAATTGAGGAATAAAATGATAAAATAAATATTATACTGATAATTAGTAAAACAGACTTTACCATTGCGTCCGTTACGAAATTATATATAGGCTTTTAGTTTGCGTAAATCAAAAATGATACGAAGAAGTTATGAGCAAAAGAAGTTTGAACATAATTTAAATAATTAAATAAACAATTAGCTCCTAAAAGCAACGGTAATTGGGCGACCCAGGTCTAAGGCTGGTTGACCCATGGGTTGACACAGTGGGTATGTGGGTCGACCCATATACATGTAGGGTGGATATCTGCGACTGTGTCTGGACTATTATATATATTATATTCATACGCTGACCCAGCTCCAGGTGTATGGTTGGATTTATAAACCTAATATTTAATGGTTTAGAATGATCCTAGTTTATCTATAAATAGGATAACTACCTCCCTCTTTTTCTTATACACAAATATTTCTTCTTCTTTCTCCTCTAAGTTATTTTCTGAAATAAAATTAAGAAAATTTCGGGGTGTTGCAAATACATAGATTGAAGGTATAACTCTTACTTTTCTTCTACAATAACTATCTTAGAGGATTTTTTGGATTTACAACAAGCTTAAGTGAGTATTACTGTGATTTTCATATTTCTTCTAAGTTAAAGTTAATTAGATAAAATAGTTGTTGTAGTAATCTAAATAAAACAATTTAGACAGTTAATATTATTGGATCTAAAAAGTATCGGTGTTTATTAGTTTACTCTTATATGTTATTTTAATTACTGTCAATTACCTATTCATTTTCGGTTATTATCTGTTTGTATGTACATCTCTCTTTCTTATCCCCTTTCTGTTGTTTGTTTTATTTACAGTATTATATGCCTTTACCGTTTGAATTGCATAGAACTGGAATAATATGAAATAACATTAAAAAGGGAAATTGTGCACATTAGAATTTGTATTGTAAATTGGTATTATTGTAAAGGAAGAATTTGTAAACATGAATAAGTTAAACTTAATCTTATATTAAGAAGAAATGTCATTCTTAAACATGTAATTTGTAGACATATAAATGTAACAACCCGGAAATTCTGAACCAATTTAAAAAATATATTTTAAATTTTTTATTGGATTTTAAATAGCTAAAATGATTTATTTTAAATAATAATGACTAAAAATTTATTTAAATCGAAGTTTGAACGAATATATTTATTTTAATTATAAAAGAAGTTAGAAATAATACGGTAGTTTGAAAATTTGAATTTGAACTTTGAATGAATGTACCGGATATAAAATAAATCGGATTTTAGTGAAACCAAAAATATGTAAATCTATTTAAGAATATGTTTCCAACGAATCCCAAAAATCGAAATTTCATAGCGGAAATCAAAAGTTATGCCCAATTTAATTTTCAGAATAGTCGCTGTAGAATTTATATGTATTTTTAATATTAAAAATAGCCATTTTTCAAACGACCTCCGTTTTCAACGAAACCACTTTTGTTGGAACAAGAATGTCAAAATTTTGCTAGTTTTCGAGTTTCATAATTTTTAGAATTAATATGTGAGCGTGGCGAAAGAAAATGTGTTTTGTCAATTTTAGTCAATTTCGATCGACCAGAAAAATGGCCATTTTTCAAACAGTCTTAGAATTCGACGAAATTAGTTTTGTTAGAACTGTATCGTCAAAACATAGCTAGAAATAATTTTCTGTAATTTCTAGAGTAAGTATGTGGCCCCGATAAATTAAAATGTACGTTTACATTGAATAATTAAATGATTTATATTTTAATTTAGAGAAAAACATATTGTAACAGCCGAATTGGGTTACGAAACATATTCCATTGTGTCCTAGATGGGTGTTATTAGCTAGGGACAACAATCGTTGGGTTTGATTTGGAGTTAACAATGATAAACAAATAAAAAATTGGGATTGAATAAATTAAATAAATTAATAGCGTATATTAGTATAAATACAGCGTATTTTCCACCAAACCCTAAAACTCTTTGGCCACCACTTTCAGAAATCTATGGTCGTTCTTCTTCGAAACTTCTTCTTCGATTCTCACCAATCCACACAACGAATTCAAAATCTTTCAACACTAATTCTGTTCATCTTCTCGAGCTCTAGGCAATCAACGGTGGAGATGGGCTATTTCGAATCTAGGAGGCTGATTTCCTCCTCCAAAGGGCATCGGTTTGGAATGGAATTGGGGGCGCCTGGAGCCATTGCGACGGATGGCGTCGCTGGGGGTGAGAGGCGCTTCGTCGACAGTTGAGGGGATGGGCTCCAATCATGCTCCGGTCGAGCCTAAAGGTGGTGCGACGTTGAAACGGAAATCGATGATATGGGTTTCCATAAACATCTTGTTACAGGAAGGAAGAAAGGGTTAAGTTAATCTATTTTTAATTATTATAATTAAACACTTTTAAATGGACAACTTATTTATTCAAACTTTAAATCGCGATAACTTTTGCAAACAGAAATGGAATTAAACAAAACTGGATGCATTGGAATCCTCTTGACGAGATCTATGCTATGGAACAGATCGGATCAGAAACGGAGCAATCCAGAATTTTGAATAATTCGAAAAACCCAATGTGAGAATTCTGTTTCCTTTTAAATAATTAAAAATAAAAGTTATATTTTATTTGCATTCTTTGATGCAAATAAACTTTGAAAATAAAAGTTATATATTATTTGCATTCTAATGCAAATAAACATTTAAATAAAGTTATATTTTTTATTTGCATTCTTTGCTGCTAATAAACATTAAAAATAAAAGTTATATTTTATTTGCATTCTTTGATGCAAATAAAATATTTCAATAAAAAGGTTCATTTTTTTATTTGCATTCTTTGATGCAAATAAAAGATGGAAATAAAGGTTGCATTTTTGTTTGCAAATTTTAGATGCAAACAAAACATTAATTAAAGTTACAATTTTGTTTATATTTAAATGTAAACTAAAAACATTAAAATGAAACTTATATTTTTGTTTGCATTTTTTTGATGCAAATAAAATATTGATTTAAAAGCTGCATTAGAAACAAAACACCATTTTTGTTATAAAAGCTGCATCCGAAAGGAAACACCCTTTTTGTTATAAAAAGTTATGCAAGAAAGAAAATGACATTTTTGTTAAGAATGTTGTATTTAATAAATGTCATCACATTACAAATGCCATTTTATATAAAATGCATTAATAGAATTTAAAATATCATTTTTATTATAAAATGTAATGTTAGACAAAAATATCATTTTTATGGTAAATGTTTCAATAGAATTAAAATGTCATTTTTGGTGATAAAATATCATTCTTTTCATATTAGATTTGTTTCAAAATGAAAACAATATTTTTATTGGTTATGTCATTCTAGAATTGTCAACATAAGAAAATAACATCTTATATAGAAATGTCACCTTTGGTTAAAAAGAATCATTTGTAGTTGTATGTTTTGTTTATTCAAAACATTACCATTTACATGTAGTAAAAGAAACACCATTATATGTTTTGTTTATTCAAAAACATTATTATCAATATGTTAATGAATTAGAAATATCATTTTATTTAAAAATGTCATGTAAATTAAAAATATTAATATATTAGAATCATGTCATTTATGTTAGTCGAATAAATATGTCATAGACCATGCCATGTTACATTAAATATATGGTTTGTTGAAAGTAAATTATAAATATTCATTTATAATGTAAACAGTGAAAATTGGTTAAACTTATTAACCAATAATCTATTTAGATGAACTGTTGTTGCTTGAAAACCCCACACGGGTGTTGGGATGACATACGCTAGTCCCAATATTTAACTGTATGTCAATCGATGGATTGAAAGTTTGTGTTGATCGTTATTTATTTATTTATTTATTTTAACGCTCACACAATTATAAATTTCACTCTGGTTGTGAATGGATTGCTTAGTGATTATGTATCATTATTGTTATATATACATGCGATGTATGAAATCCATATGATATACACATAAATGTGTATATTTTATTCGCATATTTATCTTATTTTATCTTTTAAATAATTGATATTGTGTATTTATAGCTGTGTTTTCAGATTGTTGACAAGAATCATGGTTTAGAGCATTTGATGAATAAAGCATGAAGAATTTGCTGAAAAAGAGTGAAGTTAAAATTACTAAAGCTTGAAGAGTTTAAAGTTTGAAGAACGGTTGCAAATAGAGTTCATTTGGGTAGATTTGGCTCACTAAAGGCTCATATTGTGTTCACATTGACTCAATTGTAGACCACTTCACTCATGTAGCGTTCACATTAGCTCCTTTGCAAGACTTCTAATTCATGCACTATACGCGTTCACACTGGCTCACTTACAAGGCCTCTTACTCTACAACCCCGTTCTCACTAGCTTATTTGTTATTTGGGCTAATTCTTTAGTCCCACATTGTGGAATTTGCCAAGTAGCCTTTGTCATATCAGCTATAAATACACTTTATCTCATTCATTGTAAAAATCATTCAGTTTTATTCTGTAATCCTTTTCTTGGAATAAAACTCTTCTTTCTCTCTTCTATTTAGTTTTTATTGCATTTTATTTATGTCATTTATTTTCTTTTTATTTTCTTTTCTTTTAGCTATGTCTAGCTAATCCTCTTTAATTAGGGGGTGATGACGCTAATAGTTATGATTCGATATGAATCACATAGCCAAAGGATGAGGAATTCATGTATATAGATCTAGATCTGAACCAAGGGTTAAATCTGAACCTTAATATCCTGTGTCGTTTAAGAGCTATGCTCCTTCACAGGGTATATTCGTGTTCGGTCTAACAATTATCAGATTTAGATCTAATTTTAGGGTTTTAGAAATTAATTAGTGAATATGTCCTGATAGTCTATGGTTGTAGAGCTGAGCTCCTGCATACGCTATGCTTGTCGTTATTTACATATTTGTTTCTAAAAACCTATAATCGTTGATTCATGTTTGTGACAGGAACATGTATTAGATCTAGTTAATCTTTTGGCTATTTATGATTATGAATCTGATCTATGTCATTATCCCCTAATTGCTTTATTTATTGTTAAAAACTCGCTTTTTATTTAATTTCTGCTATTTTCTTTGTTTTCAACCAATCAAAAGTTAGGGATAACTTGATTGGATTTATTAATAAAATAATTTGGTCCCAGAGTTCGACACCCTCTACAACAATCCTTGTTGTTTAGGAAAACCGAACGGATTTTACAGTTGTTTACAACTGTTTGATTTGTTCGCATACACCATACAACTGATATTGTATGGTAATTGAATGAGTCACATTCCGCTTCAGAATATCTTTTAATATAAAGAATCTTTTAAAATAAAGAATATTTAAAATAACAAATATTTTAAAATGATATTCAGTGAAGAATAAGAATATGAAGCCGAATTAAGTAGTGAACACCATTTTTAACCCGAACGGGTTATCGATCGATTTTTATTCATTTTAAAATGAATATCGAAGAGAAGTGATTTATAAATCTAATATTTTGAAAGTATAATATTTTAATATGATAAAATATCGAATATTCAATTTTTATTAAAAATTTAGAAAGAAGTTAGAATCATTTTAAAATGAATTTATAAATATTTTATAAAATAAGTTTTAAATATAAATCGATGAATATATATATATATATATATATATATATATATATATATATATAATGGCCTGAATAGAACGCACCGTGCAGCGACCGCTCGCGAATTTCGACCATTAACTTCAAATTGGTGTAACGGAAGATCCGACCGTCAGATTCTTCTAAAATCCGGAACCGTTGGGTTCGTATCGGAAAGAGCTTTCCAATGAATATAAGAGTTTTGAAATCTAACGGTTGGATTTGGAATTATGTCCAAATCAAATAATATGGAAAAGGTCGCTATGGATGTAGTTCGATGGCCGTTATTGGAAACCGGCTGTATGAGCGATAATAAAATTAATAAAAATATGGAAAAAATATGTAAAATCATAATAAATGATTTGGAAAGAGTTTGGATGAAAGAATTCCATATTTGAAAAGATAAAAATATAATTTTATCGAATTGAACTAGTTATTAGCTAGAATAAATCTTTAAAATAAGATTTAATGAAGTTTTCCAATTAATTAATATTTAATTGGAATTAAATAAGATAAATTGGATTTTGGGTTTGTCGTGAATGGTGTCTTAAATAACGCTGTTCTTAAACCCCGTATGCAAGGAATAAATATTTTAATTAAGATTTGGTTAAGTTTTCTAATTAATTAATATTTAATTAGAATTGAATAAAAGAAAAAATCTTTTAATTAAGATTATTAGAGTTTCTAATTATATTTAATATTTGGAATAAAAGGATGTGTGAGTTGAGTTTATTGTGAACTGTGTTTTTAACGACATTTGTTCTTTAACTCAATTAACAGTGAAAATATAATTTGGAAATTATAAATCTTTTATTAAGATTTAATTGGTAATTCTCCAAAATAAAGTTTGCCAATCTAATATTTAATGGAAGATGATTTTGGGGTTTATCGTGAACAATGTTTTTAAATGACATTTGTTCTTTAACCCAGTTAAAGATAAGATTTATTTCATAAATTTAAATAATCATAAAGTGATGATTTTGCATATTAAAACCAAATTGGGGTTTTAAGGAATCTTTAAAGGGGGGATTAAACAATAAATTTGGAAGGATTTATCTTTGATAAAATTAATGGGAAACTTTTCCCTAATGATGTAAATATCTGATTAGAAGAATATTCTGAGTTGGAATGTGGCGTATGATGTGTTCTATAGCACTTGATTTTTATTATAAAATACGCGAGTTATTCGGAAAGACCGGGTTTAACCCATTCTGAATATTTACTACGACGATTAAAAGTCGAAGATGAAGACAGTGGTTGAAGACCGGCGATCTTCACATCGAATGGATGAGGACTACTGATGCCTTTGATTGGAGTTGCTGCCTTGAGAAGGTTTCAATGCTAGTTGTCCGGACGTATTGTTGATTGTTCGGATATGCGAGGTATAAGGTGCCTCCGGTTTTGTTCAGACCTAGAACGAACTTGTAAATGGACTGCATGTTTGTAGCAACAAGGAATTTCGCTCGATCCGAATCAATCTTTAAACCGACTAAGACCATTCGAAAACCCCTGATCGTTTGAGAACAGGACAAATCAGAACGCAGACGGAAGAACATTTCATTGTTATTACAACAATTCCATCAGAATACAAGAACATACAGAGTATAAATGAATAAAATACATTCGATGAATATCAGAGATTACAATAAATTACATAACAGCGGAAAAATATACAAAGCACAACTGAAAGTGATACACGGATACAGAGCTTTCCGAGCATCGTTCCAGCTGTAAATCAGGACCTTGTGAATATAAATCTGCAAAACCAAAACTACTAGTTGTCCGTGTAGAAAATAGGGGCACCTAGAGTTTAGGTTAAAACAATAAACTTCAGGTCAGTCATGGGACTGGTGTGAGAACTAAAATAGTTATTAATCTTTATTTTAAAGTTCGGTAAATCAAGGGACCATGCCGTATGACACGGAACGGGTTTCCTCCCAAGAATACCAGTGCATAAAACAAACAGCGCAATGCTAAATAAAGAAAAATGAAGGTATTATAAGACCCAGGTCCCATCACACAATGTAACGCAAGCCGCAGGATAGGGTTTTTACCTTATAATAGCAAAAGCATGCTTGATACGTTTAAAACACATTATTTGATACTATTATAAGTGTATAGTCTCAAAACAATTTCAACCATAAATATCAATCATAGGCGGCATGAATGACACATACCACTATGTCGCCATACTAGGTTCTACAAATAAATCCGAATTATCACGTATTGGAAATTGGATTCAATCATGAGTCGAGGCAAGGGGCAAGCTCCTCCCCGTTCGAGACACTCTAGCAAATGTCTCGGGACCGCACACAGCAATCCCTGGATCCTCCAAGGCCGGTCCTCTCTTACTTTTGAGGATTGGCAATTCCTGAACACACGTTTCCCGGTCCTTACAGACCTATATCCGAGGCGCCTCGTATCCAACAACCACACAGGTGAAAAGTATATAAATGTCAGGGCTGGTAGGTCACTGACACCACCCATAGCTAGAAAGAAACGTCGTGCACTCCTTAGGTTCGTATCCCGTTTTTGACTCATACCGAGGTGCGAGGCTCGCGAATTCACGTTATACACAAAGCTACGCCACACTGGCCATGCTTTGATCATCAACCACAAGACTTTGCTTTTCAACAGAAGCCTTGATCAATTGCCACTTACGCGTGCCACACTGGAAATTCACTCCATGCGACTGATGTCAATCGATATACAACCTCTGAGCTCGTACGTCTCAGAGAAGGGCGTTAAGCAAGAGAATAAATTCTCCGCCGCCAAACAGATGTATATTTAATAGAGATCAATCAACACAGAATAAAATCCAATGTCAGACACACAATCCATTTACAAGTTCGCTCTGGGTCTGAACGAAACCGGAGGCACTTTCCTCGCATATCCATCGATCTCCAAGTACGTCTGGACGATCACCAACTGTTTCCCTCATCTTGGATGTACAACCCAATCGAGATCATCATTAATCACCCAAACGATGTGAAAACTTTCGGTCTTCAACCACCGTCTTCATCTTCGACATCTCGTCGAATCGGTTATTCAGAATGGGTATAAACCCAGCCTTTCTGAATAACCCACGTATATGATAAACAAATGTTACACAAACACAACAAACGCCTCATTCCAATTCAGAATGTTCTTTTTTTCACAAAATCACATTCTTAGGGAAATGTTCCCATTAATTTTATCCAAGATAAATTCTTCTAAATTTATTCTTTAATATTCCTCTGGATATCATTTCAAACTAGTTGGGATTAGTGAACCACACCGAAGTAATTATTTGTTTTATTTCCCAATCCCAACCTATTCATCCCCTGGAGCAAAACTGGTAATACTCCATACCTAACAGCACAGTGTTATCGGTAAAATTAATTACCATTTCACGTTTAAATCTAATTAAAGATTTAACTATCGCTTTGGAGCAAAACTGGTGGAACTCCATTCTCGTTCACCTTTCAGATTTGATAATTTAAATTATCATTTCACATTTCAATCTAATTAAAGATTCATTAAAAGTCCACTTAGTTTTAATCTTTTCAAAAATCAATATCCTGTCTTTAATTGGGTTAAAGAACCAATGTCATTTAAAACATGATTCACGATAAACCCAAAATCACATTCTATTGTTAATCGGGTTTAAGAACAGGTGTTATTCAAAACACCGCTCACGATAAACCCAAGAACCAGTTTAAATTCAATTCCAATTGGTACACCTCATTAAATCTAAATAGAAGGATCTAATATTTTCCTCAACTGGGCTTAAGAAAAGTGTTAATGAAGACACCATTCACGACAAACCCAAATCACATTTGATATTAAATACATGGCTCTGAATAGAATATATACCGGCTTATATTCAATATCAAATTCTGAAACCAACAAATATCGTATTGGAAATAACGATATAAATATATCTTTAAAATTCCCATAACAATATCTGTATAGTCACGAAATCCAACATCGAAATATTCCGAAGATAATTTTGATTCAACTATAGTCCAATTCACGTATTGGGAATATTGATTATTTTTAAAATCACTTTCAAATTCAATTTATTTTTGTAAAATAAATTGATTTTAATTCTAGTTCAAAACTAGTTCATTTCGACAAAAATACATTTTTATCCTTTCAAATGTGGAATTTTTCATCCTAGATCTTTCCAATTCATATATTATGATTTTTAATTTTTTTTAATATTTTTGATAATTCTATCAAGGCCCGTACAGTCGATTTCCATCAACGGCCATCGAACTGCACTTACAGCGACCTTTTCCAAATTTGATTTGGACATAATTCCAAATCCAACCGTTAGATTTCAAATTGCCAATTTTCATTGGAAAGCTCTTTTCTATACGAACCCAACTGTTCCGGTTTTAGGAGAATTCGACGGTCGGATCTCCCGCAACGTCAATTCGAAGTCAATGGTCGAAATTCATGAACTACCGCGGCGCGGCGCGTTCTATTCAGGCCATTATATATATAATATATACATATTATATATTTCGTCGATTTCCTTTTAAAAGGTATTTTATAAATCGTTTTAAATTCGTTTTCAAAACCATTTCGACTCTGTATTCAATTTCAAATCAAAATTGAATTTTTCATATCATTACTATATAAATGATAATATTTTCAAAACGTTATATTTTGAAATCACTTCTTTTCTATATTCATTATAAAAATGAATGTAATCGATATAAATATCGTTCACGTCAAAATAGCGCAACTCTAATCAACACGGCTTTATATATTTCAATAAATCCGTAATTCTATTCAACAAATGAATATTTATTCCATTCAACACATGAATATATATTTCTTTCAACACCTGACTAATCTCAACACATGAGTACTGTCAACACACGACTATTTTTGTTATGTAAAATATTTCATAAAATTATGGCATCTATCGTTTGATTTTCAATTAGACTCCAACCGTAAAGTAGCTTCTAATTTTAAATATGATAAAGATGTAAATTTTATTGCTAAAATATTTTACTCAACACATGAATAGTTTTAATACATGAACATCGTCAACACATGACTATTTATTCTATTCAACATATGAATATTTATATTTTATAATATTCTTTATTTTTCCAATTGGAATGAGGCCCAATCAATTACCATATAACGTTAATTATATGGATTCCTTACAACACATGTATATAATAGCAACGATAAACAATCAACCATCATCCAAAGTGCACCACACAACTGCATAAGCATCAAATATAATTAATCAACGCTTACACAGCCTGTCGACCAATCGATCGACATACAATTAAATAATTGGGATTAGTGTACGCCAAATATCATTCCAACACCCGTGTGTGGTTTCAAATCAACAAACACAGATTTTTATTCGTGCAGTTGGGCGATGTGTAAAATTTATCATCCCAATCAATATCAGTCAAATCAGTGTATATAAACAAATCGGCCGATTTGTTTATAAATATTTATTTACTCACATTCACGTTAAAATTTATATTTTCAACGATAATTAATTTATTTCAACCATCTATAATTTATTATCGATTTCACATCAACATCACAAACAATTTTCACAACACATCAATCAAACAAACAAGCCGTCCATGATCTGTGGACGACGGGTGTCGGGTGCTGCTAAGCACCGTCTGCATCCTAGTATATATATAACTAGAAAAAGAAATTTAGAGTGAGAAGTTCTCACCAAAGCTATTCCAACTCCACGACACTTCTAATGTAGGGAATCATCAATATTCTCGCCTTTTGTCACTTTCGTCGCCCGTAGCCACTACATATATAAAAATCACACTTTTATATTGTTGCTATGTATACAAAAATCATATTTTTATAATTACTCCATATAAAAATTCTATTTTTACATCGCTACTATATAGATAAAAATTCTATTTTTACATCGCTACCATATAGATAAAAATTCTATTTTTACATCGATGTTTATATAATAAAGAATATATTTTTATCTTGCTATTCCCTACATAAAGATTTCTCCTTTTCAAATATAAAGATTTCGCCTTTTCAAATATAAAGATTTAATTTTTATTTTATCACTTATAAAAATCACATCTTTATCTCAACATATATATAATAAAAATCAGATTTTTATTTCGCTACATATATAAAGATAATATTTTTATATTATATAGAAATTTTATTTTCAATACACTACTTATATAAAAATAGTATTTTTATATCTTCTATTATATAAAGGTCATATTTTTAATACTCTACACAAGTAAAAATCATATTTTTAACTTCTTGCTTATGTAAAAATTATATTTTTTTCGCATATATAAATCATCCCTTTAACATCATAAAAATCATTACTTTAACATCGTAAAAATCATTACTTTAACATATAAAAACTGTTTTAAAATCAAAAGTAAAAACTTACAGTGTTGTTGAATGGGGGGGGGGGGATCTCGCTGGCCAGCCGCAGGAGAGGAGGGGAGTCGTCGGTTGACCAGAGAAGGGAGGAGGGCGCAGAGGGGAGAGGGGGTGGCGTACGAGGTGGGGCGTTGCGGATTTGGGGGGGGGGGGGCGACGGTGGTCTAAGGTGGAGGAAGGAAGGAGGAAAGAAGGCGGAGGAAGAAGAAGTGAGTAGGGAGGAGAAGAAGGGGGCGAGCTGCTGATGGAGGCGGCCCAGGGGAGATCGGCGGCGGCCTAGGGCGGTGCGACGCCCTGCCTGGTGGAGCAACGGCTCCACTAGGGTTTCTTTTTTTTTCTTTTTTTTCTCGATAGAATGAACTAAAGGAGGGGGGCCAGAGAGGAAATAACGGGAGAGAGGGAAGAGGGTTTTATTTATTAATTTATTTAATTTCAAAAAGGTTGACTTTTTGTTCGACCTCTAAACGAGGCCCACCGCCTGTCATCCATAGCTATTTACCCCCATTCCGAACACAATGGGATATGTATCGTAAGCTAATTCGATTGTTTCGATCAGTTTTCGTCAAAATAAACATATAACTCTATATATTGAATTTGAACGCGCATTTCAATTTACTGGGGCCACACATGAACTCTAAAAATTCCCGAAAAATATTTTCTAGCTTCGTATTGACGATATGGTCCTAACAAAACTAATTTCATCGAATTCTGAGACCATTTGAAAAATGGCCATTTTTTGGTCGATCCAATTTAATAGAAATCGACCACACACATTTTCCTTTGCCACGCTCACATACTAGCTTCAAAAATTATAAAAATTGGAATCTAGCAATAATTTGACGTCACGGATCCAACAAAAGTGGTTTCGTCGAAATCCGAGGTCGTTTGCAAAATTTTCATTTTTAAGGGCCTGAATTCCATAGCGATTATTCAGAATTTTCAACTGGACATATCTTTTGATTCCCGCTATGAAATTTCGATTTTTCGGATTCGTTGGAAAGATATTCTCAATTAGATCCTATTATTTTTGGTTTCGTTAAAATTCGGTTTGTTTTGCACCCGGTTTGTTCAATTGAAGTTTGAAATCGAATTATCGAACTACCGCGCCATTTTCAATTCCTTTTATAATTATAAATAATTATTATATTCTAACGACGACGTATATAAATATATACGTTCTAAATATATTCAAAATAAATTTCTCGTCGATATTATTTACAATGATTCATTTTAAATGTTCAAAATTCACTAAAGTTGCCAAAATAAAAATTTTAAACTGGCTCGCATTTCCGGGTTGTTACAGTCTCCCCCACCTAAAACTTTTCGTCCCTGAAAAGGAACAAAGCCGAAAGTTGTTTCACAAACCAACTCAACTTCAATTCTTTTTGCTACGGCTTAAGTTCTTCAACTTTTCAGTTTATAAGAACTTTTCAAAATTTTCAAAAATTTGGCTAACACCCTAAATTTTCGAAAAATTTCGCCATAACCTCCCCTGCACCGGGAAAATCCCGAAATTGCCATACAGGCCCTCTGATCTCAAAAAGAAAAAGAAAAAGCCAATCGGCTCATAAAATCATCATCACCCAAACAAAACAGTAAATTATAGTAAATATGTACCTATTTGTCGGGCAAACAAATTTTATTCTTCTACTCTAGCCTCCTTGTTATGTCCTGTTCACACATATATATGTACATGCAAGCAATTGCAAATAATTTTCGATACAATTCAATATTTGATACAATTAGGCATAATGGTTTAAAACTATCAAACAAATAAACAAACAATTCAAACATCAATCAATTAGTGAATTAACGTTTCAAATTCATAATTTTGATATATATACAAAAAATCATGTTTTTGATGCCAAATCACAACAATAAATCTATCTATATTAGTTTTGGTTCTCACACCAGTCTAATGGAAATATATAGATATCACACCTTCGAAACACGAACATAAATATTGGTGATGGCGTGCCATCATCAGAATCATGTCCGGGTGACTAGAATGCTATTCTATATCCATCCAGTATATTAAAACTTCGATTATACATTCATGAAGCGTATACGCGAAATCTTTATATACTCGATTGTCCAAATTCAAAATAAATAAATATTCAAATACGTATAAAGCGATTTAAATTTTCAAAACAAAATTAGTTTTATTTAAAAACATACTCTTCACACTCGTTCTAGGATACTACTGATCCTATCTCTAACGAGTCATTCTAATTGGATATTACTAATCCAATATCTGATGGATTCTTTCGTATGGTTCTAATGTGTCTTGTTCTCGAGCTTTGTAAACCAAAGCTCTGATACCAACTGTAGCGACAAGAAATTTCGCTCGATCTGAATCGATCGTTAAACCGACTAAGACAGTTCGAAAACCCCTGATCGTTTGAGAACAGGACAAATCAGAACGCAGACGGAAGAACATTTCATTGTTATTACAACAATTCCATCAGAATACAAGAATATACAGAGTATAAATGAATAAAATACATTCGATGAATATCAGAGATTACAATAAATTACATAGCAGCAGAAAAATATACAAAGCACAACTGAAAGTGATACAAGGATACAGAGCTTTCCGAGCATCGTTCTAGCTGTAAATCAGGACCCTGTGAATATAAATCTGGAAAACCAAAACTACTAGCTGCCCGTGTAGAAAATAGGGGCACCCAGAGTTTAGGTTAAAACAATAAACTCCAAGTTAGTCATGGGACTGGTGTGAGAACTAAAACAGTTATTAATCTTTATTTTAAAGTTCGGTAAATCAAGGGACCACGCCGTATGACACGGAACGGGTTTCCTCCCAAGAATACCAGTGCATAAAACAAACAGCGCAATGCTAAATAAAGAAAAATGAAGCTATTCTAAGTCCCAGGTCCCATCACACAATGCAACGCAAGCCGGAGGATAGGGTTTTTACTTTATAATAACCAAAGCATGCTTGATACATTTAAAACACATTATTTGATACTATTATAAGTGTATAGTGTCAAAACAATTTCAATCATAAATATCAATCATAGGCGGCATGAATGACCCATATCACTATGTCGCCATACTAGGTTCTACAAATAAATCCGAATTATCACGTATTTGAAATTGGATTCCATCATGAGTCGAGGCAAGGGGCAAGCTCCTCTCCGTTCGAGACACTCTAGCAAATGTCTCGGGACCGCATACAGCAATCCCTGGATCCTCCAAGGCCGGTCCTCTCTTACTTTTGAGGATTGGCAATTCTTGAACACACGTTTCCCGGTCCTTACAGGCCTATATCCGAGCCGCCTCGTATCCAACAACCACACAGGTGAAAAGTATATAAATGTCAGGGCTGGTAGGTCACTAACACCACCCATAGCTGGAAAGAAACGTCGTGCACTCCTTGGGTCCGTATCCCGTTTTTGACTCATACCGAGCTGCGAGGCTCGCGAATTCACATTATACACATAGCTACGCCACACAAGCCATGCTTTGATCATCAACCACAAGACTTTGCTTTTCAACAGAAGCCTTGATCAATTGCCACTTACGCGTGCCACACTGGAAATTCACTCCATGCGACTGATGTCAATCGATATACAACCTCTGAGCTCGTACGTCTCAGAGAATGGCGTTAAGCAAGAGAATAAATTCTCCATCGCCAAAAAGATGTATATTTAATAGAGATCATTCAACACAGAATAAAATCCAATGCCAGACACACAATCCATTTACAAGTTCGTTCTGGGTCTAAACGAAACCGGAGGCACTTTCCTTGCATATCCATCGATCTCCAAGTACGTCTGGACGATCACCAACTGTTTCCCTCATCTTGGGTGTACAACCCAATCGAGATCATCAGTAATCACCCAAACGATGTGAAGACTTCCGGTCTTCAACCACCGTCTTCATCTTCGACATCTCGTCGAATCGCTTATTCAGAATGGGTATAAACCCGGCCTTTCTGAATAACCCACGTATATGATAAACAAATGTTACACAAACACAACAAACACCTCATTCCAATTTAGAATGTTCTTTTATTCACAAAATCACATTCTTAGGGAAAGGTTCCCATTAATTTTATCCAAGATAAATTCTTCTAAATTTATTCTTTAATCTTCCTTTGGATATCATTTCAAACTAGTTGGGATTAGCGAACCACACCGAAGTAATTATTTGTTTTATTTCCCAATCCCAACCTATTCATCCCCTGGAGCAAAACTGGTAATACTCCATACCTAACACCACGGTGTTATCGGTAAAACTAATTACCATTTCACGTTTAATTCTAATTAAAGATTTAACTATCGCTTTGGAGCAAAACTGGTGGTACTCCATTCTCGATCACCTTTCAGATTTGATAATTTAAATTATCAATTCACATTTCAATCTAATTATAGATTCATTAAAACTCCACTTAGTTTTAATCTTTTCAAAAATCAATATCCTGTCTTTAATTGGGTTAAAGAACCAATGTCATTTAAAACACGATTCACGATAAACCCAAAATCACATTATATTGTTAATCGGGTTAAAGAACAGGTGTTATTCAAAACACCGCTCACGATAAACCCAAGAACCAGTTTAAATTCAATTCCAATTAATATTATTTAATTGGTACACCTCATTAAGTCGAAATAGAAGGATTTAATATTTTCCTCAACTGGGCTTAAGAAAAGTGTTAATGAAGACAGCATTCACGACAAACCCAAATCACATTTGATATTAAATACAAGGCTCTGAATAGAATATATACCGGCTTATATTCAATATCAAATTCTGAAACCAACAAATATCGTATTGGAAATAACGATATAAATATATCTTTAAAATTCCCATAACAATATCTGTATAGTCACGAAATCCAATATCGAAATATTCCGAAGATAATTTTGATTCAACTCCAGTCCAATTCACGTACTGGGAATATTGATTATTTTTAAAATCACTTTCAAATTCAATTTATTTTTGTAAAATAAATTGATTTTAATTCTAGTTCAAAACTAGTTCATTTCGACAAAAATATAATTTTATCCTTTCAAATGTGGAATTTTTCATCCAAGTTCTTTCCAATTCATATATTATGATTTTACACAAATTATTAATATTTTTGATAATTTTATCAAGGCCCGTACAGTCGATTTCCATCAACGGCCATCGAACTGCACTTACAACGACCTTTTCCAAATTTGATTTGGACATAATTCCAAATCCGACCGTTAGATTTCAAATTTCTAATATTCATTGGAAAGCTCTTTTCGATACGAACCCAACGGTTCCGGTTTTAGGAGAATCTGACGGTCGGATCTCCCGCAACGTCAATTCGAAGTCAATGGTCTAAATTCACGAACTACCGCGGCACGGCGCGTTCTATTCAGGCCATTATATATATAATATGTATATATATTATATATTTCGTCGATTTCCTTTTAAAACGTATTTTATAAATCGTTTTAAATTCATTTTCAAAACCATTTTGACTCTATATTCAATTTCAAATCAATATTGAATATTTCATATCATTACTATATAAATGATAATATTTTCAAAACGTTATATTTTGAAATCACTTCTTTTCTATATTCATTATAAAAACGAATATAATCGATATAAATATCGTTCATGTCAAAATAGCGCAACTCTAGTCAACACGACTTTATATATTTCAATAAATCCGTTATTTTATTCAACAAATGAATATTTATTCCATTCGACACATGAATAAATATTTCTTTCAACACCTGACTAATCTCAACACATGAGTACTGTCAACACACGACTATTTTTGTTATGTAAATTATTTCACAAAATTATGGTATCTATCGTTTGATTTTCAATTAGACTTCAACCGTAAAGTCGCTTCTAATTTTAAATATGATAAAGATGTAAATTTTATTGCTAAAATATTTTACTCAACACATGAATAGTTTCAACACATGAACATCGTCAACACATGACTATTTATTCTATTCAACATATGAATATTTATATTTTATAATATTCTTTATTTTTCCAGTTGGAATGAGGCCCAATCAATTACCATATAACGTTAATTATATGGATTCCATACAACACATGTATATAATAGCAACAATAAACAATCAACCATCATCCAAAGTGCAACGCACAACTGCATAAGCATCAAATATAAATAATCAACGCTTACACAACCTGTCGACCAATCGATCGACATACAATTAAATAATTGGGATTAGTGTACGCCAAATATCATCCCAACACCCATGTGGGGTTTCAAATCAACAAACACAGATTTTTATTCGTGCAGTTGGGCGATGTGTAAAATTTATCATCCCAATCAATATCAGTCAAATCAGTGTATATAAACAAATCGGCCGATTTGTTTATAAATATCTATTTACTCACATTCACGTTAAAATTTATATTTTCAACAATAATTAATTTATTTCAACCATCTACAATTTATTATCGATTTCACATCAACATCACAAACAATTTTCAACACATCAATCAAACAAACAAGCCGTCCATGGTCTGTGGACGACGGGTGTCGGGTGCTGCTAAGCACCGTCTGCATCCTAGTGTATATATATATATATAACTCGAAAAAGAAATTTAGAGTGAGAAGTTATCACCAAAGCTATTCCAACTCCACGACACTTCTAATGTAGGGAATCATCACTGTTCTCGCCTTTTGTCACTTTCGTTGCCCGTAGCCAGTACATATATAAAAATCACACTTTTATACTGTTGCTATGTATACAAAAATCATATTTTTATAATTACTCCATATGGATAAAAATTCTATTTTTACATCGCTACTATATAGATAAAAATTCTATTTTTACATCGCTACTATATAGATAAAAATTCTATTTTTACATCGATGTTTATATAATAAAGATTATATTTTTATCACGCTATTCCCTACATAAAAATTTCGCCTTTTCAAATATAAAGATTTCTCCTTTTCAAATATAAAGATTTAATTTTTATTTTATCACTTATAAAAATCACATCTTTATCTCAACATTTATATATAATAAAAATCAGATTTTTATTTCGCTATATATATAAAGATAATATTTTTATATTACCTATTGTATAGAAATTTTATTTTCAATACACTACTTATATAAAAATAGTATTTTTATATCTTCTATTATATAAAGGTCATATTTTTAATACTCTACACAAGTAAAAATCATATTTTTAACTTCTTGCTTATGTAAAAATTATATTTTTTTCGCATATATAAATCATCCCTTTAACATCATAAAAATCATTACTTTAACATCGCAAAAATCATTACTTTAACATATAAAAACTGTTTTAAAATCAAAAGTAAAAACTTATAGTGTTGTTGAATGGGGGGGATCTCGCTGGCCAGTCGCAGGAGAGGGGGGGGGGGGGGGGAGTCGTCGGTTGACCAGAGAAGGGAGGAGGGCGCGGAGGGGAGAGGGGGTGGCGTACGAGGTGGGGCATTGCGGATTTGGGGGGGGGCGGGGGGTGCGGCGGTGGTCTAAGGTGGAGGAAGGAAGGAGGAAAGAAGGCGGAGGAAGAAGAAGTGAGTAGGGAGTAGAAGAAGGGAGTGAGCTGGTGATGGAGGCGGACCAGGGGAGATCGGTGGCGGCCTAAGGCGGTGCGGCGCCCTGCCTGGTGGAGCGACGGCTCCACTTGGGTTTCTTTTTTTTTCTTTTTTTTCTCGACAGAATGAACTAAAGGAGGGGGGCAGAGAGGAAATAAGGAGAGAGAGGGAAGAGGGTTTTATTTATTAATTTATTTAATTATTTAATTTCAAAAAGGTTGACTTTTTATTCGACCTCTAAACGAGGCCCACCGCCTGTCATCCATAGCTATTTACCCCCATTCCGAACACAATGGGATATGTATCGTAAGCTGATTCGATCGTTTCGATCAGTTTTCATCAAAATCAACATATAACTCTATATATTGAATTTGAACGTGCATTTCAATTTACTGGGGCCACACACGAACTCTAAAAATTCCCAAAAAATATTTTCTGGCTTCGTATTGACGATACGGTCCTAACAAAACTAATTTCATCGAATTATGAGACCATTTGAAAAATGGCCATTTTTTGGTCGATCCAATTTAATAGAAATCGACCAAACACATTTTCCTTTGCCACGCTCACATACTAGCTTCAAAAATTATGAAAATTGGAATCTAGCAATAATTTGACGTCATGGATCCAAGAAAAGTGGTTTCGTCAAAATCCGAGGTCGTTTGCAAAATTTCCATTTTAAGGGCCTGAATTCCATAACGACTATTCAGAATTTTCAACTGGACATATCTTTTGATTCCCGCTTTGAAATTTCAATTTTTCGGATTCGTTGGAAAGATATTCTCAATTAGTTCCTATTAATTTTGGTTTCGTTAAAATCCGGTTTGTTTTGCACCCGGTATGTTCAATTGAAGTTTGAAATCGAATTATCGAACTACCGCTCCATTTTCAATTCCTTTTATAATTATAAATAATTATTATATTCTAACGACGACGTATATAAATATATACATTCTAAATATATTCAAAATAAATTTCTCGTCGATATTATTTAAAATAATTCATTTTAAATGATCAAAATTCGCTAAAGTTACCAAAATAAATTTTTTAAACTGGCTCGCATTTCCGGGTTGTTACATTGTTTGACGTTGTATTTCTTTATACTAAATTCGTTGATTGTTGCTAAATATATATCTATTGGTGGCGGAGAATTTATTCTCTTGCATAACACCCTTCTCTAAGACATACGAGCTTAGAGGTTATATATTAGCAGAAATCAATGGTATGGTTTGGATTGACAATGTGGAATGCCAAGATGCAAATGATCAAGGCTTTTGTTGAAAAGCAGAGTCTTGTGGTTGATGATCAAAGCACAGCTTTAAATAGCATAGCTTTGTGTATTGCATTACTTCACGAGCCTCACACCCCGGTATGAACCAGAAACGGGAGTAAGGACTGCAGGGAGGACATACGTTTCTTTCTAGCTAGAAGTGGTGTCTGTGCTTTGACAAGGCTAGACATTTTTTACTTATGTGGATGTTGGAATGAGGCACCTCGGTAATTTGAGTCCGTAATGGCTCTATTTATGCCCCGTAGGGCGGGAAAACGTGTTGTTCAGGCATTATTAATCCACTAACATATTTGTGGACCGACCCTGAAGATCCAAGGGTCACTCGAGCTCTGATCCTGAGACATGGTAGGCTAGATTGTCTCGAATTCAGTAAGGACTATCTTTTGACTTGGTTCATGATGGAAATTCAACTTCCAATACAACCCATGCGGTTTTGATTCTATAACTAGTACGATGACATAGTATATGGTAGCTATGCCGTCTATGATTGATATTATGATTGAAATGTTTTAAAACATATATACACTATAATAATATCAAATTCGTTTTATCGTATCAAGCATTTTTAACCATTATAAGGTAAAACTCTATCCTCTGATTTGCGTTGCATTGTATGATTGGACTTGAGTCTTATAGTGGTTTCTTTTTTATAAAAAGCATTGTGTTGTTTAACGATTTACTTTAATTATGCACCGGCAATCCAATGGAGTAACCCCATTCCGCGTTAGCGGCGTGGTCCTATTATTAGCCTTATTATTATTAGATAGTTTAAGTAAGATTTCTCATACCAGTCCCATGACTGACCTATAGTTTGTTTCACTGGCAAACTCGGGTGCCCACTTTTCCACATGGGCAGTCGAGTAGCTTGTTTTTCAAATATATTAAGCAGGATTCTGGATCGAAGCTTAGAGCTGTGTCCAGAGGATGATAGCCTTTCGCAGTATCAGTTTATTTATTTTCCGCTGCTTTTATTAATTCTATTGCATTAAATTTATCTTTCACTGTATTATTTATCTCGATGTTTTATGATATTCTGTACTCTGTTATAACATTATTATGATGTTTATAAAAGTCTGATGTTATTTGTTCTGATGGATTGTATGCCCAAAGTTAAAGTATTCATGGATTTCCAACTTTTGGATCAGACCTGTGTGGGTTTTGGTCGATTTAAAGGACGGGGATTTACGGGTCTTTACTGTTGGTATAATAGCCAAGTTAGCTCAAATCTTTGGGGTACAACTCGTTAGAACTGAACAAAAGACTCATCAGAGATTGGATTAGTAATATCCAACAAGGAATACTCATTAGAGATAGGATCAGCAGTATCCTAGAATGAGAAAACTCATTAGAGATGGGGTTAGTAATGCCCTAGAATGAGTTCAGAGTAAAAATTCTATAATTAACGTAGTTGTGATTATATATATAATCCAATATTAGAAAATTTGTTTTTTGAATATATAAAAGTTAAATATATTTTTAAAAGCTAATCAACTAATTGATTGATGATTGTGTTGTGTAATAATTAATTCAACTAATAAAATTATTGAAACAAATGAAAGAACAAAAATTTAGTCGGTTAATTAAACAATATTTAGCTCTGTTCCTTTTCGAGGACGAAAAGATTTTAAGTGGGGGAGATTGTAACAACCCGGAAATTCTGAATCAATTTAAAATTTTTATTTTAGAAATTTTAATGGATTTTAAATAGCTAAAATGATTTATTCTAAATAATAATGACTAAAAATTTATTTAAATCGAAGTTTGAACGAATATATTTATTTTAATTATAAAAGGAGTTAGAAATAACACGGTAGTTTAAAATTTTGAATTTGAACTTTGACTGAATGTACAGGATGTAAAATAAATCGGATTTTAGTGAAACCAAAAATATGTAAATCTATTTAAGAATATCTTTCCAACGAATCCGAAAAATCGAATTTTCATAGCGGAAATCAAAAGTTATGCCCAGTTTAATTTTCAGAATAGTCGTTGTAGAATTTATATATATTTTTAATATTAAAAATAACCATTTTTCAAATGACCTCCGTTTTCGATGAAACCACTTTTGTTGGAACCGGAATATCAAAATTTTGCTAGGTTTCAATTTTCATAATTTTTAGAACTAATATGTGAGCGTGGCGAAAGAAAATGTGTTTTGTCAATTTTAATCAATTTCGATCGACCAGAAAATGGTCATTTTTCAAATAGTCTCACAATTCGACGAAATTAGTTTTGTTAGAACCGTATCGTCAAAACATAGCTAGAAATAATTTTTCTGTAATTTCTAGAGTAAGTATGTGGCCCCAGTAAATTAAAATGTACGTTTACATTAAATAATTAAATGATTTATATTTTAATTTAGAGAAAACATATCGTAACAGTCGAATTGAGTTACGAAACATATTCCATTGTGTCCAGAATGGGGTTATTAGCTAGGGACGACACTCATTGGGTTTGATTTGGAGTTAACGGTGACAAACAAATAAAAAATTGGGATTGAATAAATTAAATAAATTAATTAATAGCGTATATTAGTATAAATACAACGTAGTTTCCACCAAACCCTAAAACTCTTTGGCCGCCACTTTCAGAAATCAATGGTCGTTCTTCTTCGAAACTTCTTCTTCGGTTCTCACCAATCCACACAACGAATTTAAAATCTTTCAACACTAATTCTGTTCATCTTCTCGAGCTCTAGGCAATCAACGGTAGAGATGGGCTAATTCGAATCCAGGAGGCCGATTTCCTCCTCCAAAGGGCGTCGTTTTGAACGGAATTGGGGGCGCCGGGAGCCATCGCGATGGACGGCGTCGCTGGGGTGAGAGGCGCTTCGTCGACAGTCGAGGGGATGGGCTCCAATCATGCTCCGGTCGAGCCTGAAGGTGGTGCGACATGGAAATGGAAATTGATGATATGGGTTTCGGTGAACATCGTGTTACAAGAAGGAAGAATGACACGACCCGAACTTCCCCGCGAAGGAAAGCGCGGATAGCGTTGAGAACATGACAAAATAGAACGCAGACGGAAGAAAATTTCATTGGTTATTACAACAATTCCATCAAATACAAGAATATACAGAGTATAAATGAATAAATTACATTCGACAAATATCAGAGATTACAATAAATTACATAGCAGCGGAAAAATATATAAAAGCACAACTGAAAGTGATACACGGATACAGAGCTTTCCGAGCATCGTTCCAGCTGTAAATCAGGACCCTGTGAATATAAATCTGCAAAACCAAAACTACTAGCTGCCCGTGTGGAAAATAGGAGCACCCAGAGTTTAGGTTAAAACAATAAACTCCAGGTCAGTAATGGGACTGGTGTGAGAACTAAAACAGTTATTTAAAACTTTATTTTAAAGATAGTAATTCAAGGGACCACGCCGTATAACACGGAACGGGTTTCCTCCCAAGAATACTAGTGCATATAACAAAACAGCGCAATGCTCTTTGGAAAAATGAAGCTATTATAAGACCCAGGTCCCATCACACAATGCAACGCAAGCCGGAGGATAGGGTTTTCCCTTATAATAGTCAAACATGCTTGGTACGTTTAAAACAAATCATTTGATACTATTATAAGTGTATAATATCAAAACAAGTCAAATCATAAATATCAATCATAGGCGGCATGGGAACCATCTATCATGTCGCCATACTAGTTCTACAATTAAAACCGCAATATCACGTATTGGAAATTGGATTTCCGTCATGAGCCGAGGCAAGGGGCAAGCTCCTCTCCGATTCGAGACACTCTAGCAAATGTCCCAGGACCCCACTATGATCCTTGGATCTTCAGGGCCGGTCCTCTCTTACTTTTGAGGATTAGTTATTCCTGAATACACGTTTCCCGGTCCTTACAAACCTATATCCGAGGCGCCTCGTATCCAACAACCACACAGGTGAAAAGTATATAAATGTCAGGGCTGGTAGGTCACTGACACCACCCTAGCTAGAGAGAAACGTCGTGCTCTCCCTGCAGTCACTATCCCGTTTTTGACTCATACCGAGGTGTGAGGCTCGCAAATTCACGTTATACATAAAGCTGCGCCACACAGGCCGTGCTTTGATCATCAACCACAAGACTTTGCTTTTCAACAGAAGCCTTGCTCAATTGCCACTTACGCGTGCCACACTGGCAATTCACTCCATGCGACTGATGTCCATCGATATACAACCTCTGAGCTCGTACGTCTCAGAGAAGGGCGTTAAGCAAGAGAATAAATTCTCCGCCGCCAAACAGATGTATATTTAATGGAGATCAATCAACACAGAATAAAATCCAATGTCAGACACACAATCCATTTACAAGTTCGTTCTGGGTCTGAACAAAACCGGAGGCACTTTCCTCGCATATCCATCCATCTCCAGGTACGTCTGGACGATCACCAACTGTTTCCCTCATCTTGGGTGTACAGCCCAATCGAGATCATCAGTAATCACCCAAAACGATGTGAAGACTTCCGGTCTTCAACCACCGTCTTCATCTTCGACAACTCGTCGAATCGGTTATTCAGAATGGGTATAAACCCGGCCTTTCTGAATATCCCACGTATATAATAAACGAATGTTACACAAACACCTCATTCCAATCCAGAATATTCTTTTATTCACAAAATCACATTCTTAGGGAAAGGTTCCCATTAATTTTATCCAAGATAAATTCTTCTAAATTTATTCTATAATCCTCCTTTGGATATCATTTCTAACTAGTCGGGATTAGAGAATCACACCAAAGTAATTATTTATTTTATTTCCCAATCCCAACCTATATATCCCATGGAGAAAACTGGTAATACTCCACATCTAACACCACGGTGTTATCGGTAAAATTAATTACCATTTCACGTTCAAATCTAATTAAAGATTTAACTATCGCTTTGGAGCAAAACTGGTGGTACTCCATTCTCGATCACCTTTCAGATTTGATAATTTAAATTATCACTTCACTTTTCAATCTAATTAAAGATTCATTAAAACTCCACTTAGTTCTAATCTTCTCAAAAATCAATATTCTGCCTTTAACTGGGTTAAAGAACTAATGTCATCTAAAACACGATTCACGATAAACCCAAAATCACACTCTATTGTTAATCGGGTTAAAGAATAGGTGTTGTTTAAAACATCGCTCACGATAAACCCAAAAACCAATTCAATTTCAATTTCAATTAAATATTATTTAATTGATACACCTCATTAAATCTAAATAGAAATATTTAATCTTTTTCTCTATTGGGCTTAAGAACAGTGTTAATGAAGACACCATTCACGACAAACCCAAATCACATTTGATATTAAATACAAGGCTCTGAATAGAAAATATACCGGCTTATATTCAATATCAATTCCTGAAACCAACAAATATCATATTGGAAATAACGATATTAAATATATCTTTCAAATTCCCATAACAATATCTGTATAGTCACGAAATCCAACATTGAAATATTCCGAAGATAATTTCGATTCAACTCCTGTCCAATTCACGTATTGGGAATATTGATTATTTTTAAAATCACTTTCAAATTCAATTTATTTATTTTAAAAATAAATTGATTTTAATTCTAGTTCAAAACTAGTTCATTTTGATAAAAATTTATTTTTATCTTTTCAAATATGGAATTTTTCAGCCTAATTTTTCCTAAATCATTTCTTATGATTTTACACAAATTATAAATATTTTTAATAATTTTATCAAGGCCCGTACAGTCGATTTCCATCAACGGCCATCGAACTGCACTTACAGCGACCTTTTCCAAATTTTATTTGGACATAATTCCAAATCCAACCGTTAGATTTCAAATTTCTAATGTTCATTGGAAAGCTCTTTTCGACACGAACCCAACAGTTCCGGTTTTAGGAGAATCCGACGGTCAGATCTCCCGCAACGTCAATTCGAAGTCAATGGTCGAAATTCATGAACTGCCGCGGCGTGGCGCGTTCTATTCAGGCCATTATATGCATAATATATATATATATATATTATATATATTTCGTCGATTTCCTTTTAAAATGAATTTTATAAATAGTTCTAAATTCGTTTCAAAAACAATTTCAACTTCATCTTCAATCTCAAATCGATTTGATTTTAATTCAATTCGAATTCATTTCAATTTTTCTTTAATTCGAATTCAAATTCGTTTCAATTCAATTCAAATTCTAATTCGTTTTAATTCAATTCAATTTGAATTTACCTTCTATTTACTTCAATTCGAATTCATTTCAAATTGATTTCAATTTCAGTTCGTTTTAAATTTCATTCAAAACGATTTCAATTCGTTTTTAATTCAATTTCAATTTAATTCCATTTGAATTCATTTCTATTTAATTCGAATTCAAATTCACTTTCTATTCAATTCGAATCGAATTCATTTTCTATTCGATTCTAATTCATTTCAAATAGATTCAATAAAATTTCAATTTGAATTTTAATCTAATTTAATTTGAATTTCATTTCAAAATATTAAATTTTGAAATCACTTTTCAATATTCATTATAAAACGAATAAAGTCGATATAAATATCGTTTGCGTCCAAATAACGCATCTCTAATCAACACGGCTTTATATTTCAATGATTCGTTATTCTATTCAACAAATGAATATTTATTCTATTCAACACATGAATCTTCTTTTATAATATTCATTATTTTCCCAATTGAAATGAGGCCCAATCAATCACCATATAATGTTAATTATATGGATTCCATACAACACATGTATATAATAGCAACGATAAACATTCAACCATCATCCAAAGTGCACCACACAACTGCATAAGCATCAAATATAAATAATTAACGCTTACACAGCCTGTCGACCAATCGATCGACATACAATTAAATAATTGGGATTAGTGTATGCCAAATATCATCCCAATACCCGTGTGGGGTTTCAAATCAACAAACACAGATTTTTTATTTGTGTAGTTGGGCGATGTGTAAAATTTATCGACCCAATCAATATCAGTCAAATCGGTGTATATAAACAAATCGGCCGATTTGTTTATAAATATTTATTTATTCACTTTCACGTTAAAAATTATATTTTTAACGATAATTAATTTATTTCAACTATCCACATTTATTATCGATTTCACATCAACATCACAAACAATTTTCACAACACATCAAACAAGCATACAAGCCATCCATGGTCTGTGGATGACGGGTGTCGGGTGCTGCTAAGCACCGTCTGCATCCTAGTATATATATATATAACTAAAAAAAAGAAATTGAAGAGTGAGAAGTTCTCACCGATAGCTATCGTAACTCCACGACACTTCAAAAGTAGGAAATCATCACTGTTCCCGCCTTTTGTCACTTTCGTTTCCCGTAGCCACTACATATATAAAAATCGAATTTTTACTTCGCTATTCAATATATAAAAATCGAATTTTTACTCCGCTATTCAATATATAAAAATCCTATTTTTACTTCGCTATTCAATATATAAAAATCGAATTTTTACTTCGCTATTCAATATATAAAAATCGAATTTTTACTTCGCTATTCAATATATAAAAATCCTATTTTTACTTCGCTATTCAATATATAAAAATTTCGCCTTTTCAAATATAAAGATTTCGCCTTTTTAAATATAAATATTTCACCTTTTTAAATATAAAGATTTCGCCTTTTTAAATATAAAGATTTCATTTTTTTCATCTTCTACAATATAAAAGATTATATTTTTCATCTTCTACAATATAAAAGATTATATTTTTCATCTTCTACAATATAAAAGATTTCGCCTTTTTACTTAAAACTCTCGCCTTTTCACTACTAAAAATCCCATCTTTTACCGTATAAAAATCACGTCTTTTACCATATAAAAATCACGTAATTTTCAGTTTTAAAAATCATATAAATATCATTTTTAAAAATCATATAAAATCAGATTTTTTTCCTATACTAAATTCAAATAAAAGAAAACTGAAAAATAAAATTAAATAAGTAAATAAAACTTACTTTTGAATTTCAGAAAAGGGGGCTTTAGGGCTTCATGAGGAGGAAGAGGGCGGGGGTTGTCTGCTCGAGCTCGCGGGTCTGTACGGTTTTAAAGGGGATAGAAGAGAGAGGAGCAGCGCGCGAGCTGTCGAAGAGGTGGAGCAGGCGGCGGGGGTGCCTCACCTAGCCGGCGGCGGTGGCTCATGGTCGGTGGCGCGGTCTTGTTAGAAGAGGGGGAGAGAAACGAAGGGGGAGGAGAGGAGGAAACAGGAGCGAGAGGAGGGAGGCTATGGAGAGGGCGTTGCTCCACCACCTGCGGCGGCGCGGTGGTCATCGTGGAGGGGCGACGATCGTCGCTCCCCCCTTCTTTTTTATTCTTTTTTTATTTTCTCTTTTGAAATGAATTTCAACGGGGGGGGGGGGGGGGCTGAGAGATAAGGGAGAGGAGACTTTTATTTTTTTATTATTTTATTTAATTATCTCCCAAAAAGCAACTTTTATTTTCGACCTCTAAACGAGGCCCACCGCCTGTCGTCCATAGCGTTTTACCCCCATTCCGAACACAATGGGATATGTATCGTAGGCTGATTCGACTGTTTGAATCAGTTTTCGTCAAATTTACATTTAAATCATTATATTGAATTTTTAAACATACATTTTAAATTACTGGGGTCACACACAGTCTCTAAAAATTCCAGAAAAATATTTTCTAGCTTCGTATTGACGATACGGTCCTAACAAAACTAATTTCGTCGAATTCCAAAACCGTTGGAAAAATGGCCATTTTCCAGTCGATTAAAATCAACTAAAGCTGGTCAAACGTGTTTTCCTTTGCCACGCTCACATATTGATTCGAAAAATTATGAAATTTGGAATCTAGCGATAATTTTTCATCACGGATCCAACAAAAGTGGTTTCGTCGAAATCCGAGTTCGTTTGCAAAATTTCCATTTTTAAGGGCCTGAATTCCCTAGCGACTATTCAGAATTTTCAACTGGACATATCTTTTGATTCCCGCTGTCAAATCTCAATTTTTCGGATTCGTTGGAAAGATATCATCAATTAGATCCTATTATTTTTGGTTTCACTAAAATCCGGATTGTTTTGCACCCGGTACGTTCAATTGAAGTTTGAAATCGAATTATCGAACTACCACGCCATTTTCCATTCCATTTATAATTATATATAATTATTATATTCTAACGACGACGTATATAATATATACGTTCGAATTCTATTCAAAATAAATTTCTCGTCGATATTATTTAAAATAATTCATTTTAAATGTTCAAAATTCACTAAAATTGCCAAAATAAAATTTTTAAACTGGCCTAGATTTTCGGGTTATTACAATCTCCCCCACTTAAAACTTTTCGTCCCTGAAAAGGAACAAAGTCGAAAGTGGTTTGACCAATTAACTCTACGTTCGACCTGGCTTCCATTATCCAACTTTTCAGTTTCTGAGAATTTTCAAATTCTTCAAAAATTTGGCTAACACCCTAAATTTTTGAAAAATTTCGCCATAACCTCCCCTGCACCGGGAGCCACGGGAAAATCCCGAAATTGCCATATAGGCCTTCTGATCTCAAAAAGAAAAAGTAAAAGCCAAGCGGCTAGCCAATCGGCTCATAAAATCATCATCACCTAAACAAAACAGTAAATTATATAGTAAACATGTACCTATTTGTCGGGCAACAAATTTTATTCTCTGCTCTAGCCTCCTTGCTATGACATGTTCAATGTAAGTACATATATATGCATGCAAATGCGACCAATTTTCAATACAACTAAATATTTGATACAATTAGGCTAAATGGTTCAAAATTACCAAACAAATAAACAATCAACACAAACATCAATTAATTAGTGAATTAATGTTTCAAATTGATAATTTTGATATACATACAGAAAATCATGTTTTTGATGCCAATTCACAACAAATAAATCTATCTATATAAGTTTTGGTTCTCACACCAGTCGATGGAAATATATAGATATCACACCTTCGTCACTCGAAAATAAATTCTGACGCCGAGTACTCAACCATCAGAATCATCTTCGGGCCACTAGAGTATGATTCTATATCTATCCAGTATATTAAAACTTCGAATATACGTTCATGACGCGTATACGCGAAATCTTTATATAATCGATTGTCCAAATTCAAAATAAATAAATAATCAAATACGTGTAAAACGAATTAAATTTCAAAACAAAATCTGTTTTCATTTGAAAAATATACTCTTCACACTCGTTCTAGGATACTACTGATTCTGTCTCTAACGAGTCGTTCTAATTGGATATTACTAATCCAATATCTGATGAATTCTTTCGTATGGTTCTAATGTGTCTTGTTCTCGAGCTCTGTAAACCAAAGCTCTGATACCAAACTGACACGACCCGAACTTCCCCGTGAAGGAAAGCGCAGATAGCGTTGAGAACAGGACAAAATAAAATGCAGACGGAAGAACATTTCATTGTTTATTACAACAATTCCATCAGATACAAGAATATACAGAGTATAAATGAATAAATTACATTCGACAAATATCAGAGATTACAATAAATTACATAGTAGCGGAAAAATATATAAAAGCACAACTGAAAGTGATACACGGTTAAAGAGCTTTCCGAGCATCGTTCCAGCTGTAAATCAGGACCCTGTGAATATAAATCTGCAAAACCAAAACTACTAGCTGCCCGTGTGGAAAATAGGGGCACCCAGAGTTTAGGTTAAAACAATAAACTCCAGGTCAGTCATGGGACTGGTGTGAGAACTAAAACAATTATTTAAAACTTTATTTTAAAGATAGTAATTCAAGGGACCACGCCGTATAACACGGAACGGGTTTCCTCCCAAGAATACTAGTGCATATAACAAAACAGCGCAATGCTCTTTGGAAAAATGAAGCTATTATAAGACCCAGGTCCCATCACACAATGCAACGCAAGCCGGAGGATAGGGTTTTCCCTTATAATAGCCAAACATGCTTGGTACGTTTAAAACAAATCATTTGATACTATTATAAGTGTATAATATCAAAACAATTCAAATCATAAATATCAATCATAGGCGGCATGGGTACCATCTATCATGTTGCCATACTAGTTCTACAACTAAAACCGCAATATCACGTATTGGAAATTGGATTTCTGTCATGAGCCGAGGCAAGGGGCAAGCTCCTCTCCGATTCGAGACAATCTAGCAAATGTCCCAGGACCCCACTATGATCCTTGGATCTTCAGGGCCGGTCCTCTCTTACTTTTGAGGATTAGTTATTCCTGAACACACGTTTCCCGGTCCTTACAGACCTATATCCGAGGTGCCTCGTATCCAACAACCCCACAGGTGAAAACTATATAAATGTCAGGGCTGGTAGTTCACTGACACCACCCTAGCTAGAAAGAAACGTCGTGCTCTCCCTGCAGTCACTATCCCGTTTTTGACTCATACCGAGGTGTGAGGCTCGCAAATTCAAGTTATACACAAAGCTGTGCCACACAGGCCGTGTTTTGATCATCAACCACAAGACTTTGCTTTTCAACAGAAGCCTTGCTCAATTGCCACTTACGCGTGCCACACTGGCAATTCACTCCATGCGACTGATGTCCATCGATATACAACCTCTGAGCTCGTACGTCTCAGAGAAGGGCGTTAAGCAAGAGAATAAATTCTCCGCCGCCAAACAGATGTATATTTAATGGAGATCAATCAACACAGAATAAAATCCAATGTCAGACACACAATCCATTTACAAGTTCGTTCTGGGTCTGAACGAAACCGGAGGCACTTTCCTCGCATATCCATCCATCTCCTGGTACGTCTGGACGATCACCAACTGTTTCCCTCATCTTGGGTGTACAGCCAAATTGAGATCATCAGTAATCACCCAATACGATGTGAAGACTTCCGGTCTTCAACCACCGTCTTCATCTTCGACAACTCGTCGAATCGGTTATTCAGAATGGGTATAAACCCGGCCTTTCTGAATATCCCACGTATATAATAAACGAATGTTACACAAACACAACAAACACCTCATTCCAATTCAGAATATTCTTTTATTCATAAAATCACATTCTTAGGGAAAGGTTCCCATTAATTTTATCCAAGATAAATTCTTCTAAATTTATTCTATAATCCTCCTTTAGATATCATTTCTAACTAGTCGGGACTAGCGAATCACACCAAAGTAATTATTTATTTTATTTCCCAATCCCAACCTATATATCCCATGGAGAAAACTGGTAATACTCCACATCTAACACCATGGTGTTATCGGTAAAATTAATTACCATTTCACGTTCAAATCTAATTAAAGATTTAACTATCGCTTTGGAGCAAAACTGGTGGTACTCCATTCTCGATCACCTTTCAGATTTGAGAATTTAAATTATCACTTCACTTTTCAATCTAATTAAAGATTCATTAAAACTCCACTTAGTTCTAATCTTCTCAAAAATCAATATTCTGCCTTTAACTGGGTTAAAGAACTAATGTCATCTAAAACACGATTCACGATAAACCCAAAATCACACTCTATTGTTAATCGGGTTAAAGAACAGGTGTTGTTTAAAACACCGCTCATGATAAACCCAAAAACCAATTCAAATTCAATTTCAATTAAATATTATTTAATTGATACACCTCATTAAATCTAAATAGAAAGATTTAATCTTTTTCTCTATTGGGCTTAAGAACAGTGTTAATGAAGACACCATTCACGACAAACCCAAATCACATTTGATATTAAATACAAGGCTCTGAATAGAAAATATACCGGCTTATATTCAATATCAATTCCTGAAACCAACAAATATCGTATTGGAAATAACGATATTAAATATATCTTTCAAATTCCCATAACAATATCTGTATAGTCACGAAATCCAACATCGAAATATTCCGAAGATAATTTCGATTCTACTCCTGTCCAATTCACGTATTGGGAATATTGATTATTTTTAAAATCACTTTCAAATTTAATTTATTTATTTCAAAAATAAATTGATTTTAATTCTAGTTCAAAACTAGTTCATTTTGATAAAAATTTATTTTTATCTTTTCAAATATGGAATTTTTCAGCCCAATTTTTCCCAAATCATTTTTTATGATTTTACACAAATTATAAATATTTTTAATAATTTTATCATGGCCCGTACAGTCGATTTCCATCAACGGCCATCGAACTGCACTTACAACGACCTTCTCCAAATTTGATTTGGACATAATTCCAAATCCAACCGTTAGATTTCAAATTTCTAATGTTCATTGGAAAGCTCTTTTCGACACGAACCCAACGGTTCCGGTTTTAGGAGAATCCGACGGTCGGATCTCCTGCAAAGTCAATTCGAAGTCAATGTTCGAAATTCACGAACTGCAGCGGCGTGGCGCGTTCTATTCAGGCCATTATATATATAATATATATATATTATATATATTTCGTCGATTTCCTTTTAAAACGAATTTTATAAATAGTTCTAAATTCGTTTCAAAAACAATTTCAACTTCATCTTCAATCTCAAATCGATTTGATTTTAATTCAATTCGAATTCATTTCAATTTTTCTTTAATTCGAATTCAAATTCGTTTCAATTCAATTCAAATTCTAATTCGTTTTAATTCAATTCAATTTGAATTTACCTTCTATTTACCTCAATTCGAATTCATTTCAAATTGATTTCAATTCAATTTCAGTTCATTTTAAATCTCATTCAAAACGATTTCAATTCGTTTTTAATTCAATTTCAATTTAATTCAATTTGAATTCATTTGTATTTAATTCGAATTCAAATTCACTTTCTATTCAATTCGAATCGAATTCATTTTCTATTCGATTCGAATTCATTTCAAATTGATTCAATAAAATTTCAATTTGAATTTTAATCTAATTTAATTTGAATTTCATTTCAAAATATTAAATTTTGAAATCACTTTTCAATATTCATTATAAAACGAATAAAATCAATATAAATATCGTTCGCGTCCAAATAACGCATCTCTAATCAACACGGCTTTATATTTCAATGATTCGTTATTCTATTCAACAAATGAATATTTATTCTATTCAACACATGAATCTTCTTTTATAATATTCATTACTTTCACAATTGGAATGAGACCCAATCAATCACCATATAATGTTAATTATATGGATTCCGTACAACACATGTATATAATAGCAACGATAAACATTCAACCATCATCCAAAGTGCACCACACAACTGCATAAGAATCAAATATAAATAATTAACGCTTACACAGCCTGTCGACCAATCGATCGACATACAATTTAATAATTGGGATTAGTGTATGCCAAATATCATCCCAATACTCGTGTGGGTTTCAAATCAACAAACACAGATTTTTTATTTGTGCAGTTGGGCGATGTGAAAATTTATCGACCCAATCAATATCAGTCAAATCAGTGTATATAAACAAATCGGCGGATTTGTTTATAAATATTTATTTATTCACTTTCACGTTAAAAATTATATTTTTAACGATAATTAATTTATTTCAACTATCCACATTTATTATCGATTTCACATCAACATCACAAACAATTTTCACAACACATCAAACAAGCATACAAGCCATCCATGGTCTGTGGATGACGGGTGTCGGGTGCTGCTAAGCACCGTCTGCATCCTAGTATATATATATATATACAACTAAAAAAAAGAAATTGAAGAGTGAGAAGTTCTCACCGATAGCTATCCCAACTCCACGACACTTCAAAACTAGGAAATCATCACTGTTCCCGCCTTTTGTCACTTTCGTTGCCCGTAGCCACTACATATATAAAAATCGAATTTTTACTTCGCTATTCAATATATAAAAATCGAATTTTTACTCCGCTATTCAATATATAAAAATCCAATTTTTACTTCGCTATTCAATATATAAAAATCGAATTTTTACTTCGCTATTCAATATATAAAAATCGAATTTTTACTTCGCTATTCAATATATAAAAATCCTATTTTTACTTCGCTATTCAATATATAAAAATTTCGCCTTTTCAAATATAAAGATTTCGCCTTTTTAAATATAAAGATTTCGCTTTTTAAATATAAAGATTTCGCCTTTTTAAATATAAAGATTTCGCCTTTTTAAATATAAAGATTTCATTTTTTCATCTTCTACAATATAAAAGATTATATTTTTCATCTTCTACAATATAAAAGATAATATTTTTCATCTTCTACAATATAAAAGATTTCGCCTTTTTACTTAAAACTCTCGCCTTTTCACTACTAAAAATCCCATCTTTTACCGTATAAAAATCACGTCTTTTACCATATAAAAATCACGTAATTTTCAGTTTTAAAAATCATATAAAAATCATTTTTAAAAATCATATAAAATCAGATTTTTTTCCTATACTAAATTCAAATAAAAGAAAACTGAAAAATAAAATTAAATAAGTAAATAAGACTTACTTTTGAATTTCAGAAAAGGGGGCTTTAGGGCTTCATGAGGAGAAAGAGGGCGGGGGTTGTCTGTTAGAGCTCGCGGGTCTGTACGGTTTTAAAGGGGATAGAAGAGAGAGGAGCAGGGCGCGAGCTGTCGAAGAGGGGGAGCAGGCGGCATGGGTGCCTCACCTAGCCGGCGGCGGTGGCTCAGGGTCGGTGGCGCGGTCTTGTTAGAAGAGGGGGAGAGAGAAACGAAGGGGGAAGGAGAGGAGGAAACAGGAGCGAGAGGAAGGAGGCTACGGAGAGGGCGTTGCTCCGCCACCTGCGGCAGCGCGGTGGTCATCGTGGAGGGGCGACGATCGTCGCTCCCCCCCTTTTTTTCTCTTTTGAAATGAATTTCAACGGGGGGGGGGGGGGGCTGAGAGATAAGGGAGAGGAGAGTTTTATTTTTTTATTATTTTATTTAATTATCTCCCAAAAAGCAACTTTTATTTTCGACCTCTAAACGAGGCCCACCGCCTGTCGTCCATAGCGTATTACCTCCATTCCGAACACAATGGGATATGTATCGTTGGCTGATTCGACTGTTTGAATCAGTTTTCGTCAAATTTACATTTAAATCGTTATATTGAATTTTTAAACGTACATTTTAAATTACTGGGGTCACACACAGTCTATAAAAATTCCAGAAAAATATTTTCTAGCTTCATATTGACGATATGGTCCTAACAAAACTTATTTTGTCGAATTCCGAGACCGTTGGAAAAATGGCCATTTTCCAGTCGATTAAAACCAACTAAAACTGGTCAAACGCGTTTTCCTTTGCCACGCTCACATATTGATTCGAAAAATTATGAAATTTGGAATCTAGCGATAATTTGTCATCACGGATCCAACAAAAGTTGTTTCGTCGAAATCCGAGGTCGTTTGCAAAATTTCATTTTTAAGGGCCTGAATTCCATAGCGACTATTCAGAATTTTCAACTAGACGTATCTTTTGATTCCGGCTATGAAATCTCAATTTTTCGGATTCATTGGAAATATATCATCAATTAGATCCTATTATTTTTGGTTTCACTAAAATCCGGATTGTTTTGCACCCGGTACGTTCAATTGAAGTTTGAAATCGAATTATCAAACTACCGCGCCATTTTCCATTCCATTTATAATTATATATAATTATTATATTCTAACGACGACGTATATAATATATACGTTCGAATTCTATTCAAAATAAATTTCTCGTCGATATTATTTAAAATAATTCATTTTAAATGTTCAAAATTCACTAAAATTGCCAAAATAAAAATTTTAAACTGGCCCAGATTTTCGGGTTATTACAAAAAAACGGTTAAGTTAATCTATTTTTAATTATTATAATTAAACACTTTTAAATGGCCAACTTATTTATTCAAACTTTAAACCGCGATAACTTTTGCAAACAGAAACGAAATTAAACAAAACTAGATGCATTGGAATCCTCTTGACGAGATCTATGCTATGGAACAGATCAGATAAGAAACGGAGCAAACTAGAATTTTGAATAATTCAAAAAACCCAATGTGAGAATTCTGTTTCCTTTTAAATAATTAAAAATAAAATTTATATTTTATTTGCATTCTTTAATGCAAATAAACTTTGAAAATAAAAGTTATATTTTATTTGCATTCTTGGATGCAAATAAACATTTAAATGAAAGTTATATTTTTTTATTTGCATTCTTTGATTCAAATAAACATTAAAAATAAAAGTTATATTTTATTTGCATTCTTTGATGCAAATAAAATATTACAATAAAAAGGTGCATTTTTTTTATTTGCATTCTTTGATGCAAATAAAAGATGGAAATAAAGGTTGCATTTTTGTCTGCAAATTTTAGATGCAAACTAAACATTAATTAAAGTTACATTTTTGTTTATATTTAAATGTAAACTAAAAACATTAAAATGAAAGTTATATTTTTGTTTGCATTTTTTTGATGCATATAAAATATTGATTTAAAAGCTGCATTAGAAACAAAACACCATTTTTGTTATAAAAGATGCATCTGAAAGAAAACACCCTTTTTGTTATAAAAAGTTATACTAGAAAGAAAATGACATTTTTGTTAAGTATGTTGTATTGAATAAATGTCATCACATTAGAAAATATCATTTTATATAAAATGCATTATTTGAATTTAAAATATCATTTTTATTATAAAATGTAATGTTAGACAAAAGTATCATTTTTATGGTAAATGTTTCATTAGAATTAAAATGTCATTTTTGGTGATAAAATGTAATAACCCGGAAAATGTGAACCAATTTAATTTTTTTATAAATGGTTATTGTCAAAGAATTTAAACAATTGAAATAGCATATTTCAATAAAGTAATGAATTGGAAATAGTGAGGCAGTTTGAAAATTTGAATACAAATTTTGTCTGACTGTACCGGGTGGAAAATATAACAGATTTTAGTGAAACCAAAAATATTTAAATCTGTTTATGAATACCTTTCTAACGAATCTGAAAAATCGAAGTTTCATAACAGGAATCAAAAGTTATGGCCAAATGAATTTTCAGAAAGGTCGCTATATAGAATAAATAGCCCTTGAAAATAGACATTTTGCATACGACCTCGGAATTCGACGAAACCACTTTTGTTGGATCCAGGATGTCAAACTATTGCTAGGTTTCAAATTTCATAATTTTTTAAGCTAGTATGTGAGCGGGACAAAAGAAAATGTGATTGGTCAATTTCTGTTAAAATGGGTCGACCTGAAAATGGCCATTTTGCATGCGATCTCAGAATTCGACGAAACTGGTTTCGTTGGGACCGTATCGTCAAAACAAAGTTAAATTTATTTTTCTGGAATTTTTCGATTCAGTTTGTGGCTCTGGCAAATTGAAATGTACGTTAAAATTGAATATTAAATGTTTTATACTTTAATTTGAAAAATAACCGACTGTAACAGTCGAATTGGCCAAAGAAACATATCCCATTGTGTCCGGAATGGGGGTATTTAGCTAGGGGCGACAGTCGTTTGGTTGAAATAGGTGTACGTTGGTTAAAAAGGATATTTTAGGAATTTAAAATTTAAATATAATAGGAAATATCCTCTATTTTCTCTCACATCCGAAATCAGTCAAACCCCTATCGAACGAACGAAGGAAACTCCCTCAAAACTTCCAGGCCAGATCGCCGCCGCCACAGGCGTTTTCGCTACCCCCTCCAGTTGACTTTTCCGTTCGTCTTCCCCTCCTCTTTAAATCCATCCAACCCTCGACTGAAATTATTTGGTATTTGCGTCGTTCTACCTCGAGGAAGTCAGCATCTTTGGAGCTCCGCCGTGCCTAGTAGAGGCCACCGAGCTGAGTGTCACCACAGGCGCTGGAGAGCCTGTTCGAAGCTCTTCGACGTTGCAGCATCTGATCGTGATGATACTGCACGGATTGATCGTAAAATTTAAACCTAGTTTTGAAGGTTTAGAAGAGGTATCGGCTTTGAAATTTCTGAAATGAAAATAACACTTCTAAGTGTTGCAAAACTTTGAAAAATCATATCTTTTTAGTGTTTTAACGAAATTCGATGAAACAGGAAACATCGGGACCGCAGGGAGGCTCTCTACCATCTAGCAGAAGCCGCGGATTTTTCTGATCTACATACGATTTTTAGCACTTCAAAAACCAATGTGAGGAATCTAAATTAAATTGTGTGAATGGAATCGTGTTGTATAAATTATATAAGCGAAGTGTAAATTATATACGCATTGTATACCTCATGTACATGTGTTGTATAAGTTACATTAGCGATGTATAAATTATACAAGCATTGTATGAAACATATATGCTTTGAATTGTAATGAAATGCAAGTGAATTATAGAAATAGTATATATATATATACACACACTCCCCTCGTCCACAGACCATGGACGATATTTATTGCTTGTGTTTGGCGTGAAATTATATATTATGACGAATGGTTGGAAATAATTGTTTGTGGTTGATATTGTGGTTGAAAAATACCTTTGTGGTTGAAAAATACCTTTGTGGTTGAAAAATACCCTCTTGTGGTTGTAACAAATTAGAATAGGATTGTGGAAATGAAAATAAAACATGCCGCCTGCGTGCGAACTAGATGCATGATTCCCCATTGTAAAAAACCGCGAGGTTTTAAGGTAGAGCAAGGAGCCGTACTAGGGACGGTCCTAGTTTTAACTACCCTACCGTTATGTTGCCGAAATTTTCTGAAATATTCATGTGTTAGAATAATTTTCATTTGTTGAAATTATTTTCATATGTTGAAACCGATATTCATGTGTTGAATTGAAATTCATTCGTTGAATCGAAAATTCATGTGTTGAATGATATTCAAATTTTAAATAAATAAATTTAACGATAAAAATCACATTTTTATATATATACAAACTGTAAAGGATATTCATGTGTTGAATTGAAATTCATTCGTTGAATCGAAATTCATGTGTTGAATGTTATTCGAATTTTAAATAAATAGATTTAACGGTAAAAATCACATTTTTATATATATACAAACTATAAAGGATATTCATGTGTTGAATTGAAATTCATGTGTTGAATGTTATTCGAATTTTAAATAAATAGTTTTAATGATAAAAATCACATTTTTATATATATACAAACTATACAGAATATTCATGTGCTGAATTGAAATTCTTTCGTTGAGTTGAAATTCATGTGTTGAATGTTATTCGAATTTTAAATAAATAGTTTTAACAATAAAAATCACATTTATATATATATACAAACTATACAGAATATTCATGTGTTGAATTGAAATTCATTCGTTGAATTGAAATTCATGTGTTGAATGTTATTCAAATTTTAAATAAATAGTTTTAACGATAAAAATCACATTTTTATATATATACAAACTATACGGAATATTCATGTGTTGAATTGAAATTCATTCGTTGAATTGAAATTCATGTGTTGAATGTTATTCGAATTTTAAATAAATAGTTTTAACGATAAAAATCACATTTTTATATATATACAAACTATGGAGAATATTCATGTGTTGAATTGAAATTCATTCGTTGAATTGAAATTTATGTGTTGAATGTTATTCGAATTTTAAATAAATAGTTTTAACGATAAAAATCACATTTTTATATATATACAAACTATACAGAATATTCATGTGTTAAATTGAAATTCATTCGTTGAGTTGAAATTCATTTGTTGAATGTTATTCGAATTTTAAATAAATAGTTTTAACGATAAAAATCACATTTTTATATATATACAAACTATACAGAATATTCATGTGTTGAATTGAAATTCATTCGTTGAATTGAAATTCATGTGTTGAATGTTATTCGAATTTTAAATAAATAGTTTTAACGATAAAAATCACATTTTTATATATATACAAACTATACAGAATATTCATGTGTTGAATTGAAATTCATTCGTTGAATTGAAATTCATGTGTTGAATGTTATTCGAATTTTAAATAAATTGTTTTAACGATAAAATTCACATTTTTATATATATACAAACTGTAGAAAATATTCATGTGTTGAATTGAAATTCATTCGTTGAATTGAAATTCATGTGTTGAATGTAATTCGAATTTTAAATAAATAGTTTTAACGATAAAAATCACATTTTTATATATATATACAAACTATACAGAATATTCATGTGCTGAATTGAAATTCATTCGTTAAATTGAAATTCATGTGTTGAATGTTATTCGAATTTTAAATAAATAGTTTTAACGATAAAAATCACATTTTTATATATATACAAACTGTAGAGAATATTCATGTATTGAATTGAAATTCATTCGTTGAATTGAAATTCATGTGCTGAATGTTATTCGAATTTTAAATAAATAGATTTAACGATAAAAATCACATTTTTATATATATACAAACTATAGAGAATATTCATGTGTTGAATTGAAATTCATTCGTTGAATTGAAAATTCATGTGTTGAATGTTATTCGTATTTTAAAATAAATTGAATAGGCAATAAAAATTACATTTTTATTTTGAATATGAAGTGTTAAAAACATTCACTTGTTGAATAAATATTTTTGATGATAAAAATATTACTTTTATCATGTATACGCTTTGATAAAAATACACACGTGTTGAAATAAATATTAGTTTGCTAGAAATATTATTATTAGCTTTGTTCTGCATATATATACATGTGTCGAACAGGGAAAATGGATTAGCTATAGGGTAAAGAAATTATTTGCGTGCCCGACAAATAGGTAAGCCTTGATGAGTTGGCTGCGCAATTTTATTTTTATATCAACTCCTGTGAATGCCATTGGATGCGGAGTGCTGGTTATTCTGTGTGAAATAATAAACATCGCCATAGGATAGTAACAATTAATTTTGAACTACACCACATGGCATACTTCTTGACGATAGGCATACTTCATCATATTCCACATAAGCATTTGGAGCTTGTGTGACAAGGTTGAAGATTTACCATACGAGCGAGAGGCTTGTATGGCGATGATTATATATTAGAGGTTGAACTGATGACTGATATGGACTATATAAAATATAATGATAAATTGCCAAATTAATAAAAAAAACACATGGGTCTGGAGTTGACAATAATCACGTCTCTCTAGTCATTAGATACGGCACACGGACTATTTATTCCCATACGGGACGAGGTGACGAGGATTTATCCTCTGGAGTAATTAAAAATACACGCTCCCTCAGGCTTGACAGGGTGACGAGAATTTATTCTCTGGAGTTATTATCTATACACGCTCCCCTGTAAACACCAGAATATATCACTATAAATATGTGGATGCTTTATAGGATTTATAAGGTACCTAACACGGCCCAATAAATTTCTAAACCCCTTCCCGTACAAAGGAGGTTATGGCGAATTTTTTTGAAATATAAAGGCGTTAGTGAAATATTTGAAGTGAAAACGATATTGAAATTAAAGAATGAACTATATATATATATAAATAGAATTGAAAGGAATCGAAGCCGTGCAGTTCGTGTTTTGAAATCGTAATTTGAATCGATTAGTACGAGAGATCCGACCATCGGATTTTCCCAAAACCGCAACCGTTGGGTTCGCCTTGGAAATATTTTTCCAACGGCACCAACTTTGTAAAAATCCAACGGTTGGATTGTCTAGAATGTTTAATTCAAATCTGAAGAAAAACAGTGCCAAAATCGTTTATATTTATATATAAATATAAATGTAATTAAATTAAATCGAATAACGATGCAGCAGTTCGAATTTTGAAAACGTAACTTCAAACTACTAGTGTGGAAGATCCGACCGTCGGATTTTCACGAAACTGGAACCGTTGGGTTCGCTTTGGGAATATCTTCTCAGGGACATAGACTTTGTAGAAATCCAACGGTTAGATTTTCCGATATGTGTAAAACAAATTAAGGGAAAAACAGCGCCAGTGCCACGACACGACCTGAAACGTCGTTTAATTAAATATGGCCATTTTTAATTAAATAAAAATGGCGAAAAATCGTTATAAATATTATAAGCCACATGGATCGGAAATAAACCAGTTTGGCTTGATCTGCTTGATATTTGATGGTTGTATGTGTTTGACACGAAAATTATACTAAAGAACTGAAATATGAATGTCGAATAATATAACCATGGAAAGAATTGATTTGAATTCTAGTTATACGTGAATTATTTGAAAAGGCCGAGCTAACCCTCATTTCAAATAATTGATCGAACGATTCAAATTGGAAAATACAAAGACGATTCAAGACCGACGATCTTCGTATCGGTTAGATGGGTGCTGCTGAGGTTCCAGATTGGAGTAGCTACCGTGAAGGAACGGAAGTAGTAGCCGTCTGAACGTATGTGTGGATTGTACGGATATACGAGGAATCTGGTGCCTCCGGTTTCGTTCAGACCCAGAACGGACTTGTAAATGGACTGTGTGTCTGACATTGGATTTTGTTCTATACTGATTGATCTTTGTTAAATATATATCTGTTTGGCGGCGGAGAATTTATTCTTTTGCTTAACGCCCTTCTCTGAGACGTACGAGCTCAGAGGTTATATATCGATAGAAATCATTCGTATGCAGTGGATTGCCTATGTGGCATGCCAAGATGTAGTGATTAAGGCTTCTATTGCAAAGAAAAGTCTTGTGTTCGATGATCAAAGCACGGCCTACGTTGCCTGGCTTTGTGTATAGCGTGGATTCGCAAGCCTCACACCTCGGTATGAGTTAAAAACGAGATAAGGACTGCGGGGAGAGCACGACGTTTCTTTCTAGCTATGGTGGTGTCAGTGACCTACCAGCCCTGACATTTATATCTACTTTTCACCTATGTGGTTGTTGGAATGCGAGGCGCCTCGATATTAGGTCTGTAAGGACCGGGAAACGTGTGTTCAGGAATTTCCAATCCATTAACGTAAGTGTGGATCGGCCCTGAAGATCCAAGGGTTACCCAAAGTGTGTAGTCCTGAGGCATTTGCTAGAGTGTCTCGAAGCGGAGAGGAGCTTTCCCCTTGCCTCGACTCATGACGGAAATCCAATTTCCAATACGAAATAACGGATTTGATTGTAGAACTTGTATGGCGACATAGTAGATGGTAGCTATGCTGCCTATGATTGATATTTATGATGCTATTCGTTTTTGAAACATATATGCACTAGTAAAAATATCAAATGATTGTTCTTTACACGTATTAAGCATATTTGGCCATTATAAGGTAAAACTCTATCCTCCGGTTTGCGTTGCATTGTATGATGGGACTTGAGTCTTATAATGGCTACATTCTTTTTAAAAGCATTGCGTTGTTTTAAAGAATTTACTTTATTTTAAATGCACCAGCAATCACTGGAGTAACCCCGTTCCGCGAAAGTGGCGTGGTCCTATGATTTGCTTATTACTGTTGTTTAAACTGTTAAGTAGATTTCTCATACCTGTCCCCATGACTGACTCGTTGTTTGTTTCACCTTGCAAACTCGGGTGCCCTCATTTTCACACGGGCATCCTAGTTCACAGATGACAGGTTGTTTTGGCTCAGCACTATAGTATGGAGTGCACTTTTGGCTCATGGCGAGGCGGACTTCACCGAGATGACGTTGACATTTTCCGCCATTATTGTATATGTATTATGATTCCGCCTATGGCGCTGCAGACTGCTTTACTTCCAGTACTTATTATCATATGTATATGTACCGCCTCCGGCGATGTAGACTAATACCCTTATTATGTCTCACTGCATGTATATATTCCGCCTATGGCGATGGTGACTGATCATTCCCCTTTTATTTACTAAGTTATATCCTACTTTGTGCTATTCTGATGTTGTTACATATTATGATTCCGCTATATCTATGTAAAACTATTCTATTTATTGTTTTTGCTATTATCTGTACTCTGCTATGATGATTGATGTGTTATATTCCAATGATTATCCTTAATACCGTCACACGGATTTTGGGATCATCACAGTTGGTATCAGAGCTTTGGTTAACCTTAGTTCCGGAATCTAACACATTAAACACCTCGTTAGAATAGAATCAGTAGTGTTCTAAGGCGAGTAGCTCATTAGAGATAGGATTAGCGATGTCCTAGAATGAGCTAAGCAGAATAGAAAAACAATTTGATCAGTACATCATTACCTTTCCTTATGTTCTCCTACTTTTTCATATATGAAAGTTATCAATTTCTGTGAGCTTGACTCTTTTCTTGCTTATATAGTACTTTATCTGATGGCTACACGAGCAGCTGCAGCCAGAGGTGGCCGAGGAGGCCGAGCAGGCAGAGCAGGAGGACGGGGGAATATCCCTGTAGCTGAGGAGGGTCATATTATACAGCCACCAGCACCCCAGGACTTTGAGCTTGACAGAGTAGCAAAGAGATACAGGAACCTGGGAGGAAAACCCTTTTTTGGCCTTGGTACAGTGACAGAGGCTATTGCATGGTTGAAGACTTGTGAAAAGATTTTTGAGGGCATGGAATTGGGGACCCACAACAAGGTACTTCTAGGCATTTGGCTCTTACAGGAAGAGGCCGAGTTGTGGAGGAATGCCATCACCTCCGGAGATGCGGAGGGTACTGTTAGGACCTGGGAGCAATTCAAGACCATGTTCAAGGAGAAGTTCGTACCTGAGCAGGCCTTAGAGCGGATGCGTGATCAGTTTGCTAATCTCTAGCAGGGAGATCTCTCTATCCAAGACTACCTGAACAAATTCACTCAGCTGTCACGCTATGCTCCAGAGCATGTTTTGACAACCAAAGCTAAGAACAAGAGGTTTATATTTGGGCTATGGCGCAAGTACCAGGACAGGGCCATGAGCAACATCAAACTCTCATTCACAGAATTGGTAGAAATGGCCTGCAATTATGAAGATCTGGATGAAAGATACTCCAACCTAGACCGCGCCAAAAGCCAAGTTGGAAACAAGCGCAAAGCTTCAGGAGATCAACCAGAGTCCAGCATTTCAGCAGCTGCTACTCAGCAATCTGGAAAGATACCCAAAGGAAGCTGCTACAACTGCGGAAAGAAAGGACATTTTTTGATTGTGTGCAAAGCCCCAAAGAAACTAAAGGCAAATCCAGACCGCAGCTCAGCTGAATGCTACAACTGCCACCAGAAAGGGCACTATAGCAGGAATTGTCCTTTAAAGAAGAATGCAAAAGTGGCTCATGTTTATGACGGGGAGACCCCGCCAGCTATCACCGATGGATCAGGTAAACCCGACGTCTTGGGAGGTACCCTTACCATTAAAAATATTCCAATTTATGTACTTTTTGATACTGGTGCATCACGTAGCTTCATTTCTAGTAACACTGTTAGTAAGTTAAAGTTAAAAGTAAGAAGTCTAAAGGAACCAATTAAAGTTCAAAACACGATAGGAGGCTCTATCGCTCTCAGTTCGTATTGTAGAGTGCCTGTCTCTTATTCTTGCTACAAGTTCTCTTTTGATTTGATCATCATGCACTTTCCCGAATTTGATGTTATACTCGGGCTAGACTAGTTGATAAAATATAAGGCCGAAGTTAGATGTGCCGAAAGAATCGTTAAAGTTGAAACAAAAGTTGGACATATCACTATACCATGTCTCGGTTCAGATCCAAACAGAGAAGAATTTTGGTCTTCTTTGGAAGTTATTCCCACTTCATTAGAAAAGATAACGGTCGTTAAAAATAATGCGGTTGTGTTTGAAGAAGTCGAAAACTTACCTCCGCAAAGAGAAATTGAATTCAGAATAGATCTAATTCTGAATGCCCAACCAGTAGTACATCCAATTAGAAGAATGGCCCCGAAAGAAAAAGAAGAGTTAGGCAGCCAAACTCGAGAATTGCATTGGAAATGTCTGATTAGACCAAGCTTTTCAGCTTGGGGAGCAGCAATAGTGTTTGTCCCGAAATCAGACGGTACTCTACGACTTTGTGTTGATTACCGAGATCTCAATAAGCAGACACTGAAGAACAAATATCCCTTGCCACGGATAGATGATCTGTTAGATCAATTAAATGGGGCGACAATATTCTCCAGGATGGACCTAGCTACAGGTTTCCACCATTTACGTATAGCCAAAGACTGTGTTCCTTTGAAAGCCTTCAGGGGTCCCGATTTATTCTACGAATGGTTAGTAATGTCGTTCGGCCTGTGTAACGCTCTAGCATACTTCATCGATCTTATAAACAGAGTGTTCCGTGGTGTTTTGAATAAATTTGTTCTGGTCTTCATCGATGATATCTTAATCTACTCCAAGTCAGAAGGCGAGCATGCAAAACATTTAGAACAAGTGTTGATAATTCTGAGGAGAAATGTCTTGAAAGCTAAATTTTCTAAGTGTGTCTTCTGGCAGGATGAAGTTAAGTTCCTTGGCCATGTCGTATCGAAGGAAGGGATTGCTGTAGATCCAAGCAAAATTACAGCGATTCAGGACTGGAAACAGCCTACTACCCCCACAGAAGTTCGAAGTTTCCTTGGATTGGCTAGTTACTATCAGAAATTCGTTCAGGATTTTTCAAAGATATCTGGTGTATTAACAAAGCTTACAAAGAAGCATGAGAAATTCAAATGGACTCCCGAATGTGAAGAAGCTTTCCAGGAGCTGAAACAGAAATTGACAACTGCTCCAGTATTGACAATTATAGAAGGCAACCAGGACTTGACTGTATGGACAGACGCTTCTATTAGAGGGCTTGGCGCGGTGTTAATGCAAAAGGGCCAAGTGGTCGCTTATGCCAGCCGTCAGCTGAAGCCGCATGAAAGGAACTATGCAACTCATGATCTTGAGTTGTTAGCTATCGTGTTTGCTTTCAGAATCTAAAGGCATTATTTATTGGGCGAGAAGTTCGAACTATTTACCGATCATCAATCATTGAAGTATCTATTCACTCAGAAAGATCTAAACTTGAGACAACAGCGTTGGTTAGAATTCCTTGCAGCATACGATTTTGAGATTCTATACACTCCATGAAAAGCCAATGTTGTAGCAGATGCACTCAGCAGAAAGAATGAAATCATCGCTAGCTTTATCATCACGTCTTCATTGATTGACAAGATTTCGGACCTTCAGAAAGATGATGAATTTATTCAGAGAATCAGTCATAGAGTCAAGGGAGGTGAATCCACAAGTTTCCGACTCGATGACAATAGAGTTCTTAGATTAAAGGGTAGAATTTGCATCCCAAATCTTCCAGAGCTTCGAAAGGAAATACTTGATGAATGTCATAAGTCCAAACTAAGCATCCATCCCAGTGTGAGAAAAATGTATAACGATATCAAGCGCACATTCTGGTGGAGGGATTTAAAAAGGGACATTTCAATATATGTTAGTCGGTGTCCCACCTGTCAACAAGTTAAGAGCGATCAGCAGAAATTGGCTGGACTATTACAACCATTAGAAATTCCAAGATGGAAGTGGGACCAGATTTCCATGGTCTTCATTGATGGTTTGCCTCGAACTAAGAAAGGAAATGACAGTATATGGGTGATCGTAGATCGCTTCACGAAGACTGCCCATTTCATACCTGTCAGATCCAACAGAACGACTCAAAGTTTAGCACATATTTACTTCAAAGAAATAGTTAAACTGCATGGAGTGCCGCTCAATATAGTTAGTGATAGAGATCCCCTATTTACTAGCAAATTCTGGGAAGCATTCCAGATAGAATTGGGAACCAAATTGAATCTAAGCACCGCTTATCACCCTCAGACAGACGGCCAAACTGAGCGGGTGAATAGAATTCTAGAAGATTTACTGCGGGCTTGCATAATTGATTTTGGCGGATCATGGGAAGATCACTTACATTTAGCCGAATTATCTTATAACAATAGCTATCAAGCAAGTTTGGGAATGTCGCCATTTGAAGCATTATACGGTAGACCGTGCAGATCTCCCGCATGTTGGGTAGAACATGGCAACAGACTTATGTTAGGGCCCGATATGATTCGAGAAGCATCAGATAAAGTCGATTTCATCAAGAAGCGATTGAAAACCGCACAAAGCCGACAGAAGAGTTATGCTGATGCGAGAAGAAGAGATTTATCATTTGCCGCAGGCGATTATGTTTATTTAAGAGTTTCTCCGATGAGGGCAGTAATCAGATTTGGCAAAAATGGGAAGTTGGCACCGAGATTCATTGGTCCCTTTCCTATACTTGAACGGATTGAAACTCTTGCATATAGGGTTTCATTACCAGATTGGTTTCCTGAAGTGCATGACGTGTTCCACGTGTCTCAACTCAGAAAACATGTGCATGATCCCGATCTTGTTGTAGAAGAAGCAACACAACAGGACTTGGAAATAACTCCAGAATTAGCAGTTAGAAGAGAGCCATTGAAGATGTACCGGGTAATGAAATAACTCCAGAATTATACGCCATTTTTAACCCGAACGGGTTATCGATCGATTTTTATTCATTTTAATATGAATATCGAAGAGAAGTGATTTATAAATCTAATATTTTGAAAGTATAATATTTTAATATGATAAAAATATAGAATATTCAATTTTTATTGAAAATTTAGAATGATTTTAAAATGAATTTATAAATATTTTATAAAATACGTTTTAAATATAAATCGATGAATATATATATATATATATTATATATAACGGCCTGAATAGAACGCGCCGCGCAGTGACCATTCACGAATTTCGACCATTAACTTCAAATTGGCATAACGGAAGATCCGACCGTCGGATTGTTCTAAAACCAGAACCATTGGGTTTGTACCAGAAAGTGCTTTCCAATGAATATAAGAGTTTTGAAATCTAACGGTTGGATTTGGAACTATGTCCAAATCAAATTTGGAAAAGGACGCTATGGATGCAGTTCGGTGGCCGTTATTGGAAACCGACTGTACGAGCGATAATAAAATTAATAAAAATATGGAAAAATTATGTAAAATCATAATAAATGATTTGGAAAGATTTTGGATGAAAGAATTCCATATTTGAAAAGATAAAAATACAATTTTATCGAATTGAACTAGTTATTAGCTAGAATAAATCTTTAAAATAAGATTTAATGAAGTTTTCCAATTAATTAATATTTAATTGGAATTAAATAAGATAAATTGGATTTTGCGTTTGTCGTGAATGGTGTCTTAAATAACACTGTTCTTAAACCCCGTATGCAAGGAATAAATATTTTAATTAAGATTTGGTTAAGTTTTCTAATTAATTAATATTTAATTAGAATTGAATAGAAGAATAAATCTTATAATTAAGATTAATAGACTTTCTAATTATATTTAATATTTGGAATAAAAGGAAGTGTGAGTTGAGTTTATTGTGAACTGTGGTTTTAACGACATTTGTTCTTTAACTCAATTAACAGTGAAAATATAATTTGGAAATTATAAATCTTTTATTAAGATTTAATTGGAAATTCTCCAAAATAAAGTTTGCCAATTTAATATTTAATGGAAGATGATTTTGGGGTTTATCTTGAACAATGTTTTTAAATGACATTTGTTCTTTAACCCATTTAAAGATAAGATTTATTTCATAAATTTGAATAATCATAAAGTGATGATTTTGGATATTAAAACCAAATTGGGGTTTTAAGGAATCTTTAAAGGGGGGATTAAAGAATAAATTTGGAAGGATTTATCTTTGATAATTAATGGGAACCTTTTCCCTAATGATGTGAATGTCTGATTAGAAGAATATTCTGAGTTGGAATGTGGCGTATGATGTGTTCTATAGCACTTGATTTTTATTATAAAATACGCGAGTTATTCGGAAAGACCGGGTTTAACCCATTCTGAATATTTACTACGATGATTAAAAGTCGAAGATGAAGATAGTGGTTGAAGACCAGCGATCTTCACATCGAATGGATGAGGAATACTGATGCCTTTGATTGGAGTTGCTGCCTTGAGTAGGTTTCAGTGGTAGTTGTCCGGACGTATTATTGATTGTTCGGATATTCGAGGTATAAGGTGCCTCCGGTTTCGTTCAGACCCAGAACGAACTTGTAAATGGACTGCATGTCTGGCGTTGTATGTCTTTATACTATATTTGTCGATTGTTGCTAAATATATATCTATTGGTGGCAGAGAATTTATTCTCTTGCATAACACCCTTCTCTAAGACGTACGAGCTTAGAGGTTATATATTGGCAGAAATCAGTGGTATGTTTTGGATTGACAATGTGGCATGCCAAGATGCAAATGATCAAGGCTTTTGTTGAAAAGCAGAGTCTTGTGGTTGATGATCAAAGCACAGCTTTAAATAGCATAGCTTTGTGTATTGCGTTACTTCGCAAGCCTCAAACCCTGGTATGAACCAGAAACGGGAGTAAGGACTGCAGGGAGGACATACGTTTCTTTCTAGCTAGAAGTGGTGTATGTGCTTTGACAAGGGCAGACATTTTTTACTTATGTGGATGATGGAAAGAGGCACCTCGGTTATTTGAGTCCCTAGTGGCTCTATTTACGCCCCGTAGGGCGGGGAAACATATTGTTCAGGCATTATTAATCCACTAACATATTTGTGGACCGGCCCTGAAGATCCAAGGGCCACTCGAGCTCTGATCCTGAGAATTGGTAGGCTAGATTGTCTCGAATTCGGTAAGGACTATCTTTTGCCTTGGTTCATGATGGAAATCCAACTTCCAATACGACCTATGCGGTTTTGATTGTATGACTAGTACGGCGACATAGTATATGGTAGTTATGCCGTCTATGATTGATATTATGATTGAAATGTTTTAAAACATATATACACTATAATAATATCAAATTCGTTTTATCGTATCAAGCATTTTTGACCATTATAAGGTAAAACTCTATCCTCCGGTTTTCGTTGCAATGTGTGACGGGACTTGAGTCTTATAATGGTTTCATTTTTATAAAAAGCATTGCGTTGTTTAACGATTTATTTTAATTATGCACCGGCAATCCAATGGAGTAACCCCGTTCCGCGTTAGCGGCGTCGTCTTGTGATTAGCCTTATTATTATTAGATAGTTTAAGTAAGATTTCTCATACTGGTCCCATGACTGACCAGTAGTTTGTTTCACTGGCAAACTCGGGTGCCCTCTTTTCCACACGGGCAGTCGAGTAGCTTGTTTTTCAGATATATTAAGAAGGATCCTGGATCGAAGCTTAGAGCTGTGTCCAGAGGATGATAGCCTTCCGCAGTATCAGTTTACTTATTTTCCGCTGCTTTGTATTAAATCTATTGCATTAAATTTATCTTCTGTTGTATTATTTATCTCGACATACTCTGATATTCTGTACTCTGATATAACATTATTATGATGTTTATAAAAGTCTGCTGTTATTTTTTCTGATGGGTTGTATGCCCAAAGTTAAAGTATTCGTGGATTTCCAACTTTTGGATCAGACCTGTGTGGGTTTTGGTTGATTCAAAGGACAGGGATTTAAGGGTCTTTACAATAAATATGACATTATTTGGTGAACATGAGTTTGACATTAATTTGTAGACATATTAATATAGGCATTGATTTGATGGACATTTATTTGGCACTAATTTGAAGATATGTCAATATGGCGTTGATTGGAAAACATGTAATTAACATTAATCTGTATATGTTAGTTTGAGAAATATGCTGAAATTAAGGAAAATATGTTAAACATAGTAATTTGACATTAAGGATAGTATATATTTGAGAAATATGGTAATTCATGTTAATTGACATTAAGGAGGATATGCTAGTTTGACAAACATGTTAACTAAGCATTCATGTTAATTGACATTAATAAGGGAGAATATGTTAATTGGAGAAAACATGTAATTAGTCATTTATGTACAATTTAATTATGGAAAATATATCATTTGATGTTAATTTGGGAAAAACATGTCAATTAGACATTTATGGTCATTTCATATAAATTTGGGGGAAACTATGTCAATAAGTCATTTATGTTCATTTAATGTTAGTTTGGGGAAAATGTTAATTAGATATTTATGTCCATTTAATGTTTATGTTCATTTAATGTTGAGATGGGAAAAGGACATGTTAATGTTGATTTAATAGGGAAAACATGGCATTGATATTGGAATTACATGTTAATTGACACTGATTTGTAAACATGACAATTTGGCATCGATATGAAAAAACATGTAAGTTGTCACTTGGCATTAAAGTGGGAAACACGTTCATTCAACGTCAACTTGGAAAGTGCGTTAATTTAACGTTAGCACGGAAAACACATTAATTGCACATAATATGGCATTAAGTGACCTTATTGGGAAAAACATTTTAATCAAAATGAGTTATACTTAATATGACATTAAGTAATCAGTATGGAAAAACATGTTAATTGGAATAAATGGTATTTAATTGGAAATTAACATGCAAATGGAGAACATGTGAATTATACGTAATTAAATATTAAGTAAATATGTCATGGATAAATATAAGGATCATATGTAATTAAGTAAAATGAGTTACTAATACACACACACACATCTGAGCAGGTGCTTGTATGTTTGGGGGAGGGGTTGTACACTGAATAACACTTATAGAAAATGTCATTTTACAACAATACTTATTAATGAACTTAAACCTTCTAAGTTAAACCTGTTAATTAATAAGCTAAGAGGTCCCACGTCTTTTTGTTTGTGTCCGTTTTTGGGACTCTTAAATTCTTAGTTGGGAAAACAAGCTTATTGGGTAGCTTGTGTCAATATTGCTGGGTGGAGCCTGCATTAGTCAGTATCCCTATTGGTATCATATAAGGGGCCTGTCACTAAGTAGGGGTCAGGCATACTTTACCGATCTGGATAGTAAGAGGTTCAAAAGTGGAAGGTGGGTACGCGCATTCCGGCGAAGTCATGAGCATTCATCGGTTCGATTGGGGAAACTGAGTCGTAGTAACACCAGCAAGTTGGTCTGTGTCTTATAAGTTGATGGGTTGGGGACTGATACACCCTCCTGTCGTGGCTAGCATAGGATATTTGCATAGTAGGGAGCAGATCGATAGATAGCATTAGTAAAAACCCCTCAAAATTACTTGTTTCTGTCTGATTCTATAGAAATGTAAAACAATCAATCTGCCTGATTTAATTTCTATTATTATTGTTATCATCATTGTCTTTTTATAAGAATAACCTGTCCTTATTATCAATTCGTATCAGCTATTGTTCTCCTTTAACATGCATAGACACCTACCCTTATATGACCCTAGAATCACCGTTTATTTATTTTACTTAACTTAGTTCGTCGAGCTGGTAATCACAGCAGCTCACCAGGCTTTATGTCCAACCTAATTAATTTCTTCCTTTCTTTTTTCTTTCCCACATGCTTACAAGGAGAAAGTAGATAGTTCAGTTTCTTTATTAGTTTTGTCGTGATGGATTTCTGCAAGTTGGATTACTTTCTGTTCTCTTTCCAAGGTTAGGTTGTATCTTTTTGGCTATATTTAGGGATAATCTTATTTTACTCTGATGTTGTTTTTAACTGAGGTTTTAAGACATGACAGTTTGCAACTGTTTGGTTAAATGAAACAAAGATGGTTTTGTATTTTGAAAAATGAAAGTTCCTTCTTCCATTGTAAATTTGTTTTTCTATATCTTGCGAAATCTTCGTCTTTGTGATGTTTTATGTCTTTATACCTACAATGCTTCATATTTTCTTAATGAAATCCTCATATGGGTAAAATTAAGGAACGTGGAGTGTTACACACATACATTGAACATATCATAAAACAGTGGGTCTAACATGATTTGGATCTAAACATACACAAGAGCATTGTTAATCAAACATCTTGCTTATTTATATGATTAAATAATATTATCCTAGAATGTCAAAATCGTAATTAAACGTGTATGATCAGATTTATGATGAAAATAACATATATGACATAAATTAGTCCTAATCTACTCGTGTAATTCGCAGTTTCTGTGTAAGAGATATCTGTCACTCACCAATTTCAAGATCCAATGCAAATTCGATGAATCCAAATCTGGACGGTGATGAAAATCCCCAAAATCAATGCAATTTGATGAAATCTAATCTTCCCAGATGTCGATCTAGTTTCTAGATGCGATTTAGAATGAATTCGAATGAATTCGAATGAATAGATGAAGATATTAGGATTTTAGGTTGAATCACCGACACAATATAATGTTTGAACGGAGATAAACCTAAATTCTCACCCTAAACCCCTCTATTTATAACAGCAGCATGTCATTAGCCTAATGGGCTTCACTAATCAGCCCATTAGTAGCTAATTAGTCTGGTTAACGGAAACTAAAATTTAAAATAGCGATTTCTCGCATACCGTAGAGCCAAATCTTTAATGTGACCACTCTAAGGAATCACGAACTACCATTCTGGTCCAACGAGATCGATTTCAGCACCTGATTTGATCTCTATCAAAAGTTATAGCTAAAACAATACTTATAAGGGTAAAATGATCATAATTAAGTTCGGTGAAAATCATGGACATGTCTCACATCCCCATGAACAACATATTAAAATTTGAGAATGATCCGACCCATAGGGAGTTAATTTTTTTTACAATCCTTAGATAAGTAAAATGCGGGTCGTTACATTTTCCCCCTTTAAGAATTTCACCTGTGAAACTCCGAGCGTACACGAGCAAACAAAGTATTCCGTATGTCAACCATCCATGAGTACCCAATCTACCATCCAGTCTAGCACCCAATAATCCATGTAATCAAAATCCTACCCTAGCATGCAGAACTCTAATAATGCAGGACGTAATGGTACAAGTAAGAAACGATAAATAGGATATGCCACTCAAAGAGTTCTGGATGGGTCGACCTCATACTCTCTTATGTTTTCCATGTGCAATCGTCGTTGTCCTCGTCCTATTGTACCTTGACTAGCTTAACAACCTTCCTCCTAAGTTGTTTCGTGTCACTCCCTATGCCAAGAAGCGTCTTATGAGGCATAGAAACTTCAGGCTCAACCTCTAAATCTTCAATCTGATCATGAGATACTACAACATTCGAGTCATGCACAAACTTACGGAGAAACGATACATGAAACATATTGTGCACACCCGCCATCTACTCTGGTAAATCTACTCTTCATGCGAGTTATCCAATACGCTCGATAATTGGAAATGGCCCAACAAACCTTGGCGCTAACTTTCCTTTACTTCCAAATCGAACAACATTCCTTAGAGGCGAAACCTTAACAAATACCAAATCTTGGATTGAGAATTGCAATCTTTTCGTCGCTTATCGGCATAACTCTTCTGAACGATCCTAGGTTGCCTAAATTCTTTGCCAAATGATTCTCAATCTTATCTGATGTTTCCCTTATCATCTCAGATCCAATTACCAATTTCTTTGTAGTCTCTAACCAACAAGATGGAGAATCACATGGACTACCATACAACGCCTCATATGGTGTCATTTCAATACTTTACTGGTAACACCATTATAAGCAAACTCAACCAAATGCAGATGATCTTCCCACGATCTTCTGAAATTTAATACACAAGCGCTAAGAAGATCTTTCAATACTCGATTAACTCTCTCGGTTTGATCATCTGTCTAAGGATGATAAGTTGTATACATACAAAGATCGATTCCTAACGTCACTTGCAAACTCCTCCATAATACACTGGTGAACAATGGATCTTGATCCGTTACAATACTCTTCGGTATCTCATGGAATCGAACTACCCACTTGATATATAACTCAGCTAACTTCAATACCATCCTAGTTGATCTGATAAGAATAAACCTTGCACTTCTATTCAGGCGATCCACTATCTCCCAATTACCATCATTTCTTACCCCGGTCCTTGATAATCCATCGAGCTTACTCTCATTTCCACATAGGAACTTCCGATGGCTGCAATAATTCACTTGGCTTTTTCTGCTCATCTTTAACCAACTGACAATTCATACATTTCGAAATAAACTTTCCGACATCCCACATCATGCCTTCTTAGTAGTAATCTTGCTTCATATCTCGATACATCTTACTACCACTAGGATGAATCGTCAATCTAGAGTGATGACATTCCCTTAAAAGCTCATCACCCAATCCATCGATTTTAGGAGCCACCAGTCGTCCAATTTTGCGAAGGCAACCATCTCGATCGACTTCAAAGTCCTATTTTCAGTATTTCCTACCAACCCTTTGGGATATTTAATATTTAGTTGAAATATGCAATTTATCTAGGATGTTAAGCTAGTCTTTAGTTCAAACGAATTGATTAATGGACTCTTCGGATCAACTGCGGTCTCTTCAGACTATTTTTTCCATAAGCCTCTCTAGGCGATCACGAACTACCTTCGGTCCCCATCTGAACCCAATCTAGTTACTCTTTAGTGAAAGATGTCCAATGAGATTAAACCAATCATGCCTCTCTCTCTATAGCGAAGCTATTCACTCCTTGCACTCCATTTCATTCTCTTTGAAAGTTAGCATTAATCGATTAAAGAGGCTTATCATTTTCACACTTGGGGTACATGGCCCACTCCTGGCTGAAGTGAGTTCAATTGCACGGGTCCATCCACTCTCTCTTCGACAAAGAGACTAGCACATTGGACTTCATCTCTGACTCCCTAGACAAGAGCTGTAAAGCAACATAATCATTGATCTCTCTTCAATAGAAGATTTTTAATTTAAGAGTTCAAGCTAAGAAAACAAAAATTCTAAATGACTGTCTCATACATCCAACTTAGAGCATGCCTAGAGATTTTTTTTGTGTTTCCATACGCATATAAGTGGATTGAGATTATTATCAAAAATAATTAAAGCAAAGAGTATGGATTAGAGAGAAAGAGTTGAACCTGCCTCCACTCCATCCAATTGCGGGATCAGGAGTCTAGGGCTAAATTCCCGGCTATTCTGTGTTACAGATGGTTATTGCACCACATGCACCGCTACAGTTGAGTTTCTGACATATTGTTGTAGCTCCCTATTCAAAACTGGCTTCTCAATTGATTTATGTAGATATTGAACTTGGTTTGCGTTGTGTTCTTCATTCTCATAGAACAAGAAGAGTCTTCCATATTTTATTTCTAAGTCAATAGGATCCTTTTTGAATAGTGCTGGATAGAGGACATAACCACTGTTCTCTTAATATATGCTCTTTGTTGTCTTTGTTAGCTCTGTATAAGAGGAATATTTTCGTTTTTTTCCATTAAAACACTTTTCGTTCAAATGTCGTCATCCTCTTCCCTCTGTCCTTCCTAGGAACAATTTTGAGTGGCACTCCACATTCTACAACATCGATTTCGTTAAGAAGATCAGCTTCTTTAGCCATCTCTTCTTCATACAACAGGTACCTCTCAACCTTATAATATAATCTGCTAAATCCAAAGGTGGATTTCTCTCTAAAGTTAGATTGAAATTTATCCCATCGTAAATCAAAAAACTACCTCTATAAAATTAGGGGATGAATCTGTCAATCGACTGTTATTATTGCAACATTTAGCCAAATTAGGTAACTCATAAGGCTCTCTCTAAGCCTTTATCTCATAATACACAATGACACTGCATTCTTTAATCGTGATACGTGCATACTGAACTATCTTAAGATTACATCCACAAGATCACTCCAACAACGGATAGATTCATTCTCTAGCTGCCTAAACCATTAAGCCGTTAAACCATCCAAAAAGCAAAAAATGTCTTATAGCTTCTTCAGAAGGTCCAAGTACTTCAATGTGTCAGATATATCTCATTAGATGAATAGTTAGATCCAACATTCTGTTATAAGTATCATATGATGGAAGCTTGAAATTGGGAGAATTTCCAGTATTTGAGATGTTAATAGTAAAAGGGTTCTTGTTAACATCCTCCAAATTTTTATATAATCTCCTCCTCTAACTGCCTTCATAATTGTCTCAGTCATCTTATTCATGTTGTTTGGTAAAAGCATCATATCCAAAGTAACATCCTGCCCCTAATCCTATAGGGCACTTCGAACACGTATTCAGGTATGTACGCACTCCTTTTGTCTCCATTGATTCAAGTTTTATTTAAAACTCCAAATCCTTCCTATCTATTTATCAACCTTGGGAATTCTGGCACATATTCTTCGATCTATGGGCTCATAGGATTCAGATCTACATTTTTTCCCATAGTTCTACGCGTTTCTTCAATAACTCTAGAGTTAGCTCCAATATTGCCAAAAATAACTCCAATATTGATTCCAACATTGTTAACATTAATTCCTGCGTTGGACCTAAGTATCAGCTATTTCACTTGAAAGGGACCACTTCGTTTTTCTTTAATCTAATTGCACAAACTCTTATGTTTATTTCTAGGATTTGATTCTACTTTCCCGTAGATCTAGCCACTCCTAATTGCTTACGTCTTTGGACAGAGCCTTCCATCATCTCCTGTTGCCTAGCCATGATCCCATCCTACATCTTTTTCATCATGATTTTTATATTATCTCTAGTGACATAGTTTGATCTACTGGAGTATGAAGAAGCCTCTTGATGCCTCTATATTTAGATTGATTTCCTTCAGCTCTAGACCTTGTCATCTCTTCAGCTCTCGAATTCAATTCTTAGTGAAAACATCAAATGTTAACTTCAAAAATGGAATTAACACCAAATAAATGTGAAATTGTCAATCTTAAAATCCATCTAAATAATCATATACATTGTTTTCTAAGAAACAACAAGTAAATGCAAAAAAAGAGAAAAGAGACACAATTTTTTTTGTACTTGTTCGGTAGACACTGGCACGCATCCATTTCAATCAATCATTTATTATAACCTTGGTAGTTAGGTCTCTCCAGATCTAAAAGGTTTGTGCTTAAAGATATATGTTACTGGTGTTTGAATATACGTTATAGGAGATAAGGAATGAAGAAGAAGAAGTCTTGATTATGTAGGATTATGTTGTCTCCAATAAGTTCTCTTTCGAAAGTCCTTTTCCGATTGAAGCTCAGACACTATTTATAGGCAAATCCATCATTTATCAGGCCATAATTCTAGTTGCAAAATAACCTATTCTTAAAGTTGTTTTGATCCAAAAGAGGATAAACATTACATTACCAGAAAAGGCCACTATTCCAATTGAAGAGAGTGTCAGCTTCTGACTGCTTTTGATGTGCCATCGGGGACTGTCAAAAACCATTGGAAAATTATGAATATCCTAAAATAATCGAGCCTTCTTCTTCTTCATTTCAACCACGAAAACTTGCTTCCATACCCCTCTTTTCCCCACTCCAAGCTTCCAAATACCAATTTCAAGTTCTTGAATCCTTTCTGGTTTCCTAAACAGCATTTATAGCTCTCTAATTCAGATATAATATCTCATTTTCACTAAAAATCTAATTTTTACCCTAACCTAGATTTGCGTAAGTTGATAAATTAGAGCTAGTTAGTGATTGGACCAGTAGCGCAATAATAGTTTATAGCATCACATGATATAGCGCAATAATAGTTTATAGCATCACATGATATACATATTTCATATGTTATCATGAAATTGTCAAAAATATTTATAATAAGTGGTTGTTTGTGTATACACAAACCATTGTATATATGCATAGTTTCTACCATTGTATTGTTTAATTGGAATAAAAATAAAATGAATGCAGGAGTTAGGAATATTGTGCACTTCTTGACTTATGCAACAAAAAATGAATGCATGAGTTTAAAAGCGATCTGACTGTATTGGAAAATGACAATAATATCTCTGCTATGCATCCGGGATATATCAGGAGGAGAAAAAAATATTGTGATCGGGGTAGGCAGCATTTTCGACAATGACTAATCCAGAAGGAATTGGCTGCAGCTTTTGGTGCACTTCGCAGCATGTAGGAGAAAATGTGTTGTTTGATTGTTAGTCCTTATGGCCATCTCATGTATTTTCTTATTGTACTGTATTATGATTTTCATTTTATGGATGGTCGCTTTTCCCTCGCGGAAGAGACGACATCTAGTTGTTAAGTGCTCTACTTATCTCCTGTACTCAACATTTTGCTTTTTATAAAACAAGTGGCCGGCCCACTATAAAAACCAGTCGGCCTTGCCAAAAAAAGAAAATGACAATAATACTAAAATAGTCTTAATTCGATGAAATATGTCAAACAAATTGTTGGGGATTGCGGAATGGATCGTTAAGGCAAAACTAACACAAAGGGGGGTGAATAGTATTTTTGAGAATTTAAACAAAATCTAAAACTTATATGATCTACTATATGAATCAATACCACATAAACAATCACAGGCACAGAGTCAAACACAAACAAAAATACAAAGATAAACAAAAATAAAATGCCAGAAAGGAAAGAACACGCCGGATTTTATGCTGGTTCGGAATTGCGTCTACTTCCAGTCCCATGCAACGCTAGATTGCACAGAGTTTTATTACTATATCAGTATCCAAGTACAACCACCTTAATTTCACGGCTATAAGGGCAACACCAATTCCTCGCACTTGATCAAGTATTCTCTCCTTGATTTCACGGCTACAAGGGTTACACTGCTCCCGTTCTTTGATTTCATGGCTACTAGGAAAACACCGATCACACAAACACTTCCCAAATGATTACAATATCTCTATAACTCTCCAATAACACTTTGATTCAGAGAGTAATGAGGAGTGAGAAGAGAAGTTTTATATAAATTGAGTTGAATTCGGCAAAGTACAAGTGTAGAAATAATAAAAATAGGAAAATATAAAGGCGTAGAGAAAGGAGATGAAGATGGAGAAGAAGAACGATGAGAAAATTAAAATCATCCCCTATTTATAAGATTTGAAAGGTAGCAATGTTTCTGAAATGTCACAAATAGTGAAAAGACTCTTCCTTTGAAAATCAAAAAAGTGACAGTTATATGTCGACATATATATATATATGTATGTATGTATATATCGACATAGACATATATGTATGTCGACATATCCTTGTTCAAAATTGATTTTTGAGCATTTTTCAAGTGTTTTGTTATATACGTAATTCTGGAAATTCTTGAATTAAAACATAGTGTTGTAAATGAATATTATAAAGTAGAAAATCATATGAAAACATAAATATAAACTATATAAACATATTTATAAAATTATAGAGTTTAAAACTATATAAATATAAAGTATATAATATATAAAACTTATAAACTATAAAATTTGAGTTTAAAATCAGAAGTAAAGTAAAGAAAGTAAAATAGAGAAGATAGAGATTGAAGATAGAATTTGAAATTGAAAAACAGAATTTGAATTTGAACCTGGAGTGCTATTAAGAGTCTTACATAAACTAGACTCTATTACTATATTTATCTTGAACCCTTGAAATCTTGATTACTCATGAGTCTAGAATCATCTCCGAATTCTGAATTTCTAACATCTTTAAACTGTACAGTCTTCTGTATAAATTCATGTATATAAATCCTGCATATGTGAATATATATTCTAGATAAAAGCATTAGTATATATTTTTATAATCAATTAATATTGAAATAAGGTTGTTGTCATCAAAACTCCATTCCCCAACAATCTCTCGGCTATTGATGATGACAACCTTAGGTTATAAAATATCATATATGTACATATCTGTTGATGATGATCCTGCTAATACTCCTGTCTATATGAATCCTATAAACTCATTCTATATTTTATAATTTCTCTCCTCTTGGCATTATCAAAAAGAAATTCTAAAACTAATCCCCTTAAATCCTATAACTATCTAAATATCCTATGTCATTTTATACTAAAGTACTAATAAATATAACTCCCCCTAAATTTATGACTATATTATATCCTAATGACTATATAATACTTCATGAATTGAATAGCCTTATATTTCCCTCAAAATTTATGATTCTAAGCCGAGAAAATTATAACTCTCCCTAAAATTAGGACTATACTAAATAGAAGGATAATAAAGTAAGCAATCCAATCAATATTAAATCAAACAATCAATCCATACAAGTAGTTTAAGCAAGCAATTCAAGCAACCAATTCAAGCAATCCACCAAATCAACCAACTTAAATAATATATGTTAATAAACACTTCTTGAACCTCCAACTATCCAAGAAACTATAAAACTCCACTTTAAACTAATACTCTTAATCTATTACAAGACTAAACCTATTCTAAACTATAACTCTCTTAAAACTATAATAAGATTTTAATCTAGACTAAGAAATAAATATGATAAGATATCCTTAAAATGAAGAAATAAGTTAAGTAAAGCAATTTAATCCAAACAATCAACCAATTTAAGTTTTGTTTTCACAATACTTCAATTCAAAAATAAAATCAAACATTTCTTCTAACTTTAATTTATCCTAAAAACCTATAAACCTCCTATCAACCACTAACTAAATTTAACTATGTCAAGTAAGTCAATCAAGTTATTCAAGTCGAACAAATTAAATAAGTCAAGTAATTTAATCAAGCCAATCAATTTAAGCAAGCAAGTCGATCAAGTCAAAGTAATATGTTATGTATTTAATTAATAATCCTATATTTCTAATTAGATTAAAAACTTCTCATACTGTATACTTGTTATGTGTGGAGTTAAAGTTAGCACGTAATGCAGTGTGTGTATTATGTTGGTTATAATGCATTATAAACTATATGTCATATGTAAAGCAATATGAAATGATATATTGAATGATATGCAACTTGCGATGTGAATGATTTTGTCATGCATCGTAATAAATGAAGTATGATATGAAATGATATTATGATAATAATGATTTGATGATGATATGTATTTCTCTAAAAGATATTTAAAATAATATCTAACTATTATGCATATACATATATATTACAAATTATTTGAATCATACAAAGATAATGTTAATTTTTAGACTTAGGTTAATTATACTAATGAAAATGACTAAAAGAATAAAAGATAAGCGTTTGATTAAAAATATATTTATGATAAGTAGTAAAATATTCATGATAATTCTATTAGAAATATGGTGTTAAATAATCTTAGTAGGGTACTTATTTTAGTAAAAATTGAAGATATTTTTAAGAGAATATGGAAATTGTATCATATAAAGTAAACTATTTTGATATAATTATATATTCATAAGTATATATAACTCTAAATTCAAAAAAAGAACTTAAAATTTAATTTATTATGTACATAAATATTTTGATACAAGTCAATTTTTAATTTAAACTTTAGAAATCAAAACATATTAATTTGCTAAAAAACCATTTATATGTTAAAATTTTAAAGAAATCTATAGTTATTTAAAAAAATTATTTTTCTTAATATAAAGTAACCTATAAAGTTATAACTTTCTTATATTAAGGTATATTTTTAATACATACAAAATTATATATATATATATATATATATACATATACATATTTGTTTATTTCAAAATTTTAATTTAAATATACAAGTTTTAAGAAATCAAAATTAGTATGAAGTTACAAATAGTATTTGTGATAATGTAATCTAAAGTTGTTATGAAAATATATAAGTTAAACTATGTATGTTTAGATTTCACATAAAAGATATATTTATATTTTATAATAATATCAAATGTTTGAAAATTTTAAATTATTAACATATCTATGTACTATATATATATACACACACTTTCGATATATTTTTGAAATAAACTAAGTAGATGATCAAATTTGATAACTATAGTTTGAACTGACATTTTCATATTTGAAAAGATGTCTTTTCAAAATCAAATCAAAGAGTAGTTAGCTTTTAAAATAAGAAGAGATTTTAATTAAATTGTTGTATTGATATATATACTATAGTGCATTAACATATGAACCAAAATATCTAGGATTATAAAAGGGATGAACTTCTGTACCTAACTATGTGCATGTATATATATGTATGTATATATGTATTCCTAAATTCTATGTTAATTATGAAATAATTGTAAGGCATACCTATTTTTACAATCCTTCTTTTTATTGTTCTTCCATTGTAATGAATATCTTCCAGAATTTGATGATGAAATTTGCGTTATAGCAACGGTCTCGTTTTTCTGATCCGGATAGTATAATCATTTGCTGAATTTGAACACCGTATGAGAAAGATATTTAAGATTTAGTAGATCAACCTACTTGGCGCCAAAATTTTGATTTTGAATTCTAAATTCTGAATTTTGAATAAATGGACACTTCAACTGCTATATAAAGGTCCAAAAGTCATGTCTCTTCACAATCTCTTCTTCTTCTTCTCGTTTTTCACTTTCAATCAAACTCTTATGAGGCATAACTTCTTCATTTTTTATCGGAATTCGACGAACTCAGTGGCAAATCGAGGAGAAATTCAAGGACTACGATCAAGTAAGAGTTTGTAATGAATTTGGATGGTATTGGGTGAATAAAGTCAAAACAATAAGAGGAAACCGAAAATCCCGTATATAATTCTCTGTTTTAAATCGCCAACTTATACTGTCATATCTCACTCAATTTTGATCATAATTTGATGATCTACCCATCAAAACGACCGCAAGAATGAGGACAACAACTGGAAAAGAATTTTGGACAATATTATGACGACCCGAACTTCCCCGGTCTCCGAAGAGAAGAGAAAGAACGGATTGAGTTGAGAACACGACAAATCAGAACACAAACAGAAGAACATTTTATTACTTATTACAACAATTCCATCAGAATACAAGAATATACAGAGTAGGAATAAATGTTACACATCATAAAATATCAGAGATTACAATATATTACATAGCAGCGGAAAAATAATACAATATACAACCGAAAGAGATAAACGAATACAGAGCTTTCCGAATATCGTTCCAGCTATAAACCAGGATCCTGTGAATACAAATCTGCAAAACCAAAACTACTAGCTGCCCGTGTGGAAAATAAGGGCACCCAGAGTTTAGGTTAAAACAATAAACTCCAAGTCAGTCATGTGACTGGTGTGAGAACTAAAACAGTTATTAAAAACTTTACTTTAAAAGAGAGTAAATCAAGGGACCACGCTGTATAACATGGAACGGGTTTCCTGCCAAAATACTAATGCGTAGAATAAACAACGCAATGCTTTTTGAAAAAAAATGAAGCTATTATAAGACCCAGGTCCCATCACATAATGTAACGCAAGCCGGAGGATAGGGTTTTCCCTTATAATAGCGAAATAATGCTTGATACGTTTAAAACAAATCATTTTGATACTATTATAGTGTAAAGTGTATAAAACAACTTCAAATATAAATGTATCAATAAAAGGCAACATGGGTACCATATATCATGTTGCCAATACTAGGCTCTACAATCAAAACCGAAATGTCACGTATTGGAAATTGGATTTTCGTCATGAGTCAACGCCAGGGATGGCTCCTCTCCACTTCGAGACACTCTAGCAAATGTCTCAGGATTCCTCGCAGAGAACTCCTGAATCTTCAGGGCCGGTCCTCCCTTATGTTTGAGGATTGGTTATTCCTGAACACACGTTTCCCGGTCCTATTGGACCTACCGATATATCTGAGGCGTCTTGCAATCCAACAACTACATAGGTAAAATAACAACAATGTTAGGGCTAGTAAAACGCTGACACCACCCATAGCTAGAAAGAAACGTCATGCACTCCCTTCAGTCACGATCCCGTTTTTGACTCATACCGAGGTGTGAGGCCCCCGAATTAACGCTATACACAAAGATACGTTGTATTAAAGCCGTGTTTTGGTCATCAACCACAAGACTCTTCTTTTCAACAAAGCCTTGATCACTGCATTTCAGCATGCCACACATGCAATTCATGCCATGCGACTGATATATATCGGTATATAACCTCTGAGCTTGTACGTCTTAGAGAAGGGCGTTAAGCAAGATAATAAATTCTCAGCCGCCAAACAGATATATTTTTAATAGAAATCAATCAGCACAGAATAAAATCCAATGTCAGACACACAATCCATTTACAAGTTCATTCTGGGTCTGAATGAAACCGAAGGCACCTTATTCCTCGTCTCATATGTCCAATACAGGAAAGAGGCCCTCACATATCCGTCGATCTCCAAGTACATCTGGATGATCACCACTTATTACCTCGTCTTGGGTGTACAACCCAATTAAGACATCAGTAATCATCCAAACGATGTGAAGACCTCCAGTCTTTAACCACTGTCTTCATCATCGACTTATCGTCGAATCAGTTATTCAAAATGGGTATAAACCCGGCCTTTCTGAATAACTCGCGTATATAATAAACAAGTGCTATAAAAACACAACATTTGCCCCATTCCAATCCAGAATATTCTTTTATTCAAATATTCACATCCTTAGGGATTTGTTCCCATTAATTTTATCAAAGATAAATTCTTTAAAATTTATTCTTTAATCTTCCTTTGGATATAATTTCAAACCATGTTATAGTTTTCCAAACTAGTCACGATTAGCGCACCTGACCAAAGTAACCATTTATTTAATTTCTCAATCCCAACCTATTCATCCCATGGAGAAAAACTGTTATCACTCCATAACTAACACGATGGTTTTATCGGTAAATTTATTTACCATTTCCCGATCAAATCTAATTAAAGATTTAACTATCGCTTGGAGCAAACTGGTGATGCTCCGTTCTCGATCATTTCCCAAATTTGATAATTTAAATTATCAATTCCCATTTCAATCTAATTAAAGATTCATTAAAACTCCACTTAGTTTTAATCTTCCCAAAAATCAATATTAATGATTATTTAACTTTGGAAACACAAACATGTCGCATCGACAATCTGCACCATACAATTGATTTCTGCCTATATATAACCTCTAAGCTCATACGTCTCAGAGAAGGGTGTTAAGAAAGAGAATAAATTCTCCGCCACCAAACATATGTATATTTAGCAGAGATCAACCATACAGTTCGAAATACAATGACAGACATGTAGTCCTGTCCTTAACTGGGTTGAAGAACTAATGTCATTTAAAACACAGTTCACGATAAACCCAAATCACATTCCACTAATTATGGAATCTTTACGAAAAACAAATCAATATATAATTGATATCAATTTCCGTATCCGACTAATAATATAAATGGAATAACGGAAAGCTTTTTAAATTCCATATATATTAACAGTCTTCCTCCATAGAAGTTCACTTCGATTATTATCAATTGAATTCCATTCAATTCCAATTTAATATATTAAATTGGAAAACTTTACTTTGGAAAATTACCTTTAAATCTTAATAAAAAGATTTATAAATTCCAAATCACATTTCACTGTAAATCAGGTTAAAGAATGAATGTCGTTAAAAACACAGTTCACAACAAACCCAATTCACGTTTCATTGCTAATCGGGTTAAAGAAAAAGTGTTATTCGAAACACCGTTCACGATAAACCCAAAAATCAATTCCAATTCAATTCCAATTAAATATTAATTAATTGGTATACTTCATTAAACATAAATAAAAAGATTTAATCTTTTTTCAACTGGGTTTAAGAACAGTGTTAATGAAGACACCATTCACGACAAACCCAAATCCCATTTGATATTAAATACAAGGCTCTGAATAGAAAATATATCGGCTTATATTCAATATCAAATTCTGAAATCAACAAATATCTTATTGGAATAACGATATACATATCTTCCGAATTCCTCTATAATATCCCTATAATCATGGAAACCAATATCGAAATATTCCGAAGGTAATTTCAATACAAATCCGTTCCAATTCGTATATTGGAAATTCTGATTATTTTTAAAACCATTTCCAATCCAATTTATTTATTTAAAAATATTGGATTTATTATTCTAGTTCATAACTGGTTCATTTCTATAAAAAATATTTTTATCTTTTCAAATATGGAATTTTTCATCCCAATTCTTTCCAAATCATTTATTATGATTTTTCACAAATTATTGATATTTTTAATAATTTTATCAAGGTCCGTACATTCGATTTCCATAAACGGTCATCGAACTACACTTATAGCGACCTTTTCCATTTTTGATTTGGAAATAATTCCAAATACAACCGTTAGATTTCAAATCTCTCATATTCGTTATAAAGCTCTTTTCGATACGAACCAAAAGGTTCCGGTTTTAGGAGAATCCGACGGTCGGATATCTCGTAGTGTCAGTTTGAAGTCAATGGTCGAAATTCGCGAACCGTTGCGATGCGGGCATTTTATTCAGACCATTATATATACATATACATATATATATATATATATATATATATATATATATATATTTCATCGATTTCCATTGAAAACGTATTTTATAAATCTTTTTAAATTCGTTTTCAAAACGATTTCAACTTCATATTCAATTTCAAATCAAAATTGAATATTCCGTATCATCGATATATAAATGATAGTATTTTTAAAACATCAGATTTTGAAATCAACTCCTTTTCGATATTCATTATAAAAATGAATAAAATCGATATAAATAACATATACGTCAAAATGGCTATAATCTAATCAACATGGCTTTATATATTTAAATATATTCGTGTCCATCCCAAATCAGACATCAAAATCAGATTTCGATCTTTTTCTGAATATTATTTTAAAATATTCGTTATTTTAAAATATTCATTCTTTCTGAACTGGGACCAGACATAGTCAATTACCATATAATGTTATTATATGGTTTTCATACAACACATGTACACAACGACAATCAAACACAGTCAACCATCATCCAGAGTGCATTCTACACTTCATAAGCATTAAATATAAATATTTAATGCTTACAACAGCCTGTCAATCAATCGATTGACATACAGCTAATTATTAGGACTAGTGTATGTCATATATCATCCCAATACCCATGTGGGGTTTCAACCAACAAATAATGAATTTTATTTGTGCAGTTGGGCGATGTTTAAAATTTATCGTCCCAATCAATATCAGTCAAATGTGTTTACATAAACAAATCGTCCGATTTGTTTATTAATATTTATTTTATTCATATACATGTTCAAAATTATATTTTTAACTATAAAATGTTTTATTTCAACACAAGAATAATTTTCCGTTCAACATATGAATATATTTTATCATTCCACATCACAATCAATTTTCACAACACATCATAATCAAACAAACAAACAAGTCGTCCATGGTCTGTGTATGATGGGTTATGGGTGCTGCTAAGCACCGTGTGACGATCCCAAAACCCCGTGACACGGTGTTAAGGATAATTATTGGAATATAACACATTAATCATCATTAGCAGATCACAGATAATAGCATAAACAGAAAATAGGATAATTTACACACATATGACAGCGGAATCATATAGATATCATCACATCAGAGAAGCACAGTACATGATACAACTTAGTGCATAATGATACATAATCAGTCACCATCGCCTGAGGCGGAATCATACATAAAGAGTACACAAAATAAATATCAGTCTACATCGCCAATGGCGGAATCATAATATAGATACAATAATGGCGGAGAAAATCCAAGTCAGCACGGTGTAGTCAAGCCTCGCCATGAGCCAAAAGTGCGTCAGAAACCTGTAACTAGGCTGCCCGTTTGAAAATGAGGGCACCCGAGTTTGCAAGGTGAAACAAACTACGAGTCAGTCATGGGACTGGTATGAGAAATCTACTTAACTTATTAACAACAATAATAAGGCAAATCAAAGGACCACGCCACTTTCCCGGAACGGGTTTACTCCAATGAGTGCTAGTGCACGAAATAAAGTAAATGATTAAATCATCGCAATGCTTTTTATAAAATGAAGCCATTATAAGACTCAGGCCCATCACACAATGCAACGCAAGCCGGAGGATAGAGTTTTTACCTTATAATGGCCAAAAATGCTTCATACGAATAAAACAAAAGTGTTTGATATTATTACTAGTGTATATATGTTTCAAAAGCAAATTCAATCATAAATATCAATCCTAGGCGGCATAGCTACCATCTACTATGTCGCCATACTAGTAATACAATCACGTCTGCATATTTCGTATTGGAAATTGGATTCCTTCATGAGTCGAGGCAAGGGGCAAGCTCCTCTCCGATTCGAGACACTCTAGCAAATGTCCCAGGACCCCACTATGATCCTTGGATCTTCAGGGCCGATCCTCTCTTACTTTTGAGGATTGGCAATTCCTGAACACATGTTTCCCGGTCCTTACAGAACTATATCGAGGCGAATCACATTCCAACAACCACACAGGTGAAAAGTACATATAATGTCAGGGCTGGTAGGTCACTGACACCACCTTAGCTAGAAAGAAACGTCGTGCTCTCCCTGCAGTCACTCCCGTTTTTGACTCATACCGAGGTGTGAGGCTCGCGAATTCACGTTATACACAAAGCTACGTCACACAGACCATGCTTTGATCATCAACCACAAGACTTTGCTTTGCAACAGAAGCCTTGATCATATGCCACTTAGGCGTGCCACACAGGCAATCCACTCCATGCGACTGATTTCTGTCAATATATAACCTCTGAGCTCGTACGTCTTAGAGAAGGGCGTTAAGCAAAAGAATAAATTCTCCACCGCCAAACAGATATATATTTAACAGAGATCAATCAACACAGAACAAAATCCAATGTCAGACACACAGTCAATTTACAAGTCCATTCTGGGTCTGAACGAAACCGGAGGCACCAATTCCTCGCATATTCGTACAATCAACAGTATGTCTGGACGGCTACTACTTCAGTTCCTTCATGGTAGCTACTCCAATCACGAGCATCGGTAGCGCCCATCCATCCAATGTGAAGATCGTCGGTCTTCAACCGTCTTCCACTCTTCGACTTCTCAACGTCGATCGTTTATTTGAAATGAGATAACCTCGGCCTTTTCAAATAACCCACGTATATTTAGATTTTCAAATCAATTATTCGCATGGTTGGACTATTCAACATTCACATTTCAGTTATTTATTTATAATTTTCATGTCAAATACATTCAACCATCACATATCAACCAAACACAACAAAATTGGTTTATTTCCACTCTATATCGTCTATAGTATTTTATAACGATATATCGCCACTTTTATTTAATTTAAAACAGCCCAATTTAATTAAACGACGATTCAGGCCATGTCGATGCACTGGCGCTGTTTTTCACTAATTTTGTTTTACACATATCTGGAAATCTAACCGTTGGATCTTCACAAATTTTATATCATTAGGAAGGTCATTTCAAAACGAATCCAATGGTTCCAGTTTTGGGAAAATCCGACGGTCGGATCTTCCACACTAGTCATTTGAAGTTACGATTTCAATTTACGAACTGCAGCGTCGTTATTCGATTTAATTTAGTTATATATATATATATATAATCGTTTCTGGCGCTGTTTTTCACTAATTTTGAATTAAACATTCTTGACAATCCAGCCGTCGGATCTTCACAAAGTTGGTGCCGTTGGAATGATATTTCCAAGGCGAACCCAACGGTTGCGGTTTCGGGAAAATCCAATGGTGGATTTCCCGCACTAGTCGTTTGAAATCACGGTTTCAAAACACGAACTGCACGGCCACGTTTCGTTTTAATTTTATTTATAATTATATATTTATATAAATATAGTTCATTCAAAAATTCCTATATCGTTTCCACTTCAATTATTTCACTAACGCCTTTAAATTTTGGAAAATTTCGCCATAACCTCCTTTGTACGGGAGGGGCTGGGAAAATTCCCAAATAGCCACACGGGCGTCTCATGTCAAAAAGAACAAGAAAAAGCCAAGCGGCTAGCCAACAGGCTCATAAAATCATCATCACCCAAACAAAACAGTAAATGTGTACCTATTTGTCGGGCACAAAATTTTATTCCTCTTCTCTAGCCCCTTTGCTATAACCTATTCAATAAATATGCATGTACATATATATAGTTTCTATCACTTATCATTTTCCGTTTAACTTCATATTCAATTTACTTTGGTTTAAAAACACCATTCATTCTAATGTTGCATGCATAGGCTAAAATCACATCATTAGCTAATTAATGTATATTTCAACTCATGCACATTTATTTGAACAAGTGGCTATTTTTAACACTTCACATTTCAAAGATGATAATTTGGCGAACTAAAATAGATTTCAACACATGACTATTTTATTTATTCCTATGCACGTTAAAAATAATATTTCTTCACCAATATTTATTTCAACGTCCGCATACCTCTAGCATAACACATATATGATAAAAATGATATTTTTATCATTTAAAATATTTATTCGACAAATGGATGTTTTCAACACTTCATAGTTTAAAATAAAATGTAATTTTTATTGTTCGATCTTTTTATTCAACACATGAACTTTTCTACTACACACACTTCTCAACACATGAGCATTTCCACACATGGATATTTTATTTATGTTGTTCATATAAGAAAGATAGAATTTTATTTTTGAAACTATTTATATATAAGGTGAATATTTTTCATACTTCATATATATTATAAAAATGTGATTTTTATTGTTTAACACTTCATTCATTCACAAATGAATTTAATTTTCACACATCACTTTTCAACACATGAACATTTCCACACATGGATATAATTTCAACATACGACTTTAATTTCAACGCATGAAAATAATTTCAACAAATGAAAATTATTCTAACACATAAAGATTATTCAAAATTTCGGCAGCATAACGGCAGGGTAGTTAAAACCGGCACCGTCCCTAGTACGGCTCCTCGCACTACCATAAAACCTCGCGGTTTTTGACAATGGGGATTCATGCATCTAATTCGCACGCAGGCGGCATGTTTATTTTTATTTCCACAAATATTTCCAATTCATTTCAATCACCAATGGGTATTTTTCAACCACAACAAAACAATATCAACCACAAACAATTATTCAACCATTCGTATTTTTCATCGAATATTTCACACCAATTCAGAACAATAAATGTCGTCCATGGTTTGTGGACGAGGGGAGTATATATATATATATATATATATATATATATATTTTTAATATAATTGCTATGTTTCACTTGCATTTCAACACATATATCAATTATTCTATGCATGTAAAATTCATACTTCACTTATATAGCTTACACTACGCATGTATATGAGGTATACAACACGTATGTAATTTATATTTCGCTAATATAATTTATAAACGACATTTTCCATTCAAATTCTTTTAATTTAGATTTCTCACATTGGTTTTCGGAGTGCTAAAAATCGTAGATGACTCAGAAAAATCCGCAGCTTCTTCTATGTGGTAGAGAGCTTCCTTGCGGTCCCGATGTTTCCTGTTTCATCGAATTTCGTCAACACACCAAAAAGATATGATTTTTCAAAGTGCAAACATCAAAAAGAACTCACCTTTCACGATGGTTCAAAACTAGGTTTGCAGTTTTCGCGAGAACCGAGGCACGAGGAGATGATCGGCGGGTTGGACGTGGAAGAGGGAAGAGAGGGCTTCCTGTCGGTGGTGGTTTGGTGGCGTTCGGTGGTCGGGATCGTCGGCGGCGGCTCCAGAAAGGTCGGAACTTTCTGGCCTCGATTCAGGCGGAGGAGGCGTCGAGGGTGGTCGAGCTGGGGTCGGATTTGACGAGGGGGCGAAGGCGAAGCGAACGGCGGTGGTGGCGGCCGTAGCGGCGACGATCGGGCCTGGAAGGGGGGAACGGGTTTCGCCGTTGGTTCTGGTTTTTTTTTTTAAATAGTGAATGGAGAAATATGATTGGTCGATGGTTTTAATAAATTTTTAAATAGTGTTTTCTCAAACGAACTCCTTTTCAAACCCAACGACTGTCGCCCCTAGCTAAATACCCCCATTCCGGACACAATGGGATATGTTTCGTTAGCCAATTCGACTGTTACAGTCAGTTATTTTTCAAATTAAAGTATAAAACATTTAATTTTTAACTTTGAACGTACATTTCAATTTGCCAGGGCCACAAACTGATTCGAAAAATTCCAGAAAAATAAATCTAGCTATGTTTTGACGCTACGGTCCCAACAAAACTAGTTTTGTCGAATTTTGAGATCGTTTGAAAAATGGCCATTTTCTGGTCGATCCAATTTAACAGAAATTGACTAAACGCATTTTCTTTTGCCACGCTCACATATTAGCTTCAAAAATTATGAAATTTGAAACCTAGCAATAATTTGACATCCCGGACCCAACAAAAATGGTTTCGTTGAATTCCGAGGTCGTATGCAAAATATCAATTTTCCAGAGCTATATATTCTATATAGCGACCATTCTGAAAATTCGTTCGGCCATAACTTTTGATTCCCTTTATGAAACTTCGATTTTTCAGATTCGTTAGAAAGGTATTGATAAACAGATTTAAATATTTTTGGTTTTGCTAAAATCCGTTATATTCTCCACCCTACACAGTCAGTCTAAGTTTGAATTCAAATTTTCAAACTGACTCACTATTTCTAATTCACTATTTTATTGAAATATTCTATTTCTATTGTTCAAATTCCTTTGAAATCGCCAATTTAAAAATTTTAAATTGGCCCGTATTTTCCGGGTTATTACAATCTCCCCCACTTAAAACTTTTCGTCCTCGAAAAGGAAACAACAGTAAAGTAGGAAACAAAATTTAAAAGCAAAGTATTGTAAAGGTACCTGGCACCGGAGTTAGTCAGAGATATCCACTCTGCATTTGGGGTAAGCTTGCTTAATGCTTTCCTCAGTTTCCCAAGTATAGTCTCTAGGATCACTGCTCCACTGCACTTTAACTAAATGAACCTTTTTGCTTCTTAGTTCTCTAGTTTCTTTGCCAACAATCTTTAATGGATCTCTTCTGAGTGCTAAATCTGGAGTTATGTCTATATCCTGTTGCGTTGCTTCTTCTACAACAAGATTCGGATCATGCACATGTCTTCTAAGTTGAGATATGTGAAATACATCATGCACTCCAGGCAACCAATCTGGTAATTGAACCGTATAAGCAAGAGTTCCAATTCGTTCAAGTATAGGAAAGGGACCAATAAATCTCGGTGCCAACTTCCCAGTTTTGCCAAATCTGATTACTCCTCTCATCGGAGAAACTTTCAAATAAACATGATCGCCAACAGCAAATGTCAAATCTCTTCTTCTAGAATCTGCATAACTTTTCTGTCGGCTTTGGGCGGTTCTCAATCGCTTTTTGATGAAGTCGACTTTATCAGATGCTTCTCTAATCATATCGGGTCCTAACACAAGTCTATTACCAGGTTCTACCCAACATGCTGGAGATCTGCACGGTCTGCCATATAATGCTTCAAATGGCGACATTCCCAAACTTGCTTGGTAGCTATTGTTATATGAGAATTCTGCCAAATGCAAGTGATCTTCCCATGACCCACCAAAATCAATTATACAAGCCCGCAATAAATCTTCTAAAATTCCTATTCACCCGCTCAGTTTGGCCATCTGTTTGAGGGTGATAAGCGGTGCTCATATTCAGTTTCGTTCCCAATTCTGTCTGGAAAGCCTCCCAGAATTTGCTAGCAAATATCGGGTCTCTATCACTGACTATGCTGATGGGAATTCCATGCAGCTTAACAATTTCTTTGAAATATATCTGTGCTAGACTTTGAGCGGTTCTATTGGATCTGACAGGTATAAAATGGGCAGTCTTCGTGAAGCGATATACGATTACCCAAATGTTGTCATTACCTTTCCTGGTTCGCGGCAAGCCATCTATGAAATCCATGGAAATCGGTTCCCATTTCCAACCTGGGACTTCCAACGGTTGCAACAGTCCAGCTAGCTTCTGCTGGTCGCTCTTGACCAATTGACAAGTAGGACATCTGCTAACATACAAAGAAATATCCCTTTTTATTGCCTTCCACCAGAAAGTGCGTTTGATATCGTTGTACATTTTACTCACACCAGGATGGATGGAAAATTTGGATTTATGGCATTCGTCTAGCACTTCTCTTCGAAGGCCTAGAATATTTGGAATGCAAATCCTATTATTTAACCTGAGAACCCCCTTATCGTCAATACGAAAATTCGTGGTTTCACCTTCCTTGACCCTTTGACTGATTCTCTGAATGAATTCATCGTCTTTTTGAAGGGCTGAAATCTTATCAATCAATCCAGGCGTAATTATAAGATTGGCAATGATTGCGGTTTTCCTACTAAGCACATCCGCTACAACGTTAGCCTTCCCCGGCGTATACAGGATATCAAGATCATACGCTGCAAGAAATTCTAGCCAACGCTGTTGTCTCAAATTCAGATCTTTCTGGGTGTATAAATACTTCAATGATTGATGATCTGTGTACAGTATAAATTTCTCGCCCAATAAATAATGCCTCCAGATTTTCAAGGCAAAAATGATTGCTAGCAACTCAAGATCATGAGTCACATAATTCTTCTCATGTGGTTTCAGTTGGCGGCTTGCATAAGCGACTACTTGGCCTCTTTGCATTAACACTGCACCAAGACCTCTAATAGAAGCATCTGTCCAAACCGTTAAATCCTGATTGCCATCAATAATAGTTAACACTGGAGCAGTTGTCGGTTTCGATTACAATTCCTGGAAAGCTTCTTCACAGTCGGAAGTCCACTTAAATTTCTCATGCTTCTTAGTGAGCTTCGTTAACCGACCGGATATCTTCGAAAAATCCTTAATGAACTTTCGATAATAACTAGCCAACCCCATAAAACTTCTAACATCTGTGGGAGTAGTGGGTTGTTTCCAGTCTTGAATCGCTGTTATTTTGCTTGGGTCAACAGAAATCCCTTTCTCTGACACGACATGGCCAAGAAATTTCACTTCTTCTTGCCAGAAGACACATCTAGAGAATTTGGCTTTGAAGACGTTCTTTCTTAGAATCTCCAATACTTGTTCTAAGTGTTTTTCATGCTCGGGTTTTGATTTGGAGTAGATTAAAATATCATCGATGAATACGAGGACAAATTTATTCAGAACTCCCCTGAACACTCTATTCATTAGATCGACAAAGTATGCTGGAGCATTGCACAGGCCAAACGGCATTACCAACCATTCATAAAATATGTCTGGACCTCTAAAAGCTATCAAAGGAACACACTCTTCTGCTATTCTCAATTGATGAAAACCTGTAGCTAGGTCCATTCGGGAAAATACTTTCGCCCCATTCAATTGGTCTAGCAAATCATCGATGCGGGGTAATGGATATTTATTTTTGAGCGTCTATTTGTTGAGGTCTCGGTAATCAATGCATAATCGAAGAGTACCGTCTGACTTTGGGACAAACACAACAGCTGCACCCCAATTAGAAAAACTAGGTCTAATTAGACCCTTCCACAGCAGTTGACGAGTTTGATCGCCTAATTCTTCTTTTTCCTTCAGCGTCATTCTACGAATTGGATGTACCACTGGTCTGGCATTGGGAATTAGATCGATTCGGAATTCTATTTCTCTTTGCGGGGGTAAGTTTTCAACTTCTTCAAACACATCCGCATAGTTTCTGACAATCGGAATCTTTTCTATGGAAGTGGGGATAACTTCTAATGCTGACCAAAATTCTTCTCTATTTGGACTCGAACCATGACAGGGTATAAATATGTGTCCAAGCTTCATTCGAATTTTAACGATTCTTTCTGCACAATTCACTTCGGCTTCGTATTTCGTTAACCAATCCAGCCCGAGAATGATATCGAATTCGGGAAATTCCATGACGATTAAATCAAAGGGAAACTTGTAGGAAGAATAAGAGACTGGCACTCTACAATATGAACTGAGAATTAGAGATCCACCTATCGGGTTATGTACCTCTACCGATTCTTTTAGCTTTCTCTGTTTTAGCTTTAATTTGTGCACTGTATTACTAGCAATAAAACTACGCGATGCGCCTGTGTCAAACAATACAGAGACAGGAATATTTTTAATTGTAAGGGTACCTCCCAAAACATCAGGTTTACCTGCTCCATCGGAAGCAGCTGGCGGGCTCGACCCGTCATAGACGTGAGCTACTGTAGCTTTCTTCAGCAAAGGATAGTCTTTGACTAGATGATCGGTCTTGCGGCAATTAAAGCAGGAGCGAGGGTTCTGAGAACCCTGGCTTGAACCTTGTGAATTTATCTTCTGCCTCTTCGGGGCTGTGCACACATTAGAGTAGTGCCCCGCTTTGCCACAGTTAAAGCAATTTCCTCTCGGCGGCTTGCCAGTCTGAGGTTTTGAAGATGCTGCTTGGCTTGACTCAGCTTGATTCGCAGCAGGCTTGCGTTTGTTCCCAGCTTGGCTTTTAGCGCGATCCAGCTCCAGATGCCTTTGGTCAAGGTCTTCGTAGTTGCATGTCATTTCCACCAGTTCGTTGAATTCCAGCTTGACATGGGCCATGGCTCTATCATGATACTGTCGCCTTAGCCCAAGGATAAACCTCTTATTTTTGGACATTGCAGTGGCGACGAGCTCCGGAGCATAGGGCGACAACAGTGTAAATTTATTCAGATAATCCTGCACGGAAAGATCCCCCTGCTGGAGGTTGGCGAAGTCATCGTGCATTCGTTCTAGTGCTTGTTCCGGGACATATTTCTCCTTGAAGAGTTCTTTGAATCCATCCCATGTTCTTCTAGCTTCTCTATTCCCGGCGGTGAGAGATTCTCACCATAGTTCAGCTTGTTCCTGCATAAGCCAGGCGCCCATAATAGCTTTATCTTCGTCTCCAAGCCTTAGGCCTTCAAGAATTTTCTCGCATGTTTTGAGCCATGCAAGAGCCTCTATTACGGTGCCAGTACCCGAGAAGGTCTTGCCTCCTAAGTTTTTGTATCTCTTGGCTACACGGTCTAGCTCGAAGTATTGAGCGGCAGGAGGTTGTATCAAAGGTCCTTCTTGAACTGGGGCTTCTCCCCTTCCTCGGCCTCGGCCGGCACGGCCTCCTCTAGCGACTGCTGCTCTGGTAGCCATTTGTCAAATTCTGTATAAGCAGGGAAAGAGTCAGCTAACAGAAATGATAGTTTATTGCATAATTAAGCAGAAAATTTACGGAAAGATAACGATGGACTGATCAAATTGTTTTTGCTATTCTGCTCGGCTCATTCCAGGACTTTACTAGTCCTATCTCTAATGAGCGACTCGCCTTAGAATACTACTGATTCTATTTTGACGAAGTGTTTAATGTGTTAGACTCCAGAACTAATGTTAACCAAAGCTCTGATACCAGCTGTGACGATCCCAAAACCCCGTGACACGGTGTTAAGGATAATCATTGGAATATAACACATTAATCATCATTAGCAGATCACTGATAATAGCATAAACAGAAAATAGGATAATTTACACACATATGAAAGCGGAATCATATAGATATCATCACATCAGAGAAGCACAGTACATGATACAACTTAGTGCATAATGATACATAATCAGTCACCATCGCCTGAGGCGGAATCATACATAAAGAGTGCACAAAATAAATATCAGTCTACATCGCCAATGGCGGAATCATAATATAGATACAATAATGGCGGAGAAAATCCAAGTCAGCACGGTGTAGTCAAGCCTCGCCATGAGCCAAAAGTGCGTCAGAAACCTGTAACTAGGCTGCCCGTGTGAAAATGAGGGCACCCGAGTTTGCAAGGTGAAACAAACTGCGAGTCAGTCATGGGACTGGTATGAGAAATCTACTTAACTTATTAACAACAATAATAAGGCAAATCAAAGGACCACGCCACTTTCCCGGAACGGGTTTACTCCAATGAGTGCTAGTGCATGAAATAAAGTAAATGATTAAATCATCGCAATGCTTTTTATAAAATGAAGCCATTATAAGACTCAGGTCCCATCACACAATGCAACGCAAGCCGGAGGATAGAGTTTTTACCTTATAATGGCAAAAAATGCTTCATATGAATAAAACAAAAGTGTTTGATATTATTACTAGTGTATATATGTTTCAAAAGCAAATTCAATCATAAATATCAATCCTAGGCGGCATAGCTACCATCTACTATGTCGCCATACTAGTAATACAATCACGTCCGCATATTTCGTATTGGAAATTGGATTCCTTCATGAGTCGAGGCAAGGGGCAAGCTCCTCTCCGATTCGAGACACTCTAGCAAATGTCCTAGGACCCCACTATGTTCCTTGGATCTTCAGGGTCGGTCCTCTCTTACTTTTGAGGATTGGCAATTCCTGAACACACGTTTCCCGGTCTTTACAGACCTATATCGAGGCGCCACGCATTCCAACAACCACATAGGTGAAAAGTATATATAATGTCAGGGCTGGTAAGTCACTAACACCACCTTAGCTAAAAAGAAACGTCGTGCTCTCCCTGTAGTCACTCTCCCGTTTTTGACTCATACCGAGGTGTGAGGCTCGCAAATTCACGTTATACACAAAGCTACGTCACACAGACCATGCTTTGATCATCAACCACAATACTTTGCTTTGCAACAGAAGCCTTGATCATATGCCACTTAGGCGTGCCACACAGGCAATCCACTCCATGCGACTGATTTCTATCAATATATAACCTCTGAGCTCGTACGTCTCAGAGAAGGGCGTTAAGTAAAAGAATAAATTCTCCGCCGCCAAACAGATATATATTTAACAGAGATCAATCAACACAGAACAAAATCCAATGTCAGACACACAGTCCATTTACAAGTCCGTTCTGGGTCTGAACGAAACCGGAGGCACCAATTCCTCGCATATCCGTACAATCAACAGTATGTCTGGACGGCTACTACTTCAGTTCCTTCATGGTAGCTACTCCAATCACGAGCATCGGTAGCGCCCATCCATCCAATGTGAAGATCGTCGATCTTCAACCGTCTTCCACTCTTCGACTTCTCAACGTCGATCGATTATTTGAAATGAGATAACCTCGGCCTTTTCAAATAACCCACGTATATTTAGATTTTCAAATCAATTATTCACATGGTTGGACTATTCAACATTCACATTTCAGTTATTTAGTTATAATTTTCATTTCAAATACATTCAATCATCACATATCAAGCAAACACAACAAAATTAGTTTATTTCCACTCTATATCGTCTATAGTATTTTATAACGATATATCGCCATTTTTATTTAATTTAAAACGGCCCAATTTAATTAAACGACGATTCAGGCCATGTTGATGCACTGGCGCTGTTTTTCACTAATTTTGTTTTACACATATCTGGAAATCTAACCGTTGGATCTTCACAAATTTTATATCATTAGGAAGGTCATTTCAAAACGAATCCAACGGTTCCAGTTTTGGGAAAATCCGACGGTCGGATCTTCCACACTAGTAATTTGAAGTTACGATTTCAATTTACGAACTGCAGCGTCGTTATTCGATTTAATTTAATTATATTTATATATATATATATAATCGTTTCTGGTGTTGTTTTTCACTAATTTTGAATTAAACATTCCAGACAATCCAGCGGTCGGATCTTCACAAAGTTGGTGCCGTTGGAATGATATTTCCAAGGCGAACCCAATGGTTGCGGTTTCGGGAAAATCCAATGGTCGGATTTCCCGCACTAATCGTTTGAAATCACGGTTTCAAAACACGAACTGCATGGTCACGTTTCGTTTTAATTTTATTTATAATTATATATTTATATAAATATAGTTCATTCAAAAATTCCTATATCGTTTCCACTTCAATTATTTCACTAACGCCTTTAAATTTTGGAAAATTTCGCCATAACCTCCTTTGTACGGGAGGGGTTGGGAAAATTCCCAAATAGCCACACGGGCGTCTCATGTCAAAAAGAAAAAGAAAAAGCCAAGCGGCTAGCCAACAGGCTCATAAAATCATCACCCAAACAAAACAGTAAATGTGTACCTATTTGTCGGGCATAAAATTTTATTCCTCTTCTCTAGCCCCTTTGCTATAACCTGTTCAATAAATATGCATGTACATATATATAGTTTCTATCACTTATCATTTTCCATTTAACTTCATATTCAATTTACTTTGGTTTAAAAACACCATTCATTCTAATGTTGCATGCATAGGCTAAAATCACATCATTAGCCAATTAATGTATATTTCAACTCATGCACATTTATTTGAACAAGTGGTTATTTTTAACACTTCACATTTCAAAGATGATAATTTGGCGAACTAAAATAGATTTCAACACATGACTATTTTATTTAGTTCCTATACATGTTAAAAATAATATTTCTTCAACAATATTTATTTCAACGTCCGCATACCTCTAGCATAACACATATATGATAAAAATGATATTTTTATCATTTAAAATATTTATTCGACAAATGGGTGTTTTCAACACTTCATAGTTTAAAATAAAATGTAATTTTTATTGTTCGATCTTTTTATTCAACACATGAACTTTTCTACTACACACACTTCTCAACACATGAGCATTTCCACACATGGATATTTTATTTATGTTGTTCATATAAGAAAGATAGAATTTTATTTTTGAAACTATTTATATATAAGGTGAATATTTTTCTTACTTCATATATATTATAAAAATGTGATTTTTATTGTTTAACGCTTCATTCATTCACAAATGAATTTAATTTTCACACATCACTTTTCAACACATGAACATTTCCACACATGGATATAATTTCAACATATGACTTTAATTTCAACGCATGAAAATAATTTCAACATATGAAAATTATTCTAACACATAAAGATTATTCAAAATTTTGGCAGCATAACGGCAGGGTAGTTAAAACCGGCACCGTCCCTAGTACGGCTCCTCGCTCTACCTTAAAACCTCGCGGTTTTTGACAATGGGGATTCATGCATCTAATTCGCACGCAGGCGGCATGTTTATTTTTATTTCCACAAATATTTCCAATTCATTTTAATCACCAATGGGTATTTTTCAACCACAACCAAACAATATCAACCACAAACAATTATTCAACCATTCGTATTTTTCATCGAATATTTCACACCAATTCTCAACAATAAATATCGTCCATGGTTTGTGGATGAAGGGAGTGTGTGTATATATATATATATATATATATTTAATATAATTACTGTGTTTCACTTGCATTTCAACACATATATCAATTATTCTATGCATGTAAAATTCATACTTCGCTTATATAGCTTACATTACGCATGTACATGAGGCATACAACACGTATGTAATTTATATTTCGCTAATATAATTTATACACGACATTTTCCATTCAAATTCTTTTAATTTAGATTTCTCACATTGGTTTTCGAAGTGCTAAAAATCGTAGATGACTCAGAAAAATCCGCGGCTTCTTCTATGTGGTAGAGAGTTTCCTTGCGGTCCCGATGTTTCCTGTTTCATCGAATTTCGTCAACACACCAAAAAGATATGATTTTTCAAAGTGCAAACATCAAAAAGAACTCACCTTTCACGATGGTTCAAAACTAGGTTTGCAGTTTTTGCGAGAACCGAGGCACGAGTGGATGATCGGCGGGTTGGACGTGGAAGAGGGAAGAGAGAGCTTCCTGTCGGTGGTGGTTTGGTGGCGTTCGGTGGTCGGGATCGTCGTCGGCGGCTCCAGAAAGGTCGGAACTTTCTGGCCTCGATTTAGGCGGAGGAGGCGTCGAGGGTGGTCGAGCTGGGGTCGGATCTGACGAGGGGGCGAAGGCGAAGCGAACGGCGGTGGCGGCGGCGTCTGGAAGCGGCCGTAGCGGCGGCGATCGGGCCTGGAAGGGGGGAACGTGTTTCGCCGTTGGTTCTGGGTTTTTTTGTTTTTTTTTGTTTTTAAATTAATGAATGGAGAAATATGATTGGTCGATGGTTTTAATAAATTTTTAAATAGTGTTTTCTCAAACGAACTCCTTTTCAAACCCAACGACTGTCGCCCCTAGCTAAAGACCCCCATTCCGGACACAATGGGATAGTTTCGTTAGCCAATTCGACTGTTACAATCGGTTATTTTTCAAATTAAAGTATAAAACATTTAATTTTTAACTTTGAACGTACATTTCAATTTGCCAGGGCCACAAACTGATTCGAAAAATTCCAGAAAAATAAATCTAGCTATGTTTTGACGCTACGGTCCCAACAAAACTAGTTTCGTTGAATTCTGAGATCGTTTGAAAAATGGCCATTTTCTGGTCGATCCAATTTAACAGAAATTGACCAAACGCATTTTCTTTTGCCACGCTCACATATTAGCTTCAAAAATTATGAAATTTGAAACCTAGCAATAATTTGACATCCCGGACCCAACAAAAGTGGTTTCGTCGAATTCCGAGGTCGTATGCAAAATATCAATTTTCCAGTGCTATATATTCTATATAGCGACCATTCTGAAAATTCATTCGGCCATAACTTTTGATTCCCGTTATGAAACTTCGATTTTTCAGATTCGTTAGAAAGGTATTGATAAACAGATTTAAATATTTTTGGTTTCGCTAAAATCCGTTATATTCTCCACCCTGCACAGTCAGTCTAATTTTGAATTCAAATTTTCAAACTGACTCACTATTTCTAATTCACTATTTTATTGAAATATTCTATTTCAATTGTTCAAATTCCTTTGAAATCACCAATTTAAAATTTTTAAATTGGCCCGTATTTTCCGGGTTATCACACACCGTCTGCATCCTAGTATATATTTTGACTAGAAAATAAAATAAAAGTGAAAAGTTCTCACCTTTGGGATTCACTCCTCTATTTTCTATTTCTGAGCGGTTCGGATTTCATTTTAATTTCAGTCTGATCAATCGCCATCTGTTTCACGTAGTTGATTATTAAAAATCACATTTTTATACTGTTACTTTATACATAAAAGTCATATTTTTATGTTGATGTTTATATTATAAAAATTATATTTTTATAATTCAATTTTCCATATTTTTATAATGCTAATTCTTATATAAAAATCGTATTTTTATATAAGGAGAATTCATGTAAAAATTACATTTTTATTTCTCTACATATATAAAATTTATATTTTTTATATTGCCATTCAAACAATGAAAATCAAAATTTTATACTTCTACTTCGTATATAAAAATCTAATTTTTACATAGCTAAAAATTATATTTTTACATCACTAAAAATCAAGTTTTCTTCTCACTAAAATTTTATTTCTACTTCTCTAAAAATTATATTTTTACTTCGATAAAATATATTTAAAAAATCATATTTTTATAAAGCTATTATATAGGTAAAAACCGAATTTTTATCACAAGAAAATATTATAAAAATCGAACTTTTCTATTTACAAAAATATGAACTTTCTCTTTACAAAAATGTGATATATAAAAATCAGATTTAAAAACTATGTTTTTGTTTTTTTTAATAACTAAAAAAAGAGAAAAGAAAAATAAATAAATAAATAAAATAACTTACAGCGTTAAGAGGGGGGTTCACCGTCGTCACTAGAGCGTTTCGCCAGTGGGTAGCAGCGCAGGCGGCTCGTGGTGGATCTGGGCAGAGGCGCTTCAGGTGTTGTGAGGCTCGGGCTTTAATTGGGGATAGGAGTATGGGGTTTCGATCGCTTGAGGGGGAGCTGAAGGGGGAGGGAGGCGGTGACGCCAGGTTGCAGCGGCGGTGGGGCTACGACGAGGCAGCGGCTGCTAGGTTTCCTCCATTGTTCACATTTTTTTTTTCTTTTACTGTCGCGGAGAGAGAAAACCAAAAGGGGGGTCAAGCATATATAGTTAAATTATTATTTTTTCTCCAATAAAAGTTGACTTTTCATTTCAACTCCAATTCGTACCTATCGACTGATGTGCACGTAAAAATGCACATTTATATTCATATATTTATTCTCGTTTAGTACTAATAAATGTCATATATGGGTATTTTATCATGTTTAAATAATAATTGAATTGATTTCAAAACATCATGCATTTATCGTCATATAGGGGAAAATGGTCGTTTTTGTGCTTATATTATTTTGAGAATGTTTATTTGGAAATTTTCCATATTTTTACAGAAATTGGATGCATGCAGAAAAGGACTTCATAAAGATATATATGCATACAAAGGAAAAAAGGGAAAGAAATCAATGAAGAGGGAATCAATACAAAAGGATGCCTTGCCAAAAAAAATGATGAAAGGAAAATCAATCAATGGAGAGGAAATCAGTTCAAATAGAGAATTAATGGAGGACCCTATTCGCTCTCCTTCCTTCTTTAGCGGAGACACAAAATTTTGCTTCATGAATCACTATTGCTAAAAGATAAAATGCAGCTTAAAGCGGGGGCATTCTGGGTAGCACGCAAAAAGTTAGTTTAGGGTTTTCCTCATGTATAAATAACCCATGTATGATAATGTAAAGATCATCTTGGATTTTTAGTTTAGACAGAGGCTGAAAACAAAATCTCTATTTTTCTGCCATGGCTTCTTAGCCATTTCTTTTTTGTAATGTGTTGCTTTAATGCAATATTAATTTGTTGTTTTTCATTTTCATGTTATTTTCTCTTTTGCAAGTAGAATAGATTTTTATCTTTATTTGCTCTTTATTTTGTTCTCTTTTATAATGAAATATCTTTATGTTATCATTGAATCCATTATGAGTAGTTAAACCCCTTCAATTTAGGGGTAGTGAAGCTCTCAAATTCATGAATAATTAACATAAGAATTTCATATTTCTAACTCTCTTATTTGAGCTTAATCTAAATTTGGATATAGATAAAGTAAAGAGTTTATATGAAAATTGGTAGCACATGTTGGTTGACTATTCCCAAATGTGTTATACTCATATCATTAATAGAATCATACTTTATCACAATCTAATCCATTTTAGAAAAAATAGTGACATTAAAAGTGAAACCATCCTTGATATTCTATGTTGTTAGTGAATATTAACATATAGAACATACTCATAATATTTCATTTTTATTAGAACTATTATTTTCTATGTGATAATTAGGGCTTTAAGTTTGTAATGAAAATTGATGATTTATGTAGCTCGAATTTTCTACCATATAAATCATGCTTCTATGAATACAACACTTAATGTGCTTGTTATTAAAGAGAGTTAGAGTCATTTTTATGTTAATTAGATTGATGTTGATAGTGAATCTACTCCTAAATTGTCTCTTAGTCTCATATTTGTATTCATTTTAACATTGTTTGTTTTCTTTTAATTTATAGTCAACAATTTCACAGTTTGGTTTAATTTGATTGAATAGAATTTAAAATTATTCTTTCCCTGAGGATCGACTCGTATTCGCTAAAGTACTAACAATTGTACGCCGTGCGCTTACGGTTTATTTCAATATTCACGATGATTTTCTAATTCATAGAATATTCGCCGTCGAACAAGTTTTTGGCCTCCGTTGCCAGGGAATTGAATTTAATTTTGATTTTATTCTTCGAATTAATTTCCCTGTTTGTTGTTCCAACTTCTTAAAAAAAAATGTTATTTCATTGTGTAGTTTGTTAGCTTCTGTAACAACCCGGAAAATCTGAGCCTATTTTAAATTTTTAATTTGGCTATTTTAGTGAATTTTAAATATTTAAAATAAATATTTTAAATAATAATGACGAAAAGAAAGTTTGAATCGATGTTTGAAAATAAATATAATTATTTTAAATTATAAACAAGGCCTGAAATGGCTCGGCAGTTTCAAAATTTCAATTCAAACTTTGACAGACTGTACTGGGTGCAAAACAAAACAAATTTTAGTGAAACCAAAAATATTTAAATCTGTTTATGAATATCTTTATAACGAATCTAAAAAATCGAATTTCTTAGTGGGAAGCAAAAGTTATGGCCAAATGAATTTTCAGAAAGGTCGCTATAGAGTTTATATAGCCCGTGAAAATGGCCATTTTGCAAACGACCTCGGAATTTGATGAAACCACTTTTGTTGGATCCGGGATGTTAAATTATTGCTATGTTTCAAATTTCATAATTTTTGAAGCTAGTATGTGAGTGTGGCAAAGGAAAATGTGTTTGGTCTATTTCTGTTAAATTGGATAGACCAGAAAAGGGCCATTTTTCAAATGGTCTCAGAATTCGACAAAACTAGTTTTGTTGAGACCGTATCGTCAAAACAAAGCTAGATTTATTTTTCTGGAATTTTGGGATCAGTATGTGGCCCCGGCAAATTGAAATGTACGTTCAAATTAAATGTTGAATGTGTTATATTTTAAATTGAAGGAAAACCGACTGAAACAGTCAAATGGGCCTACGAAACATATCCCATTGTGTTCGGAATGGGGGTATTTAGCTAAGGACAACAGTCGTTGGGTTTGAATTGGGGTACATTAGGAGAAAGGGTTATTTTTGGATTTTAAAATAAATATAAAAGGGCCGGGCCAATCAAAATTCAACACGCCATCTCCTCTCTCCCCGACCCTCAATCGCGCATGGCGGAAAACCCCTTCACCAATTCCCAGCCATTTCCTGATCAATCCACGCACTAGAATCACGAGCTCCTTTGGAGGATTTTGAAGAGCTCGTTCTAAGCTTTGAATCCATGGCAGGTTTGGATTTTTTCGTCGCTTAAATCAATCGGATCGACATCAGGAAGTTTCCCACTTCCAATCGCCGCCGAGCTCGCCTCAGGGCACCGAACTAGGCCCTACTTTTGGCGCAGGAGCGCCCCTCCTGGCTCTTCAATGTGGCGCAGGCCGATCGGCCCCTAACTGCACGGATTCGAAGAAAAATCGAAACCTAGTTTGGAACAAAACTGAAAGGTATCGGCTTGTTTATTTTGAACTGATTTTTACACTTTTAAGTGTTGCAAACTTGTAAAAATCATATCTTTTTGCTATGTGGTCAAAATCCAGTGAAACAAGAGACAGTGAACTCGTGCGGACGTCTTCTACATTCTAGAAAAGACCGGATATTTTTCTGAGCCTTCTGCTATTTTTGGTGGAGTGGAACCCAATGTGAGATTTCTAAATTATAAATGATATGGAAAACGACGATGTATAAATTATATAGTCAATGTATGAGTTATATAAGCGTTGTACACCTCATGCATAAGCGTTGTATAAGTTGTACGTTCGATGTATAAGTTATATATGCGTTGTAAAAATTATATATGTGTTGAAAAGGAAGTGAAATATACTTATATAATATATATATATATATATATACACATATATATTCCCCTCGTCCACAAACCATGGACGATATTTATTGGTTGTGACTGGTGTGAAAATTGGTTGATTAGAATTGTTTATGGTTGAAATTGATTGATTGTGGTTGAAAAATACCCGTTTGTGGTTGAGAATTATTTGGTTGAAACCACATAGGATTAGTTTTGGAAAAGAGAAAAATAAACATGTCGCCTGCATGCGAACTAGATGCATGAAATCCCCATTGTCAAAAGCTGCGAGGCTTTAAGGTAGAGCGAGGAGCCGTACTAGGGACGGTCCCGGTTTTAACTTCCCTGCCGTTATGCTACTGAATTTTTCTGAAATATTTCTGTGTTTGATTTAAATTCATGTGTTGAATGTTGAAATAAAATTCATGTGTTGAATGTTGAAATAATATTCATGTGTTGAATGTTGAAATAAATTCATGTGTTGAATGGAGTTCGTGTATTGAATAAATTCTTTGAAAAATAAAAATAACATTTTTACCTTATATATAAACTATATAAAATAATCATGTTTTGAAATAAATTCTTTGAAAAATAAAAATAACATTTTTACCTTATATATAAACTATATAAAATAATCATGTTTTGAAATAAATTCTTTGAAAAATAAAAATAACATTTTTACCTTATATATAAACTATATAAAATAATTGTGTTTTGAAATAAATTGTTTTGCAATAAAAGTCACATTTTTATTATATATATAAACCATAGAAATTATTCATGTGTTGAATGGTGAAATAAAAATTCATGTGTTGAATAGAAATTCCTGTATGGAAATAAAATAAACGAAATTCATGTGTTGAATAGAAATTCCTGTGTGGAAATAAAATAAACAAAATTCATGTGTTGAAATAAATAATTGTTGGATAAAAATATCGTTTGTATCAAATATGTAAAGTGAAAATGGTTTTGAAATCGAAGAATCGATTATATATATATATATATATATATATATATATATATAATTAAAATATATTGAATAATGAAGCTGCAGTTCATGTTTTGGAATTGTGATTTCAAACGATTAGTGCGGGAGATCCGACCATCGGAGTTTCCCGAAACCGAAACCGTTGGGTTCGCTTTGGAAATATCTTTCCAGCGATACCCACTTTGTGAAAATCCAACGGTTGGATTGTCTGGAATGTTTAATTCAAACCTGAAGAAAAACAGCGCCAGAATTGATTATATATATATATATAATTAAATTAAATCGAATAACGATGCTGCAATTCATATTTTGAAATCAAAACTTCAAAAGAGTGTACCGGGAGATCCGACCGTCGGATTTTCCCAAAACTGAAACCGTTGGATTCGTTTTGAAAATATCTTTCTAATGGTATAAAATTTGTGAAGATCCAACAGTTAGATTTTCAGATATGTGTAAATCAAATCTGAAGAAAAACAGCGCCACGGCTGCGTTATGGCCTGAAGCGTCGTTTGAATGAAATGGCTATTTTTAAAATAATAAAAATAGCGATAAATCGTGATAAAATATTATAAACGATATGGAATGGAAATAAACTGAATTTGCTTGGTTTATGTGATATTTGATGGTTGAATGTGTTTGGCGTGAATTGTTGTCAAATAATTTAACCATTGAAATAATTGATTTAAATTCTAAATATACGTGAATTATTTGAAAAGGCCGAGTTAAATCTCATTTCAAATAATTGATCGGCGATAAGAGGTCGATGATGAAGACGGTGGTTGAAGATCAGAGATCTTCACCTCGGTTGGATGATAACTGATGTCTTGATTGGGAGGCATCCCGAAATATAGATAATAAGTGGTGATCGTCCAGACGTACGTGGAGATCGATGGGTATGCGAGGTATATAGTGCCTCCGGTTTCATTTAGACCCAGAACGAACTTGTAAATGGACTGTATGTCTGACATTGGATTTTGTTCTGTGCTGATTGATCTCTATTAAATATATATCTGTTTGGCGGCGGAGAATTTATCCTCTTTCTTAACGCCCTTCTCTGAGATGTACGAGCTCAGAGGTTATATATCGATAGAAATCAGTCGCATAGTGTGAATTGCCTGTGTGGCAAGCCTAAGTGGCAGACGATCAAGGCTTCTGTTGAAAAGCAAAGTCTTGTGGTTGATGATCAAAGCACGGCCTTTGTGGCATAGCTTTGTGTATAACGTGAATTCTCGAGCCTCACACCCCGGTATGAGCCAGAAACGGGACAGGACCTCAGGGAGGACATGTGTTTCTTTCTAGCTAGAGGTCGTGTTAGTGCTTAAACTGGTTGACATTTATATTATTTTCACCTGTGTGGTTGTTGCTGTTGCGAGGTGCCTCGGATATATCGGTGACTATGTGAAGTCGATGGAGTCATTCGTTGGCTCATTTACACCCCAAGGGGTGGGGAAACGCAATGTTCAGGCATTATAATCCACATCGGTGGACCGACCCTGTCGCCCCAAGGGCTTGACTGAGTACTTGCCCTGAGACTCGGGCTAGACAGTCTCGAAGTCGGTAAGTACTATCTTTTGCCTTGGTTCATGACGGAAATCCAATTTCCAAATACATGGCTGTGCGGTTTTGATTGTATACCTATGTATAGCGACATGATATATGGTACGCATGCCGTCTATGATTGATACTTATAATTTGAAATTGTTTTTGAAACATATAAACACTAGTAATAATATCAAATTCTTTTGTTTTATTCGTATCAAGCATATTTTGGCCATTATAAGGTAAAACTCTATCCTCCGGTTTGCATTGCATTGTGTGATGGGAACTGAGTCTTATAATGGCTTCATTTTTGAAAAAAGCATTGCGATGTTTAAAAGATTTACTTGTTTTAAGCACTGGCAATCCAATGGAGTAAACCCGTTCCACGAAAGTGGCGTGGTCCTGTGATTAGCCATATTATAAAATGTGTTAAGTAGATTTCTCATACCAGTCCCATGACTGACTCGTAGTTTGTTTCACTTGCAAACTCGGGTGCCCCTTTTCCTACACGGGCAGCCTTGTGTTCAGGTTAGCAGGCTCTTTCTGGATGCTGGAGCTGAAGATGGATTCTATCATTTATCTCTTTTTATGTTGTTCAGCTCCTATTGTACATATTATGTTTGTTTTCCGCTGTAGACATTTATGTATAGCTGAACTGTATTTGTACTAAGTATGATTCTGTATACTGTGTAACTCTGATGATGATGTTTATCCAGTGTATTATTTGTACATTATCTGGTGTATTTATTTAATTTTGTTCTGCTATTATTTGTTTATGTGTTATATTCCAAAGATTACCGTTGCCACCATCGTACGGGGTTTTGGGGTCGTTAGAGCTTCTTTTTGTTCACTTGCATTTGTGTGTTTGTTTTATTTGATCTTGTTTCAACTGCATTTGTGTGTGTTTTGTCTGTCCATTTTTGTTTGTTTGTTATTCCTTAAAAAAAACAGAAGAAAACAAAAAATTGTGTTTGCTTTGTTCATTTTGTTCGTTTTTGATTTTGTGTGTGTTTGTGTTTGTGGTTGTCATATTTCGTTCTTCCTAAAAAAAATAAAAAAATAATAATTAACACTTGCCTTGTGTTTTCAAATTCTTTCCTGTTTCATTTCATTAGTTTCCTTCCACCTTCATCTCATTTATTTCTTTCCCCTTTATATTCATTTTCAATTCTTATAAATAATAAAAATCTTCCCATTTTTTCTCTTTTATTTGTATCCTTTCTTTGATTTCTTTCCAACTTTTATCCAAAAATCTTTCCTTTCTTTACAAATTAAAAAAAAAAATTCTTTCCTTCTCCTCCCTCATTAATATTCTTCTCTGCCTCTGTCTTATTTATTCACCACATTGTCCATCTCCATACCCCTCACCTTCTTCCACAATTCATTACCAACAAAAGTCTACACACAAACCTTCTTCAAACATCTTCATCCTTTGCCTCACCAAGCCATACCACCATCCACAGCAAATTCATTCACCATTTTCAAAAAATAATAGCACCAATTACCTTTCACAAACAAGATCCTAACCCTCAACATACCCCCAAACCTCCACTCAGATCCAAACCCCCCTCATCATCTTCAACCACAGACCAAATACTCACATCCAAATTGAGGCTTGCAATTCTAGTTTTCAAATATTTGTGTTGGGAAAATTGAATTTGGAGTGCAATCGGTTGATAAATAATTGAGTTCTTGCGATTTCTGGTTTGATTGAAAAAGGGTTTTAGGTGGGCCGATTTGTGTTGACAGTGGGCTAAGTACCTTGTTTGAGTGTGACATTGCGTTTTTGGTTTTGTTTCTTGTGTCCTAGAATTTGTATGTTAGGATTTGTTTTATTTTAATTTCATTTTATTCTTTTTTATTTTGGCTTTTAGTTCTGTTTTAGTTTTAGTTTAATTTAAGTTTTTATTTTGTTTCCCCTTTTCTTTTTGAAAACCCTCTTGTGTAAATCCTTTTATTTTAAAAAATTCAAAAAAAAAGACTTCAAAATAAAAGAGAGTTTTCTATTTTTCTTCTCTCTTTCCGCTCTATTACAGGTTGCAAAAGAAGAAGGTAATTGCTTGGCTTTGCATCATCTAGCTTGCTTGTGGGCTGCGTTGGCTAGTAAATTAATTCAAACTTTTGGGTTGTTACTATTTTGGATTGCCTAGTTTATTTTGTTTGTGATCTTTCACTTTTTCTTTTCTATTTAGTTCATAGTTTATAGTTCTTCTTAACAAAAAAAAGTCAAAAAAAAATCGTCTTTCTTTTGTTTAATTAGGATTAGATTAGTTTAGTTTTCATTTTGTTTTTCACTCATCTTATTTTTAGTCCATTTTGCTTTTAGTTTCATAAAAAAAGGGATCATTTTGTTTTCATTTGCTCCAAGTGTATATATTGTCTTCAAATCTCTTTCAGGTTGCAGAAGGGACAAGGATCGCTTATTTTACTCGGCTTCGCTAAAAAAATGTGATGCTTACTTGCTAAAAAAATTTGATAATAAATTCAAACGCTCTGGTATTGTGCTCTTCTCCCTTGTTTTTATTTCATTGCATTACATTCGCAAAAAAAAAAACAAAAACAAAATAGAAATTCATTCGTAGCTGCATTGTTAATACACGTTTAATTTCTGTTTTGCATTTATCTCGTTTTATTTTTATTTTCTAAGGACATTGTTATATTTTGACAAACTGGTTTATTCCAAATGAATTATTTCTCGGTGTCTAGACTACGGCAGAGTAATAATCGTTTATAAATATTACGGTGATTCGTAAATATTATATCGGTTGTTCCTCTGAAGGTACTTAAACCTTCGGCTGCATTGATAGGGTGATTCCTGGTGCACCGATAACTCCTGTCCGTTAACTGGCTGAGAAATCTTTTGTTGAAATTAATCAAATCGCCATCATATAATTTTAGAAGAACTGTAAATATGTAATTTTCATTCATATAGTTGCATTAGGTTCATGCATATATAAAAAAAATATACAAAAAATCCAAAATCTAAAAAAAAAAACTTTCTTGAAAATGTCCCAATTTCCCTATTCCTACGGATTTAAAGATAGTTGCGAAAATCAATATAATCCATATAATTTTACACCAAATTCATATGGATATTTTAATAACAACTATTGTACAAATAACTTCCAAAATAATCCTGATTTTACACCACCAAATTTTCAAAATGATGATCAACCCTCAAGTCTTGAAATAAGTATTCAAGCTTTACTTGAAGAAAGTCAAAATATTTAATGAATCAAGTCAAAGATTAAGGGAATTAATGTGCAACAATTCAAGTCAAAGTTTTCAAAATAATCAAAATTCAAATTCAACTTCAACTTCAACTTCAAATGATTTTGATTATAAACCTTGTGAATCCAATTTTGAACTCCAAAATGAATTGCAAATTCAAAATGGAAATGTGAATAACTTTTCAAATGGTTTTGGCAATAGGAATAATTTCAATTGTGGTGCAACTGAAAACTTTTGTTCTCAACAATTTCAAATTGAAAATTCTTATGTAAATAATTATAAAATTGATTCTTTTGAGCAAATGAACATACTTGACGATTACTTGAAGTTTCGTGAGAAACAAAATCGAATCCAAACTTGTGACGATTCAAATAAAAATCCACCTTTGTCCACAATCGACGATTTTCAAATAACAACTTTTGAAATTGATGAAAATCTTAATAAAGTTGTTGAAAGGTCTGTAATTGATCTAAATTTGAATTCTCTTGAAAACAAAGACGTCAATCTTCAATTCGATCTTCCTCTCTCAAATTTTGAAATTTTGTAAATTTAGCAACTTTAGATTGTCAACTTGACAAAAATGATGAAGTCGTTAACAATTGTTTAGATGAGGACGAATTTGATGAGCGAAAACTTCTTGAAATGATTGACGATAATGTTGTTGGGTCTGAAACTGAAAATGAAAAATTTGAAACTTTGAAATCCTTGAGGTTGAAAACAACGAAACTACTGAATGTGATCTTAAGCACAATAACGATTTTTCTGAAACTATTGAAACTCCTTGCAAATTAATCATTGCAACTAAACCTCACTGTGATCACATGTTTTTCAAAGATAAATTTCTGCAGTATATGAACTCTTTCTGGAATAACACTATTTTTCAGAAAACACGATTTCAAAATTTACTGAAAATTCAATTGTTTGGTTTCGACTTTGGGTTTATGAATGAACCTTTAGTCAACAGAATTTCAAACATCAAAGAAAAAATGAACAATATTTCTCAAATCAAGTGTGGGGTTGAGAGTGATGCACACGTCTCTCAATTTATACATCATCTGAATAAATCAAACTTTGTTTTTGAAACTTTTACTGAACCCCGACCCACTGACCTCTCTTTAGTTGCTACAGAAATTCAATTTGATTTTAGGATCAATTGTAAGCTCAAAATTTTAAATTTAGCAACTCAAACTTTTGAAAAAACAAAATTTGTTTTTCCAAATCTGAAACGTGATTTAAATTTTTTTATGATTTGGTTTTCTGTGCTTAAGCTGTGTCTCTCATACTTAAAGAGACAAGTGAATTGGTCTTTAGAAGACCATTTCATTTACTTCTTGTCAATATATTTTCTGATATTTTGTACATATTTTGTTTTTCCTTTTTTGTAAATATAGGGCATATTTTTGAAATTTTCTTTTCTTTTTCTCCTTTCACTTGACTGTGGGGACACAGTCGAAATCAAGTGTGGGGGAGTTTCCTTTTCATTCTGTTTTGCATAGTTTAAGTTAGCATTTTTTTTCCTTTCTCTTTTTGCATTTTTTTTTCTTAAAAAAAAAGTAAAAATTTCGCACTTTTATTTACTTTTAAATAAGACATGATGGAGTTAGCATATAATTTTGATCGTTCGATTTAAATATTTGGAAATTTACTTCTCTTAGCGGATAACGAAAGGAAAGTTTGAATTATGAGCAAATTTGGTGTAACTGGTATATTGGGAAATTCATAGGTGATGAGTATGAAATGTTTTCTGAATTGTAATCCGATTAAATGAATGGTTGATTTTGACTACTTGCGATAACATTTTAGATCGTTTAAGTGAAGTTGTGCTAAGATATTCTCACTTAACTCTCTCTCTCTCATGTTAAAAAAAAGAAAAAAAAGAAGTGTGTGTATATATATATATATATAATTATCCAAGTATATCCAAAATTCCTGGTACATCTGGCGTTGGTGTGCAAACCCACCAAGCTCTTTCCGACACCTTGTTGACAAAGTCAGCGTCGGTATGTCTTGGTCTCATTTTATGAGTTGGACACCTAAGGATTACCAACATCTTGTTGACAAAGTCAGCGTTGGTCTGCACAATCCGCCAAGCTCTGTCCCAAACTCTCACGTCAGTCCGTGAGGCAGTGCATGGGTGGTATACCTTGGTCTTTTCAGTTAGGTGTTTGAAAATAATAATAATGTAAATAATTTTCAAAATAAAGAGAGAGCTAGCACTTAAAATCCAAGCACACTCTTCACTTATTCGACCTAACTTATTAACAAAAAGGAAGTTGAGACGCCGTTTTGCGATTGTTGATATCAATTATAGAATTCATTCCATATTTGCACTATGTTTCTATCAAAACAACTGGCCAAGCCGGTGGAGTTTGTAACGATAACATGACTTTTGTTTGAAGTTTTGATTAGTAATGGACTCAAATTTCATAGTGACGACCCAAATTCGTGTTAACTCATTCGTGTAATATTTAAAAATAAATTGCTTATTTGTAAATATTCCATTAAAAACATGCATTCAAATTGTAAAAATTTTCAAATTTGCATTTTGTACATACTTTTTGGTTTTGGATTTTGTGGGTAGTATCTGCTAAAAACCCTCACGAGACAACACTCGTCCTATTGGGGACACCCACAGGTTTAATGGCTTGTTGCATACGCTCAATGCAATCGTGCTCCCTACGAAAATGGGTTTAGCTTAGTCTTTACTTTATTCGAGGACAAATAAAAAGATAAGTGTGGGGGTATTTGATGTGCACGTAAAAATGCACATTTATATTCACATATTTATTCTCGTTTAGTACTAATGAATGTCATATATGGGTATTTTATCATGTTTAAATAATAATTGAATTGATTTCAAAACATCATGCATTTATCATCATATAGGGAAAAATGATCATTATTGTGCTTATATTATTTTGAGAATGTTTACTTGGACATTTTTCATATTTTTACAGAAATTGGATGCATGCAGAAAAGGACTTAATAAAGATATATATGCATACAAAGGAAAAAAAAGGGAAAGAAATCAATGGGAGAGGGAATCAATTCAAAAGGAGGAAATCAATGCCTTGGCAAAAAAAAATGATGAAAGGGAAATCAATCAATGGAGAGGAAATCAGTTCAAATAGAGAATTAATGGAGGACCCTATTCTCTCTCCTTCCTTCTTTAGTGGAGACACAAAATTATGGCTTCATGAATCACTATTGCTAAAAGACAAAATGCAGCTTAAAGCGAGGGCATTCTGGGTAGCACGCAAAAAGTTAGTTTAGGGTTTTCCCTCATGTATAAATAACCCATGTATGATAATGTAAAGATCATCTTGGATTTTTAGTTTAGATAGAGGCTGAAAACAAAACCTATATTTTTCTGCAATGGCTTCTTAGCCACTTCTTTTTTGTAATTTTTCGCTTTAATGCAATATTAATTTGTTGTTTTTCATTTTCATGTTATTTTCTCTTTTGCAAGTAGAATAGATTTTTTCTTTATTTGCTCTTTATTTTGTTCTCTTTTATAATGAAATATCTTTATGTTATCATTGAATCCATTATGAGTAGCTAAACCCCTTCAGTTTAGGGGTAGTGAAGCTCTCATGATTCATGAATAATTAACATAAGAATTTCATATTTCTTACTCTCTTATTTGAGCTTAATCTAAAATTGGATATAGATAGAGTAAAGATTTTATATGGTGAAAATTGATAGCACATGTTGGTTGACTATTCCCAAATGTGTTATACTCATATCATTAATAGAATCATACTTTATCACAATCTAATTCATTTTAGAAAAAGTAGTGACATTAAAAGTGAAACCATCTTTGATGTTCTATGTAGTTAGTGAATATTAACATATAAAACATACTCATAATATTTCATTTTTATTAGAACTATTATTTTCTATGTGATAATTAGGGCTTTAAGTTTGTAATGAAAATTGATGATTTATGTAGCTTGAATTTTCTAGCATATAAATCATGCTTCTATGAATACAACACTTAATGTGCTAGTTATTAAAGAGAGTTAGAGTCATTTTTTATGTTAATTAGATTGATGTTTATAGTGAACCTACTCCTAAATTGTCTCTTAGTCTCGTATTTGTATTCATTTTAACATTGTTAGTTTTCTTTTAATTTATAGTCAACAATTTCGCAGTTTGGTTTAATTTGATTGAATAGAATTTAAAATTATTCCTTCCCTGAGGATCGACTCATATTCGCTAACGTACTAAAAATTGTACGCCGTGCGCTTGCGATTTATTTCAATATTCGCGACGATTTTCTAATTCATAGAATATTCGTCATCGAACATCGACTGTCGTCCCCAGCAAATTACCCTCATTCTGAACACAATGGGATATGTTTCGTAACCCAATTCGGCTATTACGACCAATTTCTGCTAAATTTAAAACACAAATCAGTATATATTCAATTTAATAGTACATTTTAATTTACCGGGGCCACATACGGACTCTGAAAATTCCAGAAAAATTATTTCTATCTTCGTATTGACGATACGATCCTAATTAAACTAATTTCATTGAATTTGGAGACCGTTTGAAAAACGGTCATTTTCCAGGGGATTAAATTAAAACTGAAATTATCAAATGTGTTTAAATCCACCACGTTCACATATTGATTCCAAAAATTATGAAAATTGGAATCTAGCAATAACTTGACATCCCGGATCCAACAATAGTGGTTTCATCGAGAACGGAGGTCGTTTGCAAAATGTCCATTTTTAAGGGCTATATTTCCATAACGACATTCCGAATTTTCAATTAGACATAACTTTTTATTCCCGCTATGAAATTTCAATTTTTCGGATTCGTTTGAAAGATATTTTCAATTAGATTCTAATATTTTTGGTTTCACTAAAATCCAGTTTATTTTGAATCCTATACATTCATTTGAAATTTGAAATCAAATTTTCAAACTACCACGCCATTTCCAATTTATTTTATAACTAAAATAAATATTATTCATTAAAATTACCAAAATAAAAAAATTTAAATTGGTTTTGATATTTCGGGTTGTTACAAAAATAGTCTAACCTGTGCATGCAATTTGAAGATAACCATTGACAGTTTTGGTTTTCTTCTCTCTTTATTCATCAAAACTTCATTTGATCACTACTTGGTCAATTCTTGACGGATTCTCATGAAACCAAGCGCATTACGAAGCAAATGAAGAGAAGTACAGTATGAAGATAAGGTGTAGCTGAAAAATCCAAGGTTATAAATTGATGTGGTACCCATTTCTTTGTTGATTTACTTTATATATATCCATTTCCTCTTGATGTCTTTTCGCCAACCGTCATTACTCTTCTCCTCACTAGTACAAAACAGTCATGCTGCTTTGCCTTATTTGCATCGGTTGTGGTAACAAGCGATGCAAATAATGTTATTTGCATCGCTTTTATTTAAACAGACGATGCAATCATGACAAAGAAAGCTATAGATCAGGCAAAAAGATATTTTCTTTGGTTTTTTTAGAAAACCAATGAAATTTATGATAATAAATGTTTGCATCTATTAGATTAGCATCAGCTTTTTCTTAATTGGTTTGTAACCGATGCAGTTTATATAAGGTGTGTCAAATAAAATTTGGTGAATCGTGTCAAATTTCAGTTGACCCATTATTTCCCACTTAAGGTCTAATTTTTTTCCATTGATTCGCTCCTTATTTTCACTTTGTCGCTGTAACGACCCAGAAAATCTGAACCAATTTAAAAATTTTAAATTGGCTAAAATAATGGATTTTAAATATTTAAAATAAATATTTTAAATAATGGCGATGAAAACTGAGTTTGAATCAACAATTGAAAACGAATATAATTAATTATAATTATAAACAAGGCCTGAAAGGGCGCTGTAGTTTCAAAAATCGAATTCAAACTTTGTCGGACTATACCGGGTGCAAAACAAAACGAATTTTAGTGAAACCAAAAATATTTAAATCTGTTAGTGAATACCTTTCCAACGAATCTGACAAATCGAAATTTGATAGCGGGAATCAAAAGATATGTCAGTTGAAAATTTTGAATAGTCGCTATGGAATTCAGGCCCTTAAAAATGGACATTTTGCAAACGACCTCGGATTTCGACGAAACCACTTTTGTTGTGTCCGTGATGTTAAGTTATTGCTTGATTCCAAATTTCATAATTTTTCGAATCGATATGTGAGCGTGGCAAAGGAAAACGCATTTGAACAGTTTTAGTTAAAACTGATCGACCTAAAAATAGCCATTTTTCAAACGGTCTCAGAATTCGACGAAATCAGTATTGTTGGGACCGTATCGTCTCAACATAGCCAGATTTATTTTTCGGGAATTTTTAGAGCCCGTATGTGGCCCCGGTAGTTGGAAATGTACGTTCAAATTAAATATTGAATGCTTTATATTTTGATTTGAATGGAAACTGACTGAAACAGTCGAATGGGCCTACAAAACATATCCCATTGTGTCCGGGATGGGGGTAAAACGCTGGGGGCGACAGTCGTTGGGTTTGAATTCGTGTGCGTATGGTCAAAGTGGTATTTTCCTATTTTTATAACCTTTGGGCCAATCATAATTCATCATTCATTAAATAAATAAAAAATAGGCGGAAACCCTTTTTATCTCCTACGATCGACGTCCACCGTCGTTTGAACCTTTCTCCCCACTTCGCCGCCGCCACGGCCATCACCAGCCTCCGCCACCACCCATTCTCGAAAGGTCCTTCCTCCCTCTCCAAATCAGCACCGGTTTCACCTCCTATCATCACGCCCTCGACGAGATCTGGGCCTGGAAAGTTCGACCGCGTCGCACCTCCTAGCGCCGCCAGCAGGAGCTCGAACCGAAGGTGGTGGCCATCGCTGGGAAGCTCTCGCGAAGCCGCTCGTCATGGTGAAGTCTGATCGCCATCACATGCTCCGAGTTGCGTGCGAAAATGAACCCTAGGACGGAAGATGTTGGGTTCGATGGAAGCAGCTTTACAGAACGAAGACACAGTGAGTTGATTTTTATTTAGTTATTGTTTATTTTAATTTAAATAAATATAAATGCAGTTTTTTTAATAAATATAAATGTAGTTTTTTTTAATAAATATAAATGCAGTTTTTTTAATAAATATAAATGCAGTTTTTTTTAATAAATATAAATGCAGTTTTTTTAATAAATATAAATGTAGTTTTTTTAATAAATATAAATTCAGTTTTTTTTTAATAAATATAAATGCAGTTTTTTTTAATAAATATAAATGCAGTTTTTAATAAATATAAAGGCAGCTTTTATTTTCATTTTTTTTATAAATATATATAGCATTATGACAATAAAACTAGAAAGGTTTTAAAATAAAGTTAGAAAGGTTTTAAAATAAAATTAGGATTGTTTTGGAAAAATAAAATACTTTCAAATAGAAAATATAAAATAGAATTTGTTTTAGAAAATATAAATCGACTTTGACTTAAAAATAAAATTACCTTTGATTGGAAATTAAAATTATCTTTGTCTATAAAATATAAACCATAGTTTAAAAATGTGATTTTGCTATGTTAACGAAATTCGATGAAACAGGAAACATCGTGACCGTGTGGACGCCTTCTACCTTTTAGAAGAGGCCGCATATTTTTCTGAGCCTTCTACAAATTTTGGCAAAGCCGAAAGCAATGTGAGATTTCTAATTTATAAACAACATGGAAAACGACGATGTATAAATTATATAGTCGATTTATGAGTTATATAAGCGTTGTACATCTCTTGTATAAGCGTTGTATAAGTTGTACGTTCGATGTATAAGTTATATATGCGTTGTAAAAATTATATATGTGTTGAAATAAAAGTGAATTGCTATATATAAATAAATATATATATATATATACACACACCCCTCGTCCACAAACCATGGACGATATTTATTGGTTGTGATTGGTGTGAAAATTGATTGATAGCGAATGATTGTTTGGGATTGTTTATGGTTGATATTGATTGATTGAGGTTGAAAAATACCCGTTTGTGGTTGGGAAATATTTGGTTGAAACCACATAGGATTAGTTTGTGGAAATGAAATAAATATATACATGCCGCCTGCGTGCGAACTAGATGCATGATCCCCATTGTCAAAAACCGCGAGGTTTTAAGGTAGAGCGAGGAGCCGTACTAGGGACGGTCCCGGTTTTAACTACCCTGCCGTTATGCTGCCGAAATTTTGAATAATATTCGTGTGTTTGAATTATTTTCATTTGCTTAAACTATATTTATTCATTGAATAGAAAACCTTCATGTGTTGAATTGATATTCATTCGTTGATTAGAAATTCATGTGTTGAATGGTATTCGCGTTTTAAATATAAAAATCACATTTCTATCTATATATAGAAACTATAGAAAACCTTCATGTGTTGAATCGATATTCATTCATTGAATTGAAATTCATGTGTTGAATGGTATTCATACTTTGAAATGAATTGTTTTACAATAAAAATCACATTTTTATTATATACATGAATCGTTGAAATTTGAAGTGTTAAAAATAGCCACTCGTTCAAATAAGCATATATGAGTTGAAATATTCATTAATTAGCTAATGATATGATTTGTACCTATGTATGTAACATTTGACTGAATGGTGTTTTTAAACCAAATAGAAATCAAATATGAAGTTGAATAGAAAATGATAAATGATAAGAACTATATATATGTACATGCATATTCATTGAACAGGTTATAGCAAAGGGGCTAGAGAAGAGGAATAAAATTTTGTGCCCGACAAATAGGTACACATTTACTGTTTTGTTTGGGTGATGATTTTATGAGCTTGTTGGCTAGCCGCTTGGCTTTTTCTTTTTCTTTTTGAGATTAGAAGGACCGGGGAAGCTATTTGAGATTTCCCGATGCTCCCGGTGCAGGGGAGGTTATGGCGAAATTTTCCAAAATTTTAAGGCGTTAGTGAAATATTTGAAGTGAAAACGATATTGAAATCATTGAATGAACTATATTTATATAAATATATAAATATAAATAAAATTAAAACAAAACGTAGCCGTGCAGTTCGCATTTTTAAACCATGATTTCAAACAACTAGTGCGGGAAATCCGACCATTGGATTTTCTCGAAACCTCAACCGTCGGGTTCGCCTTGGAAATATCTTCCCAACGGCACCAACCTTGTAAAAATCCAACGGTTGGATTGTCTGGAATGTTTAATTCAAATCTGATGAAAAACAGCGCCAGAAGCGATTATATTTATATATATATATATAAATATAATTATATATTTAATCGAATAACGACGCTGCAGTTCGTGTTTTGAAATCGAAAATTCAAACGATTGTACCGGGAGATCCGACCGTCGGATTTTCCCGAAACTGGAACCGTTGGATTCATTTTGAAAAGACCTTTCTAATGATGTAAATTTTATGAAGATCCAATGGTTAGATTTTCAGATATGTGTAAATCAAATCTGAAGAAAAACAGCGCCACGGCCGCGTTATGGCCCGAAGCGTCGTTTTGAATAAATTGGCTATTTTAAAATAAATAAAAATAGCGATAAATCATTATAAAATATCATAAACGATAAGGAATGGAAATAAACTGAATTTGCTCGATTTATGTAGTATTGATGGTTGAATGTGTTTGGTGTGAAAATTACATTAAAGAACAAAATTGGTGTTGTCAAATGATTTAACCATTGGAATAAATTGATTTGAAATTCTAAATATACGTGAATTATTTGAAAAGGCCGAGTTAATTCTCATTTCAAATAATCGACCGACGATTGAAAATCGAAGATGAAGATGGTGGTCGAAGACCGAAGATTTTCACCTCGTTTGAATGGTAACCGAGGTCCTGATTGGGAGGCATCCCGAAATATGGATAATGAGTGGTGATCGTTCAGACGTACGTGGTGATCGATGGGTTTGCGAGGTATTTAGTGCCTCCGGTTTCATTCAGACCCAGAACGGACTTGTAAATGGACTGTGTGTCTGACATTGGATTTTATTCTGTGTTGATTGATCTCTATTAAATATACATCTGTTTGGCGACGGAGAATTTATTCTTTTGCTTAACGCCCTTCTCTGAAACGCACGAGCTCAGAGGTTGTATATCGATGGACATCAGTCGCATGGCATGAATTGCCTGTGTGGCATGCTAAGATGCAGTGATCAGGGCTTCTGTTGAAAAGCAAAGTCTTGTGGTGATGATCAAAGCACCGCCTGTGTGGCGTAGCTTTGTGTATAACGTGAATTCGCGAGCCTCACACCCCGGTATGAACCTAAAACGGGAGAGGACATCAGGGAGGGCATGCGTTTCTTTCTAGCTAGGGTGGTGTCAGTGACCTACCAGCCCTGACATTTATACACTTTTCACCTATGTGGTTGTTGCTGTTGCGAGGCGCCTCGGTTTGATCGGACGATCCGGGTCCGATGGAGTCATTCGTTGGCTCATTTACGCCCCAAAGGGCGGAGAAACGTAGTGTTCAGGCATAATAATCCACATCGGTGGACCGACCCTGACGATCCAAGGGCCCACCTGAGTCTGGGCCTGAGACATGGGCTAGATTGTCTCGAATTCGGTAAGGACTATCTTTTGCCTTGGTTCATGACGGAAATCCAATTTCCAAATACGACATCGTGCGGTTTCGATTGTATATATACATTTGGCGACATAGTGGCATGGGACGCTCATGTCGTCTATGATTGATAGTTATGATTTGAAATTGTTTTCAAAACATATAGACACTAGCAATAATATCAAATGCCTTTGTTTTATTCGTATCAAGCATATTTTGACCGTTATAAGGTAAAAACTCTATCCTCCGGTTTGCGTTGCATTGTGTGATGGGAACTGAGTCTTATAACGGTTTCATTTTTATAAAAAGCATAGCGATGTTTAAAAGAAAGATTTGTTTTAAAGCACTGGCAATCCAATGGAGTAAACCCGTTCCACGAAAGTGGCGTGGTCCTGTGATTGGCCATATTATATATGTGTTGAATAGATTTCTCATACCAGTCCCATGACTGACTCGTAGTTTGTTTCACTTTCAAACTCGGGTGCCCCTTTTTCTACACGGGCAGCCTTGCATTCAGGTTTAGCTGGTTCTTTCTGGATAGCTGGAGCTGAAGATGGATTCTATCATTTATCTCTTTTTATGCTGTTCAGCTCCTATTGTACATATTTTGTTTGTTTTCCGCTGTAGACATTTATGTATAGCTGAACTGTATTTGTACTAAGTAAGATCCTTTATGCTGTGTAACTCTGATGATTCCTTTTATCCAGTATATTCTATTGTTCATTATCTGGTGTATTTATTTAATTTTGTTCTGCTATTATCTGTTTCTGTGTTATATTCCAAAGATAACCCTTTTCTTCGTCTGAACGGGATTTGTGGTCGTCTCAACGTGGTATCAGAGCCAGGTTAAGCTTAGTTCTGGAATATAACATTTGAACGAACTCGTCAGGAATAGAACCAGTAGTGTTCTAGGACGGGTAACTCTATACAGATAGGATCAGTGATATCCTAGTATGAGTAAAGCAGAATGAAATTACACCTCGATAGACTCATTTACACTTGAAGTATATGTTTCTATGTTTGAAAAATTTCTTTTCTGTGACCTGACACTTGATCTGCTAATTGCAGAAGTACTAGAAAAATGAGTGCCAGAAACAGAAGGAATACAGAACCCGATCTAGAGGCTCTATTTAAGAGATATCGAAATCTGGGTGGAGCACAGTTCTCGGGCAATGAATCTATTATTCAAACTCAAGCTTGGGTGAGCTCTGCAGAAAGAATATTTGAGCGTTTCCAGCTGAGAGACGACCAGAAAAGATTAGTAGCATCTTGGGCGCTCAATGGAGAAGCTTTAATATGGTGGGAAACAATCATAAAAGATAATCCAGAAGGTGATATCACCTGGGGTAGATTCAAAGAGATTTTCCTAGGAAGATTTACTCCTCCCGAAGCAACCGAGCGATTATGTGATGAATTTTCTTATCTAATACAAGGTGATATGACCATCCCAGAGTATCATAAGAAATTCAACGAACTTGCTCACTTTGCTCCTCATCTGATTCAAGATCCAAAGAGGAAAAATCTGAGATTTATTCATGACCTGCAAAGGAGATATCAGAATAGTGTAATGAGGAATGTGAAGCTCCCTTTTTCTGAAATGATATACATGGCTTATCAGTATGAAGATTTCCATAAGAAAGGAATGTTGCGCGACGAAGAAGAAGTCTGTTCTAGTGACAAAGAAAAGTCGGAAACTGATATTCCTGAAGCCAGTAAGAAGCCCAGTGCCAAGAGAAAAAGGGCTAAATCTGAGAAGGAACCAGTAACGACTGCCATATGCAATAACTGCCATAAGCAGGGGCATTTGCAAGGAAAATGCAAATCTTTAAAGAAGCAAAAGAAGGAAGTATCTAAATCTGATAAAAGGGTTCATGATGGCAGAGGATGCCACAGGTGCCACCAGCCTGGGCATATCGCGAAGAATTGCTGGCTGTTAAAAAAGACCAATGTGGTTCAAGTAAATGAATTGGCAGAGACTTCCGAGCCCTCAGCTAGTCAAGAAAGGGCTGATGTCTTAGAAGGCACGCTCAATGTCAAAAACATTCCAGTCAAAGTACTGTTTGACATAGGCGCGTCACGAAGCTTCATTGCAAAAGATGCAGCTAAGAAGCTGGATTTGAATTTGAAAAAGCTGAAGGAACCAATGACTGTCCAGAATCTAGTTGGGGGTTCCATCGGTCTCAGTTGGGCTTGTGCAGTACCTGTCTCTTTTTCCTGCTATAAATTCCCTGCTATCTCTATGGTCATGAATTTTAATGAATTCAACCTTATTCTGGGATTGGATTGGCTAACCAAATATGAAGCGGAGGTTAGATGCGCGGAGAGAGTGGTTAAAGCTAAGATTAAATCAGGGAGTTATATAACCATACCGTGTGAAGGTCAGAAATCTAATAGAAAAGACTTCTGGGCAGCTTTGAATGTTTCTCCAGCTCAAATGGAAAATATCCCTGAAGCTACTGAGAATATTCTCGACCTAGTGAAAGATATTCCTATCGTCAAGAACTATGCGGATGTGTTCGAGGAAGTTGTTCGCATACCTCCGCAAAGAGAAATAGATTTCAAGATTGCTTTGATTCCCAATGCAAGGTCGGTAGTTCACGCTATTCGAAGAATGTCCTTGAAAGAGAAGGAGGAATTAGACAATCAAACACGACAGCTGGTATGGAAAGGTCTGATCAGGCCTAGTTTCTCTGATTGGGGTGTAGCCGTGGTATTTGTCCCAAAATCTTACGGTACTCTACGTCTATGTGTGGATTATCGTGATCTGAACAAACAGACAATAAAGAACAAATATCCATTGCCACGAATAGATGATTTGTTGGATCGATTAAATGGAGCACAAGTATTTTCACGAATGGACCTAGCTACAGGTTTCCATCAACTTCGAATTGCCGAAGAGTGTGTTCCAATGACAGCGTTCAGAGGCCCCGACTTATTCTACGAGTGGTTAGTAATGCCGTTCGGCTTATGTAACGCTCCAGCTTACTTCGTCAATCTAATGAACAGAGTATTCAGAGGAGTATTGAATAAATTTGTTCTGGTTTTCATTGACGATATTCTAATCTTCTCTAAATCAAAAGCCGAACATGAAAAGCATCTGGAACAGGTTCTGGAAATTCTCAGAAGGAATGTATTGAAGGCAAAGTTTTCCAAATGTATATTCTGGCAGGATGAAGTTAAATTTCTGGGCCACGTCGTATCAAAAGAAGGAATCGCTGTGGATCCAAGTAAAATAAAAGCTATTTAGAACTGGAAACAGCCCAGCACCCCCACTGACGTCCGCAGTTTTCTCGGATTGGCTAGTTATTATCGGAAATTCGTTAAAGACTTTTCGAAGATATCTGGTCACTTAACGAAGCTTACAAAGAAGCACTCTAAATTCAAATGGACTCCAGAGAGTGAGGAGGCTTTTGAAGAGCTAAAGCTGAGACTAACAACAGCTCCAGTGTTAACCATCATCGATGGCAACCAGGATTTAAAAGTCTGGACTGATGCTTCTAGAGAAGGCCTTGGCGCCGTGTTAATGCAAAGGGGCCAAGTGATTGCTTATGCTAGTCGTCAACTGAAGCCACACGAGAAAAACTACGTCACTCACGATCTTGAGTTATTGGCGATAGTATTCGCTTTGAAAATCTGGAGACACTATCTTCTGGGTGAGAGATTTGAACTGTTTACGGACCACCAGTCGTTAAAGTGTCTGTTCACTCAGAAAGACCTGAATCTGAGACAGCAACGTTGGCTGGAGTTTCTTGCGGCATATGATTTTGAAATTCTATACACTCTAGGGAAAGCCAATGTCGTGGCCGATGCGTTAAGCCGAAAGAATGAGATGATCGCCAGTTTTATCATTGCGATTTCGTTGATTGATAAGATATCGACTCTCCAGGAAGACGACCAATTTATCAAAGGAATGAGTCAGCGAATTCGTGAAGGCAATGCTTCGGATTTCCAGCTCGACAGCGAAGGGATTCTGAGGTTAGAAGGGCGAATTTGTGTTCTAGAAATTCCTGAACTCAGAAGGGATGTGCTTGATGAATGCCACAAATCTAAGCTCAGTATCCATCCGGGTGTGAATAAAATGTATAACGATATCAAGCGCACATTCTGGTGGAAGTCATTAAAAAGAGACATCTCGATATATGTTAGTCGATGCCCTACTTGCCAGCTAGTCAAAAGCGACCAACAGAAACTTGCTGGATTGTTACAACCACTAGAAGTTCCTGGTTGGAAGTGGGAACATATTTCTATGGATTTCATTGATGGTTTGCCCAGAACCAGAAAAGGAAATGACAGTATTTGGGTGATCGTAGATCGCTTCATGAAGACCGCCCATTTCATACCTGTCAGATCAAACAGAACTGCTCAGAGTCTGGCACAGATATACTTCAGGGAAATAGTTAGACTACATGGAGTGCCGCTCAGCATAGTCAGTGATAGAGATACAATATTCACTAGCAAATTTTGGGAGGCATTTCAAGTCGAGCTGGGAACGAAGTTAAACTTGAGCACCGCTTATCATCCTCAGACAGACGGTCAGACTGAGAGGGTGAATCGCATTTTAGAAGATCTATTGCGGGCTTGTGTTCTAGATTTCGGTGGATCATGGGAAGACCATCTGCATTTGGCTGAATTCTCTTATAACAACAGCTACCAGGCGAGTCTGACAATGTCGCCATTCGAAGCATTGTATGGTAGACCGTGCCGATCTCCTGCTTGTTGGGTCGAGCCTGGAAATAGACTTGTGTTGGGTCCTGATATGATTCGCGAAGCTGCCGACAAAGTCGATTTTATTAAGAAGCGATTACTCGCCGCTCAAAGCCAACAAAAGAGCTATGCCGATAGAAGAAGAAGAGATATATCCTTTGAAGTTGGCGACTACGTATATTTGAAGGTATCGCCGATGAGAGGAGTTATCCGGTTCGGTAAAACTGGAAAGTTAGCGCCCAAATTTATTGGTCCGTTTCCTATTCTGGAACGGATCGGAACGCTCGCTTATAGGGTCAAACTGCCTAATTGGTTGCCTGAAATTCATGATGTATTTCACATATCTCAACTTCGAAAGCACGTTCATGATCCAGACTTGATCGTGGAAGAAGCAGCTCAACATGACATTGAAATAACCCCAGAATTAGCTGTGAGAAGAGAGCCGCTAAAGATAATAGGAAAAGAAACCAAAGAGCTGAGGAACAAGAAGGTTCGCTTAGTCAAAGTGCAATGGAGTGGAGATCCGCGAGATTGTACTTGGGAAACTGAGGAGAGCATTCAGAAGGCTTATCCTAGATGCCGAGTAGATATCTCTGATTGACTCTGGTGCAAGGTACATTTACCCTACTTTGCACTACCATTCAATTCTCTACTCTATTGTTATTTTCTTTTCATAGATGTGCACTTTTAATTATATAGTCTGAATGATTTTTAAAGGGTATAGGATTTGATTAGTATATTTTTGAAGGTTAAAAACAATTGGATTGGTTGTTGTGTTGTGTGATTGTAGATTTATCAAACCACTTTCGACTTTGTTCCTTTTCGGGGACGAAAAGTTTTAAGTGGGGGAGATTGTAACGACCCAGAAAATCTGAACCAATTTAAAAATTTTAAATTGGCTAAAATAATGGATTTTAAATATTTAAAATAAATATTTTAAATAATGGCGATGAAAACTGAGTTTGAATCAACAATTGAAAACGAATATAATTAATTATAATTACAAACAAGGTCTGAAAGGGCGCTGTAGTTTCAAAAATCGAATTCAAACTTTGTCGGACTATACCGGGTGCAAAACAAAACGAATTTTAGTGAAACCAAAAATATTTGAATCTGTTAGTGAATACCTTTCCAATGAATCTGACAAATCGAAATTTGATAGTGGGAATCAAAAGATATGTCCAGTTGAAAATTCTGAATAGTCGCTATGGAATTCAGGCCCTTAAAAATGGACATTTTGCAAACGACCTCGGATTTCGACGAAACCACTTTTGTTGGGTCCGTGATGTTAAGTTATTGCTTGATTCCAAATTTCATAATTTTTCGAATCAATATGTGAGCGTGGCAAAGGAAAACGCATTTGAACAGTTTTAGTTAAAATTAATCGACCTGAAAATAGCCATTTTTCAAACGGTCTCAGAATTCGACGAAATCAGTTTTGTTGGGTCCGTATCGTCTCAACATAGCCAGATTTATTTTTCGGGAATTTTTAGAGCCCGTATGTGGCCCCGGTAGTTGGAAATGTACGTTCAAATTAAATATTGAATGCTTTATATTTTGATTTGAACGGAAACTGACTGAAACAGTCGAATGGGCCTACGAAACATATCCCATTGTGTCCGGGATGGGGGTAAAACGCTGGGGGCGACAGTCGTTGGGTTTGAATTCGTGTACGTATGGTCAAAGTGGTATTTTCCTATTTTTATAACCTTTGGGCCAATCATAATTCACCATTCATTAAATAAAAAAAAATAGGCGGAAACCCTTTTTATATCCTGCGATCGACGTCCACCGTCGTTCGAACCTTTCTCCCCACTTCGCCGCCGCCACGGCCATCACCAGCCTCCGCCACCACCCATTCTCGAAAGGTCCTTCCTCCCTCTCCAAATCAGCACCGGTTTCACCTCCTATCATCACGCCCTCGACGAGATCTGGGCCTGGAAAGTTCGACCGCGTCGCACCTCCTAGCGCCGCCAGCAGGAGCTCGAACCGAAGGTGGTGGCCAACGCTGGGAAGCTCTCGCGAAGCCGCTCGTCATGGTGAAGTCTGATCGCCATCACATGCTCCTAGTTGCGTGCGAAAATGAACCCTAGGACGGAAGATGTTGGGTTCGATGGAAGCAGCTTTACAGAACGAAGACACAGTGAGTTGATTTTTATTTAGTTATTGTTTATTTTAATTTAAATAAATATAAATGCAGTTTTTTTAATAAATATAAATGAAGTTTTTTTTAATAAATATAAATGCAGTTTTTTTTAATAAATATAAATGCAGTTTTTTTTAATAAATATAAATGCAGTTTTTTTAATAAATATAAATGCAGTTTTTTTAATAAATATAAATGCATTTTTTTAATAAATATAAATGCAGTTTTTTTTAATAAATATAAATGCAGTTTTTAATAAATATAAAGGCAGCTTTTATTTTCTTTTTTTTTATAAATATATATAGCATTATGACAATAAAACTAGAAAGGTTTTAAAATAAAGTTAGAAAGGTTTTAAAATAAAATTAGGATTGTTTTGGAAAAATAAAATACTTTCAAATAGAAAATATAAAATAGAATTTGTTTTAGAAAATATAAATAGACTTTGACTTAAAAATAAAATTACCTTTGATTGGAAATTAAAATTATCTTTGTCTATAAAATATAAACCATAGTTTAAAAATGTGATTTTCCTATGTTAACGAAATTCGATGAAATAGGAAACATCGTGACCGTGTGGACGCCTTCTACCTTTTAGAAGAGGCCGCATATTTTTCTGAGCCTTCTACAATTTTTGGCAAAGCCGAAAGCAATGTGAGATTTCTAATTTATAAACAACATGGAAAACGACGATGTATAAATTATATAGTCGATGTATGAGTTATATAAGCGTTGTACATCTCTTGTATAAGTTGTACGTTCGATGTATAAGTTATATATGTGTTGGAAAAATTATATATGTGTTGAAATAAAAGTTAATTGCTATATATAAATATAAATATAAATATATATATATATATATACGCCCCTCGTCCACAAACCATGGACGATATTTATTGGTTGTGATTGTTGTGAAAATTGATTGATAGCAAATGATTGTTTGGGATTGTTTATGGTTGATATTGATTGATTGAGGTTGAAAAATGCCCCTTTGTGGTTGGGAAATATTTGGTTGAAACCACATATGATTAGTTTGTGGAAATGAAATAAATATATACATGCCGCCTGCATGCGAACTAGATGCATGATCCCCATTGTCAAAAACCGCGAGGTTTTAAGGTAGAGCGAGGAGCCGTACTAGGGACGGTCCCGGTTTTAACTACCCTGCCGTTATGCTGCCGAAATTTTGAATAATATTCGTGTGTTTGAATTATTTTCATTTTCTTAAACTATATTTATTCATTGAATAGAAAACCTTCATGTGTTGAATTGATATTCATTCGTTGATTAGAAATTCATGTGTTGAATGGTATTCGCGTTTTAAATATAAAAATCACATTTCTATCTATATATAGAAACTATAGAAAACCTTCATGTGGTGAATCGATATTCATTCGTTGAATTGAAATTCATGTGTTGAATGGTATTCATATTTTGAAATTAATTGTTTTACAATAAAAATCACATTTTTATTATATACATGAATCGTTGAAATTTGAAGTGTTAAAAATAGCCACTCGTTCAAATAAGCATATATGAGTTGAAATATTCATTAATTAGCTAATGATATGATTTGTACCTATGTATGTAACATTAGAATGAATGGTGTTTTTAAACCAAATAGAAATCAAATATGAAGTTGAATAGAAAATGATAAATGATAAGAACTATATACATGTACATGCATATTCATTGAACAGGTTATAGCAAAGGGGCTAGACAAGAGGAATAAAATTTTGTGCCCGACAAATAGGTACACATTTACTGTTTTGTTTGGGTGATGATTTTATGAGCCTGTTGGCTAGCCGCTTGGCTTTTTCTTTTTCTTTTTGCGATTAGAAGGACCGGGGAAGCTATTTGAGATTTGCCGATGCTCCCGGTGCAGGGGAGGTTATGGCGAAATTTTCCAAAATTTTAAGGCGTTAGTGAAATATTTGAAGTGAAAATGATATTGAAATCATTGAATGAACTATATTTATATAAATATATAAATATAAAAAAAATTAAAACGAAACGTAGCCATGCAGTTCGCATTTTGAAACCATGATTTCAAACAACTAGTGCGGGAAATCCGACCATTGGATTTTCCCGAAACCTCAACCGTCGGGTTCGCCTTGGAAATATCTTCCCAATGGCACCAACCTTGTAAAAATCCAACGGTTGGATTGTCTGGAATGTTTAATTCAAATCTGATGAAAAACAGCGCCAGAAGCGATTATATTTATATATATATAAATATAATTATATATTTAATCGAATAACGACGCTGCAGTTCGTGTTTTGAAATCGAAAATTCAAACGATTGTACCGGGAGATCCGACCGTCGGATTTTCCCGAAACTGGAGCCGTTGGATTCATTTTGAAAAGACCTTTCTAATGATGTAAATTTTATGAAGATCCAACGGTTAGATTTTCTGATATGTGTAAATCAAATCTGAAGAAAAACAGCGCCACGGCCGCGTTATGGCCCGAAGCGTCGTTTTGAATAAATTGGCTATTTTAAAATAAATAAAAATAGCGATAAATCATTATAAAATATCATAAACGATATGGAATGGAAATAAACTGAATTTGCTCGATTTATGTAGTATTGATGGTTGAATGTGTTTGGTGTGAAAATTACATTAAAGAACAAAATTGGTGTTGTCAAATGATTTAACCATTGGAATAAATTGATTTGAAATTCTAAATATACGTGAATTATTTGAAAAGGCCGAGTTAATTCTCATTTCAAATAATCGACCGACGATTGAAAATCGAAGATGAAGACGGTAGTCGAAGACCGAAGATTTTCACCTCGTTTGAATGGTAACCGAGGTCCTGATTGGGAGGCATCCCGAAATATGGATAATGAGTGGTGATCGTTCAGACGTACGTGGTGATCGATGGGTTTGCGAGGTATTTAGTGCCTCCGGTTTCGTTCAGACCTAGAACGGACTTGTAAATGGACTGTGTGACATTGGATTTTATTCTGTGTTGATTGATCTCTATTAAATATACATCTGTTTGGCGGCGGAGAATTTATTCTTTTGCTTAACGCCCTTCTCTGAAACGCACGAGCTCAGAGGTTGTATATCGATGGACATCAGTCGCATGGCATGAATTGCCTGTGTGGCATGCTAAGATGCAGTGATCAGGGCTTCTGTTGAAAAGCAAAGTCTTGTGGTGATGATCAAAGCACCGCCTGTGTGGCGTAGCTTTGTGTATAACGTGAATTCGCGAGCCTCACACCCCGGTATGAACCTAAAACGGGAGAGGACATCAGGGAGGGCATGCGTTTCTTTCTAGCTAGGGTGGTGTCAATGACCTACCAGCCCTGACATTTATATACTTTTCACCTATGTGGTTGTTGCTGTTGCGAGGCGCCTCGGTTTGATCGGACGATCCGGGTCCGATGGAGTCATTCGTTGGCTCATTTACGCCCCAAAGGGCGGAGAAACGTAGTGTTCAGGCATAATAATCCACATCGGTGGACCGGCCCTGACGATCCAAGGGCCCACCTGAGTCTGGGCCTGAGACATGGGCTAGATTGTCTCGAATTCGGTAAGGACTATCTTTTGCCTTGGTTCATGACGGAAATCCAATTTCCAAATACGACATCGTGCGGTTTCGATTGTATATATACATTTGGCGACATAGTGGCATGGGACGCTCATGTCGTCTATGATTGATAGTTATGATTTGAAATTGTTTTCAAAACATATAGACACTAGCAATAATATCAAATGCCTTTGTTTTATTCGTATCAAGCATATTTTGACCGTTATAAGGTAAAAACTCTATCCTCCGGTTTGCGTTGCATTGTGTGATGGGAACTGAGTCTTATAACGGTTTCATTTTTATAAAAAGCATAGCGATGTTTTAAAGAAAGATTTGTTTTAAAGCACTGGCAATCCAATGGAGTAAACCCGTTCCACGAAAGTGGCGTGGTCCTGTGATTGGCCATATTATATATGTGTTGAATAGATTTCTCATACCAGTCCCATGACTGACTCGTAGTTTGTTTCACTTTCAAACTCGGGTGCCCCTTTTTCTACACGGGCAGCCTTGCATTCAGGTTTAGCTGGTTCTTTCTGGATAGCTGGAGCTGAAGATGGATTCTATCATTTATCTCTTTTTATGTTGTTCAGCTCCTATTGTACATATTTTGTTTGTTTTCCGCTGTAGACATTTATGTATAGCTGAACTGTATTTGTACTAAGTAAGATCCTTTATGCTGTGTAACTCTGATGATTCCTTTTATCCAGTATATTCTATTGTTCATTATCTGGTGTATTTATTTAATTTTGTTCTGCTATTATCTGTTTCTGTGTTATATTCCAAAGATAACCCTTGTCTTCGTCTGAACGGGATTTGGGGTCGTCTCAGTCGCGTTCTTTCGGGAAATAACAACAAAAGGAAAAAAAACGTAAATGAACTAAAAGCAAAAGAAGAAAACGCACAGATAATTTCGGCTTTGATTTTGATCTGTTTTGGAAGATTTGGATTCGCCTCATCTTCTTCCATCGAAGGTACTATATTTCTACAATCTGTAACCCTAGTATTACGTAAATTTTGTTTTGGGGTTTTTTGTTTCGCTGTTATCTTAAATAGTTCAATTTATTTGTATTCATCAAATTTAAACCACTATTAAAATCGTTGTATTTATTTCGGGTTATTTTGTTCTCTGTTAAATGATTGTAAAATGGTTTCATATAGCAGATACAGTCGATTGTTGGGCCTTTCTTCTAGCTTATCCCTCGCATCCACATCGATTTTAGGTAATTGTTAATCCCTAAATTTACTCCTTTTCTTCGATTGATTTTGTCCCTATCAAGTTGAATTGCTTTAACACTTATTTTTCTCTTCGTTGTTTTTTTCCCATAATCAAGTTTGGACAAATAATTTTTGCCTCATTCATGTTTCGGTTCACGTATGTTGTTTACCGTGTTTGATCACTGTTTATTTTTAATTCGTTTTGTTTCTCTACTGCCTGCACTTATTCAATCTATAGCCAAAAATGTCTATTTTATGGTGTATTTCTTATGATGGTAAAATTATTGTACTACAACTTGTCTCCCATCACCTCTGTATATGCTTAAGGGTAAATTTTATATAGCATTAGCCTATCTTCCATTGAATATTTAAGGTTATGATGATATTTACATTATTGTTGCAAGAAAATAAACCTTTTTCTTTATTTTTATTTTCCTTTTGGCTTCGAGTAGTTTTTATCTTAAGAGCTGCAAAGTAAAATATGAGGCCAGCTGTTATACTTCTTGGTGCTTATAGAATAATTTCATAAAATTACATATCTTGAGGAAAAGTAAAAGAAAATTAGAATTACATGTTTCCTCTAAATTATTTGTTAGCATAAATTATAGGGGTTAAGCATTAATTATAGTGAGAGATATAGACAAAGCTAATAATTTTTTTCCATATATTCTAATGATCTTGCATATTGTATTGGTTTTCTAGTTGTGGCCAATTTAGCATACATCATTTAATAAATTTACTTACCGTCTGTTTAATACAAATGTGGTAAACGACTAAGAATTGAATGACTTAAAAATGTAAAAACAAACTGATTAATTTGAACAAGACTGACTGGGCAACCGTTTTGGTGAGTGATGGAGTGGTAGTTATCCCAATATATTAGTGTAATAAATAATTGTATTTAATCTGATAATAGCTTAGATTAAATAATTTAGTGTAATAAGATATGATATAAGGCTGTTAGGGATTAACATTATTTTAAGGCGAAATTTACAATCTTGCTTGGGTATGATAACAACTATATGAACATTAAATTTTCTTATTGAACCCATTATCACAAAAACTGGTGTCATGTTAAATTTTACATTATTCTATAATCATTTGAAATTTCTGACCATTTTTAAAGAATTATAGCATTTTTTGCAGATTTTTGGTGTTTTCATTCAATGATTACAGAAACATCTCTAATTTTTGAATATAACTGCATAAATATATGCAATTATTCACAAGGTAATTGCATAAATTTAAGCATTTATTCGGTAACTTAATTCAGTGAACCTAATTCATGTACTTTATTGATAAAGATATTTATTGTATTTTGAACTTAATAGAGACTTTATCCAAATTGTCTAGTATTTTAATTTCAATATGTGGATTTGAAGAATGGGAAGATGCAGCTACTAAAATGCATTGGTTCAAAAAGAAGGTGTGTTTTGTAGGGAAAGAACGCATACAAATAAGCAAATCAATGCCACTTTAATAACATTGACGTTCAAAGCACAACTCATCCCTTCACGCACTTTGAATTGCCATATTTTATTAGAACGGGACGCAGAATTTTCATTTCATGAGCAGTAACAGACATATTGAACTATATATATGAAATTATAATAACCAGTCTTGCATGATAACAAAGAGTACAAAATTACATGTATCATTTTGCAATAATCATTGTCTTAGTTTTGTTTCCTGCAAAATATACTACTATGACGATGATTAAGCTAAGCCTTTCACTTGATTCACTACTTAACAAATGGATTCAAACATTCCAATCTATATTTTTTAATAGTAAATTTTACATTATTACATTTTACAATATTCTATAATATGATAATCAAGACTGACCTTCAGGATTTTTCCTCTTTTCTTTCACTAGCTGCTCACCGTCTTCTGGGGAGAATCTGATTTATGTTAGTAGATATCCTACACCCCTCGCACTCTCTCACTCTCTCTCTTTTAATTATGCAAAACTAGTTGTATTTTGCGTTTATGTGGATTTTCTTCCTCTTCGTTTTAATATATGTACATATATATGTCTTTCAGCTATTTAACCAAATGCTTATGATGATTCCCAACCCCATCCCCCATCCCCTCCTCCTCTCCTTTTTTAGTCATAAAGTACACATTTATATAGCTATACTGGATGCTTACAATCACCCTGGTTCCACTGCTCAAGATTCTTTTTACTTCTACAACTCGATGTTGACTCTTTATGAATGTATCCAAGACGAGTTTATTCCATCCTATTTTCGTAGTATTAACCCCAACTTTAGGATTCTACCCATTTTGGACCTATATGTATTCCCCTAGAGGGTTACATTTCTTTAAATTCAGAGCATATGTGTGCATTTTGTACTTACCCCTTCATTTCTGTTAAAGATTTGTTGGACACTGGAATTTCCTATGTACAGTTTTCTCTCCTCTCCTACTTTATCTTAGCCTCTACATACATTTCTTATGCTAAGAATTTTAATTCTCCTCCTTTACATCATAAGATTTTTTCCTTAATTCATCTACTAAAAGTGATTCCATAGGTTGCGACGCATTTCATTACATCGAAGCCACAAAATCACTACTGACTATTTCACCTCGTAAGACCTAGTTTAAGCTGATTAGTTTTCCATTATTTCAATTTTGGATGGTTTCATTTCTCCTTTTCAAGGATGTGGTACTTCTCTTGTTGTTTCTACTCTTAATTAGTTGTTTGTTTGTTGCTTAAATCATTCTCCTTTAGCTAGTTATCCAAAATTTTCACCATTGAGAATGAATTTTTACTCATAGACAGACCACATCATGAGTGTTGAGAATGTTAAAAAGGGCTCATATCTTAATACCAGATTCTTGTTCTGTAAGTACAACTTTCTACATGTGCACCATTGTTTTTTCCATTCCATCTAAGTTTATGTTTCCGACTCCAGTGTACCAAAGAGTACATATTTTAGCCATTAAGCCTACTTTGCTTAGTTGATGGATTCATATTTTTCTACTCATTTGATTAATTCATATTTTTCTAAACCACGTAACCATATTAGCTGATGAGAAAAAAACTGCGTATTTAATTTTACATTCAAATTCTATAATTCTTATTCAATTTTTAACTTACAAAATAAAAGTAAGCTAAAATTTACAAACTGCATATTTCAGAAATTGCATATTTAAATTTTCATTTTTAAAATATTTTAACAACTGCAAATTTTAAAAAGTGCGTATTAAAAAACCACATATTAAAAACTGCATATAACGTAACTTTAAAATCAATTTCACACTTTTAAAAAGCTGTATTTTAAAAAACCATTAGGATTTAAAACTTTAAAAAACTGGATATTTAAAAAACTTTATAATTTAAAACATCTCAACTTTCCTTTTTATCTCCATAGACCATAGCAATGCTACGACTTCCATGCATTTGTTCACCTTTATGTGGTACCGTTCACACTTCCACTGACTCATATCTTTGTTTGAATACATAATGTTGCAATAATAGCCATTGCAAAAAATAAGACATTAATAAACATACACATATAATATATGTACATGCAGCACATGCATACATATGCAGTCAAATATGAGAACTATGTCAAACGCGTTATTAATGAATTAGTAGTAACATTGCCGTATATGTACACATTTGGATAACGAAATAATGGGAAAGCAATAGTCACATGCATATTGTAACATTGCAACGGTCACATTCGCATTATAAAATAGAAATGGTCACATGCCTATTATAATAATACAACAGTTACATTCCCATTATTCAAGCCTATTTGTATTTGTTTCTTGTATTATAAATAGAGGTCTTCTATATACAGTTTGTATTATCTTACAATTGCAATTCATCAATAGCAAAACTTCTCTTTAATCTTGTTTCTTCTATTTTATTTTCTAACATGGTATCAGAGCAACAAATTGTCGAAAGGCATTAAAAAATATCCTGAGTCATCATTCTTTTTTATCTTCACTGTCCCTCACAAACTGCAATCTAATATTGCCTCTCCATGGCCAACGATTATGAAGAAACTTATGTTGTATCTAGCAACAATGCTAATGGCTTCTCTCCAAACATCAAGAACCTGATCAAACACAAAAGACAAGCTATTACCACTTCGTTAGATGAAGATAATTATATTTTATGGAAATATCAAGTGGAGATTGCTCTCAAAGCTTACGGGCTGCTAGATTACATCAAAGGGACGTTAATTACTCTACCGATAATGATCACTGATGAAGAAAGAAATATTGTACCAAATCCAGAATACACGAAATACCAAAGACAAGATAACTTACTATCATCACGGCTTTTATCTTCTATAAATCCTAATCTTTTGTCACAGATCGTTGGGTGCAACTCGTCCTATGAAATTTGGACTCCTGTCGAACAAATTTTACATCTCGCAATCCACAGCCAAAATCATGCAATATACAAGGGAACTTCAAAATTGCAGAAAAGAAGATACTAGCATGAATGATTATTTGGGCAAAATAAAAAACATATGTGACAAACTAAGTGCTGTTGGGCATAAAATCAGCGATAGTGAACAAATACTTTTTATTACCGGAGGGCTTAATGAAGAATATGAATCTTTAGTAACGGTCCTGGCTACGCAACAAACTTTACCTTATCTGTAGTTCGTTCGATCTGCACTCCTTGCTCATGAAGGAAGAATTAATCAAAAAAAACACAGGGTGAGTTTTGTGCAAATTATGTTGTAGCTAAAAATAAGCAATCATAGGGAAGCAACAACAACATTAATGCAAACATACAAGAAAATCAGTATCCAAGGGTCTTAACAACAAAGAGGAGGTTTTGCAGCCACAAATAGGTCGAGGACGAGGAAGATGGAACAACAACAATCGAGTAAAGTGCCAAATATGTAAAAAAAAAATGGTCACATGACAAATAAGTGCTATTTCAGATATAATAATTACAGTGGACAACAATATAATCATGCTAATTCAACACAGAATGCACCACAAGTCAATATGGCTGTAATGTACGTAAATAGAAACAACAATGACGCTAATAAAAATCAAAATATTGGCAATGATGATACTAGCAAAGGCGAAGACAACAATTTTGAAGAATGTTACCCGGATTCGGGTGCCACTCATCACATAACCAGAAATCTCCAAAGTTTCAACATTGGAAGCAGAAACTACTCAGGTTCAAAATCTTTACATATGGGAGACGGTAAAACTGCACATATAAAACACATTGGAAAGGGCACTATCTTAGGAAAAATTCAACTTAATCTAAACATACTTCTTAGAGTACCCTCTATTAATAAAAACTTGCTAAGTGTATCAAAAATTGATAATGATAATCATGTGACTTTTGAATTTCACCTAAAATTTTGCATAGTTAAGGATTTACTGAGCCACGAAATATTATTATGGGGTAATCTACATGACAGACTTTACAAATTTGATAACTTGAAGAATGGGGATAATAGTGGAAAATTCTGGTGCAATAATGTTGAGTCAAGTAATAATGATTGTAATAGGAGTATTAATGTTAGCACCAGTAATAATGAATGTAATTAAGACGGAAAACAGTGTAATCTTGATTTATGGCATAGGAAATTAGGACATCCTAGTGTTGAAGTTGTTAAAACTATTTTATGCAATAATAATATTTATTTTACTAATAGTATACCTTCCAAACACACATGCACACAGTGGCAAATTGGCAAAAGTCATAAACTTCCTTTAAGAGATTCTGAAACTAGATACAATATACTTCTCGACCTGGTAGCTGCTGGTTTGTGGGGACCAGCACCACTGAATTCATATCAAGGACACAGGTAGTATCTTTCCTTTGTGGATGCCTATTCGAGATATACTTGGATATATATGCTAAAGAATAAGTCATAAACATGTAATACTATCATACAATTCATAACTCACATTAAAAAACAAACCAATTATAGTGTTAAAAAATTTCAAACCGATGGTGTGGGAGAGTTTAAACCTTTAACTAATTACTTTTCTAAAAGAGGAATAAAACATAGATTGACTTGCCCTCACACATCTGAACAAAATGGTTTGGTAGAAAGAAAACACAGATATCGTAGAGATGGGTCTACCATTAATGTGTCAAGGCTCAGTGCCAATGAAATATTGGAATGAATCTTTTTACACTTCAGTTTTTCTCATCAATAATTTACCAACTAAAGTTCTAGATAACAAAACTCCATATGAGATAATATATAATGTTAGACCAGACTGTAATTTTTTGAAAACATATGGTTGTCTGTGTTTTCCATGCCTAAGAGATTACAATAGGCACAAACTAAGCATACGATCAAGCCCATGCACTTTCATTGGGCATGCACAGAACCAAAAAGGATATAAATGCTTAGACAAAAAATGGGAGAATTTACATTTCCAGACACATTGTTTTTGATGAAAATACATTTCCCCTTGCAGGTAAACATGAAATCAGGGAGAATCATGCAGAAAATCTTGTCGGGAGGAGCAATTCAAGCATGTTTTGCAGAATCATTGACTGATAACATTAGTGAAGATCATCAAGACATAATTAATAAAAACTTACAAAATGACTCCATGAAAGAAACAAATGCACAAATAGCTGAGACAAATGATAATTCAGAAAGTATGGAACAAATCAGATCTATCAAGATATGCAGAGCAGTAGTGATGTAGAAATCAACAACAATGCAGACACAGGAACAAACAGCAATACTAAATGACATCCGCAGCCACAGCAAATGCACACAAAACATCACATGACAACAAGGTCAAAACGTGCGATTTTTAAACCTAAAGTGTACAATATCTCAACTATTGAAGCAGAACCGACCAACTTTGAGCAAGCAATAAAATCAGAAAAATGGAAAGAGGCCACGAATATTGAATATCAGGCACTCATGAAAAATAATACATGGAGTTTGGTAACACCACCAAAACACAAAAACATTATTGGATGTAGATGGATATTCAAGATTAAAAGAAAAGAGGATGGATCTATTGAAAAATACAAAGCTAGATTGGTCGTTAAAGGTTATGCACAGCAGTTTGGGTTTGATTTTAACAAAACTTTCTCTCCAGTCATAAAGCCCACAACAATTAGAGTCATATTGACCATTGGTATAAGTAAAGGATGGAATATAAGGCAGCTAGACATCAACAACGCTTTCTTAAATGGGGAGTTGACTGAAGAGGTTTACATGTATCAACCTGAAGGCTATAGCTATGGCAATAAAATATGCAAGTTACATAAGGCTATATACGGTTTAAAGAAAGCTACAAGAGCTTGGTATGAGAAACTTAAGTTAACTTTGTCCAACATGAACTTCTCACAAGCCAAACCAGATAATTCACTATATATGAAGAGAGGCGCATATGGAAATATTTATATCTTAGTATATGTTGATCACGGGAGATAACAATCAAGAAATAGATAACATCATACGAAGACTTGATCAAAAATTTGCCTTAAAAGACAAGGGGGAACTAAAAATTTTCCTTGGAATACAAGCTATTAAGAAAAATGGCAGGGAATTGATTTTATCTCAACAAAACTACATTTCAGAAATTCTTAAAAGGGAAAAAAATGCATCAGGCTAATTCCTTGCCGACACCTATGATTAGCAACCTAAGACTGTCAAATTATAAAGGTGAAGCTATCGACAATGCCAAACAATATAGAAGCATAATTGGAGCACTGCAATACGCAACGATTACAAGACCTGGCATTTTCTATAATGTTAACAAGCTAAGTCAAGACATGCAGAACTCCTATTAGAACATTGGAATGCACTAAAAAGGATTCTACGATGCTTGCAAGGCACAAAAAATCATGGCATAATTATAAAGCCTGAAAAAGAGCTCAACTTACAGTGTTTTAGTGATGCAGATTGGGCCAATGATATTGATGATCGAAAATCTATTTCTGGGTATTGTGTCTACCTTGGCTCCAATATTATTTCTTAGTGTACTAAAAACCAGCAGACCACTTCCAGATCTAGCACAGAGGCAGAGTACCGAGCATTATCAAGTGTGACATCAGAAGTTGCTTGGATTGAATCGTTGTTGCAAGAATTAGCTTTTGCTCTAAATCGAAGACCCTTCATTTGGTGTGATAACAAGAGCACGGTTTCTTTATCACTCAACCCGATTCAACATTCAAGGATGAAGCATCTTGAAATTGACCTTCATTTTGTTAGAGAAAAACTCAGATAGGAAAACTGTGGTTTGCCATGTCCCCGCGTATTATTAGTGAGCAGATGAACTTACAAAAGCTTTGTCTACCAAGAATTTTTTGAGATTGAGGGAGAATCTAAAAGTCATTGATGGAGGCCGAGATAGAAATGGGAACCCTAGTTCGGTTTGAGGGAGAGTAACGAAACAATGGGAAAGCAACGGTCACATGCCTATTATAACACTGTAACGGTCACATTCCCACTATAACATAGCAACTGTCATATGCCCATTATAACAATACAACAGTCACATTCCCATTATTGAAGCCTATTTGTATTTATTTCTTATATTATAAATAGAGGTCTTCTATACACAGTTTATATTATCCTACAATTGCAATCCATCAATAATAAAACTTCTCTTCAATCTTGTTTCTTCTATTTTATTTTCTAACATCGGCTACATACACACCTACATCACGTGTGACAGAATAGAGAAATAACAAAAATATAAGTTTGTGTCGTTATCCATGAGCTATAAACATTGATAAAATGAATTTTGTATCCTATATATGTGTATGTACGTGTAAAAGGTTAGATTAGCATCCTTAATTATTAAACGCCGCTCTATGACCTTTGAAGTCAACCATGAATTTATTTTTATGCTCTATACACACACACACACACACACACACACACACATCGTACTTGTTGGTATTCAAATTATAGACATTAAATTAGATATTGGTCATTGTTGGTATTCATTTTATTTTATTTTCATTGTGTAGTGTCTCTAGCATTTTCAAATGGATCGTAGTTGGATGTACAACATAAAACTAGTGATGCAGATTTTCTAAAAAGAATTGAAGAGTTCATCAATTATGCACTGCATGATCAATCAAGAACAGGGGAAGAAACTATTTTTTCCCGTGTAGATTCTGCAAAAATAAGAGGAGACTTCGTAACATAGATCACATTAGAGATCACATAATTCAATATGGGATTAAACAAAACTGTACGCGGTGGATATGGCATGGTGAAAGTATATTTAGTGGAGCTAGTTTGAGTACTCATGTGAATGACGAGAATGACCGGGAAGTAAATGTGAATAATGAGAAAAATAATGAATATGATGAGAATGCTTGTGTGAAGGAGATGTTCCATGATGTTGAAGATCATTTGATGGAAGAGCCAAAGTTGTACGAAAAATTATCAATTGATGTCGTCTAACGACCCAGGCTTTCACGATCCTGGTAATCGATATAAACTCAATGTCGACTATCCAAGAATCGAAAATACCGGATAGTTAATGAAAGAAAATAAAAGGTGAGAATAGATAAGATAGAAAGTTTAAATAGAAGAAGAAGAAGAATATACAACATTAGAGTAAACAAGAATCTCACAACGGAACGAACAATATATAAAGATACATAACTTTGAAATAAAACTAGTATATGTATACAATAACATTTATCAGAGTACAACACTTACAACACAGCAAAAATAAACGATTGCTATAAAATCCTGAAACCTCCTGCTCCAAGCTCTCAGTATATCTGTAAAATCCTGACTACTTGACTGCTCGTACAAATTTGGGCACCCAAGAGTTTAGGCAAAACAAAACAAAATAAACTCCAGGTCAGTCATGGGACTGGTGTGAGTAAACAATTTTAAACAATTTGAGAATATAAACGATATCTCATAAGACCACGTCGTATAACACGGAACGGGTTTTTCCCTTATGAGAATCCAAAACACTTGATTTAACATTTCAAAATCCTTTGGTAAGAACGATAATCTTTATACAAAAACTCTTTTGATATTATGATAGTGTCTGTCAACCACAATATAATAATCATCCAGCAGAACGCTTTCATCTCACGTTCCACATGCATAATATATAATCGAAAATAGCGGCCGCTTATTGGGTAATGAATTCCAACTGGCAATGTATGGGACCACCTTCCGATAGTGTATCTCTAGAGAGGAATACACCGGGTTCAACAAGAACATCTTGCAACCCAGGCTAAACATGACCGGTCACTCATTTCTCTTGAGTGTACCGAATGTAATATCACCAACGGTTGGGATTAGCAACCGTTTACCGAAAGGGACAAGATCGAAATAGATTATAGAAGTGAACGGAAATTATCTAGATCAAGTGACAATACACCCTAATTGGTAGCTAACTACTTAGCCATGCGACCTACCCGATTTTATACCATTTCCAGTTGTGAGGTTAGATGCCATAACGTATCCAATACAAACCACATCTTCATTCACTTTGAATGTCACATCGTCATACCCGCTAAATCACAAATTGATTTCTCCAACGATAGCCACCAAACATAAATACGTTTGAAGAGATCAACTTACGCGATCTATTGAATATACTCTGTCAAACATTCTTTCATACAGGTCGTCCTGGGACTGGACAGACCGAAGACATTATTCTGTAAACAGGAGGGCCCTTGCATAACTCCATCTTGAATTATCTTCATCACATTTGATCGCAACGCTAATTCCCATACAGAGTGGTTTTCAGATAATGAATCTGATCCCGGTCTCTCCGTATGGACGACGGAAAAATGGTCAAAAACTTTGATAGTCGGTGATTTAACTATCACAGAAAAACATGTTTGCAAACAACGATATTATTTCCAAATGGAAATTCTATCGATCAATCATCTATCAACATATATTCATTTCCCCATTTCTCATTTCCATATAATCATCAAATCCTTATTTTCTAATTTTAGAAAATTTACGTTATTAACTTTTCAAAACGTTTCCATTTCTAATTCACGCATCACTCTCTTCTCACATATATCAGTCTCTAACTCTAACTAGTAAGAGAACAACTTCCCAAGCGTAAACCCCGAAGGCCAAAACCAACATCAGATCGATACTTAGAAAGCCATTCAACTCAACTAATTTCCAGTCAGTTTCTAATTTCAGTAATTCCATTTAAATTCCTAATTCAAACCCCAAATTCCTTTATAATATTTTATTTGCAAAATATTTACTTTCATCTAATTTTTCACATAGAATGTGAATAGTATTTCTTTACATAATCAAAACAGTTTGATTTCATTTTTAAAACCGAATATCCAAATCCAATTTCTTTTCATTCCTCTATTTAAAGAATTTTCATACAAAAACTTATTTTATACTTCCAACACTAAAATCTCAATTAACGCCTTTTATATAATTCCATTTATTCTATATAAATCCTTTAATATAATTCTATTTATTTTATATATAAATATTTCATTTTCAATACTCACTTTGAAATTCTCCTTTTTACATTCCAGTATTTCATATGGTATTTAAAATACCAAATAACATTACCAGTGTCATCATAATCAATAACAGATTTTATACCATATCATATGTCATAATATATGAAAACAAACAGTATTATAATATTGAGGAATCCAATTCGTTCCCTCCATCCTGTCTCCCTGCATTCACAGATGTTAAACAATATAAATAACATCGATTTCATTTCAATATGAAATATTTTGATAAACAGAATCAATATTTGATTAACGATTGATATATATATCGTTAAATACAATTTCAACCAATAAATCAACAGTTCAACCAAACAATCAACACACAGCAATCAGTCATCATTTATCAATACTATATTATATTTATAAAAATATAAACTATACAAAGTTAGTGAGATTTACTCACATTGGACGGTCATCGTTAAATAACGATAACTGTCAGTTGATTCAGACAATTTATTTCTCTATAAATTGTAACGAGCTCCAATTCACTCCCAGTCAGTTCCATTGTGAAGCCCTTGTCCATACAATCCTAAAAGGATCCTGTTTTGTTCGATTTGGACAACGTATGTAAAAGTTATTATGTTTACAATTTTATATGCTATGTTATTTTAAATAAAACTTAAACATATATAAATATAGGCCCACCCAGTATTCTTGGCCCAATTTCGTTATCCACTGACCCAAAAAAAACAGCGCCTTCTTCCAAAAAATGCTTAAACCCATATGCTCCTTCTTCAATGACCATGACCAATTTTTCTTCAATACTCAAACTCCACTTCACCTTATAATATAACAAGGCCCAAAATCCTTTTCTACAGTCCCTCTCCCTTTTCTTCTTGGATTGAAACTGTGACCTCCTGCTTATATTTTTCTCCCCAGACAATATATCGAACAAAATTCATGTCCATTACTACCCCTCTTCTTCACAAAAAAAAACAAAATGAAATTCATCACCAATCTCCCCATCGGAAACTCTACCACGTCGTACCCTCACATTTGAACTCGATCCACTCATCTCGTTCTTCTCCTACACCAAACGAAATGCCAAGCCAACGCAGTCGTTCAACTCCCTTTGCCGAGCCTATCTCGCTCCTCACCTCAAAACATAACTCGCATGTTCCCTAGTTCATCGCGATGCCAGCTCTCAGGCGAGCGACAGTGATCAATTGCGTTATTTTATTTCATGAAATTCACCCATGTATTTGTACGCAAGTAGAAACAAATCCACCAATCCAAAAATCATCTCGAGTTAACAAATTCCAATTTAATTTCACTAAACTTTTCAAACCGTAATATTGAGCGCACCTCAGTAAATCCAATCGCACCAAGAAAAAATATAATCCAATGGAAAGTTCAAGCCTTCACGAGCTTAAAACATTCGACTCCAAAATTTCAGGAATGTTACTTCTATTTTTAATGAATTTAGAATTTGCGGTTTTAATGGATTTGGTGGCAGCTGTCTTCTTTTGACCAAAGAAAATAAATTTAAGGGTTTGGGATGGTAAAGGGTTAGTTAGCGTATAGGGTAAGCTTGCTATATTATTATATTAATTTGTATTATATCGCTGTTTATATTTGTCTTCTAAATATCCATATGATCACACACTATACCCAAAAATCATGAATATTGGCATGCGGCTACAGTTCGACATACGGACCCAACGAAACTAGTTTCGTCGAATTCCGACTTCGTTTGCTCACACAACGTATTTTTAAAGTCAAATTATTGACCATTTTTCACATTAAAATCCCGTATGGCCACATACTGACTCCAAAAATCATGAAAGTTGAAATATAACAATAATTTAATATTCCGGATCCAACAAAATTAGTTTCATCGAAAACGGAGGTCGTTTGCAAAACTGGCTATTTTTAAAGCTCTAAATAACCCATTTAAATATTAAATATATTTAAAAATAATTAAATTAAATATTTATAAATAAATATTATCGTATATATTCACATAGAATATAATACAGCTCCAAAATATGCCTATTTGAATTTATAACTCGACATTTCAAATCCATATTAAATCAGTATTCAATTTATATTGAAAAACCATTTATAATATAAATAAATCGCTATAAATTATAAAAGAATTCCATAGTGACTTTTCTAAAATTTGATTTGATCATAACTTAAAATCTACACGATGAAATCTTGATTTTTCTCTTCCATTAGAAAAATATACTTCACCAGCTCCGAACGTTTCTTGTTTCACAGAAATCCGGCTTAAAACGGATTCTGTATATTCATTAAAGTTCAAATCGCCAAATTAAGAACAGCTGTGCCATTTCAAGTTCGATTATAATTATAATATAATTATACGATCAACCTGTTGTTTATATAATAGATTCGATATTATAATTCAACTCTAAACTGAATTATACATTATGAATGATCCAATTCACAAAATATTGTGAATTCCACTATTTCTATTATTACGGAAATTAAATATATTATTCTATTATTTATATTAATTAAATATTCAATACAATTTAATTATGGTCATTTTAAATTACCAAACCATTATTTAAATAATTAAATAAATTATTTATTATCCATTAAAAATACGGGTCGTTTCATTCTTCCCCCCTTAAAATAATTTCGTCCTCGAAATTGCTAAGGTAGAAAACATACCCTATTAACTGGGTTAAAAATTATTTGTTTACTTATTAACTTCAGTTTCAACTGAACCAATTTATTTTAAATAAATTAGTAATTCATTTCTATTAACAAAAATTTTCAAAAATTATGAAAATTTTCTAACACCCGAAATTTTCGAAAAATTTCGCCAGCACCTCCTTTGTACGGGTCAATTGGTACAACTACAACTCACCTCTCTGGGCATTCTCCCGTCCAAAAGAAAATCAAATATCCAAGCGGCTTGCCAACTTCGGCTCATCAAAATCTCATACCCAATAAAATAAACTACCTTTTTATCGGGCATACATTATATCATTCCTACCTGTTACCATTTCTGCATATACTAGTGTATCCATTCCAATTGATCACCAGTCAATTTATTCTCATCCAATTATTCGCTTATATCCAAACCATAATAACATTTCAAATTCAAGTTCCATCCTCGATTCCAAACTCTTACTCACTAATCCAATACCATTTCAGATTCCTATCTCATAATTCAAAATTTGATTCTACTTGATATATTATATTCCAATTCAATTTCCAATTAATTGGTTTCAATTCCAATTTGTCTCTACAAATTTCTATTCAATTTCTTTTTTTGATTTTAATCAACTCTTCCTGGAAGTTTTAAACAGCCTAGTCTTTTCAAAAATCAAATATTCCCTTTCCGGAATCAAAACAACTCGTTTCTTCAAAACAATTCAAAATCAATATCTTTGGTAGTAATCCGTCACTTAGAACTCGAAAATGAACACCGATGATGTTCGGATCATCATCAGAATTATTTCCCCGCGACCGAAGTGAGTTCAATACTATATCACCATCAAAACCATTTCTAAGCATTATCATTTTGAAATACATTTCAAAATATTATTCACAATGCTTTGTAAAACAATTTAAAATCTCCCAGGATTTTAAAATTCTCATATATTTAGTCCAAATCCACTTACAAACACCTCCAAATTTCTAGGGTTTTAATTTCAATTTTGATTTAAATTCAGATTTAATTCATTTCACAACACTTATATGAATTCTACTTGGTTATATATATAACCATTTAATTTATAATCTTACTCGATTATAATAACAACCAATATATCCGATATTTTATAATCATTCCAATATAAATCCTTTATATCAAAATATAATTTGGGTCAAATTATTTTGTTTACCCTCTTTTCAAAACATACCAAGTCGGCTCATCGCATTCAAGTGTTTAGAAACTCCTCCCAATCCAGTGGATCAAACTGATCGATCAGAACTCGTAAACAACTCAACCAATAAATCTCCACAATCTAAAACAATTTTTATAAAATATACAAATACGCTCCCTCGTATATATGTACTCAAACTCAATCTAGGGTATTACTAACCCCATCTCTACTGAGTTAAGCCACAGAGCCAAGGTAATTACTCAACATTCAGCTCTAATACCAGTGTAACGACCCGGGTTTTCGCGATCCTGGTAATCGACATAAACTCAATGTCGACTATCCAGGCATCGGAAATACCGGATAGTTAATGAAAAAAAATAGAGGGTGAGAATAGATAAGATAGAAAGTTAGAATAGAATAAGAAGAAGAACATACAACATCAGAGTAAACACGAATCTCACAGCGGAACGAACAATATATAATAGATACATAAATTTGAAATAAAACCAGTATATGTATACAATAACATTTATCAGAGTACAACACTTACAACACAGCGAAAATAAACAATTGCCATAAAATCCTGAAGCCTCCTGCTCTAAGCTCTCAGTATATCTGTAAAATCCTGACTACTTGACAGCCCGTACAAATTTGGGCACCCAAGAGTTTAGGGAAAACAAAACAAAATAAACTCCGGGTCAGTCATGGAACTGGTGTGAGTAAACAATTTAAAACAGTTTGAGAATATAAACGATACCTCGTAAGACCACGCCGTATAACACAGAATGGGTTTTTCCCTTATGAGAATCCAAAACACTTGATTTAACATTTCAAAATCCTTTGGCAAGAACGATAATCTTTATATCAAAACTCTTTTGATATTATGATAGTGTCTTTCAACCACAATATAAGAATCATCTAGCAGAACGCTTTCATCTGACATTCCACATACATAATTTATAATCGAAAATAGCGGGCGCTTACTGGGTAATGAATTCCAATTGGCAAGGTATGGGACCACCTTTCAATAGTTTATCTCTAGAGAGGAATACGCCAGGTTTAACAAGAACATCTTGCAACCCAGGCTAAACATGACCGGTCACTCATTTCGCTTGAGTGTACCGAATGTATTATCACTAATGGTTGGGATCAGCAACTGTTTCCCGAAAGAGACAGCATCGAAATAGATTATAGAAGTGAATGAAATTTCTCTAGATCAGGTGACAATACACCCTAATTAGCAGCTAACCACTTAGCCATACGACCTACCCGATTTTATACCATTTCCGGTTGTAAGGTTAGAGGCCATAACGTATCATTTACAAACCACATCTTCATTCACTTTGAATGTCACATCGTCATACCCGCTAAATCACAAATTGATTTCTCCAAAAATACCACGTGTATACAGCTAAGAGAAACAAATTTCTCCGCCACCAAACATAAATACGTTTGAAGAGATCAACATACGCGATCTATTGAATATACTTTGTTAGACATTCTTTCATATAGGTCGTCCTGGGACTGGACAGACCGAAGGCACTATTCTGTAAACAGGACAGCCCTTGCATAATTTCATCTTCAATTGTCTTCATCACATTTGATCGCAACGCTAATGCCCATACAGAGTGGTTTTCAGATAATGAATCTGATCCCGATCTCTCCGTATTGACGACGGAAAAATGGTCAAAAACTCTGATAGTCGGTGATTTAACTATCAAAGAAAAACATGTATGCAAACAACGATATTATTTCCAAATGGAAATTCTATCAGTCAATCATCTATCAACGTTTATTCATTTACCCATTTCTCGTTTCCATATATGCATCAAATCCTTATTTTCTAATTTTAGAAAATATATGTTATTAACTTTGGAAAACGTTTCCATTTCTGATTCATGCATCACTCTCTTCTCACATATATCAATCTCTAACTTTAAACTAGTAAGAGAACAACTCCCCAAGCATAAACCCTGAAGGCTGAAACCAACATCAGATCGATACCCAGAAAGCCATTCAACTCAACTAATTTCCAGCCAGTTTCTAATTTCAGTAGTTCCATTTAAATTCCTAATTCAAACCCCAAATTCCTGTAAAATAGTTTATTTGCAAAATATTTACTTTCATCTAATTTTTCACTTAGAATGTGAATAATATTTCTTTATATAATCAAAATAGTTTGATTTCGTTTTTAAAACCAAATATCCAAATCCAATTTCTTTTCATACTTCTATCTATAAAATTTTCATATAAAAACTTATTTTATACTTCTAACACTAAAATCTCATTTAATTCCATTTATATAATTCTATTTATTCTATATAAATCATTTTATATAATTCTATTTATTTTATATAAATCCTTTTACATAATTATATTTATTTTATATAAATCATTTTATTTAATTCTATTTATTTTTTATATAAATATTTCATTTTCAATACTCACTTTGAAAATTTCCTTTTTACATTCCAGTGTTTCATATGGTATTTAAAATACCAAATAACTTGACCAATGTCATCATAATCAATCACAGATTTTATATCACATCATGTATCACAATATATGAAAACAAACAGTATTAAATATTGAGTAATCCAATTTTATCCCTTCAAGATGTCTCCCTGCATTCCCAGATGTTAAACAATATAAATAACATCGATTTCATTTCAATATGAAATATTCTGATAAACAGAATCAATATTTTATTAAAGATTTATATATATATATATCGTTATCTACAAATTCAACCAATAAATCAGCAATTCAACCAAACAATCAACACACAGCAATCAATCATCATTTATCAATACTAGATTATATTTATAAAAATATAAACAGTACAGAGTTAGTGAGATTTACTCACATTGGACGGTCATCGTTAAATAACGATAACTGTCAGTTGATTCAGATAGACAATTTATTTCGCTATAAATAGTAACGAGCTCCAATTCACTCCCAGTCAGTTCCATTGTGAAGCCTTTGTCCATACAATCCTAAAAGGATCCTGTTTTGTTCGATTTGGAGAACGTATGTAAAAGTTATTATGTTTACAATTTAATATGTTATGTAATTTTAAATAAAACTTAAACATATATAAATATAGGCCCACCCATTATTCTTGGCCCAATTTCGTTATCCACTGACCCAAAAAAAAAAGCAGCGCCTTCTTCCGAAAAATGCTTAAACCCGTATGCTCTTCTTCAATGGCCATGACCAATTTTTCTTCAATACTCAAACTCCACTTCACCTTATAATATAACAAGGCACAAAATCCTTTTCTACAGTCCCTCCCCCTTTTCTTCTTGGATTGAAATCGTGACCTCCTGCTTATATTTTTCTCTCCAGACAATATATCGAACAAAATTCATGTCCATTACTACCCCTCTTCTTCACAAAAAAAATGAAATTCATCACCAATCTCCCCATCGGAAACTCTATCACGTCGTACCCTGACATTTGAACTCGATCCACTCATCTCTTTCTTCTCCTACAACAAATGAAATGCCAAGCCAACGCAGTCGTTTAACTCCCCTTCCCGAGCCTATCTCGCTCCTCACCTCAAAACTCGCATGTTCCCTAGTTCATCGCGATGCCAGCTCTCAAGCGAGCGACAGTGACCTACTGCATCACTTTATTTCATGAAATTCACACAGGTATTTGTACGCAAGTAGAAACAAACCCACAAATCCAAAAATCATCTCGAGTCCACAAATTCCAATTTAATTTCAAAGAACTTTTCGAACCCTAATGTTGAGCACACCTCAATAAATCCAATCGCACCAAGAAAAAGTATACTGCAATGGAAAGTTCAAGCCTTCACGAGCTTAAAACATTCGACTCCAAAATTTTAGGAATTTTACTTCGATTTTTAATGAATTTAGAATTTGTGGTTTTAATGGATTTAGTGGCGGCTGTCTTCTTTTGACCAGAGAAACTAAATATAAAGGTTTGGGAGGGTAAAGGGTATATAAATAAGGGTTAGTCAGCTTGTAGGGTAAGCTTGCTATATTATTATATTAATTTATATTATATAACTGTTTATATTTGTCTTCTAAAAATTCGTATGATCACACACTATACCAAAAAATCATGAAAATCTGGCAGCTACAGTTTGATATTACGGACCCAACGAAACTTATTTTGTCCAATTCCGACATCATTAGCTCACATAGCGTATTTTTAAAGTCAAATTATTGACCATTTTTCACATTAAAATTCTGTATGGCCACGTACTTACTCCAAAAATCACGAAAATTGAAATCAAACAATAATTTAATATTTCGGATCCAACAAAATTAGTTTCGTCAAAAACGGAGGTTGTTTGCAAAACTGGATATTTTTAAAGCTCTAAATAACCCATTTAAATATTAAATATATTTAAAAACAATTAAATTAAATATTTATAAATAAATATTATCATATATATTCACATAGAATATAATACAGCTCTAAAATATTCCTATCTAAATTTATAACTCGACATTTCAAATCCAGATTAAACCAGTATTCGATTTATATTGAAAATCCATTTATAATATAAATAAATCGCTATAAATTATAAAGGAATTCCACAATGACTTTTCTAAAATTTGATTTGATCATAACTCAAAATCTACACGTTGAAATCTTGATTTTTCTCTTCCATTAGAAAAATATACTTCACCAGCTCTGAATGTTTCTTGTTTCACAGAAATCCAGCTTAAAACGGATTCTGTATATTCATTTAAAGTTCGAATTGCCAAATTACGAACTACCACGGCATTTCGAGCTCGATTATAATTATACGATCAACTTTCGTTTATATAATAGATTTGATAATATAATTCAACTCTAAACTGAATTATATATTATAAATCATCCAATTCACACAATATTGTGAATTCCACTATTTCCGATTATTTCGGAAATTAAATATATTATTTATATTAATTAAATATTCAATATTATTTAATTTTGGTCATTTTAAATTACCAAACCATTATTTAAATAATTAAATAAATTATTTATTATTCGTTAAAAATACGGGTCGTTACATGCCGAGAAGCCTTTGTTTCCTAATTGTGCCATGTTTACAAAATTGTCTGTCGTGCACAAACTTTTCAATTTAAAAGCAAAGCATGGGTGGAGTGATAAAAGTTTTACATCATTGCTAGAACTTCTAAATGACATTCTTCCAAAAGATAACGAGTTTCCTACTTCTACCTATGAAGCAAAGAAAATTATGTGTCCAATTAGCATAGGTTATAAAAAGATAAATGCATGTCCAAACGATTGTATATTATATCGAAATGAATATGCAAATCTGCATGAGTGCCCCCAAGTGTGGATTATCTTGTTACAAGTCCTCAGGGATTCATAATGACTTGAATAAAAAAGTATCTCCGTAAAAGGTTTTATGGTATTTGCCCATTACCAAGATTTAAACGCTTATTTACAAATGAAGAAAATGCAAAAACAAAAACTTAAGATGGCATGCAGATGTAAGAAAAGATGATGGATTACTAAGACATCCAGCTGATTCTCTACAATGGATAAACATTGATGAAATGCATCCTGAATTCAGTAAAGAAAGCAGAAATCTTAGACTTGGTCTTTGCACAGATGGCATAAATCCATTTTGCAACCTAAGTAGTCAACATAGCACTTGGCCTGTTCTTTTGGTGATTTATAATCTTCCACCTCACTTGAGTATGAATCGCAAATATATCATGTTGTCTCTTTTAATCTTTGGACCACGACAACCAGGAAACGACCTCGATGTCTACCTAGGTCCTCTTATCGATGATCTAAAACTTTTATGGGACAAAGGTGTGCGTGTGTTTGATGCATATAGTAGAAGTTTTTTTACATTGCGTGCTATGATTTGTTGTACCATAAATGATTTTCCTACGTATGGTAACTTGTCTGGCTATAGTACAAAAGGTGCCAAAGCAAGCCCGATATGTCAAGATGATATGATTGTTGAGCGTTTGCATCATTGCAAGAAAAATGTGTATATGCATCATCGTAGATTTCTCTCTCCTAATCACCATTATCGTAAAAAGAAGAAACCTTTTAATGGGGAGATAGAGAATAGAGTTGCTCGTTTTCCATTAAAAGGAAATGATGTTTATGAACAGGTCAAGGACATTGAAAATGTATTCAGCAAAGTTTTTTCTCTTCTAGAAGGCTCGTGGAAAAAGAAATCTATATTTTGGGAACTTCCATATCGGAGAGATTTACAGGTTAGACATTGTCTAGATGTTATGCACATAGAAAAAAATGTTTGTGATAGTATCATTGGGACACTTTTGAATATACCTGGTAAGACAAAAGATAGCAAGAAAGCTAGACAAGATATGGTGAATATGGATATTTGAAAGGAGTTAGCACCAGTGCAAAAATGGAAATGCACCTATTTGCCTCTTTCATGTTATACATTGTCCAAAAAAGAAAAAACAAGTCTATATGAGTATCTTCGTGGTGTCAAGGTTCCAACAGGTTATTCATCAAACATTAGTAGTCGTGTATCAATGAAGGATTTAAAATTGACTGGCATGAAGTCTCATGACTGCCACGTGTTAATGCAACATTTGTTATCTGTTGCAATTCGAGGTATATTACCTAAACACATTAGACATGTTATTACAAAGCTTTGTATCTTTTTAATGTATTATGTAACAAGGTAATTGATCATGTGCTCAACAAGCTGATGTTATCGTTACCTTATGCCGGTTTGAGATGTATCACCCCCCCCCCCCTCGTTTTTTTGATATTGTGGTGCATTTGATTGTTCATCTAGTAAGAGAAATCAAAGTTTGTGGTCCTATTTTTATGAGATATATGTATCCATTCGAAATGCACATGGGAACTTTAAAAAGAAAAACAAAAAATAGATATAGACTTGAAGATAGTATCGTATAAGGTACTGCAGCTGAGGAGGTTATTGAATTTGTTACTCAATACTTAAAAGATGTCGAGCCTATTGGACTTTGCAGATCTCGACATGTAAGATGACTTGATGGTCAGGGCACACCTAGGTTAAAATCAATTTCAATCGGTGATGAAGTGTTTGATAAAGAAGAACTACTTATTTTACAGCATCTTAGCGAGGTTCATCCTTACTTGGAGGAGCATATTGCAATGCTAAAGTCTAAAAATCATTCAAAGAACGAAAGGTGGTTGACAAACGAGCATAACCGCACCTTCATCGAATGGTTTAAAAAAAGGGTAATGGCTCAACAGAACATAATATTTTCGACACAATTAAATGGTTGGCTTATGCTTTAAAGTTAACTCTTATGAAGGATATGATATCAATGGCTATGTTTTTTATATGAAGCGCCAAGATGAGAAGAGCATAATGCAAAATAGAGGAATTAGTGTCGTGGCATCTTCAAGAAAATTTGCTAGTGCTAAGCCAATAAATGCGACAATGTCATATTATGGAATAATTGAGGATATTTGGGAGCTTGTGTATAAGGAGTTCACAATTCCACTATTTCGATGTAGATGGGTTGACAACCATCGTGTTGTACGAGTAGACGAACACGATTTCACACTTGTTGACTTTGGTCGAGTTAGTAACAATAATGAGCCTCTCATCTTAGCATCTCAAGCAAAATAAGTTTTTTATGTGACAGTTCCAACGAATAGTAAGTGGTATGTCGTTCTTCCCGGCAAAAGAAGCATTATTAGGATTGATGATGTGGTAGATGAAGAAGAATATGATCAATTTGATGAGAACCCACCTTTCTCCATTGGCGTAAGTGTATCGGAAGAAGAAGTTGATTTAAATGCTAATTATGCACACTTAGATCACGAGGAAGGGGTTTGGATAATGGGGTAATTTTTTTATTGCTCATCATGCTTTGTGATACTTCTAGTATTTTGGGAATAACTACTATATTACCTTTTTTTTAGGGTTACTTGATTGATCCTAAGTTTGAGAAAGCGACTGCTACTTGAATCATTTTCAAGTGTGTTATTGGTCCTGATTTTCCATATTATTAGTGTTCATTATTCAATTTGATAATGGTTCTCTTATGTTTTCTATTTACATGATAATGAGGTACCCTAATTTCGAGAAGAGAAAAACTACGTATATTTTTGCCTGATCAAACAAACTCAAATAAATTAACATCATTTCTTCATCAATTAATAGATGTCAGTAATAAAAATGATGATTCTCAAAGTACATTGGTGGTCTAGATGGTTATACTGCGTGTTACATTGTTTTGTTAACATGTCCCACCCATCATTTTAACAATAGGTAGTCATTCCAAATTATTATGTTCATCTAAGCACAATATTATAGTATACATGTTGACTGTATATTATTTATTATGATATCATATATATATTAATGAATATATCTGTTGAGTAGTTAAATATGGTTGACAATAGCCAAAATGAACCGACAGAATCTACTTTTTTGCATAGTACGTTCTTCTAAAATATTACGTGTAGGTTATATATGCGAAGGTTTTGAAGCATCGATATGTGTAGCTGGTGGCATGACAAAACTAGCATATTTGCTTGAGCTTGAAGTGCTACAAAACTTTAAATCTGGATATGATAAACAAAATATTAGTTAGTCTTAATTTACATAAACTTTTGAAATATTTGCCAGTTTTAATTTACATGAACTTATGAAATATTTTTCAGTTTTAATTTACATAAACTTCTGTCTCAGATTTTAGTATATTTTAGTTACATGATGATTTATTAAATTTTTATGCGACTTGCCAAACATACTTGAAATATATTAATTGCTCTTGACACTTCTCAAAGATTACCTCACCTATGAAATCCATATGATGCAACAATATAAACCAACAACTATTGGGGAGCTCAGCTCTCATTCATTATCTATTTTGCAGATGTTGCGTATGGGTATATAATTTCTATTATAGCTTTTACGACTGTATAATTTGACTAATACACTAGTAATTTTGCAAGTCAATGACTTGAAAGATGTTCATGAGAAAATAACTTATTCTGTTATATAACTTAAATTATAGTTGTTCTAATAAATTCTCATGTGTTAGATGTAACTTGTTCTAATAAAAATGTAGAAACTTATCCTATAATATATACATATTTGGAAACCATTTGCAATGTGAACTTATCCAGTATTATACACATAGCTGGCCAGTGTTTCTTTTAATTGGTTTTCTAGCTTCATTTGAGACGAATTGCTTTTTATTTATTTATCTGATATAGTAATCTTTGGCATTAAATATTTGGCTACACAAAGATTTATAGTTAGTCAACTTCTAAATATAAAGATCATGAACCCAATTAATGACTTACTTTTATAGGTTTCGATCTAAAAAACATAACTAAAATATAGTATATTGTTCGCTTCTATTGATTTTCTGTTAAAAAAATTACATATGTTTCTTATATACATGTATTATTATTTTAGTGGAAGAAACAAAGCAAGTACAACAAATTCTTCAAACCCACATCACTTTATTCCATCATCACAAAACATCTACTTTTTACACACTAGTCACCTGAACAAAACTTGGATAAAATTATTTAGAGTATGATTATTCTTTGATAAAGGAATGAGGAATAAATAGTATTACAGCACCATTATCAGATCATCACAAAACATCTACTTTTTACACACTAGTCACATATATGTAACGACCCAGAAAATCTGAACCAATTTAAAATTTTTTAAATTGGCTAAAATAATGGATTTTAAATATTTAAAATAAATATTTTAAATAAAGACGATGAAAACTGAGTTTGAATCAACAATTGAAAACGAATATAATTAATTATAATTATAAACAGGGCTTGAAAAGGCGCTGCAGTTTCAAAAATTGAATTCAAACTTTGTCGGACTGTATCGGGTGCAGAACAATCCGGATTTTAGTGAAACCAAAATCTTTAGGATCTACTTGATGATATCTTTCTAACGAATCCGACCAATCGAAATTTCATAGCGGGAATCAAAAGATATGTCCAGTTGAAAATTCTGAATAGTCGCTATGGAATTCAGGCCCTTAAAAATGGACATTTTGCAAACGACCTTGGATTTCGACGAAACCACTTTTGTTGGATCCGCAATGTCAAGTTATTGATAGGTTTCAAATTTCATAATTTTTCGAATCAATATGTGAGCGTGGCAAAAGAAAACGCGTTTGACCAGTTTTAGTTGATTTTAATCGACTGGAAATTGGCCACTTTTCAAACGGTCTCAGAATTCGACGAAACTAGTTTTGTTAGGACCGTATCGTCAATACGAAGCTAGAAAATATTTTTCTGGAATTTTTCTAGTTAGTATGTGACCCCGGTAATTTGAAATGTACGTTTAAAATTCAATATAGTGATTTAAATGTAAATTCAACGGAAACTGATTGTAACGATCAAATCAGCTTGCGATACATATCCCATTGTGTTCGGAATGGGGGTAAAACGCTATGGACGACAGGCGGTGGGCCTCGTTTCGAGGTCGTGGGTAAAAGTCAACTTTATGCAATTAGATTAAATAAATAAAATAAAAATATCTCCTTCCCTTTTTATCTTTCTCCCCCCCCCCCCCCCCCCCGATTTCATTAAATCAGAAATCAAAATAAAAGAAAAAAAACCTAAACTAAACCCGCCGCTTCCCCGATCATCCGCCTGCCGCTGCCTCAGGCGAGGCGCCGCCCATCACCGCATCCCCCTCCCCCTCGTTCGTCGATCCCGCCAGTGACATCGCCCCCCTGAAGCATCGCGATGCCCCAATTCGCGAGCCCCCCGTTCGAGACCACTGAAGCCACCGCCTGCTCCTCCTGCCGCCGACCCTGACGACCTCCCCCCCTTCTTCGCAGATTACAGTAAGTTGTTGTTATTTTATTTTTATTTTAATTCTGAAAATTCTGATTTTTTCTTTTAAAAAAAGGGTTTAATTCTGATTTTAAAAAAAGGTTTAATTCTGATTTTTAAAAAAAGGGTTTAATTCTGATTTTAAAAAAAAGGGTTTAATTCTGATTTTAAAAAAAAGGGTTTAATTCTGATTTAAAAAAAAGGTTTAAAAACTGATTTTTAAAAAGGTTTAAAAACTGATTTTATTTTAAGATATAAAAAGAAAAAGATTTAAACTTTAAAAAGAAAAAGATTTGAACTTGGATAGAAAAGATCAGATTTTTAGAATAGAATAGATCAGATCTTTAAAATAGGAAAGACGGAATTTTTATTAAGTAGAAGATGTAAGATATGATTTTTATATATTGAACATCGAAGTGAAAATTCGATTTTTATATATTGAATAGCATAATAAAAATATGATTTTTATATATTGAACATCGAAGTAAAAATTCGATTTTTATATATTGAATAGCATAGTAAAAATTCGATTTTTACATATGTAGAGAATACGGGCAACGAAAGCGACAAAAGGCGAGATTGGCGAAGATTTCTATAAAGGAAGAGTCGTTGTATTGGATAGCTATTCGGTGAGAATTTCTCACTCTTCAATTTCTTTTTCTAGCGATATATATATGTGTTGAAATAAAAGTGAATTGCTATATATAAATATATATATATATATATATATATATACGCCCCTCGTCCACAAACCATGGACGATATTTATTGATTGAAATTGTTGTGAAAATTGATTGATAACGAATGATTGTTTGGGATTGTTTGTCGTTGATATTGATTGATTGAGGTTGAAAAATACCCGTTTGTGGTTGAGAAATATTTGGTTGAAACCACATAGGATTAGTTTGTGGAAATGAAATAAATATATACATGCCGCCTGCGTGCGAACTAGATGCATGATCCCCATTGTCAAAAACCGCGAGGTTTTAAGGTAGAGCGAGGAGCCGTACTAGGGACGGTCCCGGTTTTAACTACCCTGCCGTTATGCTGCCGAAATTTTGAATAATATTCATGTGTTTGAATTATTTTCATCTGCTTAAACTATATTTATTCATTGAATAGAAAACCTTTATGTGTTGAATCGATATTCATTCGTTGATTAGAAATTCATGTGTTGAATGGTGTTCATATTTTGAAATAAATTGTTTGATAATAAAAAATCAGCTTTTATCGACTATATGAACTGTGTAAAATAATCTCGTTTTAAAAGAAATTGTTTTATGATAAAAATCCTATTTTTGTCACCTATATGAACTATATAGAAAAATAGTGTTTTGAAATGAATTGTTTTACAATATAAATCACATTTTTATTGTATGCATGAATCGTTGAAATGTGAAGTGTTAAAAATAGCCACTTGTTCAAATAAATATATATGAGTTGAAATATTCATTAATTAGCTAATGATATAATTTGTACCTTTGTATGTAACATTAGAATGAATGGTGTTTTTAAACCAAATAGAAATCAAATATGAAGTTGAATAGAAAATGATAAATGATAAGAACTGTATATATATGTACATGCATATTCATTGAACAGGTTATAGCAAAGGGGCTAGAGAAGAGGAATAAAATTTTGTGCCCGACAAATAGGTACACATTTACTATTTTGTTTGGGTGATGATTTTATGAGCCTGTAGGCTAGCCGCTTGGTTTTTCTTTTTCTTTTTGAGATTAGAAGGACCGGGAAAGCTATTTGCGATTTCCCGATGCTCCCGGTGCAGGGGAGGTTATGGCGAAATTTTCCAAAATTTTAAGGCGTTAGTGAAATATTTGAAGTGAAAACGATATTGAAATTGTTGAATGAACTATATTTATATAACTATATAAATATAAATAAAATTAAAACGAAACGTGGCCGTGCAGTTCGCATTTTGAAACCGTGATTTCAAACAACTAGTACGGGAAATCCGACCATTGGATTTTCCCGAGACCGCAACCATCGGGTTCGCCTTGGAAATATCTTCCCAACGGCACCAACTTTGTAAAAATCCAACGGTTGGATTGTCTGGAATGTTTAATTCAAATATGAAGAAAAACAGTGCCAGAAACGATTATATTTTTATATAAATATAATTATATTTAATCGAATAACGACGCTGCAGTTCGTATTTTGAAATCGAAACTTCAAACGATTGTACCGGGAGATCCGACCGTCAGAATTTCCCGAAACTGGAACCGTTGGATTCGTTTTGAAAAGACCTTTCTAACGATGTAAATTTTGTGAAGATCCAACAGTTGGATTTTTAGATATGTGTAAATCAAATCTGAAGAAAAACAGCGCCACAGCCGCGTTATGGCCCGAAGCGTCGTTTTGAATAAATGGGCTATTTTAAAATAAATAATAGCGATAAATCATTATAAAGTACCATAAACAATATGGAGTGGAAATAAACTGAATTTGCTCGATTTATGTTGTATTTGATGGTTGAATGTGTTTGGTGTGAAAATTACATTAAAGAACAATATTGGTGTTGTCGAATAATTTAACCATTGAAATAAATTGATTTGAAATTCTAAATATACGTGAATTATTTGAAAAAGCCGAGTTAATTCTCATTTCGAATAATTGACCGACGATTGAAATTCGAAGATGAAGACGGTGGTCGAAGACCGGAGATCTTCACCTCGTTTGGATGGTAACCGAGGTCATGATTGGGAGGCATCCCGAAATATGGATAATGAGTGGTGATCGTCCAGGCGTACGTGGTGATCGAAGGGTTTGCGAGGTATTTAGTGCCTCCGGTTTCGTTCAGACCCAGAACGGACTTGTAAATGGACTGTGTGTCTGACATTGGATTTTATTCTATGTTGATTGATCTCTATTAAATATACATCTGTTTGGCGGCGGAGAACTTATTCTTTCGCTTAACGCCCTTCTCTGAGACGCACGAGCTCAGAGGTTGTATATCGATGGACATCAGTCGCATGGCATGAATTGCCTGTGTGGCATGCTAAGATGCAGTGATCAGGGCTTCTGTTGAAAAGCAAAGTCTTGTGGTGATGATCAAAGCACCGCCTGTGTGGCGTAGCTTTGTGTATAACGTGAATTCGCGAGCCTCACACCCCGGTATGAACCTAAAACGGGAGAGGACATCAGGGAGGGCCTGCGTTTCTTCCTAGTTAGGGTGGTGTCAGTGACCTACCAGCCCTGACATTTATATACTTTTCACCTATGTGCTTGTTGCTGTTGCGAGGCGCCTCGGTTTGATCGGACGATCCGGGTCCGATGGAGTCATTCGTTGGCTCATTTACGCCCCCAAAGGGCGGGGAAACGCAGTGTTCAGGCATTTTAATCCACATCGGTGGACCGGCCCTGACGATCCTAAGGCTTGACAGAGTACTTGCCTGAGGCTCGGGCTAGGCAGTCTCGAATTCGGTAAGGACTATCTTTTGCCTTGGTTCATGACGGAAATCCAATTTCCAAATACGACATCGTGCGGTTTTGATTGTATATATATGGCGACATGATATATGGTACCCATGCCGTCTATGATTGATAGTTATGATTTGAAATTGTTTTCAAAACATATAAACACTAGCAATAATATCAAATGCCTTTGTTTTTATTCGTATCAAGCATATTTTGGCCGTTATAAGGTAAAACTCTATCCTCCGGTTTGCGTTGCATTGTGTGATGGGAACTGAGTCTTATAATGGCTTCATTTTTGTCAAAAGCATAGCGATGTTTAAAAGAAAGATTTGTTTTAAAGCACTGGCAATCCAATGGAGTAAACCCGTTCCACGAAAGTGGCGTGGTCCTGTGATTAGCCAATTATATATGTGTTGAGTGGATTTCTCATACCAGTCCCATGACTGACTCGTAGTTTGTTTCACTTTCAAACTCGGGTGCCCCTTTTTCTACACGGGCAGCCTTGTATTCAGGTTTAGCTGGTTCTTTCTGGATAGCTGGAGCTGAAGATGGATTCTATCATTTATCTCTTTTTATGCTGTTCAGCTCCTATTGTACATATTTTGTTTGTTTTCCGCTGTAGACATTTATGTATAGCTGAACTGTATTTGTACTAAGTAAGATCCTGTATACTGTGTAACTCTGATGATTACTTTTATCCAGTATATTTTGTTGTTCATTATCTGGTGTATTTATTTAATTTTGTTCTGCTATTATCTGTTTCTGTGTTATATTCCAAAGATAACCCTTGTTTCCGTCGGAACGGGATTTCGGGTCGTCTCAACGTGGTATCAGAGCTTTGGTTAGGCTTAGTTCTGGAATATAACATTTGAACGAACTCGTCAGAAATAGAACCAGTAGTGTTCTAGGACGGGCAACTCAATACAGATAGGATCAGTAATATCCTAGTATGAGTAAAGCAGAATAAATTACACCTGGATAGACACATTTACATTCAAGTATTTGTCTCTATATTTTGAAGGTTAAAAACAATTGGATTGGTTGTTGTGTTGTGTGATTGTAGATTATCAAACCACTTTCGACTTTATTCCTTTTCGGGGACGAAAAGTTTTAAGTGGGGGAGATTGTAACGACCCAGAAAATCTGAACCAATTTAAAAAAATTTAAATTGGCTAAAATAATGGATTTTAAATATTTAAAATAAATATTTTAAATAAAGACGATGAAAACTGAGTTTGAATCAACAATTGAAAACGAATATAATTAATTATAATTATAAACAGGGCTTGAAAAGTCGTTGCAGTTTCAAAAATTGAATTCAAACTTTGTCGGACTGTATCGGGTGCAGAACAATCCGGATTTTAGTGAAACCAAAAACATTAGGATCTACTTGATGATATCTTTCTAACGAATCCGACCAATCGAAATTTCATAGCGGGAATCAAAAGATATGTCCAGTTGAAAATTCTGAATAGTCGCTATGGAATTCAGGCCCTTAAAAATGGACATTTTGCAAACGACCTCGGATTTCGACGAAACCACTTTTGTTGGATCCGCAGTGTCAAGTTATTGCTAGGTTTCAAATTTCATAATTTTTCGAATCAATATGTGAGCGTGGCAAAAGAAAACGCGTTTGACCAGTTTCAGTTGATTTTAATCGACTGGAAATTGGCCACTTTTCAAACGGTCTCAGAATTCGACGAAATTAGTTTTGTTAGGACCGTATCGTCAATACGAAGCTAGAAAATATTTTTCTGGAATTTTTCTAGTTAGTATATGACCCCGGTAATTTGAAATGTACGTTTAAAATTCAATATAGTGATTTAAATGTAAATTCAACGGAAACTGATTGTAACGATCAAATCAGCTTGCGATACATATCCCATTGTGTTCGGAATGGGGGTAAAACGCTATGGACGACAGGCGGTGGGCCTCGTTTCGAGGTCGTGGGTAAAAGTCAACTTTATGCAATTAGATTAAATAAATAAAATAAAAATATCTCCTTCCCTTTTTATCTTTCTGCCCCCCCCCCCCCCCCGATTTCATTAAATCAGAAATCAAAATAAAAGAAAAAAAACCTAAACTAAACCCGCCGCTTCCCCGATCATCCGCCTGCCGCTGCCTCAGGCGAGGCGCCGCCCATCACCGCATCCCCCTCCCCCTCGTTCGTCGATCCCGCCAGTGACATCGCCCCCCCCTGAAGCATCGCGACGCCCCAATTCGCGAGCCCCCCGTTCGAGACCACTGAAGCCACCGCCTGCTCCTCCTCCTGCCGCCGACCCTGACGACCCCCCCTTCTTCGCAGATTACAGTAAGTTGTTGTTATTTTATTTTTATTTTAATTCTGAAAATTCTGATTTTTTTTTTAAAAAAAGGGTTTAATTCTGATTTAAAAAAAAAGGTTTAATTCTGATTTTAAAAAAAAGGGTTTAATTCTGATTTAAAAAAAAAGGGTTTAATTCTGATTTTAAAAAAAAGGGTTTAATTCTGATTTTAAAAAAAAGGTTTAAAAACTGATTTTTAAAAAGGTTTAAAAACTTATTTTATTTTAAGATATAAAAAGAAAAAGATTTAAACTTTAAAAAGAAAAGGATTTGAACTTGGATAGAAAAGATCAGATTTTTAGAATAGAATAGATCAGATCTTTAAAATAGGAAAGACGGAATTTTTATTAAGTAGAAGATGTAAGATATGATTTTTATATATTGAACATCGAAGTGAAAATTCGATTTTTATATATTGAATAGCATAATAAAAATATGATTTTTATATATTGAACATCGAAGTAAAAATTCGATTTTTATATATTGAATAGCATAGTAAAAATTCGATTTTTACATATGTAGAGAATACGGGCAACGAAAGCGACAAAAGGCGAGATTGGCGAAGATTTCTATAAAGGAAGAGTCGTTGTATTGGATAGCTATTCGGTGAGAATTTCTCACTCTTCAATTTCTTTTTCTAGCGATATATATATATGTGTTGAAATAAAAGTGAATTGCTATATATAAATATATATATATATACGCCCCTCGTCCACAAACCATGGACGATATTTATTGATTGAAATTGTTGTGAAAATTGATTGATAACGAATGATTGTTTGGGATTGTTTGTGGTTGATATTGATTGATTGAGGTTGAAAAACACCCGTTTGTGGTTGAAAAATATTTGGTTGAAACCACATAGGATTAGTTTGTGGAAATGAAATAAATATATACATGCCGCCTGCTTGCGAACTAGATGCATGATCCCCATTGTCAAAAACTGCGAGGTTTTAATGTAGAGCGAGGAGCCGTTCTAGGGACGGTCCCGGTTTTAACTACCCTGCCGTTATGCTGCCGAAATTTTGAATAATATTCATGTGTTTGAATTATTTTCATCTGCTTAAACTATATTTATTCATTGAATAGAAAACCTTCATGTGTTGAATCGATATTCATTCGTTGATTAGAAATTCATGTGTTGAATGGTGTTCATATTTTGAAATAAATTGTTTGATAATAAAAAATCGCCTTTTATCGACTATATGAACTGTGTAAAATAATCTCGTTTTAAAAGAAATTGTTTTATGATAAAAATCCTATTTTTGTCACCTATATGAACTATATAGAAAAATAGTGTTTTGAAATGAATTGTTTTACAATAAAAATCACATTTTTATTGTATGCATGAATCGTTGAAATGTGAAGTGTTAAAAATAGCCACTTGTTCAAATAAATATATATGAGTTGAAATATTCATTAATTAGCTAATGATATAATTTGTACCTTTGTATGTAACATTAAAATGAATGGTGTTTTTAAACCAAATAGAAATCTAATATGAAGTTGAATAGAAAATGATAAATGATAAGACCTGTATATATATATATATGTACATGCATATTCATTGAACAGGTTATAGCAAAGGGGCTAGAGAAGAGGAATAAAATTTTGTGCCCGACAAATAGGTACACATTTACTGTTTTGTTTGGGTGATGATTTTATGAGCCTGTAGGCTAGCCGCTTGGTTTTTTCTTTTTCTTTTTGAGATTAGAAAGACCGGGAAAGCTATTGGCGATTTCCCGATGCTCCCGGTGCAGGGGAGGTTATGGCGAAATTTTCCAAAATTTTAAGGCATTAGTGAAATATTTGAAGTGAAAACGATATTGAAATTGTTGAATGAACTATATTTATATAACTATATAAATATAAATAAAATTAAAACGAAACGTGGCCGTGCAGTTCGCATTTTGAAACCGTGATTTCAAACAACTAGTACGGGAAATCCGACCATTGGATTTTCCCGAGACCGCAACCGTCGGGTTCGCCTTGGAAATATCTTCCCAACGGCACCAACTTTGTAAAAATCCAACGGTTGGATTGTCTGGAATGTTTAATTCAAATATGAAGAAAAACAGCGCCAGAAACGATTATATTTTTATATATATAAATATAATTATATTTAATCGAATAACGACGCTGCAGTTCGTATTTTCAAATCGAAACTTCAAACGATTGTACCCGGAGATCCGACCGTCGGAATTTCCCGAAACTGGAACCGTTGGATTCGTTTTGAAAAGACCTTTCTAACGATGTAAATTTTGTGAAGATCCAACGGTTGGATTTTTAGATATGTGTAAATCAAATCTGAAGAAAAACAGCGCCACGGCCGCGTTATGGCCCGAAGCGTCGTTTTGAATAAATGGGCTATTTTAAAATAAATAAAAATAGCGATAAATCATTATAAAGTACCATAAACAATATGGAGTGGAAATAAACTGAATTTGCTCGATTTATGTTGTATTTGATGGTTGAATGTGTTTGGTGTGAAAATTACATTAAAGAACAATATTGGTGTTGTCGAATAATTTAACCATTGAAATAAATTGATTTGAAATTCTAAATATACGTGAATTATTTGAAAAACCCGAGTTAATTCTCATTTCGAATAATTGACCGACGATTGAAATTCGAAGATGAAGACAGTGGTCGAAGACCGGAGATCTTCACCTCGTTTGGATGGTAACCGAGGTCCTGATTGGGAGGCATCCCGAAATATGGATAATGAGTGGTGATCGTCCAGGCGTACGTGGTGATCGAAGGGTTTGCGAGGTATTTAGTGCCTCCAGTTTCGTTCAGACCCTGAACGGACTTGTAAATGGACTGTGTGTCTGACATTGGATTTTATTCTATGTTGATTGATCTCTATTAAATATACATCTGTTTGGCGGCGGAGAACTTATTCTTTCGCTTAACGCCCTTCTCTGAGACGCACGAGCTCAGAGGTTGTATATCGATGGACATCAGTCGCATGGCATGAATTGCCTGTGTGGCATGCTAAGATGCAGTGATCAGGGCTTCTGTTGAAAAGCAAAGTCTTGTGGTGATGATCAAAGCACCGCCTGTGTGGCGTAGCTTTGTGTATAACGTGAATTCGCGAGCCTCACACCCCGGTATGAACCTAAAACGGGAGAGGACATCAGGGAGGGCCTGCGTTTCTTCCTAGCTAGGGTGGTGTCAGTGACCTACCAGCCCTGACATTTATATACTTTTCACCTATGTGGTTGTTGCTGTTGCGAGGCGCCTCGGTTTGATCGGACGATCCGGGTCCGATGGAGTCATTCGTTGGCTCATTTACGCCCCAAAGGGCGGGGAAACGCAGTGTTCAGGCATTTTAATCCACATCGGTGGACCGGCCGTGACGATCCTAAGGCTTGACAGAGTACTTGCCTGAGGCTCGGGCTAGGCAGTCTCGAATTCGGTAAGGACTATCTTTTGCCTTGGTTCATGACGGAAATCCAATTTCCAAATACGACATCGTGCGGTTTTGATTGTATATATATATGGCGACATGATATATGGTACCCATGCCGTCTATGATTGATAGTTATGATTTGAAATTGTTTTCAAAACATATAAACACTAGCAATAATATCAAATCCCTTTGGTTTTATTCGTATCAAGCATATTTTGGCCGTTATAAGGTAAAACTCTATCCTCCGGTTTGCGTTGCATTGTGTGATGGGAACTGAGTCTTATAATGGCTACATTTTTGTCAAAAGCATAGCGATGTTTAAAAGAAAGATTTGTTTTAAAGCACTGGCAATCCAATGGAGTAAACCCGTTCCACGAAAGTGGCGTGGTCCTGTGATTAGCCAATTATATATGTGTTGAGTGGATTTCTCATACCAGTCCCATGACTGACTCGTAGTTTGTTTCACTTTCAAACTCGGGTGCCCCTTTTTCTACACGGGCAGCCTTGTATTCAGGTTTAGCTGGTTCTTTCTAGATAGCTGGAGCTGAAGATGGATTCTATCATTTATCTCTTTTTATGTTGTTCAGCTCCTATTGTACATATTTTGTTTGTTTTCCGCTGTAGACATTTATCTATAGTTGAACTGTATTTGTACTAAGTAAGATCCTATATACTGTGTAACTCTGATGATTACTTTTATCCAGTATATTTTGTTGTTCATTATCTGGTGTATTTATTTAATTTTGTTCTGCTATTATCTGTTTCTGTGTTATATTCCAAAGATAACCCTTGTTTCCGTCGGAACGGGATTTCGGGTCGTCTCAATATACTGTTACAATTATTAGTATTATACCCTTATCGCAGCAGGACTAAGGAATAAATAGTATTACAGCATCATTATCAGATCATTTCAAGCCTCGAAATCTCAAGTCCATAGTTGTTGTAAATATGTTATATGAACGAACACAACAGCTATGCCATACTGTAAAATATGTCCTCGTATTACAAACTTTTAATTGTTATATTTTTTTACTGTTTCACACCAGTGCTGTAAAAAAGCGGTAGTCGAATGTATCCGTGAATCACGTGATTACAAATATGTTTACATTGTATGCATCAGAAGCATCTTGTAAAGTAACAATGTTTCATAGCATTGTTCACATATTTTTCCTTTTTATAACTTATCTTTATTTATTTTCATAGGCAGCAGCAAAGATCAGAACCGAAACTTTGAACATTAGTTTTAGCAGCATCAGACAAAAATTATTTCAATCGCATAAGAAAGTGACAGGTATTTTATAACTTAACAATCAATGTACATACATGATTGAACTAATATAATGAACATAATTTTAATTTTTTTGCATGTCCAGAAGCAGGAGCAATGGAAATGCAACAATATTTACTTAATGAAGGGCATGACTCTTCTACTTCACAGATGGCAATTAAGAAGAGGCGGAGAGGTCCAACCATTGGAATGAAATATAGAACACAAGAACCAAATATATTGAGTGGAGTGAAAATGGTTAACCCATGGGAAAGTGGGCGAAGTCTTTTAAGGTAGATGTAGGTGATACAGCTTGATCCAAAATTGATATTGCTACTAAAAATTGTGGCAGCGTTAGTCAAGGACTCAAGAACACTATTTGGGAGGATGTTAAGGTATTATATATTCATCAATTCATTGAACATGTTATGTTTCATATTTTGAAATACAAGTATTTCAAATAAAACTGCTTTCAAGTAACATAAAAAAATACTTTTGAATGTCCATTGAACTTGTTATGTTTCATATTTTGTTATCTCAGACTGAGTACCATATGGACGACAAAATGAAGGACATTATGCTAAGGTACGTTTGTGTAAGGTGGAAGGATTTTAAAACAAAATTGGTTAGTGGTTGGATTACAATGACACAAAAACTTCTGGATGACCATAAGAGAACTACGAGTTGTACGATGGTATTTCACAAGGACAATGGGAAGAATTTAAGAAGAATTGCGAAACTAAGGAATTTAAGGTATATATATTCAATATTGTATTACTATTTTATAGGAAATTATATTACTGCAAATACCAGCTTGTTAATGTTTTATAGGAAATTATATACTGTTTTATATGAAATTTTGCAGAGAAAACTTTTTATCTAGATAAATTTTAATTTTGTTACTTTGACTGTGATAAAATTGCTGAGGCAAGTGAATTATAGTTTGAATTTTGAAAACTTATACAATTGCTAGATATGTCTATGACTAAACTATTATAGTTTGCCGAGAAAACTTATATAGTTTGACTGTGATCTAGATATATCATGATAAAATTGCCGAGGCAAGTGATAAAATTACATATTGTAAAATACTGCAAGTAAAGAGTGAATAAACAAGCAGTCAAATACTATAAAACTATGACACGACCCAACTTCCCCGCAAAGGAAAGCCCGGATTGAGTTGAGAACACAACAAATCAGAACATAATCAGAAGATCATTTCATTGCTTATTAAAACAATTTACATCAGAGTACAAGAATATACATAGTATGAATAAATATTACACATCAGAGTTTAAAACACATTACATAGCAGTGGAAAATAATACAAAACACAACCGAAAGAGATAAACGGATACAGAGCTTTCTGAATATCATTTTAGCTGTATACCAGGATCCGTATAAATCTGCAAAACCAAAACTACTAGCTGCCCGTATGGAAAATAGGGGCACTCGAATTTTAGGTTAAAACAATAAACTCCAGGTCAGTCATGTGACTGGTATGAGAACTAAATCAGTTATTTAAAACATTACTTTATAAACAAGGTAAATCAAGGGACCACGCCGTATAACACGAAACGCGTTTCCTCCCAAGAATACCGGTGCATAAAACGAACAGCGCAATGCATTTTGGAAAAATGAAGCTATTATAAGACCCAAGTCCCATCACACAATGCAACGCAAGCCGGAGGATAGGGTTTTCCCTTATAATAGCCAAACATGCGTGGTACGTTTAAAACAAATCATTTTTATACTATTATAAGTGCATAATAAGTAAAACAATTTCAAATATAAATGTATCAATCATAGGCGACATGGGTACCATCTATCATGTCGCCAACACTAAGCTCTACAATCAAAACCGGAATGTCATGTATTGGAAATTAGATTTCTGTCATGCGTCTAGGCAAGGAATGTACTCCTCGCCGACTTCGAGAACTCTAGCAAATGCCTTAGGATTTCCCGCAGTAGACCCTTGGATCCTCCAAGGCCGGTCCTCCCTTACGTTTGAGGATTAGTATTCCTAAACACACGTTTCCCGGTTCTATAGGACCTACATCCATCGGCTCCTGCAGTAGACGATATATCTGAGCCGCCTCGCATTCCAACAACCACAAAGGTAAAAATATATCAATGTCAGAGCTTGCAAAACCCCGATACCACCCATAGCTAGAAAGAAACGTCATGTCCTCCTTGGGTCCCTTATCCCGTTTTTAACTCATACCGAGGTGTGAGGCTCGCGAATTAACGCTACACACAAAGCTATGCTATATTAAAGTTGTGCTTTGATCATCAACCACAAGACTCTGCTTTTCAACAGAAGCCTTGATCATCTGCATCTCAACATGCCACATAGGTAATTCATGCCATGCGATTGAAATCTATCGATATATAACCTCTGAGCTCGTACATCTCAGAGAAGGGTGTTAAGCAAGAGAATAAATTCTCCGCCGCCAAACAGATATATATTTAATAGAAATCAATCAACACAGAATAAAATACAATGTCAGGCACACTTCCATTTACAAGTTCGTTCTGGGTCTGAACGAAGCCGGAGGCACCTCATTCCTCGTCCCATATGTCCAATACAGGAGAGAGGTCCTCGCATATCTAGTCGATCTCCAAGTACGTCTGGACGATCACCACTTATTACCTCGTCTTAGGTGTACAGCCTAATCAAGACATCGGTAATCATCCAAATGATGTGAAGACCTCCGGTCTTCAACCACCGTCTTCATCGTCGACATACCGTCAAATCAGTTATTCAAAATTGGTATAAACCCAGCCTTTCCGAATAACTCGCGTATATAATAAACAAGTGCTATAAAACACAACATACACCTCATTCCAATTCTGATTATTCTTTTATTTAAATATTCACATTTTTAGGGAATTGTTCCCATTAATTTTATCAAAGATAGATTCTTTTAAATTTATTCTTTAATCCTCCTTTGAATATCAATTCAAACCATATTAAGGTTTTCCAAACTAGTCGGGATTAATGCACCTTACCGAAGTAACCATTTATTTAATTTCCCAATCCCAACCTATTCATCCCATGGAGCAAAACTGGTATTACGGTGTTATCGGTAAATTTAATTACCATTTCCCATTCAAATCTAATTAAAGATTTAACTATCACTTGGAGCAAAACTGGTGGTACTCCACTCTCGATCATTTCCCAAATTTGATAATTTAAGTTATCAATTCGCATTTCAATCTAATTAAAGAATCATTAAAACACCACTTAGTTTTAATCTTCCCAAAAATCAATATTAATGATTATTTAACTTTGGAAACACAAACATGTCGCATCGACAATCTACACCGTACTATAGATTTCTGTCGATATATAACCTCTGAGCTCGTACGTCTCAAAGAAGGGTGTTAAGTAAGACAATAAATTCTCTGCCACCAAACAAATATATATTTAGCAGAGATTAACCATACAGTTCGAAATACAATGACAAACATGTAATCCTGCCTTTAACTGGGTTAAAGAACTAATGTCATTTAAAACACAGTTCACGATAAACCCATATCACATTCCATTAATTATGGAATCATCACGGAAAAAAAATCAATATATATAATCGATATCAATTTCCGTATCCGACTAATAATATAAATGGAATAACGGCAAAGCCATTTAAATTCCATATGTATTAACAGTCTTCCTCTATAGAAGTTCACTTCGATTATTATCAATCGAATTCCATTCAATTTCAATTTAATATATTAAATTGGAAAACTTTACTTTGAAAAATTCCCGTTAAATCTTAATAAAAAGATTTATAAATTCCAAATCCCATTTCACTGTAAATCGGGTTAAATAACGAATGTCGTTAAAAACACAGTTCACAATAAACCCAATTCACATTCCATTTTCAATTCCAATTAAATGTTAATTAATTGAAAATTCTTCTTTAAATCTTAATTAAAAGACTTATTCTTTTTACACTAGGTTTAAGAACAGTGTTACTGAAGACCCTATCCCATCAGTCTCTAACCGTAAATTAGTAAGAGAACGATTCCCTAAGTATTAATCCCGAAGGCCGAAACCAACATCAGATCAATACCCAGAAAACCATTCAACTTAGCTAATTTCCAGTTAGTTTATAATTTTCTTAACTTCATTGGGTTTAAGAACAGTATTATTAAAGATACCATTCACAACAAACCCGAAATCTCATTCCATTATTAATCGGGTTAAAGAACAAGGGTTATTTAAAGCACCATTCATGATAAACTCAAAAACCAATTTGATATTAAGTACAAGGCTCTGAATAGAATATATATCGACTTACATTCAATATCAAATTCTGAAACCAACAATTATCGTATTGGGAATAACGATATATATATCTTCCAAATTCCTCCATAGTGTCCATATAATCACAGAATCCAACATCGAAATATTCCAAAGGTAATTTTGATTCAAATCCATTCCAATTCATATATTGGAAATTCTGGTTATTTTTAAAACCATTTCAAATCCAGTTTATTTATTTAAAAATTTTGGATTTTTAATTCTAGTTCATAACAAGTTCATTTCGATAGAAATATATTTTTATCTTTTCAAACATGATATTTTTCATTCCAATTCTTTCCAAATCATTTATTATGATTTTACACAAATTATTGATATTTTAATAATTTTATCAAGGGTCGTACAGTCGATTTCCATAAACGGTCATCGAACTGCAATTATAACGACCTTTTCCAAATTTGATTTGGACATAATTCAAAATCCAACCGTTAGATTTCAAATATCTTGTATTCGTTGGAAAGCTCTTTTCGATACTAACTCAACGTTCCAGTTTTAGGAGAATCCGACGGTCGGATCTCCCGTAATGTCAATTCGAAGTCAATGGTTGAAATTCGTGAGCTGTCGCGGCGCGGCGCATTCAATTCAGGCCATTAAATATATATAGTATATATATATATATATATTATATATATCGTCAATTTCCATTTAAATCGTATTTTATAAATCCCTTTAAACTTGTTTTCAATACGATTTCAACTTCATATTCAATTTCAAATCAAAATTGAATATTCTGTATCATCGATATATAAATGATAGTATTTTCAAAGCATTAGATTTTGAAATCACTTCTTTTTCGATATTCATTATAAAAATGAATAATATCGATATAAATATCGTTCACGTCAAAATGGCATTAATCTAATCAACAAGGCTTTACAGATTTAAATATTTTCGTGTCCATCCCAAATCGGACATCAAAATCAGAATTTGATCTTTTACTGAATATTATTTTAAAATATTCTTTATTTTAAAATATTCGTTATTTTAAAATATTCATTATTTTGAAATATTCATTCTTTCTGAACTGGAATCAGACACAGTCAGTTACCATATAATGTTATTTATATGGATTTCATACAACACATGTATTAAACAACAACGATAAACAATCAACCATCATCCAGAGTGCATTCTACACTATACAAGCATTAAGCATAAATAATTAACACTTACACAGCATGTCAACCAATCGATTGACATACAGCTAAACAATTGGGATTAGTGTACGTCAAATATCATCTCAACACCCGTGTGGGGTTTTAACCATCAAATACTGAACATTATTTGTGCAGTTGGGCGATGTGTAAATTATATTGTCCCAATCCATATCAGTAAAATGGGCATACATAAACAAATCGTCTGATTTGCAAATGAATATTTATTTTATTCATATACATGTTAAAAATTATATTTTTAACTATAAAATATTTTATTCAAAACATGAATATTATTTTCAACACATGAATATTATATACAGTCCATTTCACATCACAATCAATTTTCATAACACAATCAAACAAACAAGTCGTCCATGGTCTGTGGACGACGAGGAGCAGTTCATACTTGCAGTTATAAAATAAATAACCGAACAAGAAATTTTTAGTGAGGAGTTCTCACCTTTGGGATCCACTCCTCCAGTTTTATTTCTGAATTTCGAAACAGGCAGGATTTGCCCGTTTTTCCAATGCAGTCTTTTCCCGCTGTTCAGAGTAAAGATCACATTTTTAATATGATGTTTATATTAAAAATCACTTTTTTATTCGCTACTACATATTTAAAAATCATATTTTTATATCGCTACTTCTTATATAAAAATCGTATTTTTATCGTGCCATTCAAATTAATAAAAATCCAATTTTTACATGCCATTTACATAAAGAAAATTCCAATCTTTATACCCGTTATATATATATATATATATCAAATTTTTAATCCATATCTATCTTATAAAAATTTAATTTTCAATCCATATCTACATTATAAGAATCTATTTTTTTATATTAAAAACTCATCTTTATGGTATTAAAAATCTTAACTTTCTTCTATTAAAAATCTATGAATTCATGGAATAAAAAAATAAAAACTCATAGCATCTCTGTGGCACTCTCTCCAGCACTTGGAGTGCTTTGCAAATGGACTCAATCGCAGGCGGACGGAGCTCGCAGGAGGCAGGGCTCGAGATGGCGCGGTCGCTGGTGGTGAGGTGGAGCTCCGCTTGGAGGCACGGCAGTTTAATGGGTTTGGGTTTTCATGTTTTAGGGGGGAAATAGGCAGAGAGAGGGGATTGGAGTCGAGGAGGGGGACGCTGGTGACTGGGCGGTGGTCAAGGCAGGCACGACGGCGCTGGCCCCCAAGGTGGCGGCGGATCTCGATTTCGGGGAGGGGTTTCATCAGAGAAGAATGAGGTAGGAGGGGGGTGTGCGACAGCGAGAGGGGGGAGTGTTAGCAATGGCGCGGCGACGAAGGGGGCGCGGTGGTGGCAGGAGGTCGGGGCGACACGGGTTTAGAGTTGGAGGATTTTTTTTATTTTCTTTTATTTCTGATCTGAAACGAGATGAGAGAATATGAGTGAGGGTTATATAATTTATATATATTATTTTATTTTATTTTATTTTATTCCAAAAAGTTGACATTTTATTCGAATCCCAAATCCAACCCAACGACTGTCGCCCCTTGCCAAATGCCCCCATTCTGGACACAATGGCATATGTCCCGTAAGCCAATTTGCATGTTTCGATCAGTTTTCATTAAGATTATAATATAAATCATTATATATTCAATTTAAACATACATTTTGAATTACCGGGGACACATACTAACTCGAAAAATTCCAGAAAAATAAACCTGGCTATGTTTTCACGATACAGTCCTAACAAAACTAATTTCGTCAAATTTGAAGATAGTTTGAAATATGGCCATTTTCTGGTCGATTCATAGTGACTGAAATTGTCAAAATACATTTTCTTTTGCTACACTCACGTATTGATTCCAAAAATTATGAATTTTAGAATCTTGCAATAATTCAACATCTCAGATCAAACAAAAGTGGTTTCGTCGAAAACAAAGGTCATTTTCAAAATCTCTATTTTTGAGGGCTATATTTCCGTAGCGACTATTCTGAATTTTCAACTACACATAGCTTTTTTGTAACAACCCAGAAAATCTGAACCAATTTAAAATTTTTAATTTGGCTATTTTAGTGAATTTTGAATATTTAAAATAAATTATTTTAAATAATAATGTCCAAAAGTCTATTTGAATCGATGTTGGAAAATAAATATATTTAGTTTAATTATAAAACAAGGCCTGAAATGGCGTGGCAGTTTGAAAATTTGAATTCGAACTTTGACTGACTATACCAGATGCAAAATAAAACGGATTTTAGTGAAACCAAAAAGATTTAAATCTGTTTATGAATATCTTTCTAATGAATCTGAAAAATTGAAATTTCATAGCAGTAAACAAAAGTGATGGCCAAATGAATTTTCAAAAAGGTAGCTATGGAATTTATATAGCCCTTCAAAATAGACATTTTGCAAACGACCTCCGTTTTCGATAAAACCACTTTTTTGGATTCAGAATGTTAAATTATTGCTAGATTTCAAATTCCATAATTTTTGGAGTTAATATGTGAGCGTGGCAAAGGAAAAATGTGTTTGGTTGATTTCAGTCAAATTGGATCAACCAGAAAATGGCCATTTTTCAAACGGTCTCCAAATTCAACGAAACTAGTTTTGTTGGGACCGTATCGTTCAAACATAGCTAGATTTATTTTTATTTTTGAATTTTTGGAATCAGTATGTGGCCCCGACAAATTGAAATGTACGTTCAAATCCATATTTGAATGTTTTATATTTTAATTTGAAGAAGAACTGGCTGAAACAGTCGAATGGGCCTACGAAACATATTCCATTGTGTTCGAAATGGGGGTAATTAGCTAGGGACAATAGTCGTTGGGTTTGATATGGAGTTCGGATAAGAAAACCATATTTTTGAGAATAAAAGAATTAAAAAAAATAAAATATAAATCCACCGACCAATCATATTTCTCCGTCATTATCTGAACCCGTATCCCTCATCAAAAGCGAATGGTGGCTCGTTCTCCCTCCTTCCTTCCTCTTTATCTCTCGATTTACTCAATAAAATCCAATGCCGTAGTTAAAGCTTTTGTAGTGCTCCTCGTGAGCTTTAAATCCACATAAGTTTCAATACCTGAAGTTGAGTATTTGCTTCGAAACGACCTCTCAAAGTCCGGTCGTTCACGCCTCCATTGCCTCCTCCTGTCTCCACCGAGTTAGACGAGTGTGGGGTCCTCAGGCGCGTCTCTCGAAGGTCGTCCACGTGGTGCAAGCCGATCGGCGTGTAGTGCTGTAATTTTTATGCAAAAGCTAACCCTAGTTTTGAACCCTAAAGTAAAAAAAACGATGGCTGTTAATCTAAGGAAGAAGGAGAAGGTTTAGTTATTTTAATTAATTTATTAATTATTTTAAAATGTTATGATCCTTTAAAAATTCGCTACTTTCTCACACGGTATCGAAATCCAGTGAAACAGGAGATATTGGACTCGTGGCGACGTCCTCTACATTTTAGAAGAGACCGGAGAATTTTTGGAGCTTCCTACGATTTTTGAAGGAGTGGAACCTAGTGTGAAATTTCTAAATTATAAACGATATGGAATGACGATGTATAAATTATATAATCGATGTATGAGTTGTATAAGCGTTGTACACCTCATGTATAAGCGTTGTATAAGTTGTATGCGTGATGTATAAGTTATATATGCGTTGTAAAAATCATATGTGTGTTGAATGGAATTGAAATGATTGAAATGAAATCAAAATATATTTATATACGTATATATATATACACTCCCCTTATCCACAGGCCATGGACGATATATATTGATTGTGATTGTTTGGATTTTGGTTGACGTGAAATTTTATTGAGAAATGCGAATGGTTGATAATGATTGGTTGTGGTTGAAATAAAATTCGAATTGTTTGTGGAAAAATCCATTGTAATATGAAAATAAATAGAAATATTAAGATTATAAGGATAAGCCCCTTAGGGAACGCTGCGAGGCATAAGGTAATGCGAGGAGCCGTACTCGGGACGGTGCCGGTTTTTAACCCCCTGCCGTTATGCTGCCGAAATTTTCTAAAATATTCCCGTTTTGATTTATATTCATGTATTGAAATATATTCATGTGTTGGAAAAATATTCATATGACGAATATATTGTTGGAAAGATAAAAATTACATTTTTATCATGTAGGTGAAGTGTATAAAATAATCATGTTTGAAATAAATTATTTGAACGATAAAAATAACATTTTTATAATATATATGAATCGCTAAAAATCTTCATTTTTAAAATAAATTGTTTTAACAATAAAAATCACATCTTTATAATATATATGAATCGCTAAAAATCTTCATTTTTAAAATAAATTGTTTTAACAATAAAAATCACATTTTTATCTATATACGAAGTATTAAAGATAGTCTTATGTTGAAATGAATATTGGTTGGCTAAAAATATTATTTTTATCTATATACGAAGTATTAAAGATAGTCATATGTTGAAATGAATATTGGTTGGTTAAAATATTATTTTTATCAAATACATGAAATGAATATGGTTTGGAAATCGAAGAAAGGAATATATATATAATTAAAATAAATCGAATAATGAAGCTGCAGTTCGTATTTTGAAACCATGATTTTAAACGATTATTGCGGGAGATCCGACCATCGGATTTTCCCAAAACTGGAACCATTGGTTCCGCTTTCAAAATATCTTTCCAATGATATAAAATATGTAAAGATCCAACGGTTAGATTTTCAAATATGTGTAAATCAAATCTAGAGAAAAACAGCGCCATGGCCGCATTACGGCCTGAAGCGTCGTTTGAATAAATTGGCTATATTTAAATAAATAAAAATAGCGATAAACCATTATAAAATATTATAAATGATATGGATGGAAATCAACCCAATTTACCCGTTTTATGGGGTATTTGATGTTTGAATGTGTTTGACGTGAAAATTACATTAATGAACTGAATTATCGATGTCGAATAATTTAAACATGAAAATGAATTGATTTGAAATTCTAAATATAAGTGAATTATTTGAAAAGGCCGAGTTAATTCTCATTTCAAATAATTGATCGACGATTAGAAGTCGAAGATATGAAGACGGTGCAAGACCGAGGATCTTCACATCGAATGGATGGCTATTGATGCCTTTGATGGGAGTTGCTGCTTTGAAGGGGTTACAGTTGCGGTCGTCCGGACGTACTTGTTGATCGTTCGGATGTGCGAGGGCCTCTATCCTGTATTGGACATACGGGAGAGGAATAAGGTGCCTCCGGTTCGTTCAGACCGAGAACGGACTTGTAAATGGATGTGTGTCTGACGTTGTAGATTGACAACGTGGCATACAGAGGTATTGTGATCAAGGCTTTTGTTGAAAAGCAGAGTCTTATTGTTGATGATCAAAGCACGGCTTTGATATAGCTAGCTTTGTGTTTATCGTTGATTCGCGGGCCTCACACCCCGGTATAAGCCAGAAACGGGAGAGGACTTCAAGGACTTCAGGAAGGACATGCGTTTCCTTCTAGCTAAGAGTGGTGCTTTGGGTTTTACACGCCCGGGCATTTTACTTATGTGGATGATGGATAGCGAGGCGCCTCTGTTATATCGGTCGCTACAGGGCCGATGGTTTGGTCGGGATATGACCAGTTGATGCCCCATAGGACGGGAAAACACAGTGTTCATGCATTTTAATCCACTCCGTGTGGACCAGCCCTGACAATCCAAGGGCCCACCTAAGTCTTGGTCCTGAGGGGAGGGCTAGAGCGTCTCGAAGCGGTAAGGACGATCCCTTGCCATGGTTCATGACTGAAATTTAATTTCCAAATACGACATCGTGCGGTTTTGATTGTATACCTATATATGGAGACATAGTGGTATGGGGCATTTATGCCGTCTATGATTGATACTTATGATTGAAATTGTTTTTGAAACATATAAACACTAGTAATAATATCAAACGCTTTCGTTTTATTCATATCAAGCATATTTTGGCCATTATAAGATAAAACTATGTCCTCTGGTTTGCGTTGCATTGTTTCATGGGAACTGAGTCTTATAATGGCTCCATTTTTATAAAAAGCATTGCGATGTCTAAATGATTAACTTGTTTTGAGTACTGAAAATCCAATGGAGTAAACCCATTCCGCATTAGCAGAGTGGTCCTGTGATTGGCCTTATTGTAAAATAAGTTAAGTTGATTTTTCATACCAGTCCCATGACTGACTCGTAGTATGTTTCACTTGCAAACTCGGGTGCCCATATTTCTACACGGACAGCCTTGTATTCAAGTTTTAGTAGGCTCTTTCTGGATAGCTATGGAGCTGAAGATGGATTCTATCACTTCTTTCTTTTTATGTTGTTCAGCTCCTGTTGTACATATTATGTTTTGATTCCACTTTAGACATTTTATGTAAAGCTGAACTGTATTTTGTACTAAGTATGATCCTATATACTGTGTAACTTTGATGATTATTACTTCTAGTGTATTGTGTTGTACATTATCTAGTGTATTTATATATATTTCTGTTCTGTTGTTATTTGTTTATGTGTAATATTCCAAAGATTACCCTTGCCACCGTGAAACGGGGTTTGGGGTCGTCACAACGTGGTATCAAAGCTTTGGTTAAGCTTAGTTCTGGAATATAACATATTAATGAACTTGTCAGAAATAGAATTAGAAGTATTCTATGACGAAATACTCATTTCAGATTGGACCAGTAATATCCTAGAATGAGTGTAGCAGAATGAAATACACCCCGACAGACACATTTACATTCAAGTATATGTCTCTATGCTTTAAAATACCTTTTATGTTGACCTGACACTTTGTCTGCTATTTGCATACATAGAAAATGAGTGGTAGAAGCAGAATAAATAATCCTATGGTTCAACCACCTAATGAGCCAGTTGTGCTTCCACAACCAATATAGAAGTTCTATTAAAGTTATATCGAAATCTAGGTGGAGTACCGTTCTTAGGCAATGAGTCCATTATTAACACTTAAGCTTGGATGCGCTCTGCTGAGAGAATTTTTGAAGGTTTCAAGATGAGAGATGATCAGAAAAGATTACTGACATCTTGGGCGATCAAAGATGAAGCTTTAATCTGGTGGGAAGCAGTTATTAAGGATAATCCAAAAGGTAATATTACCTGGGATAGATTTAAAGAAATTTTCAATGAAAGATTTATTCCTCCAGAAGTAACTGAGCGGTTAAGTGATGAATTCTACTATCTGATTCAAGGAGATAGGACCATTCCAGAATATCATAAGAAATTCAATGAACTTTCTCGTTTGGCTCCGCATCTAATTCAAGATCCTAAGAAGTAGAATTTGAGGTTTATTAATGGGCTCCAAAGAAAGTACCAAAGTAGTGTAACTGCACATGTGCAACAATCTTTTCCCAAAATGAAATATATGGCTTACCAATATGAAATTCTTGATAAGCGAGGCCTTTTGGAAGACGAGGAAGTTAGTTCTAGCAACAAAAGGAATTTCGAAACTGATAACCCTGAGGAAAGTACGAAGTCCGAGGTCAGAAAGAAGTCTAAAGTCAATTGGAAAAAAGGTTATATCTGAGAAAGAGCCAGCAACGACGGCTACATTCTCAAGCTGCAATACGCAAGGACATTTAGCGATAAATTGCAAATCTTGGAACAAACGGAAGAAGAGTGGATTAAAACCCGCTAAGAAGCAAAAGAACCCACATGGTGAAAGGAAATGCCACAAGTGCCACCAAGTAGGTCATGTTGCAAGGGAGTGCCGACTATCAAAGGAATCTGAAAAGGTCAATGCAAATGAAGTGGCAGAAACTCCTAGACCCTCAGCTAGTCAGGGAAGGCCAGATGTTTTGGAAGGCACGCTTACTGTCAAAGACATTCCAGTAAAAAGTACTGTTTGATACAGGCGTGTCACGAAGCTTCATTGCAAGGAATGTGGTTAAGAAGTTGGACTTGAAATTGAAGAAGCTCAAAGAACCCGTGACTGTCCATTATCCGGTTGGGGGTTCCCTCAACCTTACTTGGATATGTGGTGTGCCAATTTCTTTTTCCCGTTTTCGGTTCCCTACCATCACGATCATCATGAATTTTAAAGAATTTGATCTTTTTCTAGGATTGGATTGATTAACCAAATATGAAGCTAAGGTTAAATGCGCCGACAGAGTCGTTAAAGCGAAGATTAAATCAGGAGACTATATAACCATTCCATGTGAAGGTCCGAATTCTGATAGGAAAGATTTTTGGTCCGCTCTGGATGTTTCTCCTGCTCAAAAAGAAATTATTCTTGTCATTGCAGAGAATACTCCGGTCGACTTAGAAAATATTCCTGTCTTCAAGAATTATGCGGATGTGTTTGAAGAGGTTGTTAGCTTGCCTCCGCGTAGAGAAATAGATTTCAAGATTGCTTTAATTTTGAATGCAAGGCCAGTAGTTCACGCTATTCGAAGAATGACCTTGAAGGAAAAAGAAGAATTAGACAATCAGACTCAGCAGCTTGTATGGAAGGGTTTTATCAGGCCTAGTTTCTCTGATTGGGGAGCAGCAGTGGTGTTTGTCTCAAAGTCAGACGGTACTCTCAGACTATATGTGGATTATCGCGACTTGAACAAGCAAACGTTAAAGAACAAATATCCATTATCGTGGATTGATGATTTATTGGATCGATTGAATGGCGCACAAGTATTTTCACGAATGAACCTAGGTACAGGTTTCCATTAGCTTCGAATTGCCGAGGAGTGTGTTCTTTTGACAGCATTCAGAGGTCCAGATTTATTCTACGAGTGGTTCGTAATGTCGTTCGGCTTATGTAACGCTCCAGCTTATTTTGTCGATCTAATGAACAGGGTACTCAGAGAAGTACTGAATAAATTTGTTCTAATTTTCATTAATGGTATTATAATCTTCTCTAAGTTAGAAAGTGAACATGCAAAACATTTGGAACAGGTGTTAGAAACTCTCAGGAAGAATGTTTTAAAGGCAAAATTTTCCAAATGTATATTCTGGCAAGAAGAAGTCAAGTTTCTTGGCCACGTTGTATCAAAGGAAGGAATTTCTATGGATCCCAGTAAGATCACAGCTATTTAGAATTGGAAACAGCCGACTACACCCACAGAGGTTCGAAGTTTTCTTGGATTGGCCAGTTATTATCGGAAGTTTGTTAAGAATTTTTCGAAGATATCTAGTTCCTTAACAAAGCTTACTAAGAAACATTCAAGGTTCAGTTGGACTCTAGAATGTGAGGCAGCTTTCCAAAAGCTAAAGTTAAGGTTGACAACTGCTCCAATGTTAATAATTATTAATGGCAATCAAGACTTGAAAGTTTAAACTGATGCTTCTAAAGAAGGTCTAGGTGCAGTATTAATGCAAAGAGGCCAAGTAGTCGCTTATGCTAGCCGTCAATTGAAGCTACATGAGAAGAACTATGCAACTCACGATATTGAATTGTTAGCCATCGTGTTTGCTACGAAAATCTGGAGGCATTATCTATTGGGTGAGAAATTTGAATTATATACCGATCATCAATCCTTGAAGTATTTATTCTCCTAGAAAGATCTGAATATGAGGCAGCGGCGTTGGCTAGAATTTCTTGCGGCATATGATCTTGATATTTTGTATACTCCGGGGAAAGCCAATGTTGTGGCTGATGCGCTCAACAGAAAGAATGTAATCATCGCCAGTCTAATCATTACACCATCGTTGATTGATAAAATATCTATTCTTCAGAAAGACGATAGTTTAGTTGAAGAGATTATCAAAAGAATTCAAAGGGGCAAAGTCTCCAGTTTCCAAGTGGATAGCGCAGGAGTTCTGAGGTTGAAAGGAAGAATTTGTGTTCCCGACATCCTTGAGCTCAAAAAAGAAGTGTTGGATGAGTGTCACAAGTCCAAACTGAGTATCCACCCAGGGGTTAGTAAAATGTATAATGATCTCAAGCGAACATTTTGGTGGAAGGTGATGAAAAGAGATATCTCTATATATGTTAGTCGGTGTTCTACTTGTCAACAAGTCAAAAGCGATCAACAGAAACTCACCGGATTGTTGCAACCGTTGGAAATTCCAGTTTGGAAGTGGGAACAGGTTTCTATTGATTTCATAGATGGTTTGCCCAAAAACCAGAAAGGGAATGACAGCATTTTGCTGATCGTAGATCGTTTCATGAAGACCGCCCATTTTATACCTGTCAGATCAAATAGAACCGCTCAGAGTCTGGCGCAGATTTATTTCAAAGAAATTGTTAAATTGCATGGAGTTCCCATGAGTATCGTTAGTGATCGTGACCCGATTTTTGCTAGTAAATTCTAGGAAGAATTCCAAGCAGAATTGGGAACGAAACTGAATTTGAGCACCGCTTATCATCCTCAAACAGATGGCCAAACTGAGAGGGTGAATCATATAATAGAAGATTTATTGCGGGCTTGTTTTATCGATTTTAGTGGATCGTGGGAAGACCATTTGCATTTGGCCGAGTTCTCATACAACAACAGCTACCAAGCGAGCCTGAAAATGTCACCATTCAAAGCATTGTGTGGTAGACCGCGGAAACCCCCCGCTTGTTGGGTAGAACTTGGCAATAGACTTGTATTGGGACCAGATATAATTCGCGAAGCTGCGGATAAAGTCGATTTCATTAAGAAACGATTACTAGCTGCTCAAAGCCGATAGAAGAGCTATGCAAACTCGAGAAGAAGAGATTTATCATTTGTTGTTGGTGACTATGTGTATCTAAGGGTTTCTCCAATGAGAGGAGTAGTCCGATTTGGCAAAAGAGGGAAGTTGGCGCCAAGATTTATAGGCCCGTTTCCTATGCTCGAACGGATTGGGACTCTCACTTATAAAGTCCAATTGCCTGATTGGTTGCCTGGAGTAAATGATGTGTTTCACGTATCCCAACTTCTAAAGCATGTGCATGATCCAGACTTGGTCATGGAAGAAGCCACGCAACCAGATTTGGAAATTACTCCAGAATTAGCTGTGAGAAGAGAGCCAATAAAGATTATTGGCAAAGAAACTAAAGAGCTGAGGAACAAGAAGGTTCACTTAGTCAAAGTGCAATGGAGTGGAGATCCACGAGACTGTACTTGGGAAACTAAGCAGAGCATTAAGTAAGCATATCCCAATTGCATGGTGGATATCTCTGATTAACTATGGTGCAAAGTACATTTACCATATTTTGCATTTCAGTTTTATTCTCTATTTTGATGTTGTTTCCTTTTCATGGATGTAAATTTTTAATTATATAGTCTGAATGATTTTAAAAGAGTATATGAATTAATTAGTATATTTTTGAAAAGTTAATCAACAAATTTATTGTTGTTTGTGTTGTGTGAATATGAATTTGATTAATCAAATTATTGGTAGGATAATTAATTTAATCGATAAGAGAATGAAGGTAAATTTATGCAAGTTGAATCATATATTGAACTGATTTAAAAATTGATTGGAATACATGCATGTACATTATATATGTTTGAATAGGTAAATGGATTCGCTGTTGAGTAAAGAATTTATTTGCATGCCTGACAAATAGGTAAACCTTAATGAGTTGGATGCGCAGTTTTATTATTATATCAACTCCTGTGAATGCCATTGGATGCGGAGTGCTGGTTGTTCTGTGTGTAATAATAAATGTCGCCATAGGATAGTAACAATTAATTTTGAACTACATTACATGGCATACTTCTTGAAGATAGCATACTTCATCATATACCAGATAAGCATTTGGAGATTATGTGTCGAGGTGGAAGATTTACCATACGAGCGAGAGGCTTGTATGGCAATTACTATATATTACAGGTTGAACAGAAGACTGACATGGACTATATAAAATGTAATGGTAAAATTTCCAGATTAAAAAAAACCCCACATAGATCTGGAGATGACAATAAACACGTCTCTCTGGTCATTAGGCACAAAAACCGTTTATAGGGTGACGAGAATATATTCTCTGGAGTTATGATCTATACACACTCCCCTGTGGACACTGGAATATATCATTATAACTATGTGTATGCTTATTAGGATTTATTGGGTACCTAATACGGCCCAATAAATTTCCAAACCCCTCCCCGTACAAAGGAGGTTATGGCGAAATTTTTCGAAAATTTACGATGTTAGCCAAATTTTTGAAGAATTGGAAAATTCTTAGAAACTGAAAAGTTGAAGAATGAAAGTCAAAATGAAAGTTGAGTTGGTTAATTAAACTACTTTCATCTTCGTTCCTTTTCGGGGACGAAAAGATTTTAAGTGGGGGAGATTGTAACAACCGGGAAAATCTGAACCAATTTGAAAATTTTAATTTGGCTATTTTATTGAATATTTAAAATAAATTATTTTAAATAATAATGACCAAAAGTCTATTGGAATCGATGTTGGAAAATAAATATGTTTATTTTAATTATAAAACAAGGCATGAAACGGCGAGGCAGTTTGAAAATTTGAATTCGAAATTTGACTAACTGTACCGGATGCAAAATAAAACGGATTTAGTGAAACCAAAAAGATTTAAATTTGTTTATGAATATCTTTCTAAGAATATGAAAAATCGAAATTTCATAGCAGGAATCAAAAGTTATGGCCAAATGAATTTTCAGAAAGGTCGCTATGGAGTTTATATAGCCCTTGAAAATAATCATTTTGAAAACAACCTCCGTTTTCGACGATACCACTTTTGTTGGATCCGGAATGTCAAATTATTGCTAGGTTTCAAATTCCATAATTTTTGGAGTTAATATGTGAGTGTGGCAAAGGAAAATGTGTTTGGTTGATTTTAGTCTAATTGGATCGACCAGAAAATGGCCATTTTTCAAACGGTCTCCAAATTCGACAAAACTAGTTTTGTTGGGACCGTATCATTCAAACATAGCTAGATTTATTTTTTTGGAATTTTTGGAATCAGTATGTGGCCCCAGCAAATTGAAATGTGCGTTCAAATCCATATTTGAATGTTTTATATTTTAATTTGAAGATAAACGGACTAAATGTAATGACCCAGATTTCCGTAACGTCATAGTTGACTATATACATCATACGTCCAACCCAAATATCACGAAAATACGAAACATTTTTTTTTTTAGAAGAAAGAGATAGAAGAAGAACAGAAATAACAACACAGAATCTCACATCGCAGCGGAACAAAATATAATATATCATAACTTTGAAATACAAAATCTTCACTGTATAACATACACTTATCAGAGTACAACACTTACAACACAACGGAACAACACTATAACTAGATAACGCTGAAGCCTCCTGCTCCAAGCTCCTTTAGATATATCTGAAAAATCCTGAACTACTTGACTGCCCGTACAAATTTAGGCACCCAAGAGTTTAGGTAGAACAAAACAAATAAACTCCGGGTCAGTCATGGGACTGGTATGAGTAAACGGTTTAAAATAGTTTCAGAAAACTAAATGATATCTCATAAGACCACGCCGTATAACACGGAACGGGTTTTTCCCTTATGAGAAATCCAAACGCTTGATTTAACTTTCAAATCCCTTTTGAAAGGATGGATAATTTTTATATCAAAACTCTTTTGATATTATAATAATGTCTAAATCAAGTAGATAACAATCTAGTGGAACGTTTGCATCTCACGTTCCACATATATATACAAATCATAAACCGCAAGCACGTATTGGGTAATGGGTTTCCAACTATGACAAGGTATGGAACCACCTTCCGCTGGTATATCTCTAGAGGAGAATACACCGAGTTCAACAAGAACATCTTGCAACTCAGCCACACATGACTGACCACTCATTTCGCTTGAGTGTATCGAATGTATATCACCAACGGTTGGGATCAGCAACCGTTTCCCGAATGGGACAGCATCGACAATAGATTTTTAGAAGTAAATGAAACTCTAGATCAGGTGATTATACACCCTAATAGGTGCGACCTACATAGCCATGCTGCTTGCCCGATTTCTGTCATTTACCGGTTGATGAGGCTAGAAGCTACGCTTTATCATCACACCAGATTCACTTCGAATGCCACATCGTCAAATCCATCAAATCACTGATTGACGTCTACAACAGTACATTACGTGTTAGCTAAAAGAAGTTTCCTTCTCCGCTTCCACTCTTGGTACGGTTGAAGAAATCAATGTACGTGACCTTTCTGGAAATACTCTGTCAGACATTCATCCATACAAGTCACCCAAGAACAGGATGAGCCGAAGGTACTATTTCTATTTATAGAAAAAGTCCTTGCACTCTACTCCATCTTCGATTATCTTTATATAATCTGATTCGCACGCTACTGCCAATACGGAGTGGTTCTTCGGATAATAATCCAACCAGTCTCTCCATATTGACAACGATGGTCAAAACTTCGATAGTCTGTGATTTAACTATCGAATAAAAACAAGTGTTTCGATAGTCGATGATTTAACTATCGAAGAAAAACAAGTGTTCATCTAAACATCCAACAATCACTGAGCCTTTAATTAATATTCCATTAATTAAATCTCTTCTCTATTTCTTTATCAATATTCGTTAACCAAATATTTTCAACAACCATATTGGCATTTCACGTTATTTTCTAACTTTAGAAAATTTATGATATTTTATAATTGGAAAATATTCCAATTACTTATCTCTTTTCCGATCTCGTTTATTTCTGTACTTAGGAAATATTCTTTATTATATTTCCAAGCTTTCACTTATTTGGGTTAAAACAGATGTTGTGTAAAACATCGTTACGACAACCCAAATACTATATTCGACTATCTCTTATCCAACATTGATCTTCGAGCCTGAAATCTTACTGTTCATTTGTTAATAATGCACTCAATCAAGTTGGGTTATAACTACCTCTCAGACCTTGACTGAATAACATTTATAACGTCAAAACAGATAAGACTACTTACTCGAATAATCAATACCATATAACTACTTCTTCACTTTTAAACACATATACACTTCCCCTTTCTATTCTTACTAGATTTTATTCTTATACTTCCTTTTTGATCATACTATTCTATTTCTAAGTTCGTTTTCTTATCGACTTCTATATATTTTGATATGTTGATTTCTAACTATCAAATTATCTTAAAAATATTCTATCTCCTTAAATTCCCGGAAAAATTCGCCATAACCTCCTTTGTACCGGGAGCATCAGGAAAATCCCCAAACTGCCACACAGGCCTTTTCCAATCAAAAAGAAAAAGAAAAGCCAAGCGGCTAGCCGATACGGCGCATAAAATCTCATATATGAATTAAATACATACCTTTTTGTCGGGCATTCTATTTATATACCTTCTAACACTTTATTCCAAACCTGTCTCCTGTATATTTATACCTGTCCAATCTATTTTAACTATACCAATCATTTTAACTAAATTTGTTAAATAAATTTGTTACTTAACTCTTCAGTCTATTTCACCTTCATATTTGAACATGACATGTTCAAATATATTTTTAACTTGCATATTAACAAATTCTAATTATACTCATACTCTCGTTTCCTTATCGACTTCTTATTCAAATTCCAATTCAATTCTATTTGAATTCTGTTTATTTAAACTTCATTTGAATTCTATTTTCAAATTCAATAGTTTAAAGTCCATTTGAATTCTATATTAAAATTCTATAGTTTAAAGTCCATCTGAATTCTATATTCAAATTCTATAGTTTAAAGTCCATCTGAATTCTATATTCAAATTCTATTTGAATTCTCTGCATTATTTATAAACAACGTTTATAACTTCAATTCAAATCCCACCTTTCCATTTATAAACAACGTTTATAAATTCAATTCAAATCCCATATTTTCATTTATAAACAAAGTTTATACATTCTATACTCGTTTTATATATCTTCAAAACAAGTAAATATTTGCTATAGTTCATTAAAAATTCAAATCCTATTTATAAAAATAGAATTCCTTTTTTAAATCTCAAATACCCTTTCAGGGTATTTTATAAATCATTATCCCAAGCCCCAGTGATATTTAAACAATCAAAACAACCAATTTTCAATCATTTGATTTTTAACACATCATATATGAATATATATGAAATCAAACAAACAACAACAGATAATATATTTTTGAGGAATCCAGTTGGATTCCTCCAACCTGTTTTCCTGCATCCACAGACGTTAGCACATAAATAATACCCATCCTGCTTCGAGGCAGGATATCGCGGTATAGAAGGTCATCCACTAATCATAGCGTGGGGCGTATAGGGTAATCATCCGCTATGAAACTGCGGGCATTCGCTAATGAAACTACGGGAATCCAACCAATCATCAACCCAATATATATATATATATAATAGTCAACCAATCCTAAATAACTATATATATTTTAAAACATCAGACAGCATTCAAACAAGCACAGACAATTATTTTTAACTATATAAAAATAATTCTAAACAAACAGGTGAGATTTACTCATCGTGATTTTTCCGATCTAGTCTAGTTCCAAATTTCGTTCCCAATTTGGTATCTCGCAGCTATGAACCTATTCGATTCCTTTAGAATGAATTTATTTGCACCTACGGTTATTAAATTCATATTTACCGATTCATATTATTATCAACTTAAATTAACTGTTAACTAAATGAATTTAAACTAATCTAAAAAAATGTTTGGGTAATTGTGTTTCAATGAACAAATATTTTTAAGTATCTAACAATACAAATTAAGCATATAAGTGAGATTAACTCACATCAATTTTTCTGTGATCTGCTCCAAATCAATGACTCATTATCGATCTTCCAAACCACAGTCGTATGCATCTTCTTTCCCCTTTCATGCTCCAGTATTTGAGACCTTTAGCAGACGATTTCAGATGCCTCCATTATCAACTTACTGCCTGCCTTTGAAAACTCTCCTGGTCTCATAAACTATGAGCTGCGATGATCCCTTCTCCACAATCCATAACTCGCGACTTACCCAGATCCCACCATCGATCTTCATCGAACCCTACTTCCTATCGCACTCGTCATCAAGTCAGAAACCCCCTTTCGTGTCCATTAACGAACCCTTCTGTGCCTTCAATCTTGCCGACGACTCTACCTCCTCTTGAAATCGCGAATGTCTTCAGTTGTTATCGAGCTTAAGTGAAGTCGTTGACTTCGACTTGCGATGCTCCAGTTTGAATCGCGATGCCCCAAATTGATTTTGAGAATGAGGGAGATACTATGGCTTCGATTTAGAGCGTATTGAGGAGCGGCCATTCTTATTGAATCGAACAAAAAGAAAAAGAACGAGATGGAAATCAAAGGGGAAAAGGAATGGGGTCAGTGCAATTTTATAACAGAAGAGTGCGGCCTTATCATTGAACAGCGAGGCCAATTTTCTGTGGAGTGTAAGAGGAAATGTGCCATTACTTTTCTTCATTGGTTTAATTAGTGGTGAGGAGAGGAACACCTACTGTTTAAATTTTGTGGTTAAGAAATGAACTACTCGGCCTGTTCGATTTTGCCTTGATGTTTTGTTTTCTGCCCACAAAATTCTGATATTTTATTTTTTTCTGAACCAGTGTCCTTTAATTAAAATACCGCGAACTCCTTTCTGAACCCAACAACTGTCCATTCTAGGTTAAACCCACTATTCTGAACCCACTGAGATAAGTATCGAAGTCCAGTTCGATCATCCGGAACAGATATTAAATTAAATTGATAAATTAAATTTCAAACCATTAAATTCTTCGATAATAATTTAAATCTTATTATTCTAACTCAACTGAATTTTATACTGATCATCTAAACTGATTCGATTTAGCTGTATATTTTTAAATTAAATTATTACTGCATTACGATAATTCAATTTATTCAACATTAAATCGAAATTGATTATTAAATTGATAACTCAAATATAAAATTCCATTTATATTATCCACCCAATATTTAAATTAAATATTAAATATTCAAAAATTAACCCCTAAGGATCTGGGTCATTACACTAAAACAGTCGAATAAGCCTACGAAACATTTTCCTTTGTGTTCGGAGTGGGGGTAATTAGCTAGGGAAGATAATCGTTGGGTTTGATATGGAGTTCGGATAAGAAAACCATATTTTTGAAAATAAAAGAATTAAAAAAATAAAATATAAATCCACCGACCAATCATATTTCTCCATCATTATCTGAACCCATAACCCTCTTCAAAAGCGCACGGCGGCTCATGCTCCCGCCTTCCCTCCTCTATATCTCTCGATTTACTCAATAAAATTCAACGAGTTGAAGCTTTTGTAGTGCTCCTTGTGAGCTTTAAATCCACATAAGTTTCAATACCTGGAGTTGAGTATTTGCTTCGAAACAACCTCTCAAAGTCCGGTCGTTCACGCCTCCACAGCCTCCTCCTGCCGCCATCGAGTTGGACGAGTGTAGGGTCCTTAGGCGCGTCTCTCGAAGGTCGTCCACGTGGTGCAAGTCGGTCGGCGTGAAGTGCTGTAAATTTTGTGCAAAAGCTAACCCTAGTTTCGAACCCTAAAGTAAAAAACGGCGGCTGTTAATCTCAGGAAGAAGGAGAAGGTTTAATTATTTTAATTACTTTATTAATTAGTTTAAAATGTTATGATCCTTTAAAAATTCGCTACTTTTTCGCACCGTATCGAAAACCAGTGAAACAGGAGACATTAGACTCGAAGCGACATCCTCTAAATTTTAGAAGAGTCCGGAGAATTTTTGGAGCTTCCTACGATTTTTGAAGGAGTGGAAACCAGTGTGAGATTTCTAAATTATAAATGATATGGAATGACGATGTATAAATTATATAATCGATGTATGAGTTAAATAAGCGTTGTACACCTCATGCATAAGCGTTGTATAAGTTGTATGTGCAATGTATAAGTTATATATGCATTGTAAAAATCATATGTGTGTTGAACGGAATTGAAATTATTAAAATGAAATCAAAATATATTTATATACGTATATCTATATATATTATGTACACTCCCCTTGTCCACAGACCATGGACAATATATATTGATTGTGATTGTTTGGATTTTGGTTAACGTGAAATTTGGTTGAGAAATGTGAATGGTTGATAATGATTGGTTGTGGTTGAAACAAAATTGGAATTGTTTGTGGAAAAATCCATTGTGATATGAAAATGAATCAAAATATTAAGATTATAAGGATAAGCCCCTTAGGGAACGCTGCGAGGCGTAAGGTAGTGCGAGGAGCCATACTCGGGACGGTGCTAGTTTTTAACCCCCTACTATTATGCTGCCAAAATTTTCTGAAATATTCCTGTGTTTGATTTATATTCATGTATTGAAATATATTCATGTGTTGGAAAAATATTCATATGACGAATAAATTGTTTGAAAGATAAAAATTACATTTTTATCATGTCGGTGAAGTATATAGAATAATCATGTTTGAAATAAATTGTTTGAATGATAATAATAACATTTTTATAATATATATGAATCGCTAAAGATCTTCATTTTTAAAATAAATTGTTTTAATAATAAAAATCACATTTTTATAATATATATGAATCGCTAAAAATCTTCATTTTTAAAATAAATTGTTTTAACAATAAAAATCACATTTTTATCTATATACGAAGTGATAAAGATGGTCATATGTTGAAATGAATACTGGTTGGCTAAAAATATTATTTTTATCAAATATATAAAATGAATATGGTTTGGAAATCGAAGAACGAATTATATTTATATACATAATTAAAATAAATCGAATAACGAAGCTGCAGTTCGTATTTTGAAACCGTGATTTTAAACGATTATTGCGGGAGATCCGACAATCGGATTTTACCGAAATCGAAACCGTTGGGTCCGCTTTGGAAATATCGTTCCAACGACACCAAATATGTAAAGACCCAACGGTTAGATTTTGTGAAATGTTAAATTCAAATCTTAATGGAAACAGCACCAGAATGGATTATATCTATATATATATATATATATATATATATATATATATATATATAATTAAAATAAATCGAATAACGACGCTGCAGTTCGTATTTTGAAATCGTAACTTCAAACGATTGTACCGGGAGATCCGACCATCGGATTTTCCCAAAACTGGAACCATTGGTTCCGCTTTGAAAAGATCTTTCCAATGATATAAAATATGTAAAGATCCAACGGTTAGATTTTCAAATATGTGTAAATCAAATCTAGAGAAAAACAGCGCCATGGCCGCATTACGGCCTGAAGCATCGTTTGAATAAATTGGCTATATTTAAATAAATAAAAATAGCGATAAACCATTATAAAATATTATAAATGATATGGATGGAAATCAACCGAATTTACCCGTTTTATGGGGTATTTGATGGTTGAATGTGTTTGACGTGAAAATTACATTAATGAACTGAATTATCGATGTCGAATAATTTAAACATGAAAATGAATTGATTTGAAATTCTAAATATACGTGAATTATTTGAAAAGACCGAGTTAATTCTCATTTCAAATAATTGGTCGACGATTAGAAGTCGAAGATATGAAGACAGAGCAAGACCGAGGATCTTCACATCGAATGGATGGCTATTGATGCCTTTGATGGGAGTTGCTGCCCTGAAGGGGTTACAGTGGTGGTCGTCCGGACGTACTTGTTGATTGTTCAGATGTGCGAGGGCCTCTCTCCTGTATTTGGACATACGGGAGAGGAATAAGGTGCCTTCGGTTTCATTCAGACCGAGAACGGACTTTTAAATGGATGTGTGTCTGATGTTGTAGATTGACAATGTGGCATATAGAGATGCTGTGATCAAGGCTTTTGTTGAAAAGCAGAGTCATGTGGTTGATGATCAAAGCACGGCATCGATATTGCTAGCTTTGTGTTTAGCGTTGATTCGCGGGCCTCACACCCCGGTATGGGCTAGAAACGGGAAAGGACTTCAGGGAGGACATGTGTTTCCTTCTAGCTAGGAGTGGTGTTTTTGGTTTTACATGCCCGGGCATTTTACTTATGTGGACGATGGATAGCGAGGCGCCTCGGTTATATCGGTCGCTATAGGGTCGATGGTTTGTTCGAGATATGACCAGTTGACGCCCCATAGGGCGGGAAACGCAGTGTTGGCATTTTAATCCACTCCGTGTGGACCGGCCCTGACGATCCAAGGGCCCACCTGAGTCTGGATCCTGAGGGTCAGGCTAGACCGTCTCAAAGTGGTAAGGACGATCCCTTGCCTTGGTTCATGACTGAAATCCAATTTCCAAATACGACATCGTGCGGTTTTGATTGTATACCTATATATGGCGACATAGTGGTACGGGGCATTTATGCCGTCTATGATTGATACTTATGATTGAAATTGTTTTCGAAACATATAAACACTAGTAATAATATCAAATGCTTTTGTTTTATTCGTATCAAGCATATTTTGGCCATTATAAGGTAAAACTCTATCCTCCGGCTTGTGTTGCATTGTGTGATGGGAACTGAGTCTTATAATGGCTTCATTTTTATAAAAAGCATTGCGATGTTTAAATGATTAACTTGTTTTGAGCACTGGCAATCCAATGGAGTAAACCCATTCCGCGTTAGCGGCGTGGCCCTATGATTGGCCTTATTGTAAAATAAGTTAAGTAGATTTCTCATACCAGTCCCATGACTGACTCGTAGTTTGTTTCACTTGCAAACTCGGGTGCCCCTATTTCTACATGGGCAGCCTTGTATTCAGGTTTTAGCAGGCTCTTTCTGGATAGCTATGGAGCTGAAGATGGATTCTATCACTTCTTTCTTTTTATGTTGTTCTGCTCCTGTTGTACATATTATGTTTTGATTCCGCTGTAGACATTTTATGTAAAGCTGAACTGTATTTTTTACTAACTATGATCCTATATACTGTGTAACTCTGATGATTATTACTTCCAGTGTATTCTGTTTTACATTCCTGGTGTATTTATATATTTCTGTTCTGCTAATATTTGTTTATGTGTTATATTCCAAAGATTACCCTTGCTACCGTGGGACGGGTTTTGGGGTTGTCACATTTTTATTCCCGCTATGAAATTTGGATTTTTCAGATTCGTTGGAAAGATATTTTCGAACAGATTCAAATATTTCTGGTGTCACCAAAATGCGGTTTATTTTGAATCCTGTACATTCATTAGAACTTTGAAATCGAAATTTCAAACTATCGCACCATTATAAATTCCTTCTATAATTAAAATAAATATTTATATTCTAATTTCGATTTAAATAAATATATACATTCTAATTCTATTCAAAAAAATTTCTCGTCGTAATTATTTAAAATAAATCATTTTAAATATTCAAAATTCATTAAAATTGCCAAAATAAAATTTTCAAATTTGTTCTGATTTTCCGGGTTGTTACAATCTCTCCCACTTAAAATCTTTTCGTCCTTGAAAAGGAACAGAGCTGAAAGTTGTTTTATTAATCAATTCAACTTTCAGTTTGGCTTTCATTCTTCAACTTTTCTGTTTCTAATAATTTTCCAATTCTTCAAAGATTTGGCTAACACCCTAATTTTCTGAAAAATTTCGCCATAACCTCCTTTGTACCGGAAGCACCAGGAAAATCCCCAAACCTCCACGCAGGCCCTCTCATCTCAAAAAGAAAAAGCCAAGCAGCTAGCCAATCGGTTCATAAAATCATCCAAACCCAATATATCAGTAAACATGTACCTATTTGTTGGGTATACAATTTTATTCCTCTTCTCTAGCCTCCTTGCTATGACATGTTCAATGTATATACATGTATATGCAATTTAGAACAATTTTCAACCAAGTTCAACATTCGACACAATTGGATTATATTTACCGTTCATGTTCATATTGGTTTCATTATTCTAATTAGTGAAACTAATAGTCAAACAACACAACCAACAATCAATTAGATGATTAGAATTTCCAACATGTATCTTTTACATATATAGTCAAAATCATGTTTTCGATGCCAAATCACAACAAATAATCCTATCTAATTTTGGTTCTCACACCAGTCAATTGGAGATATATAGATATCCCACTTTCGAAGCTCGAAAATAAATGTTGGTGATGACGCGTTAATCATCAGATTCATGCCCGAGCGACTAGAGTGTGACTCTATATCCATCCAGTATATTTGAGGCTTCGAATACACGTTAATTACGCGTATATTCAAAATATCTATATACTTGATTTTCCAAATTCAATTTAAAATTAATATCCAAATATGAATAATAAGGTTTAAATTTTCAAAAAAAAATTGTTTTCACTTTTATTTTAAAAGCACTTCTCTTCACACTCATTCTAGGATACTACTGATCCCATCTCTAACGAGTCATTCTTATTGGATATTACTAATCCAATCTCTGATGAATTCTTTCGTTTGGTTCTAATGTGTCTTGCTCTTGAACTCTATAAACCAAAGCTCTGATACCAAGCTGACACGACCCAAACTTCCCCGTAAAGGAAAGCCCAGATTGAGTTGAGAACACGACAAATCAGAGCACAAACAAAAGAACATTTCATTGCTTATTACAACAATTTACATCAGAGTACAAGAATATACAGAGTATGAATAAATATTACACATCAACATTTAAAATACATTACATAGCAGCGGAAAATAATACAAAACACAACCGAAAGAGATAATCGGATACAGAGCTTTCCGAATATCGTTCCAGTTGTATACCAGGATCTTGTGAATATAAATCTGCAAAACCAAAACTACTAGCTGCCCGTGTGGAAAATACGGGTACCCAGAGTTTAGGTTAAAACAATAAACTTCAAGTCAGTCATGTGACTGGTGTGGGAATTAAAACAGTTATTTAAAACTTTACTTTATAAATATGGTAAATCAAGGACTACGTCATATAACACGGAACGGGTTTCCTCCCAAGAATACCGATGCATAAAACAAACAACGCAATGCTTTTTGGAAAAATGAAGCTATTATAAGACCCAGGTCCCATAACACAATGCAACGCAAGCCGGAGGATAGGGATTTCCCTTATAATAGCCAAACATGTTTGGTATGTTTAAAAAAAACCATTTTGATACTATTATAAGTGCATAGTGTATAAAACAATTTCAAATATAAAAGTATCAATCATACATGGCATGGGTACCATCTACCATGTCACCAGTACTAGGCTCTACAATCAAAACCGGAATGTCACGTATTGGAAATTGGATTTTTGTCATGAGTCGAGGCAAGGGATATACTCGTCGTCGGCTTCGAGACACTCTAGCAAATGCCTCAGGATCTCTCGCAGTAGACCCTTGGATCCTCCAAGGTCGGTCCTCTCTTACGTTTGAGGATTTGTATTCCTGAACACATGTTTCTCGGTCCTATAGGACCTATATCCATCGGCTCTCGCAGTAACCGATATATCCGAGGTACTTCGCATTCCAACAACCACAATGGTAAAAATATATCAATGTCAGGGCTTGCAAAACCCCGACACCACCCATAGCTAGAAAGAAACGTCATGTCCTCCTTGGGTCCCTTATCCCCTTTTTAACTCATACCGAGGTGTGAGGCTCGCGAATTAATGCTACACACAAAGCTATGCTATATTAGAGTTGTGCTTTGATCATCAACCACAAGACTATGCTTTTCAACCGAAGCCTTGATCATCTGCATCTCAGGATGCCACATAGGAAATTCATGCCATGCGACTGATATCTATCGATATATAACCTCTGAGCTCGTACGTCTCAGAGAAGGGCGTTAAGCAAGAGAATAAATTCTCCACTGCCAAACAGATATATATTTAATAGAAATCAATCAACACAGAATAAAATCCAATGTCAGACACACATCCATTTACAAGTTCGTCCTGGGTCTGAATGAAACCAGAGGCACCTTATTCCTCGTTCCATATGTCCAATACAGGAGATAGGTCCTCGCTTATCTGGTCGATCTCCAAGTACGTCTGGACAATCACTACTTATTACCTCGTCTTGGGTGTATAGCCCAATCAAGTCATCAGTAATCATCCAAACGATGTGAAGACCTCCGTTCTTCAACCACCGTCTTCATCGTCGACATATCGTCGAATCAGTTTTTCAGAATGGGTATAAACCCAATCTTTCTGAATAACTTGCGTATATAATAGACAAGTGATATAAAACACAACATACGCCTTAATCCAATTCTGAATATTCTTTTATTTAAAAATTCACATCTTTAGGGATTTTTTTCCCATTAATTATCAAAGATAAATTCTTTTAAATTTATTCTTTAATCTTCCTTTGAATATCAATTCAAACCATATTAAGGTTTTCCAAACTAGTTGGGATTAACGCACCTTACCGAAGTAACCATTTATTTAATTTCCCAAACCCAACCTATTCATCCCATGGAGCAAAACTGGTATTACGGTGTTATCAGTAAATTTAATTACCATTTCCCATTCAAATCTAATTAAAGATTTAACTATCGCTTGGAGCAAAACTGGTGATACTCCACTCTTGATCATTTCCCAAATTTGATAATTTAAATTATCGATTCACATTTCAATCTAATTAAAGATTCATTAAAACTCCACTTAGTTTTAATCTTCCCAAAAATCAACATTAATGATTATTTAACTTTGGAAACACAAACATGTCGCATCGACAATCTACACCGTGCTATTGATTTCTGCCGATATATAACCTCTGAACTCAAACGTCTCAGAGAAGGGTGTTAAGCAAGAGAATAAATTATCTGCCATGAAACAGATATATTTTTAGCAAAGATCAACCATACAGTTCGAAATACAATGACAGACATGTAATCCTGCCTTTAACTGGGTTAGAGAACTAATGTCAATTAAAACACAGTTCACGATAAACCCAAATTACATTCCATCAATTATGGAATCTTTACGGAAAAACAAATCAATATATATATAATCGATATCAATTTCCGTATCCGACTAATAATGTAAATGGAATAACGGCAAAGCCTTTTAAATTCCATATGTATTAACAGTCTTCCTCCACAGAAGTTCACTTCGATCATTATCAATCGAATTCCATTCAAATCCAATTTAATATATTAAATTGGAAAACTTTACTTTGGAAAATTCCCGTTAAATCTTAATAAAAATATTTATAAATTCCAAATCCCATTTCATTGTAAATCGGGTTAAAGAACGAATGTCGTTAAAACACAGTTCGCAATAAACCCAATTCACGTTCCATTTTCAATTCCAATTAAATGTTAATTAATTGAAAATTCTTCTTTAAATCTTAATTAAAAGATTTATTCTTTTCACACTGGGTTTAAGAACAGTGTTACTGAAGACCCCATCCCATCAGTCTCTAACTTTAAATTAGTAAAAGAACAATTCCCTAAGTATTAATCCCCAAGGCCGAAACCAGCATCAGATAAACACCCAGAAAGCCATTCAACTTAGCTAATCTCTAGTTAGTTTCTAATTTTCTTAACTTCATTGGGTTTAAGAATAGTATTATTAAGATACCATTCACGACAAACCCAAAATCTCATTCCATTATTTTCACGATAAACCCAAAAACCAATTTGATATTAAATACAAGGCCCTGAATAGAATATATATTGGCTTATATTCGATATCAAATTCTGAAACTAACAAATATCGTATTGGGAATAACGATATATATATATATATATATATATATATCTTCCAAATTCCTCCACAATGTCCGTATTATCACGGAATCCGATATCGAAATATTACAAAGGTAATTTTGATTCAAATCCATTCCAATTCATATATTGGAAATTCTGGTTATTTTTAAAACCATTTCAATTCCAATTTGTTTATTTAAAAATATTGGATTTTTAATTCTAGTTCATAACTAGTTCATTTTGATAAAAAAATATTTTTATTGTTTCAAAAATGGAATTTTTCATCCTAATTCTTTCCAAATCATTTATTATGATTTTACACAAATTATTGATATTTTTAATAATTTTAGCAAGGCCCTTACAGTCGATTTCCATAAACGTCATCGAACTGCACTTACAACAACCTTTTCCGTATTTGATTTGGACATAATTCCAAATCCAACCGTTTGATTTCAAATCTCTTGTATTTGTTGGAAAGCTCTTTTCGATACGAACCCAACGGTTCCAATTTTATGAGAATCCGACAGTTGGCTCTCCCGTAATGTCAATTCGAAGTCAATGGTCGAAATTCGCGAACTGCCGCAGCGCGGTGCATTCTATTCAGGCCATTAAATATATATAATATATGTATTATATATATTTCATCGATTTCCATTTAAATCGTATTTTATAAATCGTTTTAAATTTGTTTTCAAAATGATTTCAACTTCATATTCAATTTTAAATCAAAATTGAATACTCCATATCATCGACATATAAATGATAGTATTTTCAAAACATTAGATTTTGAAATCATTTCTTTTTCGATATTCATTATAAAAACGAATAAAATCGATATAAATATCATTCACATCAAAATGGCGTTAATCTAATCAACACGGCTTTATACATTTTAATATTTTCGTATCCATCCCAAATCGAACATCAAAATCAGATTTTGATATAAAATATTCATTATTTTAAAATATTCATTCTTTTTGAATTGGAATTAGACACAGACAATTACCATATAATGTTATTTATATGGATTTCTTACAACACATGTATAGAACAACAACGATAAACATTCAACCATCTTCCAGAGTGCATTCTACACTGTACAAGCATTAAGTATAAATAATTAATGCTTACACAGCCTGTCAACCAATTGATCGACATACAACTAAACAATTGGGATTAGTGTACGTCAAATATCAACCCAATACCCGTGTGGGGTTTCAACTAATAAATACTGAACATTATTTGTGCAGCTGGGCTATGTGTAAAATATATCGTCCCAATCCATATCAGTAAAATGGGTGTACATAAATAAATCATCTGATTTGTAAATGAATATTTATTTTATTCATATGCCTGTTAAAAATTATATTTTTAACTATAAAATATTTTTTTCAAAACATAAATATTATTTTCGACACATGAATATTATATACAGTCCATTTCACATCACAATCAATTTTCACAACACAATCAAACAAACAAGTCGTCCATGGTCTGTGGACGACGGGGAGCACTTCATACTTGCAGTTATAAAATAAATAACTGAACAAAAAAAATTTAGTGAGGAGTTCTCACCATTGGGATCCACTCCTCCAGTTTTATTTCTGAATTTCAGAACAGTCTGAATTTGCCCCTTTTTCCAACGCAATCTTTTCCCACTGTTCATAGTAAAGATCACATTTTTAATATGATGTTTATATTAAAAGTCGCAATTTTATTCGGTACTACATATATAAAAATCATATTTTTTATCGCTATTTCTTATATAAAAATCGTATTTTTATGGTGTCGTTCAAATCAATAAAAATCCAATTTTTTTATGCCATTTACATAAAGAAAATTCGATTCTTTATACTCGTTATATATATATATATATATCAAATTTTTAGTCCATATCTATCTTATAAAAATCTAATTTTTAATTCATATCTATATTACAAAAATCTATTTTTTTAAATAATAAAAATCTCATCTTTATGATATTAAAAATCTTAACTTTCTTCTATTAAAATCTATAATTTCATGGAATAAAAATTTAAAAACTCACAGCGTCTCTGTGGCACTCTCTCCAGCACTTGGAGTGCTTTGCAAATGGACTCAATCGCTGGTAGACGGAGCTCGTAGGAGGCAGGGCTCGAGATGGCGTGTCGCTGGTGGTGCGGTGGAGCCCTGCTTGGAGGCCCAGCGGTTTAATGGGTTTGGGTTTTCGGGTTTTAGGGGGGAAGAGGCGGAGAGAGGGGATCGGAGTCGAGGAGGGGGAGGCTGGCAACTGGGCGGCGGTTAGGGAAGGCGCGGCGGCGCTGGCCCCTAGGGTGGCGGCGGATCTCGATTTCGGGGAGGGGTTTCACTAGAGAAGAGGGAGGTTGGAAGGGGTGTGCGACAGCGACAAGGGGGAGTGTCAGCGATGGCACGGCGACGAAGGGGGCGCAGTGGTGGCAGGAGGTCGGGGTGACACAGGTTTAGGGATGGAGGATTTTTTTATTTTCTTTTATTTCTGATTTGAAATGGGGTGAGAGAAAATGAGTGAGGGTTATATAATTTATATATATTATTTAATTTTATTTTATTCCAAAAAGTTGACTTTTTATTCGAATCCCAAATCCAACCCAACAAGTGTCGCCCTAGCTAAATACCCCCATTCCGGACACAATGGGATAAGTCTCGTAAGCTAATTCACCTGTTTCGATTAGTTTTCATTAATATTATAATATAAATCATTATATATTCAATTTAAATGTACATTTTAAATTACCGGGGCCACATACTAGCTCGAAAAATTCCAGAAAAATAAACCTGGCTATGTTTTGACGATACGATCCTAACAAGACTAATTTCTTCAAATTTGAAGGCCACTTGAAAAATGGCCATTTTCTGGTCTATCCAAATTGACTGAAATTGTCAAAACACATTTTCTTTTTCCACGCTCACATATTGATTCCAAAAATTATGAATTTTGGAATCTAGCAATAATTCGACATCCAGGATCCAACAAAAGTGGTTTTGTCGAAAACGGAGGTCGTTTGCAAAATTGCTATTTTTAAGAGTTATATTTCCATAGCGACTATTCTGAATTTTCAACTGGACATAATTTTTTATTCCCGCTATGAAATTTGGATTTTTCAGATTCGTTGGAAAGATATTTTCGAACAGATTCAAATATTTCTAGTTTCACCAAAATCCGGTTTATTTTGAATCCAATACATTCATTTGAAATTTGAAATCGAAATTTCAAACTACCGCGCCATTTTCAATTCCTTTTGTAATTAAAATAAATATTTATATTCTAATTTCGATTCAAATAAATATATACATTCTAATTCTATTCAAAATAAATTTCTCATCGTAATTATTTAGAATAAATCATTTTAAATATTCAAAATTCATTAAAATTGCCAAAATAAAAATTTTAAATTGGTTCTGATTTTCCGGGTTGTTACAAACGGTTTAAGAAACAAATGTTGAACATGACACTTTTCTTCTTAATTTTATACATCTGTGCTTAATATTATTGCAACTTTTTGCTACTCTTTATTTTTCTGAATATATAACTCCATAGACATGTAATATCAGGTTGATGGGTGTCAAACTAATTCAGGACAATAACATGAATAATCATAGTAAGTGCATCATCGGCATTAGAGGGGCACGAAGGCTAAAAAAACCAGGAAATATGTAAGATTATATTATGCTTAGAATTTGAATAGCAACATTGTTATAATTAAAAAAATGTTACAGAACAGCGATAATTTTTGAGCAGCGGTAATTTTTGAGCAATCAATAATGTTTTGATAATTGATTGACTTGTTTGTGTATACACATCAAAAATGCAATATTACATACATAAAAGTCTCTGCATGTGGGTTTACATTTATTGTTAGACATAGCTAGCAATCTTTGTTAATATGACAGTAAGTGCATTTAAATTGTACTTACTCTTTGTTACTTTGAATATTAAGATTTATGTTTTATATTTCGTTTGATTCAAAGGTGGAGCAATACTTTGTCTAGGGATATGTTGTCATCATTTATAAGCATATGTTGGATTTTCAAAAATCATAGCTGAAAATCAATCTCTTCCATTGTAGTTGGAATTTTTATGTATTGCATATCTCATACAACAAAATTTGCATTGAAACTAGTTCTTCCCTATACATTGTGCTATACTGCTATCTAAGGCTTTGACACATAGGAACAAGGGGAAGTTCTATAAGGATCTTTTGATAAAATATCTTCAAAAGTTTTGATATGGCTTGACCATTACTCATTTACATACTGGGGCACATTTTTTATTTTGTTCAAGAGAAGACTAGACGTATTTCTGTCATATGCCTAGAACAAGAACCATAGCTGCAACTGATCCATGATTCATAAAAGTTCTACTGCCTAAAAATAATAATTTCTCAATCACAAAATGTGTGGTAAGTAAATCAAAATTTGAATGACTTTTTTTTTTGGAAATTTGAGTACCTTATATGTAAGTTTAGTTAGTATATAACGTACCACATGACATGGGGTTTAATCCATCAACGTGGGATTTGAAACCGTGACATTTTGCGTAGTATCGGTGTTATAGCCACTTGAACAATAATCTTTTATCAATTTGAATAATATTTTGACATGTATAGTATGTGAGAATCGAAGATTACGGAAAATAGTATGTATTATGTAAAGTATTGCTCACGTAATTGTAGTTACATGCAAAAGAACATGTACACATTACTTTGATGCATGGAGCAAGCAAGAGAAACTAGAAGAGAATCAACAGTATTCTTACAATGGAATAATGTATTTCTGATGTAATGTTACCATTATCTTTTTTACATCAAAATATTCCATACGATGTTATCATGATATTCTTACCTTTATCAATTACGTACTAGACTACCACAAAAATTACTTGCTTGGTCTTGCAAACTTTCATGATGCCGAAAACTATTTATTTCACTCTTAATGATTGAATTTATTTTACTGTCATATGCAACTGAATAGTTGCTGTTAATTAATGTTTATTGTCTTTGTTTTCTTAAATTATATTTCTATTTTTCGTTGTCACAATTATTCAGTGTTTTCAATTGTTTCTATTCATGAAGACTGACATATTAGTTATGAAACAGGAAATCAATGAGAAGCCTAGGTAGAGTCAGGCACACAACGAGCATCCTCACTAATTGGGGCAAGCTGGATATGCGGGGAAGAGGCGAAATGGATAATCGAAGGACATACTTCCTCGACTATATTACCAAGCGGAGAACGCTTTAGAGATCGAAGTATTGATTCGGTCTTAGCAAGATCAAAAAAAGGAGCCGATGGAAATTACACAATCACTAATGAGAAGACTAAGATAATTGCAGATAAAGTGGTATGATTAGTTTTTATGCATTTTATCTCTTCTGGTTAATCTCTTGCAAAACATAGCAGTGAATTGTTGAAAAAAACTTTTTTTGATGATAGAACGATTGGATAGAAAAAGTTAACGAAAGAACATGGGTTCTGAATAGACATGACGATGTCTTAAGTCATTCTCTTGAAAAGAGAGAACATCCGGGATGAGTTAGAGGGAATGGTGGCACAGTCGGTATTAAAGACGTTTTGGGAAGGCAGGGAAAAGAAATAAAGGTCCAATTCGTTTAGTATCAGCAGATGATCTATATCGTATCACCGAAGAAATAGAGACAGAAGTAAGCCAAAGATTCGAGTCCAAGGTAAATATTATGGTTGAGAATAGGGTTGCAAACATTTTAAGCATGATTGGTATGCGAATCCCCAACAATTTGGAGATCAACAACACGCCATCAACTAGTCGTCGTAGTAGTTGTCAATCAGTACAAATAGATAAATTTCAAGCTTCAAGCCAAGCTCAAGTTATGGATCCCTATGTAAACTTGGAGGTAAACTATTTAAAGGTTTTTTATTGTAAAAGTAAATGGTCTTATGCATTTGACACATACATGATAAATGTTGGTTTTGTATTTGTTATTCTAGAAATCAAAAAAATGTCGTTTAGCTATTAATTGCGGCTCAAAAATTGTCATAGTAGGTCATGGTATGGCATATCCTGCTTCTAAGCTCGGGGACCAGTTTCACAATCAACCAATGTTGGGTGATCATGTAAAAGTTGGGGTTGATTTAGTGGAGCCTAATTATGAAGTAACCCCACTGCCGACTCTAAATAAATATCACACCACGATAAGAGAAGCACTTGGAAGTTTTGTTCAATGGCCCAAAATTCTTGTGCTTTTAGGGGACGATGAAAAGGTAAGTAAGACAGTTTTATTGTTGTATCAGCAAAACAGTTACTCCAAGATATACTTATTGTGCATGAGAATGTTGTTTTATTCTTCTCAAAGCTGCAAATAGATGAACTAGTTACCGATAATTGTATAAACTTCAAAATTTATTTATCAAAATGTAAAATGATGGGAGAAATCTAATAATATATAAATGTGAATTGTTAAATTAAAAGATTTAATCATATTACTATTGTTTAGCACACAATAAACAATCGAGAAAAAACTATCATATTAATTTTGTTCTTTTTTAGTGATTCCTTCTACCATCACCAAAATGTGTTTTGGGTAAACGAAAATTTCTATTAAAAAGACATGTTTAGTCATCAAGTATCACTTCAAGTATACCAGTGTTTTTTTTTCTTTTTTTATTCTAAACTTCACTTTTGCAGTAAAAAGAAAATAAATAAGGAGGCACATTGTTTTTTCAACCTATTAATCACTGCTCTATCGTTACCCATTAACTAGCGCTACTACTTAAGACCTGGAATTGGTTTTTATCTATACGACTAAGAAGCAAATGACAAGAATTATATGAATCCATAGACCTAATTCTATACTGACAGAAATCAGAGTGCTACATAAAATGTACAATTCAATAGAAAATCACTCAATGGATACAATTCATTATTTGTATAACAAGAATTATACCTGATATGCCATGGCCACACGGTATTTCCATGCCATATTCATATGTTGAGTCCAACAAGGTTCCAATTGCTTTTTCTCACAATGTTGAAAACCATTTAGGCCCTTATGTTGGACTTCTGTAAGGCAAGAAGTTAACTCACATAAGAGAATTTAGTTCATACGACAGAAATCGAAAATAATAAAATATCATATTACTTCTATTATGAATTAGATGTTGAGTTGCATTAAAATAGTTGATTTATATTTCGCTTTCTTTATGCCCAATAGCCAATTAAAATTTGATCATCAAAACTCCACCTCTACATGATTTATCTTTAAATAATTTTGGTATGAAAATAACCAAATATGGTGGACAAGAAACCTGAAACTGGCTAAGGGTAATAAAATAGATATATGTACTAGGTATAGGTGACAAAGTCGGTTTTTTAGTAATATACTATGTTAATTTTAGTGTTATTTTATTTTGTTGAGAATAAAAAAATATGCTATGTTTTACTATTGCAAGAAACCTTTTGTTATTTGGAAAAAACCCATATGGAAGGCGAACTGTGTGTTCTTGACTAAACAACTAGTAAAATTCTTAGGTACACCGAATGAAACAACAATTTGGAATCAAAGTTTAATGGCTATGCTGCTACTTGTATATGAATAAAATCATATTCAATAAACAAACACATGAAAGCAAACTACATAGCAGCAATTTCCATATAGTTATGCAAAAATTTCATTCCATTATCCTACTGAGTCTTGCTTAATATTGCCTATAACTCATTTTTCCTATTTACTACTTTTACAGTTTTATCGCTTTCATTTGTTCATTTCGTGTTTTTAATTTTTGTGTATGCAGGTTATACCCGATGTGAACAACAACAAAGTGAAAAAGCATGCTGCTAACGTCATGGAAAATAATGAAAAGGTCATGAATACGATGAGAAAAAATCCTATAAAATGGAAACCAATCGTGGATTAAGAGATACTTATAAATATAACGAATGAGTGTAGATATTTACATGAACTGATAGTTCAAGCACCATCCAATGATACTGCCACCAATACAATTCTTGTTAGCAAGGATTTATTTATGTACGACGAAGACTTTGAAATCCGTATCACAGCGGAGGACGTTATCCAATTTCTTAGCATGTCATGGTTGAGTGGATCATGGTTACAGTTTTATATCATGTAAGTATTATTTTTTTCATCCCCTCCTTCATTGTTATTTGGATATATTCAATATTTGAAAGGGTTATTGTAACGACCTGGTATTTTGCCCATCTCAAGTCGGTAATTAAACCAATTTGAAACGTTCAAAATGACAGACTATTATTGGCTTACACGGTTTAAACAGAATTAATACAGAATCACAGAGTACAATAATTTGCAGCGGAATAAAAATTTATACATATATCAGAGTTTACAAAAATTTGCATAGCGGAAGAAATATAATTGTATACATGAATTTTTGACTGAATAAATTTTTTTTTACACTTAGTTGTCGAGCATAGCGCGCACGAGCATCTCCACGTCTTCACGTCCTCTCCGGTTTTGCGAGCAGATATCTATAACCTGGAACACTTAGGGCCTGACCCGAGTGTTCCATGCAAAATACACAAAACACCCAGGTCAGGATTAAACTTATTTCAAGTTAGCACACTTCGATAAACACATAAATATAATTTCGTTTAATCCCAATAAATTATTTAACATTTGAGTGTAAAACCCATGAAGACTGCCGAACTCGAGATATGCATCAACTAGATACAGACAACAAACTAGCATGTAATGCATGTGCTAGTGAAATGAAACAAACATATCATTAAGGATAACCACAAATGCCGACCAGAAATGAAATGGGAAAACCTAACATAAGAGAATATAGCAACGAGACGGCCATGGGTCATATACAGTACGGGGTCAGATATGATTTTCGAAATGCACACATGTAGTTTCTGGATAAATGGATTTTGTCATTTAAATTATCAATGGAAGCATGACTGTATGATTTTCCATGCATGTGTATTACAAATATTTCCAACTGACTAAACCTGACAATGGGAAGAGGGTAATTATTGTAAATGACATAAATTCCCAATCTCATTACCTAGTAACAAATTTAGGCAAGGCAAGTGCAGCAAAACTCATGGTTTAACGCGGTGAGCGGGATGAAGACTTAGTGGCGAGCCGACTTACATAATGGCATGAGATGTTTAAAACTGACTCTTAAATTATGCAGTATATATATTTTCCATATCAATAGGTACACATGAGACACTCAAGTCTAGGGGTGTCATGCGTTAATAATTCCATATTTTTCCCCAAGCTTAAGATGCCCAAAAGGAGAGATTTCTAAAAAGTAGCAGATCTTTAAAGGAACAACATCAAAGACCATTACACAGGTAATATGTGTATGCAAATACAAGGCATGCAGGCCTAACTGAGTATAGTAGCTAACACACATGTAAATAAGAGGACTGAGCCATGCATAGTAGTGGGATTTCATGCAAACTTGCAGCATGCAAATACTACAGCAAATGCAACTAAACATATATAATGGATTTGGGAAAATCATGCTTCTATAAACTACATGTATGTATGAAAATAGCATGGATTCCCAAGTAGTTCTACATGCATGCACGACATTTTGGTGTCCCCTTTTAATGGGTTTATATGATGCAATAAATTAAAGTGTCAATGTTCTCTAATACGCAAATTTAATTATCAACCATTACTCGGATTTAAATGAAACATAGTTCATCGAATTTTACTTGCTTTATAAACCAAATCCAACATTAAACTATTTAAAATTTTAGGTATTATGTCCATATCAAAAAAATCTGAGTAGGCAAGGGTGCTATTGAATGGTACTGTGTTCTTTCCATGGTGCCGAACACATATATACAGCAACCCAACTAAGGTATACAACAACTATGGAAATGCAGAAAGGTCATCACACAACAGAGTGTAACATGCAAATAACAAGAAGGAAGGGCTCCAGTTTCATGACAATAAACAAAATGATAACATGTGTGTACTACCAGATAAACCAGTCATATATCTTGTATGTATTTAATTAAAAAGTGGCATGGTGCAGACATGCATGGCGGTTTCTAACGAGGAAGGCTAAGGTGTGCATTTTAATTCATGATTTTCATTTGAATGTCCTCAACATAATGAACTGGCTATAGGGAATTCTAACAAGTCACCATATTTATCAGAAAGGGAACATAACAGATCAGGGTAACCAAAAGGTTCGGCCAATAAGAGGCACTGACACAGTTACAAGATGACGCACCAAAATATTATCAAACAAACAACCAAGTGCCAGGAACACTAGCAAGCAACACAACATATGAACAAGACGAAATGCAATGGCAACAACTCACATAAGTTATATCTAGTGAGTCACGAAGTGGGGTACTTGGAAAGAGTTTAATCTATAAGAAAATTTACATTTTGAAGGCGACAGAGAGCAGAGTTGAGCTGCTGACGGTTGCAAATGGTGCAGATAGTGAACCGTGGTTTCGGCACCGCTTCGATTGTCATTTTCCCGTGAGCTTCGGGTGATGTGGGGAGCAATAACGGTGGTAGAGGACTGATACCTTGGTGCCCAGGTTAACTTCGATCCTAGCCTCGATGGACGCGAGCAGATTGGACCGCAGTAGGCCGTGTTGCGGAGGCAGTTGACGGCAGAAAAGGAAAGTCGTGCTACTGGAGGAAGGAGTGGAGGCTATTCAAGGAGGGATGGAGAAGCGGGCATCGTTCGAAGTGGCGGTTTCAAGATTGAATCGATGGAGGAAGGAAATGAGGGAGTCGCCATTGATTTGGGGATTTAATTTGGGAAATGATATCATTTTTGGCTATTAAAAGAAAAGAGGCAGAGGAGCTGAGAAAATGAGGCGTAAATGGGAAGCAGGATATGGACGGTGAAAATATGAAGAACAAATAATGAACACGTAACCAAGGACCCGCGCAACAACTGGGACTCGCGTACGAAGGATAGAACGCAAAAGGACAAGTGTTAAAACAAACATTTTACTCAGGCCAAGTGTAAAATATTTCACAACAAGATGAACAAGTGTAAGATAAATTTAATTAAACCAATTTCAATTGTCTGAAAATGGATTAGAGTTAACATCAAATTTAACACAAAAATTCTTACCAAAAGTTATATTTCTTTGTTCTCATCGAACGTATCACAACATGGATTTCCGAAATAAAATTTATACTTCGTGACTTGATTTCAACTAACTTAAAATAAATAAATTCAACTTATATTTTAGTTAAAATTATCAACATTAAATTAGATTTCCTTTTCTCGAATTAAATTACCTGATTTATATTTTGAAATCGAATTCACTTCCAATGTTAATTTCAAACACTCAAAGAAATTAAAATTTATAAGGTTCGCTTTCCTATACCGTTCATATTAAAATAACTATACAAAAAGATTTCTTGTTTTCACGTGAACTCAAGTATAATTCAAAATAGATAAGATTCCAAATTCCAGGTTGAAAACCGAATATGATTATTTATCCTACCGTTAAATCCTGATTTACTTTATATTTCAAACGTCTGAAATTCTAGGCCGTTACAATCTCCCCCACTTAAAGCTTTTCGTCCTCGAAAAGGAGAGGTTGTAAAATTAATACTTAAACAAAATTGAATTTGTAAACTTTTATATCAACACTTCAATTTTAAATTTAAATCATTGTATTTAAACGAGATAAAGATAATTGCTATATTTGAAAATCATACATTGCAAAATATTTGAGAACCTCAAAACGATTTCTTCGAACTTAGAATCTCATTTTCATTTCAAATCACAGAAATACTACATATATATATTTTCCATATAAAGAATCATACTTCAATTCGGGATTTCAAAAATCAAAAGTCGCTTTCAAACTTTAAATATATATGATAAACACTCGTTACTCGAAGCCTAACAAGTCCATCGTCGTTCTTGGAAATTTTAATTAGGCGCGTGGCTAAAATATACAAGTTTTAAATATACTTGTTTTAGCTCCTAGTAAATAAATAAAAAATTCTGTTTCATTTCCTCGAGAAGTTTTCCCCATGATAAGGCATAGGGACAGCCTATCGTACGCAATAATATTGATAAATAAGGATGCTCCGGACACCTAAAGCAGACCATCGTCAAGGGTTCTCAAGCGAAGTGTACATCACGGTTTTCGTTCGGACACGGACCCCCAAGTACAAAAATCGCGGAGCACATATATCTCACGGTTTTTCATCCAGACGCGGACACCGTATATGCCTAGGTTGCTCATCCCTAAATATCATCATTGAAGGATCTCAAGCGAAGTGTACATCATGGCTTTCGTCCAGACACGGACCTCTAAGTACAAAATCGTGGAGCACATATATCTCACGGTTTTTCATCCAGACGCGGACACCGTATATGCCTAGGTTGCTTAACCTAAATTCATACACCCTTCTTTTAGTCACGGGTTACCTGAATCCATGAAAATATATCAAATCATTTCATATCCCGATGTCATAAATCATTTCGCAACAATAATTTGCAAATACTTTAATCATAATATTTTTGTCTTTCAAGCATTTTCAAATATTAGGATTCAAGTCGTCGAAATTTTCTTAGTTCGTAAATCAATTTATAACTATTCATCATATCCAAAATAATTTGGAAAACAATTCCGAACTAATGAAAATAAAATTTCAACTTCCAAACATACAACTTATGTTTCATATTTCGAAATTAATGATCTTATTTAAACATTTCAAGCCTTTCAAATTCTCTGAATCAAGGACTTTAAGATTCATTATATCAAGCTTCATGAAGATAAACTTTAAATTTATTTCAAAATATTCTTTCCACCATTATACATAAGTTGGTATCTTCTCAGAGACTCGTATTGCCATAAATTTCCCTTAATAATTGAAAATCAAATTTAATCAATACGATTTTCTTGTCATCCTTTCTAATCAAATAAGCCTTTCAAATTTTAAAGCTTAGAAAAATTGTTCCATACTACTTATATCAAATCTTTCTGTAGATCAAATTTCATTAACTAGCTTTGAAACATTTCCAGATTTCCAAATAAATTTCACATTCTCATATATGATTTCACATTCTCGTAATATAAAATTTCAAGAGCTTCAAAATGATTATCTTACGAATCATTTATCATTCATATAATCGAACAATCCTTCCTTTCAACATTATTCAAATATCCTTTATACCCAATGTAATAACCCGGAAATCCGGGCCAATTTAAAAATTTTATTTTGGCAATTTTATTGAATTTTGGATATTTAAAATGAATTATTTTAAATAATAATGACAAGAAATTTATTTTGAATAGAATTCAAACGTATATATTTATTTGAATCATCGATAGAATATAAATATTTTATTTTAATTATAAAAGGAATTGAAAATGGCGCGGTAGTTCGAAAATTCAATTTCAAAGTTCAAATGAATGTACAGGATTCAAAATAAATCGGATTTTAGCAAAACCAAAAATATTAGAATCTAATTGAGAATATCTTTCCAACGAATCCGAAAAATTGAAATTTCATAGCGGGAATCATAAGTTATGCCTAGTTGAAAATTCAGAATAGTCGCTATGGAATTTTGGGCCCTTAAAATGGAAATTTTGCAAACGACCTCGGTTTTCGACGAAACCACTTTTGTTTGATCCATGATGTCAAATTATTACTAGATTCCAAAATTCGTAATTTTCTGAATCAATATGTGAGCGTGGCGAAGTTAAACATGTTTTAACAGTTTTAGTCAATTTGGATTGACTAGAAAATGGCCATTTTTCAAATGGTCTCAAAATTTGACGAAATTAGTTTTGTTAGGACCGTATCATCAATACGAAGCTAGAAATATTTTTTCGGGTCGTTTCAGCTTGGTATCGGAGCTTTGGTTTACGGAGCTCGGAGAACAAGACACATTAGAACCATACGAAAGAATTCATCAGAGATTGGATTAGTAATATCCAATGGGAATGACTCGTTAGAGATGGGATCAGTAGTATCCTTGAACGAGTGTGAAGAGTATATTTTTAAAATGAAAACAATTTTTGTTTTGAAAATTTAAATCAATTATTCGTATTTGATTATTTATTTTATATATAATTTGGACAATCCAGTATATAAAGATTTTGCGTATACGTCTGATCCACGTGTATTCGAAGTTTTAATATACTGGATAGATATAGAATCACACTCTAGCCGCTCGGGGATAATTCTGATGATGTCCGGACATCATCAGTATTTATGTTCGTTTTTCGAAAGTGGGATTTCTATATGATTCCAATTGACTGGTGTGAGAACCAAAATTAGATAGGGCTTATTGTTGTGATTTGGCATCAAAAATCTGATTTTTTGACTATGTATCCAAGTTATGAATTTGAAAAGCTAATCAACTAATTGATTGCTGATGTGTTGTTTGATTATTGGTAGATTAATTAAAATGTTGAACCTTTAGCCAAATTGAACCAAATAGTGAATTGTATCGAAAAAATTTTGCATTTGCATGCGTATACATGTACTTACATTGAACAGGTCATAGCAAGGAGGCTAGAGCAGAAGAATAAAATTGTTTGCCCGACAAATAGTACATGTTTACAAATTTATTGGGTTTGGATGATTTTATGAGCCGATTGGCTAGCCGCTTGGCTGTTTCTTTTTCTTTTTGGATTGGTGAGGGCTATGGGAGGCTATTTGAAATATCCCGAAGCTCGCGGTGTAGGGGAGGTTATGGCGAAATTTTTCGAAAATTTAGGGTGTTAGCCAAATTTTTTGAAAAATTTGAAAAGTTCTTAGAAACTGAAAAGTTGAAGAACTTAAGCCATAATGAAAATAATGGAAGTTGAGTTGATTTGTAAAACAAGTTTCAGCTTCGCTCCTTTTTGGGGACGAAAAGTTTTAAGTGGGGGAGATTGTAATAACCCGGAAATCCGAACCAATTTAAAATTTTTATTTTGGCAGTTTTATTGAATTTTGGATATTTAAAATGAATTATTTTAAATAATAACGACGAGAAATTTATTTTGAATAGAATTCGAATGTATATATTTATTTGAATCATCGTTGGAATATAAATATTTTATTTTAATTATAAAAGGAATTGAAAATGGCGCGGTAGTTCGAAAATTCGATTTCAAAGTTCAAATGAATGTACAGGATTCAAAATAAATCGGATTTTAGCGAAACCAAAAATATTAGAATCTAATTGGGAATATCTTTGCAACGAATCTGAAAAATCAATATTTCATAGCGGGAATCAAAAGTTATGCCCAGTTGAAAATTCAAAATAGTCGCTATGGAAATTTGGGCCCTTAAAAATGGAAATTTTGCAAACGGCCTCGGTTTTTGACGAAACCACTTTTGTTGGATCCGTGATGTCAAATTATTGCTAGATTCCAAAATTCATAATTTTCTGAATCAATATGTGAGCGTGGCAAAGTTAAACGTGTTTTAACAGTTTAAGTCAATTTGGATCGACCAGAAAATGACAACTTTTCAAACGGTCTAAGAATTTGACGAAGTTAGTTTTGTTAGGGCCGTATCGTCAATACGAAGCTAAAAATATTTTTTCGGGTCGTTTCACCCAATATATGACTTTGTTTATTCTTTCACATTTCAAATATCATATCTTTTTGAAAGGGTTATATTATCCAATTCATTGGCAAATCTCTTGAAACACTTCCAATTCACAAATACTATCACGCTTTCGCTACGCACTCTGATTATGCGCACATATATTCAAACTAGTATTGCTAAAACATTTCAAAACATTGATTTCAAAATTTTCGAAACCAAATTCTCAAAGTTAACATTTCAAAATCTAACTTTCTTGCATAAGTTGGATTCTATATTTCAAACACTTTTAATTACTATGAAAACTCATTTATTGAGGTTCCGTTATATAATATCTTGGACAATTAAAGTTATCTAATTCGATTTTAGGCACGATTTCACATGGCGCGAAGAGTGTATGCATGGCTCAAGTCAAAAATCTCATGTACCCAAGTGGTGATGTAGTAATAGAAGTTCACTATAAATAGTGTCTCAAAAAGGTATGAAGGTTCGAAATAGAACATATGGCCAAATTCATGAAATACAGGGTATGAATAAGACTGTTCAAGATCAAATGGTTTGAATCAGCCAAAGCCAAGATGGGCAAATCAATGTATACAAGGATACAAATATTTACAGTTCAATCATGGGATACTTGATATATTCATTATTTTTTTCCCTCTTAAGTAAATCTTCAACATTTTCATTTTCTTCCTTTGTTCCTTAAGTGAATAATTATTGAAAAAATTTCATTTGACTCGCTCATTCTTGTCAGTTTCTTTAATAAAGGAAAATATATAATTCAATCGATTTGTTCAATACATATCCCATTTTATCGTATTAACCTTGTTGCTCAAACTTTATATAGTTTCAAGTGGGGAAAATCAGTCTTCTCCCCCACTTAGGACGATAAATTGTATTGTTAAAACCGAAATATAGGGTGATATTTCTCAACATATCTTAAATAAAATTTCTTAATGCATAAGCTTAATTACCCCAAAATTTACCATCCAATTCCTTCAGTGAGATTCAAGTCTAAACATTTCTTTTTCACTTATTGACAAAACAGTTTGGTTTGCGCTAATTATTCATTATCCAAGTTACTTCCTTATTTTACATTCATTTAACATTTTCAAACCTTTGTCGGAACAGTTTTAAGCATTACTCGACGTCTTAATCGGAACCATACAGTCATCCCACTTTCGAAACTCGAAAATGAGCACTGATGATGTTGCAATCATCATCAGATCATCCTCAAGCGACTAGAATGTGATCCTATATCTATCTTGTACTTATCAGACTTTGTATATACGTTAGCTAGGCGTATACGCAAAATCTTTACGTACTTGATAGTCCAACCTTGACGTTAAATAAATACTCACAACAGTTTTCATTATACATAGATTATCCTTCAAATCTATAATTTTCATTTTTGTAAAATCTTTTATATACAAATCTTGAGAACTTTTGTGTTGAACATCTTCAAATTTCATTTTAATTCAATGCCATTTTTGTTTCTAAATCGATTCGATCTTTAATATTATTTCAATTTAACTTGACTCAGACATTCTCTTTTTCTTCAACGAAAATCCCTTTAATATCAAATGTCATAAAATTTCCAATTCACGTTTCATATGTATAAGATTCCATCTCATATTAACAAACAATAGTTTCGAGTTAACCGCTTCCTTATGTTCATAAGTTCGAAAACTTGTATCTTGATCCCTATTTGAGCTTCTTACTTCAATCTTAATTCTCTTGGAACTTTTATCTTAACTCAACATTTTATTTTGACTTATTAATCAATTCGCTATTCGATATCTATATAGTTTAACCCCATCCAAATATTCTCTCATTTTCCAGATTCATATTTGCAAATTGACTTTCACAACTTCAAATTTGTTTTTTAATTCATATGTCACGCACATCGTTCTTCCACCGATCCTTCATACTCGAGCACTCGTACTGAATTTTTCTAGATCTTTATAAAAATAAAATAAAATAATAAGTTTGTACTGAAGTAGGTTTAAATAAGAAAATAAGATAATACAATTATATAAGATAGTTTAAATACGAAATGATTTAGAGAAATAGTTAAGTAAATATAGTAAAGTTTATAGATAGTTTTCGTATAAAATAGATTCGAAAATGTTAGTAAAACAATTTGGTATAAAATAGGCTTCTAAAATAAAAGGGTTTAAGATGCAAAATAATTATAGTATATTAGTCATAATGAAAGCAATATTAATTTAAATCTGATCCAAGTCAAATTCAGTACTGAATCACGTTTCGTCTGTCGACCGTTCCTTAAGTCGAGTATCGTCAAACTTCAAATTCGTCAAGTTTCAAATTTTTACCAAGTTCCAAGATATTTCCAAAAATCCGTAGATTCCATACTTAGTTTTTCGCCATAAATCCCTTTTCAAACAATGGGTTTCGAAGACTTTTCATTATCTTGAAATTCCGTTTAGTCTCAAAATCTCTTTCCCACGAAACCCCTTAATATTAATTTAAAGATCTTAAAATATTTGGAGAAACGATTTCTTATTTACTTTTATTCTCGTTGATAATCTCGAACGCTCAACGAACGACTTCGAATATCTTTACCGTATAGGGCCAAAGAAACATTTCTTTTCGAAAATATTTTCTATAAAATGTTTAATTTTCAAATCTTCTCCAAAATATTTTATTTTCAAAAAAAAATCTCTTTCAATATTTTATTCTTCTCAAGATCCGCTGATTCTAGCATCCATTCCACTCATTCTAAGGTATTTCTACCTTATCTCTAATGAGCCTTTAAACCGAATAAGACAAGCTTTGCATGAACCAAATCTCTGATACCACATGTAACGACCTGGCATTTTGCCCGTCTCAAGTCGGTAATTAAACCAATTTGAAACGTTCAAAACGACAAATTGTTATTGGCTTACACGGTTTAAACAGAATTAATACAGAATCATAGAGTACAATAATTTACAGCGGAACAAAAATTTATACATATATCAGAGTTTACAAAAATTTGCATAGTGGAAGAAATATAATTGTATACATGAATTTTTGACTGAATAATTTTTTTTTACACTTTGTTGTCGAGCGTAGCGCGCACGAGCGTCTGCACGTCTTCACGAGCGTCTCCACGAGCGTCATGTGAGTGTAAAACCCATGAAGACTGTCGAACTCGAGATATGCATCAACTAGATACAGACAACAAGCTAGCATGTAATGCATGTGCTAGTGAAATGAAACAAACATATCATTAAGGACAACCGCAAATGCCGACCAGAAATGAAATGGGAAAATCTAACATAAGAGAATATAGCAACAAGACGACCATGGGTCATATACAGTACGGGGTCAGATATGATTTTCGAAATGCGATCATGTAGTTTCTGGATAAATGGATTTTATCATGTAAATTATCAAAGGAAGCATGACTGTATGATTTTCCATGCATGTGTATTACACATATTTCCAACTGACTAAACCTAACAATGGGCAGAAGGTAATTGTTGTAAATGACACAAAATTCCCAATCTCATTACCTAGTAACAAATTTAGGCAAGGCAAGTGCAGCAAAACTCATGGTTTAACGCGGTGAGCGGGATGAAGACTTAGTGGCGAGCCGACTTACATAATGGCATGAGATGTTTAAAACTGACTCTTAAATTATGCAGTATATATATATATTTTCCATATCAATAGGTACACAAGAGACACTCAAGTCTAGGGGTGTCATGCGTTAATAATTCCATTTTTTTTCCGCAAGCTTAAGATGCCCAAAAGGAGATATTTCTAAAGGGTAGCAGATCTTTAAAGGAACCACATCAAAGACCATTACACAGGTAATATGTGTATGTAAATACGAGGCATGCAGGCCTAAATGAGTATAGCAGCTAACATACATGTAAATAAGAGGACTGAGCAATGCATAGTAGTGGGATTTCATGCAAACTTGCAGCAGGCAAATACTACAGCAAATGCAACCAAACATACATAATGGGTTTGGGAAAATCATGCTTCTATCAAATACATGTATGTATGAAAATAGCATGGATTCCCAAGTAGTTCTACATGCATGCATGACATTTTGGTGTCCCCTTTTAATGGGTTTATAGGATGCAATAAAATATAGTGTCAATGTTCTCTAACACGCAAATTTAAGTATCAACCATTACTCGGATTTAAATGAAACATAGTTCATCGAATTTTTCTTGCTTTCTAAACCAAATCCAACATTAAACTATTTAAAATTCTAGGTATTGTGTCCATGTCAAAAAAAATATGAGTAGGTGTAACAACCCGGAAAATGCGAGCCAATTTAAAAATTTTATTTTGGCAATTTTAGCGAAGTTTGAACATTTAAAATGAATTATTTTAAATAATATCGACAAGAAATTTATTTTGAATAGAATAGAACGTATATATTTATATAGATCGTCGTTAGAATAGAAATAATTATTTATAATTATAAAAAGGTATTGAAAATGGTGCGGTAGTTCGATAATTCGATTTCAAATTTCAATTGAACGTACCAGGTGCAAAATAAACAAGATTTTAGCGAAACAAAAAATAATAGGATCTATTTGAGAATATCTTTCCAACGAATTCGAAAAATCAAAATTTCATAACGGGAATCAAAAGATACGTCCAGTTGAAAATTCAGAATAGTCGCTATGGAATTCAGGCCCTTAAAAATAGCCATTTTGCAAACGACCTCGGATTTCGATGAAACCACTTTTGTTGGATTCGGGATGTAAAGATATTGCTAGATTCCAATTTTCGTAATTTTTCGATTCAATATGTGAGCGTGGCAATGGAAAACGCGTTTGACCAGTTTCAGTTGATTTTAATCGACTGGAAAATGGTCATTTTTCAAACGGTCTCGGAATTTGACGAAGTTAGTTTTGTTAGGACTGTATCATCAATACGAAGCTAGAAAATATTTTTCTGGAATTTTTCGAGTTTGTATGTGGCCCCGGTAAATTGAAATGCGCATTCAAATTCAATATATAGAGTTATATGTTGATTTTGACGAAAACTGATCGAAACGATCGAATCAGCCTACGATATATATCCCATTGTGTTCGGAATGGGGGTAACTAGCTATGGACGACAGGCGGTGGGTTTCGTTTTGAGGTCGAAAATAAAAGTCGCTTTTTGGAGATAAATAAAATAATTAAATTATTAAATTATACAACCCTCCCCCCCGTTATACCATTCAGTTACAACAAAAAAAATAAAATAAAAATAAAAGAGAAAAGGGTGATTCCCCCTAGGAGATCGATCGCCTCAACGCCGCCGAGCCACCAGGAGGCGGCCGCCTCCGACAAGACCCCCCCACCTCGCGCTCCGTTCTCTTCTCCTCCTCCTCCGTATAAACCCGTCCACGCCCTGAAACCACCCCAAATCCGACTGCCGCCCAACCCTAGAAGCCGCCACCCCCTTGAAGTCGCCACCCATTGGCCAGCGAACCCTCCTCCGTCCACTGAAGGCAACCAGCGCCACCACAGGCCCACCACCACCCTCGACGACCACTACACCACCTCCTCCAGCATTCAACGTGAAGCCTTGGTGACTCGTGAATGGATTCGAACACCGGGAAGAAAAAGGAAAGGAGTAATTCCCTTAAAACAGCTATTAAAGGTAACTCCTTTTTATTATTAATATATGAATTGTTTTAAAATATATTCAACATTTAGAAAATGTCGGATTTTAAATTTAGAAAAGATAATATTTTTAAAGGTATAATATGGTTTTAAAAATTTAGTTTATATATATATAATATAGTTTATTTTATTTGTTCAAATCAGTTTAGGCCTTTATTCAATCGAGTTTAGATTTTTAATATGGCAAAGACTAGATTTTTATTCGTGAAAAGAATAGATTTATAAACATGTAAAAATACGATTTTTAATTTATAAAAGTTATGCTTGTCATGATTTGAGAAGAGTAGATTTCTAATGCAAGGAAGATTTGGTTTTCTTTAATGAAAAGAACAGATTTTTTAAAACTGAAAATAACGGTTTTTAGAAATTGAAAAGATGTGATTTTTATATAGTAGAGATATATTTTTTATGTGATAGATAGAATAAAAATACGATTTTTATATATGTAATGAATCAAAAATATGATTTTTACTTGTGTAGTGTATTTAAAATATGATCTTTATATAATAGAAGATATAAAAATACTTTTTTTATATAAGTAGTGTATTGAAAATAGAATTTCTATATAATAGAGAATATAAAAATATTATCTTTATATATGTAGCGAAATAAAAATCTGATTTTTATTATGGGGGCCGCTATTGGGACACAGAATTAGACACAAACTTGAAGACACAAAGCCTCAACCGTTGGATCTTTTTGTCTTTATGGGGAGAGGTGTAATTCATAAGGTGATCCAATTGTGGAGATTAGTTGTGTCACCAATTGCGTCTAAATTTTGTGTCCCAATAGAATTTCCCTTTTATTATACATATGTTGAAATAAAAATGTGATTTTTATAGTGATGAAATAAAAATTCAATCTTTATATTTGAAAAGGCGAAATCTTTATATTTGAAAAGGTGAAATCTTTATATATGGGATAGCGTGATAAAAATATAATCTTTATTATATGAACACCGTTGTAAAAATAGAATTTTTATCTATATAGTAGCGGTGTAAAAATAGAATTTTTATCAATATAGTAGCGGTCTAAAAATGTGATTTTTATATATGTAGTGGCTACGGGTAACGAAAGTGACAAAGTGCGAGAACAGCGATGAATTCTCCATAAGAAGAGTCGAGGCGCTTGGATTAGCTAGTCGGTGAGAACTTCTCACTTTAAATCTTCTTTTCTAGTAAAAAATATAAATTAGGATGCAGACGGTGAGAACTTCTCAATTAGCTTGTATGCTTGTTTGTTGTGTTGTGAAGTTTGTTTGTGATGTTAATGTAAAATTGATAATAAAATATTCATGTGTTGAAATAAATTAATTATCATTAAAAATATAATTTTTAGTGTGAATGTGAATAAATAAATATTTATAAACAAATCGGCCGATTTGTTTATTTACACTGATTTGACGGATATTGATTGGGACGATAAATTTTGCACATCGCCCAACTGCACAAATAAAAATCTGTGTTTGTTGATTTGAAACCCCACACAGGTGTTGGGATGATATTTGGCGTACACTAATCCCAATTATTTAATTGTATGTCGATCGATTGGTCGACAGGCTGTGTAAGCGTTAATTATTCATATTTAATGCTTATGCAGTTGTGTTGTGCACTTTGGATGATGTTTGATTATTTATCGTTGCTATTATATGCATGTGTTGTATGGAATCCATATAATTAACATTATATGGTAATTGATTGGGCCTCATTCCAATTGGGAAAATAAAGAATATTATAAAATAAAGGTTCATGTGTTGACTGTACTCATCCGTTGAGATTAGTCATGTGTCGAACGAAATATTTTAACAATAAAATTTACATCTTTATCATATATAAAATTAGAAACCTACAGGAAAATAGATAAGATGAGTGGTCTCCTGGATATTGATCTGATGTTGGTTTCGGCCTTCGGGGTTAATACTTAGGGAATCGTTCTCTTACTAATTTACGGTTGGAGTCTGATTTGAAATCAAACGATAGATACCATAATTTTTATAAAATATATTAAATAACAAAAATAGTCGTGTGTTGACAGTACTCATCCGTTGAGATTGGTCAAGTATTGAAATAAATATAGATTCATTTGTTGAATAGAATAACGATGTTATTGAAAAATATAAAGCCGTGTTGTTTAGAGGTGCGCTATTTTGACGCGAACGATATTCATATCGATTATATTCGTTTATATAATGAATATTGAAAAGAGATTTAAGAATTCGAATTGAATTGAATATATAACGAATTCGAATTGAATTAAATTGAAAAGAAAAACGAATTTGAATTGAATTGAATATACGAATTCGAATTGAATTGAATACAAAACGAATTCGAATTGAATTGAATATAAAATGAATTTGAATTGAATTGAATTGAATATAAAACGAATTCGAATTGAATTGAAAACGAATTGAAATAGAATCAAAATCAATTTGAGATGAATTCAAATAGAATTGAAATGAATTTAAAACGAATTTATAAGGAAAAATTCAATTATGATTTGAATTTGAAATGGAAGTTGAAATTGTTTTGAAACGAATTTAAAACTATTTATAAAATTTGTTTTAAATAGAAATCGACGAAATATATATTATATATATTATATATATAATATATAATGGCCTGAATAGAACGCGCTGCGCCGCGGCAGTTCGTGAATTTCGACCATTGATTTCGAACGGACATTACGGGAGATCCGCCCGTCGGATTCTCCTAAAACCGGAACCGTTGGATTCGAATCGAAAAGAGCTTTCTAACGAATATTAGAAATTTGAAATCTAATGGTTGGATTCAGAGATATGTCCAAATCAATTTCAGAAAAGGTCGTTGTAAGTGCAGTTCGATGGCCTTTGTTGAAAATCGACTATACGGCCCTTGATAAAATTATTAAAAATATCAATAATTTGTGTAAAATCATAAGAAATGATTTGTGAAGAAGTAGGATGAAAAATCCCACATTTGTAAAGATAAAAATAGATTTTTATCGAAATGAACTAGTTTGGACTAAATTTAAAACCCAATTATTTTTAAACAAATAAATTGGATTTGAAAAGTGGGTTTTAAATAATCAGAATTTCTAATATATTTGATTGGAATTGAATTAGAATTTATTTGTAGGTTTATCGTGAGCGGTGCTTTAAATAACACTTGTTCTTTAACCCGACAATAAATAGAATGTGATTTGGGTTTATCGTGAACTGTGTTTTAAACGACATTAGATCTTTAACCCAGTAAAAGGAGTTTTAATGAATATGTAATTAGATTGAAATGTGAATTTATAATTTAAATTATCAAATTTGGAATGTGAGCGAGAATGGAGTATCACCAGTTTTGCTCCAAAACGATAGTTAAATCTTTAATTAGATTTGAACGTGGAAGGATAATTAATTATACCGATAACACCGTGGTGTTATATATGGAGTGTTACCAGTTTTGATTCGTGGGATGAATAGGTTGGGATTGGGTAATAAAATAAATAATTACTTCGGTGTGGTTCGCTAATCCCAACTAGTTTGGAAAACCATAATATGGTTTGAAATGATATCCAAAGGAAGATTAAAGAATAAATTTTAAAGAATTTATTTTTGATAAAATTAATGGGAACCTTTCCCTAAGAATGTGAAATTTAGAAATTAACTGTAGGTTAGCTAAGAAGGATGGTTTTCTGGGTATTGATCTGATGTTGGTTTCTGCCTTCGGGGTTAATATTTGGGGAATTGTTCTCTTGCTAATTTACGGTTAGTGACTGATGAATTGGAATGAGGCGTATGTTGTGTTTGTGTAACATTACTATATACGCGGGTTACACAGAAAGGTCGGGTTTATACCCATTCTGAATAACCAATTCGACGATATGTCGAAGATGAAGACGGTGGTTGAAGACCGGAAGTCTTCACCTCGTTTGGGTGATTACTGATGATCTTGATTGGGCTGTACACCCAAGATGAGGGAATCAGTTGGTGATCGTCCAGACGTACTTGGAGATCGATGGATATGCGAGGAAAGTGCCTCTGGTTTCGTTCAGACCCAGAACGAACTTGTAAATGGACTGTGTGTCTGACATTGGATTTTATTCTATGTTGATTGATCTCTATTAAATATACATCTGTTTGGCGGCGGAGAATTTATTCTCTTGCTTAACGCCCTTCTCTGAGACGTACGAGCTCAGAGGTTGTATATCGATGGACATCAGTCGCATGGCATGAATTGCCTGTGTGGCACGCCTAAGTGGAAATTGATCAAGGCTTCTGTTGAAGAGCAAAGTCTTGTGGTTGATGATCAAAGCACGGCCTGTGTGGCGCAGCTTTGTGTATAGCGTGAATTCGCGAGCCTCACACCTCGGTATGAGTCAAAAACGGGATAGTGACTGCAGGGAGAGCACGACGTTTCTTTCTAGCTAGTGGTGGTGTCAGTGCTTAAACTGGCTGACATTTATATACTTTTCACCCATGTGGTTATTGGAATGAGGTGCCTCGATTTTAGGTCTGTTAGGACCGGGAAACGTGTGTTCAGGAATAATTAATCCTCAAACGTAAGGGAGGACCGGCACTGAAGCATCCAAGGGTTACCCAGAGTGTGTAGTCCTGGGACATTTGCTAGAGTGTCTAGAAGCGGAGAGGAGCTTGCCCCTTGCCTCGACTCATGACGGAAATCCAATTTCCAATACGTGATATTGCGGTTTTAATTGTAGAACTAGTATGGCGACATGATATATGGTACTCATTCCGCCTATGATTGATATTTATGATTGAAATTGTTTTGACACTATACACCTATAATAGTATCAAATGATTTGTTTTTAAACGTATCAAGCATTATTTGGCTATTATAAGGGAAAACCCTATCCTCCGGCTTGCGTTGCATTGTGTGATGGGACCTGGGTCTTATAATAGCTTTATTTTTCGAAAAAGCATTGCGTTGTTTATTCTATGCACTGGTGTTCTTGGGAGGAAAAGCCGTTCCGTGTTATACGGCGTGGTCCCTTGAATTACTCTCTTTTAAAGTAAAGTTTTTAAATAACTGTTTTAGTTCTCACACCAGTCACATGACTGACCGGGAGTTTGTTGTTTTAACCTAAACTCTGGGTGCCCCTATTTTCGACACGGGCAGCTAGTAGTTTTGGTTTTGCAGATTTATATTCACAGGATCCTGATTTACAGCTGGAACGATGCTCGGAAAGCTCTGTATCCGTGCATTACTTTCAATTGTGTTTTATATTGTTTTTCCGCTGCTATGTAATTTATTGTAATCTATGATATTTTTCTGTGTAATATTTATTCATACTCTGTATATTCTTGTATTTTGATGGAATTGTTGTAATTAACAATGAAATGTTCTTCTGTTTACGTCCTGATTCGTCTTGTTCTCAAGGTAATCCGTGCTTTCCTCACCGGGCAAGTTACGGGCTATCACAGTTGGTATCAGAGCTTTGGTTTACAGAGCTCGAGAACAAGACACATTAGAACCATACAAAAGAATTCATCAGATATTGGATTAGTAATATCCAATGAGATTGACTCGTTAGAGATGGGATCGGTAGTATCCTAGAACGAGTGTGAAGAGTATATTTTTCAAATGAAAACGATATTGTTTTGAAAATTTAAACCATTTTATACGTATTTGAATATTTTATTTGTATTGAACTTGGACGATCCAATATATAAAGAGTTTGCATATACGCATCATGAACGTATATTCGAAGTTTTAATATACTGGATAGATATAGAACCGCACTCTAGTTGCCCGGACATGGTCCTGATGATGAAGTATACCATCACCAGTATTTATTTTCGTGTGACGAAAGTGGGATTTCTATATATTTCCATAGACTGGTGTGAGAACCAAAACTAGATAGGTTTATTGTTGTGATTTGGCATCAAAAACATGATTTTCTGTATATGTATCAAAATTATGAATTTGAAAGGATAATCCACTAATTGATTGATGGTTGTGTTGTTTGATTATTGGTTTGGTATTTTTAACCATTTATGCCAAATTGAACCGAATGTTGAATTGTATCGAAAATTATTTGCAATTGCATGCATGTACATATATATGTGTGAACAGGTCATAGCAAGGAGGCTAGAGCAGAGAAATAAAATTGTTTGCCCGACAAATAGGTACATGTTTACCATAATTTACTGTTTTGTTTGGGTGATGATGATTTTATGAGCTGATTGGCTAGCCGCTTGGCTTTTTCTTTTTCTTTTTGAGATCAGAGGGCCTGTATGGCAATTTCGGGATTTTCCTGGTGCTCCCGGTGCAGGGGAGGTTATGGCGAAATTTTTCGGAAATTTAGGGCGTTAGCCAAATTTTTGAAAAATTTGAAAAGTTGAAGAACTTAAGCCGTAGTGAAAATATTGGAAGTTGAGTTGATTTATTAAACAACTTTCAGCTTCGTTCCTTTTCGGGGACGAAAAGTTTTAAGTGGGGGATATTGTAACAACCCGGAAAATGCGAGCCAATTTAAAATTTTTATTTTGGCAATTTTAGCGAAGTTTGAACATTTAAAATGAATCACTTTAAATAATATCGACAACAAATTTATTTTGAATAGAATAGAACATATATATTAATATAGATCGTCGTTAGAATAGAAATAATTATTTATAATTATAAAAAGGAATTGAAAATGGTGCGGTAGTTCGATAATTCGATTTCAAATTTCAATTGAACGTACCGGGTGCAAAATAAACCGGATTTTAGCGAAACCAAAAATAATAGGATCTATTTGAGAATATCTTTCCAACGAATCTGAAAAATCAAAATTTCATAGCGGGAATCAAAAGATACAGCCAGTTGAAAATTCAGAAAAGTCGTTATGGAATTCAAGCCCTTAAAAATAGCCATTTTGCAAACGACCTCGGATTTCGACGAATCCACTTTTGTTGGATCCGGGATGTAAAGTTATTGCTAGATTCCAATTTTCGTAATTTTTCGATTCAATATGTGAGCGTGGCAATGGAAAACGCGTTTGACCAGTTTCAGTTGATTTTAATCGACTGGAAAATGGTCATTTTTCAAACGGTCTCGGAATTTGACGAAGTTAGTTTTGTTAGGACCGTATCGTCAATACGAAGCTAGAAAATATTTTTCTAGAATTTTTCGAGTCAGTATGTGGCCCCGGTAAATTGAAATGCGCGTTCAAATTCAATATATAGAGTTATATGTTGATTTTGACGAAAACTGATCGAAACGATAGAATCAGCCTACGCTACATATCCTGTTGTGTTCGGAATGGGGGTAATCAGCTATGGACGACAGGCGGTGGGTTTCGTTTTGAGGTCGAAAATAAAAGTTGCATTTTGGAGATAAATAAAATAATTAAATTATACAACCCCCCCCCCCCCCCCCGTTATACCATTCAGTTAAAACAAAAAAATAAAAAATAAAAGAGAGAAAAGGGGGGAATCGCGATTCCCCCAGGCAATCGATCGCCTCGACGCCGCCCAGCCACCAGGAGGCGGCCGCCTCCGACAAGACCCCCCCCCCTCCCGCCTCGCGCTCCCTTCTCTTCTCCTCCTCCTCCGTATAAACCCATACATGCCCTGAAACAACCCCAAATCCGACTGTCGCCCAACCCTAGAAGCCTCCACCCCCTTGAAGTCGCCACCCACTGGCCAGTGAACCCTCCTCCGTCGACTGAAAGCAACCAGCGCCACCACTGGCCCACCACCACCCTCGACGACCACAACACCACCTCCCATGTTGCCTGCGCCGCCTCAAGCCTTCAATGTGAAGCCTTGGTGACTCGTGAATGGATTCGAACACCAGGAAGAAAAAGGAAAGGAGTAATTCCCTTAAAACAGCGATTAAAGGTAACTCCTTTTTATTTTTAATATATGAATTGTTTCAAAATATATTCAACATTTAGAAAATGTCGGATTTTAAATTTAGAAAAGATAAGATTTTTAAAGGTATAATATGGTTTTAAAATTTTAGTTTATATATATATATACAGAATATAGTTTATTTTATTTGTTCAAATCAGTTTAGGCCTTTATTCAATCGAGTTTAGATTTTTAATATGGCAAAGACTAGATTTTTATTCGTGAAAAGAATAGATTTATAAACATGTAAAAATACGATTTTTAATTTATAAAAGTTATGCTTGTCATGATTAGAGAAGAGTAGATTTTTAATGCAAGGAAGATTTGGTTTTCTTTAATGAAAAGAACGGATTTTTTAAAACTAAAAATAACGGTTTTTAGAAATTGAAAAGATGTGATTTTTATATAGTAGAGATATATTTTTATGTGATAGATAGAATAAAAATACGATTTTTATATATGTAATGAATCAAAAATATGATTTTTACTTGTGTAGTGTATTAAAAATATGATCTTTATATAATAAAAGATATAAAAATACTATTTTTATATAAGTAGTGTATTGAAAATAGAATTTCTATATAATAGAGAATATAAAAATATTAACTTTATATATGTAGCGAAATAAAATTCTGATTTTTATTATGGGGGCCGCTATTGGGACACAAAATTAGACACGAACTTGAAGACACAAAGCCTCAACCGTTGGATCTTTTTGTCTTTATGTGGAGAGGTGTAATTCACGGGGTGATCCAATGGTGGAGATTAGTTGTGTCACCAATTGCGTCTAAATTTTGTGTCCCAATAGAATTTGCCTTTTATTATATATATGTTGAAATAAAAATGTGATTTTTATAGTAATGAAATAAAAATTCAATCTTTATATTTGAAAAGGCGAAATCTTTATATTTGAAAAGGCGAAATCTTTATATAGGGAATAGCGTGATAAAAATATAATCTTTATTATATGAACACCGTTGTAAAAATAGAATTTTTATCTATATAGTAGCGGTGTAAAAATAGAATTTTTATCTATATAGTAGCGGTGTAAAAATAGAATTTTTATCTATACAGTAGCGGTCTAAAATGTGATTTTTATATATGTAGTGGCTACGGGTAACGAAAGTGACAAAGGACGAGAATAGCGATGACTTCTACATAAGAAGAGTCGAGGCGCTTGGATTAGCTAGTCAGTGAGAACTTCTCGCTTTAAATCTTCTTCTCTAGTTAAAAATATATATTAGGATGCAGACGATGTTTAGTAGCACCCGACACCCATCATCCACAGACCATGGACGGCTTGTATGCTTGTTTGTTGTGTTATGAAGTTTGTTTGTGATGTTGATGTGAAATTGATAATAAAATATTCATGTGTTGAAATAAATAAATTATCGTTAAAAATATAATTTTTAATGTGAATGTGAATAAATAAATATTTATAAACAAATCGGCCGATTAGTTTATATACACTGATATTGATTGGGACGATAAATTTTACACATCGCCCAACTGCACAAATAAAAATCTGTGTTTGTTGATTTGAAACTCCACACGGGTGTTGGGATGATATTTGGCGTACACTAATCCCAATTAATTAATTGTATGTCGATCGATTGGTCGATAGGCTGGGTAAGCGTTAATTATTTATATTTAATGTTTATGCAGTTGTGTGGTGCACTTTGGATGATGGTTGATTATTTATCGTTGCTATTATATGCATGTTTTGTATGGAATCCATATAATTAACATTATATGGTAATTGATTGGGCCTCATTCCAATTGGGAAAATAAAGAATATTATAAAATAAAGGTTAATGTGTTGACAGTACTCATCCGTTGAGATTAGTCATGTGTTGAACGAAATATTTTAACAATAAAATTTACATCTTTATCATATATAAAATTAGAAACTAACTGGAAAATAGATAAGATAAGTGGTCTCCTGGATATTGATCTGATGTTGGTTTCGGCCTTCGGGGTTAATATATAGAGAATCGTTCTCTTACTAATTTACAGTTGGAGTCTGATTTGAAATCAAACGATAGATACCATAATTTTTATAAAATATATTAAATAACAAAAATAGTCGCGTGTTGACAGTACTCATCCGTTGAGATTAGTCATGTATTGAAATAAATATAGATTCATTTGTTGAATAGAATAACGAAGTTATTGAAAAATATAAAGCCGTGTTGATTAGAGGTGCGCTATTTTGATGCGAACGATATTTATATCGATTATATTCGTTTTTATAATGAATATTGAAAAGAGATTTAAGAATTCGAATTGAATTGAATATATAACGAATTCGAACTGAATTAAATTGAAAAGTAAAACGAATTCGAATTGAATTGAATATAAAACGAATTCGAATTGAATTGAATATAAAACGAATTCGAATTGAATTGAAAACGAATTGAAATAGAATCAAAATCAATTTGAGATGAATTCAAATTGAATTGAGATTTGAATTGAATTGAAATGAATTTAAAACGAATTTATAAGGAAAAAATCAATTTTGATTTGAATTTGAAATGGAAGTTGAAATTGTTTTGAAATGAATTTAAAACTATTTATAAAATTCGTTTTAAATAGAAATCGACGAAATATGTATTATATATATAATATAATGGCCTGAATAGAACGCGCCGCGCCGCGGCAGTTCGTGAATTTCGACCATTGATTTCGAACGGACATTACGGAAGATCCGACCGTCGGATTCTCCTAAAACCGGAACCGTTGGGTTCGTATCTAAAAGAAATATTAGAAATTTGAAATCTAACGGTTGAATTTGGAGATATGTCCAAATCAATTTCAGAAAAGGTCGCTGTAAGCGCAGTTCGATGGCCGTTGTTGAAAATCGACTGTACGGGCCTTGATAAAATTATTAAAAATATCAATAATTTGTGTAAAATCATAAGAAATGATTTGTGAAGAACTGGGATGAAAAATCCCACATTTGTAAAGATAAAAATAGATTTTTATCGAAATGAACTAGTTTTGAACTAAATTTAAAACCCAATTATTTATAAACAAATAAATTGGATTTGAAAAGGGGGTTTTAAATAATCAGAATTTCTAATATATTTGATTGGAATTGAATTAAAATTGATTTGTGGGTTTATCGTGAGAGGTGCTTTAAATAACACTTGTTCTTTAACCCGACAATAAATAGAATGTGATTTGGGTTTATCGTGAACTGTGTTTTAAATGACATTGGTTCTTTAACCCAGTAAAAGGAGTTTTAATGAATCATTAATTAGATTGAAATGTGTATTGATAATTTAAATTATCAAATTTGGAAAGTGAGCAAGAATGGAGTATCACCAGTTTTACTCCAAAACGATAGTTAAATCTTTAATTAGATTTGAACGTGGAAGGGTAATTAATTATACCGATAACACCATTGTGTTAGATATGGATTATTACCAGTTTTGCTTCATGGGATGAATAGGTTGGGATTGGGAAATAAAATAAATAATTACTTCGGTGTGGTTCACTAATCCCGACTAGTTAGGAAAACCATAATATGGTTTGAAATGACATCCAAAGGAAGATTAAAGAATAAATTTTAAAGAATTTATCTTTGATAAAATTAATGGGAACCTTTCCCTAAGAATGTGAAATTTAGAAACTAACTATAGGTTAGCTAAGAAGGATGGTTTTCTGGGTATTGATCTGATGTTGGTTTCGGCCTTCGGGGTTAATATTTGGGGAATTGTTCTCTTGCTAATTTACGGTTAGTGACTGATGAATTGGAATGAGGCGTATGTTGTGTTTGTGTAACATTTGTTTACTATATACGCGGGTTACTCAGAAAGGCCGGGTTTATACCCATTCTGAATAACCGATTCGATGATATGTCGAAGATGAAGACGGTGGTTGAAGACCGGAAGTGTTCACCTCGTTTGGGTGATTACTGATGATCTTGATTGTGCTGCACACCCAAGATGAGGGAATCAGTTGGTGATTGTCCAGACGTACTTGGAGATCAATGGATATGCGAGGAAAGTGCCTCCGGTTTCGTTCAGACCCAAAACGAACTTGTAAATGGACTGTGTGTTTGACATTGGATTTTATTCTGTGTTGATTGATCTCTATTAAATATACATCTGTTTGGCGGCGGAGAATTTATTCTCTTGCTTAACGCCCTTCTCTGAGACGTACGAGCTCAGAGGTTGTATATCGATGGACATCAGTCGCATGGCATGAATTGCCTGTGTGGCACGCCTAAGTGGAAATTGATCAATGCTTCTGTTGAAGAGCAAAGTCTTGTGGTTGATGATCAAAGCACGGCCTATGTGGCGCAGCTTTGTGTATAGCGTGAATTCACGAGCCTCACACCTCGGTATGAGTCAAAAATGGGATAGTAACTGCAGGGAGAGCACAACGTTCCTTTCTAGCTAGTGGTGGTGTCAGTGCTTAAACTGGCTGACATTTATATACTTTTCATCCATGTGGTTGTTGGAATGAGGCGCCTCGATTTTAGGTCTGTTAGGACCGGGAAACGTGTGTTCAGGAATAATTAATCCACAACCGTAAGGGAGGACCGGCCCTGAAGCATCCAAGGATTACCCAGAGTGTGTAGTCCTGGGACATTTGCTAGAGTGTCTCGAAGCAGAGAGGAGCTTGCCCATTGCCTCGACTCATGATGGAAATCCAATTTCCAATACGTGATAATGCGGTTTTTATGGTAGAACTAGTATGGCGACATGATATATGGTACCCATGCCGCCTATGATTGAAATTGTTTTGACACTATACACCTATAATAGTATCAAATGATTTGTTTTTAAACGTATCAAGCATTATTTGGCTATTATCAGGGAAAACCCTTTCCTCCGGCTTGCGTTGCATTGTGTGATGGGACCTGGGTCTTATAATAGCTTCATTTTTCGAAAAAGCATTGCGTTGTTTATTCTATGCACTGGTGTTCTTGGGAGGAAAACCCGTTCCGTGTTATACGGCATGGTCCCTTGAATTACTCTCTTTTAAAGTAAAGTTTTTAAATAACTGTTTTAGTTCTCACACCAGTCACATGACTTACCTGGAGTTTATTGTTTTAACCTAAACTCTGGGTGCCCCTATTTTCGACACGGGCAGCTAGTAGTTTTGGTTTTGCAGATTTATATCACAGGATCCTGATTTACAGCTGGAACGATGCTCAGAAAGCTCTGTATCCATGCATTACTTTCAGTTGTGTTTTATATTGTTTTTCCGCTGCTATGTAATTTATTGTAATCTCTGATATTTTTCTGTGTAATATTTATTCATACTCTGTATATTCTTGTATTCTGATGGAATTGTTGTAATTAACAATGAAATGTTCTTCTGTTTGCGTCCTGATTCGTCTTCTCAAGGTAATCTGTGCTTTCCTCACCGGGGAAGTTACGGGTTATCACAGTAGGAAAGGGTGCTATTGCATGGTACTGTGTTCTTTCCATGGTGTCAAACACATATATACAGCAACCCAACTAAGGTATACAACAACTATGGAAATGCAGAAAGGTCATCACACAATAGAGTGTAACATGCAAATAACAAGAAGGAAGGGCTCCAGTTTCATGACAGTAAACAAAATGATAACATGTGTGTACTACCAGATAAACCAGTCATATACCTTGTATGTATTTAACTAAAAAGTGGCATCATGCAGACATGCATGGCGGTTTCTAATGAGGAAGGCTAAGGTGTACATTTTAATTCATGCTTTTCATTTAAATGTCCTCAACATAATGAACTGGCTATAGGGAATTCTAACAAGTTACTCTATTTATCAGAAAGGGAACATAACAAATCTGGGTAACCAAAAGGTTCGGCCAATAAGAGGCACTGACACAGTTACAAGATGACGCACCAAAATATGATCAAACAAACAACTAAGTGCCAGGAACAATAGCAAGCAACACAACATATGAACAAGATGAAATGCAATGGAAACAACTCACATAAGTTATATCAAGTGAGTTGCGAAGTGGGCGTACTTGGAAAGAGTTTAATTTGTAAGAAAACTTACATTTTGAAGGCGACAGAGAGCAGAGTTGAGCTGCTGAAGGTTGCGAATGGTGTAGAAAGCGAACCGTGGTTTCCGGCACTGCTTCGATTGTCATTTTTCCGCGAGCTTCGGGTGTTGTGGGGAGCAATAACGGTGGTAGAGGACTGACGCCTTGGTGCCCAGGTTAACTTCGATCCTAGCCTCGATGGATGCGAGGAGATTGGACCGCAGTATGCCGTGTTGCGGAGGCAGTTGACGGCAGAAAAGGAAAGCCGTGCTACTGGAGGAAGGAGTGGAGGCTATTCAAGGAGGGATGGAGAAGCGGGCATCGTTCGAAGTGGCGGTTTCAAGATTGAATCGATTGAGGAAGGACATGAGGGAGTCGCCGTTGATTTGGGGATTTAATTTGGGAAACGAAATCATTTTTGGCTGTTAAAAGAAAAGAGGCAGACGAGCTGAGAAAATGAGGCGTAAATGGGAAGCAGGATATGGACGGTGAAAATATGAAGAACAAATAAAGAACACGTAACCAAGGACACGCGCAACAACAGGGACACGCGTACGAAGGATAGAATGCAAAGGGACAAGTGTTAAAACAAACATTTTACTCAGGCCAAGTATAAAATATTTCACAACAAGATGAACAAGTGTAAGCTAAATTTAATTAAACTAATTTCAATTGTCTAAAAATGGATTAGAGTTAACATCAAATTTAACACAAAAATTGTTACCAAAAGTTATATTTCTTTGTTCTCGTCGAATGTATCACAACTTGGATTTCCTAAATAAAATTTATACTTAGCGACTTGATTTCAACTAACTTAAAATAAATTAATTCAACTTATATTTCAGATAAAATTCTCAACATTAAATTACATTTCCTTTTCTCGAATTAAATTACCTGATTTATATTTCGAAATCGAATTCACTTCCAGTGTTAATTTCAAACACTCAAAGAAATTAAAATTTATAATGTTCGCTTTCCTATACCGTTCATATTAAAATAACTATACAAAAAGATTTCTTGTTTTCACGTGAACTCAAGTATTATTCAAAATAGATAAGATTCAAAATGCTAGGTTGAAAACCGAATATGATTATTTATCCTACCGTTAAATCCTAAATTACTTTATATTTCCAACGTCGAAAAGTCTAGGCAGTTACAGTTATAATACAATTAATTACACAAATAATGTCCTTAATTGTAGGTTTATACCATAGTTATATTCAGTCTTTAATGATAATTATATGTTTAAATAATGTGTAGGTGTGTAAATCATATGTGCAATGACCTTGAAGTGGAGACCATCGGATTTATGTGTCCTATTAAGCTTTCCCAAGTGTGGAGATATTTGGATGCGACAAATACATATATCTGGAATACATTGCTTAAGTTGCAATCTAAGACCATAATCTTAGCCCCATACTACGAAGAGTATGAACATTAGAGTTTTAGAAACTATTTTACAGTTTTGATGTTGATTTTAACTTTTCATAAATCATACAATGTAGGAAAATGTCTATTGTTTGTTTTCCATATAGAAAAGAATAAGGTTTATGTTTTGGATCTCCAAGCTGAACGCAAACCTAGACTGGAAATTAAGCCGCAAGTGAACATGTACATTATATTTATTTGCTCTTTAATATCTTTAATTTTTTGCTAGATGCATATATGATAATATCAATTAAAGTATAGGTTATATTTAACATTTTCTTTCGTGCATGTGTAGGGCCTTTAAGACATACAAGGTATGTAGCGGCAAGGCTCGAGGGAATACCTTGAGATGGAATATCGTTAAGGTGATTTGTTTAGTAACCAAAAAAAATTATATGTAATATGTGATACAAATACATTTTAAACAATTAAATCTTGTATGCTATAGTGTCCTCAACAATCTAGAGCGATGGATTGTGTATATTATGTGATGAGATATATGTATGATATAGTACAAAACCACTGTCAAAGCACTGATTTAGATGAGGTACCATTTTAGTTTTTTTTTCTTTTTACTTTATGTTAAGTACTTGTACGATTAATGTTTTGAAATCAATTGCAGTACTTTGGACAAACTGATTCTTATAGCCAACAAGACATGGCTGAGATTCGTGATAATTTAGCAAGATATATATTGCACAATTGGATGTGAAGACTTATATGCTACAATATGGTGAGTTTATTCAAGTGTATGTTTGCATGTTCATTGTTTCGGTCACGTTGAATATTGTGTTTATGTGCGCTACAACCTAGTTAGTTCAATGTTTGATCAGTTTTGATTTATGTTATTTTCAAAAGTCATAACAAATTTGCCCAATTTCAAAACATATTGCACATGTAAAATATACTGGAAAGTAAAACGACGGATAAGCATATTGTGGTCAGAACAAGGAATAAAGGGATTTGAGTTTAAACTTTGAAGCGGTCTGGAATTATAAAGTTTCTTGTGACTTCAGTGTTGCTTGCTGTTATGACGTATTAAAAATTAGATTATTAACAGTTTCAAGGTCGCAACTTCTAGGCATAACACAATGGGACACTTTGGAATTATTTTTGGGTTATATCAATTTTCTAGGCCTAATACAGTAACTGTATTAATTGCCTGATGTTTTTGTAACAAAGTGGAAGGAATGGAATCCAGCTATAATTTCTTGATGTTTTTGTGACAAGAGTGATCACATGCAAACGCTTATATTAAGTTTTAGTTTATCTCCACCTATAATTTCTGTTTATTTATGAAATCCAACAATTTCTACAGAATAAAAATGTGATTTACTTAAAAACAAGCATTATGAATTGTATCCAATTAGTTGGTCTAGGACAAATTTCTAAAATGAACCAACAAAATCTTATGACCAAATGATAGTGAATGACAGTCTATTTTTAATAGAAAAAATTGAAAAATATTATTATGCACAACATGCTGGGTGTTGGCAGTATCCCGTAAGTTCTTCTGTTATATGTTGCTGAATAGGATATATATGCATCCATTCATGTCCATTTCCTATACATGCTACTGTAAATGCATATGTGTTTAGGGTCTGTATGCATTTACTTGTTTTCATTTAAAAAAAATCCAAGAACTGGGATTACTTTGCCCCGAACTTGCACATTAATTAGATACTGCAGTTCATGCTAGAATTTTTCCAATGATTCTAAGCCAATTCGCAATAAAGTTAGCTAGAACATTTCAAACCATTGGTATAGATTAAAACATATTAATATCATCATTGACTAAAGTTTACAGGCATTTATTAAATAACATATTCTAATATTGTTTACCAGAAACTTGATTATAGATGTTTATTGAATATATAGTGCTTAACATTCGCTCTATATATATCTCAGAATTTCCGTTTAAGCATCTAAATGTAGAATTTTATGATTACTAATAGTTTGTTTTATCTATGCCACTAGATTTTGTATTATTTTTTAAATATATGTTTAGAATTATACCACACAAGAACATAGCTGGAAAATAATGGTACCAGTCAGCGTAGAAATATATTGGTAAACATTGGGGAATTAATTAATAATATCTGGTCTGATTATCTACTAAAGCAGAGATGAATTTGTGATATTTAAGATAAGTCAGTAATATCTTTATGATTTTACTTGTTTTCATTTGAAAAAAAATCCTGGAACAGGGAATACTTTGCCACAAACTTGCACATTTAATTAGATAATGCAATTCGTGCTAGAATTTGCATAATGCAGTCAGTAATTTAAGATATGTAGTTATCATGCACATACAAAAGATGATAGAGGTTACTTTGTAACATGAATGCAATCAACACAACGCATGGCTAATTCATGTATAAAAAACAATTTGTCTGAATGTGTCGAATATGAATTTATGAATAATTTGTCCAGATTACAAATATGGATCTATGTAAGTTCATATACAGAAGAGGCTTTTAGTATCAGCATAATTTTTTTCATTTAAAAAAATTAAAAACAATATCACTATATAAATAACTTGTCATTTCATAGCAAATCCTAAATATTATTCCATTGGCAACGGGTAACGAAGTGATAAAAAAGAGAGTTGGTAGTCATATTTGTCAATTAGCAAAAGCATATTATTCAATTCAATTGAATAAAATAAAAGAGAAAGAACAAATAACAAATAACGGAGACAAAGTAGAAACAAAAATAAAAGCAATCACAGATAGGAGTGACCGTTATTTAGTCAGGACTAAATTGACCAATCAAACATGTTTATTTCAATCGGTTCGTTTCAATTGAAACTAAATCTATTTAACTTTGATTTGGAAAATAAAATTTTATAGCATCGGTTTAACCGTATTAACTGAACTTTTACTATATTATCCAATTTTATGGTATTGTGATATTTAAGTTATTGACTTAGTGATAAAATACAGTGTTCACTTGTTTAAAATAAGTTAAGTTTTATTATAAGCATAAAAATATAAAATAAAATATCTTAAATATAAATTTATGCACTCTTTCAAGTGGATTAATCATTTAAGTAGTAACATGTTTTTGTAATTTGATTAAATTGATTACCGATCAAAGTAACCGAATTTAATTCTATTTGGTTCAGTTTTATTTTGAGTTTTTTTTTACATTATTTCTTAGAATCGACCAAACAATGCCTAATTCACAAACATTAATGAATGTACAAATTGTATCTAATTCTTGAGACTCTAGTTTTTCGTTATTCCATTTAATCGGTAATTGGCTTGTTTCAGTAAAAGTTTAATTTGTCGTCTAAATTAGGCACATGTAGTAACATGTAGGAATAATTTGCTTACCTACAACATCTAATGTGTTGACTGGTAGGTAGATGGACGGTGTAGAAGAAAAAGAAGCAAATAACCATGTAGACATAAAATAAGTAGAAGAGAAAACTAACAGTGCAATGTTTAAGCTTGTACCACCCTTTGACTTTCCCTCAACCACCATCTTCCTACGCTATTATCATTTTTTTCTCTAAAAAACTCAGTTGCTGGTTTACTATTGATGTTGATTATATAATAATTGGTGCTGTAACTATCAGTTGCATGGCAAATCCTAAATATGGTTAGCTCAATTTTATATACATGGCTTCCCATGCTTAGTTTTACCGAAATGTGTACCTAACTTTGTTTGTTTTGTTTTCCCATAGTAAAAAAGCACTTAGAGCTTCTCTTTCGTTAGTTTCATGAATAAGATGCGATAAGATTCCCATGTATGGTTCAGTTCGTTTAGTGTTTATTGTTTACTGAGCATAATATCATGAACCAATTGTATAGACCAAGTAAATTTATGGATATATGCTAGCAGGTTTAGAGTATTAGCAAGTAGGATAAGTAGGATAGCACTAGCAAGTAGCAAGTATAATTTGTTCCATTGAATTTGTATTTTCCGCCCAAAAACACAAATCTGTGAGGACTTGCTGTCCTTTTGCCCAAAAGTAGGTTCAGTGGGGAACAACCCTATAACTGGAGGTGAAATAAATTAATGATGAGCTTTTGTTTTCTAAAATGGAGAACATGGACCAAGTTTAAAGGCATACCTATGATCCTGACTTACCAAAAATGGGCCAATAATTGGTTCACATTTCATAAGCAGTCAGGTGAACGGTAGTATTTCTTTAGCATTGGTACCTACTTTAAGTAGACTGCTTAGGGCATTATGGAGTTGGTCCTCTGGTCATGTATTCCTAATTTCCTATCCCTCTAGACCAATATGGAAATCTGATTATTCCTAATTTCCTATCCCTTTGGACCAAAAATGGTCCTCTAGTCATGTACTAAATAGCGATAGGTAGCCTAAATTATTTTTGTTATTAATCAACAAGTAACAGTTTAGAACTTTATATAACTTACTGAGCTTTAGCTCAAAAATGAGACCTAAACTGCTGAAATTGAATTTTCTAGGCTAAGCTAATTCTGATTGGGATCTGATTTTCTTGTGTATGAATAAGGTCTTGTTGTTGTTACATAAAGTTCAAAGATTGAAATTGCTTCTTTCTTCATCTAAGGTCTGTGAAAAATTGTTCTATGTAGTCTCAAATTCTTTCTAACTCAAATTCTTATTGTTGTAGTGTCCTATATAGCTTCTCAGGTTACATATTCCTTTTGGCTATCTGATTGGTTCTCCTACATTTTAGTCAACTAACTGATGGTGATCTGTTGTAAGTTGTTGGCAAAAGTACTAAATGATAATAATATCTCTTTTTTCCTAGCTGTTAGACATCACTGATAATCTTTGTTACTTCATTTCAGGTTCTGGTTTTGCATTGAAGTTGTCGCTTAGACGGATGATATCTATGGATTACATTGGTTACTACATAGTTATATTGGTGTGGCTAACAATGTGAACTATATTACAACTAAGTGATTGCACTTGAAAACATTATATTTCAGGTTCATGTTCTGAATCATATTACTATTTTGTATGGATTACGAAAATATTAATTAGTTGAAATTAATGTACATGTTTTATAGTGTTATACAAGTTCAATTTGTATGTCATTTGTATTTTAAATGATTATACAATTACCGGCTTGTCTACTATTTTATGTATATATATATATATATATATATATATATATGCATTATTTGAGAATTTTGGTGATTCTGGTGGGGAAAGATGTTTTCGTAGATGATGAACATTTTGCATCGGTTGTCAGATTAGCCGATGCAAAAATAAAAGATTCAAAATGATACCATTTTTTAGCATCGGCTATAAATTAAGTTCGATGCAAAATTGTAACTTTTTTGCATTAAATTTTTAAACAAATAGTGCCAAATTTAAGACTTTACCAAGCAAAAAAGCCATTTTTACATCAAATGTTTCTGAAAAACAATGAAAAAAAGTTATATTTTGCATCGACTTCTTTTAAAATTCGATGCAAATAAATGATTTTGCATTGGTTTTATAATCGATGCAACAGGATTTTTTTTTGCACCGTCTGCAATTGCATCGGTTGTTGAACCGATGCAATAGGGAGGTAAACAACTAAAGCAACAGGACTGTTTTGTACTAGTGGCCTCTTTTTGATTTCTACCATGCTGTTCATAAGAATTTCGAATTCTCAACAGCCATGTAACACGTCATTTCGGAATTTGAATTTTCAACAGCCACGTCACCCATCTTTCCAGAGTTTGAATATACAATAGCCATGTAACACATCTTTTCTTGTAAAACAACACAACTTTTCAAATAATTCAAATGACTTTTCAAATAATCAAATGACTTTTCTAATAATCAAATGACTTTTCAAAATAACTAAATACAATAATATCATGATGGTTTTGTAACATATCCATATATCAAAATTTTAAATATTTAAAATTTTCAAATTTCAAATTTTAAAAATCATATTTGAAAATTCAGATTATGAGTTTAAACTAGTGTAATAAATCATTTCAAAATTTTCCATTTAAAAATTTTCAAAAATTAGATTATGAAATTTTGAAAGACCTTGCTCTGATACCAATTGTTAGGGATTGTGGAATGGATTATTAAGGCAGAAATAACACTAGAGGGGGGTAAATAGAGTTTTTGAGAATTTAAACAAAATCTAAAATATAAATGATCTACTATGTGAATCAAACACCACAAAACAATCACAGACACAGAATCAAATACAAAAATAAACAAAAATAAAATGCAGAAGAGGAAAGAACACACCGGATTTTATACTGGTTCAGAATTGCTCCTACGCCCAGTCCCAAGCAACGCTGCATTACGCAGAGTTTTATTACTATATCAATATCCAAGTACAACCTTCTTGATTTCTCGGCTACAAGGGTAACACCAATTCCATACACTTGATCAAGTATTCTCTCCTTGATTTCATGGCTACAAGGGTTACACCACTCCCGTTCCTTGATTTAACGGCTACAAGGAAAACACTGATTACCCAAAAACTTCCCAAATGATTACAATATACCTATAACTCTTCAATAGCACTTTGATTCAGAGAGTAATGAGTAGATAATGAGAAGAAGTTTTATATAAATAGTATTGAATTCAGCAGAGTATAAGTATAGAAATCATAAAAATAAGAAAATATAATGGTGTAGACACTACACCATGTATGCTAATTAGGTTGTGTTTTTAGCCGTATCTAACGCATGTAGGCACGGCAAAAAGCCATATCAAAAAATGGCGTGTTAAATTTTTAGATACGGCTTAAAACCGTATCCCGATGTGATAACATATGGCTATTGGTCGTATCTAAAGTGCAAGTAGATACGGCTATAAACCGTATCTTGTGTGTGTGTGTGTGTGTGTATAAGCAGAAACTGCAACACATATTCTTTGTAACACAAAGCATATATAACACTGGATACACTAATTCTAATAGTAAACGAAACAATTGTATAAAACATTTCATTACATTACAATATATAATGATACATGCTATTTGATTACATTACAATAAATAAGTTACACGTTGTTTCATTACATTAAAGAAGATACATAATGTTACATTACAATAAGCTGGGATAAATAACCGAACCGGCGTCGTGAGCTAAAGTGCAGCCACATGTTGAATCAATGCTTCCTTCAAGATGAACATCCTCCAAAATAGGCAAAAGATCATAAACCAGCCAAGCAACATTGCATTCTATCCAAGACATGAAGGAACCCTTCCGGAAGATCAACACACTCAAATCTCTCAAAGAACTACTCAGATCTAAGAAAACTTCAAGAGGCCTGGTAATAAATTAGCTTGGATATCATATAGCATGTACACTACAAAGACCTGTAAAAAAGTGCAAACCGCATAGTTCAGGATAGGATATGTCCGCATTATTATTTTCGTTAGTAGCCGAATATTGCAAGTCTACAACATTTTTACTTGTTCAGTCGAGACTGAGTCTCGATTAAAGACAGTTGTAATAGCCTAATTAAAGAGCAATATAGAGGATATATCCACATTATTATAATTCTCCTTGTCACTTGGCTGCAATGTAGATATAACATTGCTATAGCCTTTCCTTTCTATTATATCACCCTTATCTAATGTAGTGTATCCGAGATGAGGGAATGGAAAAAAAAAGTGAGATATTACCTGAAGTTTAGATCAAAACACTCAAATCCATGCTTATTAGATTCATCTAAATGACGGAGGCTGCTGCACACACATGTTATAATAGTCAGCTTCTATTTTTTCCATGGGTTGGCTAACAAAAATGATTGGCTGCATGAGCACAAAGCAACTTGGTTCAAGACAGTAAGTCAAAAATGGAAAAGCAGTTTTACGCTGTTACTCACACGTAGTGTGACACACATGACACACCAAACAAATTGGCTAAATCTCAACCTATAAATTCCATTCTATTTTCATTCATGCATCCATTATCGGCATTTCTACTCAATCACACAAATTTCCCAATATCAATTACTAGATACATGCAGCTCAGTCAACAGAACTAGTATGCTTTAGTTCTCAAATCAAATCATACACATGTACTTCAGATCAGTTATATGGATTAATGTACATGGTGCAATAATACACACAAATGAGCAGGGCAGCACAAGTAAAAGTGTCTGAATTCAAGGTAGACAAATACATCGCAAGTAAATGATAGAGATAAATGGCATCGACTGTAATTAATGGAAATGAGTGAAAGTTACAACAGTAAAAGAATTGGAATGAACGTGGAATGATAATAACTTATAATAGTTAATTACATTAAAGAATGTTATAAAATAGGTAGGCTTGTCCAAGGGATAGGTGGAAATTATAACATAACTTATAATAAATGAAAAAGAAACTTATTAGTAAACCTTAGTTAAGAGAACTAAGATAGTAAGTAAACAACAACAAGTTGTAGTAATAGTGTAATAAGAAAGAATGAGGCAAACTTATGAATGAAATAAGTTATATTTAATCATATATAATTAGTGACATGTTAACAGAAAACATGTGGACTAAGATAAAATATATTTAATTATATATTAAGTAGAACATGTTATTGTAACTATAAAACTGGATAATGAACTACGTAGTAATAATACAAAGAGATTGTAGATTACAGACCTTGGATTACAATCTAGGAAATAACATATTATGGGCTTATTAATAAACTTAAATGGAATAAGTTATATTACTGGAATTAATATGCAAGATGGTTCCATTCCTTAGAGATATAAGGGGCTCGAAGTGAACTTGGTAACTTGAATAAGAAATTAATATAATTGGAAATAACCAATTTAATTGGAAATCAGATGAGGTAGAGCAAGCACGTAATTAAACATTTAGACATAGGGTATAATAATATGCTAGCGTGATGCGCTTTAGCCAGTCCGCACGTCTGAAGGTGAAGAACCCAACGGGTATATCGTCGGGGTGTCTAGATACATGGGAGGAGCACATCCACTTGATTACTCGGGTCGACTTACAGCTTGATTTCTTGGTAGGACTAGAAGGAAGCACGTGACTTCTGAGGGATGTGGAGGGTACTCCTGGTAGTCCTCTATGTGGTGACAGTGCTTAGGTTGTGCTCGCAGGGGTTGGATCTACGCGTCATTACCCGATGAGTATACTTTGACACAAAAGTAGCTTTGCAGTCATAAGGCTATGACGAGATGACACTAGGGTGATTCGGCGATCGCCTCGGCAGGAGGCTGGGTCAGGAACAACACATGATCATAGATTGTCGGGTACACGTCATCGGCAATCAGTGGGATGCGAAAAGAATAGAGCTAAAACCAAGACACCATCAACCTTTCAGCATCGAGGCACGGTGGTTGAGGGACACGCCAATTGGATGTTTATATTGTTTGTTAGGGGCATGTCACTTAGCTCTTGTAGTCTTTACTAGTTGTGGGAGGGGTCGGGTGGGACCATAACACTGGAAATGCAGACCATAGCATCTGTGTATACAGACATCTGAAAAATCTCCCGACCGAGTTCTGTGTTTCTGACACCGCCATATTACGGAACTCGGTGCACAGTAGATAATACGTGCAGATACATGCATATCGTGTCTGGATGGTGTATCATCGAGGTTGAGGCATTGAGTACAATTAACGATACGTACATGAGAAAGTCTAGATACATGCATGTCTGCTCCGGGTGGTGTATCGTAGACTCTAAGGCACTACTTTGTCATGGAATCTGATTCGATCGAATAGTTTGAAGTTGGTAGTCCGTACACTTACGTAGCATGGCGATGGCAGTTCTATATGGAATGCAGCGTTGTTATATAGAGATTCGTATGCCGCTCAGGCGAAGGATAAAGGACTGCATATATTTCTCTAGCGTTACAGCGGAGACCGTGTGAGTGGGTTACCATGGGGTGTACCTTAATATTAGGGGTAGTTATATAAATATACTATATTAGGTTAATCAACTAGGGAGTAGATGGGTACGACGTGTGTGTAAGCCTTGAGTGTTGTTAACCCAAGTAACTTAATAAATAAGAAAATGTAATTGAACGGTATATGTAGGGTTATCCAAAGTGTGTAGTTTAAATCCAATAACCAGAACTTGTGTTCTGACCCTTCCTCTTAACGTACTCGTAGGTTAGATTTGTAGCAGAGATTTGATAGCATTAGATGCTGGTTATGCAGTATTATTATCTGGGTAAGGCTATATTTTATTCCATTCATCTATGAGATGTTTTCTGAGCTCTAATATGTTTATTATCTTTGTTTTTTCTACATGATACTAAAAAAACCAATACGGGTTTTGATAGATTAGAATTTTGAAAAAAAATGGTCTGTCGGAGTTCGGGTTGTTACATCTAGTATCAAAGATAAATTTAGGATTCCTGTATAGATTGTGAGTGAACGTATTTGTATTTTTAAAATATAAGTATATTATATATATATATATACCTAGATCCATAGAGGATCCCACTAAATAGAATGAAACGACCCGAAATCCCCCGATCTCCGAAGAGACGAGAAACAATGGATTGCTATGAGAACATGACACATCAGACACAAACAATAGAACATTTCATTGTTGTTACAACAATTACATAAGAGTACAAGAATATATCAGAGTATGAATAAATAATATAAAGCTTAAAAATAATATCGGAGATTAAACAACATAGCAGCGGAAATTTAAATATATAAATACATTGCATAGCGGAAATACAACAACTGACACAACTGAAAGAAATAGAAGGATACAAAGCTTTCCGAATATAGCTCCAACTGTAATCCAGGATCCTGTGAAATAGAAATCTGAGAAAACCAACACTACTAGCTGCCCGTGTGGAAATATGGGCATCCAGAATTTAGGTAGAAACAATAAACTCCGAGTTAGTCATGGGACTAGTGTGAGAACTAAAACAGTTATGAAATCTTTAATTTAAAATTTGGGAAATCATGGGACCATGCCATATAACACGGAACGGGTTTACTCTACATGAATCTTAGTTTAAAATAAAACAACGCAATGCTTTTTGGAAAATGAAGCTATTATAAGACTCAGGTCCCATCACACAATGCAACACAAGCCCGAGGATAGCGTTTTCCCTTATAATAGCCAAACATGCTTGGTACATTTAAAACAAATCATTTTGATATTACTATAAATGCATAGTGTCGAAACAATTTCAAATATAAATGTATCAATCATAGATGGCATGAGTACCATATATCATGTCGCCATACTAGTTCTACAACTAAAACCGAAGAATGTCGTATTGGAAATTGGATTTCCATCATGAGCTAAGGCAACGGATGTACTCCTTACCGATTCGGGCCATCTCTAGCGGGATGACCCAGGATCCCCCGTAGTGAACCCATGGATTTTACAGTGTCGGTCCACACTTACGTTGGTGGATTGGTTATTCTTGAACACACGTTTCCCGGTACTATCAGACCTCTAAAATAGTCAGTACGTCGATCATATCAAGAGCCACTAGGGACTCAAATCCAAGGCACCTCACAATCCATCATCGACATAAGTAAAAATGTCTAGGCTCCATACCATGACACCACCCTAGCTAAGATAAATGTGAGCATTCACTGTGTCCTTTATCCCGTTTTTTAATCATACCGAGGTGTGAGGCTCGTGAATTAACACTATACACAAAGCTATGCTAATTAAAGCCGTGGTTTGATCATCCACCACAAGACTCTGCTTTTCGACAAAAACCTTGATCACTTGCATCTCAGCATGCCACGCTGACAATTCACGCCATACAACTGATGTCTATCAATATATAACCTCTAATCTTGTACGTCTCAGAGAAGGGTGTTAAGCTAGAGAATAAATTCTCCGCCACTGAACAGATATATATTATTAGAAATCAATCAATACATAATGAAACGAAATCCAATGTCAGACACATATCCATTTACAAGTCTGTTCCGGGTCCAAATGAAACCGGAGGCACCATATTACTCGTCCCATATGTCCAATACAGGAGAGAGGCCCTCGCATATCCGGTCGATATCCAAGTACGTCTGAACGATCACCACGTATTACCTTGTCTTGGGTGTACAGCCCAATCATGACATCAGTAATCATCCAAACGATGTGAAGAACTCCGGTCTTCAACCACCGTCTTCATCATCGACTTTTAGTCATCGTATTAGTTATTCAGAGTGGGTTAAACCCGGTCTTTCCGAATATCTCGCGTATTTTATAATCAATAATCAAGTGCTATAAAAACACATCATACGCCTCATTCCAATTCAGAATATTCTTTTATTCAAATATTCACATCTTTAGGGAAAGGTTCCCATTAATTTTATCAAATATAAATTCTTTTAAAATTATTCTTTAATCTTCCTTTGGATATCGATTTCAAAAGATTTTATTTTATCCTTTATCAATTCTAAACCAAATTAAGGTTTATCAACTAGTCGGGATTAGCGAACTTTACCGAAGTAATCATTTATTTAATAATCCCAATCCCAACCTATTCTTCCCATGGAGCAAAACTGGCAGTACTCCATATCTAACACCCACTATGTTATCGGTAAATTTAATTACCATTGCACGCTCAAATCTAATTAAAGATTTAACTATCGCCTAGAGTAAAACTGGTGGTACTCCATCTCGAAGCATTTCTTAAATTTGGTAAATTTAAATACCTTGTTCCCATTTTAATCTACTTGAAGATTCATTGAAACTCCGCTTAGTTTTAATCTCCAAAAATCAGATTATTCAAATTTAGGAAATAAATCCCGTATTTAACTGGGTTAAAGAACGAATGTCCTTTAAAACAAAGTTCGCGATAACCCAAAATCGTCTTCCATCAAAATGGAATCTTCACGGAAATCATAACAGTATATAATCGATATAAACTTCTGTATCAGACTAATAATATAAATGGAATAATGGCGAAGCCTTTTAAATTCCATATATAGCAACGGTCCTCATTTATAGAAGCTCATCTCGATTATTACCAAATCAAATTCCATTCAAATCCAATTTAATATATTAAATTGGAAAACTTTACTTTGGAAAATTTCCATTAAATCTTAATAAAAAGATTTAAAAATTCCAAATCATATCTTCACTATTAATTGGGTTCAAGAACAAAATGTTATTTAAAACACAGTTCACGATAAACCCAAAACCTAATTTCCATTCAATTCCAATTAAACATTAATTAATTGGTAAACTTCAATAATCTAAATTTAAAGATTTATTCTTTTCTCAACTGGGTTAAAGAACAGTGTTATTTAAGACACCATTCACGACAAACCCAATATCCAATTTGATATTAAATACAAGGCTCTAAATAGAAATTTTTATTGGCATATATTCAATATCAAATTCTGAAATCAACAAATATCGTATTAGGAATAACGATATGTATATCTTCCAAATTCCTCAACAATATCCGTATAATCACAGAATCCAATATTGAAGTATTTCGAAAATAATTTTCACTCCAAATCCATTCCAATTTATTTTTGGGAAAGCCCTGGTTATTTTAAAACCATTTCAAAATTCAATTTATTTATTTCTAAAAATAATTAGATTATTATTCTAATTATTAACTAGTTCATTTCGATAAAAATATATTTTTATCTTTTCAAATGTGGAATTTTTCATCCAAAATCTTTCCAAATCATTTATTATGATTTTACACAATTTTTTCCATATTTTTAATAATTTTATTAAGGTCCTTTCAGTCGATTCCCATAAAAGTTCACCGAACTGCATTTACAACGACCTTTTGCAAAATTGATTTGGACATATTTTAAAATCCAACCGTTAGATTTCTAATCTCTTATTATCATTCGAAACCTCTTTTTGATACGAACCCAACAGTTCTGGTTCTAGGAGAATCCGACGGTCGGATCTCCCATCACGTCCATTTGAAGTTAATGGTCGAAATTCGTGAATGGTCGTTGTGCGGTGCGTTCAATTCAAACCATATGTATAATATATATATCGTCGATTTCATTTTAAAAAGTATTTTATAAATCATTTTAAATTCGTTTTAAAATGCTTTCCACTTTATTTCAATTTTCAAATCAAAATTGAATATTTCTTTATAAATTCGTTTAAAGTTCATTTTAAAACGATTTAAATTTCATTTTTAATTTTCAAATCAAAACTGAATATTTCTTATCATTTTAAGATTAAAATGATAATATTTTCAAAATATCAGATCTTGAAATCTATTCTTTTCGATATTCATTATAAAATGAATAAAATCGATCAATAAACCCTTTCGGATATACTGGAATACTTGAACCTTCTTTTTGTATACTGTACCTTTGACCAATCAGATACTCAAAATGACTACATGAACTTTGAATTTCATCTCCCATTGGTAGAACTACAGAATCCAAAAAAATCAGGAACAAAAAATCAGATAATGATGTCATATACGACAATTTAGGTTTCAATTAAAAACTAAAAATCACCTGATTGAATTATAATTGAACGTTCAATTTAAAATGATGAAAGCCGCCTAATAAAATTGGAAAGATAAAAAAGCTAAGAAAATCACCTTTTTAATCTCATGAAGTTATCAAATTGATATCGAATTTCAGAATAGAAATAAAAACAAAAAAAATTAAAGCTCACCTGAATTGGACATCAAAATAATTTTATATACTGGAATACTTGAACCTTCTTTTTGTATAATGTGCCTTTGACCAATCAGATACTCAAAATGACTACATGAACTTTGAATTTCATCTCCCATTGGTAGAACTACAGAATCCAAAAAAAAAATCAGGAACAAAAAATCAGATAATGATGTCATATACGACAATTTAGGTTTCAACTAAAAACTAAAAATCACCTGATAGAATTATAATTGAACGTTCAATTTAAAATGATGAAAGCCACCTAATAAAATTGGAAAGATAAAAATGCTAAGAAAATCACCTTTTTAATCTCATGAAGTTATCAAATTGATATCGAATTTCAGAATAGAAATAAATAAGTTTATAATAATATTTCAATATTTTTGTGTCCATCCAAAATCGGACATCAAAATCATATTTTGATTCTTTATTAAATATTATTTTAAAACTATAATGAATATTATTATAAACTTATACTGAATAATATTTTAAACTATACTAAATAATATTTTAAAACTATACTGAATAATATTTTAAAACTATATGTTATTTCTGAATTCGAATCAGACTCAATCAATTACCATATAAATATATTTATATGGATTTTTATACATCGCATGTTTTCACAATAATGATAAATAATCATTAAACATCCACACATCATCCAGAGGGCATTATACCTCTGTTTAAGCATTAAAATAAATAAATAACGCTCATCACAGTCGTCAACCCACCGATTGACATATAATTAAATTCTGGGGAGATGTGAATAAATTACCATCCCCAGACCCATATGGGGTTTTCAAGCAACAACGGTCTATTCAAAATAATCACTGGTTAATTAATTTAACCAGTTCCAATTCGATTTCAATTATTTTTCTGATTTACCATTTTTCACTGTTTAAATTATAAATAAATATTTATAATTTTATTTCAATTACCACATTAATGTTAACATTATTTTTAATATGCTAATCATCACAACATCACAATCAAAACACAATACAGTCAATTAAATCGTCCATGGTCTGTGGACGAGGGAGGTGAGCTAACAGGCACCGTATACAATTTATAATGATTAAAACCGATAAAATTCTACACTGGCAATTCTATATATTTTTATACATGAATTCAGTAACATAATAAAATATTATTTTGAATGAGAAGAAGTTCTCACATTCGTTTCCACTGCATCATTATTTATTGGAAATTGGAATTTTAAACACGCATTTAATTTAGTCAAAAATCCAACTTCCTCCATTTCCATCCCGGTCAGTTCCATGTTGAAGAGTTCGTTGTTCCGAATCCAACGCAACTGAAATTGTCTGATTCCGACCTCGTGTGGAAAAGATATGAATTTTTAAAGGTTAATCACATTATTAAGATTACAAAATATAATTAAATTAACTAATCCTTTCTCTAATTACTTTCCTCTTCCGATTAACTACTCGGGCCGGTTTGAAAATTTGAACCCATCGTCGGCTTTTACTTCCGACCATCGCGCTTCCTATGGTTGCCGTGACCCCCATCCAATAGCACCGCGTCGAGCACCGCTGCCTGAGCTTCCACCTCCCCCAATCATGGCTAGCTCACACCACAACGGTGACCAGAAAACGGTCAAGAACGTTGCGCCTTTGAAGCCTAAAATCGAACGATTTACTTGACTATTCTCGATCATGACTGTTCAAAGTGAAGAGCTCGCCTAGCTCTTCGATTTAGCTTCAATATGCTTTGAATTTCGCTAAACGGATTTGGATATCGGAGGGGATTTATTTTCGAACAATAATCGCCCTTGAATGCAGCTGATGGCAAAAGAGAGGTTTGAACGGGGTTGAAAATGAAATTAGGGTTTTAAAAAAAATCCTTTTATACCATTTATTTTAATATTTAACTCAATTAATTATTGTTTATCGATCCAACTCCAATTCAAACCCAACGACTGTCGCCCCTAGCCAAATACCCCCATTCTGAACACAATGGGATATGTTTCGTAAGCCTATTCGACTGTTTCGATCAGTTTTGTCAAAACTAAAATATAAATCAATTTATATTGAATTTAAACATACATTTTAATTTACCGAGGCCACATACTGACTCCAAAAATTATAGAAAAATAAATCTAATTATGTTTTGATGATATGGTCCTAACAAAACTGATTTCGTCGAATTTGAAGACCATTTGAAAAATGGCCATTTTCATGTCGATTAAATTCAACTGAAATTTCAAAACACATTTAAATACAGTGCGCTCACATATTAATTCTAAAAATTATAAAATTTGAAATCTAACAATGTAACAACCCCGAAAATCTGGGCCAGTTTAAAATTTTTATTTTGGCAATTTTAGCGAATTTTGATTATTTAAAATGAATTATTTTAAATAATATCGACGAGAAATTTATTTTGAAAATAAATAGAACGTATATATTATATACGCGTCGTCGTTAGAATATAAATATTTATATATAATTATAAATAGAATTGAAAATGGCGCGGTAGTTCGATAATTCGATTTCAAACTTCAATTGGATGTACCGGGTGCAAAACAATCCGGATTTTAGTGAAACCAAAAACATTAGGATCTAATAGTGAATATCTTTCCAACGAATCCGAGAAATCAAAATTTCATGGCAGGGATCAAAAGATATGTCCAGTTGAAAATTCTGAATAGTCGCTATGGAATTCAGGCCCTTAAAAATGGACATTTTGCAAATGACCTTGGATTTCGACGAAACCACTTTTGTTGGGTCCGTGATGTCGAGTTATTGCTAGGTTTCAAATTTCATAATTTTTCGAATCAATATGTGAGCGTGGCAAAGGAAAACGCGTTTGACCAGTTTCAGTTGATTTTAATCGACTGGAAATTGGCCATTTTTCAAACGGTCTCAGAATTCAACGAAACTAGTTTTGTTAGGACCGTATCGTCAATACGAAGCTAGAAAATATTTTTCTGGAATTTTTCTAGTTAATATGTGACCCCGATAATTTGAAATGTACGTTTAAAATTCAATATAGTGATTTAAATGAAAATTAAACGGAAACTGATTCAAATGGTCAAATCAGCTTGCGATACATATCCCATTGTGTTCGGAATGGGGGTAAAACGCTATGGACGACAGGCGGTGGGCCTCGTTTAGAGGTCGTATGTAAAAGTCAACTTCTTCGAAAATAAAATAATTAAATAATAAAAAATAAAATAAAAAAAAACTTTCTCTTCCCCCTTTTTAACTCTGCCCCCCCCCCCCCCCCCCCCCCCGATTTAAAATCAGAAACTAAAAATAAAATAAAATAAAATAAAATAAAATAAAATAAGAAAGAAAGAGACGGAGGAGCCGCCGCTCCTCCGACGAGATGCGCCACCGCACCCCGAAGAGCGCGCCACCGCGCAGCAGGCGCGACAACCTCCCTCCTCCCCCTCTTCTTCTCCTCCTCGTCGAACCTACCTGGAACCCCCAAACCCCACCAAAAACGCACCGCAACCCCTACCTAACCACCGCCACTGAAACCGCCAGCTCCGACTACCCACACTCGAACCCGCGGCGTTGACCCCGCAACCGAAGCTCCGGACTGGAAGTGGACAACGACGATTGTGGAGGAGGCTCAGGCGCTCTGTTCGCCGGCCGAGGATCGAACTCCGGCCTTCTCTGGTGAAGCGCGCAGGAGGATTTTGACATCAACGAAGAACGGGCTCGATTAACAGTGAGTGAAAACATTGATTTACTTTTCAGTTTTTACATATGAAAACATTGATTTGTTTTTCAGTTTTGAATATGAATACCCTAGATAAAAACGTGATTTTTATGTAAATGACATAGAAAAAAAGCTGTGATTTTTGTATAGGAAAAGTTTGAATCTTTATATAATTGAACTTTGAAATAAAAATTCGATTTTTATATATTGAACTTTGAAATAAAAATTCGATTTTTATATATTGAACTTTGAAATAAAAATTCGATTTTTATATATTGAACTTCGAAATAAAAATTCGATTTTTATATATTGAACTTCGAAATAAAAATTCGATTTTTATATATTGAACTTCGAAATAAAAATTCGATTTTTATATATTGAACTTCGAAATAAAAATTCAATTTTTATATATTGAACTTCGAAATAAAAATTCGATTTTTATATATTGAACTTTGAAATAAAAATTCGATTTTTATATATTGAACTTTGAAATAAAAATTCGATTTTTATATATCGAATAGCATAGTAAAAATTCGATTTTTACATAGGTAGTGAAAGCGGACAACGAAGATGACGAAGATGCGATAGCAATGAAGATTTCTATCAATGAAGTGCCGTGGAGCTAGGATAGCTATCTGTGAGAATTTCTCACCTTTCAATTTCTTTTCTAATTATATATATTTACTAGGATGCAGACGGTGCTTAGTAGCACCCGACACAATCGTCCACAGACCATGGACTTGTTTGTTTGGTTGCATAGATTAGTTATATGATTTGATTTGAATTTGGTTGTTTGGTGATTTTGATTGATGTGTGAATGGCGTGGGCCTTCACTAGACCGGGGATAAGGCTAGGCCTCGTCCCGTTTCTAGTATCGTGCCGTTATGCCGCCGAAATTTTCTAAAATATGTTGGAAAAATAAAAATATCATTTTATCTATAGAATGAACTGAATAGAAATTCATAGGTTGAAATAAAATGTTTTATCATTAAAAATATAATTTTTAACGTGAATATGAAAATAGTGGAGTGAACAAAATAAAATATTCATTTACAAACCGGACGGTTTGTTTATGTACACTTATTTGGATGACATTGATTGGGACGATAAATTTTACACGTCGCCCAACTGCACAACTAAAATCTGTGTTTGATTGTTTGAAACCCCACACGGGTATTGGGATGAAATATGAATTTCACTCATCCTGATTGATTAAATATGTCGATCGATTGATTGACAGGCTGTTATAAGCGTTGAATATCTATATTTGATGCTTATACAGTGTAGTGCACTTTGGTTGATGGTTGATTATTTTTCAATGCTATTATATACATGTGTTGTATGGAAATCCATATAATTAATTTTATATGGTAATTGATGGGGCCTCATTCCAATTTGAAAAATAAAGAAAATTTGAAAATAGAAATTTATGAAGCCGTGTTGATTAGATTGATGCCATTTTGACGTGAACGATATTTATATCGATTTTAAACGATTTCGAAATGAATTGAATTGTAAACGATTTCGAAATGAATTGAATTGAAAACGATTTCGAAATGAATTGAATTGAAAACGATTTCGAAATGAATTGAATTGAAAACGATTTCGAAATGAATTGAATTGAAAACGATTTCGAAATGAATTGAATTGAAAACGATTTCGAAATGAATTGAATTGAAAACGATTTCGAAATGAATTGAATTGAAAACGATTTCGAAATGAATTGAATTGAAAACGATTTCGAAATGAATTGAATTGAATACGATTTCGAAATGGATTGAAAACGAATTCGAATTGAATTGAAAGCGAATGGAAATGAATTCAAATCGAATTGAAATTTGAATTGAATAGAAATGAATTTTAAAACGAATTTATAAAGAAGAATTCAATTTTTGATTTGAATTGAAATGGAAGTTGAAAATGTTTTTGAAACGAATTCAAAACCATTTATATAATTCGTTTTAAATAGAAATCGACGAAATATATATTATATATATAATATAATGGCCTGAATAGAACGCGCCGCGCCGCGGCAGTTCGTGAATTTCGACCATTTATTTCAAACGGACATTACGGGAGATCCGACCGTCGGATTCTCCTAAAACCGGAACCGTTGGGTTCGTATCGAAAAGAGCTTTCTAACGAATATTAGAAATTTGAAATCTAACGGTTGGATTTGGAATTATGTCCAAATCAAATTTGAAAAAGGTCGTTGTAAGTGCAGTTCGATGGCCATTGGTGGAAATCGACTGTACGGGCCTTGATAAAATTATTAAAAATAGTAATAATTTGTGTAAAATCATAAGAAATGATTTAGAAAGTATTGGGATGAAAAACTCCATATTTGAAAAGATAAAAATGGATTTTTATCGAAATGAACTAGTTTTGAACTAGAAATATAATTCTATTTATTTTTAAATAAATAAATTGAATTTGAAAAGGGTTTTGAAAATAACCAGAATTTCCAATGATTGCATTGGAGTGGATTTGAATCGAAATTGTCTTCGGAATATTTCGATGATGGAATTCGTGATTATACAGGTGTTGTTATGGAAATTTGAAAGATATATATTTATATCGTTATTTCCAATACGACATTTGTTAATCGTAGAATTTGATATTGAATATAAGCCGATATATTTTCTATTCAGAGCATTGTATTGAATATCAAATGTGATTTGGGTTTGTCGTGAATGGTGTCTTCACTAACACTGTTCTTGAACCCAGTTGAGAAAAGATTAAATCTTTTTATTTTAGATTTAATGAAGTGTACCAATTAAATAATATTTAATTGGAATTGAATTGATATTGATTTTTGGGTTTATCGTGGACAGTGTTTTAAATAACACTCGTTCTTTAACCCGATAATCAATGGGATGTGACTTTGGGTTTATCGTGAACTGTGTTTTAAATGACACTGATTCTTTAACCCAGTCAAAGATTAAAACTAAGTGGAGTTTTAATGAATCTTTAATTAGATTGAAAAGATCGAGAATGGAGTATCACCAGTTTTACTCCAGGCGATAGTTAAATCTTTAATTAGATTTGAACGTGAAATGGTAATTGAATTTACCGATAACACCGTGGTGTTAGATATGAAGTATAACCAGTTTTACTTCATGGGATGAATAGGTTGGGATTGGGAAATAAAATAAATGATTACTTCGGTGTGGTTCGCTAATCCCGACTAGTTTGAATTGATATTCAAAGGAATAAAAGAATATTCTGAATTGGAATGAGGCGTATGTTGTGTTTGTGTAACCCTTTTTATAATATATACGCGAGTTATTCAGAAAGACCGGGTTTATCCCATTCTGAATAACTGATTCGACGTGGTGTCGAAGATGAAGACGGTGGTCGAAGACCGGAAGTCTTCACGTCGTTTGGGTGATTGCTGATGATCTTGATTGGGCTGTACACCCAAGAAGATGGAAACAGTTGGTGATCGTCCAGACGTACTTGGAGATCGATGGATATGCGAGGTACTAGGTGCCTCCGGTTTCGTTCAGACCCAGAACGGACTTGTAAATGGACTGTGTGTCTGACATTGGATTTTAGTCCGTGTGATTGATCTCTATTAAATATATATCTGTTTGGCGGCGGAGAATTTATTCTCTTGCTTAACGCCCTTCTCTGAGACGTACGAGCTCAGGGGTTATATATTGATGGATATCAAACGCATGGAGTGAATTGCCTGTGTGGCATGCCTAAGTGGCAATTGATCGAGGCTTCTGTTGAAAAGCAAAGTCTTGTGGTGATGATCAAAGCACAGCCTGTGTGGCACAGCTTTGTGTAACGTGAATTCGCGAGCCTCGCACCCCGGTTGTGAACCAAAAACGGGAGAGGACGTCAGGGAGGGCATGCGTTTCTTTCTAGCTAGAAGTGGCGTCAGTGGTTTTACACGCCCTGACGAGTTTGACTTATGTGGTTGTTGCTGTTGCGAGGCGCCTCGGTTATATCGGTTTCGGCCGATGCATTCTGGTCGGCAGACGGACCAGACTTAAACCCCATAGGGTGGGGAAATGCATGTCCAGGGTTTAAGTTTAATCCACATCGGTGGACTGGCCCTGAGGATCCAAGGGCCCACCTGAGTCTGGGTCCTGAGGGGCGGGCTAGAGCGTCTCGAATCGGTTGAGGACTATCTTTTGCCTCGGTTCATAGGCGGAAATCCAATTTCCAAATACGTGATTCTGCGGTTTTATTTGTAGAGCCTAGTATGGCGACATAGTGGGATGGGGCACTCATGCCGCCTATGATTGATATTTATGATTTGAAGTTGTTTTATACACTATGCACTTATAATAGTATCAAATAATGTGTTTTAAACGTATCAAGCATGCTTTGGCTGTTTTAAGGTAAAAACCCTATCCTCCGGCTTGCGTTGCATTGTGTGATGGGACCTGGGTCTTATAACAGCTTCATTTTTCTTTATTTAGCATTGCGCTGTTTGTTTTATGCACTGGTATTCTTGGGAGGAAACTCGTTCCGTGTTATACGGCGTGGTCCCTTGATTTACCTAGCTTTAAAATAAAGATTAATAACTGTTTTAGTTCTCACACCAGTCACATGACTGACCTGGAGTTTATTGTTTTAACCTAAACTCTGGGTGCCCTTATTTTGACACGGGCAGCTAGTAGTTTTGGTTTTGCAGATTTATATTCACAGGATCCTGGTTTACAGCTGGAACGATATCCGGAAAGCTTTGTATCCGTATATCTCCTTCTAGTTGTGTATTGTATTATTTTCCGCTGCTATGTATTTAAATGTAATTTAAATCTCTGATATTTCTGTGTAATATTCTTTTATACTCTGTATATTCTTGTAATCTGATGCATTGTTGTAATATACAGTGAAATGTTCTTCTGTTTGCGTTCTGTTGTGGCTTGTTCTCGAACTATCCGACACTTTCCTTTACGGGGAAGTTGCGGGTCTTTACAAACAATAATTTGACATTCTGAATCCAATAAAAGTGGTTTCGTCGAAAACGGAAGTCGTTTGCAAGATGGCTATTTTTAAGGGTTGTATATATTATAAAAATATATATAAATTCCATAGCGACTATTTTAAATTTTAGACTAACCATAACTTTCAATTTATATTATGAAATCTTAATTTTTCACATTCGTTAGAAATATATAATTAAATAGATTCAAATGTTTCTGGTTTTACTGAAATCCGATTTATTTTTAATCCTATACATTCAATTTAAATTTAAAATCGAATTTTCAAACTACCGCGCCATTTTGAGTTCGTTTTATAATTAAAATAAATTTATACGTTTTAACTTCGATTTAAATCAATTTATAGTTGTTATTATTTAAAATAAATTATTTTAAATATTCAAAAGCCACTAAAATAGCTAAAATAAAAATTTTAAATTGGTTCAGAAATTCCAGGTTGTTACAATCTCCCCCACTTAAAATCTTTTCGTCCTCGAAAAGGAACGGAGCTGAAAGTTTTTTAACTAACCAACTCAACTTCCATTCTGGCTTTCATTCTTCAACTTTTCAGTTTTTAAGAATTTTAAAATTTCTCAAAAATTTGGCTAACACCTTAAATTTTCGAAAAATTTCACCATAACCTCCTTTATACGGGTTGATCGGTAAAATTGCAACTTGCCTCGCAAGGCCCTCATCAATCAAAAAGAAAAAGAAAAAGCCAAGCGGCTTGCCAATCGGCTCATAACATCATCAAAACCCAAGAAATACAATAAACACGTACCTATTTGTCGGGCATACAATTTTATTCCTCTTCTTAGCTTCCATGTTATGACCTGTTCAATATATATACATGTATATGTATGCATTTTCAATCAAATTTCAATTCAGTTCAATATTTGACTTGATTTGGCTAAATTTACCTTTCATTCTCTTATTGGTTAAATTAATTGTCATTCCAATATTTTTATTAGTTAAACTAACATCACACATCACAACCAGCAATCAATTTGGTTAATAATTTTTTTCAAACATATAACTTCTATTTAAACTCAAAAATCATATTTTCAGTGTCTAAACACAAACAATAAACCCTATCTAAGTTTTGGTTCTCACACTATCAATTGGAAATATATAGATATCCCACTTTCGAAACTCGAACATAAATACTGATGATGCAGCTATCATCATCAAAATTATCCCCGAGCGACTAGAGTGTGATTCTATATCTACCCAGTATATTTGAGACTTTGAATACACGTGGATCAGACTTATATTAAAAATCTCCTTATACCCGATAGTCCAAAATCAATTTAAAATAAAATACTCAAATACGTATAATAAGATGGGATTTTCGAAGCTAAATTCATTGGTTTAATATAATTAATACTCTTCTAACTCATTTTAGGGTATTACTAACCCTATCTCTAATGAGTTATTCTTATAGGATGTTACTAATCCTATCTCTGATGAATTCTTTCGTTTTGTTCTAATGTGCCTTGTTCTCGAGCTCCGTAAACCAAAGCTCTGATACCAAAATGAAACAACTTGAAATCCACCGATCTCCGAAGAGACGAGAAACAATGGATTTCTTTGGGAACATGACGCATCGACACAAATAATAGAATATTTCATTGTTATTACAACAATTACATCAGAGTACAAGAATATATCAGAGTATGAATAAATAATATACAGCTTAAAAATAAAATCAGAGATTAAAATACATAGCAGCGGAAATTTAAATATATTACATAGTGGAAATACAACAACTGACATAACTGAAAGAAATAGACGGATGCAAAGCTTTCCGAATATAACTCCAGCTGTAATCCAGGATCCTATGAAAAAATCTGCGAAAACCAAAACTACTAGCTGCTCGTGTGGAAAATATGGGCATCCATAGTTTAGGTAGTAACAATAAACTCCAAGTCAGTCATGGAACTGATGTGAGAACTAAAACAATTGTTAAATCTTTACTTTAAAAGTTGGGAAATCATGGGACCACGCCGTATAACACGGAACGGGTTTACTCCACATGAATCTTAGTTTAAAATAAAACAATGCAATGCTTTTTAGAAAATGAAGCTATTATAAGACTCAGGTCCCATCACACAATGCAACGCAAGCCGGAGGATAGAGTTTTCCCTAACAATAGCCAAATATGCTTGGTACGTTTAAAACAAATCATTTTGATATTACTATAAGTGCATTGTGTTGAAACAATTTTAAATATAAATGTATCAATCATAGATGGCATGGGTACCATATATCATGTCGCCATACTAGTTCTACAACTAAAACCGAAGAATGTCGTATTGGAAATTGAATTTCCATCATGAGTCAAGGAAAGGGATGTACTCCTTACTGATTCGGGCCATCTCTAGCTAAATGACCCAGGATCCCCCGCAGTGAACCCTTGGATCCTGCAGTGCCGGTCCACACTTACGTTAGTGGATTGGTTATTCCTAAACACACGTTTCCCAGTCCTATCAGACCTCTAAAATATTCAGTATGTCGACCATATCAAGAGCCACTAGGGACTCAAATCCAAGGCACCTCGCAATCCATCATCCACATAAGGCAAAATGTCTAGGCTCCATATCATGACACCCCTCCTAGCTAGAAAGAAACGTGTGCACTCACTGCATCCCTTATCCCGTTTTTGACTCATACCGAGGTGTCAGTCTCGTGAACTAATGCTATACACAAAGCTATGCTAATTAAAGCCGTGCTTTGATCATCCACCACAAGACTCTTCTTTTCAACAAAAGCCTTGATCATTTGCATCTCAGCATGCCACAATGACAATTCACGCTATACAACTAATGTCTATCAATATATAACCTCTAAGCTCGTACGTCTCAGATAAGGGTGTTAAGCAAGAGAATAAATTCTTTGCCAAAAAACAAAAATATATTTAATAGAAATCAATCAACACAAAACGAAATCCAATGTCAGACGCACATCCATTTACAAGTCTGTTATGGGTCTGAACGAAACCGGAGGCACCTTATTCCTCGTCCCATATGTCCAATACAGGAGAGAGGTCCTCGCATATCCGGTCGATCCCCAAGTACGTCTGGACGATCACCGCTTATTACCTTATCTTGGGTGTACGGCCCAATCAAGACATCAGTAATCTTCCAAATGATGTGAAGGACTACGGTCTTCAACCACCGTCTTCATCATCAACTTTTAGTCGTCGTATTATTCAGAATAGGTTAAACTCAATCTTTCTGAATAACTTGAGTATTTTATTATCAATAATCAAGTGCTATAGAAACACATCATAAGCCTCATTCCAATTCAGAATATTCTTTTATTCAAATATTCAAATCTTTAGGGAAAGGTTCCTATTAATTTTATCAAAGATAAATTCTTTTAAAATTATTCTTTAATCTTCCTTTGGATATTGATTTAAAAAGATATTATTTTATCCTTTATCAATTCTAAACCAAATTAAGGTTTATCAACTAGTCGGGATTAGCGAACTTTACCGAAGTAATCATCTATTTAATAATCCCAATCTATTCCTCCCATGGAGCAACACTAGTAGTACTCAATATCTAACACGCACCGTGTTATCGGTAAATTTAATTACCATTTCATGCTCAAATCTAATTAAAGATTTATCTATCGCCTAGAGTAAAACTGGTGGTACTCCATCTTGGAACATTTCTTAAATTTGGTAAATTTAATTACCCCATTCGCATTTTAATCTAATTAAATTCATTAAAACTCCGCTTAGTTTTAATCTCCAAAAATCATTATTTAATGATTATTCAAATTTAGGAAATAAATCCCATCTTTAATTGGGTTAAAGAATGAATGTCCTTTAAAACAAACTTCACGATAAACCAAAAATCATCTTCCATCAAAATGGATCTTCACGGAAATCATAATAGTATATAATCGATATAAACTTCTGTATCAGACTAATAATATAAATGGAATAATGGTTAAGCCTTTTAAATTCCATATATAGTAACGGTCTTCATTCATTGAAGCTCATCTCAATTATTACCAAATCGAATTCCATTCAATTCCAATTTAATATATTAAATTGGAAAATTTTACTTTGGAAAATTTCCATTAAATCTTAATAAAAAATTTATAAATTCCAAATCATATTTTCACTGTTAATTGGGTTGAAGAACAAAATGTTATTTAAAACACAGTTCACGATGAACCCAAAACCTAATTTCCATTCAATTCCAATTAAATATTAATTAACTGATAAACTTTAATAATCTTAATTAAAAGATTTATTCTTTTCTCAAATGGGTTTAAGAACAGTATTATTTAAGGAACTATTTACGACAAACCCAAAATCCAATTTGATATTAAATACAAGGCTCTAAATAGAAATTTATATCGGCTTATATTCAATATCAAAATCTAAAATCAGCAAATATCGTATTGGGAATAACAATATGTATATCTTCCAAATTCCTCAACAATATCCATATAATCACGGAATCCAATATCAAAATACTTCGAAAATAATTTCCACTTCAAATCCATTCCAATTTATATTTTGGAAAGCCCTGGTTATTTTAAAACCATTTCAAAATCCAATTTATTTATTTCTAAAAATAATTGGATTATTATTCTAGTTATTAACTAGTTCATTTCGATAAAAATATATTTTTATCTTTTCAAATATGGAAATTTTCACCCAAAATCTTTCCAAATCATTTATTATGATTTTACACAATTTTTCCATATTTTTAATTGTTAGATCAAAATTTGGACCTAACACCCAAATTGTTCTGAATCTTATAGAGTTTTAACTGGAGAATGAAGAAAAAGCAGAAAACACACAGAATTTATAGTGGTTCGGCGTTAACGAGCCTACGTCCACTTTATATGTTATAAATTATACTTTGAATGCTAGTACAATCAATTATCTCTCTCAAACTCATTCTTACAATTGTGATTTCTCTTAGTAATCCCGTAGTCAAACTGATAAGAAATGGTGATATGACAATAATGGCGGAATCAATACTCAATCTTGCCAAAAGATCCTGAAAAATGCCAAACTCTGGGCTATTTATAGCTGATTTTGTCAGGCGGATCGCGGTCACACGTGGCACGAATCCCAAGAATATCAGATCGTATCGCAGCCGATGAAGAATTAGTCAAATTAGCCGTTGTGGACAGGTGTCGCGATCCCCTCGAATATCGGATCGAGCGAAGGGGGAGAATCAGTCAAAATGACAGTTGGGGACACGTGTCACTGGATCCGTGCATCTCGGATCGCCGAAGACTAGCTCGTGCTTGAACGGGTCAGAGGCTTCGCCGCGCATCAGGGGATCGGATCGGTCTGTACTGGGTAGTAGTGTATGTGCGGATCGAGTCGCATAGAAGTGGTCGTATCGCTGATGTAATGGGGGCGATCCGATGAGGGGCGATCCGATGAGGGGCGATCCTCTGGTGCGATCCGTTCCTTCATGTACTTAGAGAACGTAATTTCATACTTTCTTCTTGTGAGTGAACCTGGGTGGCTTGGTCAAAAAGCTAGCCAACATTTTTCCCCCTCGAAGCATGTTTTATCGATGATGGAACATGCTTCGAAACTATAGAAACGTCTTTTCATAAAGAGATGCAAATCAGTGGACAATCCTTTTTTTGGGATCTTTCAGAGTCTTCATCATCGAATCTGTCAAGTGCATCTTTGAATTTTCATTCCTGTTGGTCATTTATCGTTTCGGATCGCATACGCGAGTCGCGGTCCGTTAGCGAGTCATTCGCCTCGTCCTTTGGTGAGCACTTGGGCCTCTTCACGGAACGAGACGAGGTGGGCTTCTCTTCGAGACGTGGTGGGCTTTTTACGGCCCGTCTATTTTCGCGGATCGAATAAGACAAAAAAGGGGAGACAAACGGTCGCCCTTCTGCCTATATAAATCGATCCCCCTCTCCACTTTCTTCTTTCTTCTCGCTTTTGTATCGTACCGCCAGCTCCATCGAGGAAAAACCTTAGTTTCGATTTCCAAATTCTTACCCGATTTCGAACTTTAAAAAGGTAATTAGACGATTTCTCTTGAGTTTCTACCATGTTCGCACTAGTTTAGAGAGCATAGACAGCGGGATTTTATAGGATTTGGTGATAGTGGACGCGAGCGTGCCTGGTGCGAAGAGGAGAGTTGAGGAAGAAGAAGGACGGGATGACCAGGTCGGTTCGTGGAAAGTTGATTTGGCTAGTGGATCGGATCGCGGAAACGGCAAAGCTATGATTCGTGGGGAACTAGACGTAAGTGTCGGGTCGTGGAGATACCGGAGCTTCGGGTCGTGGAGGATGGGGGGCGATGCGGATCGCCAAGAAATCATCGCGATCCGTTCTGGATGAATTGGTGAGCCTCACGATTCGAAGCCTTTCCCTGATCTAATACCCTTCCGCGTACCGAGTCCTTCACCACGATCTGTCCACACTTCACGATCCGAACCTGTCTTGCGATCTGACCGACGAACGATCTGATGCGCACGCTGACTAAATAATATGATGCAACTCTAACACATTGATGAACAGTTAGGTTAGAGCCCTTGAGATGAACACTCCGGATTGAACAAATGCATAATCTATCAACCGAACAATGACCAATGTCTGGATGATTTTATTGACCCTTGTACTTTTCTTTAATGCATGCACATGCACACACACCGGCACTTGCACACACAGGGGGGACGGGTAGTTTTAATCTCATTTCTCATGTTTTCTCGCCTAAACAGTAATGTCGGATAATCATTCCTCCTCAAGATCCGTCACAGAAACGGAGTCCGAGGCTCCTGAGCAACATAACCCCGAGGTCCCTCCAATTAGCCCAGGGGGTGAAGATTCCGGATCCGAATACGAGGCAACGTAATCGGATCCGTCTGAAAGTACTTCATCTAGTGAAGAGTCTGAAACAGACAAGCGAGCTCCCGATGAGATTCCTGGCGCGCTCGGGATAGAGAAATTTTCTGACTCTTTAGCATCTAAACTCGATGACATAAAGCTTAAAAGAATCTGCCTGAGACATGGGATCCCTTGGGATGATGTGAGGACACCCGTTAGCGAAGATAGACCCCACTTAGCTCCGGAAGGATATATGGCAGTCAGCCGAACCATGTGCTTGGTAGGAGCTATTCCTCCGTTTCCTCCAATCGTCATCGAGACCTTAAAACGACTGGGTATCGCTCCGATGCAGCTTCATCCTAACGCCTACGCGTCTCTATACACCCTATATATTGCATACGCGGAGATCCTGCATACCGAACTCACATTTAGAGACTTAACATTCTTTTATCTTTTCAAGCATCGCTCCTCGGCAACCCCAAATTTCTCTTTCTTTGAATCTGTGGCGAATAGGAAGGTTCTATATGACGGATACAGCAATATAGGGGATCCCAAGTCTGATTGGTTCTATATAAAGAAACAGGCCGGGTGTTCAAGAAGATGGCTTAAATCAAGTAAACTTTAATCTTTTGACTGAATATCTTGCTCAAGAAGCCGAAGCATTAACATCCTCCCCCTTTTTTTGTTTTTTAAACAGATCACGTCTTCCCCAAGACGGAAGGCCCGTTATACAATAATCGATTGTCTATTCTTCTATAAAGCAGATCCGATTTTCTAAGGATCAAGAAGTGCATCACTGACGAGAATCTTCATAAGCATCGCCTTCTGGATATAAGATTTGGACTTGGCGCCGGCGGCAAACCCTACAGATACGTGCCCCCAACGGAGGGAGACGGAACATCTCGGGCAGCAGAAACAACTAAATTCCGTAAGAGTCCTTCCCCGATAATCATCCAGGACGACGAGGACTTGAACATATATAGAGGAGATGAGGCCCGTGGTGACAAGTCCAAGGAAATCCCAGTCTCTCCGCGGGGTTTCCCCTCCAGGGCTTCTCTTCCGATCGAACCTGCTGCTCCCGATGATTTGATAGAAGAACAACTATTCAAAGAGCTGAGCAAAATTCCTCTGCCCGACGATATATACACAGAGGGGGACTTTGAAGGGGAGCCATTTTTCCCTGCTTCTGAGGAGACCACCGCTCCAATTAGAGAACAAGAAACTACTCAGATGAGCCTGACTTCAGGCCCGGGTCTGTTAGGGGGAATTATATGGGATGCACAAATCACACACACTGCCTGACCCCGCACTTTTATATCAACAGTATTCAAAGTTTTAATATGCTCTTTTCTCCTTTGCAGGAAAGATGTCTCGCAAGCGGTCTTATTCCTATCGCTCTCTTCGTGAAGGCACACCCAGTCTCCATCCGAGTACCGAGCGCTCTCGCAGCCCTTCTCACAGGCCTACTTCTTCGCAACCCCGGTCTCCACCGAAATCGACATCTGGCAAGTTTCCCAGTTATCCGGTAGCTCCTGCAGGGGGTAAACAACTTCCTAAAGAGTTAACTCCTACGAAGAGTGCACCCTCTCACAGCGGGTCGTCAAAAAGACATTACGAGTCTAAGGATAAAAGCAAGGATCCAATCAAAGATTCTGAGAAGGAGAAAAGTGACATTGTCCCTTCCAGCCAGCCAGAGTTGGCTGCCCCCGAGTCACGAGATTACATCCATGGTCCCGAGATTCAAGGTACGCTGGAAAAGTTGCGGGACCAATTCCCCAACATCTTCTTCGAAAGGATGACGTTTGTTCCAGCCCTGGAGCCAGTCCCTAGGAACTGGGATAATGAAGTTGTCGGGCACATTCGCCACGTAGCCAGGCAGTATGAAATGATGAAGAGACATGCGGTTAATCTTTCAGAAGTCATTCGAACGCTCGAAATGGAAGCACATAGATCTAAAGTGAAAATTGATAACAACGAAAGGGACAGGACAAAGATGGAGAAGGACTTGGAAGATGCTCAATCCCAACTCGCCTTAGCGCGGAGAGATGCTGAAAATTATAAGATCGAATTGAAGAATGCTAAGAAGCGCTTTCATTCGGAACTTGACTCAAATAGCCAAGAGAATATGGCCTTAAAGAAGGAGGTAGAAGATCTTAAAATGGCCAACATTGAGTTGAAGACAGCACAAGGCCATTTTGAAGCTGAGAGAGCTGCCTGGGAGGCAGAAAAAGCAAGTTTGAGAGAAAGTTTAGCTTTGGCTGAAGCGGAAAAGGTGATTTTGAATGATCAAGTCGTGGATGCGGAGAGACGGGCGGCTCTCGCCGAAAAGAATGTTGAAAGTGCCATTGAAATGGCTATTGCTTCTAACAACAAGCTCCTCGAGAGAGAAAAGGATATCGAAGGGTTTGAAGAGATGATCTTTGACTTCCTGGGCCAAGTCCTCAAAACCCGCAAAATCTCGTGGATCCTGGACTACTACGTTACTTTAGCCAATTTATGGTATGCCATCGTTAAGGGTGAGAAGCAGAGATTGTGAGTCGAAGAAATTGATGAAGATGAGTTGATGAAGACCATCCTCAGGGATAACGAGCCCAAGGATCTGGCAGAGGGTCGTCGTCTAATTCAAGTGGAAATGGAAAAGGAGAGGGCCCTGGCTAAGGGCAAAAGCAAGGCTGACGAAGGTTCGAGCTCAGCTGTGGAGCCCAAGACCTCCGGAGTTGAGGAATACCATCCTGATGATCCATTAATCCCTTTGGGCCTAACTCCTGTGGTTGTTGGAGTTCCTGCAGCTATCCTAGATGGAGGATCTGCGGAAGGTATCTCCCTTTTTTCCCCACAATTTGTTAAAGCAATTGTGAATTGTCGTCGTCTAGTAGAGCAACCAATTGAATTAGTAACATGTGTCCCCCATAATACAGGTGGCGAGCCCGTCGACAAGGATATTGAGCAAAGGAAAGAGGCGGAGCAGGTTGTCGTCTCGCCAGGTACCGGTGTTGATATACCGAAGCAGGCTGAGGGTACAACAGCAGAGAAAAGCGTCCTGGCACCCAGTGCTGATGTTCCCAAGGATGATGAAACCATCGAGGCCTTGAAAGATATGAATGGGCGCCATGTAGAGGATGAGGAGGATATCATTAGCGCCAAAGAAACCGAAGACGATGACGACGAAACTTTGGCCAACAGAAAAGCTAGGCAGGAAAAGGAGATGGCTTTGAAGAAAGTGGGACAAGAGCCTTTGAACATAGTCCCTATCGCGGAGTTTGATCCCAAAACTGGGATGGTTTTGAAACTCCAGCCCAAATCCATCAGCAGACAACTTCATTTTGCGAATCCTGATGATTTTCCAGCTTCCCTTACTGATAAAAGGAAGAGAAAGGAGGCGGAAGAGGAATCTTCTGAAGAGTCGGACGTTCCTCTCATAGACAAGAGGAAGAGAAAGAAAGGAGATCAATCCGACGCTGACAAGGCGAAGCTGGAGAAACAGAAGCAGGAGAAGCGGTCAAAGCATAAATAGGATATTGTCGCTTGTTTATATTTTGTCTTTAGGTTTCCCACTGGCCAGGAAATGTAATTACGAGACTGGCCCTCTTTTTGCTTTCTAGGGTGTCTTTCACTTTGTAGGCTTGCAGTATATAAATGAAAGTTTATCTCTTTTTGCATCATTGTGTACCTGCATTCAATAAACTTTTCATGCTTAGTCATAGATCATCTGATTATAACTACAAATCAGTCAAACAACAGAAAGAAAAATTTTAAAAATTTCGTGCTGCATTGCTGCATTAAAGTTCATGTGTATATGCATATGGCCCCCAATCAATTGTTAATGTAGCGCTCAACTAGGGCTTATTAAAGATTGATTAGCATTATTCGCATGTTGCCCCCTATTTCTGAATATGTGGGACTTAGAAAATTTCATAAGACAACTGTTCTTGTGGTACCGAATTTCCGACATCCTTCGGTGCTTAATAATAGGCCCTTTTATACTCTCCTGGCAGCCGCCGAGGTTAGAGTTCGAATTTAGTAGTTCAGTCGCTCCCCGTCCCTTCAGCGGGGAAGGAGTTCTTTCTCTGCGCTCAATCTGAGACGCTTTTATACTCTCTCTCTCTCTCTCTCTCTGGAGAGTTAGAGTTCGAGCTCAGCAATTCAATCGCTCCCCGATCCTTCAGCGGGGAAGGAGCTCTTTCTCAGCACTCAATCGGAGACGCTTTTATACTCTCTCTCTCTGGAGAGCTAGAGTTCGAGCTCAGCAGTTCAATCGCTCCCCGATCCTTCAGCGGGGAATGAGCTCTTTCTCAGCGCTCAATCGGAAACGCTTTTATACTCTCTCTGCTCTGGAGAGTTAGAGTTCGAGCTCAGCAGTTCAATCGCTCCCCGATCCTTCAGCGGGGAATGAGCTCTTTCTCAGCGCTCAATCGGAAACGCTTTTATACTCTCTCTGCTCTGGAGAGTTAGAGTTCGAGCTCAGCAGTTCAATCGCTCCCCGATCCTTCAGCGGGGAATGAGCTCTTTCTCAGCGCTCAATCGGAGACGCTTTTATACTCTCTCTCTCTCTCTCTCTCTCTGGAGAGCTAGAGTTCGAGCTCAGCAGTTCAATCGCTCCCCAATCCTTCAGCGGGGAATGAGCTCTTTCTCAGCGCTCAATCGGAGATGCTTTTATACTTTCCTGGCGGTCGCCGAGGTTAGAGTTCTGTCACGGCGGTTCCGATCATGGTACATTGCCATGACCTACGGACATTGCCTTCATATCCGTTATCCTCAAAATTTTGACTGGTGATTACATTCCATTCTGATGGATGGCACCTATAATTATATGCTTCTCGGATCGTTGCATGATTCACAGCAATTTCCATAAAAATAGAAAGACAGGTAAATAATGCAATAAAGGTAAACGACACACAATATTTTTATAGTGGTTCGGTCGAATCATGACCTACGTCCACTTTATAATTTTTTGCTTTAAGGAATCAGACTATTCTAGGCAAGTCGTGCCTTGTACATGGTTCTCAACAAAGCAAAAGAACAGATTTGAAATTTTTATGTTAAGTATGGCCGTAAATGTTGGGCATTCCACACTCTGGGGATTTCCTTTCCATCTACGGTTGCCAGCTTGAAGGTTCCATTATCAAGCTTGCTCAGAATGGAGTACGGTCCTTCCCACTTCGCACCCATATGAGTTGGGGGTGGAAAGACACGCTTCAGAACCAAGTCTCCGGGTTCCAAGGTTCGGGCTCGAACCTTTTTGTTGTAGTATCGAGCGACCTGTTGTTTGCACCTCAAGGCACGCAGGTCTGCTTCATCCCTATTTTCTTCGATCATATCCAGGGATTCAAGGAGCAATTCATTATTAGTCATCGGATCGTAATAAGTCACTCGGTGAGAAGGTACTTTTATCTCAACCGGGATGACTGCTTCTGCTCCAAAAGCAAGGGAGAAGGGGGTATGCCCTGTTGCCGATTTATACGTTGTCCTGTAGGCCCATAGTGCCAAGGGTAATTCATCAGCCCACATGGCTCTGGCCCGCTTCAGTCTTCTTTTCAGAATGGACTTAATCACTTTATTCGCCGCTTCGACTTGTCCGTTCGATTGCGGGTGCGCCACAGAGGTGTATCGTTTCTCAATGTAGTACTTCTAGCAGAAGTTTCTGAATTCAGTGCTATCGAACTGAGTTCCATTATCAGTTATAACAATCTTTGGAATTCCAAATCGGCAGATGATGTTTCTAACGACAAAATTGATCACTCGTTTGGTTTTGATTGTAGTCAGTGGTTCGGCTTCGACCCACTTAGTGAAATAATCTACGGCTACAATAGCGAACTTTGCTCCGCCCCTAGCTATGGGGAGACTTCCGATGATATCAATTCCCCACATAGCGAAAGGCCATGGGCTCGTCATTGTTTTTAACTGATTAGGAGGTGCTCTAGGTATCTTTGAAAATCTCTGGCATGCATCACACCGTCGTGCGTATTTCGCCGCATCCTTGTTTATGGTAGGCCAGAAATAACCATGCCGCAACACCTTTTTTGCCAATGTTTGCCCTCAAGTGTGATCGCCGCATTCACCTTTGTGTACCTCCGGCAGCACACGCTTGATGTCATCATAAGCTATACACCGAAGAAGGGGCATCGAAAATCCTTGTCTATAAAGAACTCCGCCTTGCAGAACGTATCGGGCAGCTTTACGAATTACTTTACGCCTCTCGCTTTTCTTGGTCGGAAGCGCTCCATTCATCAAGAAATTCTTTAGAGGGGTCATCCATGACTCCCTTTCTGGTTCCGTCTCTAGTATTGGATCAATTTCCATTTGATCTATACTAGGGGACCGAAGTACTTCAACGGGGGTCAGCCTGGTCTCTTCAGGATCGTCGGAACTAGCCATCTTTTCCAACTTATCCGCCTGCTGATTCTCTGACCGTGGAATGTGAGATATGCTGTAGTGATCAAATTCGTTCAGCAACTCCTTCACTTACTTCAAGTATAAAATCAATCTTGCACTTTTGGCTTGGAATTTTCCAGTAACCTGGTTCACAACTAACTTGGAGTCGCAAAAGATGTCCAGCTTTGTGACTTCTAACTCCTTTGCGATCCTTAGTCCGGCTATCAGGGCTTCATATTCGGAGTCGTTGTTAGCGGCGTGAAACTCCATCCAGATAGCATAGGATATCAATCGTTTCTCGGGAGTTTCAAGCACTATTCCAGCGCCGGATCTCTTGTCATTCCTAGCGCCATCAGTATACAATCTCCAGGCACTGGGGTCGAGAAGTAATTTTGAGGGGTCAACTTCTTCGTTTGCTATATCCTCCTCCGGGACGGTAAACTCTGCTATGAAGTCGGCTATCACTTGCCCCCGAATTGACCGTCGGGGCTGAAAGTTTAGATCAAATTGACTTAGCTCAATGTTCCACTTGAGTAGCCTTCCAGATGCTTCTGGTCTTTGTAGAACTTGCTTGAGTGGATGATTGGTGTATACGATAATGGGATGCGCCTGAAAATAATGTCGAAGCTTTCTAGAGGCGATCAGTAAACTATACGCCAACTTTTCTATCCTTGGATAATTACGCTCTGCTGCCGTCAATTTTTTGCTCACGTAATACACAGGTCTTTGGACCTTATCTTCTTCTCTTATCAACGCTGAGCTAATCGCGTGGGATGACACTGCCAAGTACACGAATAAGTCCTCGTGATCCATCGGCTTAGATAATATCGGAGGTTTCTCCAGGTGTCTCAGCAGGTTCTGAAACGCTTCTACGCAGTCGGGCGTCCATTTGAAGTGGCATTTTCCTCGCTTTATCAATTCGAAAAATGGGATGCATTTGTCCGTAGCCCTGGAGATAAATCTGCTTAGTGCGGCTACTTTCCCTGCAAGGCTTTGCACATCCTTAATTTGCCTAGGTTCCTGAATATCTCTGATTGCCGCGATCTGGTCTGGATTAATCTCAATCCCACGCGAACTGACGATGAACCCCAAGAATTTTCCGGAGGCGACACCGAATGAACGTTTTGTTGGGTTGAGTTTCATCCCGTACTTTCGAAGAATGCCAAACATCTCTGCCAAGTCCGTAGTGTGATTGGAGGATTGCTTGGACTTAACCAACATGTCGTCGACGTATACTTCCATTGTTTTCCCGATCTGGTTATAGAACATTCTGTTCACTAACCGGTTATATGTAGCGCCTGCGTTCTTCAAGCCAAAGGGCATCACTACATAGCAATATAATCCCAGATCCGTAATAAAACTAGTGTGTTCTTGATCTGGAACGTGCATTGGAATCTGGTTATATCCAGAATAAGCATCCATAAATGAGAGAAGTTCATGGCCCGCCGTCGAGTCCACCAACTGGTCGATCCGGGGTAACGGAAAACTGTCTTTTGGGCAGGCTTTGTTCAAATCCGAGAAATCGATACACGTTCGCCACTTCCCGTTGGCCTTCTTTATCAGGACTGGATTTGAAATCCAGTCTGGGTAGATCGAGTCTCTGATATATCCATTACTTTTTAGCTTTCCAACTTCTTCTTTCAAGGCAGCGGACCTCTCTGGGCCCAGCATTCGCCTTTTTTGTTTTACCGGAGGATGTTTAGGGTTAATGCTTAATGAATGGCTCATGATTGATGGAGATATCCCGCACATGTCTGCGTGGGTCCAAGCAAATACATCCAAGTTATTTTTTAAGAAATTCGTCAGTTCTTTAGCGAGATTCGGATTTAACTGGGATCCAATCTTAAGGACCTTCTCTGGGTCACTGTCATCGATCGGTACATCCACAGTTGTCTCATTGGGAGTCGCCATTCTGCCCCCAGGTTCTTGGTCCTCTCTGGGATCTATATCCTCGGGCAACTCTCTGGGCGACTCTCGTACGGTTATCCTCTTTAGTTGCTATAAGGTCTCCGCCCTTGTTTCGGGAGAAGCGCCCTTGGTTTCTATGTCCCCTCCATTGCGGAGTAGTTTTAGCTCTGCAACATAACATGCTCGTGCGGCAACCTGATCTCCTATGACAATACCAACGCCAGCTTCCGTGGGAAATTTCAATAATAAGCACCAGGGGGCTATACAGGCTCTAAACTTTGCGAGGGCCGGTCGACCCAAGAAGGCATTGTAGGGTGATTCAATATCCAAAACCACGAAGGGGAGGATTCTCACTCTCTGGCGTTCTCCTTCCCCAAGCGTAACTGGTAACTCTACATAACCCATTGGAGCGGTGGATGCTCCGTTAAATCCACGGATCCATCCCTGACAGGGCTTCAAGTCTTTTATTTCGAGGTTCTTCTGGTCGAATGTCCTTTTGAAAAGAATATTGACGGAACTCCCGTTATCCACCAAAACCTTATGAACAGTGGCTGGTCCAATAGGTACTGTGATTACAAATGGATCTTCAGTCAGAGCATGGACTCCAATGCTTTCTCGTTCGCGGAAAACGACATCGTCGGACATCATCTTTTGTTGCTTTACTGGGATATTGCCCTCGGGGTTGCTACACTCCCCTACCTCGAGGTGTTGCTTGGCTGCATTGACATACTGATCCAATGCCTTGGAACTGTGTCCGGCGAGATAAAGCCCTCCGATTACGGTGTTGATAACGAGGTCTTTTCCCTTTTGTTGGGCAGTTGGCCTGACAGCAGGTTGATTCTGGTTCTGATTTGGGGCCTGTACGGCTTGCCCCCTGTCTCTGGGCGTTACTCTGTATTCATCTAATTTTCCTTCTCGAAGAAGTCTCTCGACTACATCTCTTAGGTAACGGCATTCATTTGTCGAATGGCCATGAATCTGATGAAAGAGACAAAACTTCCCCGTTTCGCGTTCTTTCTCCGTCGACTCTCTGGGAGGTGGCCTCTTATTCTGGAGGACGTTGTACGAATCCATGAAGATATTTTCCAAAGTATCGTTTATTGGCGTATAACTCTCAAAAGCCCTGGGATAAGTCCTTCTCTGGGAGTCGTTCCCTCGATTCCTCTTTCGATTGTTGCCATTACTGTTATTATCATTGTTCCCTGACTGACGACCACCCTGATTCCGATTTCCGACATTAACTTCGACCTTCCCTGAGCTGTCTCCTGTCTGCTTAATGGCGACATTGCTCTGGATTTCCTCTTTATCGGCCGTTTTTGTCTTTCGGTTAGCATATACTTCTTCCCGGCGTAAATGTACGTTAGCTTTTTCGTAGAATAACTCTCTAGTATGCGATGGCTTGCCGGCCAGGTATCTCCCAAATTCAGTGTCTTTATCTACTCCATCAATCAGAGCTGCGACAACGGTTGGCTCATGAGGATCTTTAACTTCAGTAGCGGCCAGGTTGAAACGGTCTAGGTACACCCTCAAACTCTCGCCTGGTCGTTGCTTGACAAGGAACAAGTCAATCACACTCTTTGTCTTTTGTGCGTAGATGCGGAACTGTTCCACGAACCTTTCACTCAACTCCCTGAAGCTGGAAATTGATCTTGTTGGTAAGCGATTAAACCATAACAATGCTACATCCTCCAAGAATATGGGAAATGCTTTGCACTTGACAGCGTCAGAAGCTGCGGCAGCGGTCATTGACCAAGAATATCTCATCAGATGCTGAACGGGATCGGATCTACCCGCGTAACGGTTCATCTGTGGCATGTTGAAAAGCCTCGGGAAAGTCGCATCTAAAATGTCATCAGTGAAAGGGGTATGACTGCGGTCAATTCCCCAATCTTCATTCCGTTGTCCACGGCTATCTGCATGAATTTGATGGATCATAGCTGCAACATTTGCACTGGTCAGCGGAGGTTCGGGGTCAGTGCTTCTTGCTCGGTGGGGTTCTCTAATCTCTCTTCCGGAAGCAGTCACGAAATACGGGGCTCGGATTGGGCTTCGTTGCCCCCTGTTACCATGAGCATTTGCACGGCGACGGGGCTGAGGTAGTCTGTTCTGTACAGGGCTGTCCACACCTCGAGCTCCGGGAGTTACGGCGTGATCGTTCACATTACGGTTTGAGGGCCTTGCACCCAGTACCTCTTCCTCTCGTGACGGCAGGGTTCCAAATCGAAGCTGCTCTATGTTTTCGGGTCTCTCATATGGTCGCCGCGGAGGTCTCGGCGATTCCTCTGACGAAGAAGAGTATCCTGGGGAGAGCGGACGAACTGGTGGCGTCCTTTGCCTTGCGAGATCATTAAGCCTTCTATCCATAGCGGTCAAATTTTGTCGCAGAACGGAGCTTTCCTGCCTTTGAGCAGCCAATTCATCAAACAGTCTCTCCCACATTTCGGAAAAGCGAGAGAGATCCCCCTCAGTAACGGGAGCAGAAGGGTCATATTGATCATCATCACTTTCTCTTATGCGCAAAGAGCTTGAGCCAGGTCGAGCGGAGGGGCCAGGACGGTTGGAGCGAGCCATAGGCTCCTTTCCAGGTCTAGTTGTAGTCTGATCATCAATTCAGATCGTTGTGGATCGAGGATGTTGGCTCACAGCGCCCCCCTGGGATCAGTTCGTGGTCACGGTTCGCGGAGGATTCGAGGCGTTATCACGGGATCGAGTAACAACCCCTTCAGCAGTTCGGATCGTCTCGTCTTCGTCGACTCGGAGCATGGCACCTTCATCGGATCGGTTCGCCCCCGGCGCTCCGCGATCCAAAGTTCCCTCATTTCCTAGCTCGTGCACACTTTCTTCAACTGCTTCGTTCGCAATTTCATTTGTTCGTGAAGCTCGTACTTCCTTAGATCTCTTTCCAGCCATGATATCAGATGTCGCTGGAATCTTCAAAGAACTGAATAGTGAAGTTTTGGGACTGTTTTCTCAGTGAAAGCACCAAAATGTTAGATCAAAATTTGGACCTAACACCCAAATTGTTCTGAATCTTATAGAGTTTTAACTGGAGAATGAAGAAAAAGCAGAAAACACACAGAATTTATAGTGGTTCGGCGTTAACGAGCCTACGTCCACTTTATATGTTATAAATTATACTTTGAATGCTAGTACAATCAATTATCTCTCTCAAACTCACTCTTAAAATTGTGATTTCTCTCAGTAATCCCGTAGTCAAACTGATAAGAAATGGTGATATGACAATAATGGCGGAATCAATACTCAATCTTGCCAAAGAATCCTGAAAAATGCCAAGCTCTGGGCTATTTATAGCTGATTTTGTCAGGCGGATCGCGGTCACACGTGGCACGAATCCTGAGAATATCAGATCGTATCGCAGCCGATGAAGAATTAGTCAAATTAGCCGTTGTGGACAGGTGTCACGATCCCCTCGAATATCGGATCGAGCGAAGGGGGAGAATCAGTCAAAATGACAGTTGGGGACACGTGTCGCTGGATCCGTGCATCTCGGATCGCCGAAGACTAGCTCGTGCTTGAACGGGTCAGAGGCTTCGCCGCGCATCAGGGGATCGGATCGGTCTGTACTGGGTAGTAGTGTATGTGCGGATCGAGTCACATAGAAGTGGTCGTATCGCTGATGTAATGGGGGCGATCCGATGAGGGGCGATACTCTGGTGCGATCTGTTCCTTCATGTACTTAGAGAACGTAATTTCATACTTTCTTCTTGTGAGTGAACCTGGGTGGCTTGGTCAAAAAGCTAGCCAACATTAATAATTCTATTAAGGCCCTTTCAGTCAATTTCCATAAACGGTCATTAAACTACATTTACAGCGACATTTTCCAAAATTGATTTGGATATATTTTAAAATCCAACCGTTAGATTTCAAATCTCTTATTATCATTTGAAAGCTCATTTCGATACGAACCCAACGGTTCTGATTTTATGAGAATTCGACATTCAGATCTCCCGTCACGTCCATTTGAAGTTAATGGTCGAAATTCGTGAACGGTCGCTGCACGGCGTGTTCTATTCAAACCATAATATATATATATATATATATATATATATATATATATATATATATCGTCGATTTCATTTTAAAACGTATTTTATAAATCGTTTTAAATTTGTTTTAAAATGGTTTCCACTTTATCTCAATTTTCAAATCAAAATTGAATATTTCTTTATAAATTCTTTTTAAGTTCATTTTAAAATGATTTCATTTTAAATTTACAAATAAAAATTGAATATTATTATCATTTTAATATTAAAATGATAATATTTTTCAAAATATCAGATTATGAAATATGCTCTTTTCGTTGTTCATTATAAAATGAATAAAATCGATCGATAAACCCTTTCGGGTTAAAATGGCGTTTAACTACTCAACTCGACTTCATATTCATCACAGTTATGAATATTTCAGTGTTTTTGTGTCCATATAAAATCGACATCAAAATCATATAATTTTGATTCTTTATTAAATATTATTTTAAAACTATAATGAATATTATTACAATACTATACTGAATATTATTTTAAAACTATACTGAATAATATTTTAAAACTATACTGAATAATATTTTAAAACTATACGTTATTTATGAATTGGAATCAGACTCAATCAATTACCATATAAATATATTTATATGGATTTTCATACGTCGCTTGTATTCACAATAATGATAAATAATCATTAAACACCCACACATCATCCAGAATGCATTCTACCTCTGTATAAGCGTCAAAATAAATAAATAACGCTCATCATAGTCTGTCAACCCAGCAATCAACATATAATTAAATTCAGGGGAGATGTGAATAAATAACCATCCCCAGACCAGATGGGGTTTTCAAGCAACAACAGTCTATTCAAAATAATCACTGGTTAATCAATTTAACCAGTTCTAATTCGATTTGAATTATTTTTATGATTTACCAATTTTCACTATTTAAATTGTAAACAAATATTTATAATTTAATTTCAATTACCACATTAATCTTAACATTATTTTTAATATGTTAATCATCACAATCAAAACACAATACAATCAATTAAATCGTCCATGGTTTATGGACGAGGGAGGTGAGCTAACAGGCACCGTATATAATTTATAATGATTAAAACTGATAAAATTCTACACTGGCAATTCTATATATTTTTATACGAAACAATAACATAATGAAATATAATTTTGAGTGAGAAGGAGTTCTCACATTCGTTTTCACTCCGTCAGTCTTTATTGAAGATTAGATTTTTAAACTAAATTAAATGCGCGTTTAATTTAGTCAAAAATCTAACTTGCTCCGTTTTCATCCAGGTTAGTTCCATGCTAAAGAGTTCGTTGTTGCAAATCCAATGCAACTGAAATCGTCGAATTCCGACCTCGTATGGAAAAGATATGAATTTTTAAAGGTTAATCACATTATTAAGATTATAAAGTATAATTAAATTTACTAATCCTTTCTCTAATTACCTTCCTCTTCCGATTAACTACTCATGCCTATTCAAAAATTTGAACCCAGCATTAGCTTTTACTTCCGACCATCGCACCTCCTATGGTTGTCATGACCCCCATCCAATAGCACCACGTCGAGCGCCGCCGCCTGAGCTTCCACCTCCCCCAATCGTGGCCAGCTCGCACCACCGCGGTGACTAGAAACCGGTCATGAACCACGCCTTTAAGGCCTGAAATCGAACGATTTAATTGACTATTCTTGACCATGACCATTCAAAGTGAAGAGCTCGCCTAGCTCTTCGATTTAGCTTCAATATGCTTTGAATTTCGCTGAACGGATTTGGATATCGGAGGGGATTTATTTTTGAACAATAATCGCCCTTGAATGAAGCTGATGGCAGAAGAGAGGTTTGACCGGGGTTGAAAATGAAATTAGGGTTTTTAAAAAATCCTTTTATACCATTTATTTTAATATTTAACTCAATTAATTATTGTTTATCGATCCAACTCCAATTCAAACCCAACGACTGTCGCCCCTAGCCAAATACCCCCATTCTGAACACAATGGGATATGTTTCGTAAGCCAATTTGACTGTTTCGATCAGTTTTGTCAAAACTAAAATATAAATCAATTTATATTGAATTTAAACATACATTTTAATTTACCGAGGCCACATACTAACTCCAAAAATTATAGAAAAATAAAGCTAATTATGTTTTGATGATATGGTCCTAACAAAACTAATTTCGTCGAATTTGAAGACCGTTTGAAAAATGGCCATTTTCATGTCGATTAAATTCCACTGAAATTTCGAAACACATTTAAATACACTGCGCTCACATATTAATTCTAAAAATTATAAAATTTGAAATCTAACAATAATTTGACATTCCGAATCCAATAAAAGTGGTTTCGTCGAAAACGGAAGTCGTTTGCAAGATGGCTATTTTTAAGGGTTGTATATATTATAAAAATATATATAAATTCCATAGCGATTATTATAAATTTTAGACTAACCATAACTTTCAATTTATATTATGAAATCTTAATTTTTCACATTCGTTAGAAAGATATAATTAAATAGATTCAAATGTTTCTGGTTTTACTGAAATCCGATTTATTTTTAATCTTATACATTCAATTTAAATTTAAAATCGAATTTTCAAACTACCGCGCCATTTCGAGTTCATTTTATAATTAAAATAAATTTATACGTTTTAACTTCGATTTAAATCAATTTATAGTTGTTATTATTTAAAATAAATTATTTTAAATATTCAAAAGCCACTAAAATAGCTAAAATAAAATTTTTAAATTGGTTCAGAAATTCCGGGTTGTTACAATCTCCCCCACTTAAAATCTTTTCGTCCTCGAAAAGGAACGGAGCTGAAAGTTGTTTAACTAACCAATTCAACTTCCATTCTGGCTTTCATTCTTCAATTTTTCAGTTTTTACGAATTTTAAAATTTCTCAAAAATTTGGCTAACACCTTAAATTTTCGAAAAATTTCACCATAACCTCCTTTATATGGGTTGATCGGTAAAATTGCAACTTGCCTCACAAGTCCCTCATCAATCAAAAAGAAAAAGCCAAGCGGCTTGCCAATCGGCTCATAACATCATCAAAACCCAAGAAATACAATAAACACGTACCTATTTGTCGGGCATACAATTTTATTCCTCTTATTAGCTTCCATGTTATGACCTGTTCAATATATATACATGTATATGTATGCATTTTCAATCAAATTTCAATTCAGTTCAATATTTGACTCGATTTGGCTAAATTTACCTTTCATTCTCTTATTGGTTAAATTAATTGTCATTCCAATATTTTTATTAGTTAAACTAACATCACACATCACAACCAGCAATCAATTTCGTTAATAATTTTTTTCAAACATATAACTTCTATTTATACTCAAAAATCATATTTTCAGTGTCTAAACACAAACAATAAACCCTATCTAAGTTTTGGTTCTCACACTATCAATTGGAAATATATAGATATCCCACTTTCGAAACTCGAACATAAATACTGATGATGTAGCTATCATCATCAAAATTATCCCCGAGCGACTAGAGTGTGATTCTATATCTACCCAGTATATTTGAGACTTTGAATACACGTGGATCAGACTTATATTAAAAATCTCCTTATACCCGATAGTCCAAAATCAATTTAAAATAAAATACTCAAATACATATAATAAGATGTGATTTTCAAAGCTAAATTCATTTTTTTAATATAATTAATACTCTTATAACTCATTTTAGGGTATTACTAACCCTATCTCTAATGAGCCATACTTATAGGATGTTACTAATCCTATCTCTGATGAATTCTTTCGTTTTGTTCTAATGTGCCTTGTTCTCGAGCTCCGTAAACCAAAGCTCTGATACCAAAATGAAACGACTTGAAATCCCCCGATCTCTGAAGAGACGAGAAACAATGGATTTCTTTGGGAACACGACGCATCAGACACAAATAATAGAATATTTCATTGTTATTACAACAATTACATCAGAGTACAAGAATATATCAGAGTATGAATAAATAATATACAGCTTAAAAATTATATCAGAGATTAATTTAAAGAAGCAGCGGAAATTTAAATATATTGCATAGTGGAAATACAACAACTGACATAACTGAAAGAAGTAGACGGATGCAAAGCTTTCCGAATATAACTCCAGCTGTAATCCAGGATCCTATGAAGAAATCTGCGAAAACCAAAACCACTAGCTACTCGTGTGGAAAATATGGGCATCCATAGTTTAGGTAGTAACAATAAACTCCAAGTCAGTCATGGAATTGATATGAGAACTAAAACAATTATTAAATCTTTACTTTAAAAGTTGGGAAATCATGGGACCACGCCGTATAACACGGAACGGGTTTACTCCACATGAATCTTAGTTTAAAATAAAACAACGCAATGCTTTTTAGAAAATGAAGCTATTATAAGACTCAGGTCCCATCACACAATGCAACGCAAGCCGGAGGATAGAATTTTCCCTAACAATAGCCAAATATGCTTGGTACGTTTAAAACAAATCATTTTGATATTACTATAAGTGCATGCTGTCGAAACAATTTCAAATATAAATGTATCAATCATAGACGGCATGGGTACCATATATCATGTCGCCATACTAGTTCTACAACTAAAACCGAAGAATGTCGTATTGGAAATTGAATTTCCATCATGAGTCAAGGAAAGGGATGTACTCCTTACTAATTCGGGCCATCTCTAGCTAAATGACCCAGGATCCCCCGTAGTGAACCCTTGGATCCTGCAGTGCCGGTCCACACTTACGTTAGTGGATTGGTTATTCCTAAACACACGTTTCCCAGTCCTATCAGACTTCTAAAATATTCAGTATGTCGACCATATCAAGAGCCACTAGGGACTCAAATCCAAGGCACCTCGCAATCCATCATCCATATAAGGCAAAATGTCTAGGCTCCATATCATGACACCCCTCCTAGCTAGAAAGAAACGTGTACACTCACTGCATCCCTTATCCCGTTTTTAACTCATACCGAGGTGTCAGGCTCGTGAACTAATGCTATACACAAAGCTATGCTAATTAAAGTCGTGCTTTGATCATCCACCACAAGACTCTTCTTTTCAACAAAAGCCTTGATCATTTGCATCTCAGCATGCCACAATGACAATTCACGCTATACAACTGATGTCTATCAATATTTAACCTCTAAGCTCGTACGTCTCAGATAAGGGTGTTAAGCAAGAGAATAAATTCTCCGCCAACAAACAAAAATATATTTAATAGAAATCAATCAACACAAAACGAAATCCAATGTCTGACACACATCCATTTACAAGTCTGTTATGGTCGGAGGCACCTTATTCCTCGTCCCATATGTCCAATACAGGAGAGAGGTCCTCTCATATCCGGTCGATCCCCAAGTACGTCTGGACGATCACCGCTTATTACCTTATCTTGGGTGTACGGCCCAATCAAGACATCAGTAATCTTCCAAATGATGTGAAGGACTACGGTCTTCAACCACCATCTTCATCATCAACTTTTAGTCGTCGTATTATTCAGAATAGGTTAAACTCGATCTTTCCGAATAACTTGAGTATTTTATTATCAATAATCAAGTGCTATAAAAACACATCATAAGCCTCATTCCAATTCAGAATATTCTTTTATTCAAATATTCACATCTTTAGGGAAAGGTTCCTATTAATTTTATCAAAGATAAATTCTTTTAAAATTATTCTTTAATCTTCCTTTGGATATTGATTTCAAAAGATATTATTTTATCCTTTATCAATTCTAAACCAAATTAAGGTTTATCAACTAGTCGGGATTAGCGAACTTTACCCAAGTAATCATCTATTTAATAATCCCAATCTATTCCTCCCATGGAGCAACACTAGTAGTACTCAATATCTAACACGCACTGTGTTATCAGTAAATTTAATTACCATTTCATGCTCAAATCTAATTAAAGATTTAACTATCGCCTAGAGTAAAACTGGTGGTACTCCATCTTGGAACATTTCTTAAATTTGGTAAATTTAATTACCCCATTCGTATTTTAATCTAATTAAATTCATTAAAACTCCGCTTAGTTTTAATCTCCAAAAATCATTATTTAATGATTATTCAAATTTAGGAAATAAATCCCATCTTTAATTGGGTTAAAGAATGAATGTCCTTTAAAACAAAGTTCATGATAAACCAAAAATCATCTTCCAACAAAATGGATCTTCACGGAAATCATAATAGTATATAATCGATATAAACTTCTGTATCAGACTAATAATATAAATGGAATAATGGTTAAGCCTTTTAAATTCCATATATAGTAACGGTCTTCATTCATTGAAGCTCATCTCAATTATTACCAAATCGAATTCCATTCAATTCCAATTTAATATATTAAATTGGAAAATTTTACTTTGGAAAATTTCCATTAAATCTTAATAAAAAAATTAATAAATTCCAAATCATATTTTCACTGTTAATTGGGTTGAAGAACAAAATGTTATTTAAAACACAGTTCACGATGAACCCAAAACCTAATTTCCATTCAATTCCAAATAAATATTAATTAACTGGTAAACTTTAATAATCTTAATTAAAATATTTATTCTTTTCTCAAATGGGTTTAAGAACAGTGTTATTTAAGGCACTATTTACGAAAAACCCAAAATCCAATTTGATATTAAATACAAGGCTCTAAATAGAAATTTATATCGGCTTATATTCAATATCAAAATCTGAAATCAGCAAATTTCGTATTGGGAATAACAATATGTATATCTTCCAAATTCCTCAACAATATCCATATAATCACGGAATCCAACATCAAAATACTTCGAAAATAATTTCCACTTCAAATCCATTCCAATTTATATTTTGGAAAGCCCTGGTTATTTTAAAACCATTTCAAAATCCAATTTATTTATTTCTAAAAATAATTGGATTATTATTCAAGTTATTAACTAGTTCATTTCGATAAAAATATATTTTTATCTTTTCAAATATGGAATTTTTCACCCAAAATCTTTCCAAATCATTTATTATGATTTTACACAATTTTTCCATATTTTTAATAATTCTATTAAGGCCCTTTCAGTCAATTTCCATAAACGGTCATTAAACTACATTTACAGCGACATTTTCCAAAATTGATTTGGATATATTTTAAAATCCAACCGTTAGATTTCAAATCTCTTATTATCATTTGAAAGCTTCTTTCGATACGAACCCAACGGTTCTGATTTTATGAGAATTCGACATTCAGATCTCCCGTCACGTCCATTTGAAGTTAATGGTCGAAATTCGTGAACGGTCGCTGCACGGCGTGTTCTATTCAAACCATAATATATATATATATATATATATCGTCGATTTCGTTTTAAAACGTATTTTATAAATCGTTTTAAATTTGTTTTAAAATGATTTCCACTTTATCTCAATTTTCAAATCAAAATTGAATATTTCTTTATAAATTCGTTTTAAGTTCATTTTAAAATGATTTCATTTTAAATTTTCTAATAAAAATTGAATATTATTATCATTTTAATATTAAAATTATAATATTTTTCAAAATATCAGATTCTGAAATATGCTCTTTTCGGTGTTCATTATAAAATGAATAAAATCGATCGATAAACCCTTTCGGGTTAAAATGGCGTTTAACTACTCAACTCGGCTTCATATTCATCACAGTTATGAATATTTCAGTGTTTTTGTGTCCATATAAAATAGGCATCAAAATCATATAATTTTGATTCTTTATTAAATATTATTTTAAAACTATAATGAATATTATTACAATACTATACTGAATATTATTTTAAAACTATACTGAATAATATTTTAAAACTATACGTTATTTATGAATTGGAATCAGACTCAATCAATTACCATATAAATATATTTATATGGATTTTCATACGTCGCTTGTATTCACAATAATGATAAATAATCATTAAACACCCACACATCATCCAGAGTGCATTCTACCTCTGTATAAGCGTCAAAATAAATAAATAACGCTCATCATAGTCTGTCAACCCAGCAATCAACATATAATTAAATTCAGGGGAGATGTGAATAAATAACCATCCCCAGACCAGATGGGGTTTTCAAGCAACAACAGTCTATTCAAAATAATCACTGGTTAATCAATTTAACCAGTTCTAATTCGATTTGAATTATTTTTATGATTTACCAATTTTCACTATTTAAATTATAAATAAATATTTATAATTTAATTTCAATTACCACATTAATCTTAACATTATTTTTAATATGTTAATCATCACAATCAAAACACAATACAATCAATTAAATCGTCCATGGTTTATGGACGAGGGAGGTGAGCTAACAGGCACCGTATATAATTTATAATGATTAAAACTGATAAAATTCTACACTCGCAATTCTATATATTTTTATACGAAACAATAACATAATGAAATATAATTTTGAGTGAGAAGGAGTTCTCACATTCGTTTTCACTCCGTCAGTCTTTATTGAAGATTAAATTTTTAAATTAAATTAAATGCGCATTTAATTTAGTCAAAAATCTAACTTGCTCCATTTTCATCCTGGTTAGTTCCATGCTAAAGAGTTCGTTGTTGCAAATCCAATGCAACTGAAATCGTCGAATTTCGACCTCGTATGGAAAAGATATGAATTTTTAAAGGTTAATCACATTATTAAGATTATAAAGTATAATTAAATTTACTAATCCTTCCTCTAATTACCTTCCTCTTCCGATTAACTACTCAGGCCTATTCGAAAATTTGAACCCAACATTAGCTTTTACTTCCGACCATCGCACCTCCTATGGTTGTCGTGACCCCCATCCAATAGCACCACGTCGAGCGCCGCCGCCTGAGCTTCCACCTCCCCCAATCATGGCCAGCTCGCACCACCGCGGTGACTAGAAACCGGTCATGAACCACGCCTTTAAGGCCTGAAATCGAACGATTTAATTGACTATTCTTGACCATGACCATTCAAAGTGAAGAGCTCGCCTAGCTCTTCGATTTAGCTCCAATATGCTTTGAATTTCGAATGGATTTGGATATCGGAGGGGATTTAATTTTGAACAATAATTGCCCTTGAATGCAGCTGACGACAGAAAAGAGGTTTGATCAGGGTTGAAAATGAAATTTGGGTTTTAAAAAAAATCCTTTTGTACCATTTATTTTAATATTTAACTCAATTAATTCTTGTTTATCGATCCAACTCCAATTCAAACCTTACGACTATCACCCCTAGCTAAATACCGACATTCCGAACATAATGGGTAATATTTCGTAAACCAATTTGACTGTTTCGATCAGTTTTTGTCAAAATTAAAATATAAATCAATATATATTGAATTTAAACGTACATTTTCATTTACCGGGGCCACATATTGACTCCAAAAATTACAGAGAAATAAATATAGCTATGTTTTGACGATATGGTCCTAACAAGACTAATTTCGTTGAATTTAGAGACCGTTTGAAAAATAGCCATTTTCCAGTCGATTAAATTCAATTGAAATTTCAAAACACATTTAAATTGATTGCGCTCACATATTAATTCCAAAAATTGTGAAATTTGAAACCTGATAATAATTTGACATTCCGGATCCAACAAAAGTGGTTTCGTAAAAAACGGAGGTCGTTTGTAAAATGGATATTTTTAAGGGCTATATATATCATAAAATATATATAAATTCCATAGCAACTATTTTATATTTTAAACTGAGCATAACTTTCAATATAAATTATGAAATCTGAATTTTTCACATTCGTTAGGAAGATATAATTACGCAAATTCAAATATTTCTAGTTTTATTGAAATCCGATTTATTTCGAAACTTATACATTCAATTGAAATTTAAAATCGAATTTTCAAACTACCGTGCCATTTCGAGTTCATTTTGTAATTAAAATAAGTTTATACGTTTTAACTTTGATTTAAATAATTTTTAGTCGTTATTATTTAAAATAAATTATTTTAAATATTCAAAACCCATTAAAGTAGCCAAAATAAAAAATTAAATTGGTTCAGAAATTTTGGGTTGTTACATAGAAAGAGCATAATACGGTAAGAATCGAGGTATCTATTTTGCACCTAAAGGAACGAATATGGAAATCTGAGACCCTTGGGTAATTTGATTGGGAAGTGTACAATATACTTTGTATGGACGAAAGGTGAATCCCATATGCTAATAATTTAGGTTAGTGCATTTGGAAGTGAAACCTTATAAATTGGAAAAAGGTTATAAAGAGAAAAATGGATTAGGAATATATATAGTTGAGAGAATTGACTTCGTAGGAGTGTCTAGGAAAGCCTAGTTAAGTTGGAAACCCACTTGGTGTCTAACCCCATTGTTAACCTTTGAGAACTTGAAGTTGCAAATCTTTTAGAAGATGGTTTATGGTATTTTCAAGTTTTGATCTTAAAAGTTACAGTTTTAAAAATATGTAAAGAACATATTGAGTTTTAAAGTAAAATGGGGTATATTTTGGAAATAGTGATTTCTTGTGAAAATTTTGTTTAAAATGGATTCTCTCATATAAAGGTGCACACTATAAAGCATGTATAGCTCGCTAGTTTTCGAGTTATATAGTATGAAAGGATTAAAAAGCAAAACATAGAAAATGTTGCATTTTGATATGGCATTCTTGTTGAAGCTGGAATTTTCAGTAAAGAAAGTTTTGAAATTTATATTCTTTTGACAATCATTTTTGATAAATTGTTTTGACATAAAATTTTATTGGGTGGACAAAATTAGTTGTAGAAATTAAGAATAGAATAGATGCTTGCGCCTTGTAGTAAGTAACTGAGCTAATCTCATAAGCGAGAACAATTGTAAACCTGAATGAGAAATAGTTGTCCTTATCTACTCCAATTTTTGTGATTTGAAAAAAAAAATTGTTTTACATTTTTATAAAATGACATGTTTTATGGTTTGGAAAAAGTAAGTTTTGGTGAGGAAAATAAGGTTTTGATACTTTTAACCTTTGGAAGAAAAGTGAAATGAAAAGGCTAAACCGTATTTTAAAAAGCATGGAGTAGGTAAGGATTAGTGCCTAGGAAAGATGGGAAAAATTTTCAGGCTATAAAGTAGATAGTGAGAGTTATCTTGGAATAATGGTAAGTTCACGTAGAATGTGTCAGCATTGAGAAACCTAGGGTGTTGCTTGAAAATGACTGTTGGTACACAACTAGGACTAGTGGTGGCTACTAGACAGTGAAGGGCAAGTAAGTGTTTAGATCCTGCTGCTAATTTTCCCTGTTAGGGGTAAGACCCGTTATTACATTTCTGTTGGGATCGTTCTATTATTTTGCTCCTATTGGGTATTTAGGGTAACACCTAAACCCGTCATTGATCCTATGGTTTGAAATTTTCTGTCTGAGGGGGACATGGTACTGAGGTTCTTGGCCCTTAGTAGTAGCCGTGTAGAGCGTTTGTTTTTCTGTTTTAGTTGAAGGACTAAAAGACTTATTTGATACTAAACTTAGATCAAACGATTAAGTTAAATAAGCTAAGAAAAGAGTAATGGTACAACTAAAAAGGAAACAACAAATTTAGTAAAGAAACGAACATGACATTTAAAGAAAAATGGAAAATTCAAAGAAAAGGTGAATAAGAGTATTTTTTCCTAGATAAGTTGAAAAAGAAGATCTTTAATAAAGAAAGTTTTTTTATGTAGGTTGTGCTTGGATAGGAGAATAGGGAATCTTTATATAATAGTTACATAAAATCCAAGTACGGATTGAAAAAGGTGACTAAAAGAAAAACGGAGGATGTGAAGCTTTCCGTTTTCCACCTTTTTGTAACATAAGAAATCGAATTTAGAAAATTAGATTTTTTCTGAAATTCGAAAAATAAATTTGCTTAGTAGGGTTTTGGATGCAAAAATTGGATGAACTACGCTCTTGCTTAGTAATAGCGTGGGAAAATTTGGATTAAAAAGTATTTTGGTTTTCAAATATTGCATTCATATAAAAATTGCCAGTATATTTAGGATGTGTGCATCATGCTTTCAAAAAGATTTTCAATAAAAAATTGCATTCATATAAGAGGTACCGCTTAGGCATTCATTTCATTCATGTGTTATTATGTTGAATAACACTTTGCACTAGTACACAAATGGCCGCAAAATTGGATGCATGCATGATGGTTGTGATTTATGCGAGGAATTACTTGACTTTACTCTTACTAAATTTCGGAGACGAAATTTCCTAGGAGTTAGAGAATGTAACACCTCGCATTTTTAATTAAGTAAAATAAAATAAAATTTGAAGAGCTTCCAGAATTTGGTCACGGGATTAGCGCCATTGCATCCGTGATGGTTTCTGGTCAATTTAGACCTATGGATTACAGAAAACTGATTTAAGATGAAAGAGATACCTTTAAATGAAATATTGGAACAAACATGAAAAGAAGGTAAAAGAAAAAGAACAATGAACACCATTGTTTTAAGCCTTATTAATATTAGTCCAGTTGGTAAGAGCATGCGACTTTCAAGGAAGTGGTGCAAGTTCGATTCACGCCGATGTCATATTTTTGTTTTAGGGGAACGGCTAAAATAATACATGTTCTAAGGATAAAATAGGTATTTATGCACATACAAGCAAATTGTACACATAAGGAAGTACAAAAATATATGCATACACGCATATGTAAATATAGGCATATATATGTGCAAATATAAATATAATATATATATACACACACAAAAGAGAAGTTCTAAATAAGGCTACAATCAAAGAAATCTGGTAAGAATTAAATAACGGCATAAAGCCATTTGAATTTTGAAAATGAAATAAAAGTTGTGTGTATATATATATATATATATATATATATACACACACACACGTGTAAAATGGATATTAGAAGTTTTGTATATATAAGGAGTTTATATGTAAATTAATCAAGAAAAGTAAAATAAGAAAGTGACAAACATTTAAAATTAAGAACGTTAACAAAATAGCTCGCTGGACAAAAAATGGGTCAACCCACACCTGGCTGGGTCGACCCAAGGGGGGCTGGGTCGACCCAGGGAGGTGTGTGGGTCGACCCGCCCCTGATCTGAGAAGATTCATTTGATGAATCTGGATTGTTTTCTAACCACGTTCGTTGTTGACTCAGCGCTGCATGTACGATAAGATCTTGAAAACCTATAAATAGACTAGTAGAGCCAAGCCTAAATATCATATTTTCTGAGAGGATGTCTAGACTTTGTCATTCTTCCTCCTACTCAAATCTCTTTAGAAAATAGAATAATTAGTCTAATGAGATTCTAAATCAAGATCTGGAGGAAAAGAATGTGTAACAACTCACATTCTACGCATCGGAGGATCGTAGAATATTTATTTCTTTCTTATATGAAGTCGTATGGTCATGTGGTTTTGGGAAACGACCATTATGGTCATTTCCCATGTTCATGATTTTTGTCGATTTTTAAATGACCGTTTTGCCCATAGCTGATCTTGTTTTGCCATAACTTTTGATTGGAAAGGAGTTTTGACCTGAAACCACTTCCATTAGATTCGTTTGATGGTTTACCTTTCCGTAGAGTGGTCATAATAGCTAAACGGACTTACCGTTTGGGAGATATGGCTGAAATAAGGTTTGGAAGGTGAAAAACTGCTTAACCGGGCCAAATAGGGTGATTAGTGAATGGGTCCATAACCTATTTCGGGATTAGGGTTATGGGGAGGCTGAAAAGAGTTAGAGTTTCATTCCATTTCAGTTTTCTAGCCTCCACTTACCTCTTAGAAACCCTAAAAATGGCCTCCAACCTCTAAATCACCTCCAAATCACTTTCTAATTAAGGATTACGCTTAGCAACATCAAATCAAAGGAGATCTTCACCAAATCAAGATTAGAACTGCTGTTTAGCATTAGTATTCGCATCATATTAGAGATTTATTTCAGATCTAAGGTTTATTTGTGGCTAAGGTGAGTGACTTGCATAGTTTTGCACTAATTACGGTTGATTAAGGGTAACTAGTGAAGATTAGCGAATGTATGCACTAATAAATTCTGGAAAAATATTTATAAATTCGAAAATAATGTTTTATACCTCTGTTAGAAATTTGGGTTGATTTGGTTAAGTTTTGTTAATCCTACGATTAGTTTTGCTTAAACATACTTAAGGGGAAATATGGAATTTTGGGTAGGTTTGATCCAATTTACATGCTATGGTTGTTGTTTTGATGTTTATGGTTGATTCTCTATGTTGCTATGACTGTATGGTATGTTTTCTGATTGATTAGAATTGTTAGATTGGTCGAAAACGCCGTCGAATGGCGTAAACAGTCGCCGGAGGAAGCTACAGGATTTTGGCTGATCCGGACCGGATCGGAGGAAGGAGCCCGATCCGAACCACATTCCACGAAGAGCTGCTCACATCCGACCTGATCCGCCCTCGTGGGCATGGAGCTACCCCGACCCGAACCGATGCACCATGGAGAGGCTTGAGAGACCCGACCCGATCCGGAGTGCTTGGGGAGAAGGATCCGAACCGATGGAAGGAAGACATCCGATCCGAACCGATGGGGAATGTCATCCGATCCAATCTGAAGAAGCTTGGCATGAATTGATGGGGGACACTGAAGACAGAACCGAACCGATGGCTGTGAGGAGATCCGAACCGACCCGGTGATGATCAATAACCCGAGATGCAAAGGTGGTCCAAATGGAAGTTAGAGCTCAGGATCAAGTTAGGAGCCAATGAGTTCACTTCATGATTGGGCTTTGCTGCGCGACGTGTGCAAAAGGGGTTGTCGGTATTCACAACTTTGGTTCACCACTAACAGACGGATAGTGGGCTTGTAATGATAGTTGTACGGGATTGGATTCCGTCATGGCCCAATGGATAGGTGACTAAGGTAGCGGATATCGTATTCTTTACGCACTGAGTGAGAGATGTGAGGATGGTTGCTATGCTTGATTGTTTGGCATCACGATGACATGTACACCCCCACCCCCGTATGTCTGTACACCATATGTTAGTGGCACCTTGGAGTGTTGTACAGTATGAAGTGCTAACTCTTTGGTTGCAGGTGCAGGTTCAGGTATGATTGGATTATACCTGTTATTGTTCTGTTTTGTTGCTTATCGCTCATACCAGACTTTTTGTCTGGCCCAGAGTTTTATGTCTCTTCTTATTACTCTGGGTGCTCTCACGAGCAGACTAGAGACAGGTTAGCTTCTGATGCACGAGTAGCTGATTCGGAGGCGAGTAGGGGGCTTCCACGTATGATATGTATAGATATTCTCCCTGTGTCGTTGGTGGTCACTACTTGGGCCTTAGTAGTGTACCTCCTTTATCTTGCTTTTATCTTTAGAGACAGTTTGAAAAGTTGTAATAATGATGATGTGGAACATAAGCTGTATTCGGATTTTCCGCTGCTATGGTAGTTTGTTTTCAGCTTATGCACTGTCTCACCTGTTTTATGTCAAGTATGTTGTTATTATATTTTGTTCTATGCGCTGTGAGACATTCTACAGGTTCCTTGATGATTCTTTGTCTTCTTTCTTTCCTTCTGACGACCGTTCCGTGCCAACTGGGCATGTGTACAGCGCACTTTTGGAGTAAATGTCGGTTGGTGCGGGGCGGGTTGTCGCATTTGGTATCAGAGCTCTAGGTTGCGTAGTTAACCTAGGGAAAGACACTAGGGAGAGATAGTATACGTATATGAGAGCACGTATTTGTGATTACTTTGGTTTTAAAAAGCTATATATATTATTAGTATAGCTAAGGATTAAGTCGCACTGCACTAGCACCACTATGAAGATGGTTAATCGTTTCTCTTTACAGATTGAACGATGAGCCGATACGCAAGAGGTTTTGGTAGGGGAACCAATAATGGGAATGCTGCTGACATGAGGGCGATGTTTACTGACCTCATGAGAGACATGCTTAGGGATGTGCAAGGGGCAGCTCCCAATGCCAGAAAATGGCGGTGGTCCAATAGTGCAGGCGCCTAGGGTCGATTTCGCTAAGCTGTGCTAGGATTACACTAACCTTGGTGGAAAGCCGTTCCACGGAACGGAGTCGGCTACGGATGTTCAGGATTGGTTGGAAAGATATGATCGTATCTTCGACGACTTGGGTATCGAGGATGCGATGAAGAGAAGGTTAGCGTCTCGTCAGCTGCAAGGGCGAGCAATGAATTGGTGGAATGCTATTAAGACAGCCACTCCAGAGGATCAGATTACTTGGGAGCAGTTTAAGGCTCGCTTTAGTGAGAAGTTCATTCCAGTTGCTCAGAAATCAGTGTTGTTTAAGAAATTTTTGGAGCTCAGGCAGAATGGTAGGGCAGTCTCGGACTATATTGCTGAGTTCGACACTTTGTCGAAGTATGGATTATCCCTTATCGATACTCCCGAGAAGAAGAACGAGAAGTTTATAACAGGCTTAGATCAATACTTGGGGGAAAAGCTTATTAACCACATCGATGAGACGTTTGAATCGATTGTGGGGAAAGCATTGAGGTCAGAGAGTTTTTACCCTAAGCCAAAGACTGAGGTTGTTATTGCATCTGCAGAGGGGCCAAAGCCGCAAGCAGGCGGTGGAGGCAAGAATAATTATCAGGACAAGAGGAAACAAGACCAAACCATGGATGGTCAGAATAAGAAAAATAAGAAAGATGGCGAGTGCTTTAGCTGTGGTAAGAAGGGCCACTATGCCAGAGATTGTCGAGAAAAGCCCGGGGAAAGGAAGTGCTTTAATTGTGGCCAAGCGGGACATCACAAGAATGAATGTCCACAACCTCCTAGGGAGAAGCAGATCGTGAAAGCATATGCTATCAATGTTGTTCCTTCTTCGTCGAATGCCCCAACTGCGGCGCAGAAGGAAAAAGGTGTTGTTATTCGAGGTATGCTTTCTATTTAAGATGTTTTTGATCGAGTTTTGTTTGACAAACTTGAGTTAGTCGATAGACCTTTAATAGAGACGGACCCGATTGGTGGTTTGACTAGCCTCAGTATGATTTTCCGTAACGTGGTCTTATCGAGTCATGGATGTATGTTGTTGTAATTACTTTATTTTGGGCTTTACTGGGTTTAGCATTATTTTGGGGAGTCGATCTACTCTAAAGGAATAGGGTGGTTTTGGGTACCTACCTAGTGATGGCGATAGTAACCGGAGTCAAGGAAACTGAGAGGTTATCGTTGTAATAAGTTCTAGTTGTCTCTGGGAGGCAAATGAGTGCTCCAATGCTTAGTTGCTTTGCTAGTATCACTTCATAGGGATTGTCCGAATTCGGAGGAGATGTTCCTTGGGTGCTTGTCTGATATTGGTTTAGGCCTTTGGGGCTTGTGCTTGGGGAATGTCGAGTTCGACTAGGATAGTTTGCGTGAGAGATAAATAGTTGTTGTGATTTTCATTGGATAATATCTTGGTTTACTCGAGGAGTAATGGGCAACTGGGACAGGATAAGACTATTTGATGGTATGGACTGCCCCGAGTTAGACTCGATAGGGTTACGAGATGACTCGACTGGGACTCGAGAAAGATGCAAAGTAATGGATTGTTTAGGACCTTATGTTGATCTTCTTTTTGAACAAGTAGGATGTATTTGTCGATCATGGAGGATGCAACGAAGATTAGGACGATTCAAGTTGGACTTGAACTCGTAAAAGAAAATGGGTGTTTGTTGATCTTGGAGATGCAACGAATAGGGAGACGACTCACGTTGGACTAGGGTCTGTAGGTAATGGATACTCAAGACTGGGTCTGAGTTTATGGGTAATACATTGACTCGAGTTGGACTCGAGAAGGCTGCAAGGAATTGGATTGGCTCGAGTTGGACTCGAGAGGGCAGCAAGATAATGGATAGATTTAGGTAGGACTCGAGTGTTTCAAGCGGACTAAAAGCAGGGGTATCTGGGGACGCCCACTTACCTTGGATCCATTGGACGTGATCTAGTTATCCTTGGAGGATAAACGTACGTTGGACGTACGGTAGTCCGTTTGGAGGCAGAGTTTCCATTAGTTATTGATGTTGGTTGGACCAGACATACAGATATCGACGTATTCATGGCTTTGGCAGGTGATAGATAGGATTTGTTTGATGGATGCTATGGTTGTTGTGTTTGCTCCTACCTTTCTTCTCTTGAGTATCACCTGTAGAAACCTGTTGAATGGAAATAGAATAAGTTCATTGATCATGGTGATATGACGGGCGTAAGATACTTTACGTTAGACTTGAAGTATGTTGGGCATTGTGGAGCGTCCGTTGACCTTGGAGATTCAGCAGACATGGGATTTTCAAGTTGGACTTGGACTCGAAGGTAGGGTACCTAGATTCATTGGATGAGTCTAGTTCACCTTTAGAAGGTGAATGTACGTTGGACGTGTAGTACGAGTATAAGTGGAGTACCTAGGTTCATAGGATGGGTCTAGTTTGCCTCTGGGAGGTGAATGTACGTTGGACATGCAGTACGAATGTAGGAAGGACTCAAGTTGGGCTTGAAAGGACGTTTGGAATGTAGTTGGAAATTTGGCGTATAGGGTTGGATTACCTAAGAAGATGACTTCAGACAGAAGTGCGAATTGGATTCAGAAACGCTAGTAAGCTTGACGATTAGATCGATCTGGATTGAGTGGATCGGTTCCAGCCAGATGGACGATCCCAACCTACTAGAAATCACCTCTAGGGTAGAGATGGAAATCGATGGCGAGAGAACGGCTGTACTTGGGAAGTAGAGAATGACATAAGAAAGTCATATCCAAAACTCTTTGCCTAGTAAGATTTACTTAGCAATTTAGTTATTCCGCATGTTAGGATAGACTTGTTTTGCTTGTTTTGCATGTTTGATTGTTGTTTTATGGCTGAAAGGCATGCAGAACCCTTTGTGTGTTTTGGTTAAGGAATTTCAGGGACGAAATTTCTAAAGGGGAGAAGAATGTAACAACCCGCATTCTACGCATCGGAGGATCGTAGAATATTTATTTCTTTCTTATATGAAGTCGTATGGTCATGTGGCTTTAGGAAACGACCATTAGGGTCATTTCCCATGTTCATGATTTTTGTCGATTTTTAAATGACCGTTTTGCCCCTAGCTGATCTTGTTTTGGCCATAACTTTTGATTGGAAAGGATTTTTGACCTGAAACCACTTCCATTACATTCGTTTGATGGTTTATCTTTCCGTAGAGTGGTCATAATAGCTAAACGTACTTACCGTTTGGGAGATATGGCTGAAATAAGGTTTGGAAGGTGAAAAACTGCTTAACCGGGCCAAATAGGGTGATTAGTGAATGGGCCCATAACCCATTTCAGGATTAGGGTTATGGGGAGACTGAAAAGAGTTAGAGTTTCATTCCATTTCAGTTTTCTAGCCTCCACTTACCTCTTAGAAACCCTAAAAATGGCCTCCAACCTCTAAATCACCTCCAAATCACTTTCTAATTAAGGATTAAGCTTAGCAACATCAAATCCAAGGAGATCTTCACCAAATCAAGATTAGATCTGCTGTTTAGCATTAGTGTTCGCGTCACATCAGAGATTTATTTCAGATCTAAGGTTTATTTGTGGCTAAGGTGAGTGACTTGCATAGTTTTGCACTAATTATGCTTGATTAAGGGTAATTAGTGAAGATTAGAGAATTTAAGCACTAATAAATTCTGGAAAAATATTTATAAATTCGAAAATAATGTTTTATACCTCTATTAGAAATTTGGGTTGATTTGGTTAAGTTTTGTTACTCCTACGATTAGTTTTTCTTAAACATACTTAAGGGGAAATGTGGGATTTTGGGTAGGTTTGGTCCAATTTACATGCTACGGTTGTTGTTTTGATGTTTATGGTTGATTCTCTATGCTTGTATGACTATATGGTATGTTTTGTGATTGATTAGAATTGTTAGATTGGTCGAAAACGCTGTCGAATGGCGTAAACAGTCGCTGGAGGAAGCTGCAGGATTTTGGCCGATCCGGACCAGATCGGAGGAAGGAGCCCGATCTGAACCACCTTCCACGAAGAGCTGCTCACATCCGACCCGATCCGCCCTCGTGGGCATGGAGCTACCCCGACCCGAACCGATGCACCATGGAGAGGCTTGAGAGACCCGACCCGATCCGGAGTGCTTGGGGAGAAGGATCTGAACCGATGGAAGGAAGACATCCGATTTAAACCGATGGGGAATGTCATCGGATCCAATCTGAAGAAGCTTGGCATGAATTGATAGGGGACACTGAAGACCGAACTGAACCGATGGCTGTGAGGAGATCCGAACCGACCCGGTGATGATCAATAACCCGAGATGCAAAGGTGGTCCAAATGGAAGTTAGAGTTCAGGATCCAGTTAGGAACCAATGAGTTCACTTCATGATTGGGTTTTGCTGCGGGACGTGTGCAAAAGGGGTTGTCGGTATTCACAACTTTGGTTCACCACTAAGAGACGGATAGTGGGCTTGTAATGATAGTTGTACGGGATTGGATTCTGTCATGGCCCAATGGATAGGTGACTAAGGTAGCGGATATCGTATGCTTTACGCACTGAGTGAGAGATGTGAGGATGGTTGCTATGCTTGATTGTTTGCCATCACTATGACATGTACACCCCCACCCCCATATGTCTGTACACCATATGTTAGTGGCACCTTGGAGTGTTGTACAGTATGTAGTGTTAACTCTTTGGTTGCAGGTGCAGGTTCATGTATGATTGGATTATACCTGTTATTGTTTTGTTGCTTATCGCTCATACCAGAATTTTTGACTGACCTAGAGTTTTATGTCTCTTCTTATTACTCTGGGTGCTCTCACGAGCAGACTAGAAACAGGTTAGCTAGTGATGCACGAGTAGCTGATTCGGAGGCGAGTAGGAGGCTTCCACGTATGATATGTATAGATATTCTCCCTGTGTCGTTGGTGGTCACTACTTGGGCCTTAGTAGTGTACCTCCTTTATCTTGCTTTTATCTTTAGAGACAGTTTGAAAAGTTGTAATAATGATGATGTGATAAGCTGTATTTGGATTTTCCGCTGCTATGGTAGTTTGTTTTCAGCTTATGCACTATCTCGCCTATTTTATGTCAAGTATGTTGTTATTATATTTGTTCTATGCGCTGTGAGACATTCTACAGGTTCCTTGATGATTCTTTGTCTTCTTTCTTTCCTTCTGACGACCGTTCCGTGCCAACTGGACATGTGTACAGCGCACTTTTGGAGTAAATGTCGGTTGGTGCGGGGCGGGTTGTCACAGAATGTATATCTGCAAATGGGTGTTCAAAATTCTGTTCGAAGTAAGGTAAATTCTTAGATCTGGTCAATTTAAATTTCTCCTCTTTCTTCCCGTTTTCTTTTAGTTGAGAATTGTGGATCCATGGTTATTTAGGTTCTAGATTCACTTAGGGGAGCAATGGAATGCTAGGACTGGACCAGATTCATGAATTGGAAAGCTATTAGGTGAGTGGATTTAAGTTATGTCTTTTTGATGATGGCATATTTATCGTTTGGCATTCCCCATTAATATGTATATTAAATCTTTTGAAATGATTAAATTGCTGATATGTATAAACTTGTTAAAATATGTGAAAAGGATTACTGTTGTATATAAACCTGTTCTAATAACTTGTTAATTGGATACGGTAAGTTAAGTTATAGTAAAATTAGGAATAATTGTAATGCTGTATACGGCTTGTTTTCCATTAATCATCTTTCTGAATTTGAATTTACTGTAAATGCTGTAATTTGGAAATTGCAATGAACATGAATAGTTGTTTAAGAATATTATATGCCAAAATATTTTATATAAGAATTACGTTAAAATTTGGAAGAATGAATATGCCTAACTTTACAGTAATTAGAAAACTATAACCTCACTTAGACACGAGGTTAATTCAACTTGTGGTAGAAATCTGCCTGGAACCGCCCGGCAGATCCAGCATCCACACATGGTTAATTTAATGTGAGGGGTCTAGTGCGTAAATATACATGTGACAGTGCTAAGACACGAGGTTAAGTCCAGTTTGTAGTAGAAGTCTGCCCGTAAGTGCCCAGCAAATCCAGCATCTACAAGTGGTCGACTTAATATGAGAGTTCTGGTGCATAAACATGTGTGTGTGTGTGCATGTGTGTGTATGTATAACAAGATGGAGATAAATGGCATCGATTGTAATTAATGGAAATGAATGAAAGTTACAACAGTGGAATGAACGGGGAATGATAATAACCTATTATAATTAATTACATTAAAAATAATGTTATATAATAGGTAGGCTTGTCCTAGGGACAAATAGGAATTATAACATAAGTTATAATAAATGAAAAAGAAACTTATTAGTAAACCTCAGTTAAGAGAACTAAGTTAATAAGTAAACAACAAGTTGTAGTGACAGTGTAAGATGAAATTATGATTAAATAAGAAAGAATGAGGCAAACTTATGGATGAAATAAGTTATATTTAATCATATATAATAAGTGACATGTTAACAGAAAGCATGTGGACTGAGATAAAATATACTTAATTATATATTAAGTAGAACATGTTATTGTAACTATAAAATCAGATAATGAATTACATGGTAATAATGTAAAGAGATTGTAGATTACAGATCTTGGATTACAATCTAGGAAATAACATGTTATGGGCTTATTAATAAATGGATTAAGTCATAAAACTGGAATTAATAAGCAAGAGGGGTCCATTCCTTAGAGATTTAAGGGGATCGGAGTGAACTTGGTAAATTGAATAAGAAATTAATATAATTGGAAATAACCAATTTAATTGGAAATCAGATGAGATAGAGCAAGTGCGTACTTAAACATTTATACATGGGGTCTAATAATATGTTAGCATGATGCACATGAGTCAGTCCGCACATCTGAAGGTGAAGAAAGCAACAGGGTAGATCATCAGGGTCTCTAGAGACACGGGAGGAGCACGTCCACTTGATTACTCGGCTCAACTTACGGCTTGATTTCTTGGTGGGACTTGAAGGAAGCACGCGGCTTCCGAGGGTCGTGGAGGGTACCCCTGGTAGTCCTTTGTGTGGTGACAGTGCTTAGGCTGTGCTCGCAGGGGTTGGGTCTGCGCGTTACTACCCGGTGAGTATACCTTAACTGCAAAAGTAGCTTTGCAGTTATAAAGCTGTGACAAGTTGACACTAGGGTGATTCGGCGATCGCCTCAGCAGGAGGCTGGGTCAGGACCAACACAGGATAGTAGATCATTCGGTACCCGTCATCGGCAGTCAGTGGGATGCGAAAAGACTAGAGCTAAAACCAAGACGCCATCAATCTTTCATTATCAAGGCATGGTGGCTGAGGGACACACCAATTGGATGTTTAGATTGTTTATTTAGGGTATGTCACTTAGCTATTATAGTCTTTACTAGTTGAGGGAGGGGTCGGGTGGGACCATATCTACTGAAAATGCAGACCATGGCATCTGTGCATACAGATATCTGAAAAAGCCCCCGATCGAGTTCCGTGTTTCTGACACAAACCTGTTGCAAAACTCGGTGCATAGTAGATAATACGTGCGGATACATGCATATCGTTTTCGTATGGTGTATCATCGAGGTTGAGGCATCGAGTACGATTAACGATATATACGTGAGAAAGTCTAGATACATGCATGTGTGCTCCGGGTGGTGTATCGTAGACTCTAGGCATTACTCTATCATGGAATCTGATTCGATTGAATGGTTCGATGGTGGCAGTCCACACACTTACATAGCATGGCGATGACAGTTCTACGCAGAATGTAGCGTTGTTATATAGAGATATGTACGTCGCTCCGACAAAGGATGAGGGACTACGTATATTTCTATGGCATTACGGCGGCAACCTTGCGAGTGGGGTACCATGGGGCGTACTTTAATATTGGGGTTAGCTACATAGACACTGTGTTAGGTTAATCTACAGGGAACTAGATGGTACGACGTGTGTGTAAGCCTTGAGTGCTGTTAACCCAAGTAACTTAATAAATAAGAAAATGTAACTGAATGGTATATGTAGGGTAATCCAAAATGTGTAGTTTAAATCCAGTCACCAGAACTTGTTTTCTGACCCCCTCTGTTTTCCCTAAAATTGGGCTTAACAACAAAAATGTGAAGAAAATGCCTTGCAAAGAGAACAGTAAGTGGAGCCACACAATGATTCAAATGCAAGTAGAAGACACAAAGTTTTATAGTGGTTCAATCCAATAAGGATTTACGTCCACTTTCATAAGAAATTCCATTATCAATATAAGGATTACAACATATGAATTTTCACTCATTACAATCATTTTTCTCTCCTAACTTTATTTATGACTTAACTTCTCTCAAATTTGGTGAAGAAAAGGGAAGGAATTTAGCTTTGTAATGAATCTTCAATCACTTGTATGCTTTGATCGTTTTCATAACCTTCATAGATTTTATAATGAATTAGCATTCAATTTAGGCTTTAAAGAGGATTAGAGATCTTTTGAATGATGTTTGATAGATTTATCTGGTAGTTTGAATGATATTGAAGGTGCTTAAATCCAATTGTAGAAAGCTCCCATGATCATTGACTTGGATTTGATCCTCATGAAGTTAGGAAAGTGTTGATAAATTCATAGAAGCCATTAGAGAAGTTGAAGATGAGCTTCGAATTTGACGGAGTCTCCTCGTAAGAATGAATTTTTTTTTTGGTCCCCCATCCAAATGAATTATGAGGGGTATTTATAGGTGATCTCCAGACCAGATGGCAATTTCGTAATTATGCAGAGAAACGCCATGACTCATGGCACCGGATGACATGACCCATGTCGCTCTATTACACCACTTGATACCCTGAGTTCTAGACACGACATGACTTTCTACGGCATGGTTCATCTTGTTCGGGTGACTCGACATTAGCTGGAGGCGATATGAGCAGGGCGCGACATGGTTTAACTTCAGATCTTGATTAGCGACTTACCCTTTATGTCGCAGAACGATATGGAGGCAGGGCGGCATGACTCATGTCGCACGACCCTATGCTTTTGAGCGTCTTGAGCCTTTGACACGTCATGATTCTCCTCGACATGGTTCATCTCGTTCGGATGATAGCTGTCAACAATCTGGTAATAACTGGATACGACATGTATAGGTCACGACATGGTTCATCTAGAGATCTTGAGTAGCAGCCTGCACTTCATGTCATTGAACAGCATGGGAGAGAGATGGCATGACTCGTTTCCTGAACCTGACTTACCTCCTACGACATAACTTAAGGCCGACATGGACGATTAACGAGATAACGACTTGCGCCATGACGCCATGACTGCTAGGTGCTTTTGTTTTACTTTGTTGCCATAAATGAAATGCGGCATGACCTGGGATCGGCCTAGTTTCTATGGAGCGACATGGCGAGATATGACATGCCTTGAAAAGCGGCTTGTTGTTGTTCCCTTCCTTGCGATATGGCCTTGAAGCGTCCTGGCCCCCACGCCATGAGTCCGAGTCCGACCTGGTTTATTTCGTATGAACCCAACGACTTGACTAATATTGGCATGATTTTTGTATTATATCTGAATCATATTTTATGGGTTAACATTTTGCCCCTCGAAGTTCGTGTTATTAAAAATAACATGGGCTTCGAATCATGATGTTTCTGACAACTTTTTCATGCATTTTAGTTAAGTCGTTAACTGCTTTTATGAAGGAACCAAATCGCTTTCAGATTTATGTCGCATGTTGTCATAGTGTCGTGACCTGCTTTGGTCTTTCCATGTCGTGTGAAACTTTCTAAGTCGTGTTGGGCCTTAATTTGAACCGGACCCGGCCCAATCATGTCGGCGTCTCTTATATTATCTCTAACCCGTGTGTCCATTATTATCCTTCATCGCATCCTGAAGCTTCTCTTGTTAATGGAAGATAGGATTGGAGAGACAACATCGCTTTCATCTTGAGTGACGTATCTAATCAGTTCGCCGCCTTCACTGAATCCATTTCGACCAGATTCCGACCAACTTCGATGAGATCCATCAGACAATCAGAGATTCTTTCTTCAACGAGACACATCTAATCAGTTCGACACCTATACTCTCGATTTTGAAGAATTCTTCCTTCAACGATCATTTTAGGACTTATTGCAAGTAATTTTTAGATCTAAATTCCACTTTATTTTTTCTGTATGCTAAGATTTGTATAGAATCCTAAGATTTTTATTTATCTCCGATAAAGTGACGATCTTGTGAATCGCTTTTTGCTGTTTTGAGTTATTGAGATGCTTGAATGAGTGTACTTGTGTATGAGGACTTTGAAATTCTTTAATTTTCTTTAAACCCCTAATTTCTATGTATACGATTCACATTTTATGTTGTTCCAGCACCATGGGTTTCAAACTATGCTCGAGAGACATGACTTTAACGTCATAAAAAGCTTTGAATCGGATGATAATGATCGTATGAGTTGTTCTTGAAGTTTTTGTCATACACACCAATTGTTTGCTGAAATGTTTGAATCAAAAATTTTACTGTTTTATCATAGTTGTTGTATGATTTTTATTTTGTTGCTCCAAGGTAGGTTATTATTTCGTTTAAGTGATCACTTTGATCCCAGATCATATGAATTGACGAGACACCTAAACCGTCAAGGGGATTATAGTCGGGGACCGACATGAGTTATTATTTCGTTTAAACACCCCTTTTTAATGCTAGGACCTTTATATCGACATTGAGTTGATTTCAGAATTCGGAGTTGTGGACTGACATGGTTCTCATGTCATGGATCGATATGAGGTTCAAACTGTGGATCGACATGAGGTTCAAGTCATGGATCGACATGAGGTTCAAGTCGTGGATCGACATGAGGTTCAAGCCTTGGATCAACACGAGTTTCATGCTGTGTATCGGTATGAGTGTTATGTCGTGAATCGACATAAGCCTCATACTGTGAACCAATATGAGCCTTGTGCCGTGAATCGACATGAGCTTCATGCCATGAACCGAGATGATCCTCATGTTGTGAACCAACATGAACTCGTAGTCGCGCGGCGACATGAGTGAACCGTCATGTTGCTGCTACGGCATGAGCAACCATGTCATAACGACTTAACCCTATTGTTAACAAACGCCTTGCCTCAGTGCTCGTCACCTTTATTTTAACGCTTTGATGTGTTTCCACACATTTATTCTTCGAATCTTACCGCTAAAAAACTGAAATGTATTCAAGTATATCTGTGTAGAATGACTACTGAGAAGCAAGTCCTTCCTCAAAGTAAAGAGACCTCTTCGGCTCAAGTCGATCCTTCCTTAAACAAGGCTTCCGAAACTAAAAGAACCACAACTTCTAGTCAAGTTCCTACCCCCTTCCTTTGGATCTCCTCCCGATTAAGGCTAGGGATCAAGAGAGACACTCTACCACCCTAACTCAGGAGCAATACGAACTATTGTGTGGTCAATACATAATTCCTCTTATGGATGCAATATTACCAAAGGATGGCGTTTTTGCTAACGGCCCCACTATTGGATATGTTGCTGTAAGCAAACAAATGCTAGAAGTCGGTGCTATTCCCCCGTTTAATCCTTTTCTAGGGCGAATCCTAAACCATCTAGGCATCGCTCCTTTCCAACTCCATCCTAATGGCTACACGGTTCTACTGGGCCTTTATGTCCTTTTCATGGATACGACAAAGCAAGAGCCTTCTTTCCAGGATCTTCGGTACTTGTGTTCTTTCAAGAGTAGGAAGGACACCCCCTCTATTATGCCACTACACCAGAAATGCCAATTTGGCAGTGCTTACGGCCGTATCAAAATCGATTTGGCAGTGCCCTGGACCGTATCAAAAAATGGCGTCTCTGTTGCTTTAATACGGTTTAAAACCGTATCAAATCAATAAATTGATATGGTTTAAAACCGTATCAAATTAATACATAGATACGGTTTTAAGCCGTATCAAAATTTTCAATTGATACGGTTATAAGCCGTATCAAATTAGCATGTGGCACTGTCCAACTTCTAATTTGATATGGTTTTAAGCCGTATCAAATTCCTAAATTGATACGGGTTAAAACCATATCTTGGTATGCTGGCACTGTCAACTTCATAAATCGATACGGTTTTAAGCCTTATCAAATTAATAGATTGATACGGTTTAAAACCATATTAAACTGCTATACTGGTACGGCTTAAAACCGTATTTAATGCTTCATTCCTACAATGCTATCAACGAATTAGACACGGCTTTTAACCGTATCAAAATCAATATACCATATATGAAATATAAAAAAACATTACACCCATTGATATATATATATATATGCACAATAAAGAAGATATGCTGCATCCATATAACGGTATATAAAGAAGATACACAAAGCATAATTTAATTAATACATAAACCATGACTTTTGTTAATACAAACCACATAACACAATTTATACAAAGCATAATGTTCACAATTCTTGCTCTTAAAAAAAAGGAGACAACAAAACTACAGTAGTCGAGCCCATGCAACTCATGTTTGTTCCAAAGCCTGAAAAGAAATTAAAATAACAAGCATCAGTTTAGTTTCGTCTCCACAACAAGTCATGTAATGTACATAAAATGAGAAATTAGATAAGAAGCATAAATTTTCAACTATCATAAGGATTATTAGTGAACAGAAGTTCACATAAATTTATATTCCTAATATTAGTGAACAGAACTATCACAAGGATTATTAGTGGATGGTATGGAAACTCAACTCAGTTTGCAACGGAAGTTGCAAACTCGACTCAGTTTGCAACTAAATCAAATCAGTTGCAAACTCGACTCAGTTTGCAACTGTGTCAAATCAGATTGCAACCCAGTTGCAAATTGAGTCGACCCAGTTTGCAACTCAAGTTGCAAACTCGACTCAGTTTGCAACTTGAGTTGCAAACGCGGTCGACTCAGTTTGCAACTGAGTTGCAAACTGGGTCGACTCAGTTTTGTTAGTTGCATTTGCATCCACACTCCAAAGATGTATTTTGACCGACCCAAGAGCAACTCAAGCGAAGTTTAATTATTTGTTATAACAGTGTCAATGTTTCAATACAAATCAAGAAGATTAAAATAAAAGTCAAAAAAGTTCTAGAGCTTACTTGAATGCTCTTGTTGGAAACTTAGGCACAATGCCACTCAAATCCCTGCAAAAACAAATATAAATAGTTTAGCTGAAGAAATGACTACAAAACCTTTATTGTGCGTACAGTGTAAAGAACTTACGAGATAACGAGGGTTGTGATGTCACTAGCAATAGTGGAAACGCCCCCAAAAGACTATTATTGTTCAGTAACCTGTATTTGTCAACACACTGTATTTCTGAATTACTTGAAAATTGAAACAAAGAGATAGGAGGAAAAAAATCGCTTACCAAAAAGTTGATAGCAGTAGAGCCTTCGAGAATTGTTATGTTCATTGCCAGCATGTTCGCTTGGAATTACTTGCAAATTGAAACAAAGAGATAGGAGGAAAAAAATCACTTACCAAGAAGTTGATAGCAGTAGAGCCTTCGATAATTGTTATGTTCGTTGCCAGTTTGTTCGCTTGTTGGCTAAACTCAGGTGCAATTAAATTGCAAAAATCAAAAGGCTGACAATAGGGAATAGATCAAATTGAAATAAAGGACACCTGCTTCAGAGCGGGGAAAACATCTTTCTGCCATGTTGGCTTACTCATCTTTTAGCTTCCGTTTAGCGGTCATCTAACTGTGAGAAAAAAAGTATAACAATGCATCGACTTAAATACACAACAAGATAATATCCAATAATAAGGCATATGTGGGATTTTGATTTAACAAAGATTGAATAATATGCACCACTGCATAACTTGTATTATCATCAGTAGCGTACAAAAAAAATATAAAAGAGGCATCAGGCAAGGATAAATTCCCTTTAATCTTTTCTATTTTGATGGCAAACCAAAAAAAAATGGCTGAATTTGTTTTCTGCCAATAATGATGCCAGGAGAAAAACATATAAAAATACATTATACATCTTCTGAGTAATGTAACCCATGTACTTCGATGCTAATATCCATTTTGTAGTTCCGACTGGAGTGTTTTAAGTCAAACTTGTATCCCTTAAAAGAAAAAACTTAGTATTGTGTTTATCAATCATTACCTGGCCCAAGTGAAAGAACTCAAATCCTTCTAGCCAAACAGACCAGCATTATTTTCCGATCACTTAGTTCCAACTTGATCCAACACTGAAGCAAAACAGACCACTGTTGCAGTTTGCATAAAGACATTTTTAGGCCATTGAGAATGCATGCATCACCCACTAATTCCTTTTCTAATTGAAAATCCTAGCCACTGCACTATCAGAAAAGTAATCTAAGACCATTATTTCGATAATAACCAGATTTTTACTCCTTGTAAATGCAAACTACTTTAACTTTGATGCAAAAATTTGCTTGACATGCTCTGTTAATAATAATATGTTATACTTTATATATGTTTATGTTAGTTTCGAAAAATCACCTGTAATTCTTTTATGTAACTTTTGATAAATCACCTGCAATTCTTTTCAAATTAGTAGATCTGAGAAGAACATAGAATAATATATGCCAAAATTTCCTTTCCTCGGTCTTTGAATAAGAAAAGCTAACACCAAGAAAGAAGCCACTTAGATATCCAAAATAAATATATTACCTGGTTTGAGATAGAAAGATTATACATCATCGGCATATCTCATCTTAAAATGAAACTTGTCCCAACAAAAAAGAATCTATATTCAAACTGTGAACAACAAAGATTATGCATAAAGAGGGTATCAACATACGCACATATTAACATACATATTGGTATGGGTCAAAAATCAACTCATCATTTATCATGTCAGCTATCAGATTATCAACGTTTCTAGAAAAACACACGCAGACTAATACTTTTGTCAGATATGCAAGAAAAAAATTTAACTACTTTATACTTTGAAATTCATAATTTAGTTGCATTTGGACATTGCTTAGAAACTTCAGCAAGCATTTCTTAGAAACTTTGACATAGAGTTTCTCAAAATAAAGATAATTTCCATTGAATGGAGCACCTTCTTACCACATCTAATCAAAGCAAATCAAATCTAGTTTGGAAGTTATGTTTTTCTAAATTGATCCTTAGAATATTAGCTTGACCATGCTTTCATAATACATTAAAAAGATTAGACTGAGAATTAGTGCTAGCACTGATTACACGATAACCAAATAAAATTTTCAACTCATAAGCAACCTTGTTAATGATTGACTATATGGAATAAAAGCAAACTATTATATGGGAACCATCTGTATCTCATTAAAATGAATGTTGTAATTAATTCCATACTTGTAACAACTAATGAAACGAATAGTCATCTACATCTAGGACAACCAATTGCAAGATTAGCATATATATGGAAAAGACAGAAAGAGATCTTTCATTCCCACAATTAAATTTAACCTTTCGATTGACTATCATTAAGAATAAAAATAAATTTACACCCATAATATATTGCATTTCAATACTGCAATAATGTTTACTATGAAAATATTTATAGTAGAGTTTATTATTAAGACCCCACAACATGACCTTTGTAAATTTAAAGTTTGCACAGATGCATGAAAGCAAGTCAAAAGGCATACAGACCATAAAAGTATTGTCAAAATGAGTAGATATTAACAGAATCCTTTCTCTTTTCCATATTTATTTAATTAAAATAGACCGTAAGATAACAACTTAACAAAAAAAAAAAAATTAACAGGATATCGACAAAGAAATAGAGAAGGCAAACGATGGAAAATGGAAAGGAAGTCTAATATTGCGGAGTGAAATGTACGGATTTGGGAATGGTTACATTCTTTTTCATTGTAGCATGATATAATAAATTAATTTATTTTCATTGAGTAGTCACCGTAATGCAAAAAAATATGCTGATAAATTTTACTCTTAGTGTTTGCTGCATTATACATTCCAACAGAACAAATATATTCAATGTTTTGATCTTTAAGTATCCATAAAATCACGGTTAAAGGCTATCTATTTTCATGCGTCCTTCAGTCAGGGTCAGCTTTCGTATCACTCTACTTATGTGCATGCAACAAATAAAGATAATGCTTACTGCTTTCCAATTAGGTAACTCCAGTTTAGACATTGATAGACAAGGTTCTTAGATGCCATGCTTATTCTGTTTCTGTTATTTGTACTACAAGTGTTGGAGTTTTGGAGAATTAAAGTGATGACGCCATTATTTCTTTGTATTCTATATTTGTCATTGTATATCTTCAGGCTTTCCTAATGACTGTTATAAAAGTGTGATATCCTTAGTGGTCATCGCTAATTTTACCATACCACTATTTTGCTGTTTTGGTTCCCATCAACTGCAAATTATTCATGATTTTCTTCTCTTAATATTTATATGAAATGTCATGCCTCTTCCCAGTTTGACAAATATTTTGTAATTAACGCAAAATTTTTAATTTGTTGTGATTGTTATGTCCGTATTGATGTCTAAACTACATTGTTTAACCGTTATTGTTTGCACTTTCAATTCACAATTCAATCATATATCTCACACGGAAAGGACGCCAAAATAGCCTAAATGAAGATGCTATTGAATTAGCTCATTTCATTCATCCAGAAATTTGTGCCAATTGTATGTTAAGTAGCGAAACTGAGCCTTACACTCAGTTTCAACTGAGCTGTAAAGATCAGTTCCTCTAGATGGAGTGACACGCCAAACTAATTTAAACAATAAAAGAACTTGATAGACCAAAAGTTTTCTTGATTCTACATACCTAAGCAGGCAAGGCTCGAACATCTTTTTGTCTAAGTATAGCAAGCATAGGTATGATAAAATCAACAAGATTAGAAGTTTTTAAAAAAATTATCCTAGCATTACAAACAATATATACCAATTAACCAACCATCGACATAATTATTCGGCTATATGGTTGGTGAAAAGGGCAGGGTCTAAGAAATAAATCAGACACAATTGTAAATTCAATTTTAAAAGGACAGAACCAAGCTTAAACTGTTAAAAGAATAAAAAATAATTCATGTGTAGTCCTAACAATGTAAAAAACAAACTAAAAGATTAATAGAATGTTTCGTAAAAAGTAAATAGAGAAATGAACGTATAAATGGATTATACTTTAGAACCAACAAATTTATTACTAAGGAAACATTTACAATTTTTTTTGAATGAATGATACAGAAGGTGTAATCCTAGGAAACGGTGGGAGAAATAGTAATAAAGGAAACAACAAACACGATAGTAATGGTGGTTGAGTTGGGCTCAACAACAAGGAAGGAATCCCAAAGGCAAAAGGCTGGAAGAAAAGTAAAGGCAATGAGAGGAAGAGGGAGTGGAATATAGCAGTTATATAGTAATTATCTATCTAAAAAGTGGGGGGAGGCATAGCAATATGTTACAGTTAACCAAATAACCCAGCGAGAAGAATGTCTAAAATTGAGCATAAACTACTACCTAATGCATTAACCATTCTATCAGAGCCTTATGCATGAATCGTAAACAATCATTAATAACTCCAGAATCTGCAAGAGTATGAAAAAAAAACTTGTCATCCTATTCAAATTGTAATGAATTATCAAATGTGACTGTAAAATCACGATAACCCTTCTTGATGATGGTTGCATCGAAGAAAGTTGGGGAATGATTTCAACAATGTTTCGTTCAAGTTATTTTTATGGGAGTATGAACAAGTCTTTCGTCATTAGAGAGCTTGTACATGCGGTCCAATGTCATGCTAGAAGCACTAGGTCCATCCGAGCTATTTATATGACTTGGTTTCGAGTTTTGCCTATGACTCAGACCGAGCCATAGGCTTAGCTTTTAGGCAAGTGATTTCCCTTGCATTTACTTCATTTTGACAACACTCGTGTGATTTTATAACTTATTGACTTGTTTGGATTATCTTTCATACATGAATTAGAACTGCAACTTAAATCATATGAGTCTTATCTGCATGAATCAGTCAACTTGCCAAACAGATCCTAGAATATAACATACAAAGAATGAATTCACAAGAATTTCATGCAGGAGCGCATGTTTCATAAATTTTATGCATGAGTATGTGTTTCATAAATTTTATGCGTGAGAATGTACTTCATAAAGTTAGTTTCAGTGGAAGATATTTCATATCCAATTTGGTGGCAAACAGTAGTTTTCTATTTACAGTCAACCTTAGATACATTCATATAATAAATCTAAAATGTATAGAATGAATTTACCGTAAACCCAGGTTGATAATCTAATGGAACAGTAGCATTTTTTCCCCAAAATCACCATAACCAGCATGAGAAGCTCCGCTGTATCCTTCTCTATCAATCCTTCTTTATCACCAAATCTTCTCATATCCCCTTCATTTCAAAGGCCCCTACATAATGGTACTTAATTAGACTTCATGTTACAATATTTACCGATCTTTCAAATTGAATGAATTAAATAAATTAGCAACACAATAGCAGAAACAAGATTATAATGGATAACATTCTAAGCATACGGGAACTACTTAAATTGCATCACTAGTTAAGGGGTACTAGTTTAAAATAATAGTCTTTAGCACAATGCAATAGTACATTGGGAATAGTATTATCCACTGCAGCTTTAAGTTGTCTATATGTGCTAAGAACATGTCATGGTTATGTTTGTTTTGTGATGAATTACACCAGAGCTTTCAGTTATATTTTCTTGTTGTTTATGCACATAACAGGAAGGAGTAGAATCATTGCTTACGAAGGAAACTGCACAATTACTGATTGTTATTAGAATGGGAAGGACAAACAATCCCACAGCCATATTTTCAACAACAATATTCAATGTATAATTCAAGTTAACCAAAACATCACAAGTGTAAATTGGAATTGCAATATACGAACGATACTTGAGATTTAAAGTGGCACCAGTAATGATATGATATACTAGCCTAACATTTGAAATAGCTACAAGCAATTGAATGGAGGATTGATTATATTATCTCGGTTTGATTTCAACCTGGCCAATTTAATACAAAATCACCAATCATAAATAAAATGAGAGTTCGAAAATATAAATAAAATACTAATGGCAATGGCTACACATTTCATGGCTAACCAAACCATGATTAATCAAACCAAATCAACCAAGAACCTTGTTAACCGAAGCATCCACAAATCCTGATTTATATAAAGTAATCTTTAAAAAGGAGGTTGACAATGGAAAAGGTTCATTGGAGGAGCAAAACAAAGAAGGCCAAGGCTGCAGATGCATCTAAGTGGACCTATCAAATAGGTGCATTGGATTTGATTATAAAGGAGCGTTACCGATCATGTTTAGGATCAAGGCCGGCCTACCACCATAGTAGGCCCTTGACAATGCTACTTGCTGCACCAGTACTAGAGAACCTAGTAATCTTGCTTGCTCCACACATGCACATCAAATAAATCACCTTAATCATAAAGTAGGCTTAAGATCATAGATGATATAGTAATGGGTTGACTCTTCTGTAGACAAATACATGTAAAATAACTAATTTTCAAAACAGGATAATATAGAAACTTCATCAATGATGCATCTATTACGGCATAGGCATGGTAATAAAGATAATTGGTTCACTTAAAACAATTAAAAAATCAGCATTTCCCATTGAGTAACTAAGCAAACCTAACAAAATTCATTAATCAACCTAATAAAAGTCATCCAATACATTTGATTTTTGGACTGCATAGATAATACTAGTTTTCTCACTAAATTAAGAACTAAATAAACCTAATAAGTCATTCATCAATATAGAAAAAACTAAAAAAATGTTACCTTTAGTTCGTTTGGAAAGATGGAGGAGTAATAATAGGAAATAGCAGTCATGAAATTCAGTGATGGGCAGAAAATGGAGTTGATCGAGACAGCAAATGGTAATGGATGGAGTAGTACAAATGGGCAGAAAATGGATATGGTTGGGGCCGAAGACCTTACTTTTGTTGTGCGATGGGATTAGACGAAAGTTAAGAAGAAGGAGAAGTAGAAATCCAATGCAAATGCAGTCGAACAATGAAAAAAAAATCTAATTCACTACTTCTAGGGTTTTCATTGAGAATGGGGAAATGAGAAAGGAGAAAGAAGATAATTAGAAAAGGAAGCGACCAATATTTTTTGGTTTGGTGAAAAATGTAAATTCAGTGGAGAAAAAAATACAGGCTGATTTAATACGGGGTGAAGACGTACCAAAGGGAAACGATCCGCAGCTTTAATGATCTACGATCAGATTTTCAAGATTGGAAAGACGCAGATCAGCTAAGTGGTAGAAAATGAATTCAATACGGTGATGAGCTGTATCATATTTGATATGGCTTAAAGCCGTATCAAATCTCTATATCCTGATGTGTCAAATTTGCTGTTATGGTGTAGTGTGCATGTTGAAGGTGTCAGAAATCGGAAGCTGGTTCTCGAATTACCGGATAGTGTTTCAGGGTTTTTAAGCCAATTTTTCTTCGTCAGATTCCCCGAGCCATTACGAGGGCAATGGACAGATGGAGGTATGCGTATTTTATTCAGAGGGCTTGACTTTACTTCCCTTTGAGTTATACGTTCTTACATTATTTCCTTTTGAAATGCAGTACTCCCTACCCTGATTAAGGATAGCAAAGCACCCCCTTCTTTTAAAGCTACATTCGAAACACTAAAAGCTATTGATGAGGCTAAGAAAGGTAGAAAGCTTTTTATTTCAGATAGCATTCTTCACCAATACGAACTATTTCATTCCTTAAGGAAGTTTTTATGTAAGGCTGGACCTTCCACTCCTAAACCTAACCTTACAAAATCAGATTTAGTAAATCCAGACGACAGGAGTGTAACTCAAGCTGATCAAAACCCTTCCATTGACCCTTCCTTGAAAAGATGTTTAGGGTCTGTTAGTGGAAAAACGTCGCCATCATCGAAGACTTTAAATAAGGATGAAGACTCTAACTGTCATAGAGGCGAAGATCCCACAATATCGGTTGAGTTGATTGAGAAAGAAAATATTTCCCCGCATCCTGAGCCAGAATTAGATTCCAAACAGTTTAGAAGAGATGATAGGGAAGTGAATCCTTCTGTACTTGAGTACGGGATTGAACATGATGGTGAAGACATAGTTGTATTAGAAACCGATCCAAATACTGCGACTATAACTGGAGATTTTCCTACTGAAAATGTAGCTAAGGAAGATTCTGCAGGTACATTTGACAATTTGAGTGATCTCAACTCTGCTAGATATCTTAGTCAGGATGGTCCGGTTACTCATCCTCTCGACCCTCAAACCATAGAAATCGGACTTAGGGATGCAGCCTCAACTGAGTCAGAAATGCCTCTTAAATTTTTAGGAATTCCCTTAAACTCAGAGGATATGACTGGTCTGTTAACAACAGTATTTTTTAAAGAAATTCATCTTGTGTATTTCAATTATTTTCCTGTGTTTGTATCTTGCTTTAGCTTTCTTAGACACTTTATAGTTTCAAGTATCGAAAACTCATGCATGTCTCATTTCAGGTTTAGACATGTACGGGAGACGCTCGTCAGGAATCAGATCGGATTTTAGTAAGAGGAGCAAAGCTATCGATCCGAAGCACTTACTATAATCCGAACCTCGGCAATCATCCCATCACCATGAGTAGCCCCATCCTCTCCGCCTTTGAAGCCCTCTTCTCAGTCTTTTCATATATCAGAATCTGTTTTGACTGAGGAACAGAGAAAGAAGAAACGCGAGGAAGAAGAGGAAGAGGCTAGAAGACGCAGTTGGCTAAGGGAAGACACTCCCGATGAAAGGGAGCGAGGGAGGAAACAAGAAAGGGACGGTTCTTATAAGCATTCCTGAGTAGAGAAGCTGCCTATTAAACCCCAGCTTCCTTCATCCTCTGGCCCTCCTGATCCTTCAGCTGAGATCCATTCGATTATCAATAAACCTCGCCATACTCCTGGCTCGACGAACATCTCCTTTACCGAAAAGCTCCCGGGTTGGAATTTGAAAGGACTTTACTTTGATTGTGGAGTAAGTATAACTGACGCCGATGATTTTCTTAAAGAGGTGGATGCGGTTATAAGCCAAACACACACCCAGCTCAATACTGCTAAGAGTCAACTTGAGACAAAATGGAACAAAGTAAGAGATATCTTTTACCAGAAGTTGCGTGGATGGGAGAAACTTGGTGATGACCTCCAAAAGCGCCATGATTCTCATCTTACAAAAATTGCCGATTGGAGGATGATAAAGTCAAATGGGAGAAGGTTTTAGATGATCGTGATGCTACTATCGTAGTTCTTAATAAAAGAGTTGCAAAGTTAGAGGCATCAGACAACGAGATTAAAAAACTCCGGGAAGAACTCGAGGCTTCCAAACAAAGAGAAAAAGATGCCAAAGCTGCCAAGCGCGATGTTGATGCTGAATTGGTTGTAGAGAAGGATTTCTCCAAACAATATCAGGAAGATGCCGCTAATCTCCGTAAGGAGGTAAAATCTCTGAAGGCTTCCAACCAGACACTAATGGCCAAGGTCGAATCCCTTGAGAAGGACAAGATAACTGCTGAAGAAACTCACAAACAAGCTATGGACGAAGCTGACGATGACATGTTCCGCTTCTACGTCTACAGCGTCATGAGCCGTGGGAGCTTGCATTACCTAGAGGATAGTTTTGCACGTACTTTGGCGCTTGTTTGGGAGCGAGTGCTTGAGATTAACGGTGATGATTGTAGCGAGGACGGACTCATTGACAAACTTTTAGATGACAGGTCCAAAAAGGCTTTGGCAGAAGGAAAGGCACAACTAATGGACGAGAGGACTGGTACTTCTGGTGAGAAAGTTCACACTCAACCAGATGTCAACCTTCCTATTAATCCCTCGGCCTTTGAAGCTTCTGGCTCACAAACATTAGCTAACCCGGATGATGCTCCTAAAGGCAAAAATGTCACCATTGAGGGGGATATCAATGCAGAGGATATTGCTAATAAGCATGGTGAAAACGATAAGGTTGATGATGACAATCCCGATCACTGGAGAATTGAGCATAGGGATCCCTTGGAGAATATTCTAGATACAGGTAAAATTGAAACTAACTTTACCCTGTCGTGCTTAGAGTCCATTTTCGATTCACCTGGGTCCCTTGCTTATTATGACCAATGTTTCCATACTTTGAATTTAATTTCACCCCTATCTTCTCCTGCCGTAGGCAATGCATTGACAACAGGAGCTATTAAGGCTGACTCGCCATTGACAACTTTTCCTCTTACTTCTGTCATTACTCCCCCTCCTCCTAGTAACACACCCTTGCTTGTTGCAGCTCCTGGATCACAGGATGCAAAGATCAGAACCTTCTCAGATTTGGATGTCGTTGACTACAGCCTTAGTGACGATCTTGAAGTTATTGATGCAGATGAGAGTCCCCGGGTTACTACCAAGGAGAAAGGAAAGAAGTCTGCCAAGTCTTCATTGTCTAAGAAGAAGAGGAAGAAGAAGAAGGAGATGGAGGCTACCGTTTTTTCTTCCCAAGAGAATCAGAGTAACGTAGAAGAGACCCCTCCGCCTTTACTTAGCAAGCCAGCTTTGAGAACAAGTGACAAGAAGAAATGATCCTGCTTAGTAGTTGCACAACTTGGTTGTTAATTACTCTCTTTTGCGTGTTGTATTCAGGCCGGTTGTATATGCAGGCGCCGGTCCCCACTTATTACTCTTGTACTTGTCATCTTTATGCACTCTGTTGTCTGATATTTTGCACTTTAACCCATGACCTTATGATATAGTTCTGCTTTGCTATCAGGAAATTGTGTCCTGCTTTTTACGCCTTAAATTTTGCTTTTAGTTTCGCTGTGCTTTTATATTTTTTGCACTTCATGTTTGTTTTATATTTTCAATACCAATTCTGCACCTCAAATTATCTGTTATGACAGGCTGAGTTAATTCAATCAATCTTTATTGGATTTTCCCGATCTTGACTAAGACGACGCCCACAATCCTTTCACATGGATAACCATTTTATTAGGATATTTTAGTTTCATCTTAGTTATTTCAGAAAATCTAGTTTTGTTGATTGGAATGACTTACTGCTAGGTTTTTCATGAGATTATGATTGGATTGTAGTATGTTTAAGAGAGCGCCATTAGATTTCATTAGTGCGATGGTAATGCCCCCATACCACAATTGGTATTAATATCTTGAAAATTAGGCATGGTTTTTATAGTTAAATAAAGGAATCTATTATTCCTAGTAACTGAGTGGGCCAGTTACTTGTGGTTTTTATCAGATAACTTTGAGGGAAGTTTTTGGTTCTGTCACTAAATGAGTTTGGAAGATTCGGCTTATAATCGGATGCCCTTGAAAGGATCTTTGATCCGTTGTTCGTTGGATCTGAATAATCCAGACGCTTGTTGAACTTGTCAGATGTCTCCGAAGAGGTCTTTTGGTCCGTCAGTAACTGGGTTTGAAGGACCCAGAATCAATAGCTGGATTTGGAAGACCCAGCATCTGAGCGAATGCCTCCGAAGAGGTCTTTGAAAACCCTGTGTTTATATCACTATCCAGCTATGTATAAATGGCATCGGCGATGAACCGGGTGCCCCTCGGGGAGGTCTTGGGTTCAAAGCCTGATGTTTGTATCGCTATCCGGCCATATCTTAATGGCGTCGGCGACGAACCGGGTGCCCCTCGGGGAGGTCTTGAGTTCAAAAGCCCGGTGTTTGTATCGCTATCCGGCCATATCTTAATGGCGTCGGCGATGAACCGGGTGCCCCTCGAGGAGGTCTTGGGTTCAAAAGCCCAGTGTTTGTATCGCTATCCGGCCATATCTTAATGGCGTCGGTGATGAACCGGGTGCCCCTCGGGGAGGTCTTAGGTTTATCATCGTATTGTTTCAAGTGACTGACACTAGTTTATTTGTCAGATTCTGGTTGTGACTTGTCAAACCTGGGACTTCGAACTCTGTTATTAAGAATGTGACCCTAGGTTGAAATTCAAAACTTGATCCGTAGTTTGGGTTTAGATTTCTTGATGCCCCTTATTTATGGTTTTCCACTTCACACCCACTATAGCAAAAGTGTATAGATGTTTGAGTATTAAGCAACAGGTGCTTGAATTTCTCCTCGTCGGGGATGTGCTATAGCATTCCTTAAGCCCTATTTGGTTCTCAATGCTTTTTTGTCTGCTTGAAAAGCCTGTAATTAAAATCGATGATAGCAGCTTGAAATTAAAAACTTGCAAATGTACGATTTTTAGACAGGTAAAGTAATTTCTTTCACTAATTTGTACAAACTTTGCGATGATAGTAACAATGCATGATTTATTTACAATGTATGTATGATGCAAAATATGTGAAAGAAACTTCAAACAAAGTAATGGCGAAGATGAATGCTATTCCATGCTCAAGGAAGTGCGATTTCGTCTGTTGTTTTTAACTCAAAAGTGCCATCTGCAAATTTCTGGCTTATCACGTATGGTCCCTCCCAATTGGATTCGAATACCTCGGTTCCTGTCATAATTCTCTTCAGGACGAGGTCCCCGACTTGAAAAGTTCTTTGTTTGACTTTTGCATTGAAATATCTGGCTACTTTCCGTTGATGGGCTGTTATCCTGAGCTCTGCTCCTTGTCGCTTTTCCTCGAGTAAATCAAGTGCCTCTAACTGTAGTTCTTCATTCTTCTTCTGGTTAAAGTAAATTCTGCGGTGAGTTGGTACTTCCAGTTCCACTGGGATCATAGCTTCTGACCCGAATGCGAGTGAGAACGGGGTGTGCCCTGTGGCAGTTTTATGTGTTGTTCGGTACACCCATAATGCAAAAGATAGTTCATCGACCCAGTTGCCTTTGGCTTTTTCGAGATGCTTCTTGATGGTTGACTTTAGTATTTTGTTGATGGCTTCCACTTGCTCGTTTGCTTGCGGATGAGCCACAACTGCAAAGCTCTTTTTGATCTTATATTTAGCGCAGAAGTCTAGGAATTCGTTGCTTTCAAATTGGGTTCCATTATCGGTGATGATTTTTTGTGGCACTCCAAACATGCAAATGATGTTTTTCAAAACAAAATTGATCACTTTCTTTGACGTGATAGTGGCCAAAGGTTCTGCTTCAGCCCATTTGGTGAAATAGTCGACAGCTACTATAGCGTATCTCATATTTGCTTTTGCGGCGGGTAATATCCCAATCAAATCTATGCCCCAAACCGCAAATGGCCATGGGCTGACCATTTGAGCCAGTTCTTTAGGAGGTGCTCTTGGAATCTTAGTGAATCTCTGTCATCTGTCACACTTCTTCACATAGGTCATGGCATCTAGATTTACATCAGGCCAGAAATAGCCATATCGCGGAGCCTTCTTGGCCAACATTTGACCACCGGTGTGTCCTCCGTATCATGCAATTCTGCCAAAATTGCTTTAGATTCCTTTTTAGTCACACGTCGCAGTAATGGCATAGAGTATCCTCGCCGATATAGCTTTCCGTCTTGGACGAGGTACAAAGGGGCCTTGCGCAATATCTTCCTTTTGTTTTTCCGCTCTTTAGATAGTGTATCATTGAGATATATTCTTTGATTGGAGTCATCCATGATGTAGGTTCTTCAACGGTTTCCATTATCCAGTCAACACTCGCATCCTCAATGGTTAGGGTAGAAAGGACTTCGATGGGGATTAAAACCTGCAGCTGGGCGTCTGATGAACTAGCATACTTGGCAAGAGAATCCGCTTTTGAGTTTTGTTCTCTTGGGATGTGAGATATAACATAGTAGTCAAGGTCATTTAGAAGTTCCATGTCTTTGATTAGATAAGAAGGGAGGTTTCCTGTTTTGGTTTGGAACTCCTTGCGTACCTGACTTACCGCCAACTGAGAGTCGCTGAGAATCTGTAAAGTTCTTAAGTTTAGCTCTTTTGCCAGTTTTAGCCCTGTTATTAATGCTTCATATTCGGCCTCATTGTTGGTTGATGGAAATTCCAATCTCAAGGCATAGTATAAAGAGTAACCTTCTGGGGTTTCTAAGACGATTCCAGCCCCTGAACAGTAGTCATTTCTGGATCCATCAAAGTATAGTTTCCAGGCAATCTCTGTTTCCGCTGGTTCCTTAACCTCTTCTCCCCTGTTTGTAAACTCAGCAATAAAATCCGCTAGGGCTTGGCCATTGATGGCTCTTCGAGGATGGTAAGTGATGTCATATTGACTTAGCTCAATGTTCCATTTCAGTAGCCTTCCTGAAGTTTCTGGGCGAAAGAGGATTTGCCTTAACGGTTGATCGGTGAGGACCTTGATAGGATGAGATTGGAAATACGGTCTCAGCTTTTTTGAGGCAACAAGGAGGCAATATGCGAGCTTCTCTAGTTTAGGGTAATTTAGCTCTGCCCCAGCGAGCCTCTTACTAATGTATTATACCGGCAATTACACTCCTGCTTCTTCTCGGATTAGTGCTGCACTAAAGGCATGTGATGAAACTGCTAGATATAAAAATAGATCCTCCCCATCCTTAGGCTTCGATAACATTGGTGGTGATTCCATATGTCTTATCAATTCCTCGAAGGCATCCTGGCACTCTGAGGTCCACTGGAAGTCCTTCTTCCATTTTTTCAAAGCATCGAAAAGCAGAATACATCGATCCGTTGCTTTGGAAACGAACCGGTTCAGTGCTGCTACCTTTCCATTTAAGCTCTGGAGTTCCTTTTTTGTCCTCGGGGCCCGCATTTACCTTAAATCCGCAATTTGAGAGGGATTCGCTTCGATGCCCCTAGCATTGACGATAAACCCGAGAAATTTTCCCGAAGAGACTCCGAATGAACATTTTAATGGATTTAGTCTCATCCCGTATTTCCTGAGTATGTGAAACATTTTTGCCAGATCCTCGAGATGATCTTTGACCTTCTTTGATTTGACTAACATATCGTCCACAAATACTTCCATTATATTCCCTATCTGAGATTTAAACATGGAGTTTACAAGATGCTGGTAAGTCACTCCTGCGTTTTTCAGTCCAAATGGCATGACTTTATAGTAGTATAGTCCTCTATCCGTTATAAAACTCGTGTTCTCTTCGTCTGGTTTGTGCATCATAATTTGATTATATCCGGAATATGCGTCCATAAAGGACAACAACCCATGCCCTACTGTCGCATCTACGAGTTGTCAATTCAGGGCAAAGAAAAACTGTCTTTTGGGCATGCTTTATTAAGATCTGAGTAATCTATACACACTCTCCACTTCCCATTGGACTTTTCGACAAGAACTGGGTTAGAAACCCGATCTGGATACGTAGATTCTTGTATGAAATTATTTTTAAGTTGCCTATCTACTTCTTCTTTTAGAGCCTCGGAACTTTCAAATCCCTGCATTCGTCTTTTTTGTTTTATAGGAGTCAATTTCTGGTTTATATTCAACTTATGAACAATTACATTCGGTGCACACATATCTGAGTGTTCCTAGGAAAATACATCTAAGTTTGCTTTCAAAAACAAGATTAATTCTTTTGCAACTTCATTCCCAACTGAGATCCTATCTTTAAGACCTGGTTAGGGTTCTGCTCTATTTTCCCCCATAATGTTTTTCCTTGAGTCAATTGTTTTCCGAGCACCACTGTGCTCACCAGTAGGGGGTTTTGCTTTGATTGCTATAAGAGGGGTTTTGGATGCGGAGCGGTGGCTCTACATGCTTCTTCCCTGCCTCTGCCAACTCGACCAAATAACACTCCCTTGCTGCTTGTTGATCACCGATAATTGTTCCAACACCATTCTCTGTTGCGAATTTCATAGTGAGGCGCCACGGAGCCATAGTTATTCTGAATGCTGCGAGAGTAGGTCTTCCCAGAAAGGCATTGTAAGCAGAAGGTTCATCGATTATAAAAAAGTCCTGTACCAGTGCGGCTTTCTGCTCCCCTTCTCCGAGCTCTACTAGTAGACTGATTACACCAATTGGCTGAACAGCTTGACCAGTGAATCCATGGACCTTGTTCTGACAGGCTTTTACGTTGCCCATGGAAAGTTTCATCCTATGGAATGCGCTGAAGAAGAGGATATTAACTGATGCTTCACTATCGACTAACACCCTTCTAAATATAGCTGGGCCCAGACCAACGGTTATTACCATTGGATCCTCTGTAGATGTTATGATCCCAGTTGGATCTTCGTTTTTAAATGTGATGTCTCGGAGGATTCTTGGTACTTTTGCTGATAAAACTTCGTCTATGATCATGAGTTCACCTTTTTTCAAAAAGTTCTTCACCTCATGAGCGTACTTCACCATATCCCCCCAGCTTTTCCCAACTGGGTAGGGGCCTCCTGAAATGGTGTTTATGATCATCCTTGGTATAGCAGCAATCGAAGCGCTCTCATTCTGTTTAGGTTGTCCTGTAGAGGTACCTTGGTCTTGAGTTCCCTGAACATTTAGGAGTTCTTTGTGTATTGTTGAAGCCTGTTTTTCCTTATCAGTTCTTCAATTAAGCTTTTCAAATGTCTACATTCATTCGTGCTATGCCCCGTCTGGTTGTGAAATCGGCAGAACCTGCCGGACTTTGTTGCATTATCAGTGACTCTTAACTTCTCGGGCTCTGGGTACTCTTCAGTGTCTTTGGTCGCCATATAAATGTTTTCTATGGTGTCGTTAAGAGAAGTCATTTCGGAATTCTTGAAGAAACGAAGCTTTTTGTTGTTTCGACCATCTTTCCCTTCATTCCTCCTTTTCTGATTTCCTCCGGCGTTTTTCTGTCCTCCTTGCACGTTTACGTCTCCCTTTTCTGATGGCTCCTTATTTTCTGTAGCTTCCATTGTATAGGCCGGATCCTCATCCACGCCTATATACTCCTCTGCCTTATCAAATAGCTCTTCGAGAGTGGCAGGCTTCTTCTTCTTGATCCACCGCCCGAGTTTGGTCTTTTTACTTATACCTCCCTTTAGAGCCATCAAAGCCAAACGTGGCACATAGTTTCCAACTTCGGCCGCGGCTGTGTTAAAACGAGAAAGGAAGGCTTTAATGGACTCCCCTGGCCCTTGTTCCAGCTCATTCGGTTCCATCACATCACGTACCTTAGTTGCTTGAAGCCTGAATTGTTGTATGAACAGCTTGGCCAAGGTGGCAAAGTCATCTACAGACTTCGGCGGGAGTTTTGTGAACCAGAGTGAAGCTACTCCCTCCAAGTAAGTAGGGAAGTATAAACATTTGAGCTCGCCAGTAGCATGTGCCCCATCCATGTGCTGATCGTATTTGAATAGGAACACGTTGGGATCGCCAGTTCCATTATAGGTTTGTACAACTGGGGGTTTGAATTTATTTGGATATGGCGCCATTTTTATTCTTTCTGTAAGTGGGGTTTTTGTCGGAGTAAATCCCCATTCCTTTTCAAAGAAGAATTTTTTTTTCCGTATGTTTGCTTCTTTGTTGTCGACTATAAGTATTTTTTCTATCTATGCAATGCTTTCAAGATGGAGCACATTTGATCACATGTCCACATCTCATGGAAGAAACACGGACGTTTTCTATATCGAATGGTAAGAAAATTTTGACTGTTATCAATGTTTTCTCCATGTTAATCATCCCTTCAGAGGACACAAGAAAAACTTTTTAGCTAATAGAGTAGCAACCAGACAATCACCAATGATATGGTCGGTGAAGATATATATACAAACTTGTAAGGGACTATTCAAAATATATGAAATTATAGTGCAAACAGAAATTGAAGTCAATTCGACTATTCATAACTGGTGCAAATAAAGTATATTTTGGTCGCTGCCGTATTGAAAACATCTTCTGCTTCGTCATAAAATTGATATGAAGCACAATGAGAAAGTTGCATTTGATAATATTTTTAACACAATTTTGAATGTCAAAGGAAATACTAAGAATGATTTGAAATCAAGACGCGATATACTAAAATCATGCAAATGTCTTGAGCTTCATATGAAACCAAATGACGATAAAAAACTCAAAATATGTTATGAGTTAGATAACGATCAAGTTAAAGTTGTGTTAAAATGGATAGAAGGGTTAAAATTTCCTAAGGGGGTTCATCAAATCTTCATAGATGTGTTGACTTTAAAAACGAACGAAATGAAAAGCCAAAACTATCGCATAATGACTTGCAGCTAGCATGACATTACTAGATGCAGAAGATGAGGAAGAACTACTGGGATTCCATGTCGCGATCGAGCAAAAATGGCAAAAGCCAAACTGGATGGGGACGAGTGTAGGGAAATGATGATTGAAACACTAGGATAGCGATGAGACGAAAGTAAGTATACTAAACTTTTTTTAATTATTTAATTGATACATAAATATTTAAAAGTATTTGGTCGTTAAATAATGTATTAAATTAAACGTATAGGCAGAGTTGGAAAGAAATTTTGCAAATAAGAACAAAAATCTCGTCATTCGTCGAGGAGGGTCGAAGTCTTTTCAGCAGTATCAGTATAAATTGCACAATTAAGAACAAACATTTAAAACATAATCATGTATGCATTACTTTTGAGTAAGCAATTTAATATAGATTCAAAAATCATACTTAAAGAAGCATAATTAACACATTACGTTGTAATCTTGATATCATTATTATAGACTAAATTAAATAAGTGTTACAAGCTAGCAGACAGAGACGAGTCAACCAAATCAGAACCGATATCGATCTAGGAGAGATTGAAGAGTTGAGGGCTAAGGTGGCACAACTGGAAGATCAACGCTGTCGCTAGACCATTAAGATGACCACTGCTGGATCATCGTATTGCTGAGTACAGGCAGCAACATGGTGACTGCTTTCCTTCTTTTGTTGGTACGAGAGGTTTTGAAGATAATTGACCGTTTGTTATGCATGTTTATTATTGTTAGTTGGTTAAATGTAAGTTGGTATGGGAATTATAATAGATTTGGTGCTATGTATATTGTATGGTGTTATGTATATTGTTCGATGGTAGGCATGGTGGTATTTATATTGTATGTATTTTATAACATTATTATCATGCCGTAGGAAGTAGGGTTGCAAAATTTGTCCGAATGTCCGACGTTCGGTCGTGTCCGTGACCGAAATACGTCCGTTCGATTTTCGTTTAGGACACAAGTTAGAACAACAAAATTTGTACGAGAAAAAATTCATGTTCGGTCCGGGCTCGTCCGAATTACTTGTAATCCGACGTATAGTTGCGAGAAAATCTAGTAAGACGTACAAAATGTGATATAAATAGCTATGTCCGACCGAGTCCGATCGTGTCCATGTCTGAAAAACATATGTCCGTGTCCGACCGATTTTATTTAGGACACGAAATAGAACAACGAAATTTGTTCGAGAAAAAATTTGGTTCAATCCGTATTCGATTCGATTTTTTTTAGGATAGATACTGAACACATTTCCGTTCGGTCCGGTCTAACCGATTTACACCGTAAGAGGAAGTGACGAAGCTGATAAAAATTGAACAAGATCGTGGGATTGGTTTACTATATCACCAAACATAGTCTATGAAGTGTACGGTGCAAACATCAAATCCCAATATTCATAAATAGCAATAAATAAGTTATGCCTTTATTTAGACATTGCACAACAGATCTTCATTGTTGATTCCCCATTTTTTAACGTACTATTTCCCTTTAGAACCGCAGCTATATTTGCTGGCAAACTTAAACCATAGAAGTAAGTCAGTCAGCAACGGAAGAATAAACCGGGATTATGGACTTCCCATTAATGCAGTTGATGTATCTATTTACTCAAATTAGTAGTTCAGTTAAAGTACTGTTAGTAACTTAGTATAAACATATCTGCATGTACTTACATGACATGGATAAAAAAAAGTTGCTTACTATTTACGCCTTAAGATATACCTGCTTCAAAAAGTTCATAAAGCCAGTGATAAACAGTTACATTTGATACAAATAATTATGATAATATGCTTTCAGAAAAACCAATATACCATCAACTGCTCTTAAAAGATTATAAATGCATCAATGATTATAAATCTGATAAATGAATTATATAAGTTAACCCACTGGTTAATGAAATTCTTCAGTATCCATTGCCAGGTAATTGCTTTCCTAACAAATTGAAGCAATGAAGTTAGTTAGAACACATATCTATGAAAAAAAAAAGATAGAATTCAACGTTCTATATTTAGAAGTAGGTTAATTCAATTCTAATAAACAAATTTGACTTTTATTTATTTATGTTTAATGGGTGTAAATTGGCTTTAATTAGGTTGCTTATTTTTTCTCTTTAACTATGAGTGACAAAGGTAGCACAAGGCTCAACTAAAAATATTTTTTGAGTGTCCATTACAAAATAATAATAACAAAAATCTGGAAAAAAAAATTTGTTTTACCTACCCAAAACTTAAATATGCTGATAAGTGCAAGGATCAATGAATAATGATACTTGCAAACTAACAGCACATTTGCTTGTGTATTTGAAGGGGAAAAACAATTCACACACACTCACACACCCCAGTCAAATAAGTGTCAGATTTAAAAAAGGTTCGTTCATGATACAATTCTAAGATCATATGTAAATCAGGTTTGATTAGAACTAGCAGTTTGTTTAGGCAGAATAATTACACACATTTGGAAGAAAAGAAGTGCAAAATGAGACAGTAAACTTAAAGAAAATTGACAAGAAGTGAAGTACCAACTACGTACTTCTGAAACATAGGTTGTATGGTGCAGGTGCAACTGTGAACTGTGGAAGGAAGAACAGTAAACCCCATCCATCTTAAACCATACTTTTTCTTTTATTAACTCATCATCACATATATTGATATATATAACAATTAAGTCAACTCCTCAACTTAATGATGCGGTATATATACATATACATTTAATCAAAATTTCATACTGACAACATAACAGTAACATATATGTACATGTTGAAGAGATGGAAGAGAGAGCTTGAACGGAACTGCTGTTTGCAGCTGCTAAATCCAATCAATCCATCTTTCTTTCACCCCTCATCGTCATCATCAATTTCTGGAAACTCTGAACATTCATCTTCTTCATATTTATTCATTTTGTTTTATTATGTTTCTCTTCTTAACACATGACTCTCTATGGTTCTATTTATCTTTTTTAATTAACTAACGAGCCCTTATTCTTAATCTATACAGAGTATTGTTTTTTATAGGAAATACATAATGATTTTCTATATTTTAAACACTATTACCTGAAAGGAAGACGAGGAACAATGAAAAATATTGTTGGACTACTTATATATTTTCATTTCAGCTACTCGTAAAGCCGATACCCACGAGGTAAATATATATAGATAGGCTTTTTAGAACAGGAGGCTTTACTACATGGAACACTAAAGGGATGCTAGTGTTGTCTGAACAAGATCTGCTAGTACTATATTCCATCCATCTCCAATATTAAAATGGATACTTGTTCACTTACAGGGATACTTCTCATGTACATGTATTACATTCACTGTTGCTTCATTTTAAACTTCTGTTCAGTCTCTCAAAATAGACCAATTATTTATTACTCTAGGCAACAAGTCATGTTCTAGTTCAATTGTTGATACAAGTGTGACATAAGAACATCTCATTTTTGTACCAGGCAAAGTATGTATTCAATAGTGTGATAGCTCCTACTTTTGCTGTTGCAAAAATGTAACTGAAGAAATCTCGAAGCAGGCACTATGTTCTAAAATAAAATGTAGGCGAAAACTATAGAGTATTTGAGATTCTTATGAAATAAAGAAAGTGAAGCCCATGTATGAACTAATGTATAGAATGCAAACCTTGTTTTTTTTTTAACGTAATATGTGGGCTAAAGCCCATCAGAAATGTTTAAAGCTGGGCTCTTTGTGTTAAAAATACAAAACCATCTGACTTGTTGCTTTCAAACTAGAGAATTTTCTTGGTACCTGTTATCTGTCAAAGCTTTCCTCCACCATTCTTACTTTGCTTCGAAATGAATCCACCAAATTCTGATTTTGTGTCTTCAAATAGCTGCAACAATAGTGAAGCCACAGGTGATTGGGAGATGAGGCCAGGCGGCATGTTGGTTCAGAGAAGGGAAGATTCCGGCGAGCCCGTAGGGCTATTGATCAAAATTAGGGTTTGTCATGATACTTCTCAGCATGAGCTTTCTGTTGCTGCGCAAACCACGTTTGGTAAAAAAAAAAAGATTTTTTTTTCTGTATAATCGTTTTGTTTTTATGCATTTCAGTTGAAGAGAATTTTTAGTCGATATTTCTATGTTTGGTTTACTTTCCCATGTTGATGAATTCTTCTGTACCCAACTCCGGTGTTCCCATATGCCGGATCAATCTTATCCATGGATTTGCACAAAATCTAATAGTTTTGAGTAGATTGTAGGTCCCGTTCATTAGATTATTAATAATATGTGTGGTTGATGTGTGGTGGTGATTTGTCGGACACACGGAAACACCGGAGTTGGGTACAGAAGAATTGATCCCCTTTGGATTTGCAGCAGATAAAGTTGAACCTTTGTGGATTAGTTATCTGAATTGTTCTCGGACTAAATCGTTTGCGGTTAATTTGGTGATATCATATCTTCTTGCAAGTGACTGGCTAAAATACAAACAATGAGTAACAGAGAATAATAACAATACATAGTTTACTAGTAAGGAATTATTTGTTTAATAGACAAAACTTAAGCCAAACTTTTGGTTGTAAATTCTCACAAAGCGTACAACCTACCAGGGACGGAGCATAGTATTTGCAAGCTGAGGCCAATGCCCCAGGTGAAAACCTTAAGTACTATTATATAAATGAAATTGTATCACTGGGCCCTAGCTAAAGCTGAAATTGTATCTCGGCCTTAATGAAACAAAGATCTCAGTTTCATTTGTCAATAAAGGAGAATTAGAGATTCATAGATCTCCTTTCAATGTGGCCCTAGCTAGGCTTGAAGGTTAGCTCCGCCACTGCACCCAACCAACAGCTGCACCATCCATGAGGCGCTCTCTCGCTACACGCGCACACAAACATTTCAAAACTTCCCTTCAAAATTACTTTTAAATTTTCAGTTACTACAAATAATGGGCTGTTATGCTAATGGTAACCGTTACCGATACGAAAAAACCGTTATCATACCGATATTATTGGTAAGCCAAAAATGAATACTGATAATTTACCGTTACCGCTGGTAAAATGTTCAATTGGATGCCCATAAACTGGTAAACTTTCAACTGGTAATGGTAAATTTATCGATACATGAAACTATTAAACAATTAACACATTAAGATTTTGATAATGATAGAAAATAAATATTTTGTTTACTAATTCTAACCACATTAATGTTTATATAAATATTTAAAACTTATTTTAATTGGTATAGAAAATTTACTTAGCTTATCACATGATATTTACAACAATATGAAATAATAATTTTGTTAATCTTAAGCTTTGAAATTAATATAGCCAAAAAGAATTACCATCCTAAATAAATCTACAAGCATCTGCATAAAATATGATAAACTTTCAAAAAAACGGAAGGTTGGAATTAATTAAAATATTGAAAAAAAACAAAATTAATATAACTGGTAAATTTACCATTACCACTGGTATTGACATTTCTTTACCTTACCGTTAATAATGGTAAAACTTACCGATAGCATTGATATACCGCTGCAGTTCGATATTGGTTACCACTGGTTTGGTACTGGTATGGTAATGGTAAATTTACCATTACCATAACAGCCCTAACAAATATGGTAAATCATAAATTTTGTTGGATCTTGGAGCAACCATTGAGATAAAATCACTAGAAACAAACATTTTACTGCTTATAAAAGAGGTCAAGCCGAAATTGATGCATAGATGGTGCTTGTAAACCTATTTATTTGCTTAAATAATGTAGAGTGTCATCTAGGTGGATTATTAAAAAAATCAAGCCTGTGAGGCAAGTCTAGCGCCCAAGCAAGATCTAGACGGAAATCTAGAAGGATTCTTATAACGCTGCCTGGTACACGATTTGATTTGATATGCATAATGGAGACAGAAATGAAAAACGTTAATACTGCAAAACGCAATATGTTATGGGTAGGCTTGGTCAAAACGCTTTACGGAATGCAAAATGCTTTGCCACAGCACAAAATACTTTTTAAAACGCTCTCTTTACATTTTAATATGTATAATATTGTTATCCACTACAAATGGATGCAATAGATTGAAGTGGTTAAGGTTAAGGTATGTTTAGCATTAGCAGTCAATTGGTTATCATTTTTGAGTGAAATTGGTATGCCAGTTTAACCGGTGTGGTAACAGTATATTTATATTTTTTAGGTAAATCATTGATAATATTTTTTCGGTAAATCATTGGTAATATTTTTTAAATACTAGCTGTAACAGTAGTTTTACTAGTCATTTAATACATGTATATTTATGTGCATAGCAAAATTGTTTTGAATACAAGTTAAGAAACTAACCTTTTTTAGATAAATGATAATTTATCATATCTAATGTAATGTTTACCAAATTATCAGTATATCAACCTTTGGTATACCGATAACAGTAAACAATTTTTGACTTACCAATAAAAATGGTACGGTTGTAGTATTTATGAAATGGTAACGGTATCCATTATTATAACAACCTTAAAATAAATATAAGCATTTTTTGTATAAATAAACATAACATTTAACAGTCATATCTAATTAATTAAGGTATAATTTCTAATCAGTTGATATTTTTCACCAATTGGTCCATCATATTTCAGTTTTTTTAATACCGAAGAGTTTTTTTTAAAATAATTTAGGTAGTTGGAAGCTGTAAAAAATTACATTATATTTCTTTTCATTGTTTGTTTTAGATGATGACCCTTCTTTATATTACCAGACTACACGTGCAAAAAACATTTGCAAGTCCAAAAAGAGTTGAGTTGATGCTTGACCATTGAGCATGTGCACTATTCATCATCAGGTTTAAACCCATTGCCCTTTAATCTAGCTATGCATTTTGTTTGTTGATGTCAATTTTTTTTATCCTCTTTGTCTTGTGAGTTCCATTGTATGTCCTCTAATGATAAGAATCATCTGCCATAGCATCGTTTGGGTGATTGTCTCGTTTTTAAGCGGATCATCCTTATATTCGTGGAATCTTGACAATGTAATATTAATGGTGCACGACACATAAATACACAAAGTTTCCCGCAGCCTTGGCGGACAACACGACAAATGATACGTGTCTTTTTAATTTACCGTGCATTTTAAGTTTTTTAATAAATTTAATTTGTATAACGACTAATTTTTTTTTTAATATAATCTATATTTTATAGTAAAACATAAGTAATGATTTTTTCTTAGACATTTTGCAAAAACATCATCAAATAAAATATCATTAATCTAAAATTTCAAACGAAATAGTCTTTAAAAGCCAAAATTCATGATAATAGTACATATTACTGATAAACTAGAAATTGAAATATGTTTCAACTATCATATATTCTAAATTAATATATGTATCATCAAATTCATAAGCTTCAACATCTTCCTCATATGTCTTATATCGATTGACAGTTTATTTGATGTCACCGTAATGGAACATAAGGTTCGAAGTTCACTGGGGATTACTTTGTAAAACGTTCATTTGTTCAGTGCAACATAATTGGAACAAATAGCTCGAAGATCATTCCAAATTAATTTGAAGAATGGGATCATTGAAGATTCTTTGTTTGATGAAGGTGAAGGAATAATAATTATACATGTCGAGTGGTAGTGATTAGACCCATCAGGTCAGATCTTGATTTTGTTTTGGTGGATTTTGTCAAGTCTAACTTGTATATTTTGGACCTTTGAATCGACTCGAGATTTGATTCGGATCGGTTCGAGTCCGGTTGGATCATAGTTGTGAAAGGCGCCTAGGTGTGCATGCGCCATGACGCAATGTGTCATTTTTGCTTATGGTGCGATGCATATGAAAAGACACGTTAAATGGCACACAGCGCAACAATGACGTATCTTTATTTTATTTTGTTCTTTGTTTTTTCAAACTGCAGAAAAATTAGTATTTATCATAACAAAAAGAAGAATAGGCTACCTCAAACTAAACTAAATGATTTGGTATTTACAATAGAGCATTAAAAAGATGGTATAACATTTGTGGCATCATTGATCCAGTATCTTTGATTTTGAACGATGTTGATGATTGTAATGAATGGTTAACGAGAAATATAAATGATGCATATTATGTTGAAGATAAGCTTGTATTTGATGATGATGACTTGACTTAGGGTGTTGCTGAGCAGGAGTGGAGGAAATTAAATATCCATGTAGAAAAACATCCACATCGATAGGTTTTTCAGCGTCTACCTCAGCTCCTTTACATATTCACGAAGAAGAAACAAATCCAAATGATATGGATGTGGAAGATGATGAAGCTTATGAATCCAATGATGCAGACATTGATTTGAAAAAATATAATTGCTGAATCAGATTCAGATTTCTAGTTTATCAGTAGTATGTATTATTATTTTGGTTTTGAAAACTATTATGCTTGAAATTCTATGCTTATGATATTATATTTGATAATCTTTTTTTGTAAAATGCATAAAAAAAATTGTTGCATATGTTTTTGCTAAAAACATTGATTTTTTTAAAAAAAAATTGTTAAATATTAATTTTGTTAAATCAATTAAACATGCGTAGTAAATTAAAAAGGCGTGCCCCATTTGCGGCGTCGTGCGCCAAAGCTCCAGTAAGGTTTCATGCCTTTTTGCGTCGTGCGTCGCTAATAACACTCGGTTGGGTAATAACAATATATATATATATATATATTCTTTTCTTTTTTCTAATATTTTTAACTAGCTCAGTTCTTCATGTTATCTTTCATCAACTAGACCCGACCCAAATATGTCGGGTTTTAGCTGAGGTTAGATCTGTTTGGTTCTGATTTGCGGCTATCGGTTCTAATTGCCCGTTTTAGCTCGGTGTGACACACACACACACACACACATACACACACACACACACACACACACACACACACACACACACACACACACACACATATATATATATATATATGTGGGAAAATCTATAGAGACACAAAATTTTGACACAAATGGTGACAATTGATTTGCACCATTGGATCACGCTATGAATTACACCTCTTCATATAAAGACAATAAGACCCAACGGTTGAGGCTCTATGTCTCTCTCATTGTGTCTAATTTTGTGTTCAAATAGCCGGCCCCTATATATATATATATATATATATATATATATATATATATATATATATATATATATATATATATATATATTCAGAGTTTGTTGGAGATTATTCCAAAATGTGACCATACCGGTGTATACAAATAATACAGTAAATTCAACCATTGGTACAGATTGGTTTGAATTGTGAATGAAAAATAAGTAGTAACAATAAACAATAATAAACCATAAAAAAAGGAAATGTGTGATTTTTGCATCGTGAGTGCCATTTGTGCCATTCACCACACCTTTCCTTTTGTGCTGCGTTATAAGGATAAAAAGCACAAACGCTGCGCTGCGTCTTGTGCCGTGGCGCGCTTTTGTAACAGTAATTGAAAATGAACATAGATTTAAGTATACAGGTACTTGTTAAAAGTTGAAATAGTGTATAAAACAAGATTTTCAATCTTCTCAAGCCCAATTTGAAACAATTTTTTGTTTCAGTAGAAAAGCGTCATTATTTAGTTTGTGTTATTGTGATACCACTTAAAATTGCCAACATTTTCTAATGTTGGAGTGAACAGTTCAAAACGAGTGATTTAATCGTTTCAAACATCTGGATTCAACTATTTCAAAACGTCGAATTCAGTGTTCCAATTTGTATCCACACAATTTTCAAAGCGCAAGTGTATTGTGTTTTGTAATGCATGTACCAAAACGGAATACAATAGCTAAGTGTGAATTGTGGTAACATATACTGAGAGCAACAAATCAAGCAGCTTTTTAGGTACATGATATATTGAAGTTGCATCATATCATGTGCTTGGTATATCTTGACAAACATGTAATATGGACATTAAGATGTCTCTGGGTTTGCTGGCAGAGTAGTTGACTGGAAAATACAAGAATACATCCATGCGTGCACACACAATTTAAAATGTTTTCTGCCTAAGAGAGCATTCTTCAGGGGAACTAGCAAAAATTTTGTTTTTTGGACTTGTAAGTACAAGCATTTCTTGTTGTCTCCAAATTAAGTCAGTTGAAATATTAGTTCCAGGGTTTTGTCCAAAATTATTCTGCATAATGTATCCTAAGAAATTTTTTAGGTGTTTCTCCAGGGTTTCAGCTGATTGCTAATAAGGAATACGTTGTGCATAGGTGAATTAAAGAAGATTTTAACTCAGATGACTGGGTTGGAGGCTCAAGACCAAAGACTGTTGTTTCGAGGAAAAGAGAGAGGTAATGAAGAAAATCTTCATTCGGCTGGGGTTAAAGACACATCAAAGATAGTGCTTCTGCAAGATCCAGCTAGTAGAGAGAGAAAGCATGCACAAAAGAATATGAACCAAGAACTTTCAAAGGCCTGTGAAGCACTTGTCATTGTTAGATCTGAAGTTGATAAGCTAGTCGAAAAGGTCTGTGCCAATAGCATTACCAGCATCTAAACATTTTTCTGTCAAATTGGGTATTAGGCTTTTAGGCAATGGCTTCATGAACTTATTTAGCCTAGTGTACATTTGTCATTGACATTAAGTTCTCTCATTGATCTTGGTCAATCTCATTGAGGGTGGGATTTGGGGAGAGATCCAATGGTTGTCATCTCTTGGATCACTGTGTTTGTCATCTTTTTTTGTTTAAATGGATTACCTCTCTCTCACACATACGTATGTATACGTATCCGGGTGCGCATGCGTAGTTGCACATGAAGAAAGAAGTTTGTTATCACTGTAATAGCTGCCAACATATTTCAATTACTCAAGCCTTCTTACAGTAACATTTGTCCCAAATATCAATCTCTGTGGTGATAACTGAGGATCGTGCTTTGGTGCAAGTAGAATGTAATGGATCACTCCTATATAAGACTTCATCAGTGAAGCTTTATATTAACATGGAAGATTGCAATTTTCTTTTCAATGAAAGCATGCCTTCTTGTCCTGCTTGATGTTATGCTTTTCATGTACTCTTATTACATGATAGTTACTAAGAAAAGTTCTCTCTGGCTAAAAAAAACACCTGTCAAGGGTTATTGCTTAAATTGAACAATGAGAGGGAGAAAACAATGGTTACTTAATTGATATAATGGAAGATTCACACATATATAGATTTTTATATAATTGCAAAGAGACTGGTTTGTTTTATCTTAGAATAATTCTCATTCTATTTGGTAAAGCCATGACATATCATTGAGGAATAGTCTATTTTGGAGATGGATTTCAAGATGAGGAAAATTTGAGAAATTGATTATTTTACCTTTTGTGTCTGGATGGTACGTATGGTTGTGACTTGTGAATGAGGCTCCGAAGGCTGCTTTCAGTAATTCACGACCTCTTTTGTGTGAATTACACTAATGGAAATTAACAAACATTTCACATTTTTAGGTTGTTGCTCTGGAATCAGCAGTGAATGTTGGAACTAAAGTAGAAGAAAAAGAGTTCCTTGTGCTGACCGAATTACTCATGGTGCAACTGCTTAAATTAGATGGCATTGAGGCAGAGGGGGAAGCTAAAGCTCAACGTAAGATCGAGGTAGCTTTCCTGTTCTTCTCTGTAATTTTACAAAACAATTTCATAAATGCATGTTTCTTTGATTGTGTCATCAATTTGTTGTGCTAGCAGCTCCTGTATCAGTGTAAAAAGATGAACAAAGCTTTTATGTCTCGGATTTCAAACAGAGTCTTGGACTCACTCAAGCCAGATCATGACATATCAATGAAATGAGTGTTAAACAAGATCAAATTACATTTGAAATCTCATTTTCCTAGATGCAAAATGGGGATCTCAGAGGAGATCTTTTGGCAAGATGAATCAGACTTAAAATTCTGATTTGATCCTTTGAATTAAACTCTTCACATTGGACATCTTTTCGAATATCATATATACATTATATACGTCTTGTAGGTTGCGGATGTAAAGGATCTTAAGCCTAATTTAGCATCAGAGGAGGGTGAATAGTGTTTACTATTTCAGGAATTTTTATGAAACATTTTTATTTCTTTTAGGTCATGATTAAACAATGCAAAACTGACAATCACAGACGCAAACACAGATAGATATAAATGCAGTAAAAATAAAGAGTTGCAGAGATCACACGAGGATTTTTATACTGCTTTGGGATTAACCTGCATCCAGTCTAGTACAATTGCTTGTGCAAATTTCTTTTCAATATCAAATTCGAGTACAATCTCGATTTCAAGGCTACGAGACACGCTTTTTAGAATTTTCGAATTCTGGGTATGCTCAAACTAGACACCAGAACACCTATTTAAACGGGTCAGCAAGCACTTCCACTTGATTCAAACAAAACATAAGCACACACCTACTTGAATTTCAGGGCCACGAAACATACCCAAGACCATTTGAGTATGATTTGATGGAGTTTACAAATCAGTTTCTTGATCTTGAACGCAAATAATCTTGTAGCCTCTTGAATATCATTTTGATTGTGATTTGAGTGAGAAAAATGAGAGATCAGAGAGTAATCAGTAAAAAATCAAACTAATAAAGTTTAAACTTGATTCTGATTGAATTCGAGAAGACCTTGAGTGAAATTACTTTTAGAAATATAGAGAGTGAAAGAGAAAGTATAAGGGAGTAATTAGTAAAAATTCGTTGAAAGAACTTTTGATTATAGGGAAACAACAGTCATATGCACTTGCAAAAAGATACAAGAAAAAGACACTTCCATTCAATATTTGAAATTTTCAGCCCATATGCCGACATACGTGAGGAGGAAATGTTGACATATCCCTTTATATTTTGAAATTTTATTTAGTAAAAATTGTTTTGAAAATATTAAATTTTGTAAAAAAAAAAAAAAAACATACTTTGTAAAATCATATAACTATAGCTTGTACGTATGTGAATCATAATAAAATTTAAGAGAACTTTTTGAAATAATTTTGAAATAATATACATAAAGGATTAAATGATACTTTTTAAGAAAAATAATGTATGAAGTATAAGTTAATATATATTTTAAATTCAAAGTATATATTTGAGTATTATAAACACTTAGAAATCATACAACTGAAACTATCTCAAAATATAATAAATTAAAAGCATAGTTATGAAAGGCGCGCCGTGGCGCGCGCCGTGGCTCCGGGCGCGGCGTTTGCGCCATTTTTGTTTGCGGCGCGACGCATATGAAAAGGCGCACCAAATGGCGCAAATGGCGCGCGGCGCATAAATGGCGCACGGCGCAAAATGGCGCGCCTCTTCTTTATTTTATGATTTTTTTTTTTTCGCATTTCAAACTGCTATAACTACTACTACAAGTACTCTTACCATCACTACAACCACCATCACAACTATTATTATTATTATCATAATGATATGAAATATGAAAAAAGTTGTTAATATCTTTTTTTTTTTGTTATATAAAAACATAATTACATCATCATTATTTCCTATTCGATTATCATCAACGAGTTAATAATCTTACAATTGTTTAATTGGCTGATCTTAGCATGCCGATATTTAGAACTGACATATGTTTTATTATCCAACTTACTTTAGATTCCTTTTAATATTGTCAGAAGTATATAATTTAATGTATAAAAGATCATAAAATATTGCCTAACATTGATGCAAAAGCAAATGAATGAAACTATGAACCCGTGAACGATATATCAAGAGAAGCAATTTTGGAGGAAGAAAAAATATTCTCATAAGATAAGCATTCAAGCAGCTCTGAAACATACCCTTAGATTTTATTTTATTTTTGCATATACGTAAATGTGTCCAATGTCTTTATACGATTTGTCTGTAACATAAAAATATTTCATGATTTGGTATTTGTTAAATATAATCGAGCAATAAAAAGAATGTATAATATTCGTGGCACTGTTGGTCCAGTATCTTTGAATGATATTGATGATTGTAATTAATGGTTAACTGAAAATATGGCCGATGCTGAAGATGAGCTTGTGTTTGACGATGAGGATGACCTGACTTGAGGTGTTGCTGCTAGAGCAGCAAGAGTGGAGAGATTCAGTTTTTTAGCTCATCTTTAATGTGTATTATTATTTTTGATTTGAAAACTATTGTGCTTGAAATTTTATGCTTTATGTTTTTTTTTTTTTTTTTTTTTGTAAAATGCATAAAAATATTTGTTGCGTATGTTTTAGCAAAAAATAGTTTTTTTTTATCTTTGGTTAAAATATTAATTATATTAAAAAAAATAAACATGCGCAGTAAATTAAAAAGGCGCGCGCTATTTGCCGAGCCGTGCGCCAAAGCTCCAGAGAGAGTTTGCGCTTTTTGCGCCGTGCGCCATTAATAACATTGATTAAAAGTATGTTTAAATATTTAAATGCTTAAAAACTTAATTACTCAAAATATAATATACTTGTAAATATGTATAAGGTTAAAACCAAATTTTAGATATGTATAAGGTAAAAACCAATTTTTAAATATGTATAAGGTTAAAACCAATTTGAAAACTGTTTGAAAAAAATATTGAAAAGAAGAGTGCTTAAAAATATTTTTGAAAACGTGATGTTTAAAAATCATTTTATAATTAGAGAATGAATTTGAAAGCCTTGTCGAAAATGAAGGGAGATCAAAGAAGTGGGGCTTTAATAGAGTAATGACTATATATATAGTCTTCATATCTTGATATCTTTAAACTCATGAGTCTTCAGCCTTTAATTCTTGAATCTCTATATCATTCTCTTGAGTCTCATCTTGATAATGTACAATCTTCTTAATCAACAACTGTCTAATATCAAACATTATATACTACATATAACTTGATAAAATATTAGTATCTAAATACTTCACATGATTATATATGATTGTTATTATCAAAACCAATACTTAAGATACTAACACATCTCCATGTACATATGCACACATATGCGTGTGTATAGAGAGAGATAGAGAGATACAGAGAAATGTATATATTTAAATCGATAATACAACTTGACTTTCCTTTAATGAACTAGATCTCTGTTTCTTTTTTAACTGATAGCTTGAAGGCTGACGGTTTGAAACAGAAATAACTCAAATTGACCTACACCACTATCCAATTGGCCAAACTCTCCGACATTGGTTCCAAAGGTCATAGATTTGAAACATGCACAACGTGATTTGGACCATTGGTTATATGCACACCACTTATAGTATCTTATATGTTATTATATATTATTATTATTTAAAAAAAAAAAAAATCTGTATAGTGTGATTCAGACCTTTGGACATATTGACTTATAATATCTTATATACTATCATATATTTAAAGAACCGTAGGTGCTCAAATTGGTGGTACTGTAATTTTTCTTTCGTAGAACCAAATCTCAGTTATTTTTCTAACTTATAGCTTAAATGTTATAGAAAATGTCTACAGTTGAAGCTGAAAATTAAGGTTAAAAATTTGTGCACATCTCTCTAGAATATAGTATTTCTCCTTATTCAACTTAAACAAGTATATTTACCTACAAGAATCCATGGGTTCATTTATATTAAAAACATACAACGTGATCGTGCTACAATTTTTTTTGCAATTTTTTTCATTAATTGGATGCGATGTTAGGCCAATCATCCCTTATTTTTATGTATGAGATTTTCACTGAATAAAACTGTGGAACCAGGATTGTTTGCGCCTATCTTGAAACAGCATCTTCAAATCTGATTTATGGTATAGAATCTTAAAAGATGCATAAGATGATATAACGTGACAACCCCATGCCCCCTTTGGTTGTTTTCATAGATCACTACACTGGTGAATCAATTTATTCTTTTGCTTAAGTATTTGATTAAAAAACTTGCAGGTTAAACGCATACAAAGCTTCGTGGACAAACTCGATGATTTGAAAACAAGAAACTCGAAACCATTTGTTGATGGCAACAAATCAGTTTCGGTGACAACTGAGTGGGAAACATTTGATTCTGGAGTGGGAAGTTTGAAAGCTCCTCCCTCGCAATCTTCTTCTAAACCAACCGAGGATTGGGAACAATTCGAGTAGACATTATGGGAATTATACACACAACATATATTTATACATATATTGATATAATTCTTTAAAAGGGCATTAGTCAATTGGGAGGGCATTAGTCAATTGGGATAATTTTCTAACTAAACAGCTTTTTGAACTGTTGGGACCATGACTTTTTGAATGCAGAATTCACCAACCGGTTTTTTGTTGGTGTAAAGAAGGCATTCCTCTTATGTTTCAAACATGTCTTTTCTAGAAAAATTTCAATTGACTGGTGCCTGTAAAATTGTTTATAAGGATGTTATAGAGCTGTAATCCAACGTTGTTTTGTTGGTCCATGAAAGCACATATTCACTTCCATTTTATTTTTATTTGGAACTGTAGTATTTTCTGAAAGTATCAATCTCGTACTCCAAATGCTTGTTGGAAATGATTTACAAAGGGTGGGTACTGTAATCGTGTGATGTTTCTTTTGAACTGATCAAGTATTTGAAGTCGATGCAAATAAAAGACTAAAATTTATGAGTCATTTTCGCTTTACGTTTATGTTAAACAGCGCAACTTAAAAACAAATTTATACTTTTTCTTTTGGTCGCTATTCCTTCATGTTTTTGAATAATTTTATATTTAATAAATTTCATTTGTAGATTGGTAGGATTTCTATATGCTTCATGATTAACGAATCAATGAAACCTTAAGTTTTAATCGATGACTCATGTTGATTTGATTTAGAAATTAAAGAAAGTAATTGACCTAGCTAAAGTTATACCTAAATCCATAGACGTTTATAATTGGTTAATATTTGATTTTGATCTGTAAGCTTGATACAAACTTTAGATCTAAATCGAAAGTTGTTGCTTTCATGAACTGGATTAGAGAAAAAGATGGATTTAAAATGATATGAATTGTATTTGATCTTCTAAATTGACATAAATCTGAGTTATCTCCATAGAAGAGATTAAGAGAATAATTAAAGTACATGTAATTTGAGGATCATAACCTTTTATTTGCAATAGCGTGATATATTCAATTTGGCTCTTATTGGCTCTTCAACAAATTGAAAATTACCGTGGTCTCTGCACATTTACATCTTTAAATCTTTTTTATTTTATTACTTTATTTGACTATGTTAATTAGACATTACACCAAGGTAGCACAACATTTTTTTTTTTTTTTTTTATGTGACCTAAATATTGAAATATTCTAATAATCTTCTCTTGGGTCACATATGTAATAACATTAAAAAAATGTGTTTGGCCTTATGAGCTTCAAATTTTGCTATTATAACATATGGTGCATTTGAAACAATCTAATCGTTGATCGGATCAAAATGGTCTTCGTTGCTTTTGTTGTAATTAAATCCATCAATGGTCATATATATCAATGCAATCTTATGATGTGGATCGATCATTGATGCGTAATATGGAAATTACATGAAATGTGATTTACACACTGTCCTTCTTTAGTAAGATCAAAACGTTAAATATTCGAATAATCTAAAGTGCAAGGAGAACTTAATTAATGATCAGAAAATGAACTTGACATATAAATATTTGTAACTAAAGTATACAGCAATTTGTCATGTGATAGTACCACATACAAACATTTCCCAGATCAAAATATCCTTACATTGTTGTAACTTTGTTTACAAAATTATCTCCTCTTTGCTTTACAACAGATTGAAAAGTTTTTTAAAATTTACTATTTCTGACTATCAAAGTGCCTTTATACCAGGCAGATTGATTTCTGAAAATTCCTTATTAGCTCATGAGCTGATAAGGAACTTCAATATGAGGAATAAAAACCTTATGTGTATTAAAATTGATCTGCATAAGGCCTTTGATAAAATTAACAGGAGTTTTATCGTTTATATTCTGCAAAAAATGGGGTTTAACAACAGGTTTTGTGCTCTGATAAAGGAATGCATCAGCAATGTAACATACTCAGTCATGGTTAATGGTTCCCCTAAAGGTTTTATTCATAGCAATAGGGGGATAAGGCAAGGTGATCCCTTGTCACCTTACCTTTTCTCAATAGTTATGGAATACTTCTCCATGCAAATGAATATTGAAGTGATCAGGGGAAACATTAAACCTATTAACAGAGTCAAGCCTCACATTACACATTTACTATATGCTGATGACATGCTCCTATTTCTTAAAGCAGACAAAGTTAGTGCTATTGTTGTTCACAGTATTTTAAAAAATATGGAAAAGTATGCAGGGTTAGCTGTCAATGAGAGCAAAAACAAAATTTATTTCAGCAAATATGCTAGTAATAAGCATGATATTTTGCATCTTTTGAATTTTAAGGAAGGTAATCTTCCTGTTAAATACCTTGGCCTCCCTTTAAGCATTAACTCTATTAATGATAGGGACTGTTCCAGATTAATAGACATGATTCAAGGTAAACTAGATGGTTGGTCTAGCAAACTATTATCTATAGCTGGTAGACTTGAACTCACCAACACTGTCATCACTGCTATGATCATGTATTGGGTTCAAACACACAACATCCCAGCCAATGTCATTCATAAAATTGACAAAATTTGCTCTAATTTTAATTGGAGAGGTAAATATCATAAGGTTGCTTGGGACACAGTTTGTAAGCCTAGAAAGTTTGGTGGGCTTGGGCTTAGGAACTTAAGAGATATAGCTGATGTTAGCAAATTTAAACTGTTTTGGAATATTATGGATGGTAAATCTCTATGGGCCAGATGGCTAAGAGCCAAATATTTAAAAAATAAAAATTTTGGTTGGCTAGAAAAGAAAATCACCATTCATACATCTGGAAAAACATTTTAGATTGCAGAAATGTGGGCAAAAATCTCATTCATAGAAAGTTTAAAGATGGAACTCAGACCAGTTTATGGTTTGATCCATGGTTAAGTGGAAATTCTTTAATAGACCTTCTAGGTTGGGATAACTTGCACATATTGGGTGGGGTTAATGACAGAGTTAATAGCATTATTTTAAATAACTGTTGGAGCCTTCAAAACAACCCTGCTGCTTTAATTTTCAAAAATGCTATTTCTGGTATTCATATTGATCATAATGGTTATAAAGGTCACTGGTGTTGGAACCATTGTTCTAAGGACAAATTTTCATTCAAAAAAGTGTAGGAATTCTTACAAGGTGGTGAGGTTGAAGTGGATTGGCATAAAGTTTGTGACGACCCCAAAACCCCGTACGACGGCGTTAAGGTTAATCTTTGGAATATAACACATAAACAGATAATAGCAGAACAGAAATAAGTAAATACACCAGATAATGAACAAATAATACACCGGATAAACATAATCATCAGAGTTACACAATATACATGATCATACTTAGTACAAATACAATTCAGCTATACATAAATGTCTATAGCGGAAAACAAACATAATATGTACATTAGGAGCTGAACAACATAAAAAGAGATAAATGATAGAATCTGTCTTCAGCTCCAGCTATCCAGAAAGAGTCTGCTAAAACCTGAATACAAGGCTGCCCGTGTAGAAAGAGGGGCACCCGAGTTTGCAAGTGAAACAAACTACGAGTCAGTCATGGGACTGGTATGAGAAATCTACTTAACACATTTTATAATATGGCTAATCACAGGACCACACCACTTTCGCGGAACGGGTTTACTCCATTGGATTGCCAGTGCTTTAAAACAATTAAATCTTTTAAACATCGCAATGCTTTTTATAAAAATGAAGCCGATATAAGACTTAAGTCCCATCACATAATGCAACACAAACCGGAGGATAGAGTTTTACCTTATATCGACCAAGATATGCTTAATACGTGGAAAGTAAAATCACTTAAAATGTAAATTTTGTCGTTTAATTCTTAATCAGACTCCAACTGTAAATTAGGAAGAGAACGGTTCCCTAAGTATTAACCCTGAAGGCCGAAACCAACATCAGACCAATACCCAGGAAACCACCCATCTTAGCTCGTTTCCAGTTAGTTTCTAATTTTATATACAATCATAAATATCAATCACAGACGGCATGGGTACCATATATCATGTCGCCATATATAGGAATACAATCAAAACCGCAAAGTCACGTATTTGGAAATTGGATTTCCGTCATGAACCAAGGCAAAAGATAGTCCTTACCGAATTCGAGACGCTCTAGCCCGTGTCTCAGGACCCAGACTCAGGTGGGCCCTTGGAGCGACAGGGCCGGTCCACCGATGTGGATTAAAATTCCTGAACACTGCGTTTTCCCGCCCTTTGGGGCGTAAGTGAGCCAACGAATGACTCCATCGGTCCCGAATCGACCGATATATCCGAGGCGCCTCGCAACAGCAACAACCACACAGGTGAAAATAATATAAATGTCAGCCAGTTTAAGCACTGACACCACCTCTAGCTTGAAGGAAACGCATGCCCTCCCTGAGGTCCTCTCCCGTTTCTGGCTCATACCGGGGTATGAGGCTCGCGAATCAACGTTATACACAAAGCTGTGCCACACAGGCCGTGCTTTGATCATCAACCACAAGACTTTGCTTTTCAACAGAAGCCTTGATCATCTGCCACTTAGGCAATTCACTCTATGCGAAAGATTTCTATCGATATATAACCTCTAAGCTCGTACGTTTCAGTGTAGGGCGTTAAGGAAGGGAATAAATTCTCCGCCGCCAAACAGATATATATTTGATAGAGATCAATCAACACAGAACAAAATCCAATGTCAGACACACAGTCCATTTACACGTTCGTTCTGGGTCTGAACGAAACCGGAGGCACTATATACCTCGCATACCCATCGATCTCCACGTACGTCTGGACGATCACCGCTTATTATCTATATTTCGAGATGCCTCCCAATCAAGACATCAGTTACCATCCAACCGAGGTGAAGATCTCCGGTCTTCAACCACCGTCTTCATCATCGACCTCTTATCGCCGATCAATTATTTGAAATGAGATTTAACTCGGCCTTTTCAAATAATTCACGTATATTTAGAATTTAAATCAATTCATTTCAATGGTTAAATTATTCGACACCAATAATTCTGTTTTTAAATGTAATTTTTGCGCCAAACACATTCAACCATCAAATATCACATAAACCGAGCAAATTCAGTTTATTTCCATTCCATATCGTTTATAATATTTTATCACGATTTATTGCTATTTTTATTTATTTAAAAATAGCCAACTCATTCAAAACAACGATTCAGGCCATAACGCGGCCGTGGCGCTGTTTTTCTTCAGATTTGATTTACACATATCAGAAAATTTATCTGTTGGATCTTCACAAATTTTATATCATTAGAAAGATCTTTTCAAAACGAATCCAACGGTTTCAGTTTCGGGAAAATCCGACGGTCGGATCTCCCGCACCAATCGTTTGAAGTTTCAATTTCAAAATACGAACTGCAGCGTCGTTATTTGATTTAATTTAATTATATTTATATATATATATATATATACATATATAAATATAATCGATTCTGGCGCTGTTTTTCTTCAGATTTGAATTAAACATTCCAGACAATCCAACCGTTGGATCTTCACAAAGTGGGTGTCGTTGGAAAGATATTTCCAAAGCGAACCCAACGGTTTCGGTTTCGGGAAAATTCGATGGTCGGATCTCCCGCACTAATCGTTTGAAATCACGGTTTCAAAACACGAACTGCAGCTTCGTTATTCGTTTTATTTTATTTATATATATATATATATATAAAACAAATTCGTTCGTCGATTTCAAAACTATATTCATTTCATATATCTGATAAAAATGATATTTTTATCCAACAGACATTTATTTCGACACTTCACTATTTTTAACAATTCATGTATATAATAAAAATGTGATTTTTATTGTAAAACAATTTATTTCAAAACACGACTATTTTATATAGTTTATATATAAGGTAAAAATGTGATTTTTATTATAAAACAATTTATTTCAAAACACGACTATTTTATATAGTTTATATATAAGGTAAAAATGTGATTTTTATTATAAAACAATTTATTTCAAAACACGACTATATTATATAGTTTGCATATAAGGTAAAAATGTGATTTTTATTATAAAACAATTTATTTTAAAACACGACTATTTTATATAGTTTATATATAAGGTAAAAATGTGATTTTTATTATAAAACAATTTATTTCAAAATACGACTATTTTATATAGTTCATATAGATGATAAAAATATGATTTTTTATTATAAAACAATTTATTTCAAAACATGAATGTCGTTCAACACATGAATTTCTATTCAACACACGAATATAGTTTCAACACATGAAAATAATTCTAACACATGAATATTATTGAAAATTTCGGCAACATAACGGCAGGGTAGTTAAAACCGGGGCCGTCCCTAGTACGGCTCCTCGCTCTACCTTAAAGCCTCGCAGCTTTTGACAATGGGGATTTCATGCATCTAGTTCGCATGCGGGTGGCATGTTTGTTTTCTTTTCCACAAACTAATCCTATGTGGTTTCAACCAAATAATTCTCGACCACAAACGGGTATTTTTCAACCACAATCAATCGATTTCAACCACAAACAATTCTAATCAACCATTCGCTATCAACCAATTTTCACACCAATCACAACCAATAAATATCGTCCATGGTTTGTGGACGAGGGGCATATATATGTATATATAAGTATATTTCACTTCTATTTCAACACATATATAATTTTTACAATGCCTATATAACTTATACATCGAACGTACAACTTATACAACACTTATACAAGAGGTGTACAATGCTTATATAACTCATACTTCGAATATATAATTTATACATCGTCATTTCCATATCGTTTATAATTTAGAAATCTCACATTGGGTTCCACTCCGCCAAAAATAGCCGAAGGCTCTAGAATGTAGAAGACGTCCTCACGGTCTCGGTGTCTCTTGTTTCACTGGATTTCGATCACAAATGAAAAAGATACGATTTTTAGAAGTTTGCAACGCTTTAGAGCGTTAAAATCAGTTTGAAATTAAGAAAGTCGTACCTCAGCTGAAAGGTTCGAAACTAGGTTTCAATTTTACTCGAAATCCGTGAAGCTTGAAGAGGATCGGGCTGCGCAGTGTCGAAGGCGGAGGAGTGGCGCTCAGGCGCCGGGGGGAGTGGGCCCACTCGGTGGTCCCTGCTGTTGGCGGCGGCGGTTTAAAGGCCGCTCCTTCCTGGCGTCGATTCTCCTTCCACGCTCCACGATAAAGCCTCCAACTGGTATGGATTTGAAGCTCTCGCCGAGCTCTTCAAAATCCTCAACTGGGTCGAGGTCTAAATCGAAGTGGTTTGGCCAGAAAATGGATGGGAAGGATTGAAGGGGTTTCCGTCGTGCGTTCTGAAGGTTTGACGGGGAGAGAGAACGATGAAATGGCGAGATATGATTGGCCCAGGGATTTTTTTATATTTATATATTTTTAAAAATTCAAAAATACCCCCTATCTCATACGAACTCCAATCCAAACCCAACGACTGTCATCCCTAGCTAAATACCCCCATTCCGAACACAATGGGATATGTTTCGTAGGCTCATTCGACTGTTTTAGTCAGTTTTCCTTCAAATAAATTATAAAAACATTCAACATTTAATTTGAACGTACATTTCAATTTGCCGGGGTCACATACTGATTCTAAAAATTCCCGAAAAATAAATCTAGCTATGTTTTGATGATACGGTCCCAACAAAACTAGTTTCGTCGAATTCTGAGACCGTTTTGAAAAATGGCCCTTTTTCTGGTCGATCCAATTTAATAGAAATTGACCAAACACATTTTCCTTTGCCACGCTCACATACTAGCTTCAAAAATTATGAAATTTGAAACATAGCGATAATTTGACATCCCGGATCCAACAAAAGTGGTTTAATCGAATTCTGAGGTCGTTTGCAAAATGGCCATTTTCACGGGCTATATAACCTCTATAGCGACCTTTCTGAAAATTCATTTAGCCATAACTTTTGCTTGCCGCTATGAAACTTCGATTTTTCAGATTCATTAGAAAGATATTCACTAACAGATTTAAATATTTTTGGTTTAACTAAAATCCATTTTAATTTGCACCCGGTACAGTCAGTCAAAGTTTGAATTCAAATTTTGAAACTACCGCGCCATTTCAGGCCTTGTTTATAATTAGAATTAATTATATTTATTTTCAAACGTCGATTCAAACACACCTTTCATCGTTATTATTTAAAATATTTATTTTAAATATTTAAAATCCACCAAAATAGCCAATTTAAAATTTTCAAACTGGTTCAGATTTTCCGGGTTGTTACAATCTCCCCCACTTAAAACTTTTCGTCCTCGAAAAGGAACAAAGTCGGAGGTGGATTAATTAACCAACTCTACTTTCCCTCCGGCTTCCATTCTTCAACTTTTCAGTTTCTAAGAATTTTCAAATTCTTCAAAAATTTGGCTAACACCCTAAATTTTCGAAAAATTTCGCCATAACCTAATTTGTATGGGGGACTTCGGGATATTTCAAATAGCCTCCCATGGCCCTCACCAATCCAAAAGAAAAAGGAAAAGCCAATCGGCTCATAAAATCATCAAATCCCAAGAAATACAATAAACGTGTACCTATTTGTCGGACAAACAATTTTATTCCTTTGCTTAGCTGTTCATCCATAACCTGTTCACACATATATAATGCACATGTATATATTTCTATCTATTTTCAATTCAATGCAATATTTGTTCAATTTGGTCAAATGGTTCTAAACTCTAATTAAACAACCAAAAATCAAACAACACAACCAGCAATCGATTCGTTTTTATCTTTCAAAAACATACTAATTAATTCATATACTCTTATAAAATCATTCAGACTATATGATTAAAACTTATACATCCATGAAAAGAAAACAACGACAAAGTAGAGAACATATTGGAAATTTCAAAATATGGTCAATGTACCTTGCGCCGGAGTCAATCAGAGATATCCACCCTGCACTTGGGAAAGGCTTTCATAATACTCTCCTCAGTTTCCCAAGTACAATCCCATGGATCCCCACTCCATTGCACTTTGACTAAGTGAACCTTCTTGTTCCTCAGTTCTTTGGTTTCTTTGCCAATAATCTTTAGTGGTTCTCTTCTAACAGCCAATTCTGGAGTAATTTCTATATCCCACTGTGCTGCTTCTTCCACGATCAAGTCTGGATCATGAACATGCTTTCGAAATTGAGATACGTGAAATACATCATGCACTCCAGGCAACCAATCTGGCAATTGAACTCTATAAGCGAGGGTTCCAATCCGTTCAAGAATAGGGAACGGACCAATAAATCTGGGCGCCAACTTCCCGGTTTTTCCAAATCGAATCACTCCTCTCATCGGAGAAACCCTTAGATACACATAGTCACCAACATCAAATGCTAAATCCCTCCTTCTCGAGTCTGCATAGCTCTTCTGTCGGCTTTGAGCGGCGAGTAATCGCTTCTTAATGAAATCGACTTTATCCATAGCTTCGCGAATCATATCTGGCCCCAATACAAGTCTATTACCAGGTTCAACCCAACAAGCAGGTGATCGGCACGGTCTACCATACAATGCTTCGAATGGTGACATTGTCAGGCTCGCTTGGTAGGTGTTGTTGTATGAGAACTTGGCCAAATGCAAGTGGTCTTCCCATGATCCACCAAAATCAAGAACACACGCCCGCAATAAATCTTCTAGTATATGATTTACCCTCTCAGTTTGACCATCTGTTTGAGGATGATAAGCGGTGCTTAGATTCAGCTTCGTTCCCAGTTCTACTTGAAATGACTCCCAGAATTTGCTAGTAAATATTGGATCTCTATCACTAACTATACTGCTCGGCACTCCATGTAGCCTAACAATTTCCTTGAAATAAATCTGTGCTAGACTCTGAGCGGTTCTATTGGATCTGACAGGTATAAAATGGGCGGTCTTCGTGAAGCGATCTACGATCACCCAAATACTGTCATTTCCTTTCCTGGTTCTAGGCAAACCATCTATGAAGTCCATGGAAATATGTTCCCACTTCCAACCTGGAATATCCAGCGGTTGCAACAACCAGGTGAGTTTCTGTTGGTCGCTTTTGACTAGTTAGCAAGTAGAGCACCTGCTAACATATAAAGAAATGTCTCTCTTCATTGATCTCCACTAGAATGTACGCTTAATATCATTATACATTTTGCTCACTCCTGGATGGATACTAAGTTTAGACTTGTGGCATTCATCCAACACTTCCTTCCGGAGTTCAGCAATGTTAGGAACACAAATCCGACCCTTTAGCCTTAGAACCCCTTGATTATCAATCTGGAAACTCAAGGGTTTGCCTCTCTGTATTCTTTCTCTGATCCTCTGAATGAAGTGATCATCCTTCTGAAGAGCAGATATTTTATCAATCAATGAAGTCGTAATAATAAAACTGGCGATCATTACATTCTTTCTACTCAGCGCATCGGCCACAACATTGGCTTTCCCTGGAGTATACAAAATCTCAAAATCGTATGCTGTAAGAAATTCTAGCCAACGTTGCTACCTCAGATTCAAGTCTTTCTGGGTGAACAGATACTTTAGTGACTGATGATCTGTATACAGTTCAAATTTCTCACCCAAAAGATAGTGTCTCCATATTTTCAAAGCAAACACGATGGCCAACAACTCAAGATCATGAGTAACATAATTTTTCTCGTGCGGTTTCAGCTGACGGCTAGCATAAGCAACCACTTGACCTCTTTGCATTAATACTGCACCAAGGCCTTATCTAGAGGCATCCGTCCAGACTTTCAAGTCTTGATTGCCATCGATAATCGTTAACATCGGAGCCGTTGTTAATCTTAACTTTAGCTTCTCAAAAGCCTCCTCACATTCTGGAGTCCACTTGAATTTTGCGTGCTTCTTTGTAAGCTTTGTTAAGTGACTAGATATCCTCAAAAAATCTTTAACGAACTTCCGATAATAACTAGCCAATCCAAGAAAACTTCGTACTTCTGTAGGAGTACTAGGCTGTTTCCAATTTTGAATAGCTGTGATTTTACTTGGATCCACAACAATTCCCTCTTTTGATACGACGTGGCCAAGAAACTTTACTTCATCTTGCCAGAATATACATTTGGAAAGTTTAGCTTTCAATACATTCTTTCTTAGAATTTCTAGAACTTGTTCCAAATGTTTCTCATGTTCGGCTTTTGACTTAGAGAAGATTATAATATCGTCAATAAAAATCAGAACAAACTTATTCAAGACTCCTCTGAACACTCAATTCATCAAGTCGACGAAGTAAGCTGGAGCGTTACATAAGCCAAACGGCATTACTAACCACTCATAGAATAAGTCTGGACCTCTGAGTGCTGTCATAGGAACACACTCTTTGGCAATACGAAGCTGATGGAAACCTGTAGCTAGGTCCATCCTTGAAAATACCTGTGCCCCATTCAATCGATCCAGCAAATCATCAATCCACGGCAAATGATATTTGTTCTTTAATGTCTGTTTATTCAAGTCACGATAATCCACACACAGTCGAAGAGTACCGTCTGACTTTGGGACAAACACCACTGCTGCTCCCCAATCAGCGAAACTAGGCCTGATCAGACCCTTCCATACAAGCTGTCGAGTTTGATTATCTAAATCTTCTTTCTCCTTTAGAGTCATTTTCTGAATAGCGTGCACTACCGGCCTTGCATTCGGGATTAAAGCGATCTTGAAATCAATTTCTCTCTTCGGAGGTAAGCTAACAACTTCTTCGAACACATCTGCATAATTCTTTATGACAGGAATATCTTTTATGAGGTCCGAAATATTCCCTGTAACTACAGGGATATTTTCTATTTGAGCAAGAGAAACATCAAGAGCTGACCAAAAGTCTTTTCTATCAGAATTCGGACCTTCACATGGTATGGTTATATAATCTCCTGATTTAATTTTTGCCCTAACCACTCTGTCGGCGCATTTAACCTCTACTTCATATTTGGTTAACCAATCCAATCCCAAAATAAGATCGAATTCGGTAAAATTCATGACGATCGAGATGGCGGGAAACCGATATCTGGAAAAAGAGACAGGCACCCCACAAATCCAGCTAAGATCGAGAGAATCCCCAACCGGATTATGAACAGTGATGGGTTCCTTGAGCTTTTTCAATTTCAAATCCAACTTCTTAACTGCATTCTTTGCAATAAAGCTTCTTGACGCGCCTGTATCAAACAGTACTTTAACTGGAATGTTTTTGACAGTAAGTGTGCCTTCTAAAACATCAGACCTTCCCTGACTGGCTGAGGGCTCAGAAGTTTCTGCTACTTCATTTATATGTACTGCTTTAGATTCTTTCTTTAATAGCTGGCAATTCTTCTCAATATGGCCAGCCTGATGGCACTTCCAGCATTTCCTAATTTCTCGAGCCTTCCTACCGGGTTTAAATCCATCTTTCTTCAAAGATCTACAATTTCTGGTCAAATGCCCTTGCTTATTGCAGTTAGAGCATGTAGCCGTCGTTACTGGTTCTTTCTCAGATCTGACCCTTTTCCGATTTACTTTAGGCTTCTTACTGACCTCAGACATCGTCCTGGCCTCAGGACTATCAGTTTTAGACTCACCTTTATTACTAGAACTGACTTCCTCTTCGTAACGCAACATACCTTTCTTGTCGAGATCCTCATACTGGTAAGCCATGTATATCATTTCAGAAAAAGGAAGCTTCACATTCCTCATTACACTATTCTGGTATTTTCTTTGTAGGCCATGAATAAACCTCAGATTCTTCCTCTTTGGATCTTGAATCAGATGCGGGGCAAAATGAGAAAGTTCATTGAATCTCTTATGATATTCTGGAATAGTCATATCTCCTTGTATCAGATAAGAGAATCCATCACATAACCGCTCCGTTGCTTCAGGAGGAGTAAATATTTCTAGGAAAATCACTTTAAATCTATCCCAGGTAATATTACCTTATGGATTATCCATAATAATCGAATCCCACCAGAACAAAGCTTCGTCTTTGAGTGCCCAAGATGCCAGTAATCTTTTCTGACCATCTCTCAGCTTTAAACCGTCAAAGATTTTCTCAGCAGAACGAATCCAAGCTTGTGTTTTAATAATAGATTATTCGCCCGAGAACGGTATTCCACCCATATTTCGATACTTAATTAATAGAGCCTCAATATCTGGTTCTGCATTCCTTCTGTTTCTGACACTCATTTTCTAGTACTTCTGCAAATAGCGGATCAAGTGTCAAGTCAACAGAAAAGATATTTTAAAGCATAGAGACATATACTTGAATGCAAATGCATCTATCGAGGGGTATTTCATTCTGCTATACTCATACTAGGATATTACTGATCCTATCTGTAATGAGTTACTCGTCCTAGAACACTACTGGTTCTCTTTCTGACGAGTTCGTTAATATGTTATATTCCAGAACTAAGCTTAACCAAAGCTCTGATACCACGTTGTGACGACCCCAAAACCCCGTACGACGGCGTTATGGGTAATCTTTGGAATATAACACATAAACAGATAATAGCAGAACAGAAATAAGTAAATACACCAGATAATGAACAAATAATACACTGGATAAATATAATCATCAAAGTTATACAGTATACAGGATCATACTTAGTACAAATACAGTTCAGCTATACATAAATGTCTACAACGGAAAACAAACATAATATATACAATAGGAGCTGAACAGCATAAAAAGAGATAAATGATAGAATCCGTCTTCAGCTCCAGCTATCCAGAAAGAGCCTGCTAAAACCTGAATACAAGGCTGCCCGTGTAGAAAGAAGGGCACCCGAGTTTGCAAGTGAAACAAACTATGAGTCAATCATGGGACTGGTATGAGAAATCAACTTAACACATTTTATAATATAGCTAATCACAGGACCACGCCACTTTCGTGGAATGGGTTTACTCCATTGGATTGCCAGTGCTTTAAAACAGTTAAATCTTTTAAACATCGCAATGCTTTTTATAAAAATGAAGCCGATATAAGACTCAAGTCCCATCACACAATGCAACGCAAACCGGAGGATAGAGTTTTACCTTATATCGACCAAGATATGCTTAATACGTGGAAAGTAAAATCACTTAAAATGTAAATTTTGTCGTTTAATTCTTAATCAGACTCCAACTGTAAATTACCAAGAGAACGGTTCCCTAAGTATTAACCCCGAAGCCGAAACCAACATCAGACCAATACCCAGGAAACCACCCATCATAGCTCGTTTCCAGTTAGTTTCTAATTTTATATACAATCATAAATATCGATCATAGACGGCATGGGTACCATATATCATGTCGCCATATATAGGAATACAATCAAAACCGCAAAGTCACGTATTTGGAAATTGGATTTCCGTCATGAACCAAGGCAAAAGATAGTCCTTACCGAATTCGAGACGCTCTAACCCGTGTCTCAGGACCCAGACTCAGGTGGGCACTTGGAGCGACAGGGCCTATCCACCGATGTGGATTAAAATTCCTGAACACTGCGTTTCCCCACCCTTTGGGGTGTAAGTGAGCCAGCGAATGACTCCATCGGTCCCGGATCGACCGATATATCCGAGGCGCCTCGCAACTGCAACAACCACATAGGTGAAAATAATATAAATGTCAGCCAGTTTAAGCACTGACACCACCTCTAGATAAAAAGAAACCCATGCCCTCCCTGAGGTCCTCTCCCGTTTCTGGCTCATACCGAGGTGTGAGGATCGCGAATCAACGTTATACACAAAGCTATGCCACACAGGCCGTGCTTTGATCATCAACCACAAGGCTTTGCTTTTCAACAGAAGCCTTGATCATCTGCCACTTAGGCATGCCACACAGACAATTCACTTTATGCGACTGATTTCTATCGATATATAACCTCTGAGCTCGTACGTTTCAGAGAAGGGCGTTAAGCAAGGGAATAAATTCTCCGCCGACAAACAGATATATATTTGATACAGATCAATCAACACAGAACAAAATCCAATGTCAGACTCACAGTACATTTACACGTTCGTTCTGGGTCTGAACGAAACCGGAGGCACCATATACCTCGCATACCCATCGATCTCCACGTACGTCTGGACGATCACCACTTGTTATCTATATTTCGGGATGCCTCCCAATCAAGACATCAGTTACCATCCAACCGAGGTGAAGATCTCCGGTCTTCAACCACCGTCTTCGTCATCGACCTCTTATCACCGATCAATTATTTGAAATGAGATTTAACTCGGTCTTTTCAAATAATTCACGTATATTTAGAATTTAAATCAATTCATTTCAATGGTTAAATTATTCGACACCAATAGTTCTGTTTTTAAATGAAATTTTCACGCCAAACACATTCAACCATCAAATATCACATAAACCGAGAAAAATCAGTTTATTTCCATTCCATATCGTTTATAATATTTTATCACGATTTATCGCTATTTTTATTTATTTAAAAATAGCCAATTCATTCAAAACAACGCTTCAGGCCATAACGCGGCCGTGGCGCTGTTTTTCTTCAGATTTGATTTACACATTTCTGAAAATCTAACCATTGGATCTTCACAAATTTTATATCATTAGAAAGATCTTTTCAAAACGAATCCAACGGTTTCAGTTTCGGGAAAATCCGACGGTCGGATCTCCCGCACCAATCGTTTGAAGTTTCGATTTCAAAATACGAACTATAGCGTCGTTATTCGATTTAATTTAATTAATTAATTATATATAAATATAATCGATTCTTACGCTGTTTTTCTTTAGATTTGAATTAAACATTCCAGACAATCCAACCGTTGGATCTTCACAAAGTGGGTGTCGTTGGAAAGATATTTCCAAAGCGAACCCAACGGTTTCGGTGTCGGGAAATCCGATGGTCGGATCTCCCGCACTAATCGTTTGAAATCACGGTTTCAAAACACGTACTGCAGCTTCGTTATTCGTTTTATTTTATATATATATATATAAAACAAATTCATTCGTCGATTTCAAAACTATATTCATTTCATATATCTGATAAAAATGATATTTTTATCCAACAGACATTTATTTCGACACTTCACTATTTTTAACAATTCATGTATATAAAAAAATGTGATTTTTATTGTAAAACAATTTATTTCAAAACACGACTATTTTATATAGTTTATATATAAGGTAAAAATGTGATTTTTATTATAAAACAATTTATTTCAAAACACGACTATTTTATATAGTTTATATATAAGGTAAAAATGTGATTTTTATTATAAAACAATTTATTTCAAAACACGACTATTTTATATAGTTTATATATAAGGTAAAAATGTGATTTTTATTATAAAACAATTTATTTTAAAACACGACTATTTTATATAGTTTATATATAAGGTAAAACTGTGATTTTTATTATAAAACAATTTATTTCAAAACACGACTATTTTATATAGTTCATATAGATGATAAAAATATGAATTTTTATTATAAAACAATTTATTTCAAAACATGAATGTCGTTCAACACATGAATTTCTATTCAACACATGAATTTCTATTCAACACACAAATATAGTTTCAACACATGAAAATAATTCTAACACGTGAATATTATTGAAAATTTCGACAGCATAACGGCAGGGTAGTTAAAACCTGGGCCGTCCCTAGTACGGCTCCTCGCTCTACCTTAAAGCATCGCAGGTTTTGACAATGGGGATTTCATGCATCTAGTTCACATGCAGGCGGCATGTTTATTTTCTTTTCCACAAACTAATCCTATGTGGTTTCAACCAAATAATTCTCAACCACAAACGGGTATTTTTCAACCACAATCAATCGATTTCAACCACAAACAATTCTAATCAACCATTCGCTATCAACCAATTTTCACACCAATCACAACCAATAAATATCGTCCATGGTTTGTGGACGAGGGGCGTATATATATATAAGTATATTTCACTTCTATTTCAACACATATATAATTTTTACAATGCCTATATAACTTATACATCGAACGTACAACTTATACAACGCTTATACAAGAGGTGTACAATGCTTATATAACTCATACTTCGAATATATAATCTATACATCATCATTTCCATATCGTTTATAATTTAGAAATATCACATTGGGTTCCACTCCACCAAAATAGCAGAAGGCTCAGAAAAATATCCAGTCTCTTCTAGAATGTAGAAGACGTCCTCACGGTCCCGGTGTCTCTTGTTTCACTGGATTTCGATCACAAATGAAAAGATACGATTTTTAGAAGTTTGCAATGCTTTAGAGTGTTAAAATCAGTTTGAAATTAACAAAGCCGTACCTCAGCTGAAAGGTTCGAAACTAGGTTTCGATTTTACTCGAAATCCGTGAAGCTTGAAGAGGATCGGGCTGCGCAGTGTCGAAGGGGGAGGAGTGGCGCTCAGGCGCCGGGGGGAATGAGCCCACTCGGTGGTCCCTGCTGTCGGCGGCGGCGGTTGAAAGGCCGCTCCTTCCTGGCGTCGATTCTCCTTCCACGCTCCACGATAAAGCATCCAACTGGTATGGATATGAAGCTCTCGCCGAGCTCTTCAAAATCTTCAACTGGGTCGAGGTCTGAATCGAAGTGGTTCGGCCAGAAAATGGATGGGAAGGATTGAAGGGGTTTCCATCGTGCGTTCTGAAGGTTTGACGGGGAGAGAGAACGATCAAATGGCGAGATATGATTGGCCTAGGGATTTATTTATATATTTTTAAAAATTAAAAAATACCCCCTATCTCATACGAACTCCAATACAAACCCAACAACTGTCGTCCCTAGCTAAATACCCCCATTCCGAACACAATGGGATATGTTTCGTAGGCCCATTCGACTGTTTCAGTCAGTTTTCCTTTAAATTAAAATATAAAAACATTCAATATTTAATTTGAATGTACATTTCAATTTGCCGGGGTCACATACTGATTCTGAAAATTCCCGAAAAATAAATCTAGCTATGTTTTGATGATACGGTCCCAACAAAACTAGTTTCGTCGAATTTTGAGACCATTTGAAAAATGGCCCTTTTCTGGTCGATCAATTTAATAGAAATCGACCAAACACATTTTCCTTTGCCACGCTCACGTACTAGCTTCAAAAATTATGAAATTTGAAACATAGCGATAATTTGACATCCCGAATCCAACAAAAGTGGTTTCGTCGAATTCTGAGGTCGTTTGCAAACTGGCCATTTTCACGGGCTACATAACCTCTATAGCGACCTTTCTGAAAATTCATTTAGCCATAACTTTTGCTTCCCGCTATGAAACTTCGATTTTTCAGATTCGTTAGAAAGATATTCACTAACAGATTTAAATATTTTTGGTTTCACTAAAATCCGTTTTAATTTGCACCCGGTACAGTCAGTCAAAGTTTAAATTCAAATTTTGAAACTACTGCGCCATTTCAGGCCTTGTTTATAATTAGAATTAATTATATTTATTTTCAAACGCCGATTCAAACACACCTTTTGTCGTTATTATTTAAAATATTTATTTTAAATATTTAAAATCCACTAAAATAGCCAATTAAAAATTTTCAAACTGGTTCAGATTTTTCGGGTTGTTACAAAGTTATTTGGAGCAAATCTAATTTCCCCAAAATGGCTCACTGTGCCTATTTTGCCATTTTAAATAAATTTCCCACTAGAGTTAGGTGTTGCAATTGGAACAAGGTTCTGATAAAATATGTTTACTTTGCAAAAATGAGGATGAAAGCTCCACACATTTATTTTTTGATTGCAGTTACTCCCAGTATATTTGGTTTAATGCCAAAAGTACTTTGGGTTTCAATCAAAGCTATGCTACTCTTAACATTAGGGATAGTGTGGATTATATTTTAAAAAAATTTAAGCCCAAGACCACCCAATTCAAAAAAGCTTGTGTCTTACTGTCTGCAACCATTTATTTTATTTGGAGGGAGAGAAATCAAAAGTTACACACAGGTAAAGAGGTTAGCTGTACTCAGCTTTGGAATGCTATTCTATATGATAGTAATATTGTTTTGCAAAAAGCTAACAGTCACTTGCAGGACAAATTGCATAACCAGGGTCATCATAATAGCAACAATGACAGTGACAAACTAGTGGAAGATTTCTTACTTAATGGCAAGCAGAACACCAGCAGAATGATATCTAAATATCCCTCTGGTGAAGCTAATCCCCATCCTGCTACCAGTGGATCTAGCAACAAAGGGAGTTATCATACTAATGTTAACTACAACTTTAGTTTGGCTAAAAATAAGAATATTAAATCTTTTCACTTGCCTGGTGCAGATATCAGAGACCAGATCACTCGCAGAGAAGATTTAGAGGTCAGATATAGTGATTATGATAGATCTGGCTTCCTTCCTGAAGCATCCATCAACCCCGCTATCAAACCATATATCTGTGTGGGAAGTATACATAACTCAGCATGTATTGTGCGTGATTCTATTACTAAATCGAATAGTAAATGTGTGCTTTTACCTGATATAGGGGGAGGTACCTTCAACAGTGATCCAGATCCTCAAAATCACCTGGGAAAAAGGAAGACAGAAGGAAAAATCAATCTTTCACAGTAAATTGGCGATAGTCACTACAAAAGCTTACTAAATCACCAGATCTATCATCTCTCTAGCTGGCTAGAAGGTGAAAGTAGCAGGAGTGGAACCTCAGACGTCATTAGAGATCCTTTCAGGAAGAAGATAAGCTTTGACAGCTCAAAAAGCTCAGATCCGTTAGATACAAACCCTCGAAGTACAAGTGAAAGAGATAGTTGTACAAGAGACAATAGAGACACTAACAAGCTTGGATCTAAAGAGAAGAGGAGAGAAGTCGTAGAGAATTTCATCTGGAATCCACCTTGAAGAAGGAGGAGCTGATTTCATCTGGAGTCCACCATTTCAAGTGTTTTCTCATTAGGGTTTGGCAATGAGAATTATGTGGCGGCTAGGGTTATGCCATAGAGTTTGTGTTGTATTTGTGGTTCGGGCTTTGTTCCCGGTTCATGGGCTTTGGGCCTTTTTTATCATTTCAAAAAAATAAATATCCTTACATAAAAGTTACATCAATTGAACAATATGCTCATGAAAGACCTTTGGATGATAATCTTTTTGTTAGAGGATCCACCATAATGGAATTTGTCATAATATGCTTTAGGAATTACAGTATATTTTGGCACTCTCTCCTTATTGGAAAATAATATGTTTTTTACTGTCAAAATATTACTTTAACGGCCTTTCAATTCCTCATCAATAACTCACAATTTTATGACAATTTTATTATTATTTTTCTTAGTCTGATGCCTTATAACTAAACATATATTTTCATAATGGTGGAAGCCTTATATAATTTCACCAATAAAATATATTTTCATTACCTAAAGTAGGAAAATAGTGTGAAGGATGAACTTAACAAAAAAAATTAACCATAAGGGCATGAGGCAAAAAATTTATCCATAAGGACAAACTTTAGTGTAAAGTATGAAATTATAGTGGGTCTCTGAATTCCTCCCTTTACAATAAAAATTGTCCTTATAGATAAATTTTGTGCCTCTTGTCCTTATGGATAATTTTTTTGTTAAGTTTGTCCTTGTGCTTAAAAACCCCTACCTAAAGTGGATCTTTTCAGTAATAACATCTAAAATATTCAGATTGTAATTCTTTATAACCTTCAATCGGTCCGATCATTTATCTACGAGCATATAATCTTTTATTTTATTCTTTAAGGATATCTAGTAATATTTTTGTTACTAACCAGTGATTCACTCGAGATATCTTTCAAATAATACACGCAATATTCATGTGTGTGTATTTCTTTATATGCAGCAGACTCCACAACGAACGTCCATGAGGAATCTTTTGCATTTCTATCCTCAAAGATGCTCTTATATGGGCTTATGAGAAAATATTTCTCCGTTCTGAAAAAAGAGAATCAACTGATCTTGCATTTTGCATACCTACCTTATGCGCTTATATTTCTAGCACTTTTGTGATAAGGTAAATATCACTAAATGAATAATAATAATAATAATGTTTTTGAATTTCAAATACAAAAGTGTAATCCATGGATGGTTGTTTTAGTTGTTTCATCAATGTTTTCATTGACAAATGTGACTTTAATATCTGTAGGATATTATTCAAAAGCACAATATGCAGCAAATAACAATGTGATTCTAAATGGTCTTTCAGTAAAACAAAAAATAAAGTTTGTTCTTCTTCTCCATCTTTTATTTTTTAGGTTTTTTTTTTTTGGTTTTTTTTTTCTTGTTTAGGAATCTTTTATAAAAGAGCATTATACAATTCCATATTATTAATTTGATCCCTTATGGTTTTGAATAGTTATTCGAAAAAAAAAATCTTAAACTATATCATTCGTATAAATTTATACTATATGTTCATATTTAAATCCACATTTAAAATTAGCACTTTTTTTTTGGAAAAATTGGGTACTTTGTTAACAAAATAAGGGGGTACAACAAAGGATAGAGGTAAGAAACGTCCGCCCCTATTCCAAGAACAGAAAATTCCAAACATAAAACAACTTTACACGCTAATAAAAAAATCAAATCAAATCAAATCCCGCGTGTAGAGTCTTCTTCAACTTCCAAAGCATCTTCTCAAAACTTACCTTATGGCAGAAATATAATCTAACCTACTATAAATCTTCAAATCGCAACCAGCCCTCTTCCTTTCCTACCGATTTCTACTTGCGGGTAATTCTACTCTCATTCCTCCTCTTATATTCAAAAGCTTGAAAATAACTTTAATTTCTGCCAAAATGATGTTACCTTTAATTTCTTGAGGGATAAAAGTACTATCAAATAACCGCTGTTAGACCAAAATCTGGGCCTCACACCCCAAATGCAGAGTACAGATCACAGAATGCAGAAAAAAGTAAAATCAGAGGAGACACACAAAGTTTTTATAGTGGTTCGGCTCAAACCAAACCTACGTCCACTTTATCTCTTCTTAAATCCTAAGAAGTTACAAGTACAATTCTCTTGGTTTATACACGAAGTCCTCGTATTTACAATGAAAAAGAAGTGAGAAAAATGAAGATTATACACGAAATCCTCGTGTTATAGTGTGGAATTTGGCTCCTTTGCTGCTGAAAATGTTTTGCAGAGAGCAATGGTGGAAGACGTAAGGAGTTAGAGCCAAAAGATCCTTGAAAATGCCTTCAAATGGTGTATTTATAGCTGTAGGAGAGCTTCTGGGAAGACTGGTTCGTGATGGGGTACGTGGCGCCCGATCCGGGAAAGTAGGAGCGGGAGTAGCCTGGAGAATAGGTCAGGATCTACGCGTGTATTAGCCGGTTCGGTGGTCGGATCACGAGTCGCGAATGGGGTCGGGTCGTGGTGAGGCCTTTACAAACCGATGTTTTCTCGCGAGCTGGAGTGGTGAAGCTAGTGGTCAGGTCGTGGTCCACATGAGCTCCACGAGCCGAAGTTGGTTTCACGAGATGCAGGTGCGTCATGAGCCGAGGGAAGATGGTGTTCCACGAGCCATACTCCGAGGGTGTGCGGCTTCGTCTCTTTATCCAAGAGATTGCCAGATTACACCAGCTTACGGAAAAGGGCGTAACTTCCAAACCATAAGTTCGATTGAGTCAAACGAAAGTTCACCTGAAGCTAATTCAGAGGACTACAAGAGTTATGGAGCTCAGCTCCATAATTTCCGTTTTCGGGCCCAAAAGAGGTCGTCTGATGTAACACCCCGTAATTTTAAAAATTAAAGTTAACAAATTAAAGAATACTTAATTTCAAATGTGAGAATCAAGGGAAATGGGTTACGCCATTGTGTTCGTCTCGGAATTCTGGTTGAGATAGAGTCTGAGTTTGCGTAAATTGGACTTCGTATGAAGAAGTTATGGCTGTAGAAAGTTTCCAGAAATTCAAATTTAAACTCAAAAACGAATTCAGACTCAGAACTGGGCAGGGCGGGAAATTTCCCGCCCAAGGCCAGGTCGACCTAGGGGTCTACCCTAGTGTCGACCTCCTATACGGGTCGACCTTAGTGTCGACCTAGGGTTCGACCTGCCCCCCTCCCGGGCAGATCTGAAAGATGACGATTTTGTGACTCAGTGCTGAGTCATTAGGGCTGAGGTGTCACTCTATCTTGACTGGATGGTCTTGATTGATTCTAGGTTGATCGGATGTCCTAAATTAATCTTAATCTCTATATAAACACATGTAGACTCAAACCCTAAAACCTAATCAAAATTAGAACCATGGCCGTCATGTTATCACCCCGCAACCTAGAGTAGTCGCCACCAACTAGAGGAAAAGTAAAGCTAATCAACTCAATTCAACTCAAGTCTATAACAACAACAACAACAAATTTGTCTACTTCAAAGGCGAGCCAAATCAATTTCAGAACACAGATCCCAGAACTCAAGACCTTCTTTGAGTTGTGAGTTCGATTTCTTTAATAAGATAATCAACAAATTAATTAGGTTGAGTTATAATTTGGGTTATATGGCTATGTTTGTGAATCATTGGAAAAATGTGATATTTTGTGAATATATGCTAGTTGTTCATAATGATAGTTTTGTTGTGGATCCCCTTTTATATGCCTAATCACCTATGTTCAACTTGATTCATGTTTAACATCAATTTATATGCAAGTTTGGGTGTAGATTATATGCTAGTTTCTATGTAAATTGTACACAAGTTTACATGTAAACCAAGTAAAATGACTATATGCAAGTTTAGGTAGAAATTGGATTCACATATATGCAAGTTTACGCCTTTAGATTTAGATATATGACATACATAGTTTTATGCAAGTTTGTGACTATGGCCTATGCAAGTTTGGGTGAAAACTATGTTCATACCTGCAAGTTCACACCTTTAGGTCTATGTTTAGATTCATGACAATACAAAGTTTATGCAAGATATGTTGGAATCCTTATTTGTAAGTTAGATCTATTTTTGTGTGTTAAGCAAATTTGCGATGTTTCTTCCCTTTTATGTGATTAGGCTAATTGCTAGTCTAATATATATATATATATATATATATATATATATATATATATATATATATGTCATGATAAGCAAACGAACAACGAGGTGACAATTATGAACATAAGTATATTTGGAATTTATTGACAAATTTGAATAGGGATATAAATCCACTTTGGGGTTAAATAAAGATATGTAATAATTAAACGCCCGAGACACGAGGTTAGACTCGTTTGTGGTGTAAGACTGCCCGGACCCGCCCGACAAATCCAGCAGCCACAAATGCCAGTCTAATGTGAGAGGTCAAAGGCACGAATTCAATGCGTAACAATTGTAAAGACACGAGGTTAGGCTAGTTTGTGGTGTAAGACTGCCCGGACCCGCCCGACAAATCCAGCAGCCACAAATGCCAGTTTAATGTGGGAGGTCTTTACAAGGTTACGGTTTTAATGAATTAAGAAACACTTAACCAGATAAACATGTGGTGGGACATGGAGGGTTAAGTGGGTGCCTTGGGTAGCATGTGAAATTAAGAGGGTGCCTTGGGTGGCATGTGAAATACGATTAATGCACTTAACCAAGATTGAAACATGTAAGAAGACATGAATAAGAATGGGGTTAAGTGGGGAAAACCTTAGAGAGGACCAAGCATAGGTGGAAAGCATGTGTCATGCATGGGGGCCCTTTTCAAACCAGTAACCCATTAAGTATCTTGGCGGGCTCGAACCAAGTCGAGGATGGGACACGCGTACTGGGTTTGATTGTAAGAGGTCAAAATGGGTTAGCGGTGGCAACGCAAGTCCGACGGGGTCATGTACATGTGTGGGCCCGGGCTGGTAGTTAAGACGTTGTTGCATCGTGTAGGTATAAGCCGTGCATTTTTGGTGTTATCGGGTTGCCACTTTGGGGAGTGATACACCCCACTGTGGGGCCAACATGGGTATCTACGAGTTAGAGAGCCGATCGAATGAGGGTAGTGGGTACACCTAGTGGAGATAGGGGCAGACGGCACCTATGAAGGCAGCTAGGGGTACACGAAACTACCATTATCATTATTAAGTTCTGTAGGCGGGATCAAATTTTAGGGTGTTTGGTGTGGTGCAATGTAGTAATTATCTTATAGTGATTAGGTGCGCCTTTAACGTTATCTTTGTTCATCTTATTTCCTTTGTTTGCTCTGTCATGCCCATTTGTTCACAGTCATTTCCTTATTTTCCAGCTTATGCCTTATCCTAGTTACTTTAATGATTATATTGTTAAAGTTATTGTACTCGCCAGACTTTATGTCTGACCCCTTTGTTTGCACCTCTATTCTTCCTCCCCCCCCCCCCAAGGTGCTCAGGGTGGGACTAGTACTAGTGGAGCTTGATTGGACAACTTTATCCCTTTCTTTTGGAAGTTGCTTAGATTGCTGAAGTAAAGTTCAGTCTATCTTATTTATGGCTATTTTATGTTGGGGTTATGCCTTTTATTTTATGTACTCAGAACTTATTTGTCAAGATGGATAATAAGTGTATTTGGTTTTGTAGTTGTTTTTTGATGTGATGTAACCAAACTATTTCTCCACTGCAATAAAAGTGGTTTTTATTTTCCAAGCACCAATATATTTATCTGTCTTGTTTACTTTTCTGTTCTATACACAATAAATGCTGCACCAAAATTAAGGCATTCCCTTTGTGAGTGACCTTAATGGAGATAGGGTGTCACATCTGATAGGAGTTTCGGGCCTGTTTATGTTGATGGTGCGATTTTGACTAAATTGCTATATGCCTTCTGGCATTGTTTCCATCGCTTGAGCGCATTGCTATCCAGATATTCCATGCGTGATAGCTTTTACCAAAAAGTGTGTCAACAAGTTTGCCTCCAGAACATATCTTGCTAGTTGAAGGAAGATGTGTTCTGGATAATCCGAGAAATCCATAAGCCATAGAAATCCGACAACGCCATAATCTCGCTAGGTCTGCCAGCTACAAATATAATCCATATCTGTAAAGGGATAAAGGTAAAACAAATGTGCCAAATCCTGATAGTATTATTCAAACTTTCCCGAGCATAAAACATACTCGAGTTATCAATCTGAGTATCATCCATATTCGTATCCAGAGAAAACTATATTTGCCATAGCCTGACAAGATAGTTCGACCCTAGGCGTAATCCACACCTAGTGTTTCAAAATAAGTATAAGCCATACTTTAACCGAGGTTGAGGATCTTGCCACATCCTGACAAGATACTTAAATTCACCAAACATAATCCACGCTTGGAAGATCCTTCCTTATTCAATTCAAAATGCAAAACCAATTCAAATCCTGATTGGTTTGACACCGAGTCCAGAGCATGCTTTGGGGCTACATCCTAACCCCGTACGTGTGTACTCCGATTCAACCAATAGGAAAACCTAATGAAAGCAAAAACAAATCTTAAAGCCTAAGAAATACAGAAAATGAAAGTTGACCTCATCTAGATCAGTGGATGGTGAGCCCACAAGAGCTCAATCCAGGACCATTCCCTCTCCGGGGAGCAGGTGGTAGCAACGTAGGTGCAGGCGCTGTTGGTTGTTTTACGTACTCGGGTTGCTCTCCACGTCTAACCCGTTCCTCAATCAGATGACGAAGATGTCTACAGTCATTGGTGTTATGAACGTCCATGTCGTGGAATATGTAATGTTTTCCAGAGTCGCGTTCTCTTTTTGATGGCTCCCTCTTGGGAGGCTTTGGGTAGGAGACAACATCGTTCGTGTCCATGTAGATGCCCGATAGTGGAAGTTTGAAATCCGGGGGATTGCGGGAATTCCTTATTTCCCGAGCGAATTGAGTGTGATTGACGTCATCCACGTCATTCTGACAAGTACGGCCTCTTGAGAGGCGTTGAATTAGATTTGCAAGCTGATCACCTTCAAAAATTTGTTGCTAGTTGCCAAGATCAGAGCGGGTGCCCCCAGCGTTGAGCGCGAGAGAAGGAAGCTGGTGGTAAGCTGTCGTGAGTGGGTCGCGGTTCGTGGATCAAGGGGGCGACCCGACTCGGTCGTGAGTCAGGGAGGTCAACTCGTGACGTAGGTTCGTGGAGGGAGGCTCGTGGCACGAGAGGGGCGACCTGACCCGGTGCTAGAGGCCTATTACGAGCCGACTCCTACTGCAGTTGAATGGGAGCTTCAGGGTTCATGAGCCGCCCAGAGGGAGATCCGACCCGTCCGTGAGGGGCTTGTCGAGCTGCTTCGGTAGCTTGATTTCCAGCGAGTTGTTCATTGCCGCTTGGCCAACCATCCATCCGAGTGAAGAATTCGTCCATCATTTTCTGTTGTTTTTGGAGGAGATCGTCTTGCCTTGCCATTTGATCTCTTAATTCCGCGAGAACGTCGTCAATCTCATCTCTAGCTAAGTAAGCAGAGGGACCTCCATGAGAGGAAGCCTCCGGGCTTGCCTCATTCCTCGCGTATTCTTTGCAAACATCCTCAGCACCTTCAATACGGGAGAAGGTTCCATCCTTCTTTCTTTTAACCATTGATCCAGTAGCCAAAAATTCCAAGCAGAAGTTGAAGTTGCCGTGTGCCCCTCTACCTGGCGCGCCAAAATGTTAGACCAAAATCTGGGCTTAACACCCAAATGCAGATCACAGATCACAGAATGCATAAAAAGTAAAATCAGAGAAGACACACAAAGTTTTTATAGTGGTTCGGCTCAAACCAAGCCTACGTCCACTTTATCTCTTCTTAAATCCTAAGAAGTTACAAGTACAGTTCTCTTGATTTATACATGATGTCCTCGTGTTTACAATGAAAAAGAATTGAGAAAAATGAAGATTATACACGAAATTAGCGTGTTGTAGTGTGGAATTTGGCTCCTGTGCTACTGAAAATGTTTTGCAGAGAGCAATGGTGGAAGATGTAAGGAGTTAGAGCCAAAAGATCCTTGAAAATGCCTTCAAGTGGTGTTATTATAACTATAGGAGAGCTTCTGGGAAGACCGGTTTGTGATGGGGTACGTGGCGCCCGATCCGGGAAAGTAGGAGCGGGAGTAGCCTTGAGAACAGGTCAGGATCTACGCGTGAATTAGCAGGTTCGGTGGTCGGATCGCGGGTCACGAATGGGGTCGGGTCGTGGTGAGGCCTTTACAAACCGATGTCTGGTCGCGAACTGGAGTGGTGAAGCTAGTGGTCGGGTCATGGTCCACATCAGCTCCACGAGCCGAAGTTAGTTTCACGAGATGGAGGTGCGTTACGAGCCGAGGGGAGATGGTGTTCCACGAGCCATACTCCGAGGGTGTGCTGCTTCGTCGCTTTATCCAAGAGATTGCCAGATTACACCAGCTTAAGGAAAAGGGCGTAACTTCCAAACCGTAAGTACGATTGAGTCAAACGAATTTTCCACCTGAAGCTAATTCAGAGGACTACAAGAGTTACATAGATTAGATTCGTAATTGCTGTTTTCGGGCCCAAAAGAGGTCGTCTGATAGGAGTTTCGGGCCTGTTTATGTTGATGTTGCGATATTGACTAAATTGCTATATGTCTTCTGGCATTGTTTCCATCTCTTGAGCGTGTTGCTATCCAGATATTCCATGTGTTACAGCTTTTACCAAAAAGTGTGTCAACAAGTTAGCCCCCCCAGAACATATCTTACAGGTTGAAGGAAGATGTGTTCTGGATAATCTGAGAAATCCATAAGCCATAGAAATCCGACATCCATATCTGTAAAGGGATAATGGTAAAGCAAATGTGCTAAATCCTGAAAGTGTTACTCGAACTTTCTCGAGCATAAACCATACTCGAGTTATCAATCTGAGTATCATTCATACTCATATCTAGAGAAAACTATATTTGCCACAGCCTGACAAGATAGTTCGACCTTAGGCGTAATCCGCACCTAGTGTTTCAAAATAAGTATAAGCCATACTTTAACCGAGGTTGACGATCTTGCCGAATCCTGACAAGATACTTAAATTCAGCAAACATAATCCATGATTGGAAAATCCTTCCTTATTCAATTCAAAATGCAAAACCAAATCAAACCCTGATTGGTTTGACACCGAGTCCAGAGCATGCTTTGGGGCTACATCCTAACCCCGTACGTGTGTACTCCGATTCAACCAATCGGAAAACCTAATGAAAGAAAAAACAAGTCTTAAAGCCTAAGAAATGCAGAAAATGAAAGTTGATCTCATCCAGATCAGTTGATGATGAGCCCACGAGAGCTCAATTCAGGACCATTCCCTCTCCGAGGAGCAGGTGGTAGCAACGCAGGTGCAGGCGTTGTTGGTTGTTTTACATACTCGGGTAGCTCTCCACGTCTAACCCGTTCCTCAATCAGATCACGAAGATGTCTACGGTCATTGGTTTCATGACTGTCCATGTCATGGAATATGCAGTGTTTTCCAGAGTCGCGTTCTCTTTGCGACGGCTCCCTCCTGGGAGGCTTTGGGTAAGAGACAGCATCGTTCGTGTCCATGTAGATGCCCGATAGTGGAAGTTTGAAATCCGGGGGATTGCGGGATTCCTGATTTCCCAAGTGAATGGAGTGTGATTGACATCATCCACGTCATTCTGACAAGTGCGGCCTCTTGAGAGGTATTGAATGAGATTGGCAAGCCGATTGCCTTCAAAAATTTGTTGCTAGTTGCCGAGATCAGAGCTGGTGCCCCCAGCGTTGAGCGCGAGAGATGGAAGCTGGTGGTGAGCTGTCGTGAGCGGGTCTCGATTCGTGGATCAAAGGGGTGACCCGACCCAGTCGTGAGTCAGGGAGGTCAGCTCGTGAGGTAGGTTCGTGGAGGGAGGCTCGTGGCTCAAGAGGGGCGACCCGACCCGGTGCAAGAGGCCTATCACGAGCCGATTCCTGCTGCAGTTGAATGGGAGCTTCAGGGTTCACGAGCCGCTCAGAGAGCGATCCGACCCGTCCGTAAGGGGCTTGTCGAGCTGCTTCGGTAGCTTGATTTCCAACGAGTTGTTCATTGCCGCTTGGCCTGCCATCCATCCGAGCGAATAATTCGTCCATCATTTTCTATTGTTTTTGGAGGAGATCGTCTTGCCTTGCCATTTGATCTCTTAATTTAGCAAGAACGCTGTCCATCTTGTCTCTAGCTAGGTAAGCAGAGGGATTTCCATGAGAGGAAGCCTCCGGGCTTGCGTCGTTCCTCGCGTCTTCATTGCCAACATCCTCAACACCTTCAGTACGGGAGAGGGTTCCATCCTTCTTTCTTTTAACCATTGATCCAGTAGCCAAAAATTCCAAGAAGAAGTTGAAGTTGTCGTGTGCCCCCCACCTGGCGCGCCAAAATGTTAGACCAAAATCTAGGCCTAGCACCCGAATGCAGATCACAGAATGCAGAATGCAGAAAAAAGTAAAATCAGAGGAGACACACAAAGTTTTTATAGTGGTTCGGCTCAAACCAAGCCAATGTCCACTTTATCTCTTCTTAAATCCTAAGAAGTTACAAGTACAATTCTCTTGATTTATACACGACGTCCTCGTGTTTACAATGAAAAAGAAGTGAGAAAAATGAAGATTATACACGAAAGCCTCATGTTGTATTGTGGAATTTGGCTCCTTTACTGCTTAAAATGTTTTGCAGAGAGCAATGGTAGAAGACGTAAGGAGTTATAGCCAAAAGATCCTTGTAAATGCCTTCCAATGGTGTATTTATAGTTGTAGGAGAGCTTCTGGGAAGACCGATTCGTGATGGGGTAGGTGGCGCCCGATCCAGGAAAGTAGGAGCGGGGGTAGCCTGGATAACAGGTCAGGATCTACACGTGTATTAGCAGGTTCGGTGGTCGGATCGCAGGTCGCGAATGGGGTCGGGTCGTGGTGAGGCCTTTACGAACCAATGTCTGGTCGCGAGCTGGAGTGGTGAAGCTAGTGGTCCGGTCGTGGTCCACATGAGCTCCACGCGCCGAAGTTGGTTTCACGAGATGGAGGTGCATCACGAGCCGAGGGGTGATGGTGTTCCACGAGCCATACTCCGAGGGTGTGCAACTTCGTCGCTTTATCCAAGAGATTGCCAGATTACACCAGCTTATGGAAAAAAGCGTAACTTCCAAACCGTAAGTCCGATTGAGTCAAACAAAAGTTCAACCTGAAGCTGATTCAGAGGACTACAAGAGTTACGGAGCTTAGCTCTGTAATTGCTGATTTCGGGCCCAAAAGAGGTCGTCTGATAGGAGTTTCGGGCCTTTTTATGTTGATGGTGCGATTTTGACTAAATTGCTATATGTCTTCAGGCATTGTTTGCATCGCTTGAGCGCGTTGCTCTCCAGATATTCCATGTATGACAGCTTTTACCAAAAAGTGTGTCAAGAAGTTTGCCCCCCAGAACATATCTTGCTAGTTGAAGGAAGATGTGTTATGGATAATCCGAGAAAGCCATAAGCCGTAGAAATCCGACAACTCCATGATCTCGCCGGGTCTGCCAGCTACAAATGTAATCCATATCTGTAAAGGGATAAAGGTAAAACAAATGTGCCAAATCGTGACAGTATTATTCAAATTTTCCGAGCATAAACCATACTCGAGTTATCAATCTGAGTATCATCCATACTCATATCCAGAGAAAACTATATTTTCCATAGCCTAACAAGATAGTTCGACCCTAGGCGTAATCCACACCAAGTGTTTCAAAATAAGTATAAGCCATACTATAACCGAGGTTGAGGATCTTGCCACATCCTGACAAGATACATAAATTCACGAATCCATGCTTGGAAAATCCTTCCTTATTCAATTCAAAATGCAAAACCAAATCAAATCCTGATTGGTTTGACACCGAGTCAAGAGCACGCTTTGGGGCTACATCCTAACCCCGTACGTATGTACTCCGATTCAACAAATAGGAAAACCTAATGAAAGCAAAAACAAATCTTAAAGCCTAAGAAATACAGAAAATGAAAGTTGACCTCATCCAGATCCGTGGATGGTGAGCCCACGAGAGCTCGATCCTGGACCATTCCCTCTCCGGGGAGCAGGTGGTAGCAACGCAGTTGCAGGCGCTGTTGGTTGTTTTACGTACTCGGGTTGCTCTCCACGTCTAGCCCGTTCCTCTATTAGATCACGAAGATGTCTACAGTCATTGGTGTCATGACCGTCCATGTCGTGGAATATGCAGTGTTTACCAGAGTCGCGTTCTCTTTGCGATGGCTCCCTCCTGGGAGGCTTTGGGTAGGAGACAACATCACTCGTGTCCATGTAGATGCCCGATAGTGGAAGTTTGAAATCCGGGGGATTGCTGGAATTCCTGATTTCCCGAGTGATTGGAGTGTGATTGACGTCATCCACGTCATTCTGACAAGTGCCGCCTCTTGAGAGGCGTTGAATGAAATTGGCAAGCCGATCGCCTTCAAAAATTTGTTGCAAGTTGCCAAGATCAGAGCTGGTGCCCCCAGCGTTGAGCGCGAGAGAATGAAGCTGGTGGTGAGCTGTCGTGAGCGGGTCGCGGGTCGTGGTTCGTGGATCAAGGGGGCGACCTGACCCATTCATGAGTCAGGGAGGTCAGCTCGTGAGGTAGGTTCGTGGAGGGAGGCTCGTGGCTCGAGAGGGGCGACCCGACCCGGTGCTAGAGTCCTATCATGAGCCGATTCCTGCTACAGCTGAATGGGAGCTTCAGGGTTCACGAGCCGCTCAGAGGGCGATCCGACCAGTCCGTGAGGGGCTTGTCGAGCTGCTTCGGTAGCTTGATTTCCAGCGAGTTGTTCATTGCCGCTTGGCCTGCCATCCATCCGAGTGAAGAATTCGTCCATCATTTTCTATTGTTTTTGGAGGAGATCGTCTTGCCTTGCCATTTGATCTCTTAATTCAGCGATAATGCCGTCCATCTCGTCTCTATCTAAGTAAGTAGAGGGATCTCCATGAGAGGAAGCCTCCGGGCTTGCCTCGTTCCTCGCGTCTTCATTGCAAACATCCTCAGCACCTTCAGCACAGGAGAGGGTTCCATCCTTCTTTCTTTTAACCATTGATCCAGTAGCCAAAAATTCCAAGAAGAAGTTGAAGTTGTCGTGTGCCCCCCACCTGGCGCGCCAAATGTTATACCAAAATCTAGGTCTAGCACCTGAATGCAGATCACAGAATGCAGAATGCAGAAAAAAGTAAAATCAGAGGAGACACATAAAGATTTTATAGTGGTTCGGCTCAAACCAAGCCTGCGTCCACTTTATCTATTCTTAAATCCTAAGAAGTTGCAAGTACATTTCTCTTGGTTTATACACGAAGTCCTCGAGTTTACAATGAAAATGAAGTGAGAAAAATGAAGATTATACACGAAATCCTCATGTTATAGTTTGGTATTTGGCTCCTTTGCTACTGAAAATGTTTTGCAGAGAGCAATGGTGGAAGACGTAAGGAGTTAGAGCTAAAAGATCCTTTAAAATGCCTTCAAATGTTGTATTTATAGCTGTAGGATAGCTTCTGGGAAGACCGGTTCGTGATGGGTTACGTAGCGCCCGATCCGGGAAAGTAGGAGCGGGAGTAGCCTTGAGAACATGTCAGGATCTACGCGTGTATTAGCAGGTTTGGTGGTCGGATCGCGGGTCGCGAATGGGGTCGGGTCGTGGTGAGGCCTTTACGAACCGATGTCAGGTCGCGAGCTGGAGTGGTGAAGCTAGTGGTCGGGTCGTGGTCCACATAAGCTCCATAAGCCGAAGTTGGTTTCACGAGATGGAGGTGCGTCACGAGCCGAGGGGAGATGGTGTTCCACGAGCCATACTCCGAGGGTGTGCCGCTTTGTCGCTTTATCCAAGAGATTACCATATTACACCAGCTTACGGAAAAGGGCGTAACTTCCAAACCATAAGTCCGATTGAGTCAATTGAAAGTTTAACCTGAAGCTAATTCAGAGGACTACAAGAATTACGGAGCATAGCTCCGTAATTGTTGTTTTAGGGCCCAAAAGAGGTCGTCTGATAGGATTTTCGGGCCTGTTTATGTTGTTCGTGCGATTTTGACTAAATTGCTATATGTCTTCTGGCATTGTTTCCATCGCTTGAGCGCGTTGCTATCCAGATATTCCATATGTGACAGCTTTTACCAAAAAGTGTGTCAACAAGTTTTCCCCCCAGAACATACCTTGTTGGTTGACGGAAGATGTGTTCTAGATAATCCGAGAAATCCATAAGCCATAGAAGTCCGACAACGCCATGATCTCGCCGGGTCTGCTAGCTACAAATATAATCCATATCTATAAAGGGATAAAGGTAAAACAAATGTGCCAAATCCTGACAGTATTATTCAAACTTTCCCGAGCATAAACCATGCTCGAGTTATCAATCTGAGTATCATCCACACTCATATCCAGAGAAAACTATATTTGCCACAGCCTGACAAGATAGGTCGACCCTAGGCGTAATCCACACCTAGTGTTTCAAAATAAGTATAAGTCATACTTTAACCGAGGTTGAGGATCTTGCCACATCCTGAGAAGATACTTAAATTCACGAAACATAATCCATGCTTGGAAAATCCTTCCTTATTCAATTTAAAATGCAAAACCAAATCAAATCCTGATTGGTTTGACACCCAGTACAGAGCACGCATTTGGGCTACATCCTAACCCCGTATGTGTGTACTCCGATTCAACCAATCGGAAAGCCGAATGAAAGCCAAAACAAATCTTAAAGCCTAAGAAATGCAGAAAATGAAAGTTGATCTCATCCAGATCAGTTGATGATGAGCCCATGAGAGCTCGATCCAGGACCATTCCCTCTCCGGGGAGCAGGTGGTCGCAATGCAGGTGCAGGCGCTGTTGGTTGTTTTATGTACTCGGGTAGCTCTCCACGTCTAACTCGTTCCTCAATCAGATCACGAAGATGTCTACAGTCATTGCGGTCATGACCGTCCATGTCGTGGAATATACAATGTTTACCAGAGTCGCGTTCTCTTTGCGATGGCTCCCTCCCAGGAGGCTTTGGGTAGGAGACAACATTGTTCGTGTCCATGTAGATGTCCGATAGTGGAAGTTTGAAATCCGGGGAATTGCGGGAATTCCTGATTTCCCGAGTGAATGAAGTGTGATTGACGTCATCCACGTCATTCTGACAAGTGCGGCCTTTTGAGAGGTTCGTGGAAGGAGGCTCGTGGCTCGAGAGGGGCGACCCGACCTGGTGCTAGAGGCCTATCACGAGCCGATTCCTACTGCAGTTGAATGGGAGATTCAAGGTTCACGAGCCGCTCAGAGAGCGATTCGACCCGTCCGTGAGGGGCTTGTCGAGCTGCTTCGGTAGCTTGATTTCCAGCGAGTTGTTCATTGCCGCTTAGCCTGCCATCCATCCGAGCGAATAATTCATCCATCATTTTCTGTTGTTTTTGGAGGAGATCGTCTTGCCTTGCCATTTGATCTCTTAATTCAGCGAGAACGCCGTCCATCTCGTCTCTAGCTAAGTAAGTAGAGGGATCTCCATGAGAGGATGCCTCCGGGCTTGCCTCGTTCCTCGTGTCTTCATTGCCAACATCCTCAGCACCTTCAGTACGGGAGAGGGTTCCATCCTTCTTTCTTTTAACCATTGATCCAGTAGCCAAAAATTCCAAGTAGAACTTGAAGTTGTCGTGTGCCCCCTACCTGGCATGCCAAAATGTTAGACCAAAATCTAGGCCTAACACCCGAATGCAGATCACAGATCACAGAATGCAGAAAAAAGTAAAATCAGAGGAGACACACAAAGTTTTTATAGTGGTTCGGCTCAAACCAAGCCTACGTCCACTTTTTCTCTTCTTAAATCCAAAGAAGTTACAAGTATAATTCTCCTTGTTTATACATGAAGTCCTCGTGTTTACAATGAAAAAGAAGTGAGAAAAATGAAGATTATACACGAAATCCTCGTGTTGTAGTGTGGATTTTGGCTCCATTGCTGCTGAAAATGTTTTGTAGAGAGCAATGGTGGAAGACGTAAGGAGTTAGAGCCAAAAGATCCTTGAAAACGCCTTCAAATGGTGTATTTATAGCTGTAGGAGAGCTTCTGGGAAGACCGGTTCGTGATGGGGTACGTGGCGCCCGATCCGGGAAAGTAGGAGCGGGAGTACCCTTGAGAACATGTCAGGATCTACGCGTGTATTAGCAGGTTCAGTGGTCGGATCGCGGGTCGCGAATGGGGTCGGGTCGTGGTGAGGCCTTTACGAACCGATGTCTGGTCGCGAGCTAGAGTGGTGAAGCTAGTGGTCGGGTCGTGGTCTGCATGAGCTCCATGAGCCGAATTTGGTTTCACGAGATGGAGGTGCGTCACGAGCCGAGGGGAGATGGTGTTCCACGAGCCATACTCCGAGGGTGTGCCGCTTCGTCGCTTTATCCAAGAGATTGCCAGGTTACACCGGCTTACGGAAAAGGGCGTAACTTCCAAACTGTAAGTCTGATTGAGTCAAACTAAAGTTCAACCTGAATCTAATTCATAGGACTACAAGAGTTACAGAGCTCAGCTCCATAATTGCTGTTTTCAGGCCCAAAAGAGGTCGTCTGATAGGAGTTTCGGGCCTGTTTATGTTGATGGTGCGGTTTTGACTAAATTGCTATATGTCTTCTGGAATTGTTTCCATCGCTTGAGCGCGTTGCTATCCTGATATTCCATGTGTGATAGCTATTACCAAAAAGTGTGTCAACAAGTTTGCCCCCCAGAACATATCTTGCTGGTTGAAGGAAGATGTGTTCTGGACAATCCGAGAAATCCATAAGCCATAGAAATCCGACAACGCCATGATCTCGCCGGGTCTGCCAGCTACAAATATAATCCATATCTGTAAAGGGATAAAGGTAAAACAAATATGCAAAATCCTGACAGTATTATTCAAACTTTCCCGAGCATAAACCATACTCGAATTATCAATTAGAGTATCATCCATACTCATATCCAGAGAAAATTATATTTGCCACAGCCTGACAAGATAGTTCGACCCTAGGCGTAATCCACACCTAGTGTTTCAAAATAAGTATAAGGCCTACTTTAACCGAGGTTGAGGATCATGCTACATCCTGAGAAGATACTTAAATTCACGAAACATAATCCATGCTTGGAAAATCCTTCCTTATTCAATTCAAAATGCAAAACCAAATCTAATCCTGATTGGTTTGACACCCAGTACAGAGCACGCTTTGGGGCTACATCCTAACCCCGTATGTGTGTACTCCGATTCAACCAATCTGAAAGCCTAATGAAAGCAAAAAAAATCTTACAGCCTAAGAAATGCAGAAAATGAAAGTTGATCTCATCCAGATCAGTTGATGATGAGCCGACGAGAGCTCGATCCAGGACCATTCCCTCTCTGGGGAGCAGGTGGTCGCAACGCAGGTGCAGGCGCTACTGGTTGTTTTATGTACTCGGGTAGCTCTCCACATCTAACCCGTTCCTCAATCAGATCACGAAGATGTCTACGGTCATTGCGGTCATGACCATCCATGTCGTGGAATATGCAATGTTTACCAGAGTCGCGTTCTCTTTGCGTTGGCTCCCTCCAGGGAGGCTTTGGGTAGGAGACAGCATCGTTCGTGTCCATGTAGATGTCCGATAGTGGAAGTTTGAAATCCGGGGGATTGCGGGAATTCCTTATTTCCCGAGTGAATGGAGTGTGATTGACGTCATCCACGTCATTCTGACAAGTGCGGCGTTTTGAGAGGCGTTGAATGATATTGGCAAGCCGATCGCCTTCAAAAATTTGTTGCAAGTTGCCAAGATCAGAGCTGGTGCCCCCAGCGTTGAGCGCGAGAGAAGGAAGCTGGTGGTGAGCTGTCCTGAGCGGGTCGCGGGTCACTGTTCACGGATCAAGGGGGCGACCCGACCCGGTCGTGAGTCAAGGAGGTCAGTTCGTGAGGTAGGTTCGTGGAGGGAGGCTCGTGGCTCGAGAGGGGCGACCCGACCCGATGCTAGAGGTCTATCACGAGCCGATTCCTGCTGCAGTTGAATGGGAGCTTCAGTGTTCACGAGCCGCTCACAGAGCGATCCGACCCGTCCGTGAGGGGCTTGTCGAGCTGCTTCGGTAGCTTGATTTCCAGCGAGTTGTTCATTGCCGCTTGGCCTGCCATCCATCGGAGCTAATAATTCGTCCATCATTTTCTGTTATTTTTGGAGGAGATCGTCTTGCCTTACCATTTGATCTCTTAATTCAGCGAGAACGCCGTCCATCTCGTCTCTAGCTAAGTAAGTAGAGGGATCTCCATGAGAGGATGCCTCCGGGCTTGCCTGGTTCCTCACGTCTTCATTGCCAACATCCTCAGCACCTTCAGTACGGGAGAGGGTTCCATCCTTCTTTCTTTTAACCATTGATCCAGTACCCAAAAATTCCAAGTAGAACTTGAAGTTGTAGTGTGCCCCCCTACCTGGCACGCCAAAATGTTAGACCAAAATCTGGGCCTAACACTCGAATGCAGATCACAGATCACAGAATGTAGAAAAAGGTAAAATCAGAGGAGACACACAAAGTTTTTATAGTGGTTCGGCTCAAACCAAGCCTACGTCCACTTTATCTCTTCTTAAATCCAAAGAAGTTACAAGTACAATTCTCTTGGTTTATACATGAAGTCCTCATGCTTACAATGAAAAAGAAGTGAGAAAAATGAAGATTATACATGAAATCCTCGTGTTGTAGTATGGATTTTGGCTTCTTTGCTGCTGAAAATGTTTTGCAGAGAGCAATGGTGGAAAACATAAGGAGTTAAAGCCAAAAGATCCTTGAAAATGCCTTCAAATGGTGTATTTATAGCTGTAGGAGAGCTTCTGGGAAGACCATTTCGTGATGGGGTACGTGGCGCCCGATCCGGGAAAGTATGAGCGGGAGTAACCTTGAGAACAGGTCGGGATCTACGCATGTATTAGCAGGTTCGGTGGTCGGATCACGGGTCGCGAATGGGGTCGGGTCGTGGTGAGGCCTTTACGAACCGATGTCTGGTCGCGAGCTAGAGTGGCGAAGCTAGTGGTTGGGTCGTGGTCCACATGAGCTCCATGAGCCGAATTTGGTCTCACGAGATGGAGGTGCGTCACGAGCCGAGGGGAGATGGTGTTACACGAGACATACTCCGAGGGTGTGCCGCTTCGTCGCTTTATCCAAGAGATAGCCAGGTTACACCGGCTTACGGAAAAGTGCGTAACTTCCAAACTATAAGTCCGATTGAGTCAAAAGAAAGTTCAAACTAAAGCTAATTCATAGGACTACAAGAGTTACTGAGCTCAGCTTCGTAATTGTTGTTTTCAGGCCCAAAAGAGGTCGTCTGATAGGAGTTTCGGGCCTGTTTATGTTGATGGTGCGATTTTAACTAAATTGCTATATGTCTTCTGGAATTGTTTCCATCGCTTGAGCGCGTTGCTATCCTGATATTCCATGTGTAATAGCTATTACCAAAAAGTGTGTCAACAAGTTTGCCCCCTAGAACATATCTTGTTGGTTGAAGGAAGATGTGTTCTGGACAATCCGAGAAATCCATAAGCCATAGAAGTCCGACAACGCCATGATCTCGCCGGGTCTGCCAGCTACAAATATAATCCATATCTGTAAAGGGATAAAGGTAAAACAAATGTGCCAAATCCTGACAGTATTATTCAAACTTTCCCGAGCATAAACCATACTCGAGTTATCAATCAGAGTATCATCTATACTCATATCCAGAGAAAACTATATTTGCCACAGCCTGACAAGATAGTTCGACCCTAGGCGTAATCCACACCTAGTGTTTCAAAATAAGTATAAGCCATACTTTAACCGAGGTTGAGGATCTTGCCACATCCTGACAAGATACTTAAATTACCAAACATAATCCATTCTTGGAAAATCCTTCCATATTCAATTCAAAATGCAAAACCAAATCAAATCCTGATTGGTTTGACACAGAGTCCAGAGCACGCTTAGGGGCTACATCCTAACCCCGTACGTGTGTACTCCGATTCAACCAAACGGAAAACCTAATGAAAGCAAAAACAAATCTTAAAGCCTAAGAAATGCAGAAAATGAAAGTCGATCTCATCCAGATCAGTTGATGATGAGCCCACGAGAGCTCGATCCAGGACCATTCCCTCTCCGGGGAGCAGGTGGTAGCAACGCAGGTGCAGGCGTTGTTGGTTGTTTTACGTACTCGGGTAGCTCTCCACGTCTAACCCGTTCCTCAATTAGATCACGAAGATGTCTACAGTCATTGTGGTCATTACCGTCTACATTGTGGAATATGCAGTGTTTACCAGAGTCACGTTCTCTTTGCGATGGCTCCCTCCTGGGAGGCTTTGGGTAGGAGACAGCATCGTTCGTGTCCATGTAGATGTCCGATAGTGGAAGTTTGAAATCCGGGGGATTGCGGGAATTCCTGATTTCCCAAGTGAATGGAGTGTGATTGACATCATCCACGTCATTCTGACAAGTGCGACCTCTTGAGAGGCATTGAATGAGATTAGCAAGCCGGTCGCCTTCAAAAATTTGTTGCAAGTTGCCAAGATCAGAGCTGGTGCCCCCAGCGTTGAGCGCGAGAGAAGGAAGCTGGTGGTGAGCTGTCGTGAGCGGGTCGCGGGTCGCGGTTCGTGGATCAAGGGGGCGACCCGACCCGGTCGTGAGTCAGGGAGGTCAGATCGTGAGGTAGGTTCGTGGAGGGAGGCTCGTGGCTCGAGAGGGGCGACCCGACCCAGTGCTAGAGGCCTATCACGAGCCGATTCCTGTTGCATTTGAATGGGAGCTTCAGTGTTCACGAGCCGCTCAGAGGGCAATCCGACCCGTCCGTGAGGGGCTTGTCGAGCTGCTTCGATAGCTTGATTTCCAGCGAGCTGTTCATGGCCGCTTGGCCTGCCATCCATCCGAGCGAAGAATTCTTCCATCATTTTCTGTTGTTTTTGGAGGAGATCATCTTGCCTTGCTATTTGATCTCTTAATTCAGCGAGAAAGTCGTCCATCTCGTCTCTAGCTAAGTAAGTAGAGGGATCTCCATGAGAGGAAGCCTACGGGCTTGCCTCGTTCCTCGTGTTTTCATTGCAAACATCCTCAGCACCTTCAGCACAGGAGAGGGTTCCATCCTTCTTTCTTTTAACCATTGATCCAGTAGCCAAAAATTCCAAGAAGAAGTTGAAGTTGTCGTGTGCCCCCCACTTGGCACGCCAAAATGTTAGACCAAAATCTGGGCTTAACACACAAATGCAGATCACAGATCACAGAATGCAGAAAAAAGTAAAATTAGAGGAGACACACAAAGTTTTTATAGTGTATCGGCTCAAACCAAGCCTACGTCCACTTTATCTCTTCTTAAATCCTAAGAAGTTACAAGTACAATTCTCTTGGTTTATACACGAAGTCCTCATGTTTACAATGAAAAAGAAGTTAGAAAAATGAAGATTATACACGAAATCCTCATGTTGTAGTGTGGAATTTGCCTCCTTTGCTACTGAAAATGTTTTACAGAGAGCAATGGTGGAATATGTAAGGAGTTAGAGCCAAAAGATCCTTGAAAATGCCATCAAATGGTGTATTTATAGCTGTAGGAGAACTTCTGGGAAGACCGGTTAGTGATGGGATACGTGGTGCCCTATCCGGGAAAGTTGGAGCGGGAGTAGCCTTGAGAACAGGTCAGGGTCTACGCGTGTTTCAGCAGGTTCGGTGGTCGGATCGCGGTTCGCGAATGGTGTCGTGTCGTGGTGAGGCCTTTACGAACTGATGTTTGGTCGCGAGCTGGAGTGGTGACGTTAGTGGTCGGGCCGTGGTCCACATGAGCTCCACTAGCCGAAGTTGGTTTCACGAGATGGAGGTGCGTCACGAGCCAAGGGGAGATGGTGCTCCACGAGCCATATTCCAAGGGTGCGCCGCTTCGTCGCTTTATCCAAGAGATTGCCAGATTACACCAGCTTACGGAAAATGGTGTAACTTCCAAACCGTAAGTCCGATTGAGTCAAATGAAAGTTTAACCTAAAGCTAATTCAGAGAACTGCAAGAGTTACTGAGCTCGGCTCCGTAATTGCTGTTTTCGAGCCCAAAAGAGGTCGTCTGATAGGAGTTTCGGGCCTGTTTATGTTGATGGTGCGATTTTGACTAAATTGCTATATGTCTTCTGGAATTGTTTCCATCGCTTGAGCGCGTTGCTATCTAGATATTCCATGTGTGACAGCTTTTATCGAAGAGTGTGTCAACAAGTTTGCCCCCCAGAACATATCTTGCTGGTTGAAGGAAGATGTGTTCTGGACAATCCCAGAAATCCATAAGCCATAGAAATACGACAACGTCATGATCTTGCCGGGTCTGCCAGCTACAAATATAATCCATATCTGTAAAGGGATAAAGGTAAAACAAATGTGCCAAATCCTGGCAGTATTATTCAAACTTTCCTGAGCATAAACCATACTTGAGTTATCAATCTGAGTATCATCCATACTCATATCCAAAGAAAACTATATTTGCCACAGCCTGACAAGATAGTTCGAACCTAGGCATAATCCACACCTAATGTTTCAAAATAAGTATGAGCCATACTTTAACGGAGGTTGAGGATCTTGCCACATCCTGACAGGATACTTAAATTCACCAAACATAATCCATGCTTGGAAAATCCTTCCTTATTCAATTCGAAATGCAAAACCAAAACAAATCCTGACTGGTTTGACACCGAGTCCATAGCACGCTTTAGGGCTACATCCTAACCCCGTACGTGTGTAATCTGATTCAACCAATCGAAAAACCTAATGAAAGTAAAAACAAATCTTAAAGCCTAAGAAATGCAGAAAATGAAAGCTGATCTCATCCAGATCAGTTGATGATGAGCCCGCGAGAGCTCGATCCAGGACCATTCCCTCTCCGGAGAGCAGGTGGTAGCAACACAAGTGCATGCGCTGTTGGTTGTTTTGCGTACTCGGGTAGCTCTCCACGTCTAACCCGTTCCTCAATCAGATCACGAAGATGTCTACAGTCATTGCGATCATTACCGTCCACGTCGTGGAATATGCAGTGTTTACCAGAGTCGCGTTCTCTTTGCGATGACTCCCTCCTGGGAGGCTATGGGTAGGAGACAACATCGTTCGTGTCCATGTAGATGTCCGATAGTGGAAGTTTGAAATCCGGGGGATTGCGGGAATTCCCGATTTCCCAAGTGAATGGAGTGTGATTGACGTCATCCACGTCATTCTGACAAGTGCGGCCTCTTGAGAGGCGTTGAATGAGATTGGCAAGCCGGTCGCCTTTAAAAATTTGTTGCAAGTTGCCAAGATCAGAGTTGGTGCCCGCAGCGTTGAGCGCGAGAGAAGGAAGCTGATCGTGAGCTGTCGTGAGCGAGTCGCGGGTCGCAGTTCGGGGACCAAGGGGGCGACCCAACCCGATCGTGAGTCAGGAAGTTCAGCTCGTGAGGTAGGTTCGTGGAAGGAGGCTCGTGGCTCGGGAGGGGCAACCCGACCCAATGCTGGAGGCCCATCATGAGCCGATTCCTGTTGCAGTTGAATGGGAGCTTCAGGGTTCACGAGCCACTCAAAGAGCGATCCGACCCGTCCGTGAGGGGCTTGTCGAGCTGCTTTGGTAGCTTGATTTCCAGCGAGTTGTTCCTTGCCGCTTGGCCTGCCATCCATCCGAGCGAATAATTCGTCCATCATTTTCTGTTGTTTTTGGAGGAGATCGTCTTGCCTTGCCATTTGATCTCTTAATTCAGCGAGAATTCCGTCCATCTCGTCTCTATCTAAGTAAGCAGAGGGATCTCCATGAGAGGATGCCTCCGGGCTTGCCTCGTTCCTCGCGTCTTCATTGCCAACATCCTCAGCACCTTCAGTACGGGAGAGGGTTCCATCCTTCTTTCTTTTAACCATTGATCCAGTAGCCAAAAATTCCAAGTAGAAGTTGAAGTTGTCGTGTGCCCCCCTACCTGGCGCGCCACAATGTTAGACCAAAATCTGGGCCTAACACCCGAATGCATATCACAGATCACAGAATGCAGAAAAAAGTAAAATCAAAGGAGACACACAAAGTTTTTATAGTGGTTCGGCTCAAACCAAGCCTACGTCCACTTTATCTCTTCTTAAATCCAAAGATGTTACAAGTACAATTCTCTTGGTTTATACATGATGTCCTCGTGTTTACAATTAAAAAGAAGTGAGAAAAATGAAGATTATACACGAAATCCTCGTGTGGTAGTGTGAAATTTGGCTCCTTTGCTGCTGAAAATGTTTTGCAGAGAGCAATGGTGGAAGACGTAAGGAGTTTGAGCCAAAAGATCCTTGAAAATTCCTTCAAATGGTGTATTTGTAGCTGTAGGAGAGCTTCTGGGAAGACCGGTTCGTGATGGGTTATGTGGCGCCCGATCCGGGAAAGTAGGAGTGGGAGTAGCCTTGAGAACAGGTCAGGATCTACGCGTGTATTAGCAAGTTCGGTGGTCGGATCGTGGGTTGCAAATGGGGTCGGGTCGTGGTGAGGCCTTTAAGAACCGATGTCTGGTCGCGAGCTAGAGGGGTGACGTTAGCGGTCGGGCCGTGGTCCACATGAGCTCCACGAGCCGAAGTTGGTTTCACGAGATGGAGGTGCATCACGAGCTGAGGGGAGATGGTGTTCCACGAGCCATACTCCGAGGATGTGCCGCTTCGTCGCTTTATCCAAGAGATTGCCAGATTACACTAGCTTACGGAAAAGAGCGTTACTTCCAAATGGTAAGCCTGATTGAGTCAAACGAAAGTTCAACCTGAAGCTAATTCAGAGGATTACAAGAGTTACTGAGCTCAGCTCTGTAATTGCTGTTTTCGGGCCCAAAAGAGGTTGTATGATAGGAGATTCAGGCCTGTTTATGTTGATGGTGCGATTTTGACTAAATTGCTATATGTCTTTGGAATTGTTTCCATCGCTTGAGCGCGTTGCTATCCTGATATTCCAGGTGCGACAGCTTTTACCAAAAAGTGGGTCAACAAGTTTGTCCCTCAGAACATATCTTGTTGATTGAAGGAAGATGTGTTCTGGACAATCCGAGAAATCCATAAGCCATAGAAATCCGACAACGCCATGATCTCGCCGGGTCTGCCAGGTACAAACATAATCCATATCTATAAATGGATAAAGGTAAAACAAATGTGCCAAATCCTGATAGTATTATTCAAACTTTGCCAAGCATAAACCATACTCGAGTTATCAATCCGAGTATCATCCATACTCATATCCAGAGAAAACTATATTTTCCACAGCCTGACAAGATAGTTCGACCCTAGGCGTAATCCACACCTAGTGTTTCAAAATAAGTATAAGCCATACTTTAACTGAGGTTGAGGATCTTGCCACATCCAGACAAGATACTTAAAATACCAAACATAATCCATGCTTGGAAAATCCTTCCTTATTCAATTCAAAATGCAAAACCAAATCAAATCCTGATTGGTTTGACACCGAATCCAGAGCACGCTTTGGGGGCTACATCCTAACCCCGTACGTGTGTACTCCGATTCAACCAATCGGAAAACCTAATGAAAGCAAAAACAAATCTTAAAGCCTAAGAAATGCAGAAAATGAAAGTTGATCTCATCCAGATCAGTTGATGTTGAGCCCACGAGAACTCGATCCAGGACCATTCCCTTTCCGGGGAGCAGGTGGTAGCAACGCAGGTGCAGGCGTTGTTGGTTGTTTTATGTACTCGGGTAGCTCTCCACGTCTAACCCGTTCCTCAATCAGATCACGAAGATGTCTACAGTCATTGCGGTCATTACCGTCCACGTCGTGGAATATGCAGTGTTTACCAGAGTCGCGTTCTCTTTGCGATGACTCCCTCCTGGGAGGCTATGGGTAGGAGACAACATCGTTCGTGTCCATGTAGATGTCCGATAATGGAAGTTTCAAATCCAGGGGATTGCGGGAATTCCTGATTTCCTGAGTGAATGGAGTGTGATTGACGTCATCCACGTCATTCTGACAAGTGCGGCCTCTTGAGAGGCGTTGAATGAGATTGGCAAGCCGATCGCCTTTAAAAATTTGTTTCAAGTCTCCAAGATCAGAGATGGTACCCCCAACGTTGAGTGCGAGAGAATGAACCTGGTGGTGAGCTGTCGTGAGCGGGTCGCGGGTCGCGGTTCGTGGATCAAGGGGGCGACCCGACCTGGTCGTGACGCAGGGAGGTCATCTCGTGAGGTAGGTTCGTGGATGGAGGTTCGTGGCTCGAGAGGGGCGACCCGACTCGGTGCAAGAGGCCTATCACAACCCAATTCCTACTGCAGTTGAATGGGAGCTTCAGGGTTCACGAGCCGCTCAGAGGGCGATCTGACCCGTCCGTGAGGGGCTTGTCGAGCTGCTTCGGTAGCTTGATTTCCAGCGGGTGGTTCATTTCCGCTTGGCCAGCCATCCATCCAAGCGAATAATTCGTCCATCATTTTCCGTAGTCTTTGGATGATATCGTCTTGCCTTGACATTTGATCTCTTAATTCAGTGAGAACGCCGCCCATCTCGTCTAGCTAAGTAAGTAGAGGGATCTCCATGAGAGGTAGTTTCCAGGCTTGCCTCGTTCCCCTCGTCTTCATTGCCAACATCCTTAGCACCTTCAGTACGGGAGAGGGTTCCATCCTTCTTTCTTTTAACCATTGATCCAGTAGCCAAAAATTCCAAGCAGAAGTTGAAGTTGTCGTGTGCCACCCTACCTGGCACGCCAAAATGTTAGACCAAAATCTAGGCCTAACACCCGAATGCAGATCACAGATCACAGAATGCAGAAAAAAGTAAAATCAGAGGAGACACACAAAGTTTTTATAGTGGTTCGGCTCAAACCAAGCCTACGTCCACTTTTTCTCTTCTTAAATCCAAAGAAGTTACAAGTATAATTCTCTTGGTTTATACATGAAGTCCTCGTGTTTACAATGAAAAAGAAGTGAGAAAATTGAAAATTATACACGAAATCCTCGTATTGTAGTGTGGATTTTGGCTCCATTGCTGCTGAAAATGTTTTGCAGAGAGCAATGGTGGAAGACGTAAGGAGTTAGAGCCAAAAGATCCTTGAAAACGCCTTCAAATGGTGTATTTATAGCTGTAGGAGAGCTTCTGGGAAGACCGGTTCGTGATGGGGTACGTGGCGCCCGATCCGGGAAAGTAGGAGCGGGAGTACCCTTGAGAACATGTCAGGATCTACGCGTGTATTAGCAGGTTCGGTGGTCGGATCGCGGGTCGCGAATGGGGTCGGGTCGTGGTGAGGCCTTTACGAACCGATGTCTGGTCGCGAGCTAGAGTGGTGAAGCTAGTGGTCGGGTCGTGGTCTGCATGAGCTCCATGAGCCGAATTTGGTTTCATGAGATGGAGGTGCGTCACGAGCCGAGGGGAGATGGTGTTCCACGAGCCATACTCCGAGGGTGTGCCGCTTCGTCGCTTTATCCAAGAGATTGCCAGGTTACACCGGCTTACGGAAAAGGGCGTAACTTCCAAACTGTAAGTCTGATTGAGTCAAACTAAAGTTCAACCTGAATCTAATTCATAGGACTACAAGAGTTACAGAGCTCAGCTCCATAATTGCTGTTTTCAGGCCCAAAAGAGGTCGTCTGATAGGAGTTTCGGGCCTGTTTATGTTGATGGTGCGGTTTTGACTAAATTGCTATATGTCTTCTGGAATTGTTTCCATCGCTTGAGCGCGTTGCTATCCTGATATTCCATGTGTGATAGCTATTACCAAAAAGTGTGTCAACAAGTTTGCCCCCCAGAACATATCTTGCTGGTTGAAGGAAGATGTGTTCTGGACAATCCGAGAAATCCATAAGCCATAGAAATCCGACAACGCCATGATCTCGCCGGGTCTGCCAGCTACAAATATAATCCATATCTGTAAAGGGATAAAGGTAAAACAAATATGCAAAATCCTGACAGTATTATTCAAACTTTCCCGAGCATAAACCATACTCGAATTATCAATTAGGGTATCATCCATACTCATATCCAGAGAAAAAAATATATTTGCCACAGCCTGACAAGATAGTTCGACCCTAGGCGTAATCCACACCTAGTGTTTCAAAATAAGTATAAGGCCTACTTTAACCGAGGTTGAGGATCATGCGACATCCTGAGAAGATACTTAAATTCACGAAACATAATCCATGCTTGGAAAATCCTTCCTTATTCAATTCAAAATGCAAAACCAAATCTAATCCTGATTGGTTTGACACCCAGTACAGAGCACGCTTTGGGGCTACATCCTAACCCCGTATGTGTGTACTCCGATTCAACCAATCTGAAAGCCTAATGAAAGCAAAAAAAATCTTACAGCCTAAGAAATGCAGAAAATGAAAGTTGATCTCATCCAGATCAGTTGATGATGAGCCGACGAGAGCTCAATCCAGGACCATTCCCTCTCCGGGGAGCAGGTGGTAGCAACGCAGGTGCAGGCGCTGTTGGTTGTTTTACGTACTCGGGTAGCTCTACACATCTAACCCATTCCTTAATTAGATCACGAAGATGTCTACAGTCATTGCGGTCATTACCGTCCATGTCATGGAATATGCAGTGTTTACCAGAGTCGCGTTGTCTTTGCGATGGCTCCCCCCTGGGAGGCTTTGGGTAGGAGACAGCCTCGTTCGTGCCCATGTAGTTGTCCGATAGTGGAAGTTTGAAATCCGGGGGATTGCGGGAATTCCTGAATTCCCAAGTGAATGGAGTGTGATTGACATCATCCACGTCATTCTGACAAGTGCGGCCTCTTGAGAGGCATTGAATGAGATTGGCAAGCCGATCGCCTTCAAAAATTTGTTGCAAGTTGCCAAGATCAGAGCTGGTGCCCCCAGCGTTGAGCGCGAGAGAAGGAAGCTGGTGGTGAGCTGCCGTGAGGGGTTGCGGGTCGCTGGTCGTGGATCAAGGGGGCGACCCGGCCCGGTCGTGAGTTAGGAAGGTCAGCTCGTGAGGTATGTTCGTGGAGGGAGGCTCGTAGCTCGAGAGGGGCGACCCGACCCGGTGCTAGAGGCCTATCACTAGCCGATTCCTACTGCAGTTGAATGGGATCTTCATGGTTCACTTGCCGCTCAGAGGGCGATCCGACCCGTCCGTGAGGGGCTTGTCGAGCTACTTCCTAGGCCTGATTTCTAGCGAGTTGTTCATTGCCGCTTGGCCTGCCATCCATCCGAGCGAAGAATTCGTCCATCATTTTCTGTTGTTTTTGGTGGAGATCGTCTTGCCTTGCCATTTGATCTCTTAATTCAGCGAGAATGTCATCCATCTCGTCTCTAGCTAAGTAAGTAGAGGGATCTCCATTAGAGGAAGCCTCCGGGCTTGCCTCGTTCCTCGCATCTTCATTGCCAACGTCCTCAGCACCATCAGTACGGGAGAGGGTTCCATCCTTCTTTCTTTTAACCATTGATCCAGTAGCCAAAAATTCCAAGCAGAAGTTGAAGTTGTCGTGTGCCCCCCTACCTGGCATGCCAAAATGTTAGATCAAAATCTGGGCCTAACACCCGAATTTAGATCATAGATCACAGAATGCAGGAAAAAGTAAAATCATAGGAGACACTCTAAGTTTTTATAGTGGTTCGGCTCAAACCAAGCCTACGTCCACTTTATCTCTTCTTAAATCCTAAGAAGTTACAAGTAAAATTCTCTTTGTTTATACATGAAGTCCTCGTGTTTACAATGAAAAAGAAGTGAGAAAAATGAAGATTATACACGAAATCCTCGTGTTTTCGTGTGGAATTTGGCTCCTTTGCTATTGAAAATGTTTTACAGAGAGCAACGGTGGAAGACGTAAGGAGTTAGAGCCAAAAGATCCTTGAAAATGCCTTCAAATGGTGTATTTATAGCTGTAGGAGAGCTTCTGGGAAGACCGGTTCGTGATGGGGTACGTGGCACCCGATCCGGGAAAGTAGGAGCGGGAGTAGCCTTGAGAACAAGTCTGGATCTACGCTTGCATTAGCATGTTCGGTGGTCGGATCGCGGGTCACGATTGGGGTCGGGTCGTGGTGAGTCTTTTATGAACCGATGTCTGGACGCGAGCTGGAGTGGTGAAGCTAGTGGTCGGGTCGTGGTCCACGTGAGCTCCACGAGCTGAAGTTGGTTTCGCGAGATGGAGTTGCGTCACGAGCCGAGGGGAGATGGTGTTCCACAAGCCATACTCTGAGGGTGTGCCGCTTGGTCGCTTTATCTAAGAGATTGCCAGATTACGCCAACTTACGGAAAAGGGCGTAACTTCCAAACCATAAGTCCGATTGGGTCAAACGAAAGTTCAACCTAAAGCTAATTCAGAGGACTACAAGAGTTACTAAGCTCAGCTCCGTAATTACTGTTTTCGGGCCCAAAAGAGGTCGTCTGATAGGAGTTTCGGGCCTGTTTATGTCGATGGTGCGATTTTGACTAAATTGCTATGTCTTCTGGAATTGTTTCCATCGCTTGAGCGCGTTGCTATCCTGATATTCCATGTGTGATAGCTTTTACCAAAAAGTGTGTCAACAAGTTTGCCCCCAAGAACATATCTCGCTGGTTGAAGGAATACGTGTTCTGGACAATCCGAGAAATCCATAAGCCATAGGAATCCGACAACGCCATGATCTCGCCGGGTCTGCCAGCTACAAATATAATCCATATCTATAAAGGGATAAAGGTAAAACAAATGTGCCAATTCCTGACAGTATTATTCAAACTTTTCCGAGCATAAACCATACTCGAGTTATCAATCTGAGTATCATCCATACTCATATCCAGAGAAAACTATATTTTCCACAGCCTGGCAAGATAGTTCGACCCTAGGCGTAATACACACCTAGTGTTTCAAAATAAGTATAAGCCATACTTTAACCAAGGTTGAGGATCTTGCCACATCCTGACAAGATACTTAAATTCACCAAACATAATCCATGCTTGGAAAATCCTTCCTTATTCAATTCAAAATGCAAAACCAAATCAAATCTTGATTGGTTTGACACCGAGTCCAGTGCACGCTTTGGGGCTACATCCTAACCCCGTACGTGTGTACTCCGATTCAACCAATCGGAGAACCTAATGAAAGAAAAAACAAATCTTAAAGCCTAAGAAATGCGAAAAATGAAAGTTGATGTCATCCAGATCAGTTGATGATGAGCCCACGAGAGCTCGATCCAGGACCATTCCCTCTCCGGGGAGTAGGTTGTAGCAACGCAGGTGCAGGCGCTATTGGTTGTTTTACATACTCGGGTAGCTCTCCACGTCTAACCCGTTCCTCAATCAGATCACGAAGATGTCAACAGTCGTTGGTGTCATGACCGTCCATGTCATGGAATATGCAGTGTTTACCAGAGTCACGTTCTCTTTGCGATGGCTCCCTCTTGGGAGGCTTTGAGTAGGAGGCAACATCGTTCGTGTCCATGTAGATGCCCGATAATGGAAGTTTGAAATCCGGGGGATTGCGGAAATTCTTGATTTCCCGAGCGAATGGAGTGTGATTGACGTCATCCATGTCATTTTGACAAGTGCGGCAATTAAGAGCGGCGTTGAATGAGATTGGCAAGCCGATCGCCTTCAAAAATTTGTTGCAAGTGGCCAAGATCAGAGCTGGTACCCCGAACGTTGAGCGCGAGAGAAGGAAGCTGGCGGTGAGCTGTTGTGAGCGGGTCGCGGGTCGCGGTTCGTGGATCAATGGGGCGACCCGACCTGGTCGTGAGTCCGGGAGGTCAGCTCGTGAGGTAGGTTCGTGGAGGGAGTCTCGTGGCTCGAGAGGGGCGACCCGACCCAGTGCTAGAGGCCTATCACGAGCCAATTCCTGCTGCAGTTAAATGGGAGCTTCAGGGTTCATGAGACGCTCAGAAGGCGATCCGGCCCGTCCGTGAGGGGCTTGTCGAGCTGCTTCGGTAGCTTGATTTCCAGCGAGTTGTTCATTGCCACTTGGCCTGCCATCCATCCGAGCGAAGAATTCGTCCAGCATTTTCTGTTGTTTTTGGAGGAGATCGTCTTTCCTTGCCTTTTGATCTCTTAATTCAGCGAGAACGCCGTCCATCTCGTCTCTAGCTAAGTAAACAGAGGGATCTCCATGAGAGGAAGCCTCCGGGCTTGCCTCGTTCCTCGCGTCTTCATTGCCAACATCCTCAGCACCTTCAGTACGGGAGAGGGTTCCATCCTTCTTTCTTTTAACCATTGATCCAGTAGCCAAAAATTCTAAGCAGAAGTTGAAGTTGTCGTGTGCCCCCCACCTGGCACGCCAAAATGTTAGATCAAAATCTGGGCCTAACACCCAAATGCAGATCACAGATTACAGAATGCAGAAAAAAGTAAAATCAAAGGAGACACACAAAGTTTTTATAGTGGTTCGGCTCAAACCAAGCCTACGTCCACTTTATCTCTTCTTAAATCCTAAGAAGTTACAAGTACAATTCTCTTGGTTTATACATGAAGTCCTCGTGTTTACAATGTAAAAGAAGTGAGAAAAATGAAGATTATACACGAAATCCGCGTGTTGTAGTGTGGAATTTGTCTCCTTTACTGCTGAAAATGTTTTGCAGAGAGCAATGGTGGAAGACGTAAGGAGTTAGAGACAAAAGATCCTTGTAAATGCCATCAAATGGTGTATTTATAGCTATAGGAGAGCTTCTGGGAAGACCGGTTCGTGATAGGGTACGTGGCGCCCGATCCGGGAAAGTAGGAGCGGGAGTAGCCTTGAGAATAGGTCAGGATCTACGCGTGTATTAGCAGATTCGGTGGTCGGATCGCAGGTCGCGAATGGGGTCGGGTCGTGGTGAGGCCTTTACGAACTGATGTCCGGTCGCGAGCTGGAGTGGTGAACCTAGTGGTCGGGTCGTGGTCCACATGAGCTCCAAGAGCCGAAGTTGGTTTCACAAGATGGAGGTTCGTCACGAGCCGAGGGGAGATGGTGTTCCACGAGCCATACTCCGAGGGTGTGCCGCTTCGTCGCTTTATCCAAGAGATTGCCAGATTACACCAGCTTACGGAAAAGGGCGTAACTTCCAAACCTTAAGTCTGATTGAGTCAAACAAAAGTTCAACCTGAAGCTAATTCAGAGGACTACAAGAGTTACGGAGCTCAGCTCCGTAATTGCTATTTTCGGGTCCAAAAGAGGTCATCTGATAGGAGTTTCGGGCATGTTTATGTTGATGGTGCGATTTTGACTAAATTGCTATATGTCTTCTGGCATTGTTTCCATCGCTTGAGCGCGTTGCTATCCAGATATTCCATGTGTGACAGCTTTTACCAAAAAGTGTGTCAACAACCGCTAACATCTCTCCCTCCATATATGATGGATCATCACTGTAATGGTAATTCTAAATAGATTTTGCAAATTTTTATTCTTTGAACTGAAAATGACAATCCTTGTAATTTCATCAGTTCTTTTCATATTAAAATCCAGATTTATCTTCAAGAAATCCCAAGTAAATTTCGAATAAGAACATTGAAAAAATAAATGGTCTCGATCCTTTATAAAACAATGATAGAGCCTACAAATGATGTCACTGCTACTATTTCGTTGATGAATTCTGTTCATAGTAGGGAGTTTGTTCAAACATACTTAATAAGAAGTAAAAGCATACTTCTGTGTAGTGATTTATGCGGAATTTTGATGAGGATCTAGTATTGTTTATTTAGATACCAATGGAGTATAACAAAATAATTATGAAATCTCACAAAAAAACAAAGAACAAAAAAGGACATAGAAGATTTAACGTGGTTCGGATATGAATATCCTACATCCACGGAGACCCAACAACTTTTATTTCTCAATGAAGAAATGAGTACATAAGATAGGAGGAAGATCAACATAGAGAGAAGATTAATGGTGGATTGCTTTCTTCATACAATAACATGACCTCTATTTAAATAGAGGGATTGGCAATCAAGTTTTCTTGACCTCCAAGTAAACTTGGCACCCAAGTTTTCTTGACTTCCAAGTAAACTTGGCACCCAAGTTTTCTTAAACTCCAAGTAAACTTGGCACCAAAGTTATTCCATATAGGAGCCAATTACATGATTGAAAATTAATATTTCCTTCTCTACAAATATTTGAATCATCAATTTTAACACTCCAACTTGATTCAAATATAAATGTCTTTCTTCATCATCTCATCTTCAACAATCAACATAGAAGTTGTTGGGCCCAGCGCCCCATGACGCTCAAGTAACAGGAAGCAAACTGATCAAGTTTGAGCAATGCTCAAACTTGTCCTTTGGAAGTGATTTGGTCATCATATATGAAGGATTATCCGAAGTACCCACCTTCAATAATTTTACCTTGCTCCGTTCTTCCTTAAGCATAAGAAAGAAACCTCAAACATCAATGTGCTTTGTCCGTGAACTATAAGCTTGATTCTCAACAAGATGAATCGCACTCTGACTGTCTGAAAATAGCTCCACTGTCCGCTGCGCCATTGAAAGATCATCCAACAACTGAAGTAAGTACAACCATTCCTTTGTTGCTTCCACAATCGATATCAACTCTGCTTCGGTAGTCGACAAAGCTACGATAGATTGCAGCTTTGATCTCCATGAAATCGAGCCTATTCCAAGTGTAAAAACATAGTCCGACACTGACTTCCTAGCATCTCTATCCCCAGCATAATCAGAATCACAGTATCCTCTAAGAAAGATGTCACCATCTACTCCACTATATAACAAACCCACCAAAGAAGTGCCTCGAAGATATCTAAGAATCCACTTCACTGCTTGCCAATGTTCTTTTCCTATGTTAGACATATATCGAATAACAACACCAACTGCATGGTAAAAATCTGGTCTCCTGCACACCATTGCATACATGAGACTACCAACAGCACTAGAATAAGGTATATTAGCCATATACCTTTTATCTTCTTCCGATGTAGGAGAATGGTCTTTTGATAACTTTAAAATGAGAGCCTAAAGGAGTGCCTACCGGTTTGGCTTTCTCCATCCCAAATCGAGTAAGGACTTTCTCGATGTACTGTGCCTGAGTGAGCCTTAACTCTCTCCGCTTCCTATCCCTGCTTATCTCCATACCTAATATTCTTTGTGCCTTTCCCAAATCCTTCATATCAAACACTCTACTGAGCTCCGCTTTCAACTACTTAATTTTGACCATACTCTGAGATGTAATCAACATATCATCAACATATAACAATAAATAAATCATGTCATCATCACATCTCCTAAAATAAACACACTGGTCTTTGAAGCTTTTGGAGTATCCCTGTGAAAGCATAAACTTATCAAATCTCTTGTACCATAGCCTAGGAGACTGCTTCAGTCCATAAAGAGATTTGTTAAGTTTACAAACATAATCTGGCCTGCTACTATTAATGAACCCTTCTGACTGCCGTAAATAAATCTCTTCATCCAGATCATCATGCCAGAAAGCAGTTTTGACATCTAATTGCTCTAACTCCATGTCATAATGAGCAACTAATGCTAAGAGAATACGAATAGAAGTATGCCTAACAAATGGAACAAAGATGCCATGATACTCTACCCCTTTCTTCTGAACATACCCCTTTGCTACTAGTCTTGCTTTATATCTGAACTCTCCATTGCCGCCATCTTTCACTCTATAGATCCACTTACATCCAATAACTCTCTTGTCGGTAGGAAGTGGCACCAAATCCCAAGTGTGATTTTTCTGTAAATATTCGATCTCCTCTTCCATTGCTACTAAACAACTGGAACTTTCAACTAATGCAATAGCGTCTCTATAATCTCTGGGCTCATCATGGACAACATTTATGCATATGTTGCCATATCATCAAAGTCAGTGTCTTTGATACTCAAACCAACAAACTCATCAAGCCATCTGGGCTTTCTTCTTTCTCTAATAGACCTGGTCTCTGTACGAGCTCCACCTTGAGTTTGATCTTCTATGCCAGTATCCATACTATCTTCATCAACCACGGCGTCATCGGAAACGCCATTTGAACGTCTATGAAAAGAATCGACAGATGATTTGCTTTGTGTTTGGTATTCTTCACATGTCCTCTCATCATCATCCGATGAGGAAGGCTCCACCTTCTACATAGCCTTCTCGTCAAAAGTTACATGCCTGCTTATAATAAGTTTCTTGCTAATAGGACATCACAACCTATATCCTTCAACTTCTATAACCTAGAAAGATACACTTGCGAGCTCTAGGTTCTAGCTTTCCTCGACTCTCACGCACATAAGCTGGACAACCAAACACCTTGAGGAATGAATAGCTAATAGGCTCTCCTTTCCATACTTCTTCAGAGATCTTCATATCCATGGCAGTAGAAGGTGTGCGGTTGATGAGGAAAGCTGCCATAGATATTGCTTCAGCCCAAAATCCCTTCTTTAACTTAGCAGTCAATCTGAGACACCTAATTCTCTCCAGTAATGTCTGATTCATCCTTTCTGCAACTCCATTGGACTGGGGATCGTCTGGTGTGGTGTAATGCTTCTTAATGCCTACAGACTCACAATAATCGATGAATTCCTGTGATACGAATTCACCGCCATTATCTGAACGGAGAACTATCAACTTCTTCCCTGACTGCTTCTCCACCATGGATTTCCATTTACGAAATCTAGTAAAGGTTTCACTTTTGGACTTTAAAAAGTATACCCAAACTTTACGAGAGAAATCGTCTATAAATGAAACAAAATACCTGGCTCAACCCAAGGATGGGCAAGGGGAAGGTCCCCAAACATCCTGTGAACATAATCCAAAATAGCTTTTGCCTTATGCTCACCAACACCAAAAGAAATCTTCGTCTGCTTACCAAGAACACACTCTTCACAAAAACCAAGCTTTGAATGCCGAACTCCGTCAATCAAACCTCGCTTTCTTAATTCATCCATGCTGCACTCGCTAATGTGGCCCATCCGCAAGTGCCATGATCTGGAAGAATCTGAATTAGCTGAAGTAACTGAAGCTGATTCACCAACTACAGTAGTGCCCTTTAGTAAATAGAGATTTTCTGCCCTTACTCCTTTCATAAAGATCATTGAACCCTTAGATATTTTCATCTTCTCTTCTTCAACTACAATCTTTAGTCCAAGTCTACTCAACACCCCAACAGAAATCAAGCTCCTCCTTAAATCAGGTACATGCCTAACATCAGTAATGGTTCGAATAACATCGTCAAACATCCTGATCTTTACACTACCAACACCAACCATACGGCAAGAAGCATCATTGCCCATTAGAACTTCTCCTCCATCAATCTCACGGTAAGTGGAAAAGGAGTTCCTATCAGGTGTCATATGATAGGATGCGCTAGAATCAATCAACCATAGGGTGCTCTTCCCAGAAGAGCTAGAAGCTGTAAGCACATCAGATTTCTCCACTGTAAAGGCTGAAGCTTGCTTTGGGTTTTTTCTTTTTCCTTCAAGCTTGGGACATTGTGCAACAAAGTGTCCGGGCTTCTTACAATAATGGCAAGTCAATTTCTTAGGCCTCCTAGACTAGGACCTCGAAGAATTCCGTTCTTCGCCTTTCTTCGACTTGCTTTGACTTCTACCTCTCTGAACAGATAAGCTTTCGGTATCACTATCAATGCTAGGCTCGCCAATCTACCTCTTAACATTTCATTATGAAGGCCAACCTTTACATCAGAAAGGCTAATTTTACTGCGGCCATAAATCATGGAATTGACAAAAGCAGTATATTCTTTAGGCAAGGAACACAGGGGGATCACAACTTGAGCCTCATCAGTAATATCAACATCTGCTACCTTCAGGTTCATAACTAAAGTGGTCAAGGAATCTACATGCTCCATAAGATCGACTCCAGGCTTCATCTTGAACGAATAAAGTTGTTGTTGTAGAATAATCCGATTTGTGATAGACTTGTCTTGATATGCATCCCATAGTTCCTTCACTGTCTTCTTCTGAGAAAATTCTCTAAGGACTTCATCTGAAAGACTTAACTGAATTATTGTGAGAGCTTCCTCTTCCATTTCCTCCAATTCATCTGCATCAACATCTTTCAATTTCTCAGGCGCAGAAACAACTTTAAAAGTCTTTTCCTTTTTCAATACGACCTCCATCTTTATCTTCCAAGTACCAAAATCTCCTTTTCCGTCAAAACATGTTACTCCATAATTGATGCCAGATCTTCCAACAGACTTACTAGAAGTAGCCATTAATATCCAAATAGAAACAATAACACTAGCTTTGATGATTTATGCGGAATTTTGATGAGGATCTAGTATCGTTTATTTAGATACGAATGGAGTATAACAAAATAATTATGAAATCCCACAAAAAACAAAGAACAAAAAAGGACACAGAAAATTTAACGTGGTTCAGATATGAATATCCTACGTCCACGGGGACCCAACAACTTTTATTTCTCAATGAAGAAATGAGTACATAAGAGAGGAGGAAGATTACAATAGAGAGAAGATTAATGGCGGATTGCTTTCTTCATACAATAACATGACCTCTATTTATATAGAGGGATTTATTGACCTCCAAGTAAACTTGGCACCCAAGTTTTCTTGACCTCCAAGTAAACTTGGCACCCAAGTTTTCTTGACTTCCAAGTAAACGTGGCACCCAAGTTTTCTTGACCTCCAAGTAAACTTGGCACCCAAGTTATTCCATATAGGAGCCAATTACATGATTGACAATTAATCTTTCCTTCTGTACAAATATTTGAATCATCAATTTCAACATTCTGAACCACTGCCTTTTTCCAAATAAATTAAGCCCAGTCTAAACAAGTATAATGAGGAGAACACATTTCATATGTCGATCTAATCGAAAAGTTACCATTTCTACTGCCAGTCCAAGTCCAAAAATCATTTTTCCTATTAGCATATATATATACTTATATATATATATATATATATATATATATATATAAGTATAATGAGGAGAACACATTTAGTCCAGGTCCAAAAATCATTTTGCCTATTATCATATATATATATATATATATATTTGTGTGTGTGTGTGTGTGTGTGTGTATCTGTGTGTGTGTGTGTACATACATACACATATATATTGACTTGTTTTATAATGTCAGCAATGTTTGCAGAGAGATGAAGTGCATACAAATTCCAGCTATCATTGTGAATAATACTAGCTACATTAGCTTCCAGATTGTTACATTTCACCATATGCTGCCATCCCAAAACGGTTATCAGATTCTTCCCATGAATCCAATTTATATTCATTTTTTTCATAATATAAATAATAAATTCTCTACTCAATTTGTCATACGCTTTGTGTACGTCTATCTTCATACATAGCTTACTAGAGCCAGTTTAATTGAAACATCTAACCATTTCATAAACAAGTAAGTTATTTTCAAACATATATTTACCTGTTGTAAATGCATTTTGGTTCTCTTTAATCAGACCAGGAAGAATTAATTTCAATCTTCTACATATAATACTACTTATGATTTTATATAACGCATTACAACAAGAGATTGGCCTGAAGTCGCTTGGCTCAAAAGCATTCAGTTTTTTTGGAATTAAACATATAAAAGTATGATTTAGCTCTTTAATTAATTTTCCCTTAAACAATACGTCATTCAAAGCATAAAAAGGTCCTTCTTGATTTCGTTCCAATGAATTTTAGCTCCACAACCATCGGACCTGTACTACTCTCATCACGCATATTAAATACAACATTATAAATTTCATCCATACTGATATAATGGTCTAACATTGCTCTTGCTGAAGCTGAAACTAACTTTTTAGAACTATAAAAAGGGAAATTGGTGTGGATGGAAGGAGAATTGTATTTTTTTTGAAAATAATCAATAGCCTTAACCGTGAAAGCACTTTTATTTATCGTTGGTTCACCATTAGACCAATAAATATTTAATCTTGAGTTTCTCTTTATTAGCAGCCATTTTAGAATAGAAATAATGTATACTCATCCATTTTAAATAGAATAGAAGCCCAATAAATTAGCACCTTATATGTCTATAAAATCAGTTTCACTAATCCATTGTTTAACTTTATGGAGAAATACTATATACTCATTGGGAATAACATTTCTTCCCTTTCAAGTGAAATTCCTTAGTGATCTTGCATTTGAGGTTGTCGAGTTTGTTTTCATGAAACGTTAAACTTAATTAAAGATAATTTTCTTTAACATTGTCTTATTATGGTTTCTAATTTACTTCTTGTTAATGAAACGATATAAATCAAATACATTATCGAAAGAGGTAGCTATAGTTAGATCAGAAGTAGCTATAGTTGAATCAAAACTAATAATTCGTTTTAAAGACAATGTAGGATACTTTATTATGAATTTTGTTTATGTTTAATTATTGTTCTTACTTCATTTCTCGTTAATGAAATGAAACAAATCATATACATTATCTAAAGAAATAATTTTATTTGAATCAAAGATAATGGTTCTTTTTAAAGACGCTTCATTTAAAATCAACATCCTTAAAAAACTATTTCATTTACCATCGTTAAACTTTTCTTTAGTATAGATTCATAAAGTTATATATTTAAAGTCATTTAGAATATCAATAAAGTATTTTCTATATTTACGATGTCCCAATCTAGAATTATTTAGCAAACTAAAGCATATAATTATATTAGTTACCAAATCAAAATTTTGACTTTTCATTATAAAAATTATTTAGCACAATCTATATAATAAAATTCCTTTACTTTAACGATGGAAACAAAGAACGATGATGATTTAAACCGCATAAAGATATCAGGTGTATCGGGTCCGTCTATTAGCACCCCGCAATTTACTCTTCACACCCCGTTGATTAGAAAATAAAATGCACACCCCATCGTTTTCTTTTCCCGTCCCGTTTTATTCCAAAAACGCCCTTACTTTATTTTCATTCATATTTGTTTTTTTTCTTTTTTCATTTTTTCTTCTTTTCTCCAGCTTGCAAATTGTTAATGCTGCTCTCTTTAAAATCATGATCAAATTAATTAACGTTTATAGGCGACGTCATTAATTGCCTGATATTGATTATGAAAATTAACGTTGCATACCGCTAACTTTACAGTTTTCAAATTTTTAATCATTATTTGTAATTTTAATGGTTGTTTTATTCATTCTTAATCACTGCTTGTAATTCTTGTCTTAACTTAAAAAAATAAAATCACGTATACTATTTTTTATTTTAATTATTGTGTGCGATTTAATCTCAAACATCCATAAATATATATAGTTGATTTTATTATTATTTTTAACCGTCGTTTAATATTAGACAGGTTATTAAATTAATTATTAAAGGGTATAAATGGAAATAAGATTTTAAAACTTTAGCTGGGGTGTGAAGAGTAATTAATGGGGTGTCAATAGCCGGACCCAGGTGTATCTAATTAATCCAAATCAACAGTTACTAAATTGCTGTATTCTCCGCCAAATTCTCCTCTAACCCTTTCACTATTACAGAAATGACGGCACTAACTTCTTCATCCACTACCATTTCTCACCACTAATCCATGATTTTTTCATATTTTGAGCTTTAAACTGTATCGACTCTTCGTATCAGAAATCCAATTGCTTCTGCCTGTGAATTTAATTTTAATCTGGTTTTCCCTCTTCCACTCCATGGAAGATTCCACACCAAAACTTAAGGAATTATTATCTCCACCTATTCTACTCTAGGTATTGACTTATCTTTTTTCCATCCATTCAATGCTTCATTGCGTCGATGCTATTTCATAACAGCGATATTTTGTCCATGCGCTTCATTCAATAGTTCTATAAGGAAAATTGCATGGGTATTGTTTAACATGAAAGCTTTCTTCACTTTATGGTCTCCATCCTTTTATATTACCATTATTATCATTTAAATGAAGTTTTTCATGCTTGCTGCATGGACCTTCCAGGTTTGTTCATGTTTTGCACTTATTTTCTGGATTTTGGGATAATACACATAATGTGTGCAATTGTTCTATTGAGTTTTACCATCTGTCTTCCTATTTTTATACATAATTGTTGTATAGTTTAAAATAATCCATGGAACCACCTGAAATGTTATCTATATCAGCATTATATATGGAGTTTCCATTATACATTTCGGGTTTTACATGACACTGTATTTGTGCAGTTTTTACTTTTGTTCAAAGGATATTCATTTAAAACAACTAGTAACTCTTAACACAATTCTTTATCGCAACCAGTAGAAAATATTGCAACCCTCAGAATATTCGATATTATGGTTAAAAAAAAACAACCAATCAGTGATAGTGTGGGAGGCATTGCTGAGATGAATAAACTGTTATAAACAAGCCAATTCCTTGAATGCATTGGGGTATGTCAAATTATGGTATACTAGAGAGGAAATCATCATTTTTGATAGCAACTTTTTGTCATTTTCCTTTCATAGATAAGTAATATCAAATTTCAATATCCAACCACGAATTTTATTAGTTAATGATTTTTGGGAACCATTAGCAGTTGACCAACCGTTCAACTTTTATATCTTAATTACTGTATTCAAGCACAAACTTCAACAAATGCTTTTCCAAATCTATCACTGATTTAGCATATTATCTTCTGTATTATGAATTTATGTGCGATCTTTTCATGCTTAGAGAACTATGATGATCATGATGTTTCGTTAGAGCATGACATTTTTCATTTGATATAATGCCACAATTATTAGATAATCAAAGAACATCCCTGCTGAATATTACAATACTACAAGAGTTGGGAATACAGTCTCAGATAGTGTACTGTTCTGAAACATAAAAATAAAAATAATAGGTAAAAAACAAGGGACCTGTCTTCTTTGTATCATTATCACAAATATTAGTCAATCTTATTTTTTTGTTGAAAACTTGCAAAATTATGATGTCATGCACCAACATATTTAGGGCATGCAAACTCAAAATCCAATGGTAATAAAGCCTTCTCCACTTGCCCTATGATGATTTATGGATATTTTATCAAAATCTAAAAATATGCATGGCTCATTAACTCCTATAATTGGTACATCGTTTCTTATTGCGCTCATTTAGGAAAAAAAACCATAAAATTTGAACTTATTTTATCTTCTTCTTGATTCATGTTAACATGCTTCATCTTATTGTTTGATATGTCTGTTTCTTATGTGCTTCCTTCAATTCTTTTTTCCAGTTTACTTCAATTTTCATTTTAACTGAAATGCTGCAAGATCAAGTGCTTTGTCGACTAATGCTATTTCTGATGTAATTGCTTCTACTTGATTATGTATTTTATTTTTCAAATAACATAGATAAACAATAATATATGTATATTTTATTTATAATTAATGTCTTAATATTAGCCAAAATTATGCTTCAAGCAATATAGAGTGTCATAAGTCAGATATAAATAAACTCAAACCAGTGCCATTCACACAGAAATTATACTATCTATATTTATGTAACATAAAACGTTGGTATTTAATGTTAAAGACAAAGATTGTCTTGGATTTAATATGCAAAAGATATTGATTGAATGTCAACTAACCAGATAAGAAACACTATAACAGTGCCATCTCAATGTTCGCACAGTTAAATATCATGCACTGCTCGCCTAAATTACAAGTGGTTAGCTCAGGTCTGTGCAGTTAGAGCCTCGCAAAATCCATGCTATAGCTCGAAGCATCCTTCAACCGCTACATTATTTCTGTTTAGCTCCGATGAACAATAGATCTGCTTAAAGCCCCTCTATTTTCCACTGCTCCCGCTAAATTAATGCTTTGTAGCACTGCTTTAGCAATATTAACATACAAAATTTGATTTGATAAGTTTTCTTTTTGAAAAAAAAAAACGATAAAGTTGGTTTAAAAAGATAATTTTAACATATAAGTATCTAATATATGGTAGAAATCTGTTATAGTCATCAGTTCTACTGTGTGTAACCATGATATTCTTTGATTTTATTATATAAGATTAATAGGTATTAGTTTCATCTATACAAATGATATGAGAGTGATAACTAACTAATTCTAAAATACTTATTTTTACATCTAATATACCTTTTTGCATCTTCGCTATATCCCCGCTATTTCACGCTTTATCCCCACTACACCTTTTTTCACCTTCATCGCTACAGAACCGCTAAGAGCTTTAACTGCACAGGCTCAGGTTATCGTTTTTTATTAACAATTCAATCCTCCTTTTTATACAATCTTTTATTTCGTTGGATGTATTTTCCTCTATTACATATTTATTCTTCTCTTCCACTACCGTTGTCGACATTCAGTTATATGTATTATATAAAAGCTCTATTTCATGCAAACCTCTAACTTGCTCTACTATTCAAATTCATGTTCTCTATTTCGGTGAAGAGGTGTTGGTATAGGCTTGTGGTTCATGATTCGAGGCATAACTCTACCATAATATCATGGTATTATTTGAAGTGGCATGAAGGGGTATCTCGACGAGCCGCTTAACTTAGAGCCAAAACTAATATGATTTCAAGAAGTTCTACGAATTTAGATTTTTTATTTGATTTTTTATTAATGTATAGAAATGTCTAAACTTGTAACTAATTTATGTTCAAAAGGCCTAAAACAAGAAACATAATAAACTTGTCCTTGATAAACAAAGATGTAATGAACTGACTTTCCAACACTTCGAAAGTCGAGTCATTAATAAGAAAAAGATAAAAAGATAGAATGAAACAAAAATAAGAATCTCATAGAGGAATTGAATAAAATATAATACATCACAAACTTCATACATAAGTGTTAGTAATTATACATTAGAGTTACCAGCACAGATACTACACATAGGGTCTACCATCATACAAACCAAAAGATAACATAGGTATCGCATAAATATACTAATATGATAGCTAATATGGGGTCTCCTGCTTAAAACTCCTCCAAAGGATAGTGATTAAATACCTGGATCACTTGACTACTCATAATAATTATTATAATTACCCAAGAGTTTATGAAAACATCAGAAAAATAAACTCTGGGTCATACATAAGCCTGGTGTGAGTAAACAATTTAAAAAAATATAGTTGAGAAATCAAGAGTATATTATAAATCTATCCGGCATGCAAACAACTTGTTTAAATTTAAGAAATGCTTTTAAAAGAATGGAATTATTGTAAGACACAACCACACATAAACATGACGTGTGTTTTTCCCTTATAATAGCTAAATCACTTTTTATATCAAATCTAGTGCTATTATAATAATGTCTATCGATCACAACTAATATAGGAATATAGCCAAAAAGCTTGCATCTCACTTTTCGACATAGTTTACATCTAAAACCGTATAGCTCGTATTAGAATTTGGATTACCAACATGACTACGTATGGAAGCACCTTCCGATCAGTGTTCTCTTGGGATAAAACATTAGGGTTCAACAAGAACATCTTGCAACCCAGCCCTACAGAACCGGTCACTCATTCAACTTAAGTGCACTGAATATATCACCACCACGGTTGGTCGCGAACTAACTGTATTTATTTCGAAGCATACAAAAGGGACAATCGTTTTCTCTAGATCGGGCGATGATATACCATATTAAAAAGAACTACATAGCCATGCTTTCTGCCTGATTTTAGTCATTCCCCGGTTGATGAGGCTTGAAGCTACGATTACCTTTTCTGGAAATTCACATTTAACTTTGAATACATTGTCAGATCCATCCATCACTGTAACAGCCTGCATTTTACGTATGCAAGGACCGTAAAATATTTTTATTTGATTCCCTGAGGGTTGGATCATTCTCATATTTCAATATGTTGTTTATGGGGATGTGAGACATGTCCATAATTTTTACCAATTTTACTTCTGACCATTTTGCCCCTGTCGGTTCTGAACAGTGCATAACTTTTAACTCTGATTGAATCAGGTTCTAGGATCGATTTCCTTGGAAAGGAAATGGTATTGCCAATTCCGTAAAGTGGTCACATTAAAGATTTGGTTCAGCGGTTTGGAAGGAATCGCTATTTTAGTGTTGCACATTTTTTTGTTTAGGTTTTCAGCCATTGATGGGCTGATTTGAGGAGGCCCATTAGTCGGCTAATGGGAGGCTATATATAAGGGGTTAGAGGCATAGAGAAAAGTGTATTTTCTTCATTCTCTCATTTGGTTGAGCTCGTGATTCTCCTTGCTCAATCAAATACACCTTTCCACCATTGAATCTAGATCTACGGAAGAAGATTGAAGACCTACATCAATCAAATCTAGATCTACATCAAGTGTAGGGAGATTTCATCAAATCAAGAGGTTTGAAGGTTGTTCTTCGCTGTTCGGATTCGTGATTCATCGTTTTTGAGTTAGATCGAAGGTTTGATGAGTGATAAGCATCTCGCACACGGATTCAATCAAGTATATGAGTTGTTTGATCTTATTTTCATCATTTTAAGTTGTTTTCACCAAGATATACATCATGGTAAGTATATTTCCGTATGAATTACCATAGGATCTAATCTAGCAACTTAAATTGGTAAATTCTTATGTTAATTCATATGTTTATGCAAGTTAGATCCATTGTTTTAGTTTATGCATGGATTTATCATGATTTGGTGAATCAATATGGTCTTTGAGGAATGATTGTCATTTTGATGTTGTTATTGATTTCATAGAATGTTTACGGTTGAATTCGATGGTTTGAATGAGTTTTTTCAATCGATTTTGTCGTTTTATGATGATTTGGTCAGGATTTGAGCTATTTTGGTCAGATCTGGGGTCAGATCGTTTTTGGTTAGGTCGTTAGTGATGTGGCAGAGTCAGATCGTGTGCCTTGTTCTCCAAGAAATGGACTCGGGTCGGTCGAGCATGGTGTTTGATTGATTACGGGTCGTGATGGCTTAGGTCGTTCGACGAACTAAGGAGCTGGATCATGTAACGCATGATTCATGCCAAGAGGAGGCTGGTCGACCGAAGCTCCGTGAAATTGAAGCAAACCAGGTCGTGGCTTTTAGGTCGTGAAGCTTCAAAAAGAAGCGGATCGACCAAGATGACAGGTTGGGTCGTTAACAACCTAGCTAAGTCAGGTTGTGATGGTTGCTTGGGAAGCACGAATGGGTCAAGCCGTGTATCTATGGATCGTGGGCACCTGAGTCTAGTCAGGTTGTGAATGGTTTGAAGTTGGGTCATCCAAGGGAAGACATGGGTCAGGTCGTGATGGAACTACCTGGGGAAGTCAGGTCGCAGGACGACCTGGCAAGTAAACAGGGAACGATCCAGTTGTGATGACCAAGGATTGATGATATTTTTGGTTTAGTGATGAATGTGACTTCAAAGTGTATTCAAGTGGGAATGTTCGAAGTGATTTGTTCGTTGATTGTCGAAATGCAACAAATGTGAAGACGACTCAGGATGGTGAGTTCGTGGATAATGGTTGCTCGAGAAGGCGCTTGAGCTTATGAATAGTCATCAGGTTGGATGGCTAGAGATAACGAGGGCCGAGAGATTATTTTTGTCATAGGTTCTAGCGGACTCAAAGCAAGGGTGCAATGGGGGAACCGAAAGACTAGGAGTGGCTAGTCGAGTACCATGGGCAGTCATGATGCCCCCAGAGATACGAGTCACGATGGCATATGGAGTTTTGCTAGAACCGGGGTTTACCATTAGCCCTTTATGAACGGCAAGGTGTTGAGCCGGTTATACGATTAACGATCGTTTCAAAGCAGGATTGGCGGTGATAGCCAGAGTCATGAGTGATGTCTGTCTTGCTTGTATCGTCTTGTGTAGATTATTTGATGTCGAAGGAGATATCTCTTGGGTGCTTGTCTAATGCTGGTTTAGACCTTAGGGGCTTGTGCTTAGGGGATGTCGAGATCGATTAGGATGGTTTACGCTTGATAACTGTTTGCTATGAATGTACTGTTGCTTCTTAATTCTTGTTTTTAAAGGCTATCACTATCAGATGTGGGGAAGACAAGTTTGGGTTCTTCTCTAGTGTTTGGTAGATTGGTTGGTTAATCTACCCGTTCTCATATACTTTATTGATGATGTTAGATAGTTGTTTTATCGCTCATTAAGACTGTTGTTTGACCCAAGGTTTTATGTTTCCTTTTATTACCTTAGGTTGTTCATCCATGGTGTTATGGATGGGCAAACTAGGTGGCAGGTGACAGTGATTAATTAGGACGATGCTGTTGTGCGATGGCGAGCAGGAGGCTGGCGTATTATTTAACAACTATTCAATATTTTTGTTTCTGCTGTTTATGAGTGCTGTAGTGAGGCCAATTTGTAAAGACAGTTATGTTGTAATCCAAAGATATATGGATATTCTTTCTAGTTGCTATAAAAATCTCAAATTTCTGCTCAAATATGCTTCACTATTATTGCCTGCTGTATATGTTCTATTATTTGTTATCCTTGTGCTATGAGTTATACGACAGGTTTTGCATGTGTTATCTTACCTTGATGATCGTCCATAGCTGTCTGGCACACTTGTTTAGTGCAGGAGTTATGGGCGGTTGTCACATTTGGTATCAAAGCTCTGGTTATCGATTTTAGCCAAAGTTCAAGGAAGTAATGACATATGAGAGATGTATTTGTAGACTTATGATGGATATATACTATATATGAGTGTATAGTATAATAGCGTTTGAACTCCATTTGCAGTTTTTCTTGTGCATGGACTAATCATTCTTCGCTACAGATTTAGAATGAGTCGTCGACCATCGAGACACGTTGGTAGGGAGAGTACTATTCCTGGAGGGGGTAATGGCGGTTTACCAAACTATCCAGCTATGTTCGATGTCATGATGGCAGCGATCATCAGGAGGTACCCGCTCAGGAGATAGCTGCGGTAGATGTAGGAGTCCGATTGCAGGTTCCTAGGGCAGTGGACTTCGCAAAGCTGTGCAAAGACTTCACCGCTCCAGGAGGGAAGCACTTCAAAGGGACATAACTGATTGAAGAGACCCAAGGGTGGCTTGATACTTGTATTAGGATCTTTGGAGACTTGGGAATTGATGATGCAATGAAGAGGAAACTTGCATCGAGATAGGTGCATAGTAGAGCTATGGATTGGTGGAACTCTGTCACTTTTGAGACTCCTGAAAATGAGATTACATGGGGCAGTTCCAAGTCATGTTTGAGATGAAGTTTATCTCTACCGTCCAGAAGTCTATTCTGTTTAAGAGGTTTGTGGAGCTTAAGAAGAGTGGTCGACTAGTGCTTGAGTATGTTTCTGACTTTGAAGCTTTATCGAAGTATGCTCGTTTGTATATTGAGACTCCTTATCGGAAGAACGAGAAGTTTGTCATGGATTTGGACAAATATCTTAGGAATCAACTAGTTGATCATCTCGATGACACTTATGAGAAGATCATAGAGAAGGCTTTGAGGCATGAAAGTCTATTTCCTAAGGAAGAGTCTGTTGTTGCAGCTAAGGAAGAACAAAAACCACAACAGGGTGGTAATAACAAGAAAAGGAGGCAGCAGCGACAAAAAGGAAAGGATGGTCAAAAAAAGCAGAAAGGCAAGGTGATTTGCTTTAACTGCCAGTAGAAGGGCCATTATTCTAAGGATTGCAAGAATCCAAAGGTTGAAAGGAAGTGTCACAATTATGGCAAGCTTGGACATCTCAAGAAGGACTGTCCAGAACCGGTTAAAGGAAAGCAGGTTGTGAAGGCGTATGTTTTGGAAGTTGTGCCATCGTCTTCAAGGGCTCCTACGTCAGAGGAGAAAGGGAAGGGTGTCGTCGTCCAAGGTACTCTTTCAATTAGAGGTGTTTCAGTTCGTGTGTTGTTTGATACTGGAGCATTGCATTCATTCATTTGTAATGAGCTTGTGTGCCGCTTGGGTTTGAACCCAAGATTTGTTATAGACCTTTGGTAATGACTAATCCAGTTGGGGGATCGTCCATCCTTTGCATGCTTTGTCATTGGTCTTGTTTTATCGAGTCATGATTGCTCCTTTATGTGTGATTGCTTTGTTTTGAACTTCACCGGGTTTGAGATTATCTTGGGTATGGACTGGCTCAAGAGGTATGGGGCAATAGTGAATTGCGAGAAGCTTGAGGTGAGAGTCAGGGATGTGGAAGGGAGAAATGTTTTGATTCGATGCAAGCCCGAAGATGGTGTCTTCGTGAGCTTTTAATATTCGCTTGTGATTCCAGAGGAAGACTTGTCATCTGTGCTGATCGCTAATGAGTTTGAGGATATCTTTGACGAGGTCAAAGGGTTGCTGCCGCATCACGACATTGAGTTTAGAATCGATTTGGTCGAGGGTGCTAGACCTATCGTCATGCCTCTTAGGCGAATGGTGACTAAGGAACATCGAGAGTTAGAGGTGCAAGTACGCGACCTTTTGGGAAAAGGATCCATTTGGAGAAGCACGTCTGAATGGGGTGCACCAGTTGTGTTTGCAACCAAGGAAGATGGCTCGTTGAGATTGTGTGTGGACTATCGTGAGTTGAACTATGTGACTAAGAAGAACAAGTATCCGTTGCCAAGGATAGATGACTTGTTCGATCAGCTTCACGAAGCCAAAGTGTTTTTTCAGATAGATATGGCAAAGGGAATCCACCAGTTAAGGGTGGGAACGGATAGTGTGTCGAAGACGCTTTTAGGACACCATCTGATTTCTTCGGATGGTTGGTGGTTCCATTCGGGTTGACTAACGTGCTAGCATATTTTTTGGAGCTTATGAATTGGATTTTCAGAGATCAATTGAATAAGTTTGTTCTTGTGTTCGTGGATAATATTCTAGTTTATTCCCGGAATGAGGAAGAACATAAGACGCACTTGCGAGTTGTTTTGGAAATCTTGCAAAAGCACCAGTTGAGAGCTATGTTATCGAAGTGTCTCTTCTGGAAGAGTGAAATGAGGTTATTAAGCCATGTAGTTTCTAGAAATGTAATAGCGGTTGACCTCTCTTAAGTGGCAGCAATCCAGGACTAGGATAGACCTAAGAATGCGACGGACGTGAGAAGTTTCCTTGGATTGGCAGGTTATTACCTACGATTTATCAAGGATTTATCCAAGATAGTTGCACCATTAACAGGATTGACTAAGAGGAACCAAGTGTTCACATGGGATGCAAAGTATGAGCAAGCTTTCGGAATCTTGAAAGAGAGACTAACGAGTGCTCCTGTTTTGAAGATTCCAAGTGGGAATGAAGAGATGGCGGTATAAACCGATGCATGTGGTACTGGACTAGGAGTAGTACTAATGCATAAAGATAGAGTTGTGGCCTACGCAAGTCAGCAGCTAAAGCCGCACGAGAGGAATTATCCAACTCATGATTTGGAGTTGGCAGTGATCGTGTTTGCTTTGAAAATGTGGAGACCTTAACTATTGGGAGTTTGATTCGAGTTGTTTACAGATCACAAGTCATTGAAGTATCTTTCCTTCCAAAAGGATTTGAATCTTTGGCAGCAAATCTGGCTAGAGTCTCTAGCATCATATGATTTTGGTATAGCCTATACTCCTGATAAAGGTAATGCGATGGCGGATGCGTTGATTCGAAGACACACAAGTTTGGGAGCGATGTTTTTATAATGGAAGCACCTCGAGTACTTGGTAGGATTTGATTTCATACCACGGTGTGACTTGGAACCTGAAATGTTGGCAAGCTTATCGATAAGACCTACTCTCATTGAAAGGATTGGCATGAGCCAAAAGCGAGATGCAAAGCTTGTCGAGTTTATCTAGAAGTTGTAACTATAGGATAAAGAGTTCGAGGTCGATCGAGAAGATTGGCTTCGAAAGCAAGGACGAGTGGTTATTCTTAATATCGACGAATTGAGAGATAACGTTCTGAGGGAATGTCATCACTCGAAGTTGATGATTCATCCTGGTGGTAATAAGATGTATCTAGACATGAAGTGATCTTACTATTAGGAAGGGATGAAAAGGGATATTAGAAAGTTATTTCCAAGTGCATGAACTGTCAGTTGGTGAAAGCTGAACAGAAGAAGCCGAGTGGATTGCTTCATCCATTGGAAGTTCCTACATGGAAGTGGGAGCACATATCGATGGATTTTATAGATGGACTACCTAGAACTAGGGCAGGGAACGAAGGAATTTAGGTCATCGTGTATTGCTTGATTAAAAGTGCAAGGTTTATTCCTGTCAGATCGACTAGGACAACATCGAAGTTGATTGAGCTTTATAAAAAACGGATAGTTCGATTTCATGGTATCCCAGAGAGCTTAGTGAGTGATCGAGATCCATTGTTCACGAGTGGATTTTGGAAGAGTTTGCAAGAGACTTTGGGAAATAAATTGTGTTTGAGTACGACTTATCATACCCAGCCTGATGGTCAGACCGAAAGGGTCGACCGAGTTTTGGAAGATCTCCTAAGAGCTTGTGTATTGGGTTTTGGGGGGTCATGGGAAGACCATCTACATCTAGTTGAGTTCGCATATAATAATAGCTACTAATCGAGCATTGGGATGACACCATATGAGGCTTGTATGGTAAACTGTGTAATTCTCCGTCATGTTGGTTAGAAACTGGAGATAAGTTGATAGTTGAGCCAGAGATGCTCAGAGGGACATCAGATTGTATCGAGATCATTCAGCAACAAATGAAGGCAGTCCAAGATCATTAGAAAAATTATGTCGATAAGCGTCGAAAAGATTTGGAATTTGACGTTGGTGACATGGTTTTCATGAAGGTTTCCCTATTAAAGCATGTTATTCGGTTCGAAAGAAAAGTAAAGTTTTCTCTAAGGTTTTTTGGATCGTTTCCGATAATCGAGTGAATTAGAAAGCTCGCATATAGGTTGGAGTTACTCGAGAAGATGTCAAGTGTGCATAGTATTTTCCGCGTGTTGTTTCTACGGAAATGTGTGCATGATTCGAATGTGGTGGTATCTCCAGAGCAGTATGAAGACCTAAAAGTAGAGACTGTAGCTACGAAACCCCGTAAGCCACTTCGCATTGTGGGGAATGACATGAAACAACTTAGGAGGAATACGGTTAATCTAGTCAAGATACAATGGAGTGAGGATAATGACGATTGTACATGGGAGACGGAAGAGAGTGTGAAGACGACCCATCCAGAACTCTTCGTTGGTACGACCCATTGATGTCGTGTCACTTTACATCATTATAATTTGTACTACAGTAGTTAGAATTTCGCGTGCTAGGATAAGACTATGGATGCATGGCTTGATGGGTGCTAGTTTAGATGGTAAATTGGATGTACATAGGTGATAGGCATGTAGAATTGTTATGTTTGCTTGTGTTTGTTTGGAATTTCAAGGGAGAAATTCCTAAGGGGAAAAGAATGTAATAGCCCGCATTTTACATATCAAAGGATCGTAAAATATTTTTATTTAATTCCCTGAGGCTTGGATCATTCTCATATTTTGATATGTTGTTTATGGGGATGTGAGACATGTCCATAATTTTATCAATTTTATTTGTAATCATTTTGTCCCTGTCAGTTTTGAACATGGCATAACCTTTAACTCAGATCGAATCAGGTGCTGAGATTGATTTTATTGGAAAGGAAATGGTGTTGCAAATTCCATAGATTGGTCACATTAAAGATTTTGTTTAGCGGTTTGGGAGGAAATGCTGTTTCAGTGCTACACATTTTTCTGTTCAGGTTTTTAGCCATTGATGGGCTGATTTGAAGAGGCCCATTAGTGGGCTGATATAAGGCTATAAATATGAGGTTAGAGGCATGGAGAAGAGTTTAATTTCTTTATTCTCTCATTTGGTTGAGCTCATGATCCTCCTTGCCTAATCAAATACACCTTTCCACCATTAAAATCTCGATCTAAGGAAGAAGACTGAAGATCTACATCAATCAAAGCTAGATCTACATCAAGTGAAGTGAGATTTCATCAAATCAAGAGGTTTGAAGGTTATTCTTCATTGTTCGGATTTGTGATTCATCATTTTAGAGCAAGAACGAAGGTTTGGCGAGTGATAAGCATCCCTTACACGGATTCAATCAAGTATATGGGTTGTTTGATCTTGTTTTCATCATTTTAATTTGTTTTCACCAAGATCTACATCATGGTAAGTATATTTTCATATGAATCACCATAGGATCTAATCTAGCAACTTAAGTCGGTAAATTCTTATGTTTATGCAAGTAAGATCCATTGTTTTAGTTTGTGCATGGATTTATCATGATTTGGTGAATTTAATATGATCTTTGAGGAATTATCATCATTTTGATGTTGTTATTGATTTCATAGAGTACCTATGGTTGAATTGGATGGTTTGATCGATGTTGTCGTTTGGTGATGATTTGATCATGACTTGAGCTATTTTGTCAAATCTGGGGTCAGGTCGTTTTTGGTTAGGTCGTTGGTCATGTGCCGGAACCAGATCATGTGTCTTGTTCTGCAAGAAATGGACTCGGGTCATTCAAACATGTTGTTTGATTGATTTCAGGTCGTTATGGCTTAGGTCATTCGACCACCTAAGGAGCTAGATCGTGTAAGGCATGATTTATGTCAAGAGGAGGCGGGTCGGCCTAGGCTCCGTGAAATTGAAGCAAACTAAGTCGTGGAGATTTAAAAAGAAGCGGTCGGCCAAGATGACAGGTCGGGTCGTTAATGACCTAGCTAAGTCAGGTTGTGATTGTGATTTGGGAAGCATGAACGGGTCGACCGTGTATCTATGGAATGTGGGCACCTGAGTCTGGTCAAGTTGTGAATGGTTCGGAATTGGATCGTCCAACTAAAGACGTGGGTCGGGTCGTGATGGAACGACCTGGGGAAGTCAGGTCGTAGGATGACCTAGCAAGTAAACAGAGAACGATCTAGTTATGTTGACCAAAGATTGATGATATTTTTGGTTTAGTGATGAATGTGGCTTCGAAGTACATTCAAGTGGGAATGTTCGAAGTGATGTGATGTGTTCGTTGATCGTCGAAGTGCAACGAATGTGAAGACGACTCAAGATGGTGAGTTCATGGATAATGGTTGCTCGAGAAGGCACTTGAGCTTATGACTAGTCATCAGGTTGGATGACTATAGATAACGAAGACCGAGAGATTATTGTTGTCATAGTAACTAGCAGGGGTACAATGGGGGCACCCAAAGACTAAAAGTGGTTGGTCGAGTACCTTAGGCAGTCATGATGGGCCTAGAGATACGAGTCATGATGGCATATGGAGTTTTGCTAGAACCGGGGTTTACAATTAGCCTTTGACGGACGCAAGGTGTTGAGTCGGTCATACGATTAATGATGGTTTCAAAGCAAGATTGGCGGTGATAGCCAGAGTCATTATTGATGCATGTCTTGCTTATATCGTCTTGTGTAGATTAATCGATGTCGAAGGAGATATCTCTTGAGTGTTTGTATGATGTTGGTTTAGGCCTTCAGTGCTTGTGCTTATGGGATATCACGATCGATTAGGATGGTCTACGCTTGATAACTATTTTCCATCAATGTACTATTGTTTCTTAGTGCTTGTTTGTAAAGGCTATCACTATCGGATGTGGGAAGATAGGTTTGGGTTCTTCTCTAGTGTTTTGTAGATTGGTTTGTTAATCTACGCGTTCTTATATACTTTATTGATGATGCTAGATAGTTGTTTTATCGCTCATTAAGACTGTTGTCTGATTCATGGTTTTATGTTTCCTCTTATTACCTTAGGTTGTTCATCCGTGGTGTTATGGATGGGCAGACTAGGTGGCAGGTGATTAATGAGGATGATGCTACTATGCGATGGTGAGCAGGAGGCTGGCATATTATTTTGCTACTATTTAGTATTTTTGTTTCCACTGTTTAATGACAGTTGTAGTGAGGCCAATTTGTAAAGACACTTATGTTGTAATCAAAAGGTATATGGATGTTCTTTCTAGTTGCTATGAAAGTCTCAAGTTTCTACTCAAATTTCTTCACTATTATTGCCTGTTGTATATGTTATATTATATTTTATCCTTGCGCTGTGAGTTATATGACAGGTTCCGCACGTGTTATCTTAACTTGGTGATCGTCCATAGCTGCCTGGAACACCTTTCAGCGCATCATTCCTCTTGTTTAGTGCATGAGTTATGGGCGGTCGTTACAACCACTAATTGATATGTGCAAAGATACTCTGGGTGTTAAGCTAAAAGAAGTTGCCTTCTCCGTCACCATTCTCGGTATATTTGTAATAACCGACGTACGTGATTATTGGAAATACACCGTCAGACATTCATGCATAAAAGTTCGCTCTAGGATTGAATGAAACTGAAGGTACTAACTCTACTACATCCATTTTGGAATCGCACTTAGGATTAGTAGCAGTAGCCTTTGCTTTTCAATGTCTTCAGCTTGACTTCAATTTTATCGAATGCCTAGGTCAAAACAAAGTGGTATTCGGATTTCATATTGAAAATCGATCCCGCTTTCTTTGAATTGATGAACGTTAATATCCTTTAGCCAAGTGGTACTTAAGAAATCAGGGCATGATTATTTCATATAGAACTTCATTACATATTTAATTTTCATGACCTGTTTACCCAAATTAATTTACTAGTGCAAATCCTTTTTCTGATTTCAAAACATTGATTGCTATTGACAATTTAATTTTAGTAAAACATGTCATCGTTTTATTTAACTATTTCAAATTTGATTGATCACTACATAGGATAACATATAATTTTAACAATATCCATTAAGTACAACATGGTCTCTCAGTGTCGATTCGTCATTTTAAATTAAAACTAAATATAGTTTTAAATATTTTGATTGTGGTAATATATCTGTTCAAAATCTTTTGGAAATAATTTATCTAAATTTAATTTTTTATACAACTTTGTTTTGTATATATATATATATATATATGAAGATTCAAAATTTGACGACTGCTACTTACAATTTTAGCTCACCATTGCGAAATCAATACAATGGTGCTCAGATTTATTATATTGTTATATGAATATATATATTAGTAATAAATAAAATTGGTTTAAATTATAAAATTTGAACCTTAAATTTTAACAAGGGTCAATTCTTAGGTCCTAAAAGGTTTCGAAATTCAGCTCACGTCCCTTCCTTAAATTTTTATAAATTAGGTCCCTTTTTTTCCGTAAATTCATCAAAAAAATCACGTAAATTCATAATTAAATTCAACATGTAATAATCATCAAATTCATGTAGTAAAACCACCAAAAAACGCATCAAAAACAAAAAAACACATGAATCTCCAGCATATTGCATCAAACGATGCAGTTATTTGCAATTGTTGCTTACATTTCAGCAACATTGGCAGTTATGCATCAAACTGCAGAAATGTATGCAATAATACTACAATAATTGCATCTATTAATGCAATAAATCATTCACCGCTTTTTTTTCCAACCATACACCATTTTTAGGCATTGTTGCTTACATTTCAGCAACTATAAGCAATAACTGCATACGCATCTGCACATATTGATAAGCCTTCATCCATTTTAATATTGTTGCATACATTTCAGCAGTTATAAACAATACTGCATACATTTCAGCAATAGTTCGTAAGCCACTAGAAATTGTTCATCTTTAATTGCATACATGTTAGCAAGAATATGCAGTAACTGCATACATGTATGCAGTTATTCATCCACATTTTCAACGTAAACTCAGGGTGAATTGTTGCATACATGTTCGCAGCTATTAAACATTACTGCTGACTTTGCAGTTTTTTTTCCAGGTTGCTTCAATGAATATTTGTAATTTTTTGATTTTTTTTGTACCAGCGCCTAAAATTGGTTGAAAAAACGTAGGGGACAAAAATAAGGACACACTTTGCATAAATCTTTAGCGAGGAGGCCGTTTACAACAAACTCAAAAATAGGGACGTGACTCTAATTTTCACTTTTAATAAACCCGTTGGTTCAATGGTCGAGCCATGCGAACTTTACCGATCACTTTTCTTCCTTCTTTTTATACATACACATGCATGTAATTTTATTTTATTTTATTTATTCACACACACACACACATATGTATATATATATATCTAATTTATACATCAAATGTAACAAAAACTTTGAACTCCTTAAACATTGCAGAACACACTACTTCCTTCAACAGAGTTGAACACAATAGGAAATGGCCGACCACTTTCTCCCATCTCCTTCTTTTCCTTACTTTCTTTTCTTTCTTCCTTTGTTTTCCTGTTCTTCACCATCATTGCCTGTGCACTGCATGCACAGTGTACGTGCATGGTCATTGCTGTGGCCATCCCCTTGCTTCATCCATCACTACAAATGTCATTCCCATGTCTGGACCAACCTCCACCATCAGAACATAGCCAAACTTCCTCGATCAAAATCAGATCCTTCAGACCTAAGATTCTCCAAAACATTCACCACTTAATTGCCTCCTCATGCCACTACACTACTCCAAATTCGACCAATCTTTGGTCAGAGCTCGGTGATGACCCTCTCCAATGTTTTCTCCCTGGTGTGCATGCCTGCGTCCTTCCCACGGCGGCGCAATACATTATTAACCCGAGATTACCCAAAAACAAAACACAACCCTATTTCAATCCATATCACTCAAACTACTCATTGGAAAAAATATTTTTGTATTTTTCCTAGGTTCCTGAACCCATGCGCCCATCCAGTTCCAACACAATGACCCATAATCAACGCCGCCACCCAGAATTGACTGAAAAACATTTTTTGGTCATCTCTCAGTCCCTCTTCAACCATGCTACTAAAAATTGTGATCAAGCCATCAATATTCATGATTTTTACTAACAATCACATTCATATTAACAAATGTAAAAATAATGAGGTTCGAAATTCAGGAATTTAATACCACTTTACTGTAATTTAAACATATCTGGGAATATGTGATATTATTTGAGTTGAAACAAATTTTAAAATATAACGGAGACATACAAAATCAACTTCCATGTTGAACTCCAATCATAAATCAGGCTATAATTATACTTATTAAATTTTGAATCAACAGAGATGGAGTATTTGGCAAAAGTTTTAAATAATCAACATATTTAAGCACATAGAGTGCTTCATTTCAAGTGTAAAAAACATGATGATTAGTTTATATATGACAAAAGCATATATGTTGGTATATAAGTTTGAATCATAATATATATACTTATTGAAATAGATTAGAAAAGGGAATAGTGGTGTTTACTCACAGTTTAATACTGTGTTTTCTTCCTCTGGTTTCAGCTGCATTTTAGATTTTTAAACAGTGAATTCTCTCTTTGAATTTAGATGTATATATAGTTGAGTTCACTATAGATGAAGTTTAATCTAGTCTTTGCTTTAGTACGTACAATCTTAGTATATTAATTTTTATAAGAATGGAATATTTGGTTTATGTACAGGGTTATAAAATGCTACAGATTTTATACAATGATGTATGTATACTTAGGACGACATATCCCTTAAAAGTTAAGAGATGCGCAAGTTGCTTTCAACTACAGGATACTTAGGGCCGGTTGAAGCATTTGTGATGCCAAGGAAATGGACAACTAGCAGGGAAAATTTTCAAAAATATTGCCTAAAAAATATACAATAACGAAGGTAGTTCTCCAAGCCTGGTGCTAAGGGCTTGCAATCAAATGCATTACCACTAATCCGCTGCTCTTTTCCGAAATCATATTGTAATGTCTTTTAAAAGTAAACTATATTTCTTCATCCTCCTTGCTGCTCCATCCCCTTTGCTGCCCCCCCCCCCCCCCCCCCCGAAATTGCTCTAGGCGGTCGCCTAGTTGGCCTACCCCTAGGGTCGGGCCTGGATACACATGTGTTTCCTATTTCTTAAGTTCTTTTGGTCAAAAATTATGTTCTTTGCATCCTTTTTTTCTTTATTTCATTTTTCCTTGGCTTCTAATTTCTTTTCAAACTCAATGTTTGCCTTGTACAAACTTTTAGTTTTCATTTCAATGTTCCATTTCTAAATCAAATGCTCAGTTGTTTCTGATTATATTATGTTGCATTGTACAACACCATACACATTTATATGATGTTGAGTTATGTTTCATTTCTTTGTTATATTATTCATATACTTCATTATATATATATATGTGTATGTATGTATGTATATAATGTACAAAACAAATTTAAATTTTATGCTTTGACCTATGTGAATTTGTATATGTATATATATCATATATATATTCAACTAAATCCAAATATTAGAATTCACTTGCCTTTTATCTTGATTTTTATATTTAAATTTGAAAATGTTACGCTAAAATTTAACAAAATTCTACAATATACATTATTACAAGGAAAGTTATTTAATAAATATCTAATTTCTTCTTATATAATCATTTCTATGGATTGTTAATAATATAAGTTGGATTAATCTTTGGAATTTAATCCTAGTTATTGAAACAAGTATTATTTTAAAATGAATTAAATTATAAAGATTTATAAATTATTATTCATGTAATTGACTAACTAAAAACTGGGTAGTTACATTTTACCCCTCTTAAAATAATTTCGTCCTCAAAATTAGAGAATAACAAATAGAGAAGATGGAGTGGTCGTACTGAAAAGTCATCATATCTAATATATTACATCATCTAGTATTGTACATAGTCATATATACATACACTTAAGTAGCTCGAGTTATATATATACATTTGTATCTATATCACATATAGTAGATCCACTAATTCAAGTCAAGAAGTCAAACTACACCGAATCCAAAACGTCTTTTTGGGTGGATGAATCATCAAAGAAGGATAATGGAAGTCATAATCAACGAGTATCTCCTCACAACCTACAACCTCCTCAAAATTCCGAATAACCTATATAATGTGATCCTAATCCATCTCTAACGACTCTATCTCTATCCCTGGGTGAACCTGCGATGCGTCCATTAGTTGGTCTGCCTGCGGTGCCTCCACTACTTGGTCTCTATCTAGGGTACGATGTCCATATAATCATTCTCATATCCTATCTTTGTCTCATGCTCATTCTTCTCTTCAACTCCTGAAAAGCTTCTTCACACTTTGGGTTCAAATGAACTTCTCACCCTTCTTCGTCAACTTATTCAGGTGGGAGGATATCTATTTCTAATGGTAGCCTTGTTCAATACATGACAATCCACACATAGTCTTAATGAACCATCAGATTTAACTACAAACACCACCGCCGAATCCTAACTTGAAAAACTTGGTTTAATCAATCCTCTATTTAGCAAATCTTGAGTTTGATTCTCTTTTTCCATTACTTCTTTTGGAGTCATCCGTCTTTTTGGTTGAACAACTGGTCTTGCCTCGGGAATTAAACATATATTTGGAATTCTATCTCCCAGTGAGGGGGTTAAATTTTTAACTCCTTCGAATACGTCATAGAAATATCTGACTACTTCTAATGTAATTTTCTTGTGGTGCTTCCAAGGCATACAAGAAACTAGAGGTATGAATACCAGTTTTTTCACATAGCATTTTGGCTTTTCTTCCTATACTGGTTAACAAAGTTACAGTTTCCTTATCACATTTAATTTTAGCATGGAACTTACTCATCCAATCCAAACCAAGAATAAGATCAAAGCCTTTGAAATCCAAAACATAAAAATCGAAGAGGAAGAAATGAGAAAGATAGGAAATAGCTACGTTTTCATAAATCATCTTTAATTGGGCCATCCACCTATAGCTTGGACACACAAATAGAATCTTGTGAAAATTTTGGGGTAAGATAGAATTTCCTACCTATTCTAAAGAAATGAAACTATGTGGAGCACCAGTATCAAACAAAACACGAACATAATCTCTATTTTACACGTAGTTGAGGTTGACGGCTCATTCTTTATAGCATAAACCTTGGGTTGCGGTGCCTTCTTCATCAGTGGACAATCCTTCACTATATGTCTAGGTTGATGACAGTGATAACAAAGAGTCTTCTCGAGTATTACATTCCCCGGTCCAAATTGTCGCTACTGGGACTGTGGTTCTACTTTGCCTCTAGGACTTTTACAAAATCTAGCTGTATGACCTTTTTACTTGCAATTGCGGTAGATAATGTCTTTAGAGCAACTTTCTGATCTGATTCCTTCTACTTTTCCGTTCTCTTTATTTTCCCATTTGGGTTAAACTTCCTCTTGTTAGGGTTGGTGTCATTAGTTTCTTTATTATGTTTAGTTGCAATAGACTTCTTCTTCTCTAAGGCCTCATAATAGGGTGTTATATCTACCAAAACAATGAAAGATGCTTTCAGGTGTCCTGTCATTTTCTCATGAAAGATTTCATTCACTTATTCCAGTTACGAACATCTCGTTCTTCTTGAATGGTGTGTTAATTAGCTCAGGTTCAAAACAACAAAGTTCATTGAACTTGTTTTCATATTCAACCATAGACATACTCCCTTGTTTTAGGTCCATGAAATCTCTATACATCCTATTTTTCATTGTGGCAGGCAAGAATTGTGCTTCAAACTCTTCTTTAGACTTTTCCCACGAAAAATCTGCCTTTGAAACATTAGCCGTTTGAGAGTCCCACCATGCAGCAGTTGCATCCTGGAGTTGTTACGATGTTAGGATTCGTTTATGCTCATCAACTAATTTTAGTCCATTGAAAATTTTCTTGCAAATTCGTAAAGATTTTTGGGTTTCGATGATAGATTATGTTCTCTTAAAAGGTTTTCCTCCTTAAGTAGCAACATATTTGCAACTAGTGGCAAAGTTTGATCTAGGAGGCACTGGAGTTACTTGCTTCATAGTCTCAACTCGATCTTAATTTCGAGTACGCCCATTTGTTGCAGTAGTACCGCTAGCTCCTTTTCTATGTCTCGCTCGAGTACCCATTCTTACCTCCAAGATATAATAGGTGATTTTTAATACTTGATCGTAAGATATTTCTTTTAAGTATAACTCTACTAATTCACTCGGGTTAATTCAACCTTAAGGATATATATATATATATAATATAAACTTACAAATACGCTCGCTCGATATGCTAATCCAAAGCCTAGGTATTCAATAATTTAAGCTTTGATGCCAACTGTAACGATTCAACTTTCCAACACATTGGAAGTCGAGTCATTAATAAGAAAAGGAAAGAAATAGAAAGATAGAATTAAATAAAAATCAGAGTATCATAGCAGAATTGGATAAAATATAATACATCATATAATTTATACATTAGTGTTGATAATTATACATCAAAGTTACGAGCATGCAAACACTACACACATAGAGTCTAATGACATGTCCATTATATAAACCAAAAGATAACATATGTATCACATAAATATACTACTATGATAGTTAATATGGGGTTTAAAACTCCTTCAAGGATAGTGATTAAGTACATGGATCACTTGACTACGCATAAGAATTATTATGAGTACCCAAGAGCTTGTGTATAACAACAGAGAAATAAAATTTGGGTCAGACATAAGCCTGATGTGAGTAAACAATTTTTAAAAAATATAGTTGAGAAATCAAGAGTATCTTATAAACCTATTCGGCATATAAATGACTTGTTTAAATTTAAGAAATACATTTAAAAGAATGGAATTCTCGTAAGACACAACCACACATAAACATGGCACCTGTTTTTCCCTTACGATAGTGAAATCACTTTTTGTATAATATCCAGTGATATTATAATAATGTCTATCATCCTACAAATAAAATAGGAATAGCTAAAAAGCTAGCATCTCAGTTTCAACATAGTTGGTTTACATCTAAAACTACACGGCTCGTATTGGAGTTTGGATTTCCAACATGACTAGGTATGGAACCACCTTCTGATCAGTGTTCTCTAGAGATAAAACACTAGGGTTCAATAGGAACATCTTGCAGCTCGGCCACACAGAGCTGGTCACTCATTCAACTAATGTGTACCTAATATATCACCACCACGGTTGGTCATGAATCAATAGTATTTAATCTATACAAAAGAGACAACTGATTTCTTTAGATCAGGTGATGATATACTCTATAGCCCTGCTGCTTGCTCGATTTAACTCATTTCCCACTTGATGAGGCTTGAATCTACGATTACCTTTTTTGGAAATTGACGTTCAAGTTTGAATGCCACATTGCCATATTTGTCCATCACTAATTGATTTGTACAAAGATACCTTAGGTGTTAAGCTAAAAGAAGTTGTCTTCTCCGCAACCATTCTCGGTATATTTGTAAAAACCAACATGCGTGATTATTGGAAATACGGTGTTAGACATTTGTCTACAAAAGTCTGTTCTACGACTGAATGAAACCGAAGGCACTAACTCTACTACATCCATTTTGGAATCACCCTCGGGATTAGTAGCAGTAACCCTTGCTTTTTAATGTCTTTAGCTTGACTTCAATTTAATTGAATGCCTAAGTCGAAACAACGTGGTATTCTGATTTCATTAGGATGGGCGCGGTTAGATCTGGTGCGGTTTGAAGCTCAATCCGCTTCCGCACCGCATCAACGGTTGATCAAAATACAAGCCATTACACTAGCCGTTCAAACGATTCGGTTATGGTTTAGTTTTATTATAATATGGCCTGGTTTTGGTTGGTCCGACATGAACCCATATTAAATGCGAAATAAGAGAATTACTTCTGTCAACAATCAATTTACAATTGTGTGACATTGTCACTTAAATGTTAAAACACACAATGTAATCCTGAATTGAAACATTAGTTTCTAACTGTATGGATACTTCAATTTTACGTTAATGAAAAACATTAACCAAGCATCAAGTTAATTAATGCATAAACATCAAATAAGATTATAACTAACATTACTAAAAAAAATTATATGGAAACTATTATGCTGAAACTATAAAATTTTCCTTTATGGCAACGCTTATTATTAGTATAACAACAACATACACTGAAAAAAAATTATGTATCATTAAAATAAAAATTGGATAAAAATTAGTTATATTTTTATCATAAGATTATTTGTGCAGGTATTTGGCTTGGTTCAGTTTATATGGATTGGTCAACAGTTCAAACCGCAATCGAACCATATTAATGCGGATCAGTTCAGTTCGCGGTATTTTCTTTAAAAAGAGGATTCAGTGTAGTTTTCTACACTGTTTTTACGGTTTGGTCTGGGTGGTTTCTGTATTGCGGTGCGACTTATGCCTACCCCTAGATTTCATATTGAAAGTAGATCCCGGTCTCTTTGAATCAATGAAGGTTAATATTCTTTGGGCCAAGTTATACTTAATGAAATCAGGGTATGATTATTTCAAGTAGAATTTCACTTCATATTTAATTTTCATGACCTGTTTACCCAAATTAATTTACTTGTACAAATTACTTTTCTAATTTCCAAACAGTGATCACTATAGTCTATGCAATTTCAATAAAACGTGTCATTGTTTTATTTAAATATTTTAAATATGATTGATCATTACATAGTATAACAGATAATTTTAACAACATCCATCCAGTATGGCATGGTCTATCAATGACAATTCAACATTTTAAATTCAAATTAAATATAGTTTGAAATATTTTGATTTTGGTAAACCAACTATTCTTATATCATATTTTTTTAAATATTATGGAATTAATTTATTTAAATTTAAATTTTATACAACTTTGTTTTGTAAATATATATATATATTCAAAATTTGACGATTGCTACTTACAATTTTAGTTCACCATTGAGAAATCAATACAATGGTGCTCGGATCCATTATATTATTATTATTATATATATTAACACATAAAAATGGTTAAAATTATAAATTCGAAACCTTAAGTTTTAACAAACCCATCGGTTCCACGGTCGAGCCATGCGAACTTTACCGATCGCATTTCTTCCTTCTTCTTATACATACACATGTATGTATTTATTTTATGTATTTATTTTTCTAATTTATAGTTCAAATATAACAAAAACTTTGGATTCCTTAAACTCGGCAAAATACGCTGCTTCCTTCAACAGAGTCGAACAAAGTAGGAAATGGACAACCACTTTCTCCCCTCTCCTTCTTTTCCTTACTTTCTTTTCTTTCTTCCTTTGTTTTCCTATTCTTCACCATCATTGCCTGTGCACTGCATGCACAATATACGTGCACGGCTACTACTATGGCCATCCCCTTGCTCCGGCCAGCGCCACAAACATAATTCCCATGTTTAGACCCACCTCTACCATCAGAACTTGGCCAAACTTCCTCTATCAAAATCCGATGCTTCAGACTGAAGCTTTACCAAAACTTTCACCACTGAATTGCCTCCTCACGCCACTTTACTGCTCTAGATCTGTCCAAACTCCCATCAGAGCTCGGCGACGACCCTCTCCGGCGTTTTCCACTTGGTACGCATGCCTGCTTCCATCCACGGCGGCGCATTGCACCATTAACCCGAGGTTACCGAAATAAAAAATACAACCCTATTTCTATCCAAATCACTCAAACTAATTATTGGAAAAAACTTGTTGTAACTTTCCTAGGTTCCCTGAACCCTCTGCGCCCCTCGAATGCCAACGCTGTGACCCATGTTCAACGTTGCCGCCTGAAACGACCCGCAAATCCGGGCTATCTGAGTTGACTAAATACACCATACGTCCAACCCAAATAACACAGAAATACGAACCATTCATAGAAAGAAGTTAGAGGGTGAGAATAGATGAGATAGAAACTTAGAATAGAAGAAGAGGAAGAACATAAACACAACACAGAACCTCACATCGCAGCGGAATAAAATATAATATATATAATAGCTTCTGAAATACAAAATTTTGACTGTATATACATACATCATTATCAGAGTGCACACTTACAATACAGCGGAAATAACACTAGATAACTAACGCTGAAGCCTCCTGCTCCAAGCTCCTCCAATGGTATCTGTAAAACACCTGAACTACTTGACTACCCGTACAAATTTGGGCACCCAAGAGTTTAGGGAAAACAAAACAAAATAAACTCTGGGTCAGTCATGGGACTGGTGTGAGTAAACTCCAACCACTTGTTTAACTTTCAAAACTCTTTTCGAAAGAAAAGATAATAGTAAGACCAGCCACACATAAACATGGACGGCTTTTACCTTACTATAACCCAAAACACTTTGATACGAAAATCCAGTGATATTATAATAATGTCTACATCAAATAAATAACCAAATAGCAGAACGCTTGCATCTCACGCTCCACATATATAGTATAAAATCAAAAACCGCATGGCGCTTATTGGAGATTGGATTTCCAACATGACAAGGTATGGAACCACCTTCCGATGATGTATCTCTAGAGAGGAATACACTGGGTTCAACAAGAACATCTTGCAACCTGGCCCACACATGACCGACCACTCATTTCGCTTGAGTGTATCGAATGTATATCACCAACGGTTGGACTCAAACCACCGTTTCCCGAATGGGCAGAATCGATAGATTTAGAAACAAAAGGAATTTCTCTAGATAGGTGATTATACACCCTAATGGGTGCGACCCACATAGCCATGCTGCCTGCCCGATTTTTGTCCTTTCCCAGTTGTTGAGGCCTGAGGCTACGCATACTTACCATTCCTTGATAACACAATCACTTTGAATGCCACATTGTCAGATCCGTTAATCACTAGTTGAGTTTGCATAAATATTCTGGATATTAAGCTAAGGGATAAATCCGTTGCAACCATATATATTCATACAGACCAACCCATTTGATCATTGGAAATACTCTGTCAGACATTCGTCCATTTACGTTCGTTCTGGGATTGAACGAAACCGAAGGCACAATTTCTATAAATAGAAAAGCCCTTGCACTTTACTCCGTCTTCAATATATTCAGCATACTTGGTTCGCAACGCTTATGCCGATACGGAGTGGTTCTTCGGATAATAATCCAACCGGTCTCTCCATATTGACAACGATGTCAAAACTTCGATAGTCTGTGATTTAACTATCGAATAAAAACAAGTGTTCATCCAAACATCTCAAACAAATCACTGGCTCTTTAATTAATATTTCATTAATTAAATCTCTTCTCCATTTCCTTATCAATATTTGTTAACCAAATATTTTCAATAATCAATCTTGGCCCTTTACGCTATTTTTGATTTCGTTTCCTTATCGAATTCTATATATATCAATATATAGATTTCTAATTGTCAAATTTCTTAAAAATATTCTAACTCCTTAAATTTCCGGAAAAATTCGCCATAACCTCCCCTGTATCGGGAGCATCGGGAAATTTCAAATAGCTTCCCGGTATCTTCCTCAATCAAAAAGAAAAAGGAAAAGCCAAGTGGCTTGCCGATACGGCGCATAAAATCTCATATATGAATTAAACATGTACCTTTTGTCGAGCACATAAATTTAAAATCTTCATATACTTCATCATGTACCTGTCTAACACATGTTCACCTGTTTTCAATTCAATTCAACACTATCTAATCGTTTGAATTCAGTTTCGCCCATTTATTCTTTAAATCGGCCATTTTGCCTATTTCACTTCTTTGTTTGAACATAACACGTTCAAATTTGATTCCACAAATCAAATCCCCTTTTTTCCCATTTCTAGTTTCATATTTGGTTTGAATATGAAATCACAAGTTAATTTACTTATTCACAGTTTGCTCGATTCAATCGTTTTAACTAATTCATTTGTCAGTTTGCAAATTAACTCTTTTGCCTATATCACTTTGATATTTGAATATAACCTATCCAAATATATTTCAACTTGATTATACTAATTGAATTCCATTTTCAATTCACGTTCTATATTCGATTTCAAATATATATTTACAAATTTCCTTCACCTTTCAAAGTTCATCTTCAAAAATTCGATTAACTAATTTCTCTTTGTCTTAGTCAACTCTATTCAATAATCAAAATATGATTATTGATTTTAAAAACCATTTCTTTCACTTCACTTAAGTTGCATATATTTTATAACTCAAATCTGAGATTTTCTAAATAGAAATTCGGATTTTTATTGGTTTAAAATCTTTTTATAAAATGAAATAAACCGTTATGGTTTTTAAATAGTTCTGGCGCTGTTTTTCTGAAAATTTGATTTTGACATAACTCAAAATCTATACGACGAAATTCAGATTTTTCTCCTTCATTAGAAAGCTATTATCAAATCGGTCCTGACGTTTCTCGTTTCAAAGAATTTCGACTTCAATTGGGTTCTGTATATTCAATTGAAGTTCGAATCGCCAATTTACGAACTGCAGCGCTGCGGCGAGTTCGTTTTAATTATATTTATATATATAAACTTTAAACTTCGTTTAAAATGAATTCAACTCCATTTTAATTCTATTTGAATTTCTTGATTTAAATTCCAATCTCACTTTTGAATTCTATATTTCAAATCCCAATTCCTTTTCTATTTGATATTCAAATTCAATACTTGAATTTCTATTTCAATTCCATATTCAAATTCAATACTTAAATTCATTTGAATTCTCTTATTCAAACTCTATATTTAAATTCCATTGGAACTTCTATATGCCAATTTCTATATTTGAATTCTATTGGACTTCAAATATTCAAACCCCTTTTTAAATTCTATATTCAAAATTCCATAGTTTAAAACCCATTTGAATTTCATATTCAAATCCCATAGATCAAATCCTATTTGAATTCAATTTGAATCTCTTATATTCAAATTTCATTTTCCATTTCCGACCCCATTTGAATTCTAATATTCAAACTTATTTTCAACACCATTTGAATTTCTAATATTCAAATTCATTTTCAACACCATTTGAATTTCTTCACTCAAAACCATTTGAATTCCCTTGAATTCAAATTCCATTTCAAAATCATTTGGATTCCCTATTTTGAAATCCTATTTTGAAATTCTATTTCCAATTCTACTTTGAAAATCCTGTTTCAAAGTTTATTTCAAATTCTATTTTGAAATTCTACATGCAAATCTCTATTTGAATTTCTTTATTCGAATTCCTTTGAATTCAAATTTTATTTTAATTCCTTGAATTCAAATTCTATTTTTCATTTTAATTTCATCTATTCAAATTCTATTTGAACTTCTATTTGAATTTCTAATATTCAATCTCCTTTTAAACTTCAAATATTTAAACTCCTTTTTAAAATTCAAATGTTATACTCAAATTTCATTTGAGTTATATATTTAAAAATTTCATTTCACATTCTATTTTGAAATTTCATTTCAAATTCCAATTTTACGCTTGTATTACTATTTCTGAATTATCAAATGATGATTCTTTTCACTTCATCTATAACTTTGTTATAAAAGAACTATTTATAAACTTCGTTTAAAAAGAAACTACTTGTTTTATTTTTCAAAAACGAGTTTATATCTTATTTCCATTAAAATTCAAATTCTATTTAAAAATAGAATTTTTTTCCTTTTTAAATCCCAAATATCCTTCCACGATATTTTAAATAAATTAACATTTAGCCCAGTGATATTTGAAACAATCAAATCACCCAATGTTCAATCATTTTATTTTTAACACATCATATATGAATATATGAAATCAACAAACAACAAACAGATAATATATTTTTGAGGAATCCAGTTGGATTCCTCCAACCTGTTTTCCTGCATCCACAGATGTTAGCACATAAATAATACCCATTCTGCTTCGTGGCAGAATATCGCGGTATAGAAGGTCATCCACTAATCATAGCGTGGGGCGTATAGGGTAATCATCCGCTATGAAACTGCGGGCATCCGCTAATGAGACTGCGGGAATTCAACCAACCAGTCAACCCAATATATATATATATATATATATATATATATAATAGCCTAAATAACTAATATATATAAAATAACCAGAAAACATTCACACAAGCAACAAACAATTATTTTTAATGAAATAAAAATAATTCTAAAGGTGAGTGAGATTTACTCACCGGGGTTTTAATTGCAGATCTGACCATTTAAATCGAACGATACTCGATTTAAACTAAATTCCAAAATTTGATCTCAAATTACTCCAAAAACTCCAAACTCAATTTGCTTGCGAAGCTTAAGCCCTTTTGATTCCAAATGAATTTCGTTTCCGTTGAAAACTGTATTAATATATTTAATTAATTAACTTTTTACCTTAATCCCCTTATGATAAATTTATTTTTCTTGAATTGAAATAAAATCAACAACTTAAATTAAAATTAAATTACCTTACTATATTGCATTTCCACTGCCAAAAGCTCATCAGTACTGAATACGGACCCTTCATGCCATCTCAAAACCCGACTTAGCACCTTCAGTCCTCATATTATCACCTAGACATCAATCGAACTCCCTCCCCTCCAGTTTACAGACCATACTCCTCTCAACTTCAATATGTCAACCTCTAAACACCCTCATAAAATCGAACTAACCCAGTTCGAATTCCTCCCAAAATAACACCATCCAAAAATGCCTGAATCCTTTCCTGTTCATGCCATTTACAGCATACATCGCACCATCAGCATTGAACCCCAGACAGTCCACATCGACTTACTGCTTCACATGGGAATCGCGACTGGAATCCATGGTGAATGGTACGATATTTTTGCGTACGACTGTTCTCCAAATTCTGGTTACCGTAACCACTCTTGATGGTGAACTCGCCCATTACTTTAGCCTGCATCTTTCATCGTTAGAAGCCCTAGGCCACGCACCAATTCGAGACCCTGAATCGCACCAAAAAGAAACTCCAGGGAATCGAAGAGCTCGCACCAAAAAGAAACCCCAGGGAATCGAAGAGCACGACCTCATGTATAATCTTGAATTCGAACTACGAATTTGATTCTCTTTTTTTTTTTTTTATACGAGGATTTAATTTTCGTGACTTGTCTGAGGAGAAGAGACGGAAAGGGGAAAATGAATTGGTTGGACGGTTTCAGAATGGAAGAAAATTGAAAGGGAGACTTGGTTTTATAGGGTAGAATGAGGAAACAATTGGTACCGGCCATTAAATTCTAGTCTTCCTGATATTGAAGCTTGGGAACAAAGTTTTCTGCTCAAGAAAAACATTATGGGTCTGCGATGGGAAAGTGGAGGTCTGCATGAATTAAAAATTTAGGGTGGCGCTAAAGAAGTAGGTCGGCTGATGAGGACGTTAATTTATTTGATTTGATTTTTATCCGTTAAATTTTATATTTTGCGGTAACGAACACCAATTTTAACTTACCGACCGACGTTATAAGAATATAACGCTATTCTGAATTAAATGGAACGGTTTTTAAAATTTAATTCGACTGTATAGAAGGGATAACAAATTAAATTAACGTTTTAAATTAAATTCGATTTAAAATATAAATCGATATCAAACCATTAAATTCACCGATAATAAATTATTATAATCGTTCTAATTCAAATAGAATTTATATTAATCTATAGGATTGTTTTAATACAGTTTTAACTCTGAATTCAATTGTTACTGTTTCATATTACGATAATTATCAAAATAAATCATATTTCGATTATTTAATCGATAACAAAATAAAATACCATTTATTTTATAAATTCACTATTTAAACCCATACTAAATATTTAAAATAATTCGACCAAAAATCCGGGTCGTTACATTCTTCCCCCCTTAAAATAATTTCGTCCTCGAAATTGCTAAGTTAGGAGAAATGATACAAATCCACTACCTTTCAACAATCCACTTATGTTGAAATTCAACTCCTCATATTTCAACAAATTTAATTCCACCAAAACTTTTGGTCTTCCTTCATTTAATTTGAATGATCTACGATCAATCCATTTATATCCAATCTATGGTTCTATTAAACCAATTCAAATTGATTTTAATCAATTCATTCACTTCGACCCATTTAACTTGTTTAAGTTAAATTCCAATTCCAGAATTCAAATCCCTGGGTTTTCTTTTCAAATCCTTTTGAAATCCCATAAATATATATATATTTATTTTCATTTCAAATTCAAAACATTTGAATTTTCAAACCACTTGTTTTCTTTCAAACAAATTTTTATCAAAAACTTTTCTAAGGTAGCAATTCATCACTTAGAAACTCGGAAATGAACACTGATGATGTTGCAATCATCATCAGAATAATTTCCCAGCCACTGAAGTGAGTTCAGTGCTTTATCTATTTCAAAATCCATTCAAATATGATTTCGATTCAAACGGTCTTTTCAAAACAAAGCTATATTCTTTTAATGTACTTCGAAAATATTTTCCAACTTCCCAGGATTTAAATTCCAAATTCTGGCTTGAATTTTATTTTAATTCATCTCATTTGTATATTTCATTTATATACAAATTCTATTTGGTTCTATAACCATTTCACTTCTTATAATCTCATTTGATTATAATGTTAACATCCAACACATCCATATATTACAATAATTTCAGAAAATTATACCTTTCTATATCAAAATAGAATTTTGGGCAAAATTATTTTATTTACCCACTTTAAAACAATATCGTGTTCAATCTCCTGTTCAAGTGTTTAGAAATTCCTATCGACTTCGTGGCGTCCCACGATTCGACCAGAATTCATAAACCACTCAACAGACTAGCCAACACAATATAAACAATTTTTATATCAAATAACAAATACGCTCTCTCGTATATATATGCTCAACTCATTCTAGGGTACTACTGACCCTATCTCTAATGAGCACAACCCTATCAAGCCTAGGTATTCGCTCAACCTAAGCTCTGATACCAACTGAAACGACCCGCAAATCCGGGCTATCTGAGTTGACTAAATACACCATACGTCCAACCCAAATAACACAGAAATACGAACCATTCATAGAAAGAAGTTAGAGGGTGAGAATAGATGAGATAGAAACTTAGAATAGAAGAAGAGGAAGAACATAAACACAACACAGAACCTCACATCGCAGCGGAATAAAATATAATATATAGAATAGCTTCTGAAATACAAAATTTTGACTGTATATACATACATCATTATCAGAGTGCACACTTACAATACAGCGGAAATAACACTAGATAACTAACGCTGAAGCCTCCTGCTCCAAGCTCCTCCAATGGTATCTGTAAAACACCTGAACTACTTGACTGCCCGTACAAATTTGGGCACCCAAGAGTTTAGGGAAAACAAAACAAAATAAACTCTGGGTCAGTCATGGGACTGGTGTGAGTAAACTCCAACCACTTGTTTAACTTTCAAAACTCTTTTCGAAAGAAAAGATAATGGTAAGACCAGCCACACATAAACATGGACGGCTTTTACCTTACTATAACCCAAAACACTTTGATACGAAAATCCAGTGATATTATAATAATGTCTACATCAAATAAATAACCAAATAGCAGAACGCTTGCATCTCACGCTCCACATATATAGTATAAAATCAAAAACCGCATGGCGCTTATTGGAGATTGGATTTCCAACATGACAAGGTATGGAACCACCTTCCGATGATGTATCTCTAGAGAGGAATACACTGGGTTCAACAAGAACATCTTGCAACCCGGCCCACACATGACCGACCACTCATTTCGCTTGAGTGTATCGAATGTATATCACCAACGGTTGGACTCAAACCACCGTTTCCCGAATGGGCCGAATCGATAGATTTAGAAACAAAAGGAATTTCTCTAGATAGGTGATTATACACCCTAATGGGTGCGACCCACATAGCCATGCTGCCTGCCCGATTTTTGTCCTTTCCCGGTTGTTGAGGCCTAAGGCTACGCATACTTACCATTCCTTGATAACACAATCACTTTGAATGCCACATTGTCAGATCCGTTAATCACTAGTTGAGTTTGCACAAATATTCTGGATATTATGCTAAGGGATAAATCCGTTGCAACCATATATATTCATACAGACCAACCCATTTGATCATTGGAAATACTCTGTCAGACATTCGTCCATTTACGTTCGTTCTGGGATTGAACGAAACCGAAGGCACAATTTCTATAAATAGAAAAGCCCTTGCACTTTACTCCGTCTTCAATATATTCAGCATACTTGGTTCGCAACGCTTATGCCGATACGGAGTGGTTCTTCGGATAATAATCCAACCGGTCTCTCCATATTGACAACGATGTCAAAACTTCGATAGTCTGTGATTTAACTATCGAATAAAAACAAGTGTTCATCCAAACATCTCAAACAAATCACTGGCTCTTTAATTAATATTTCATTAATTAAATCTCTTCTCCATTTCCTTATCAATATTTGTTAACCAAATATTTTCAATAATCAATCTTGGCCCTTTACGCTATTTTTGATTTCGTTTCCTTATCGAATTCTATATATATCAATATATAGATTTCTAATTGTCAAATTTCTTAAAAATATTCTAACTCCTTAAATTTCCGGAAAAATTCGCCATAACCTCCCCTGTATCGGGAGCATCGGGAAATTTCAAATAGCTTCCCGGTATCTTCCTCAATCAAAAAGAAAAAGGAAAAGCCAAGCGGCTTGCCGATACGGCGCATAAAATCTCATATATGAATTAAACATGTACCTTTTGTCGAGCACATAAATTTAAAATCTTCATATACTTCATCATGTACCTGTCTAACACATGTTCACCTATTTTCAATTCAATTCAACACTATCTAATCGTTTGAATTCAGTTTCGCCCATTTATTCTTTAAATCGGCCATTTTGCCTATTTCACTTCTTTGTTTGAACATAACACGTTCAAATTTGATTCCACAAATCAAATCCCCTTTTTTCCCATTTCTAGTTTCATATTTGGTTTGAATATGAAATCACAAGTTAATTTACTTATTCACAGTTTGCTCGATTCAATCGTTTTAACTAATTCATTTGTCAGTTTGCAAATTAACTCTTTTGCCTATATCACTTTGATATTTGAATATAACCTATCCAAATATATTTCAACTTGATTATACTAATTGAATTCCATTTTCAATTCACGTTCTATATTCGATTTCAAATATATATTTACAAATTTCCTTCACCTTTCAAAGTTCATCTTCAAAAATTCGATTAACTAATTTCTCTTTGTCTTAGTCAACTCTATTCAATAATCAAAATATGATTATTGATTTTAAAAACCATTTCTTTCACTTCACTTAAGTTGCATATATTTTATAACTCAAATCTGAGATTTTCTAAATAGAAATTCGGATTTTTATTGGTTTAAAATCTTTTTATAAAATGAAATAAACCGTTATGGTTTTTAAATAGTTCTGGCGCTGTTTTTCTGAAAATTTGATTTTGACATAACTCAAAATCTATACGACGAAATTCAGATTTTTCTCCTTCATTAGAAAGCTATTATCAAATCGGTCCTGACGTTTCTCGTTTCAAAGAATTTCGACTTCAATTGGGTTCTGTATATTCAATTGAAGTTCGAATCGCCAATTTACGAACTGCAGCGCTGCGGCGAGTTCGTTTTAATTATATTTATATATATAAACTTTAAACTTCGTTTAAAATGAATTCAACTCCATTTTAATTCTATTTGAATTTCTTGATTTAAATTCCAATCTCACTTTTGAATTCTATATTTCAAATCCCAATTCCTTTTCTATTTGATATTCAAATTCAATACTTGAATTTCTATTTCAATTCCATATTCAAATTCAATACTTAAATTCATTTGAATTCTCTTATTCAAACTCTATATTTAAATTCCATTGGAACTTCTATATGCCAATTTCTATATTTGAATTCTATTGGAATTCAAATATTCAAACCCCTTTTTAAATTCTATATTCAAAATTCCATAGTTTAAAACCCATTTGAATTTCATATTCAAATCCCATAGATCAAATCCTATTTGAATTCAATTTGAATCTTTTATATTCAAATTTCATTTTCCATTTCCGACCCCATTTGAATTCTAATATTCAAACTTATTTTCAACACCATTTGAATTTCTAATATTCAAATTCATTTTCAACACCATTTGAATTTCTTCACTCAAAACCATTTGAATTCCCTTGAATTCAAATTCCATTTCAAAATCATTTGGATTCCCTATTTTGAAATCCTATTTTGAAATTCTATTTCCAATTCTACTTTGAAAATCCTGTTTCAAAGTTTATTTCAAATTCTATTTTGAAATTCTACATGCAAATCTCTATTTGAATTTCTTTATTCGAATTCCTTTGAATTCAAATTTTATTTTAATTCCTTGAATTCAAATTCTATTTTTCATTTTAATTTCGTCTATTCAAATTCTATTTGAACTTCTATTTGAATTTCTAATATTCAATCTCCTTTTAAACTTCAAATATTTAAACTCCTTTTTAAAATTCAAATGTTATACTCAAATTTCATTTGAGTTATATATTTAAAAATTTCATTTCACATTCTATTTTGAAATTTCATTTCAAATTCCAATTTTACGCTTGTATTACTATTTCTGAATTATCAAATGATGATTCTTTTCACTTCATCTATAACTTTGTTATAAAAGAACTATTTATAAACTTCGTTTAAAAAGAAACTACTTGTTTTATTTTTCAAAAACGAGTTTATATCTTATTTCCATTAAAATTCAAATTCTATTTAAAAATAGAATTTTTTTCCTTTTTAAATCCCAAATATCCTTCCACGATATTTTAAATAAATTAACATTTAGCCCAGTGATATTTGAAACAATCAAATCACCCAATGTTCAATCATTTTATTTTTAACACATCATATATGAATATATGAAATCAACAAACAACAAACAGATAATATATTTTTGAGGAATCCAGTTGGATTCCTCCAACCTGTTTTCCTGCATCCACAGATGTTAGCACATAAATAATACCCATTCTGCTTCGTGGCAGAATATCGCGGTATAGAAGGTCATCCACTAATCATAGCGTGGGGCGTATAGGGTAATCATCCGCTATGAAACTGCGGGCATCCGCTAATGAGACTGCGGGAATTCAACCAACCAGTCAACCCAATATATATATATATATATATATATATATATAATAGCCTAAATAACTAATATATATAAAATAACCAGAAAACATTCACACAAGCAACAAACAATTATTTTTAATGAAATAAAAATAATTCTAAAGGTGAGTGAGATTTACTCACCGGGGTTTTAATTGCAGATCTGACCATTTAAATCGAACGATACTCGATTTAAACTAAATTCCAAAATTTGATCTCAAATTACTCCAAAAACTCCAAACTCAATTTGCTTGCGAAGCTTAAGCCCTTTTGATTCCAAATGAATTTCGTTTCCGTTGAAAACTGTTATCATATGCAAGTGTTGTTATTATATTTTTCCCCGTTCGTATATATAAGGTAAACAATATTAATATATTTAATTAATTAACTTTTTACCTTAATCCCCTTATGATAAATTTATTTTTCTTGAATTGAATTAAAATCAACAACTTAAATTAAAATTAAATTACCTTACTATATTGCATTTCCACTGCCAAAAGCTCATCAGTACTGAAACGGACCCTTCATGCCATCTCAAAACCCGACTTAGCACCTTCAGTCCTCATATTATCACCTAGACATCAATCGAACTCCCCCCCTCCAGTTTACAGACCATACTCCTCTCAACTTCAATATGTCAACCTCTAAACACCCTCATAAAATCGAACTAACCCAGTTCGAATTCCTCCCAAAATAACACCATCCAAAAATGCCTGAATCCTTTCCTGTTCATGCCATTTACAGCATACATCGCACCATCAGCATTGAACCCCAGACAGTCCACATCGACTTACTGCTTCACATGGGAATCGCGACTGGAATCCATGGTGAATGGTGCGATAATTTTGCGTACGACTGTTCTCCAAATTCCGGTTACCGTAACCACTCTTGATGGTGAACTCGCCCATTACTTTAGCCTGCATCATTCATCGTTAGAAGCCCTATGCCACGCACCAATTCGAGACCCTGAATCGCACCAAAAAGAAACCCCAGGGAATCGAAGAGCTCGCACCAAAAAGAAACCCCAGGGAATCGAAGAGCACGACCTCATGTATAATCTTGAATTCGAACTACGAATTTGATTCTCTTTTTTTTTATACGAGGATTTAATTTTCGTGACTTGTCTGAGGAGAAGAGACGGAAAGGGGAAAATGAATTGGTTGGACGGTTTCAGAATGGAAGAAAATTGAAAGGGAGACTTGGTTTTATAGGGTAGAATGAGGAAACAATTGGTACCGGCCATTAAATTCTTGTCTTCCTGATATTGAAGCTTGGGAACAAAGTTTTCTGCTCAAGGAAAACATTATGGGTCTACAATGGGAAAGTGGAGGTCTGCATGAATTAAAAATTTAGGGTGGCGCTAAAGAAGTAGGTCGGCTGATGAGGACGTTAATTTATTTGATTTGATTTTTATCCGTTAAATTTTATATTTTGCGGTAACGAACACCAATTTTAACTTACCGACCGACGTTATAAGAATATAACGCTATTCTGAATTAAATGGAACGGTTTTTAAAATTTAATTCGACTGTATAGAAGGGATAACAAATTAAATTAACGTTTTAAATTAAATTCGATTTAAAATATAAATCGATATCAAACCATTAAATTCACCGATAATAAATTATTATAATCGTTCTAATTCAAATAGAATTTATATTAATCTATAGGATTGTTTTAATACAGTTTTAACTCTGAATTCAATTGTTACTGTTTCATATTACGATAATTATCAAAATAAATCATATTTCGATTATTTAATCGATAACAAAATAAAATACCATTTATTTTATAAATTCACTATTTAAACCCATACTAAATATTTAAAATAAATCGACCAAAAATCCGGGTCGTTACACCGCCCAGAAGTGACCGAAATACATTTTCTGTTCATCTCTCGATTTATCTTCAACCACACTAGTAGAAATTGTGATCAAGATATCAAAATTTCTGATTTTTCCCAACAATTACACTCATATTAACAAATATAAAAATAGCGAGGTTCGAAATTCTGCAATTTTGTGCCTTTTTTATTGTAATTTAAACATAACTGGGAATATGTGATATTATTTGAGTTGAAACAAATTTTAAAATATACTAGAGACATACATATTCAACTTCCATGTGGAACTCCAATAATAAATTAGACTAGAATCATATTTATTGAATTTTGAATCAACAGAGATAAGTATTTCGCAAAAAAAATAAATACTCAACATATTTAAGCACAGGCAGTGCTTCGTTTCAAGTATAAACAACATGATGATTAGTTTATATATGACAGAAGCATAACAAGAAGCCTATATTTTGGTGTATAAGTTTGAGTCATAATATAAACGGTCGTTGAAATAGATTAGAAAAGGAAATAATGGTGTTTATTCACAATTTAATACTCTGTTTTCTTCCTATGGTTTCAGTTGTGTTTTAGATTTTTAAACAGTGAATTCCTTTTTTGAATTTAGATGTATATATAGTTGAGTTCGCTACAGATGAAGTTCAATTTAGACTTTGCTTTAGTACGTATAATCTCAGTACATTATTTTTGATAAAAATGGAATATTTGGATTGTGCAAAGGGTTATAAATGCTTCAGGTTTTATACACTGATGTATGTATACTTAGCTTGACCTATTCCTTAACATTTAAGAGCTGCGCAAGTTGCTTTCATCTATAAGATACACATGTGTTTCCTATTGCCTAAGTTCTTTTGGTCAAAAATTGTGTGCTTTGCAGCCTTTGTTTCTTTACTTCATTTTTCCTTGGCTGCTAATTTGTTTTCAAATTCAATTTTTTCCTTGTACAAACTTTCAATTTTCATTTCAATGTCCCATTTCTAAATCAAATGCTCGAGTGTTTCTAATTATATTATGTTACCTTGTACAACACCATACACATTTATATGATGTTGAGTTATATTTCATTTATTTGTTATTTTATTAATATACTTCAGTATACACATTTATATCTATATGCAATGTACAAAACAAATTTAAATTATATGCTTTGACTAATGTGAACTTGTGTATATATATTTCATATATATATTCAATTAAATTCAAATATTAGAATTCACTTGCTTTTTATTTCGATTTTTATTTTATTTTTTAAATTTGAAAATGTTAACCTAAAAATTAACAAAATTCTACAATATACATTATTACAAGGAAAGTTATTTAAGAAATATTAGATTCCTTCTTATATATTCATTTCTATGGATTGTTAATAACATAAGTTGGATTAATCTTTAGAATCCTAGTTATTGAAATAAATATTATTTTAAAATAAATTAAATAACAAAGATTTATAAATTATTATTCAAGTAATTAACTAACTAAAAATTGGGCCATTACAAAAAAATGTCAAATTGGTCCAAAATATAGAACAATATGATCATATAAATCACGTTTCAACACATGAAAACTTTGAAAATGGAGTTTACAACTTTATGATTGATCTTCAAGAAATTAAACTAGAAGTCAAGGATATAAAAGATAAACTAGTAATACAAAACATCTTAATAAGGTTTAATCAAAATAAACCAACAATGCATTAACTAAATAATGTTAGAATTGTTAAATATACCTCAGAAGAAAAAAATAAGATTGATGTTAAAGACAATGATCCTACATATTATAAAAAAGAATTAACCCTTAGGAAATAAAACTTAAAGGAGAAATACATAGTATACAACTTTATGCGTATTGTGAAAAACACTCTCCTGCAATAAACCATTTTAAATTTGGAAAACCCATTGAAACCTCTTCTTCTGAAAATGCCGATCAGGAATATGAATCGAATACATCTAATAAACTTGTTTATAATATAAACACAACTGAAGAAGAATCTAGTAAAGGAACAATGATGTTACCTCCACCAGGAAGTGCTTCAGTTATAGAAACTCCAACTCAGGACGTAGAAATGGAGAAATAAGAACAAAACTATTTTACATACAATAATTCTCATTATGCTCGATATCCTGAATTGCTTAGACATAATACTATATAAGATTGATTATGCATCATTCATCTAAAAAACGATTTAAAAATTTATATAATGAGTGACACTAAAAAATGAAACCTAATTTTTAGTATAGACCGAATTCCTTATAGGAAAATAAGAAAATATACAATAATATGGCTTCAAGATATTAGTCCCTCTTTGATAAGTGTTCTAGAACATATATGTTATGTTACGAGTCATTAGGTAGGTGATGCTTTAGCATGGCTATTGAATCCAGAAAAAATAAACCCAACCAAATAACAAATGATTAGAAGTATTCAATCTAGACAAGAAGCTCTTGGTGAATTACTGAAAGTGTTGTTAGCGGATTTTACTAGAAAGATATTTTTAAAGGAACTGATTATGAAAAACAATTGTTAAAGATAAAATTATATGATATATGCATGTTAAAAGAATTTACAGCCAAATGTAAAGGCCTCCCTTTTCATTTAAAAAATAATGAATCAAAGTTTAAAGGATTTTTTAACAAAAATACTTTGTCCATGAAATAATATTATACAAGAAAGGACAGACCACCTTAAAAGCCGAATTTGTAGTAGATTGTCATTCTGTCAATCTCGTGTAATCTCTGTAACTATTATTAGTTATAATAATAAGTGTTTGCGGTCACTTTAAAAAACGGTCGGCCTTGCCAAAAATAATTATACAAGAAAGATGTGATACTTTAAGACAAAATCTCATCTGATGAAAATCATTATACAGGCTTTCTAAAAAAACCTTGCATGGATATAATGAAAAAGGCTTGTAAACAAGTAGATGCATATAAACAAATGAAAAAAAAAAAATCTAAATTAGGATATTCTTGTTGTGCTAAATACATAAAAGATATAAATACACAGTTTGGACGTTCCCCTAAATTTGAAAAGAAAAGAATAAAGCCTTTTAAAAGAAGGTAAAGCAAAAAATGCTGAATTAGTCGAAGAAAATGGAAACCATAATATAAGAAAAAAATTCAAAAAGAACACAAATTTCCCAAAAAAGAAATTATGTCAAAAAGTTTGCAAATGTTTTAAGTTTAATCAAGAATGACATTGAGCCAATGAACATGCTACGAATGTAGAAAATATTGTAGTAATTAACAATGAAGAATATGGGATCCATTTCGGAACCATTGAAGATAAATCTAGATGCTTGTTCTTCGATATATGAGATTGAATATGTATATTCAGACAGTTTTAAAGACTAAGATGGTGTGAATGATTCTTTCGAATAAATTCAAAATAAACATAATTTGTTAGGGATTGAGATGGCTGTAATGATGGTTTCGATGACAACAACCTTGTTTTAACTGCTATTATTATAAATATACTAACACTATTATCTAGGATATATATATATATATATATATATACAGAAAATATATGCATGTACTGATTATGGAAGACTGTACAATTTAAAGAATCAACATTTCAAAGAAGAAGAGTTCAAGATACAAGACTCATGAGTGACAAAAATTCAAGAGTTCAAGAAATAATAGTAATTAAGTCTAGATTTTTTGATAAAACTCTGGTTAGCACTGAATCTTTATTTCAATCTTTTCCTATCTTAATTTCAAAATAACTTCCTTATTACAAATCTGTATTTCTTTGTTCATAATTTTATTTTAACTCGTGTTTTAAATATATTTTATTTCCTAATTACTTTTTAACTTCTAATTCAAATATTTCTTATATTTCAACCTAATTTTTATATTTAGTTTTATAGTTACTTAAGTTTTAAATTTTCTTATATTTATATTAAGTTCTAAAGTATTTCTTATAATTATAGTTTTATATATATGCTTTAATATCATTTTATATATAAGTTTTTAATTATTTTCAAATCTTCATAATATATGTTTTTAATATATATTTGTACTTGAAAAATTCTATTTTAATATAAAAGAAAATAGTTTGTTTTAACTCCAGAGCCACCTTAATTGATTTAAACATTATTTGCTTTAATTCAAAATTTTATTTTTTGAAAAGTTTTTGAGGTATATCAACATATGCAAAAAAGTATGTCGGCATAATGGTCGTTGTTTTCATATTCAAAATTTTAAAAGTTGTCTCTTTTGAATTCAAGCCTATTTTGATAATTGGACTATTGAAAGACTATTAATAGGCTTCTAAATTCGATTTTTTATCCAACTATTAATCATCTTATTCTTTCTTTCTTCTATCTGCATTAATACTCTTTAATTTCTCAAATTACATACTTATACTCTGCCAAATTTCAAAGAGAATAATATCAATCCTTTCTACTTCAATTCTCTATCAAATCTCTCAAAAATTCAAGTGCTATTCAAAATTTGTTGGCTTTTTGTAATTGAAGATCACAAGATCAAGTTCTATCATCCAAAACTGATACTACAAAGGTGTGGTCGTGTCTCATATAAATCGACTGGGTATGTGTAATAACCCAGAAATCTGCGCCAGTTTAAATTTTTTATTTTGGCGATTTTAGTGAATTTTGAATATTTAAAATGAATTATTTTAAATAATAACGACGAGAAATTTATTTTGAATAGAATTAGAACGTATATATTTATATAGCTCGACGTCAGAATATAAATATTTATTTATAATTCTAAAAGGAATGGAAAATGGCGCGGTAGTTTGAAAATTCGATTTCGAACTTCAAATGAATGTACATGATTCAAAATAAACCGGATTTTAGTGGAACCAAAAATATTTGAATCTATTTGAGAATATCTTTCCAACGAATCCGAAAAATTGAATTTTCATAGCAGGGATAAAAAGTTATGCCCAGTTGAAAATTCAAAATAGTCGTATGGAATTCTGGCCCTTAAAAATGGAAATTTTGCAAATGACCTCGGTTTTCGACGAAACCACTTTTGCTGGATCCGTGATGTCGAGTTATTGCTAGATTTCTAAATTCGTAATTTTCTGAATCAATATGTGAGTGTGCCAAAGGAAAACGCGTTTGACCAGTTTTAGTTGATATCGATCGACCTGAAAATGGCCATTTTTCAAACGGTCTCAGAATTCGACGAAATTAGTTTTGTTAGGACTGTATCGTCCGTACGAAGCTAGAAAATATTTTTTGGGAATTTTTAAAGTTCGTATGTGGCCCTGGTAAACTGAAATGCGCGTTCAAATTCAATATATAGATTTATATTTTGATTTTGACGAAAACTGATTGAAACAGCTTACGATATATATCCCATTGTGTTCAGAATGGGGGTAATTAGCTATGGACGACAGTCGGTATGTAATAACCCGAAAATCCGAGGCAATTTAAAATTTTTATTTTGGCAATTTTAGTGAATTTTGATTATTTAAAATGAATTATTTTAAAAAATAACGACGAGAAATTTATTTCGAATAGAACTCGAACGTATATATTTATATATGTCGTCGTTAGAATATAAATATTTATTTTAAATTATAAAGGGGATTGAAAATGGCGTGGTAGTTCGAAAATTCGATTTCAAAGTTCAAATGAATGTACAGGATTCAAAATAAACCGGATTTTAGTGAAACTAAAAATATTTGAATCTATTTGTGAATATCTTTCCAACGAATCCGAAAAATTGAAATTTCATTGCGGGAATCAAAAGATATGTCCAGTTGAAAATTCAGAATAGTTGCTTTGGAATTCTGGCCCTTAAAAATGGGAATTTTGCAAACGACCTCGGTTTTCGACGAAACCACTTTTGTTGGATCCGCGATGTCAAGTTATTGCTAGGTTTCAAATTTCATAATTTTTCGAATCAATATGTGAGCGTGGCAAAGGAAAATGCGTTTGACCAGTTTCAGTTGATTTTAATCGACTGGAAAATGACCAATTTTCCAACGGTATCAGAATTCGAAGAAATTAGTTTTGTTAGGACCGTATCGTCAATACGAAGCCAGAAATAATTTTTCTGAAATTTTTAGAGATTGTATGTGGCCCCGGTGAATTGAAATGTACGTTCAAAATAGAATATATAGATTTATATTTTAAATTTGACGGAAACTGATCAAAACAGCCGAACTGGCTTACGATACATATCCCATTGTGTTCGGGTTAGGGGTAATTAGCTAGGGGCGACAGTCGTTGGGTCTCGTATGGGGTTCGAATTAGAAGTCAAGATTTTAGGGTTCTAAACGAAAAAAATATATAATATAATAAATTATATTTACATATAGGCCCCCTCCTCCACTGTTTTCTCAGTCTCCCCCAAATCTAAAATAAATAAATAAAACCGATTAGAGGAAAAAGGGGCGACGCTCGCCAGGCCTCCACCCACGTCGCCCATCCCCTGCGTCGCACCCCTCCCCCCCATCCTCTCCTCTTCTCTTCTCCATCGCTTTGCGCGAACCCCACGTCCACCCCCCATCGAAGAAACCAGAGCCGTCTCGTGGCGGTTTTCACCTCCATCAGGCCACCGAGTTGGATGTTGAGGGTACTGACAGGAAGAGACCGCCAAGGCCATCATCGTGGAAGTTTCCGATCTGAGTCATAGCGAGCGTAGGAGGCACGGTTTCCATCCCTAGGCGATGAACTTGGGTTTCTTCAATCGGCCGTAGCCTGGAGCGTGTATCAGTAAGAAGAAAAGGACAGCCTTGGATCCGATTTCAACGGTTCAGATGAAAATGAAAGAAAACACAGTGAGCTTTTTTTTTTTTATGAACAACTTTACACTAAAGATGATTTTTTTTATATATAAATCACTTAGTTTAAAAATGATTTTTTTTATATATATAGAATTGTTTTAAAAATCTGAAATTTATTAAAGTATAAAGAACTTTGTTTTTAAAATATAAAGAACTTTGTTTTTAAAATATAAAGAACTTTGTTTTTAAAGTATAAAGAACTTTGTTTTATTTAAAATAAAAATAGCATGGTTTTAAAAATATAAAAATATGATTTTTGTATATAAAACATTGAAATAAAAATATGATTTTGATTGTTTGAAAGGCGATATAATAATATAATTTTTATTATGTATAAAGCGCTATAAAAATATGATTTTTATAATGTGGTAGCGAAATAAAAATTCGATCTTTATAGAAGTAGCAATGTAAAAATATGATTTATATATATATAAATGAATAGAAAAAATGTGACTTTTACTATGAATAGAGTGAAACAGATGTCGTTGAAACCGCGACGAAGATTTTCTACTTATGAGGGGTCACGGAGTTTGGTTTAGCTCAAGGTGAGAACTCCTCACCTTTAATTTAAATTTCTAGTTAAAAATATATACTAGGATGCAGACGATGTTTAGTAGCACCTGACACCCGTCGTCCACAGACCATGGACGACCTGTATGCTTGTTTGCTTGATTTTGATGTGTAGTTGATTGTGTGATGTGAAATGAAATATTTATATAGTTAAAGATATTCTATAGTTGAAAATGGAATTTTTAACGTGTATATATAAAATGAAATAAATATAAACAAATCAGACGATTCGTTTATACACACACATTTGACTGATATTGATTGGGACGATAAATTTTACACATCACCCAACTGCACAAATAAATTATGTGTTTGTTGATTTGAAACCCCACATGGGTATTGGGATGAGATTTGACGTACACTAATCCCGATTGTTTAGTTGTATGTCAATCGATGGATTGACAGACTGTATAAGCGTTAATTATTTATATTTAATGCTTATGCAGTTGTGTGGTGCACTCTGGATGATGGTTGATTATTTATCGTTGTTATTTTATACATGTGTTGTAGAAAATCCATATAATTAACATTATATGGTAATTGATTGGGCCTCATTCCAGTTTTGAAAAAGGAAATATTTGAATAGAAATATTTGAAAATAAATATTTAAACTAGAATATGCGAAAATAGAAATATATGAAGTCGTGTTGATTAGATTGACGCCATTTTGATGTGAACGATATTTATATCGATTATATTCATTTTTATAATGAATATAGAAAAGGAAGTGATTTCAAATTCTGATATTTTGAAATGATTTGAAATTCGAATTGAAATTGAATAGAATTGAATTCAAATTGAAATTGAATAGAATTGAATTCGAATTGAAATTGAATAGAATTGAATTCGAATTGAAATTGAATAGAATTGAATTCGAATTAAAATTGAATAGAATTGAATTCGAATTGAAATTGAATAGAATTGAATTCGAATTAAAATTGAATAGAATTGAATTCGAATTAAAAATGAATAGAATTGAATTCGAATTAAAATTGAATAGAATTGAATTCGAATTGAAATCGAATTGAAATGAATTCGAATTGAATTGAAATTGAATAGAAATCAATTTGAAATAAATTCAAAATCGAATAGAAATTGAATTGAATTTAAAACGAACTGAAATTGAATTAAAAATCGATTTGAATTGAAATGAATTTGAAATGAATTTAAAATGAATTTATGAGGAAAAATTCAATTTTGATTTGAATTTGAAATGAAGTTGAAATTGTTTCGAAAACGAATTTAAAACGATTTATAAAATATGTTTTAAAAGGAAATCGACGAAATATATATAATATATATATATTATATATATAATGTCCTGAATAGAACGCGCCGCGCTGCGGCAGTTCGTGAATTTCGACCATTGACTTCGAATGGATATTACGGGAGATCCGACCGTCGGATTCTCCTGAAACTGGATTCGTTGGGTTCGTATCGAAAAGAGCTTAATGAATATAAGAAATCTGAAATCTAATGGTTGGATTTGGAATTATGTCCAAATCAAATTGGGAAAAGGTCACGGTAAGTGCAGTTCGATGGCCACTGGTGGAAATCGATTGTACGGGCCTTGATAAAATTATTAAAAATATCAATAATTTGTGTAAAATCATAAGGAATGATTTGTGAAGAATTGGGATGAAAAACTCCATATTTGAAAAGATAAAAGTAGATTTTTATCGAAATGAACTAGTTTTGAACTAGAATAATAATTTATTTATTTTTAAAAATAAATAAATTGGATTTGAAATGGTTTTGAAAATAACCAGAACTTCCAATAATTAAATTGGAATGGATTTGAATCGAAATTGTCTTCGAAATATTTCGATGTTGGATTTCGTGATGATACAGATATTGTTATGGGATTTTGAAAGATATATTAATATCGTTATTTCCAATACGATATTTGTTGGTCGTAGAATTTGATATTGAATATAAGCTGGTATATTTTCTATTCAGAGCCTTGTATTTAATATCAAATGGGATTTGGGTTTGTCGTGAATGGTGTCTTCATTAACACTGTTCTTAAACCCAGTTGAGAAAAATATTAAATCTTTTTATTTAGATTTAATGAAGTGTACCAATTAAATGGTATTTAATTGGATTTGAATTTGAATTGATTTTTGGGTTTATCGTGAACGGTGTTTTAAATAACACTTGTTCTTTAACCCGATAATTAATAGAATGTGATTTTGGGTTGTCGTGAATGGTATCTTCAATAATACTATTCTTAGACCCAATGGAGTTAAGAAAATCAGAAACTAACTGGAGATTAGTTAAGTTGAATGGTTTCTTAGGTATTGATCTGATGTTGGTTTCGGCCTTCGGGGTTAATATTTGGGGAATTGTTCTCTTGCTAATTTGCGGTTAGTGACTGATGAATTGGAATGAGGCGTATGTTGTGTTTGTGTAACACTTATTTATTATATATGCGAGTTATTCAGAAAGACCGGGTTTATCCCATTCTGAATACCTAATTCGATGTGGTGTCGAAGATGAAGATGATGGTTGAAGACCGGAGGTCTTCACGTCGTTTGGATAATTACTGATGATCTTGATTGGGCCGTACACCCAAGAGGAGGGAATCAGTTGGTGATCGTCCAGACGTACTTGGAGATCGATGGATATGCGGGGTACTAGGTGCCTCCGGTTTCATTCAGACCCAGAACGAACTTGTAAATGGACTGTGTGTCTGACATTGGATTTTATTCTGTGTGATTGATTTTTATTAAATATATATCTGTTTGGCGGCGGAGAATTTATTCTCTTGCTTAACGCCCTTCTCTGAGACGTACAAGCTCAGGAGTTATATACTGATGGATATCAAACGCATAGAGTGAATTGCCTATGTGGCATGTCTAAGTGGCAAATGATCAAGGCTTCTGTTGAAAAGCAAAGTCTTGTGGTCGATGATCAAAGCACGGCCTTTGTGGCATAGCTTTGTGTAACGTTTAATTCGCGAGTTTCACACCCGGTATGAACCAAAAACGGGAGACGGACATCAGGGAGGGCATGCGTTTCCTTCTAGTTAGAAGTGGCGTCAGTGGTTTTACACGCCTTGACGAGTTTGACTTATGTGGTTGTTGGTTTGCGAGGCGCCTCGGATATATCGGTGACTATGTGAGGCCGATGGAGTCATTCGTTGGCTCATTTATGCCCCATAGGGCGGGGAGACGTATTGTTCAGGCATAATAATCCACTCCATGTGGACCGGCCCTGACGATCCAAGGGGCAGTTGCGGCTGTTCTTGAGGGGCGGACTAGAGGATCTCGAATCGGTGAGGACGATCCCTAGCCTCGGTTTATATCATAAATGATAATCCAACTTCCAATACGACATTTTGCGGTTTTGATTGTATACCTATATATGGCGACATAGTGGTATGGGACATTCATGTCGCCTATGATTGATATTTATGATTGTATATAAAATCAGAAACTAACTGGAAACGAGCTAAGATGGGTGGTTTCCTGGGTATCGGTCTGATGTTGGTTTCGGCCTTCGGGGTTAATACTTAGGGAATCGTTCTCTTACTAATTTACGGTTGGAGTCTGATTAAGAATCAAAAGATGAAATTTAGCGTATCAAGCATTCTTTGGCTATTATAAGGTAAAAACCATATCCCTCGGCTTGCGTTGCATTGTGTGATGGGACCTGGGTCTTATAATAGCTTCATTTTTCTTTATTTAGCATTGCGCTGTTGTTTTATGCACTGTTATTCTTGGGAGGAAACCCGTTCCGTGTTTTACGGCGTGGTCCCTCGATTTACCTAACTTTAAAAATAAAGATTAATAACTGTTTTAGTTCTCACACCAGTCCCATGACTGACCTGGAGTTTATTGTTTTAACCTAAACTCTGGATGCCCTTATTTTGACACGGGCAGCTAATAGTTTTGGTTTTGCAGATTTATATTAACAGGATCCTTATTTACAGCTGGAACGATACTCGGAAAACTCTGTATCCGTGTATTACTTCTAGTTGTGTATTGTATTATTTTTCCGCTGCGATGTATTTAAATGTAATTTAAATCTCTGATATTTATCGAATGTATTTTATTCATTTATACTCTGTATATTCCTATAATATGATGGAATTGTTGTAATATACAATGAAATGTTCTTCTGTCTGCATTCTTTTGTGGCTTGTTCTCAATTCAATCTGTGTTTTCCTTCATGGGGAAGTTCGGGTCGTCTCAGTTTGGTATCAGAGCTTTGGTTTACAAAACTCAGAGAACAAGACACATTAGAACCATACGAAAGAATTCATCAGAAATTGGATTAGTAATATCCAACGGGAATGACTCGTTAGAGAAGGGATCAGTAGTATCCTAGAACGGGTGTGAAGGGTATATTTTGAAAGTGAAAACAAATTTTGTTTTGAAAATTTTAATCAATTATTCGTATTTGATTATTTTTTTATATTGAATTTGGACAATCCAGTATATAAAGACTTTGCGTATACGTCTGATCCGCGTGTATTTGAAGTTTTAATATATTGAGTAGATATAGAATCACACTCTAGTCGCCCGGGGATGATTTCGATAATGCTGCAGCATTATCAGTATTTATTTTCGAGTATCGAAAGTGAGATGTCTATATATTTCCATTAGACTGGTGTGAGAACCAAAATTAGATAGGGCCTATTGTTGTGATTTGGCACCAAAAATATAATTTTTGACTATATATCAAAATTATGAATGTGAAAAGCTAATCAACTAATTGATTGCTAGTTGTGTTGTTTGATTATTGTTTGAATTAATTAATTGTTGAACCATTTAGCCAAATTGAACCAAATAGTGAATTGTATGAAAATTTATCGCATTTGCATGCATGTACATGTACTTACATTGAACAGGTCATAGCAAGGAGGCTAGAGCAGAAGAATAAAATTGTTTTCCCGACAAATAGGTACATGTTTACCATAATTTACTGTTTTGTTTGGGTGATGATGATTTTATGAGCCGATTGGATAGCCGCTTGGCTTTTTCTTTTTCTTTTGGAATGAAGAAGGCCATGGGAGGCTATATGAAATATCCCGAAGTCCTCGGTGCAGTGGAGGTTATGGCGAAATTTTTCGAAAATTTGGGGTGTTAGCCAAATTTTTGAAAAATTTGAAAAGTTCTTAGAAACTGAAAGGTTGAAGAACTTAAGCCGTAGTGAAAATACTGAAAGTTGAGTTGAATTGTTAAACAACTTTCGGCTTCGTTCCTTTTTGGGGACGAAAAGTTTTAAGTGGGGGAGATTGTAATAACCCGGAAATCCGAGCCAATTTAAAATTTTTATTTTGGCAATTTTAGTGAATTTTGATTATTTAAAATGAATTATTTTAAATAATTGAATTCGAATGTATATATTTATATACGTCGTCGTTAGATTATAAATATTTATTTTAAATTATAAAGGGGATTGAAAATGGCGCGGTAGTTCGAAAATTCGATTTCAAAGTTCAAATGAATGCACAGGATTCAAAATAAACCGGATTTTAGCGAAACCAAAAATATTTGAATCTATTTGTGAATATCTTTCCAACGAATCCGAAAAATTGAAATTTCATAGCGGGAATCAAAAGATATGTCCAGTTGAAAATTCAGAATAGTCGCTATGGAATTCTGGCCCTTAAAAATGGGAATTTTGCAAACGACCTCGGTTTTCGACGAAACCACTTTTGTTGGATCCATGATGTCAAGTTATTGCTAGGTTTCAAATTTCATAATTTTTCGAATCAATATGTGAGCGTGGCAAAGGAAAATGCGTTTGACCAGTTTTAGTTGATTTTAATCGACTGGAAAATGACCATTTTTCCAACGGTCACAGAATTCGATGAAATTAGTTTTGTTAGGACCGTATCGTCAATACGAAGCCAGAAATAATTTTTCTGGAATTTTTAGAGACTGTATGTGGCCCCGGTGAATTGAAATGTACGTTCAAAATAGAATATATAGATTTATATTTTAAATTTGACGGAAACTGATCGAAATAGCCGAACTGGCTTACGATACATATCCTATTGTGTTCGGGTTATAGGTAATTAGCTAGGGGCGACAGTTGTTGGGTCTCGTACGAGGTTCGAATTAGAAGTCAAGATTTTAGGGTTCTAAACGGAAAAAAATATAATATAATAAATTATATTTACATATAGGCCCCCTCCTCCACTGTTTTCTCAGTCTCCCCCAAATCTAAAATAAATAAATAAAACCGATTAGAGGAAAAAGGGGCGACGATCGCCAGGCCTCCACCCACATCGCCCATCCCCTGCGTCGCACCCCTCCTCCCCATTCTCTCCTCTTCTCTTCTCCATCGCTTCACGCGAACCCCACGTCCACCCCCCATCGAAGAAACCAGAGCCGTCTCGTGATGGTTTTCACCTCCATCAGGCCACTGAGTTGGATGTTGAGGGTACCGACAGGAAGAGCTCGCCAAGGCCATCGTCGTGGAAGTTTCCGATCTGAGTCATAGCGAGCGTATGAGGCGCGGTTTCCAGCCCTAGGCGACGAACTTGGGTTTCTTCAATCGGCCGTAGCCTAGAGCGTGTATCAGCAAGAAGAAAAGGATGGCCTTGGATCCGATTTCAACGGTTCAGAAGAAAATGAAAGAAAACACAGTGAGCTTCTTTTTTTTTACGAACAACTTTAAATTAAAGATGAATTTTTTTATATATAAATCACTTAGTTTAAAAATGTTTTTTTTATATATATAGAATTGTTTTAAAAATATGAAATTTATTAAAGTATACAGAACTTTGTTTTTAAAATATAAAGAACTTTGTTTTTAAAATATAAAGAACTTTTTTTTAAAAGTATAAAGAACTTTGTTTTATTTAAAATAAAAATAGTAGGGTTTTAAAAATATAAAAATATGATTTTTGTATATAAAACATTGAAATAAAAATATGATTTTGATTGTTTGAAAGGCGATATAATAATATAATTTTTATTATGTATAAAGCACTATAAAAATATGATTTTTATAATGTGGTAGCGAAATAAAAATTCGATCTTTATAGAAGTAGCAATGTAAAAATAAGATTTTTATATATAAAAATGAATAGTAAAAATGTGACTTTTGCTATGAACAGAGTGAAACAGATGTCGTTGAAACCGCGACGAAGATTTTCTACTTATGAGGGGTCACGGAGTTTGGTTTAGCTTAAGGTGAGAACTCCTCACCTTTAATTTAAATTTCTAGTTAAAAATATATACTTGGATGCAGACGGTGTTTAGTAGCACCCGACACCCGTCGTCCACAGACCATGGACGGCTTGTATGCTTGTTTGTTTGATTTTGATGTGTAGTTGATTGTGTGATGTGAAATGAAATATTTATATAGTTAAAGATATTCTATAGTTGAAAATGGAATTTTTAACGTGTATATATAAAATAAAATAAATATAAACAAATCAGACGATTCGTTTATACACACACATTTGACTGATATTGATTGGGACGATAAATTTTACACATCACCCAACTGCACAAATAAATTCTGTGTTTGTTGATTTGAAACCCCACACGGGTATTGGGATGAGATTTGACGTACACTAATCCCGATTGTTTAGTTGTATGTCAATCGATGGATTGACAGACTGTGTAGGCTTTAATTATTTATTTTTAATGCTTATGCAGTTGTGTGGTGCACTCTGGATGATGGTTGATTATTTATCGTTGTTATTTTATGCATGTGTTGTAGAAAATCCATATAATTAACATTATATGGTAATTGATTGGGCCTCATTCCAGTTTTAAAAAAGGAAATATTTGAATAGAAATATTTGAAAAGAAATATTTAAACTAGAATATTTGAAAATAGAAATATATGAAGCCGTGTTGATTAGATTGATGCCATTTTGACGTGAACGATATTTATATCGATTTTATTCATTTTTATAATGAATATAGAAAAGGAAGTGATTTCAATTTATGATATTTTGAAACGATTTGAAATTCGAATTGAAATTGAATAGAATTGAATTCGAATTGATAGAATTGAATTGAAATTGAATTCGAATTAAAATTGAATAGAATTGAATTCGAATTAAAAATGAATAGAATTGAATTCGAATTAAAATTGAATAGAATTGAATTCGAATTGAAATCAAATTGAAATGAATTCGAATTGAATTGAAATTTAATAGAAATCGATTTGAAATAAATTCAAAATCGAATAGAAATTGAATTGAATTTAAAACGAACTAAAATTGAATTAAAAATCGATTTGAATTGAAATCAATTTGAAATGAATTTAAAACGAATTTAGGAGGAAAAATTCAATTTTGATTTGAATTTGAAATCGTTTCGAAAACGAATTTAAAACGATTTATAAAATACGTTTTAAAAGGAAAATGACGAAATATATATAATATATATATTATATATATATAATGGCCCGAATAGAACGCGCCGCGCTGCGGCAGTTCATGAATTTCGACCATTTACTTCGAATGGATATTACGGGAGATCCGACCGTCGGATTCTCCTAAAACCGGAACCGTTGGGTTCGTATCGAAAAGAGCTTTCCAATGAATATTAGAAATCTGAAATCTAACGGTTGGATTTGGAATTATGTCCAAATCAAATTTGGAAAAGGTCGCTGTAAGTGCAGTTCGATGGTCATTGGTGGAAATCGACTGTAAGGGCCTTGATAAAATTATTAAAAATATCAATAATTTGTGTAAAATCATAAGGAATGATTTGTGAAGAATTGGGATGAAAAACTCCATACTTGAAAAGATAAAAGTAGATTTTTATCGAAATGAACTAGTTTTGAACTAGAATAATAATTTATTTATTTTTAAAAATAAATAAATTGGATTTGAAATGGTTTTGAAAATAACCAGAACTTCCAATAATTAAATTAGAATGGATTTGAATCGAAATTGTCTTCGGAATATTTCGATGTTGGATTTCGTGATGATACAGATATTGTTATGGGAATTTGAAAGATATATTAATATCGTTATTTCCAATACGATATTTGTTGGTCGTAGAATTTGATATTGAATATAAGCCGGTATATTTTCTATTCAGAGTCTTGTATTTAATATCAAATGGGATTTGGGTTTGTCGTGAATGGTGTCTTCATTAACACTGTTCTTAAACCCAGTTGAGAAAAAGATTAATTTTTTTATTTAGATTTAATGAAGTGTACCAATTAAATGGTAATTAATTGAATTTGAATTGATTTTTGGGTTTATCGTGAATGGTGTTTTAAATAACACTTGTTCTTTAACCCGATAATTAATAGAATGTGATTTTGGGTTGTCGTGAACGGTATCTTCAATAATACTGTTCTTAGAACCAACGGAGTTAAGAAAATCAGAAACTAACTGGAGAGTTGAATGTTTTCTTGGGTATTGATCTGATGTTGGCTTCGGCCTTCGGGGTTATTATTTGGGGAATTGTTCTCTTGCTAATTTACGGTTAGTGATAGATGAATTGGAATTAGGCATATGTTGTGTTTGTGTAACACTTATTTATTATATACGCGAGTTATTCAGAAAGATCGGGTTTATCCCATTCTAAATAACTAATTCGACGTGGTGTCGAAGATGAAGACGGTGGTTGAAGACTGGAGGTCTTCACCTCATTTGGATAATTACTGATGATCTTGATTGGGCCGTACACCCAAGAGGAGCGAATCAGTTGGTGATCGTCCAGACGTACTTGGAGATCGATGGATATGCGGGGTACAAGGTGCCTCCGATTTCGTTCAGACCCAGAACGAACTTGTAAATGGACTGTGTATCTGACATTGGATTTTATTCTGTGTGATTGATTTCTATTAAATATATATCTGTTTGGCGGCGGAGAATTTATTCTCTTGCTTAACGCCCTTCTTTGAGACGTACGAGCTCTGGGGTTATATACTGATGGATATCAAACGCATAGAGTGAATTGCCTGTGTGGCATGCCTAAGTGGAAAATGATCAAGGCTTCTGTTGAAAAGCAAAGTCTTGTGGTTGATGATCAAAGCACGACCTTTGTGGCATAGCTTTGTGTAACGTTTAATTCGCGAGTTTCACACCCGGTATGAACCAAAAACGGGAGACGGACATCAGGGAGGGCATGCGTTTCCTTCTAGTTAGAAGTGGCGTCAGTGGTTTTACACGCCCTGACGAGTTTGACTTATGTGGTTGTTGGTTTGCGAGGCGCCTCGGATATATCGGTGACTATGTGAAGCCGATGGAGTCATTCGTTGGCTCATTTACGCCCCTTAGGGCGGGGAGACGTATTGTTCTGGCATAATAATCCACTCTGTGTGGACCGGCCCTGACGATCCAAGGGGAAGTTGCGGCTGTTCCTAAGGGGCGGACTAGAGGCTCTCGAATCGGTGAGGACGATCCCTAGCCTCGGTTCATATCATAAATGATAATCCAACTTTGAAAGAACCCGTAACTTCCCCGTGAAGGAAAGCACGAATACTTTGAGAACAACACACAAAAGGACGCATACGGAAGAACATTTCATTGTTATTACAACAATTCCATCAGATACAAGAATATACAGAGTATAATTGAATAAATTACATTCAACAAATATCAGAGATTACAATAAATTACATAGCAGCAGAAAAATATACAAAACACAACTAGAAGTGATACACGGATACAGAGCTTTCCGAGCATCGTTCCAGCTGTTAATCAGGACCCTGTGAATATAAATCTGCAAAACCAAAACTACTAGCTGCCCGTGTGGAAAATAGGGGCACCCAGAGTTTAGGTTAAAACAATAAACTCCAGGTCAGTCATGTGACTGGTGTGAGAACTAAAACAGTTATTAATATTGGTTTTAGAGTTAGGTAAATCAAGGGACCACGCCGTATAACACGGAACGGGTTTCCTCCCAAGAATACCAGTGCATAGAACAAACAGCGCAATGCTAAATAAAGAAAAATGAAGCTGTTATAAGACCCAGGTCCCATCACACAATGCAACGCAAGCCGGAGGATAGGGTTTTCCCTTATAACAGCCAAAGCATGCTTGATACGTTTAAATCACATTATTTGATACTATTATAGGTGTATAGTGTCAAAACAATTTCAAATCATAAATATCAATCATAGGCAGCATGGGTACCATCTATCATGTCGCCATACTAGTTCTACAATTAAAACCGCAATATCACGTATTAGAAATTGGATTTCCGTCATGAGCCGAGGCAAGGGGCAAGCTCCTCTCCGCGTTCGAGACACTCTAGCAATGCCTCAGGACCCCACTCTGATACTTTGGAACCTCCAAGGTCAGTCCTCTCTTACTTTTGAGGATTAATTATTCCTGAACACACGTTTCCCGGTCCTTACAGACCTATATCCGAGGCGCCTCATATCCAACAACCACACATGTGAAAAGTATATAAATGTCAGGGCTGGTAGGTCACTGACACCACCCTAGCTAGAAAGAAACGTCGTGCACTCCTTGGGTCCGTATCCCGTTTTTGACTCATACCGAGGTGTGAGGCTCGCGAATTCACGTTATACACAAAGCTACGCCACACAGGCCGTGCTTTGATCATCAACCACAAGACTTTGCTTTTCAACAGAAGCCTTGATCATTTGCCACTTACGCATGCCACACTGGCAATTCACTCCATGCGACTGATGTCCATCGATATACAACCTCTGAGCTCGTACGTCTCAGAGAAGGGCGTTAAGCAAGAGAATAAATTCTCCGCCGCCAAACAGATGTATATTTAATAGAGATCAATCAACATAGAATAAAATCCAATGTCAGACACACAATCCATTTACAAGTTCGTTCTGGGTCTGAACGAAACCGGAGGCACTTTCCTCGCATATCCATCCATCTCCAAGTACGTCTGGACGATCACCGACTGTTTCCCTCATCCTGGGTGTACAGCCCAATCAAGATCATCAGTAATCACCCAAACGATGTGAAGACTTCCGGTCTTCAACCACCGTCTTCATCTTCGACATCTCGTCGAATCGGTTATTCAGAATGGGTATAAACCCGGCCTTTCTGAATAACCCACGTATATAATAAACAAATGTTACACAAACACAACGAACGCCTCATTCCAATACAGAATATTCTTTTATTCACAAAATCACATTCTTAGGGAAAGGTTCCCATTAATTTTATCAAAGATAAATTCTACTAAATTTATTCTTTAATCCTCCTTTGGATATCATTTCAAACTAGTCGGGATTAACGAACCACACCGAAGTAATTATTTGTTTTATTTCCCAATCCCAACCTATATATCCCATGGAGCAAAACTGGTGATACTCCATTCCTAACACCACGGTGTTATCGGTAAAATTAATTACCATTCCACGTTCAAATCTAATTAAAGATTTAACTATCGCTTTGGAGCAAAACTGGTGATACTCCACTCTCGATCACTTTTCAGATTTGATAATTTAAATTATCAATTCACATTTTTAATCTAATTAAAGATTCATTAAAACTCCACTTAGTTTTAATCTTTTCAAAAATCGATATCTTGCCTTTAACTGGGTTAAAGAACCAACGTCATCTAAAACACGATTCACGATAAACCCAAATCACATTTGATATTAAATACAAGGCTCTGAATAGAAAATATATCGGCTTATATTCAATATCAAATTCTGAAACCAACATATATCGTATTGGAAATAACGATATAAAATATATCTTTCAAATTCCCATAACAATATCTGTATAGTCACGAAATCCAACATCGAAATATCCCGAAGATAATTTCGATTCAACTCCACTTCCACTTCACCTATTGGGAATATTGATTATTTTTAAAATCACTTTCAAATTCAATTTATTTATTTCAAAAATAAATTGATTTTAATTCTAGTCCAAAACTAGTTCATTTCGATAAAAATCTATTTTTATCATTTCAAATGTGGAGTTTTTCATCCCAGTTCTTTCCAATTCACATATTATAATTTTACACAAATTATAGATATTTTTAATAATTTTTATCAAGGCCCGTACAGTCGATTTCCATCTACGGCCATCGAACTGCACTTACAGCGACCTTTTCTGAAATTGATTTCGACATAATTCCAAATCCAACCGTTAAATTTCAAGTTTCTAATATTCATTGGAAAGCTCTTTTCGATACGAACCCAACGGTCCCGGTTTTAGGAGAATCCGACGGTCGGATCTCCCGCAATGTCCGTTTGAAATAAATGGTCGAAATTCACGAACTGCCGCGGCGCGGCGCGTTCTATTCAGGCCATTATATTATATATATAATATATATAATATATATTTCGTCGATATCTATTTAAAACGAATTTTATAAATCGTTTTAAATTTGTTTCTAAAACAATTCAACTTCTACATTCAATTTCAAATCGATTTGATTTCAATTCAACTCGAATTCATTTCCATTTTATTTAATTCGAATTCAAATTCGTTTCAATTCAATTCAAATTCAATTTCGTTTCAATTCAATTCAAATTCAAATTCGTTTCAATTCAATTCAAATTCAAATTCGTTTCAATTCAATTCAAATTGATTTCAATTTAATTTCGATTCGAATTCAATTAAATTTCAGTTCGTTTTCAATTCAACTTGAATTTGTTTTATATTCAATTCCATTCGAAGTCCTTTTATATTCAATTCAAATTCGTTTTCTTTTCAATTCGAATTTGCTATAATATTTATTTCAATTCGAATAAAATCGATATAAATATCGTTCACGTCAAAATGGCGCAAAACTAATCAACACAGCTTTATATTTTTCACAACTTCTTTATTCTATTCACAAATGAATATTTTTCCCATTCAACACATGAATCTATATTTCTTTCAACACACGACTAATCTCAACACATGAATCTATATTTCTTTCAACACACGACTAATCTCAACACATGAGTACTGTCAACACATCACTATTTTTTTGTTATGTGAAATATTTTATAAAACTATGGTATCTATCGTTTGATTTTCAATTAGACTTCAACCGTAAAGTAGTTCTAATTTTGAATATGATAAAGATGTAAATTTCATTGTATAAAATATTCCACTCAACACATGAACATCGTCAACACATGACTATTTTTATATTCAACACATGAATTTTCTTTTATAATATTCCTTATTACCCCGATTGGAATGAGGCCCAATCAATCACCATATAACGTTAATTATATGGATTCCATACAACACATGTATATAACAGCATTGAAAAATAATCAACCATCAACCAAAGTGCACTACACTGTATAAGCATCAAATATAGATATCTTACGCTTATAACAGCCTGTCAATCAATAGATCGACATATTTAATCAATCAGGATGAGTGAACTTCCAAATTTCATCCCGACACCCGTGTGGGGTTTCAAACAATCAAACACAGATTTTATTTGTGCAGTTGGGCGATGTGTAAAATTTATCGTCCCAATCAATGTCCTTCAAATAAGTGTACATAAACAAACCGTCCGGTTTGTAAATGAATATTTTATTTATTCACATTCACGTTAAAAATTATATTTTTAACAATAAAATATTCTATTTCAACACTTGAATTTCTATTCATTTTATTTACACAATAAAAATGATATTTTTATTTTTCTAACATATTTTAGAAAATTTCGGCGGCATAACGGCACGATACTAGAAACGGGACGAGGCATAGCCTTATCCCCGGTCTAGTGAAGGCCCACGCCATTCACACATCAATCAAATCCATTCAATTCACCAAACAATTCAATTCAAACCAAATAATCTAACCAACTACACAACCAAACAATTAAACAAACAAGCCATCCATGGTCTGTGGATGACGGGTGTCGGGTGCTACTAAGCACCGTCTGCATCCTAGTATATATATATAACTAGAAAAAGAGAATTTGAGTGAGAAGTTCTCACCGACTAGCTAAACCAAACTCCACGACACTTCATTGATAGAAATTTTCTTCGTTATCCCATCTTCGTCATCTTCGTTGCCCGTAGTCACTATATATATAAAAATCACACATTTTTATATTTCGATGTCTTTAAAATAAAAATCACATTTTTATTTATTCACTTTCAATTTAAAAATCATATTTTTATAATCACTTCATATATTTAAAAAAATCGAATTTTTACTGTGCTATTTAATATATAAAAATCGAATTTTTACTTTGGTGTCATATAGATAAAAATTCCATTTCAAAAATATTGATTTCGCCTTTATAAAAATAAAGTTTTCGCCTTTATAAAAATAAAGTTTTCGCCTTTATAAAAATAAAGTTTTCGCCTTTCATCACTATAAAAATTCCCTCTTTATTTCAACATATATAAAATAAAAATCAGATTTTTATTTCGTTACATACACAAAGATGATATTTTTACATTCTATATCTCTTAAAGATTATATTTTTATAGTTCCCACTATGCAAAGATTATATTTTTATCTTTCTACAATACAAAAGATTATATTTTTACTACTTTAAAAATATAAAAATCCAATTTTTAATTGAATAAAATCTTTTCTTCACCAACATCATAGGTAAAAACTGATTTTAACAAACCTTTTTAAATTAAACTAACGAAATCTATAAAACAAATTAAATAAATAATAATATATATATATAAACTTACAGCTGGAATTATATGGAGGGAGAGGCTGCTGTGCACCGAGGTGGCGGCGCTGGTGGAGCTCCGGCGTTGGGTTCAGGCAGTGGAGGCGGCGGATTGGGGAGGTGGGTTTCGGGCGTCGGTTTTCTGATTTGGGGGAGGGTGCGGTGGAGGTGTAGACGATGGAGGGGGTGCGATAGGAGGGTGCGGTGCTCGAATTGGGGGTTTAGGGTTCGGGTTTGGGTGGGGTTCGACGCGGGTTCAGCGAGGAGGAAGAAGGAGGGAGGGCTTCGCGAGGGGGAGCGTTGGAGGGAGGACGGAGGGCTCGCCAATGGGAGGTGGCGCGAGGAGGCGGAGGGTGGCGGAGGGAGTTAATCGACGAAGGCGTCGGTTTTTTTTTTCTCTTTTTTTTTTTCGATTTAGGTTTATACAGAAAGAAAAAAGGGGGAGGGAGTTAATATAGTATATATATATATTTTAATTAATTAATTAATTTTCAAAAAGTTGACTTTTATAAACGACCTCGAAACGAGGCCCACCGCCGGTCGTCCATAGCGTTTTACCCCCATTCCGAACACGATGGGATACGTATCGTAAGCTGATTTGATCGTTTGAATCAGTTCCCGTTTAATTTACATTTAAATCACTATATTGAATTTTAAACGTACATTTCAAATTACTGGGGTTACATACTAACTCTAAAAATTCTCGAAAAATATTTTCTAGCTTCGTATTGACGATTCGGTCCTAACAAAACTAGTTTCGTCGAATTATGAGACCGTTGGAAAAATGGCCAATTTCCAGTCGATTAAAATCAACTGAAACCGGTCAAACGCGTTTTCCTTTGCCTCGCTCGCATATTGATTCGAAAAATTATGAAATTTGGAACCTAGCAATAACTTTACACTGCGTATCCAACAAAAGTGGTTTCGTCGAAATCCGAGGTCGTTTGCAAAATGTCCATTTTAAGGGCCTGAATTCCATAGCGACTATTCAGAATTTTCAACTTGACATATCTTTTGATTCCCGCTATGAAAATTTGATCTTTCGGATTCGTTGGAAAGATATTGTCAATTAGATCCTAATGTTTTTGGTTTCACTAAAATCCGGATTGTTTTGCACCCGGTACATTCAATTGAAGTTTGAAATCGAATTATCGAACTACCGCGCCATTTTCAATTCTATTTATAATTATATATAAATATTTATATTCTAACGACGACGTATATAATATATACGTCGAATTCTATTCAAAATAAATTTCTCGTCGATATTATTTAAAATAATCTATTTTAAATATCAAAATTCGCTAAAATTGCCAAAATAAAATTTTTAAACTGGCCCAGATTTTCGGGTTATTACAATCTCCCCCACTTAAAACTTTTCGTCCCCGAAAAGGAGCAAAGTCGAAAGTGGTTTGATCAATAAGCTCTACATTCGATCTGGCTTCCATTCTCCAACTTTTCAGTTTCTGATAATTTTCAATTCTTCAAAAATTTGGCTAACACCCTAAATTTTCGAAAAATTTCGCCATAACCTCCCCTGCACCGGGAGCATCGGGGAATTTCAAATAGCTTCCCCGGTCCTTCAGATCTCAAAAAGAAAAAGAAAAAGCCAAGCGGCTAGCCAATAGGCTCATAAAATCATCATCACCCAAACAAAACAGTAAATAATATAGCAAACATGTACCTATTTGTCGGGCAAACAAATTTTATTCTTCGGCTCTAGCCTCCTTGCTATGACCTGTTCAATGTAAGTACAAGTATATGCATGCAGTTGCGACCAATTTTCAATACAATTCAATATCTGATGCTATTAGGCATAATGGTTCAAAATTAGCAAGGTTCAAAATTAGCAAACAACACAAACATCAATCAATTAGTGGATTAAAGTTTCTAATTCATAATTTTGATATATATACAGAAAATCATGTTTTTGATGCCAATTCACAACAATGTATTCTAACTATATAAGTTTTGGTTCTCACACCAGTCTAATGGAAATATATCGATATCACACCTTCGTTACTCGAACATGAATACTAATGACGACTAGTCAATCATCAGAATCATCTTCGGGCCACTAGAGTATGATTTTATATCTATCCAATATATTAAAACTTCGAATATACGTTCATGACGCGTATATGCAAAATCTTTATATACTCGATTGTCCATATTCAAAATAAATAAATAATCAAATACGTTTTAAAATGGTTTAAATTTCAAAACAAAATGATTTTCATTTGAAAAATATACTCTTCACACTCGTTCTAGGATACTACTGATCCTATCTCTAACGAGTCATTCTAATTAGATATTACTAATCCAATATCTGATGAATTCTTTCGTATAGTTCTAATGTGTCTTGTTCTCGAGCTCTGTAAACCAAAGCTCTGATACCAACTGAAAGAACCCGTAACTTCCCCGTGAAGGAAAGCACGAATACTTTGAGAACAACACACAAAAGGACGCATACGGAAGAACATTTCATTGTTATTACAACAATTCCATCAGATACAAGAATATACAGAGTATAATTGAATAAATTACATTCAACAAATATCAGAGATTACAATAAATTACATAGCAGCGGAAAAATATACAAAACACAACTAGAAGTGATACACGGATACAGAGCTTTCCGAGCATCGTTCCAGCTGTTAATCAGGACCCTGTGAATATAAATCTGCAAAACCAAAACTACTAGCTGCCCGTGTGGAAAATAGGGGCACCCAGAGTTTAGGTTAAAACAATAAACTCCAGGTCAGTCATGTGACTGGTGTGAGAACTAAAACAGTTATTAATATTGGTTTTAGAGTTAGGTAAATCAAGGGACCATGCCGTATAACACGGAACGGGTTTCCTCCCAAGAATACCAGTGCATAGAACAAACAACGCAATGCTAAATAAAGAAAAATGAAGCTGTTATAAGACCCAGGTCCCATCACACAATGCAACGCAAGCCGGAGGATAGGGTTTTCCCTTATAACAGCCAAAGCATGCTTGATACGTTTAAATCACATTATTTGATACTATTATAGGTGTATAGTGTCAAAACAATTTCAAATCATAAATATCAATCATAGGCGGCATGGGTACTATCTATCATGTCGCCATACTAGTTCTACAATTAAAACCGCAATATCATGTATTGGAAATTGGATTTCCGTCATGAGCCGAGGCAAGGGGCAAGCTCCTCTCCGCGTTCGAGACACTCTAGCAATGCCTCAAGACCCCACTCTGATCCTTTGGAACCTCCAAGGCCGGTCCTCTCTTACTTTTGAGGATTAATTATTCCTGAACACACGTTTCCCGGTCCTTACAGACCTATATCCGAGGCGCCTTATATCCAACAACCACACAGGTGAAAAGTATATAAATGTCAGGGCTGGTAGGTCACTGACACCACCCTAGCTAGAAAGAAACGTCGTGCACTCCTTGGGTCCGTATCCCGTTTTTGACTCATACCGAGGTGTGAGGCTCGCGAATTCACGTTATACACAAAGCTACGCCACACAGGCCGTGCTTTGATCATCAACCACAAGACTTTGCTTTTCAACAGAAGCCTTGATCATTTGCCACTTACGCATGCCACACTGGCAATTCACTCCATGCGACTGATGTCCATCGATATACAACCTCTGAGCTCGTACGTCTCAGAGAAGGGCGTTAAGCAAGAGAATAAATTCTCCGCCGCCAAACAGATGTATATTTAATAGAGATCAATCAACATAGAATAAAATCCAATGTCAGACACACAATCCATTTACAAGTTCGTTCTGGGTCTGAACGAAACCGGAGGCACTTTCCTCGCATATCCATCCATCTCCAAGTACGTCTGGACGATCACCGACTGTTTCCCTCATCCTGGGTGTACAGCCCAATCAAGATCATCAGTAATCACCCAAACGATGTGAAGACTTCCGGTCTTCAACCACCGTCTTCATCTTCGACATCTCGTCGAATCGGTTATTCAGAATGGGTATAAACCCGGCCTTTCTGAATAACCCACGTATATAATAAACAAATGTTACACAAACACAACGAACGCCTCATTCCAATACAGAATATTCTTTTATTCACAAAATCACATTCTTAGGGAAAGGTTCCCATTAATTTTATCAAAGATAAATTCTACTAAATTTATTCTTTAATCCTCCTTTGGATATCATTTCAAACTAGTCGGGATTAACGAACCACACCGAAGTAATTATTTGTTTTATTTCCCAATCCCAACCTATATATCCCATGGAGCAAAACTGGTGATACTCCATTCCTAACACCACGGTGTTATCGGTAAAATTAATTACCATTCCACGTTCAAATCTAATTAAAGATTTAACTATCGCTTTGGAGCAAAACTGGTGATACTCCACTCTCGATCACTTTTCAGATTTGATAATTTAAATTATCAATTCACATTTTTAATCTAATTAAAGATTCATTAAAACTCCACTTAGTTTTAATCTTTTCAAAAATCGATATCTTGCCTTTAACTGGGTTAAAGAACCAACGTCATCTAAAACACGATTCACGATAAACCCAAATCACATTTGATATTAAATACAAGGCTCTGAATAGAAAATATATCGGCTTATATTCAATATCAAATTCTGAAACCAACATATATCGTATTGGAAATAACGATATAAAATATATCTTTCAAATTCCCATAACAATATCTGTATAGTCACGAAATCCAACATCGAAATATCCCGAAGATAATTTCGATTCAACTCCACTTCCACTTCACCTATTGGGAATATTGATTATTTTTAAAATCACTTTCAAATTCAATTTATTTATTTCAAAAATAAATTGATTTTAATTCTAGTCCAAAACTAGTTCATTTCGATAAAAATCTATTTTTATCATTTCAAATGTGGAGTTTTTCATCCCAGTTCTTTCCAATTCACATATTATAATTTTACACAAATTATAGATATTTTTAATAATTTTTATCAAGGCCCGTACAGTCGATTTCCATCTACGGCCATCGAACTGCACTTACAGCGACCTTTTCTGAAATTGATTTGGACATAATTCCAAATCCAACCGTTAAATTTCAAGTTTCTAATATTCATTGGAAAGCTCTTTTCGATACGAACCCAACGGTCCCGGTTTTAGGAGAATCCGACGGTCGGATCTCCCGCAATGTCCGTTTGAAATAAATGGTCGAAATTCACGAACTGCCGCGGCGCGGCGCGTTCTATTCAGGCCATTATATTATATATATAATATATATTTCGTCGATTTCTATTTAAAACGAATTTTATAAATCGTTTTAAATTTGTTTCTAAAACAATTCAACTTCTACATTCAATTTCAAATCGATTTGATTTCAATTCAACTCGAATTCATTTCCATTTTATTTAATTCGAATTCAAATTCGTTTCAATTCAATTCAAATTCAATTTCGTTTCAATTCAATTCAAATTCAAATTCATTTCAATTCAATTCAAATTCAAATTCGTTTCAATTCAATTCAAATTGATTTCAATTTAATTTCGATTCGAATTCAATTAAATTTCAGTTCGTTTTCAATTCAACTTGAATTTGTTTTATATTCAATTCCATTCGAAGTCCTTTTATATTCAATTCAAATTCGTTTTCTTTTCAATTCGAATTTGCTATAATATTTATTTCAATTTGAATAAAATCGATATAAATATCGTTCACGTCAAAATGGCGCAAAACTAATCAACACGGCTTTATATTTTTCACAACTTTTTTATTCTATTCACAAATGAATATTTTTCCCATTCAACACATGAATCTATATTTCTTTCAACACACGACTAATCTCAACACATGAATCTATATTTCTTTCAACACACGACTAATCTCAACACATGAGTACTGTCAACACATCACTATTTTTTTGTTATGTGAAATATTTTATAAAACTATGGTATCTATCGTTTGATTTTCAATTAGACTTCAACCGTAAAGTAGTTCTAATTTTGAATATGATAAAGATGTAAATTTCATTGTATAAAATATTTCACTCAACACATGAACATCGTCAACACATGACTATTTTTATATTCAACACATGAATTTTCTTTTATAATATTCCTTATTACCCCGATTGGAATGAGGCCCAATCAATCACCATATAACGTTAATTATATGGATTCCATACAACACATGTATATAACAGCATTGAAAAATAATCAACCATCAACCAAAGTGCACTACACTGTATAAGCATCAAATATAGATATCTTACGCTTATAACAGCCTGTCAATCAATCGATCGACATATTTAATCAATCAGGATGAGTGAACTTCCAAATTTCATCCCGACACCCGTGTGGGGTTTCAAACAATCAAACACAGATTTTATTTGTGCAGTTGGGCGATGTGTAAAATTTATCGTCCCAATCAATGTCCTTCAAATAAGTGTACATAAACAAACCGTCCGGTTTGTAAATGAATATTTTATTTATTCACATTCACGTTAAAAATTATATTTTTAACGATAAAATATTCTATTTCAACACTTGAATTTCTATTCATTTTATTTACACAATAAAAATGATATTTTTATTTTTCTAACATATTTTAGAAAATTTCGGCGGCATAACGGCACGATACTAGAAACGGGACGAGGCCTAGCCTTATCCCCGGTCTAGTGAAGGCCCACGCCATTCACACATCAATCAAATCCATTCAATTCACCAAACAATTCAATTCAAACCAAATAATCTAACCAACTACACAACCAAACAATTAAACAAACAAGCCATCCATGGTCTGTGGATGACGGGTGTCGGGTGCTACTAAGCACCGTCTGCATCCTAGTATATATATATAACTAGAAAAAGAGAATTTGAGTGAGAAGTTCTCACCGACTAGCTAAACCAAACTCCACGACACTTCATTGATAGAAATTTTCTTCGTTATCCCATCTTCGTCATCTTCGTTGCCCGTAGTCACTATATATATAAAAATCACACATTTTTATATTTCGATGTCTTTAAAATAAAAATCACATTTTTATTTATTCACTTTCAATTTAAAAATCATATTTTTATAATCACTTCATATATTTAAAAAAATCGAATTTTTACTGTGCTATTTAATATATAAAAATCGAATTTTTACTTTGGTGTCATATAGATAAAAATTCCATTTCAAAAATATTGATTTCGCCTTTATAAAAATAAAGTTTTCGCCTTTATAAAAATAAAGTTTTCGCCTTTATAAAAATAAAGTTTTCGCCTTTATAAAAATAAAGTTTTCACCTTTATAAAAATAAAGTTTTCGCCTTTATAAAAATAAAGTTTTCGCCTTTCATCACTATAAAAATTCCCTCTTTATTTCAACATATATAAAATAAAAATCAGATTTTTATTTCGTTACATACACAAAGATGATATTTTTACATTCTATATCTCTTAAAGATTATATTTTTATAGTTCCTACTATGCAAAGATTATATTTTTATCTTTCTACAATATAAAAGATTATATTTTTACTACTTTAAAAATATAAAAATCCAATTTTTAATTGAATACAATCTTTTCTTCACCAACATCATTGGTAAAAACTGATTTTAACAAACCTTTTTAAATTAAACTAACGAAATCTATAAAACAAATTAAATAAATAATAATATATATATATATAAACTTACAGCTGGAATTATATGGAGGGAGAGGCTGCTGTGCACCGAGGTGGCGGCGCTGGTGGAGCTCCGGCGTTGGGTTCAGGCAGTGGAGGCGGCGGATTGGGGAGGTGGGTTTCAGGCGTCGGTTTTCTGATTTGGGGGAGGGTGCGGTGGAGGTGTAGACGATGGAGGGGGTGCGATAGGAGGGTGCGGTGCTCGAATTGGGGGTTTAGGGTTCGGGTTTGGGTGGGGTTCGACGCGGGTTCAGCGAGGAGGAAGAAGGAGGGAGGGCTTCGCGAGGGGGAGCGTTGGAGGGAGGACGGAGGGCTCGCCAATGGGAGGTGGCGCGAGGAGGCGGAGGGTGGCGGAGGGAGTTAATCGACGAAGGCGTCGGTTTTTTTTCTCTTTTTTTTTATTTTCGATTTAGGTTTATACAGAAAGAAAAAAGGGGGAGGGAGTTAATATAGTATATATATATATTTTAATTAATTAATTAATTTTCAAAAAGTTGACTTTTATATACGACCTCGAAACGAGGCCCACCGCCTGTCGTCCATAGCGTTTTACCCCCATTCCGAACACGATGGGATACGTATCGTAAGCTGATTTGATCGTTTGAATCAGTTCCCGTTTAATTTACATTTAAATCACTATATTGAATTTTAAACGTACATTTCAAATTACTGGGGTTACATACTAACTCTAAAAATTCTCGAAAAATATTTTCTAGCTTTGTATTGACGATTCGGTCCTAACAAAACTAGTTTCGTCGAATTCTGAGACCGTTGGAAAAATGGCCAATTTGATTAAAATCAACTGAAACCGGTCAAACGCGTTTTCCTTTGCCTCGCTCGCATATTGATTCGAAAAATTATGAAATTTGGAACCTAGCAATAACTTTACACTGCGGATCCAACAAAAGTGGTTTCGTCGAAATCCGAGGTCATTTGCAAAATGTCCATTTTTAAGGGCCTGAATTCCATAGCGACTATTCAGAATTTTCAACTTGACATATCTTTTGATTCCCGCTATGAAAATTTGATCTTTCGGATTCGTTGGAAAGATATTGTCAATTAGATCCTAATGTTTTTGGTTTCACTAAAATCCGGATTGTTTTGCACCCGGTACATTCAATTGAAGTTTGAAATCGAATTATCGAACTACCGCGCCATTTTCAATTCTATTTATAATTATATATAAATATTTATATTCTAACGACGACGTATATAATATATACGTCGAATTCTATTCAAAATAAATTTCTCGTCGATATTATTTAAAATAATCTATTTTAAATATCAAAATTCGCTAAAATTGCCAAAATAAAATTTTTAAACTGGCCCAGATTTTCGAGTTATTACAAACTTCCAATACGACATTTTGCGGTTTTGATTGTATACCTATATATGGCGACATAGTGGTATGGGACATTCATGTCACCTATGATTGATATTTATGATTGTATATAAAATCAGAAACTAACTGGAAACGAGCTAAGATGGGTGGTTTCCTGGGTATCGGTCTGATGTTTGTTTCGGCCTTTGGGGTTAATACTTAGGGAATCGTTCTCTTACTAATTTACGGTTGGAGTCTGATTAAGAATCAAAAGATGAAATTTAGCGTATCAAGCATTCTTTGGCTATTATAAGGTAAAAACCCTATCCTCCGGCTTGCGTTGCATTGTGTGATGGGACCTGGGTCTTATAATAGCTTCATTTTTCTTTATTTAGCATTGCGCTGTTATTTTATGCACTGGTATTCTTGGGAGGAAACCTGTTCCGTGTTATACGGCGTGGTCCCTCGATTTACCTAACTTTAAAAATAAAGATTAATAACTGTTTTAGTTCTCACACCAGTCCCATGACTGACCTGGAGTTTATTGTTTTAACCTAAACTCTGGGTGCCCTTATTTTGACACGGGCAGCTAGTAGTTTTGGTTTTGCAGATTTATATTCATAGGATCCTGATTTACAGCTGGAACGATACTCGGAAAACTTTGTATCCGTGTATTACTTCTAGTTGTGTATTGTATTATTTTTCCGTTGCGATGTATTTAAATGTAATTTAAATCTATGATATTTATCGAATGTATTTTATTCATTTATACTCTGTATATTCTTGTAATATGATGGAATTGTTGTAATTTAAACCCCTCCCCCTTGCCGCAACCACCCTCCTCGGCCACCATCTCCGCTGTAGGGCCCCCACTCCCCAGAAAATCGAATTAAAGTAAGTTTTTTATTTTTTGATTATTTATTTTCATGTAATTAGTTTATTTAAATTAGTAAATAAACGGTAATCGGATTTTTATAAATTAAAAAGAGCATATATTTTATTTTCTGATTTTAATAATATAAAGAATGATATGAAGTTGAGATAAAAATTTGATTTTTATCTATATGGAATGATAAGGAGAAAAAAATAGAATTTTTACGTATGGAATAGTAGAATAAAAATTCGGTTTTCATTTAGGGAAAGTTAAGATTTTTATTTACAAAAAAATTATAATTTTTGCCTATGGAAAGATATGATTTTTAACACCATAAAAATATAATCTTTAGCGAAGTAAAAATTAGATTTTTCCACATAGATTTATGAAGTAAAAATTGAATTTTTCCATATACGGTTTGTGAATAAAGATGTGATCTTTATTCATGTAGCGACGCTATAAAAATATAATCTTTATATAGAAAATAGCGTTATAAAAATTTAGTCTTCATATATGAAGTGTCCTTATAAAAGTGATTTTTATATATGTAGCGAATTAAAAATATAATTTTTATATATGTAGCAAATTAAATTTTTATATAATAGAGAATATAAAAATGTGATTTTTATATATGTAGCGAATTAAATTTTTATATAATAAAGATTATAAAAATGTAATTTTTATACATGTAGCAAATACGAACGACGAAAGTGAAAAAAGGCGAGCGGTGAAGATTTCCTATATATGAAGAGTCGCGGTGTTTGGTATAGCTAATTGGTGAGAACTCCTCACTTTTATTTTATTTTCTAGTTGAAATATATACTAGAATGCAGACGGTGCTTAGCAGCACCCGACACCCATCGTCCACAGACCATGGATGACTTGGTTGTTTGATTGATGTGTTGTGAAAAATTGACTGTTGGTTGTGAAATAAAATATATATTCATGTGTTGAAATAAAATATATATTCATGTGTTGAAATCAAATATATATTCATGTGTTGAAGTAAAATATATATTCATGTGTTGAAGTAAAATATATATTCATTTACAAATCGAACGATTTGTTTATGTACACCGATTTGACTGATATTGATTAGGACGATAAATTTTACACATCGCCCAATTGCACAAATAAAATCTGTGTTTGATTGTTTGAGACCCCACACGGGTGTTGGGATGATATTGACGTACACTAATCCCAATTGTTTAGTTGTATGTCAATCGATGGGTTGACAGACTATTTAAGCGTTAATTATTTATATTTAATGCTTATGCAGTTGTGTGGTGCACTCTGGATGATGGTTGATGATTTATCGTTGCTATTATATACGTGTGTTGTATAGAATCCATATAAATAATATTATATGGTAATTGATTGGGCCTCATTCCAATTTGGAAAATAAGGAATATTATAAAAATAAATTCATGTGTTGAATAGAAAATAAATTCATGTGTTGAATAGAAAATAAATTCATGTGTTGAATAGGAAATAAATTCATGTGTTGAATAGGAAATAAATTCATGTGTTGAATAGGAAATAAATTCATGTGTTGAATAGAAAATAAATTCATGTGTTGAATAGGAAATAAATTCATGTGTTGAATAGGAAATAAATTCATGTGTTGAATAGAAAATAAATTCATGTGTTGAATAGGAAATAAATTCATGTATTGAATAGAAAATAAATTCATGTGTTGAATAGAAAATAAATTCATGTGTTGAATAGAAATAAATTCATGTGCTGAATAGAATTAATATTCATGTGTTGAATAGGATAAATATTCATGTGTTGAATAGAGTAAACACTCATGTGTTTAATAAAAGCCGTGTTGATTAGATTGACGCCATTTTGACGTGAACGATATTTATATCGATTTTATTCATTTTTATAATGAATATAGAAAAGAAAGTGATTTCAAAATATAACGTTTTGAAAATATTATCATTTGTATATCGATGATGTGGAATATTCAATTTTGATTCGAAATTGAATATGAAGTTGAAATCGTTCGAAAACGAATTTAAAACGATATATAAAATACGTTTTGAAATGAAATCGACGAAATATATGTAATATATATATAGAATGGCCTGAATAGAAAGCGCCGCGCCGCGGCAGTTCGCGAATTTTGACCATTGACATCGAATGGATATTACGGGAGATCCGACCATCGGATTCTCCTAAAACTTGAACCATTGGGTTCGTATCGAAAAGAGCTTTCTAACGAATATTAAAAATTTGAAATCTAACGGTTGATTTGGAATTATGTCCAAATCAAATTTGGAAAAGGTCGCTGTAAGTGCAGTTCGATGGCCATTGATGGAAATCGACTATATGGGCCTTGATAAAATTATTAAAAATAGTAATAATTTGTGTAGAATCATAAGAAATGATTTGTGAAGAATTGAGATGAAAAATTCCAAATTGGAAAAGATAAAAATAGATTTTTATCGAAATGAACTAGTTTTGAACTAGAATAATAATTTATTTATTTTTAAATAAAGTGGGTTTGAAATGGTTTTGAAAGTAACCATAATTTCCAATATATAAAGTGGAAATGGATTTGAATCGAAATTGTCTTTGGAATATTTCGATGTTGGATTTCATGATTATGCAGATATTGTTATGGAAATTTGAAAGATATATTCATATCGTTATTTCCAATACGATATTTGTTGGTCGTAATATTTGATATTGAATATAAGCCGATATATTTACTATTCACAGCCTTGTATTTAATATCAAATGGGATTTCGGTTTGTCGTGAATGGTGTCTTCATTAACACTATTCTTAAACCCAGTGAAGCAAAATATTAAATCTTTTGTTTAGATTTAATGAAGTATACCAATTAAATGGGATTTAATTGGAATTGGATTAGAATGTGATTTTGGGTTTATCGTGAACCGTGTTATAAATGACATTGATTCTTTAACCCAGTTAAAGACAGGATATGATTTCCTGAGTTAAACAATCATTGATATTATTTTTGGGAAGATTAAAACCAAGTGGAGTTTTAATGAATCTTTAATTAGATTGAAATGATCAAGAATTGAGTATCACCAGTTTTGCTCCAGGCGATAGTTAAATCTTTAATTAGATTTGAACGTGAAATGGTAATTGAATGTACCGATAACACTGTGGTGTTGGATATGAAGTATTACCAGTTTTACTTCATGGGATGAATAGGTTGGGATTGGAAAATAAAATAAATGATTCCTTCGTGTGGTTCGCTAATCCCGACTAGTTTGGATAAACCATAATTTGGTTTGAATCGATATTCAAAGGAAGATTAAAGAATAAATTTAAAGAATTTATCTTTTATAAAATTAATGGGAACCTTTCCCAAAGAATAAGAATATTTGAATAAAAGAATATTCTGAATTGGAATGAGGCGTATGTTGTGTTTGTGTAACACTTGTTTATTATATATGCGAGTAATCAAAAAGACCGGGTTTATCCCATTCTGAATAACTGATTCGACGTGGTGTCGAGGATGAAGACGGTGGTTAAAGACCGGAGGTCTTCACGTCGTTTGGGTGATTACAGATGATCTTGATTGGGCTGTACACCCAAGAGGAGGGAATCAGTTGGTGATCGTCCAGACGTACTTCGAGATCGATGGATATGCGAGGTACAAAGTGCCTTCGGTTTTGTTCAGATCCAGAACGGACTTGTAAATGGACTGTGTGTCTGACATTGGATTTTATTCTGTGTGATTGATTTCTATTAAATATATATCTGTTTGGCTGCGGAGAATTTATTCTCTTGCTTAATGCCCTTCTCTGAAACGTACGAGCTCAGGGGTTTTATATTGATGGATATCAATCGCATGAAATGAATTGCCTGTGTGGCATGCCTAAGTGGCAATCGATCAAGGCTTTTGTTGAAAAGCAAAGTCTTGTGGTTGATGATCAAAGCACTGCCTGTGTGGCATAGCTTTGTGTAGCGTTGATTCGCGAGCCTCACACCCCGGTTGTGAACCAAAAACGGGAGAGGACCTCAGGGAGGGCATGTGTTTCCTTCTATCTAGGGTGGTGTCAGTGACCTACCAGCCCTGACATTTATATTATTTTCACCTGTGTGTTTGTTGCTGTTGCGAGGCACCTCGGATATATTGGTGACTGTGTGAAGACGATGGAGTCATTTGGCTCATTGACGCCCCAAAGGGAGGGGAAACGCAGTGTTCAGGCATTTTAATCCACATCGGTGGATCGGCCCTGACGATCCAAGGGTCACTCGAGCTCTGATCCTAAGACATGGGCTAGAGCATCTCGAATTCGGTAAGGACTATCTTTTGCCTCGGTTCACAGATGGAAACCCAACTTCCAATACGTGACATTTGCGGTTTTGATTGTAGAGCCTAGTATGGCGACATGATATATGGTACCCATGCCGTCTATGATTAATATTTATGATTGAAATTGTTTTGACACTATACACTTATAATCGTATCAAATGATTTGTTTTTAACGTACCAAGCATGTTTGGCTATTATAAGGGAAAACACTATCCTCCGTCTTGTATTGCATTGTGTGATGGGACCTGGGTCTTATAATAGCTTCATTTTTCCAAAAAATATTGCGTTGTTTTGTTATATGCACTGGTATCCTTAGGAGGAAACCCGTTCCGTGTTATACGGCGTGGTCCCTTGATATATCTGATTTAAAGTAAAGTTTTAAATAACTGTTTTAGTTCTCACACCAGTCATATGGCTGACCTGGATTTTATTGTTTTAACCTAAACTCTGGGTGCCCTTATTATGACATGGGCAGCTAGTAGTTTTGGTTTTGCAGATTTATATTCATAGGATCCTGATTTACAGCTGGAATGATATCCAGAAAGCTCTGTATCCGTATATCTCCTTCAGTTGTGTTTTGTATTATTTTCCACTGCTATGTAATGTAATTTAAATCTCTGATATTTTCTGATGTGTAATATTTATTCATACTCTGTATATTCTTGTATTCTGATGGAATTGTTGTAATTAACAATGAAATATTCTTCTGTTTGTGTTCTGATTCGTCTTGTCCTCAAAGTATCCGGGCTTTCCTTACCGGCGAAGTTACGGGTCTTCACAGTTGGTATCAGAGCTTTGGTTTACAAAGCTCGAGAACAAGGCACATTATAACCATACGAAGGAATTCATCAGAGATTGGATTAGTAATATCCAATGAGAATGACTTGTTAGGGATAGGACCAGTAGTATCCTAGAACGAGTGTGAAGAGTAGTGTTTTTAAAAATAAAATTGAAAACAAATTTTGTTTTGAAAATTTAAATCAATTATTCATATTTCATTATTTATTTTATATTGAATTTGGAAAATCAAGTAGACAGAGATTTTAGTATACGTCTGATCCATGTGTATTGAAGCCTCAAATATATTCGATAGATATAGTATCACACTCTAGTCGCCCGAAGAAGATACTGATGATTGAGATCTCATCATCAGTGTTTTTGTTCGAGTTTTGAAAGTGGGATTTCTATATATTTCCATTAGACTGGTGTGAGAACCAAAATTAGATAGGGCCTATTTTTTTGAATTGGAACCAAAAATGTGATTTTTGACTATATATCAAAGTTATGAATTTGAAATGATAATCAACAAATTGATTGCTGATTATGTTGTTTGATTACTGTTTTGATTAATTGAATGTTGAACCGTTAGCCAAATTGAACAAATAGTGAATTGTATTGAAAATTTGTCGCATTTGCATACATATACATGTACTTACATTGAACATGTCATAGCAAGGAGGCTAGAGAAGAGGAATAAAATTGTTTGCCCGACAAATAGGAACATATTTATTGTATTTCTTGGGTTTTAATGATTTTATGAGCCGATTGGCTAGCTGCTTGGTTGTTTCCTTTTCTTTTTGGATTGATGAGGGCCGTGGGATGCTATTTGAAATATCTCGAAGCTCCCGGTGCAGGGGAGGTTATGGCGAAATTTTTCGAAAATTTAGGGTGTTATCCAAATTTTTGAAAAAATTGAAAAGTTCTTAGAAACTGAAAAGTTGAAGAACTTAAGCCATAATGAAAATAATGGAAGTTGAGTTGATTGGTTAAACAACTTTTGGCTTCGTTCCTTTTCGGGGACGAAAAGTTTTAAGTGGGAGAGATTGTAATAACCCGGAAATCTAAGCTAATTTAAATTTTTTATTTTAGGGAGTTTTGAATATTTAAAATGAATTATTTTAAATAATAACGACGAGAAATTTATTTTGAATAAAATTAGAATGTATATACTTATATAGCTCGACGTTAGAATATAAATATTTGTTTATAATTCTAAAAGGAATGGAAAATGGCGCGCTAGTTTGAAAATTCGATTTCAAACTTCAAATGAATGTACAGGATTCAAAATAAACCGGATTTAGTGAAACCAAAAATATTTGAATCTATTTGAGAATATCTTTCCAAAGATTCCGAAAAATTGAAATTTCATAGCGGGGATAAAAAGTTATGCCTAGTGAAAATTCAGAATAGTCGCTATGGAATTCTGGCCCTTAAAAATGGAAATTTTGCAAACGACCTCGGTTTTCGACGAAACCACTTTTGTTAGATCCGTAATGTCAAGTTATTGCTAGGTTTCAAAATTCGTAATTTTCTGAATCAATATGTGAGCGTGGCAAAGGAAAACGCGTTTGACCAGTTTTAGTTGATTTCGATCGACCTAAAAATGGCCATTTTACAATCGGTCTCAGAATTTGACGAAATTAGTTTTTTTAGGACTGTATCGTCAATACAAAGCTAGAAAAAAAATTCAGGAATTTTTAGAGTTCGTATGTGGCCCCGGTAAATTGAAATGCGCGTTCAAATTCAATATATAGATTTATATTTTGATTTTGACGAAAACTGATCGAAACGATCGATATCAGCTTACGGTACATATCCCATTGTGTTCGGAACGGGGGTAATTAGCTATGAACGACAGTCGGTGGGTTCGATTTCAAGCACGAAATAAAAAGTTGCCTTTTTGGGAAATAATTAAATAAAATAAAATATATAAATTATAACCTTTACCCTACCCTTCTCTCCTCACTCAGACAAAATAGAAAAAAAACCGAAATAAAACCCGTTGACCCTCAGCCCCCCATCGATCGATGCCACCCACCGGAGGTCCACAGTGCTTGCGCCGCTTCCACTGCCGGAGCTTCCCTTCGTCGCCGCCACCCACTGACAGCCACTGGCCTTCGTTCAACTCCCCCAAAGCACCACGACCCCAAACCAGCAAGCCTCTGGCCAAACCCTAGCCGGCGCCGCCACTAAACCCCTCCCCCTTACCGTAGCCACCCTTCCCGGCCACCATCTCTGCTGTAGGGCCCCCGCTCCCCAGAAAACCGAATTAAAGTAAGTTTTTTTATTTTTTGATTATTTATTTTCATGTAATCAGTTTATTTAAATTAGTAAATGAACGATAATCGGATTTTTATAAATTAAAAAGAGCATATATTTTATTTTCTGATTTTAATAATATAAAGAATGATATGAAGTTGAGATCAAAATTTGATTTTTATCTATATGGAATGATAAGGAGAAAAAAATAGAATTTTTACGTATGGAATAATAGAATAAAAATTTGGTTTTCACATAGGGAAAGTTAAGATTTTTATTTACAAAAAAATTATAATTTTTGCCTATGGAAAGATATGATTTTGAATACCATAAAAATATAATCTTTAGCGAAGTAAAAATTAGATTTTTCCTCATAGATTTGTGAAGTAAAAATTGAATTTTTCCATATACGGTTTGTGAATAAAGATGTGATCTTTATTCATGTAGCGACGCTAAAAAAATAAAATCTTTATATAGAAAATAGCATCATAAAAATTTAGTCTTCATATATGAAGTGTCCTTATAAAAATGTGATTTTTATATATGTAGCGAATTAAAAATATAATTTTTATTTATGTAGCGAATTAAATTTTTATATAATAGAGAATATAAAATTGTGATTTTTATATATGTAGCGAATTAAATTTTTATATAATAGAGAATATAAAAATGTGAGTTTTATATATGTAGCGAATTAAAAATATAATTTTTGTATAATAGAGAATATAAAAATGTGATTTTTAAACATGTAGCAAATACGGACGACGAAAGTGACAAAAGGCGAGCGGTGAAGATTTCCTATATATGAAGAGTCGCGGTGTTTGGTTTAGCTAATCGGTGAGAACTCCTCACTTTTATTTTATTTTCTAGTTGAATTATATGCTAGGATGCAGACGGTGCTTAGCAGCACCCGACACCCGTCGTCCACAGACCATGGATGACTTGGTTGTTTGATTGATGTGTTGTGAAAAACTGACTGTTGGATGTGAAATAAAATATATATTCATGTGTTGAAATAAAATATATATTCATGTGTTGAAATAAAATATATATTCACGTGTTGAAATAAAATATATATTCATGTTTTGAAATCAAATATATATTCATGTGTTGAAGTAAAATATATATTCATGTGTTGAAGTAAAATAAATATTCATTTACAAATCGAACGATTTGTTTATGTACAACGATTTGACTGATATTGATTGGGACGATAAATTTTACACTTCGCCCAACTACACAAATAAAATCTATGTTTGATTGTTTGAGACCCCACACGGATGTTGGGATGATATTGACGTACACTAATCCCAATTGTTTAGTTGTATGTCAATCGTTGGGTTGACAGACTGTGTAAGCGTTATCTATTTATATTTAATGCTTATGCAGTTGTGTGGTGCACTCTGGATGATGGTTGATGATTTAACGTTGCTATTATATACGTGTGTTATATAGAATCCGTATAAATAATATTATATGTTAATTGATTGGGCTTCATTCCAATTTGGAAAATAAGGAATATTATAAAAATAAATTCATGTGTTGAATAGAAAATAAATTCATGTGTTGAATCGAAAATAAATTCATATGTTGAATAGAAAATAAATTCATGTGTTGAATAGGAAATAAATTCATGTGTTGAATAGAAAATAAATTCATGTGTTGAATAGGAAATAAATTCATGTGTTGAATAGGAAATAAATTCATGTGTTGAATAGAAAATAAATTCATGTGTTGAATACAAAATAAATTCATGCGTTGAATAGGAAATAAATTCATACGTTGAATAGAAAATAAATTCATGTGTTGAATAGAAATAAATTCATGTGTTAAATAGAATTAATATTCATGTGTTGAATAGGATAAATATTCATGTGTTGAATTGAATAAACATTCATGTGTTGAATAAAAGCCGTGTTGATTAGATTGACGCCATTTTGACGTGAACGATATTTATATCGATTTTATTCATTTTTATAATGAATATAGAAAAGAAAGTGATTTCAAAATATATCGTTTTGAAAATATTATCATTTGTATATCGATGATGTGGAATATTCAATTTTGATTCGAAATTGAATATGAAGTTGTAATCGTTTCGAAAACGAATTTAAAACGATATATAAAATACGTTTTGAAAGGAAATCGATGAAATATAATATATATATATATTATATATATAGAATGGCCTGAATAGAACGCGCCGCGGAAGTTCGCGAATTTCGACCATTGACTTCGAATGGATATTACGGGAGATCCGACCGTCGGATTCTCCTAAACCCGGAACCGTTGGGTTCGTATCGAAAAGAGCTTTCTAACGAATATTAGAAATTTGAAATCTAATGGTTGGATTTGGAATTATGTCCAAATCAAATTTGGAAAAGGTCGCTGTAAATGCAGTTCGATGGCCATTGATGGAAATCGACTGTACGGGCCTTGATAAAATTATTAAAAATAGTAATAATTTGTGTAAAATCATAAGAAAGGATTTTTGAAGAATTGAGATAAAAAATTCCAAATTGGAAAAGATAAAAATAGATTTTTATCAAAATGAACTGGTTTTGAACTAGAATAATAATTTATTTATTTTTAAATAATGTGGGTTTGAAATGGTTTTGAAAGTAACCAGAATTTCCAATATATAAAGTGGAAATGGATTTGAATCAAAATTGTCTTTGGAATATTTCGATGTTGGATTTCGTGATTATGCAGATATTGTTATGGAAATTTGAAAGATATATTCATATCGTTATTTCCAATACGATATTTGTTGGTCGTAGAATTTGATATTGAATATAAGCCGATATATTTTCTATTCAGAGCCTTGTATTTAATATCAAATGGGATTTGGGTTTGTCGTGAATGGTGTCTTCGTTAACACTGATTTGGATTTTTCATGAATGGTGTCTTCATTAAACTGTTCTTAAACCCAGTGGAGCAAAAGATTAAATCTTTTGTTTAGATTTAATGAAGTGTACCGATTAAATGGGATTTAATTGGAATTGGATTAGAATGTGATTTTGGGTTTATCATGAACCGTGTTTTAAATGACATTGGTTCTTTAACCTAGTTAAAGACAGGATATGATTTTCCGAGTTAAACAATCATTGATATTGATTTTTGGGAAGATTAAAACCAAGTGGAGTTTTAATGAATCTTTAATTAGATTGAAATGATCGAGAATGGAGTATCACCAGCTTTGCTCCAGGCGATAGTTAAATCTTTAACTAGATTTGAATGTGAAATGGTAATTGAATTTACCGATAACACCGTGGTGTTAGATATGAAGTATTACCAGTTCTACTTTATGGGATGAATAGGTTGGGATTGGAAAATAAAATAAATGATTACGTCGTGTGGTTCGCTAATCCCGACTAGTTTGGATAAACCATAATTTGGTTTGGATCGATATTTAAAGGAAGATTAAAGAATAAATTTAAAGAATTTATCTTTGATAAAATTAACGGGAACCTTTCCCAAAGAATAAGAATATTTGAATAAAAGAATATTCTGAACTGGAATGAGGCGTATGTTGTGTTTGTGTAACACTTGTTTATTATATACGCGAGTTATTCAGAAAGACCGGGTTTATCCAGTTCTGAATAACTGATTCGACGTGGTGTCGAGGATGAAGACGGTGGTTGAAGACCAGAGGTCTTCACGTCGTTTGGGTGATTACTGATGATCTTGATTGGGCTGTACACCCAAGAGGAGGGAATCAGTTGGTGATCGTCCCGACGTACTTGGAGATCGATGGATATGCGAGGTACAAGGTGCCTCCGGTTTCGTTCAGACCCAGAACGGACTTGTAAATGGACTGTGTGTCTGACATTGGATTTTATTCTGTGTGATTGATTTCTATTAAATATATATCTGTTTGGCGGCGGAGAATTTATTCTCTTGCTTAACGCCCTTCTCTGAGACGTACGAGCTCAGGGGTTATATATTGATGGATATCAATCGCATGAAGTGAATTACCTGTGTGGCATGCCTAAGTGGCAATTGATCAAGGCTTTTGTTGAAAACCAAAGTCTTGTGGTTGATGATCAAAGAACCGCCTGTGTGGCATAGCTTTGTATAGTGTTGATTCGCGAGCCTCACACCTCGGTTGTGAACCAAAAACAGGAGAGGACCTCAGGGAGGGCATGTGTTTCCTTCTAGCTAGGGTGGTGTCAGTGACCTACCAGCCTTGACATTTATATTATTTTCACCTGTGTGGTTGTTGCTAGGCACCTCGGATATATCAGTGACTGTGCAGAGCCGATGGATTCATTTGGCTCATTGACGCCCCAAAGGGCGGGAAAACGCAGTGTTCAGGCTTTTTATCCACATCGGTGGACCGACCCTGACGATCCAAGGGTCACTCGAGCTCTGGTCCTGAAACACGGGCTAGAGCGTCTCGAATTCGGTAAGGACTATCTTTTGCCTTGGTTCACAGATGGAAACCCAACTTCCAATACGTGACATTTGCGGTTTTGATTGTAGAGCCTAGTATGGCGACATGATATATGGTACCCATGCCGTCTATGATTGATATTTATGATTGAAATTGTTTTGACACTATACACTTATAATAGTATCAAATGATTTGTTTTTAACGTACCAAGCATGTTTAGCTATTATACGAGAAAACCCTATCCTCCGGCTTGTGTTGCATTGTGTGATGGGACCTGGGTCTTATAATAGCTTCATTTTTCCAAAAAGCATTGCGTTGTTTTGTTATATGCACTGGTATCCTTGGGAGGAAACCCGTTCCGTGTTATACGGCATGGTCCCTTGATATATCTGATCTAAAGTAAACTTTTAAATAACTGTTTTAGTTCTCACACCAGTCACATGACTGACCTGGTGTTTATTGTTTTAACCTAAACTCTGGGTGCCCTTATTTTGACACGGGCAGCTAGTAGTTTTGGTTTTGCAGATTTATATTCACAGGATCCTGATTTACAGTTGGAACGATATCCGAAAAGCTCTGTATCCGTATATCTCCTTCGGTTGTGTTTTGTATTATTTTTCGCTGCTATGTAATGTAATTTGAATCTCTGATATTTTCTGATGTGTAATATTTATTCATACTCTGTATATTCTTGTATTCTGATGGAATTGTTGTAATTAACAATGAAATGTTCTTCTGTTTGTGTTCGGATTCGTCTTGTCCTCAAAGTATCCAGGCTTTCCTTACCGGGGAAGTTACGGGTCCTCACAGTTGGTATCAGAGGTTTGGTTTACAAAGCTCGAGAACAAGGCACATTAGAACCATACGAAGGAATTCCTCAGAGATTGGATTAGTAATATCCAATGAGAATGACTTGTTAGGGATAGCACCAGTAGTATCCTAGAACGAGTGTGAAGAGTAGTGTTTTTAAAAATAAAATTGAAAACAAATTTTGTTTTGAAAATTTAAATCAATTATTCATATTTGATTATTTATTTTATATTGAATTTGGACAATCAAGTATATAGTGATTTTAGTATATGTCTGGTCCACGTGTATTGAAGCCTCAAATATATTCGATAGATATAGTATCATACTCTAGTCGCCCGAAGAAGATACTGATGATTGAGATCTCATCATCAGTGTTTTTGTTCGAGTTTCGAAAGTGGGATTTCTATATATTTCCATTAGACTGGTGTGAGAACCAAAATTATATAGGGCCTATTGTTGTGAATTGGCATCAAAAATGTGATTTTTGACTATATATCAAAGTTATGAATTTGAAATGATAATCAACAAATTGATTGCTGATTGTGTTGTTTGATTACTGTTTTGATTAATTGAATGTTGAACAGTTAGCCAAATTGAACCAAATAGTGAATTGTATTGAAAATTTGTCGCATTTGCATACATAAACATGTACTTACATTGAACAGGTCATAGCAAAGAGGCTAGAAAAGAGGAATAAAATTGTTTGCCTGACAAATAGGTACATGTTTATTGTATTTCTTGGGTTTTGATGATTTTATGAGCCGATTGGCTAGCTGCTTGGCTGTTTTTTTTTTTTTTTTGGATTGATGAGGGCCATGGGAGGCTATTTGAAATATCTCGAAACTCCTGGTGCAAGGAAGGTTATGGCGAAATTTTTCGAAAATTTAGGGTGTTATCCAAATTTTTGAAAAAATTGAAAAGTCCTTAGAAACTGGAAAGTTGAAGAACTTAAGCCATAATGAAAATAATGGAAGTTGAGTTGATTGGTTAAACAACTTTCGGCTTCGTTTCTTTTCGGGGATGAAAATTTTTAAGTGTGGGAGATTGTAATAACTCGGAAATCTGAGCCAATTTAATTTTTTTATTTTGGCGATTTTAGTGAGTTTTGAATATTTAAAATGAATTATTTTAAATAATAACGACGAGAAATTAATTTTGAATAGAATTAGAACGTATATATTTATATAGCTCGACGTTAGAATATAAATGTTTATTTATAATTGTAAAAGGAATGGAAAATGGTGCGGTAGTTTGAATATTCGATTTCAAACTTCAAGTGAATATACAGGATTCAAAATAAACCGAATTTTAGTGAAACCAAAAATATTTGAATCTATTTGAGCATATCTTTTCAACGAATCCGAAAAATTGAAATTTCATAGCGGGGATAAAAAGTTATGCCCACTTGAAAATTTAGGATAGTCGTTATGGAATTCTGGCCCTTAAAAATGGAAATTTTGCAAACGACCTCGGTTTTCGACGAAACCACTTTTGCTAGATCCGTGATGTCAAGTTATTGCTAAGTTTCAAAATTCGTAATTTTTTGAATCAATATGTGAGCGTGGCAAAGGAAAACATGTTTGACTAGTTTTAGTTGACTTCGATCGACGTGAAAATGGCCATTTTTCAAACGGTCTCAGAATTCGAAGAAATTAGTTTTGTTAGGGCTGTATCGTCAATACGAAGCTAGAAAATATTTTTCGGGAATTTTTAGAGTTCGTATGTGGCCCGGGTTAATTGAAATGCACGTTCAAATTCAATATATAGATTTATATTTTGATTTTGACAAAACTAATCGAAACGATTGAATCAGCTTACAATACATATCCCATTGTGTTCGGAATGGGGCAATTAGCTATAAACGACAGTCGGTGGGTTCGATTTCGAGCTCGAAATAAAAAGTTGCCTTTTTGGGAAATAATTAAATAAAATAAAATATATAAATTATAACCTTTACCCCACCCTTCTCTCCTCACTTAGACAAAACAGAAAAAACGAAATAAAACCCATTGACCCTCAGCCCCCCACCCCCCCATCGATCGATGCCACCCACCAGAGGTCCACTGTGCTTGCGCCACCTCTACTGCCGGAGCTTCCCTTCGTCGCCGCCATCCACTGACAGCCGCCGGCCTTCGTTCAACTCCCCCAAAGCACCATGACCCCAAACCAGCGCGCCTCTGGCCAAACCCTAGACGGCGCCGCCACTAAACCCCTCCCCTTTGCCGCAGCCACCCACCCCGGCCACCATCTCCGCTGTAGGGCCCCTGCTCCCCAGAAAACTTAATTAAAGTAAGTTTTTTTATTTTTTGATTATTTATTTTCATGTAATCAGTTTATTTAAATTAGTAAATAAACGGTAATTGGATTTTTATAAATTAAAAAGAGCATATATTTAATTTTCTGATTTTAATAATATGAAGAATGATATGAAGTTGAGATAAAAATTTGATTTTTATCTATATGGAATGATAAGGAGAAAAAAAATAGAATTTTTACGTATGGAATAGTAGAATAAAAATTGGTTTTCACATAGGTAAAGTTAAGATTTTTATTTACAAAAAAATTATAATTTTTGCCTATGGAAAGATATGATTTTTAACACCATAAAAATATAATCTTTAGCGAAGTAAAAATTAGATTTTTCCACATAGATTTGTGAAGTAAAAATTGAATTTTTCCATATACAGTTTGTGAAAAAAGATGTGATCTTTATTCATGTAGCGATGCTATAAAAATATAATCTTTATATAGAAAATAGCGTTATAAAAATTTAGTCTTCATATATAAAGTGTCCTTATAAAAATGTGATTTTTATATATGTAGCGAATTAAAAATATAATTTTTATATAATAGAGAATATAAAATGTGATTTTTATATATGTAGCAAATTAAAAATATAATTTTTATATAATAGAGAATATAAAAATGTGATTTTTATATATGTAGCGAATTAAAAATATAATTTTTATATAATAGAGAATATAAAAATGTGATTTTTATACATGTAGCAAATACGGACGACGAGAGTGACAAAAGGCGAGCGGTGAAGATTTCCTATATATGAAGAGTCGCGGTTTTGGTTTAGCTAATCGGTGAGAACTCCTCACTTTTATTTTATTTTCTAGTTGAAATATATACTAGGATGCAGACGGTGCTTAGCAGCACCCGACACCCGTCGCCCACAGACCATGGATGACTTGGTTGTTTGATTGATCTGTTGTGAAAAATTGACTGTTGGTTGTGAAATAAAATATATTTTCATGTGTTGAAATAAAATATATATTCATGTGTTGAAATAAAATATATATTCATGTGTTGAAGTAAAATATATATTCATGTGTTGAAGTAAAATAAATATTCATTTACAAATCGAACGATTTGTTTATGTACAATGATTTGACTGATATTGATTGGGACGATAAATTTTACACATCGCCCAATTGCACAAATAAAATCTGTGTTTGATTGTTTGAGACCCCACACGGGTGTTGGGATGATATTGACGTACACTAATCCCAATTGTTTAGTTGTATGTCAATCGATGGGTTGACAGACAGTGTAAACGTTAGTTATTTATATTTAATGCTTATGCAGTTGTGTGGTGCACTCTGGATGATGGTTGATGATTTATCGTTGCTATTATATACGTGTGTTGTATAGAATCCATATAAATAATATTATATGGTAATTGATTGGGCCTCATTCCAATTTGGAAAATAAGGAATATTATAAAAATAAATTCATGTGTTGAATAGAAAATAAATTCATGTGTTGAATAAAAAAGAATTCATGTGTTGAATAGAAAATAAATTCATGTGTTGAATAGGAAATAAATTCATGTGTTGAATAGAAAATAAATTCATGTGTTGAATAGAAAATAAATTCATGTGTTAAATAGGAAATGCAATCACGTGTTCAATAGGAAATAAATTCATGTGTTGAATAAAAAATAAATTCATGTGTTGAATAGAAAATAAATTCATGTGTTGAATAGGAAATAAATTCATGTGTTGAATAGAAAATAAATTCATGTGTTGAATAGAAATAAATTCATGTGTTGAATAGTATTAATATTCATGTGTTGAATAGGATAAATATTCATGTGTTGAATAGAATAAACATTCATGTATTGAATAAAAGTCGTGTTGATTAGATTGACGCCATTTTGACGTGAACGATATTTATATCGATTTTATTCATTTTTATAATGAATATAGAAAAGAAAGTGGTTTCAAAATATAACGTTTCGAAAATATTATCATTTGTATATCGATGATGTGGAATATTCAATTTTGATTCGAAATTGAATATGAAGTTGAAATCATTTCGAAAACGAGTTTAAAACGATTTATAAAATATGTTTTGAAAGGAAATCGACGAAATATATATAATAAATATATTATATATATAGAATGGTTTGAATAGAACGCGCAGCGCCGTGGCAGTTCGCGAATTTCGACCATTGACTTCGAATGGATATTACGGGAGATCCGACTGTCGGATTCTCCTAAAACCGGAACCATTGGGCTCGTATCGAAAAGAGCTTTCTAACGAATATTAGAAATTTGAAATCTAACTGTTGGATTTGGAATTATGTCCAAATCAAATTTGGAAAAGTTCGCTGTAAGTGCAGTTCGATGGCCGTTGATGGAAATCGACTGTACGGGCCTTGATAAAATTATTAAAAATAGTAATAATTTGTGTAAAATCATAAGAAATGATTTGTGAAGAATTGAGATGAAAAATTCCAAATTGGAAAAGATAAAAATAGATTTTATCGAAATGAACTAGTTTTGAACTTGAATAATAATTTATTTATTTTTAAATAAAGTGGGTTTGAAATGATTTTGAAAGTAACCAAAATTTCCAATATATAAAGTGGAAATGGATTTGAATCGAAATCATCTTTGGAATATTTCGATGTTGGATTTCGTGATTATGCAGATATTGTTATGGAAATTTGAATGATATATTCATATCGTTATTTCCAATACGATATTTGTTGGTCGTAGAATTTGATATTGAATATAAGCCGATATATTTTCTATTCAGAGCCTTATATTTAATATCAAATGGGATTTGGATTTGTCGTAAATGGTGTCTTCATTAACACTGTTCTTAAACCTAGTGGAGCAAAAGATTAAATCTTTTGTTTGGATTTAATGAAGTGTACCAATTAAATGGGATTTAATTGGAATTGGATTAGAATGTGATTTTGGGTTTATCGTGAACCGTGTTTTAAATGACAATGGTTCTTTAACCCAGTTAAAGACAGGATAAGATTTCCCGAGTTAAACAATCATTGATATGGATTTTTGGGAAGATTAAAACCAAGTGGAGTTTTAATGAATCTTTATTTAGATTGAAATGATCGAGAATGGAGTATCACCAGTTTTACTCCAGGCGATAGTTAAATCTTTAATTAGATTTGAACGTGAAATGGTAATTGAATTTACCGATAACACCGTGGTGTTAGATATGAAATATTACCAGTTTTACTTCATGGGATGAATAGGTTGGGATTGGAAAATAAAATAAATGATTACTTCGTGTGGTTCGCTATTCCTGACTAGTTTGGATAAACCATAATTTGGTTTGAATCGATATTCAAAGGAAGATTAAAGAATAAATTTAAAGAATTTATCTTTGATAAAATTAATGGGAACATTTCCCAAAGAATAAGAATGTTTGAATAAAAGAATATTCTGAATTGGAATGAGGCGTATGTTGTGTTTGTGCAACACTTGTTTATTATATACGCGAGTTATTCAGAAAGACCGGGTTTATCCCATTCTGAATAACTGATTCGACTTGGTGTCAAGGATGAAGACGGTGGTTGAAGACCGGAGGTCTTCACGTCATTTGGGTGATTACTGATGATCTTGATTGGGCTGTACACCCAAGAGGAGGGAATCAGTTGGTGATCGTCCAAATGTACTTGGAGATCGATGGATATGCGAGGTACAAGGTGCCTCCGGTTTCGTTCAGACCCAGAATGGACTGTAAATGGACTGTGTGTCTGACATTGAATTTTATTCTGTGTGTTTGATTTCTATTAAATATATATCAGTTTGGCGGCGGAGAATTTATTCTCTTGCTTAACGCCCTTCTCTGAGACGTACGAGCTCAGGGGTTATATATTGATGGATATCAATCGCATGAAGTGAATTGCCTGTGTGGCCTGCCTAAGTGGCAATTGATCAAGGCTTTTGTTGAAAAGAAAAGTCTTGTAGTTGATGATCAAAGCACCGCCTGTGTGGCATAGCTTTGTGTAGCGTTGATTCGTGATCCTCACACCCCGGTTGTGAACCAAAAACGGGAGAGGACCTCAGGGAGGGCATGTGTTTCCTTCTAGCTAGGGTGGTGTCAGTGACCTACCAGCCCTGACATTTATATTATTTTCACCTGTGTGGTTGTTGCTGTTGCGAGGCGCCTCAGATATATCGGCGACTGTGTGGAGCTAATGGAGTCATTTGGCTCATTGACGCCCCAAAGGGCGGGGAAACGCAGTGTTCAGGCATTTTAATCCACATAGGTGGACCGGCCCTGACGATCCAAGGGTCTCTCGAGCTCTGATCCCGAGACACGGGCTAGAGCGTCTCGAATTCGGTGAGGACTTTCTTTTGCCTCGGTTCACAAATGGAAACCCAACTTCCAATACATGACATTTGCGGTTTTGGTTGTAGAGCCTAGTATAGCGACATGATATTGGTACCCATGCCGTCTATGATTGATATTTATGATTGAAATTGTTTTGACACTATACACTTATAATAGTATCAAATGATTTGTTTTTAACGTACCAAGAATGTTTGGCTATTATAAGGGAAATCCCTATCCTCCGGCTTGTGTTGCATTGTGTGATGGGACCTGGGTCTTATAATAGCTTCATTTTTCCAAAAAGCATTGCGTTGTTTTTTTATATGCACTGGTATCCTTGGGAGGAAACTCGTTCCGTGTTATACGGGTTGGTCCCTTGATATATCTGATTTAAAGTAAACTTTTAAATAACTGTTTTAGTTCTCACACCAGTCACATGACTGACCTGGAGTTTATTGTTTTAACCTAAACTCTGGGTGCCCTTATTTTGACACGGGTAGCTAGTAGTTTTGGTTTTGCAGATTTATATTCACAGGATCCTGATTTACAGCTGGAAAGATATCCGAAAAGCTCTGTATCTGTATATCTCCTTCAGTTGTGTTTTGTATTATTTTCCGCTGCTATGTAATGTAATTTAAATCTCTGGTATTTTCTGATGTGTAATATTTATTCATACTCTGTATATTATTGTACTCTGATGGAATTGTTGTAATTAACAATGAAATGTTCTTCTGTTTGTGTTCTGATTTGTCTTGTCCTCAAAGTATTCGGGCTTTCCTTAACGGGGAAGTTACAGGTCTTCACAGTATGATTATGTCCCGGAAATCAATTGGGCACAGGTTGTGGTTCGTATGAATCGACATGCATTTTATTTTATTTGTGTGCATAGTACGTTTGTGTCACATCCATACCTTACTATCCAATCTACAAACCATGATGCAACCAAAAATGATAATTTGGAGAAATATAATTACCCAAGAAAAGTTTTGGATGAGTAAGTCTACTCTTCTCCTCAGTTTCCCATGTGCTCTCCACAGGGTTATCTCCCCACTGAACTCGGACAAGTCGAATAGATTTGTTGCAGAGTCATTTGATTTCTTGCTCCACGATCCTTACAGTGGCATGGGGCACCTTAGACTCCAACTTGAGGCTTCCTATATCCAGAATATCATCAAGCTCGTGTCTGACGGCTGAATTATGAAGGTATTTGCGAAGATGGGAAATATGGAAAATGTTGTGGACTCCCGACAAACGCTCGGAAAGATCCACTCGGCAAGCCATCTTCCCAATTCTATGCAAAATCCGAAAAGGCCCAATAAATCTAGGAGCTAACTTCCTAGTTTTCCTGAACCAAACTGTCTTCTTGAGGGGAGAAATCTTGGTAAATACCAAATCTCTGACATCAAATTCCAATTTTCTCCTCCTTGTATCTGCATGCCTTCATTCTATGCTGAATCAAAGCGATAATATCCGTGGACTCACGTATAAGGTCTGGTCCGAGTGAAACCTTGTTATTAGTTTCCACCAACAAGTTGGCAATTTACATGGTTGTCGATACAAAGCTTCGTAAGGGGCCATACAAATCGCCGCTTGGTAACTGTTATTGTTTGAAAACTTGACCAACAGTAAGTGCTGCTTTTATATTCCTAGGAAGTTGACTATGCAAGTTCTAAGTAGGTCCTCCGAAACTCTATTAATTATCTCTGTCTGGCCATCTGTCAGCGGATGATAGGTTGTGCTTAAACATAAGGTCGTTCCCAATGCTTCTTGAAGACTCTTCCAAAATTTGCTAGTAAATGATGGATCTCTATCATTCAATATTGTAGATGGAATCCCATGTAGCCTAATAATCTCTTTAACATAGAACTGTGCTAACAATGCAATAGACCTGTTCTTCCTAACGGGAATAAAATGGGAACTTTTCGTTGGTCGATTCACTATCTCCCAAATAACCTCATTCCCCTTCTTATTCCTAGGAAGCCCATCAATAAAATACATAGAAATGTGCTCCTATTTCTAAGTGGGAACCACCAGTGGTAACAAAAGTCCTTCAGGCTTCCCTTGTTCTGCCTTTACTCTTTGACAAGTTAGACATCTAGAAACAAACTTGGCCGCGTCTCTCTTCGTTCCTTCCCAATAGAAACACCTCTTCATGTCCTTAAACATTTTATCACCTCTGCGGTGAATGGTCATTCTTAAGCTATGGCATTCCTCTTGTTACTCTTTCCTAAGGTCCAAACTCCTAGGGACACAAATTTGGCCATCTCATCTTAAGCATCAATATCATCAATTGAATATCTTCTAGAATGTGGGAAAGATACTCCCCTATAATTTTTTTTAGCACCCTCGATTTGTCATCAAGGTCTTGTTCACCCTTGATTCTTTCCAATAAAATTGGTCTTATCTCCATTGCTCCAATAAACTCTTTAGCTTCCTCATATGGTGGTTACAAATTAAAACTAGAGAGAAACTCCAAATGTCTCCATTCAGTAATCACACTAAGGACAACGTGCTTCCGACTCAAAAAGTCGGCCACGACATTACCCTTCCCAAGAGTAATACTGAATGACGAATCAAAAGATGCAAGATATTTCATCCATCTCTACTGCCGACATTCAGATCTTTCTAAGAAAACCAATATCTAAGGGACTTAAGATCTGTCAATAACTCGACTTCACTCCAAGAAGATAATGCCTCCACATCCTAAGAGTGAAAACTACTGCTATTAACTCCAAATCATAGATGGGTTATCTTTTCTTGTGATCGTTGAATTGTCTACTTGCGTAGGCAACTACTCTACCCTCTTGTATGAGGACTGCTCCTAACCCTGTCCCACATGCATTGGTGAAAACAGTGAACATCTTGGCTCTATCTGGGATAATCACAGTAGGTGCACTTATGAGAGATTCCTTCAATCTCTCAAAGGAATTTATGCACTTCTCCGTCCATGCAAAATTATGATCCTTCTTTATCAATTGGGTTAGAGGGATAGCAATCTTTCCAAAGTCCTTTATAAGTTTTCAGTAATAACTTGCTAACCCAAGGAAACTCTTAACCTCAGTCATATTTCAAGGTATCTTCCACTCTTGGACGGCTTCTACCTTAGCGGGGTCAACTGGTAATCCATTCCTTGAGACAATATGTCCTAGAAACATAATTTCTTTCTTCCAAAATTGGCATTTCGAGAATTTGGATAATTTGAGCTAGTTCTCTCTTAGGAATTCTAGGACCCTTCTCAAGTGATTTTCATGTTCCTTATGGTCCTTGGAAAAGATAAGGATGTCATCTTCAAACACTACCACCATCTTATTTGGTATACCTTGAAATACCCTACTCATCAGGTCTACAAAGAAAACGGGGCATCTATCATTCCAAAAGGCATAACCTCCCATTCGAATAGTCCATCTGGCGTCATAAATGCAGTCTTGGGCTTACACTCTTATGAAATCCTTAACTGGTGAAATCTAGTGGCCAAGTCTAACTAGGAAAATATTTGAGCTCCTCCCAAATAGTTAAACAAGTCATCAATTTTCGATAAGGGATACCTATTCTTTTTTGTCAGCTTATTAAGTTCCCTATTATCAACACATAATATTAAAGATCCATCAGGTTTCATGGAAAACACTACTGTGGCACCCTTGAAACGACCCAAAATCCCCCGATCTCCGAAGAGACGGAAAACTACGGATTGCTTTCGAGAACACGACGCTTCAAACGCAAATAATATAACATTTCATTGCTATTAAAACAATTACATTAGAGTACAAGATTATATCAGAGTATGAATAAATAATATATAACAGAAAATATCAGAGAATTAAATTACAAAGCTGCGGAAAATAATACATGAGTATAATGTACATCGAAATTCATCTACAACCACAATTGAAAGTGATATACGGATACAAAGCTTTCCGAATATAGCTCCAGCTATAATCCAGGATCCTATGAAAAGAAGTATCCATGAAAACCAAAACTACTAGCTGCCGTGTGAAAAATATAGGCCCCCAGAGTTTAGGTAGGAACAATAAACTCCGAGTCAGTTATGGGACTGGTATGAGAACTAAAACAGTTATTAAAACTTTACTTTAAAAGTTGAAAAATCATGGGACCATGCCGTATAACACGAAACGGGTTTACTCACATGAATCTTAGTTTAAAATAAAACAACGCAATGCTTTTTGAAAAATTGAGCTATTATAAGACTCAGGTCCCATCACACAATGCAACGCAAGCCGGAGGATAGAGTTTTACCTTATAATAGCCAAATATGCTTGGTACGTTTTAAAAACAAATCAATTTGATATTGCTATAAATGCATAGTGTATCAAACAACTTTAAATATAAATCTATCAATCATAGACGGCATGAGCACCCCATTCCACTATGTCACCATATAGATTTACAATTAAATTGAAAGTCACATATTGGAAATTGGATTCCATCTATGAGTCGAGGCAAAGGATGTTCCTCACCGATTTCAGGCCATCTCTAGAGGAATGACCCAGGATCCCCCCCAGTGAACCCTTGGATCTTGCAGGGCTGGTCCACTACTTTAGTGGATTGATTATTCCTGAACAATACATTTCCCGGCCCTATCGGACCTCTAAACAGGTCAGTACGTCGACCCTATGAGCATATAGCCCTATATAGGAGGCGCCCCACTATCCACCATCCACATAAGTAAATATGCCTGGGATCCATACCATGGCACTACCTCTAGCTAGAAAGAAACACATGCACTCCTAGTTGTCCCATCCCGTTCCTGACTCATACTGGGGTGTGAGGCTCGCGAATTAATGCTTTACACAAAGCTATGCTACTTAAAGCCGTGCTTTGATCATCAACCACAAGACTTTGCTTTTCAACAAAAGCCTTGTTCATTTGCATCTCAGCATGCCACACTAACAATCCACGCCACGAAACTGATGTCTATCAATATATAACCTCTAAGCTCGTACGTCTCAGAGAAGGGTATTAAGCAAGAGAATAAATTCTCCGCCACCAAACAGATATATATTTAATAGAAATCAATCAACATAGAATGAAATCCAATATCAGACACACATCCATTTACAAGTTCGTTCCAAGTCTGAACAAAACTAGAGGCACCTTATTCCTTGTCCCATATGTCCAATACAGGAGAGAGGGCACATCCATTTACAAGTTCGTTCTAGGTCTGAACAAAACTAGAGGCACCTTATTCCTCGTCCCATATGTCCAATACAGGAGAGAGGTCCTCGCATATCCAGTTGATCTCCAAGTACTTCTGGATGATCACCACTTATTACCTTGTCTTGGGTGTATAGCCCAATCAAGACATCAGTAATCATTCAAACGATGTGAAGATCTCCGATCTTCAACCGCCGTCTTCCTCGTTGAATTTTAATCATCGTAACAATTATTCATAATGGGTTAAACCCGGTCTTTCCGAATAACTCGTGTATCTTATAATCAAGTGCTATAAAAACACATCATATGCCTCATTCCAATTCAGGATATTCTTTTATGTAAATATTCACATTTTTAGGGAAAGGTTCCCGTTAATTTTATCAAAGATAAATTCTTTTAAATTTTCTCTTTAATATTCCTTTGGATATAGTTTTCAAAAGATTTTATTAACTAGTCAGGATTATCAAGCCTTACCGAAGTAACCATTTATTTACCTTTCCAATCCCAACCTATTTATCCCATGGAGCAAAACTAGTATTACTCCGTATTTAACACCCACGGTGTTATCGGTAAATTTAATTACCATTTCTTGTTCAAATCTAATTAAAGATTTAATTATCGGCTAGAGTAAAACAGGTTGTATTCCATTCTCGATCATTTCATGAATTCGATAAATTTAATTATCCCATTCTCATTCCAATCTAATTAAAGATTCATTAAAACTCCAACTTGGTTTTAATATCATAAATCATCACTTTATGATTATTCAAATTTAGGAAAAATTAATAATGTCTTTAACTAGTTTAAAGAACCAATGTCGTTTAAAGCACCGTTCATGATAAACCCAAAATCATCTCCCATCAAAATGGAATCTACACGGAAATCATAACAGTATATAATCGACATACATTTCCGTATCAGACTAATAATATAAATGGAATAACGGCAAAGCCTTTTAAATTCCATATATAGTAATGGTCTCCCTTTATAGAAGCTCATCTCGATTATTACCAAGTCGAATTCCATTCAATTCCAATTTAATATATTACATTGAAAAACTTTATTTTGGAAAATTTCCATTAAATCTTAATAAAAAGATTTATAAATTCCAAATCATCTCTTCACTGTTAATTGGATTAAAGAACAAATGTTAATTAAAAAAACCCGTTCACGATAAACCCAAAAATCCAATTTCAATTCAACTCCAATTAAATATTAATTAATTGGTAAACTTCTCTAAATCTTACATAAAAGATTTATTCTTTTCTCTAAATCTTACATAAAAGATTTATTCTTTTCTCTTCGGGGTTTAAGAACGGTGTTAGTAAAGACACCATTCCCGACAAACCCAAAATCTAATTTATAAATATAAGGCTCTGAATAGAAATTATATCGGCTTATATTCAATATTAAATTTTGAAACCAACGGATATCGTATTGAGAACAACGATATCTATATCTTCGAAATTCCTCAACAATATCCCTATAATCACGGAATCCAATATCGAAATATTCTGAAGATAATTTCCATTCCAAATCCATTCTAATTTATTCATTGGAAAACTCTGGTTATATTAAAACCATTTTCAATCCAATTTATCATTTCTAAAAATAATTGGATTATTATTCTAGTTATTAACCAGTTCATTTTGATACAAATATTTTTTTCTTTTCAAACTTGGAATTTTTCATCCAAAATCTTTCCAAATCATTTATTATGATTTTACCCAATTTTTCCTTATTTTTAATAATTTATTAAGGCTCTTACAGTCGGTTTCCAATATCGGCCATCGAACTGCATTCATAGCTACCTTTTCTGAAATTGATTTGGACATAATTGGAAATCCAACCGTTTAAATCTAAATCTCTTATATTCGTTGGAAAGATCTTTTTGATACGAACTCAACGGTTCTGGTTTTAAGAGAATCCGATGGTCGGATCTCCCATTACATCAATTTGAAGTTAATGGTTGAAATTCGCGAACGGTCGCTGCGCGGCGCGTTCTATTCAAGCCATATATATAATATATATTTCATCGATTTCCATTTAAAACATATTTTATAAATCGTTTATAAATTCATTTTAAAACGATTTCAACTACATTTTCAATTTTAAATCATAATTGAATATTCCATATCGTTATAGTATTAAAATAATAATATTTTCAAAATATCAGATTTTGAAATCAATTCTTTTCGATATTCGTTATAAAATGAATAAAATTAATCGGTAATCCCGTTCAGGTTAAAATGGTGAATATCTACTTACTCGGCTTCATATATTCCAATATTTTTATGTCCATCCAAAATCGGACATCAAAATCATATTTTAATTCTTCCCTGAATATTATTATATAATATTCATTATTTTAAAATATTCGTTATTTTAAAATATTCGTTATTTTTGAATCGGAATGTGACTCAATCAATTACCATATAATTTCAGTTATATGGATTTCATGCATCACATGTATTCGACAATAATGATAAATAATCATTACACATTCAAACATCATCCAGAGTGAACTCTACAACTGTATAAGCATTAAAATAAATAACGCTCATCACAGTCTGTCAACCCATCGATTGACATACAACCAAATATTGGGATTAGTGTATGTCAAATATCATTCCAATACCCGTGTGGGGTTTTCAAACAACAACGGTCAATTTAAATAAATCATTGGTTAATAAATTTAACCAATTCAAATTCGGTTTGAATTATTTTTCTACTTAACCAATTTTCACCGTTTAAATTATAAATAAATAATATATGTCCATTTTAGCTATCACAATAAATTTATTATTATTTTTCTAACGTATTAAACATTTCAAAATCACAGTCACAATCATAACACATCAATTCAGCAATATCATCCATATAAATAAATACTCAACTACCCAATGCCATTTACGACACCACAAGTGACCATCCGCGGAATATGACCATCTGCGGAATATGAAATCCGAGTGTTTGTAATATCCATACATCGCTTTCAATTAAAGTGCTTTGTGCGAATTCGTGTGTTGAACTCCAAAAATAAATAAAAATCAACAATGACAATTTATATATTTTCAATTATAAAATAAATAACTGGTACAAATATTTTAGTGGGAAAATTCTCGCATTGGGTTCCACTCCGTCATTCTTTATCTGAAGATTGTTTTTCAGAAAATTAAACAGATGTTTAATTTTGTCAAAAATTCCAACTGCCTCCGTTTCCGTTCTGGTCAGTCCCATGTTGTAGTGTTCGTTGTCACGATTCCAACGTGACTGAAATCGTTCCCTTCCGACCTCTTATCAAGAAGTTTTGACAATTTTTACATTAACTACATTTTTAATTAAATAAAATTAATTAATTTCTATCTTTACCCTTAATCCATCATATCCTGTAAACCAAAGAACCCATCGTGCTCCAATTCTTCCACCGCCGCACCCCGCCACAGTCCACCTACCGATGATCGGCATATACCAACTGAAGCGCCGCACCACCTTCAACTCACACCTTAATGACCGCCCAGTTCGGTCCCCCCGCTGACCCCAATTCAAGTGCAAACACTGCTCCATTGAGCCGGGAGTTCTAACGATATAGAACAACATCTCAAATCAGAACCGTTCATTAGATGGAGCTCGGCTAGCTCAACAATTCTTGCGTTGAAGGGTTTCAAATTTAAGTCTTGGATTGCGAGAATTTTTGAGATCGAAATGGAAAAAATCGGGCCTTCAAATTGATGGTGGCGGCGGAAAAATAACGTTGAAGGAGGTTTGGGTTTTAGAGAGAGATTGAGTGTATTTTATATAATTATTTAATTATTATTTAATTCCTTTATTAATTTGTTTCGCGTCCGAACTCCAAATCAAACCAAACGACTGTCGCCCTAGCATAATACCCCATTTCAGACACAATGAGATATGTTTCATAAGCCAATTCAACCGTTTTAATTAGTTTTTAACAAGATTAAAATATAAATCAATATACTGAATTTTAAACGTACATTTTAATTTACCGGGCCACATACTGACTCCTAAAATTACAGAAAAATAAATCAAGTTATGTTTTGACGATATGGTCCTAACAAAACTAATTTCGTTGAACTTGGAGACCGTTTGAAAAATGGCCTTTTTCCCCGTCGGTTAAATTCAAACTGAAATTACCAAATAGATTTAAATTCACTGCGCTTACATATTAGTTCCAAAAATTACGAAAATTGGAATCTAGTAATTATTTGACATTCTGGATCCAACAAAATGAGTTTCATCGAAAACGGAGGTCGTTTGCAAAATGTCTGTTTTTAAGGGCTATATATTATATTAAATATATATAAATTCCATAGCGACTATTCTAAATTTTAGACTGGTCATAACTTTCAATTTATGCAATGAAATTTGAGTTTCTCACATTCGTTAGAAAGATATAAGTAAACAGATTCTAACTTTTTGGTTTTACTGAAATCCGTTTTATTTTGAATTTTGTACATTCATTTGAAATTAGAAATCGAATTTTCAAACTACCGTGCCTTTTCAAACTCTATTTATAATTAATATAAATATACACGTTCTAACTTCGATTTAAATAAATTTTTAGTCGTTATTATTTAAAATAAATCATTTTAAATATTCAAAATCCATTTAAATAGCTAAAATAAAAAATTTAAATTGGTTCAGAAATTCCGGGTTGTTACAATCTCCCCCACTTAAAATCTTTTCGTCCTAAAAAAGGAACGGAGCTGAAAGTTGTTTAACTAACAAACTCAAAGCTTTCATTCTTCAACTTCTCAGTTTCTAAGAACTTTCAAATTTCTCAAAGATTTGGCTAACACCCTAAAATTTTGCCATAACCTCGTTTTGTACGGGGAGGGTTTGAAAATTTTATTGGGCCATATTAGACACCCAATAAATCAATAAAAAGCATACACAATTTTTGTGACCTATTTGTGTACAAGGGAGAACATGTAAAAGTTGAAATCTCGAACCTTGCCCAGTGTTGGAAATAAATAATCCATGCGCCGTATCTAAAATCAAGAGAGACGTGAATTATTGTCATCTCCAGACCTGTGTAGGGTTTTTATTAAATCCTACCCCGAGCACCATTACATGTATTCCTTAATTATGTCCATAATCTCGCCCGTATGGAAATCTAAAGCTCGACAAATAAGCGCCAAATGCTTATATGGAATATGCTGTGATATGCGGTCTTCATGTAGCATGCCATGCGGTGTAGTTCATAATTTATTTGTTGCTATCATATGGCGTGGTTTATAATCTCACACAGAACGACCATCACAACACATCCAATTTCATTCACAGGAGTTTATATAAATAAAATTGCGCAACCAATACCTATTTGTCGAGCATGCAAATTAATTCTCTACTCAACACTAAATCCATAATCTGTTCAACAAATATATATACATGTATATACATGCAATTCCAATCAATTTTTAATTTAATTCAATATTCGATTTGATTTGGCTTTACTTATCATTCATTCTTTTATTACTTTTCTAAATCCAATATTTTTATTAATCAAAATAATAATTAAACAACACAACCAGCAATCAATTTGTGAATTAAATTCCAAAACATATAACTTTTGTATATATATATTCAAAAATCATATTTCAATGCCAAATCACAACAGTGAACTCTAATTATGTTTTGGTTCTCACACCAGTCAATTGGAAATATATAGACATCTCACTTTCGAAACTTGAACATAGGTACTGATGATACTATAGTAATCATCAGGATCATCTCCGGGCTACTAGAACGTGATTCTATATCTACCCAATATATTTGTGACTTCGTATATACGCTAGCTAGGTGTATATGCAAAATCTTCATATACCCGATAGTCCAAATTCAATATAAAATAAATATTCAAATACGTATAATAAGATATACTTTTCAAAATCAAATTCATTTTTATAAATAACACTCTTTAAACTCATTCTAGTGCATTACTAACCCTATCTCTAATGAGTCATTCTTATAAGATATTACTAATCCTATCTCTGATGAATTCTTTCGTTCGGTTCTAATGTGTCTTGTTCTCTGAGCTTTGTAAACCAAAGCTCTGATACCATGATGAAACGACACTAAATCCCCCGATCTCCGAAGAGACGGAAAACAACGAATTGCTTTGATAACACGACACATCAAAACACAAACAATAGAACATTTCATTGCTATTACAATAATTACATCAGAGTACAAGATTATATCAAAGTATGAATAAATAATATACAACGGAAAATATTAGAGAATTAAATTACGAAGCAGCAGAAAATAATACACGAGCATAATGTACATCGAAAATCATCTATTACCACAACTGAAAGAGATATATGGATACAAAGCTTTCTGAATATAGCTCCAGCTGTAATCCAAGATCCTGTGAAAAGAAGTATCTGCGAAAACCAAAACTAGTAGCTGCCCGTGTGGAAAATATGCGCACATAGAGTTTAGGTAGAAACAATAAACTTCGAGCCAGTCATGGGACAAGTGTGATAACTAAAACAGTTATTAAATCTTTACTTTAAAAGTTGGGAAATCATGGGACCATGTCGTATAATACGGAATGGGTTTACTCCACATGAATCTCAGTTTAAAATAAAACAATGCAATGTTTTTTTTAAAAATGGAGCTATTATAAGACTCAGGTCGCATCACACAATGCAACGCAAGCCGGTGGATAGAGTTTTACCTTATAATAGCCAAATATGCTTGGTATGTTTTAAAAACAAATCATTTTGATATAACTATAAGTGCATAGTGTATCAAACAGGTTTGAATATAAATGAATTAGTTATAGACGGCATGAGCGCCCCATCCCACTATGTCTCCATACAGGTTTACAACTAAAATTAAAAGTTATGTGTTGGAAATTGGATTCCATCTATGAGTCGAGCCAAAGGATGTTCCTCACCGATTTCAGGCCATCTCTAGTGGAATGACCCAATATCCCCCGCAGGGAACCCTTGGATCTTGCAGGGCCGGTCCACACTTACTTTAGTGGATTGGTTATTCCTGAACAATACGTTTCCCGGCCCTATCGGACCTCTAAACAGGTCAGTACGTCGACCCTATGAGCATATAGCCCCATATGCGAGGCACCTCGCTATACATCATCCACATAAGTAAATATGCCTGGGCTCCATACCATGGCACTATCTCTAGCTAGAAAGAAACGCATGCACTCCCTACTGTCCCATCCCATTTCTGACTCATACCGGGGTGTGAGGCTAGCAGATTAACGCTTCACATAAAGTTATGCTACTTAAAGCCGTTTTTGATCATCAACCACAAGACTCTGCTTTTCAACAAAAGCCTTTTTCACTTGCATCTCAACATGCCACACTGACAATCCACGCCATGCAATTGATGTCTATCAATATATAACCTCTAAGCTCGTACGTCTCAGAGAAGGGTGTTAAGAAAAAGAATAAATTCTCCGCTACCAAACAGATATATATTTAATAGAAATCAATCAACATAGAATGAAATCCAATCTCAGACACACATCCATTTACAAGTTTGTTCTGGGTCTGAACGAAACCAGAGGCACCTTATTCCTTGTCCCATATGTCTAATACAGAAGAGAGGTCCTCACATATTTGGTTGATCTCTAAGTACGTCTGGACGATCACGACTTATTACCTTGTCTTGGGTGTACAGCCCAATCAAGACATCAATAATTATCCAAAAGATGTAAAGATCTCCATTCTTCAACTACCGTCTTCCTCGTCGACTTTTAGTCGTCGTAACAATTATTCAGAATGGGTTAAACCCAGTTTTTTCCGAATAACTCACGTATCTTACAATCAAGTGCTATAAAAACACATCATATGCCTCATTCCAATTCATAATATTCTTTTATTCAAATATTCACATTTTTATGCAAAGGTTCCCGTTAATTTTATCAAAGATAAATTCTTTTATTTTTTCTCTTTAATCTTCCTTTGGATATCGTTTTCAAAAGATTTTATTAACTAGTCAGGATTATCGATCCTTACCGAAGTAACCATTTATTTATCTTTCCAATTCCAACCTATTCATCCCATGGGGCAAAACTGGTAGTAATCCACATTTAACACCCACAGTGTTATTGGTAAATTTAATTACCATTTCTCCTTCAAATCTAATTAAAGATTTAACTATCACCTGGAGTAAAACTGGTGGTACTCCAGTCTCGACCATTTCATGAATTCGATAAATTTAATTATCCTATTCTCATTCCACTCTAATTAAAGATTCATTAAAACTCCAAATTGGTTTTAGTATCATAAATCACCACTTTATGATTATTCAACTTTAGGAAAAATTAATCTTGTCTTTAACAGGTTAAAGAACCAATGTCATTTACAGCACCGTTCAAGATAAACCCAAAACCATCTTCCATCAAAATGGAATCTAGACAGAAATCATAATAGTATATAATCGATATAAATTTCCGTATCAGACTAATAATATAAATGGAATAACGGAAAAGCCTTTTAAATTCCATATATAGTAACGGTCTTCCTTTACAGGTTCTCATCTCGATTATTACCAAACCGAATTCCATTCAATTCCAATTTAATATATTAAATTGGAAAACTTTATTTTGGAAATTTTCAATTAAATCTTAATAAGAAGATTTATAAATTCCAAATCATCTCTTCTCTGTTAATTGGGTTAAAGAACAAATGTTATTTAAAACACCGTTCACGATAAACCCAAAAATCCAATTTCAATTCAATTCCAGTTAAATATTAATTAATTGGTAAACTTCTCTATTCTTATTTAAAATATTTATTCTTTTCTCATCAGGGCTTAAGAATAGTGTTAGTAAAAACACCATTCACGACAGGCCCAAAATCCAATTTTGATATTAAATATAAGGCTCTGAATAAAAATTATATCGGCTTATATTCAATATCAAATTCTGAAACCAACGGATATCGTATTAGGAATAACGATATCTATGTCTTCCAAATTCCTCAACAATATCCGTATAATCACGGAATCCAATATCGAAATATTCCGAAGGTAATTTCCATTCCAAATCCATTCCAATTTATTCGTTGGAAAATTCTGGTTATATTAAAACCGTTTTCAATCCAGTATATTATTTCTAAAAATAATTGGTTTATTATTCTAGTTATTAACTAGTCATTTCTATTAAAAAAATCTTTTCAAACTTGGAATTTTTCATCCAAAATCTTTCCAAATCATTTATTATGATTTTACACAATTTTTCCTTATTTTTAATAATTTATTAAGGCCCTTACAGTCAGTTTTCAATATCGGCCACCGAACTACATTCATAGCGACCTTTTCTGAAATTGATTTGGACATAATTGGAAATCCAATCATTTAAATTTAAATCTCTAATATTCATTGGAAAGATCTTTTCGATACGAACCCAACGGTTCCAGTTACAGGAGAATTCGATGGCCGGATCTCCCGTTACATCAATTTGAAGTTAAAGGTTGAAATTCGCGAATGGTCGCTGCGCGGCGCGTTGTATTCAAGCCATATATATAATATATATTTCATCGATTTCCATTTAAATGTATTTTATAAATCGTTTATAAATTTATTTTAAAATGATTTCAACTTCATTTTCAATTTTAAATCAAAATTTAATATTCCATATCATTATAATATTAAAATGATAATATTTTCAAAATATCAGATTTTGAAATCAATTCTCTTCAATATTCATTATAAAATCAATCGATAAACCCGTTCAGGTTAAAATGGCGAATATCTACTTAGCTTCATATATTCCAATATTTCCGTGTCCATCCCAAATCGAACATGAAAATCATATTTTAATTCTTCACTAATTTTTATTTTAAAATATTCATTATTTAAAATATTCGTTATTTTAAAATATTTGCTATTTCTGAATCGGAATGCGACTCAATCAATTACCATATAATTTCGGTTATATGGAATTCACACATGTATTAAACAATAATGGTAAATAATCATTACATATTCAAAGATTATCCTGAGTGCATTCTACAACTGTATAAGCATTAAAATAAATCAATAACGCTCATCACAGCCTGTCAACCCATCGATTGACATACAACCAAATATTGGGTTTAGTGTATGTCCAATATCATCCCAATACCCGTGTGGGGTTTTCAAACAACAACTGTCGATTTAAATAAATCATTGGTTAATAAATTTAACCAATTCAAATTCAATTTGAATTATTTTTCTACTTAACCAATTTTCACCATTTAAATTATAAATAAATAATTTATGTCCATTTTAGCTATCACAATAAATTTATAATTATTTTTCTAACGCATTAAACATTTCGAAATCATGGTCACAATCATAACACAACAATTCAACAATATCGTCCATATAAATAAATACTCAACTGCCCAATGTTGTTTATGGCGCCACAAGTGGCCATCTGCGGAGTATGAAATCTGAGTGTCGGTAATATTCATACATCGCTTTTAATTCAAGTGATTTGTGCGAATTCGTTTGTTGAACTCCAAAAATAAATAAAGATCAACAATGACAATTTATATATTTTTAGTTATAAAATAAATAACTGGTACAAATATTTTAGTGAGAAAATTCTCACATTGGGTTCCACTCCATCATTCTTTATCTGAAGATTGTTTTTCACAAAATTAAACAGATGTTTAATTTTGTCAAACCTTCCAACTGCCTCTGTTTCCGTTTTGGTCAGTCCCATGTTGTAGTGTTCGTTGTCATGATTCCAACGTGACTGAAATCGTTCCCTTCCGACCTCGTATGAAGAAGTTATGACAAATTTTACATTAATTACATTTTTAATTAAATAAAATTTATTAATTTTCATCTTCACCCTAAATACATCGTTCCCTGTAAACCAACGAACCCATCGTACTCCAATTCGTCCACCTCTGCATCACGCCACAGTCCACCTGCCAATGATCGGCATACACCACCTGAGGCGCCGCACCACACTCGACTCACGCCCCAACCAACGCCCAGTTCGGTCCCCTCTGCTGACCCCAAATAAAGTGCGAACGCAGCTCCATTGAGCTAGGTATTCGAATGATATAGAACATCATCTCAAATCATAACCATTCATTAGATGGAGCTCGGCTAGCTCAACAATTCTTGCGTTGGAGGGTTTCAAATTTAAGTCTTGGATTGTGAGAATTTTTGGGATCGAAACGAAAAAAATCGAGCCTTCAAACTGATGGTGGCGACAGAAAATAACGCTGAAGGAGGTTAGGGTTTTAGAGAGAGATTGAGGGTATTTATATAATTATTTGATTATTATTTAATTCCTTTATTAATTCGTTTCGTGCCCGAACTCTAGATCAAACCAACAACTATCGCCCCTAGCCAAATACCCCCGTTATGAACATAATAGGATATGTTTCGTAAGCCAATTCGACCATTTTAATCAGTTTTTAAAGAAATTAAAATTTAAATCAATATATTGAATTTTAAACGTACATTTTAATTTACCGGGGCCACATACTGACTCCTAAAATTACCGAAAAATAAATATAGCTATGTTTTGATGATACGGTCCTAACAAAACTAAGTTCGTCGAATTTAAGACCATTTCAAAATGACCTTTTTTTCCAGTCGATTAAATTCAAACTAAAATTACCAAATAGATTTAAATTCACTGCGCTCACATATTAGTTCCAAAAATTACGAAAATTGGAATCTAGCAATAATTTGACAGTCCGGATCCAACAAAAGTGGTTCGTCGTAAATGGAGGTCGTTTGCAAAATGGCTATTTTTAAGGGCTATATGTTATATTAAATAAATATAAATTCCATAGCGACGATTCTAAATTTTAAACTGGTCATAACTTTTAATTTATATAGTGAAATCTTAGTTTCTCACATTCGTTAGAAAGATATAATTAAACAGATTCTAACGTTTTTTGTTTTACTTAAATCCGATTTATTTTGAATTCTATAAATTCATTTGAAATTAGAAATCGAATTTTCAATCTACCGCGCCATTTCAAACTCTATTTATAATTAAAATAAATTTATACATTCTAACTTCGACTTAAATAAATTTTTGGTCGTTATTATTTAAAATAAATCGGTTTAAATATTCAAAATCCATTAAAATATCTAAAATAAATTTTTTAAATTGGTTTAGAAACTCCGGGTTGTTACAACCCCACTCTGAGGTACTCGGACGAATGAATCCTTTTTGCAAAAATTACAAGATTTTCTTGTCTAACTCTCTACTTTCCTTAGGAGCCACGTGTCTTAAAGGCAATGCTACAGGCCTTGCATCCTTTTTGATGTTTATTCTAAAAGATATTTCTCAATGGGGTGGGATGTTAGGGAACTCACATACAGCTGGTACTGAGGATGGTCCTTCAAAATCTGAAAATAGAGAAATTAAGGTCAAGCACTTACTCCTTTTCCCACAAGGAATCTCTATGTTGCGGCCTTCGCGGCTTCTCAAACAACCACTCTCCTATCTCAATTGAAGACGGCCCCATAAAATGATAGCCAGTCCATGCCTAAAATAAGACCATACCGTCAAAATCAAGCACATATGCATCACAGAAGAAGTGGACATCACTGATATCTAATACTAGGTATTTACAAACAACAGAAAGGTGCATAGCTTCTCTGATAGGGTTAGACACCTCTATTGGGTGGCAAGCAGAAGACAAGGGAAGTTTCAAAGTGTCTAAAATCTTCTTAGCAATAAATGAGTGGGTAACTCCAGAATCAAATATGGTACATAGAGAATTCCCTAGAATAGAAATTATACCTTCCAGTGCAGGTTGTTCCCGATCTTTAGAGGCTAACTATGAATTGGCGCAACTTCTAGTGCATAGTTCAGTCCTCTTTATACCATCCTTAGCTTTGAGCAGTTCTTCGCTAAGTGTCCATCTTCCTAGAAATTAAAGCATTTCCCTTTAAACTTTGTATTTGCTAAGTTTACATTGCAGTGTTTGCTTCATGCCTTTTCTTGTGGCACCTAGAAAAAGTATTGGTTTCCTTCTTGAATTTAGCTCCCGTCTTCTTCTTAAGCTAATAATTCTTTTTCTTATTCTTCCCATCACCAGCAGTACCTTCTCCTTTATTAGTTGTCTTAAATTCTTTAGCATTTTCAGCAGAATATAAGATACCTTCCTCAACCAAAGCCTCAAATGTAGCTCCAAAAGTAATTGTGCCAAAAGCATTGTAATGACCCAATACTTTTTCCGCATAGAATTATGAATTTAAATTAAATTATTGTTGAAATGAAAATTTATATTTGAAATTTGTTTAAGATTTTAAATCTAGTTGTTTAATTTGGTTTTTGAATAAGATTTGAATGTATAAAGTTAATTTCAATTTGTGAATTTAAACGGGTGATAAAAAACATTATTAATATTTTAAATTAATCAAATTAGTTTGTTGAATATTTGAATTTGATTTCAAAATTTAAATTTTAAATATAACCTTAGAAACTTAAACCTAATATATCTAGTTGAATGTGAAATATAAACTCAAAATCTAATTTAGGAATTCAAAATTTAATTCATTTGTATATTTAAAATTGGGCTGGGATGAATAAATATATGTGTTATTTAGTAATATAAAATTAAAACAACATAGTTAAATTTATTAAATTTTAACGATATTAATTTTAAAACTAATTGAAATATATTGTTTAAGAAATTATTAATTTTGATTTCTAACATAATTTGAGAATTATAATTCAATTTAAACATATTTATTTAGTTAAACTTAGTTTTAAAATATAATTTAAGTTTGGATTTGAAATAGTTGTTTGAATAATTGCAAATAAAAGATTTGAAAATTTAACCCGAAAATTTAATTAAATTTGAATTTAGTTTTAAAAAGTAATGTGAGATTGTATCTGAAAATGTATAACATATGTATGCATTTGTTTATATACTTAGAGGATTAAAATGATACATACTTGAATAATAATAATAATAATAATATATGCCTTAATGTACATTGTTCCATTTGTTCATATTGTGCTAAGAAGTTTCAACACTTGTTTGTCCCTTCTTTGTGTGCATCCACGTAGTGCCCTGTCCCTGTTTTTCACCACACGTCCCCTTTATTTTATTTTATTTCCTTTGTACAAACGAAAACCCCCTCCTTTTCTTTTTCATTTTCCCCATCTTCATTTTTTTTCCTCCACCGAAAGCTTCCTTCCCCAAATTGAGAAATCAAATAATGCCAACCGCAACCACCTCCTCCAAATTGAAACCGTCTCCCTTGTAAACCATTCGAAGCCCAAATCACCACCGCTCGAGCCTACGACGCCGTCAGCAACTTCTATCATTGAGGCACCATAAATCCATTCACGATTGCCTTGTCTAGCGCTCCAGCACTATACAAGCATGTTGCTCTACCCGTCCATCGCCGCCTTTGCACCAACGCATCACTTCAACACTGCGATGAAGCCACTGTATTCCTTAATCAATGCTGCAAAAGTGAGTTTATGCTCCCGGTTAATTTATTTACAAGTATTTCAATATCAATACAAACTAAATAAAATAGTTGGTTTGGTTTGTTGACTTCTATGATTTTTGGGGCTGTTCCATTGGGTACTTCGATTTTTGTTTCGCTGTCCTAGTTGGGTCATTGCCGGCAGGTTCTGACTTATCCATACACCCACACATGTCAAACATATGTGTATATACATACATTCATATGTGTATACATATATTTTAGTTGTGTATACATTGGGAAGTCGACTAAAATTAGCTGTGTACTTCTATTAGCCTGTGCAAATGTATATGTTATATTCATATGATGACATATGCCAATTTGCCACATTTTGTTCCATATTTTCAAACCTGACATTAATATAAAACTTGAAATATGGTAGAGTGGTTGTTGTGTTGTCTTTTGTACGTTGCTTCCAAGTTTAAGGCCATGACCGGTTGATTTCCTAGTTGTTTGGGTTCATACTGAAATTGTTAGTTCGTGTTGTACCATGTTCCCATTTGTGCATTGTCCTGGACCTAAAAAAATGCAACCTCGCTGCCCTGACCCTATTACCTGTAAACTTTGGCATTCTATTATATCTGTTTCTTCTTGCCTAATGTGTGATCATTTGACCTTGTTGCTTGGATTCATGTAATAATAAAATCATTTGAAATGTTGATCATTTTTGACACCATGATTGCTTTCCCCTACTGGCATTTCTTTGCATTGATGCAGCCTCCTGTGTCATGTACATTGCGTGTACTACTTCTTCAACCACTAATTTGTTCCAATGCCAAATTCATTATAAAATATGCAACCTAGAAAAATCTTTTTGTGTTATTTTATTTTCTTAACTATGTCAGTTCTTTGAAGAGACAAACAAGTTTTGAGCATATATGTTTCGAAATAAATGTATATCTTTGCATACGTGAGTTTGTCAAGACGTATTGAATTTAGTTTCAAATGTGGCTATAGTTTCGAAAGATGAAAGTTTCCAATATGGACAATTCCATAATACACCATTTTTAACATTTGAAGTTTTCAAATACATCTACATTTGGACCATTTAAGTATGAAAATGATTTTCAGTATGCAGACGCATGCAGTTAATTAAGTTTTATATGTGTTAAATGCTACCAAGTCTGGGAAACGTAGGGAACAATGGTTCATGAATATATGTAATAATATAATAGAGAAGTTGAATAATGACGTACACAAGCCTAGCATACATATTTGTTATTGATGTTTGTACCAACTGCATGTCATTTCTGCACATATAGATTTCATGCCACGTAATTGATCCTTGATCATTTGTCTTATCATGCCTTTCTTTGTTTTCACTGCATATTCATATTCATGTGTGTGTGAGTGTGTGTGGGTGTGTGTGTGTGTATATATATATATATTCGTATGACTATTGCACTTAGTTCCACTCCATCTTTTTCTTACTGTATTGTCATGCTTGGTTTAGAGCTAACTATTATAGAAGCTTCTTTTGTACATTGCTCATGTCCTTCCTTTTACTTTGTGATGCACCTTCTCTGACCCTTCTATGGTTGTTATGCTTTAATGTTTTAGTGTGGTTCATTTTCTTTTGCATTTAAGCTTACCTTGTATAGCTACATTCCCATGGATGTTGAATATTGCTCATGTTCCTGCAGCCTCCGTGTGAATGTGCTTTATGCTTGTGCTTTGCATGTATTCACCTCTATTTACATAATGTATTCACCTCTGTTTACATAATGTATTCACTCTGATTACATGAATCCAGTCTATAGCTTAGATTTAGCTGTGTGCTCATATGTTCCCTGTGGTTTTAACACGTATATGTTTATCATTATGCTTGGCCTTGTGATATCCACAGTGCTACACTGTGCATATTACAAGTTGATCGCACAATTGTGTTACATATGTAAATTAATAAACACAGACACTACACGTCTGTAAATGCTAATATAAAACAAATACTATATAATGGTATATTTTGCATATGATGTATATCTGAAAGTTAGGATTTTTTATTTTATTTTTGTACTTTATTGAAGCTGATTTACTTGAACAAAGGTTAATCCTGACTCGAATATATTATGTTTTTGGATGGAATGCTCGGGTTAGCCTCAAGTATTGCAGATTTAAAGATCTCAATTATCGAAGTTAGAGAGTGATGAAGACGCACGCAATGGCTTGTCAAATTCTTAAAATTTGTAACTTTATTTATTTATTGAAATTTATGTATTATATATCTTCCGCTGTAAAAATGAATAATGTAACAACCCGGAATTTTGGGGCCAATTAAAAATTTTTACTTTAGAAATTTTAATGAATTTAGAATGTTTAAAATAACTTATTTTATTTTAAATAATAACGATGAAAAATTTATTTAATCAAAGTTAAAACGAATAAATTTAATTTAATTCTAAAAGGAGTTTAAAACAGCGCTGCAGTTTGAAAAATTGAATTTGAACTTTGACTAAATGTACAGGATTCATTTTAAATCAGAATTGAGCGAAACAAGAAATATTTAAATCTGTTTAATCATACCTTTCTAACGAATCTGAAAAATTGAAATTTCACTTTGAAAATGGAAAGTTATGTCCAGTTAAAATTTAGAAAAGTCACGGTAGAATTTATATATATTAATACAATATTTAGCCCTTAGAAATAGCCATTTTACAAACGACCTCTGTTTTCGACGAAACCAATTTTGTTGGAACCGGAATGTCAAATTATTATTAAGTTTAATTTTCCAGAATTTTTCGAATTAATATGTGAGCGTAGCAGAGGAAAATGTGTTTTTTCAGTTTCGGTCAAATTTAATCGACTTGAAAATGGCCATTTTCCAAACAGTCTTAGAATTCGAGGAAATTAGTCTTGTTAGAAATGTATCGTCAAAGCATAACTAGAAATAATTTTTCTGTAATTTTTAAAGTCAGTATGTGGCCTCGGTAATTTAAAATGTATGTTTAAATTTAATATATATAGATTTATATTTTAATTTTGATAAAAACTTATCGTAACAGCCGAATTGGGTTGCGAAACATATTCCAATGTGTCCGGGAGGGGGTTATTAGCTAGGGGTGACCCTCGTTGGGTTTGATTTGGAGTCTGTATTGATAAACATGAATTTTCGAAATAAATGAATTAAATAATAAGGAAAATACGCTTATAAATACAGCGTATAGTATAACCCTAATTCCCCAATACTGTAGCAGCCACCATATATTCTAAATCGATGGCTGAATTGATCCGATCTTCCCTCCTCAAATTCTCCTAATCCACCTTAAAGTAATCCAAACTCCTAAATGAAATTCAAAGAGATTCATGAGCTCTATCTATTCATACGGTCATGTTCAAGTTTTAATTCGAGATCGGTGAGGAATTGGGGACTAAACCCGTCGGCGTTCGAAGGGTATTGGAGACGCTGGAAGGGGGCGAGTTCGTCAGGGTTCTGGGCGACGGAGTAGCGACTGAAGGCGGTTACCGTGGTGGTCTTTGATCGGAGAACGGTGCCTCGAGGGATGTGCGGTGGCGTGCCCTAATGGAGCAACGATGGGTTTCATGAAACTGATAAAGAACGAAGAAGGAAGAGGAAAGGCAACGTTAATCCAAGTGTTATTAAAATATAATTAATATAAATAAATTATTTAAGTAGTTACTAATCTTTAAAATGATGTAACTTTTTCAAACAGCGTCGGAATTTCGCGAAATCAGTCACGTTGGGTTCGTATCAGAAAACACTACCTTATGGGGTAGACAAGAGTTGAAACAGAGCATAATAGATTTTGGTCAAAATCCAGATCTGAGTTGTTCAGAATTAAAAGCTATCTGTGAGATTTCTTTTTTTTTATAATCAATTAAATTAATTATTTTCTTGCTATTTAAAATCAATGTATGAATGTGATAAATTCAGATCTGTGTTTCTCTGTTTGTTGTTTGTGATGAATTGCAATATTCATGTTTTGTTAAAGTAGATTAAAAATACCTCCTTGGTTAGAAATGATGAGTAGATCAAAATTTACATTTTTTTTATTTTATTAGATTTAACATGCCTTTTAATTAAAAAAAATGTTTATTAAAATAAACATGCCTTTTTCAATAGAAGATGTTTATTATAATATAAATAACTCCTTTGTTAGAATATATGTTACGTAATGAAAAGGAACATATTGGTTTATAAAATGTGGTATTAGTATTAAAATAACATTTTGATATAAAATGTTACATAGGAAATTAGAATAACATTTGGCCATAAAATGTTGTATCAGAAATCAAGATGACATTTTTGACTAGAAATTGTCAGAAAAATAAAAACAACATTTTTATTTGAAAATATATTATGCATAGAAAATGTATATTTTTATACATTTAAAAGAATGATTAGAAAATGTATATTTTTATACATTAAAAAAGGAATGAATTGGAAAATGTATATTTTTATACACTAAAAAAAAAAGATTTAAATAAAAATGGACATTTTTGCCACTTTGAAAGAATGAAGTAAAAATGGACATTTTTTTCACTTTAAAAGAATGAACATAATGATGTACATTTTTGTTACATTAGAAGAATTGGAATAAAATATACATTTTGTTAGAAAATGAAAAGTAGAGTAAAATATACATTTTTGCTAGAAAATATATATTAGAATAAAAAGTACATTTCTGTTAGAAAATGTAATTAAAATAAAAAGGACATTCTTGTCATTTAAAAGAGTGAATTGAAAACATACATTTTTATGTAATATTATTCTCATTAAAAGAATAGGATCAAAGGATTGCATTTTTATGTGATATTGAAAATAGACATTTTTGCTCATATATATATATATAAAAAAAAGAGTTAAACCAAAATAATCACTTTTGGCCATTAAATGGAGCTAAACCAAAATAATCACTTTTGGTCATTAAATAGAGTTAAACTAAAATAAACATTTTTGTGCATTAAAAAGAGTTAAACGAAAATAAGCATTTTTTTATATTCAAAAGAATTGAAATAAGAGATTAGATTTTTATTGTCATTTGTCCACAATAAAAATAATTGAAATATATGGCTGTGATGTTGAAATGTTTGATGTGATAAATATATTGTTAGTATATTCAAAACTGAATATTACACTTCCATTTACAAGTCATCCGACTTGTTTATGTGATTGGGTTGATAATTTTTGCACATCGCCCAAGTGCACAAATAATTTATTATTTGATTGTTGGATGAAACCCCACACGGGTGTTGGGATGATATTTGATCTCCACTAGTCCCAAAATTTAGTGTAGAATCCACTTTGGGTGTTATTTGTGTGATATCTCGTAACTTCCCCGGTGAGGAAAGCCCGGATTACCTTGAGAACACGACAAAGTAGAATGCAAACAGAAGAACATTTCATTGTTTATTACAACAATTCCATCAGAATACAAGAATATACAGAGTATGAATAAATATTATACAACAGAAAAATATCAGAGATTACAATAAATTACATAGCAGCGGAAAAATAATACAAAGCACAACTGAAAGTAATACACGGATACAGAGCTTTCCGAGCATCGTTCCAGCTGTAAATCAGGATCCTGTGAATATAAATCTGCAAAACCAAAACTACTAGCAGCCCGTGTGGAAAATAGGGGCACCCAAAGTTTAAGTTAAAATAATAAACTCCAGGTCAGTTATGTGACTGGTGTGAGAACTAAAACAGTTATTAATCTTTATTTTAAAGTTCGGTAAATCAAGGGACCACGACGTATAACACGGAACGGGTTTCCTCCCAAGAATACCAGTGCATAAAACAAACAGCGCAATGCTAAATAAAGAAAATTGAAGCTATTATAAGACCCAGGTCCCATCACACAATGCAACGCAAGCCGGAGGATAGGGTTTTTACCTTATAATAGCTAAAGCATGCTTGATACATTTAAAACACATTATTTTGATATTACTATAAGCGTATAGTGTCAAAACAATTTCAATCATAAATATCAATCATAGGCGGCATGAATGACCCATACCACTATGTCGCCATACTAGGTTCTACAAATAAAACCGAAATATCTCGTACTGGAAATTGGATTTCCGTCATGAGTGGAGGCAAGGGGCAAGCTCCTCTCCGTTTGAGACACTCTAGCAAATGTCTCAGGACCCCACTATGATCCTTGGAATCGGTTGGGCCGGTCCTCACCTAACTTTGGAGGATTAGTTATTCCTGAACACACGTTTCCCAGTCCTAACAGACCTATATTCGAGGCGACTCACATTCCAACAACCACACAGGTGTAAAGTATATATAAATGTCAGCCAGTTTAAGCACTGACACCACCACTAGCTAGAAAGAAACGTCGTGTTCTCCCAACAGTCCGTATCCCGTTTTTGACTCATACCGAGGTGTGAGGCTCGCGAATTCACGTTATACACAAAGCTGCGCCACACAGGCCGTGCTTTGATCATCAACCACAAGACTTTTCTTTTCAACAGAAGCCCTGATCATCTGCCACTTAGGCGTGCCACACAGGCAATTCACTCCATGCGACTGATATCCATCGATATACAACCTCTGAGCTCGTACGTCTCAGAGAAGGGCATTAAGCAAGAGAATAAATTCTCCGCCGCCAAACAGATGTATATTTAATAGAGATCAATCAACACAGAATAAAATCCAATGTCAGACACACAGTCCATTTACAAGTTCAATTGGGTCTGAACGAAACCGGAGGCACTTTCCTCGCATATCCATTGATCTCCAAGTACGTCTGGACGATCACCAACTGATTTCGTCATTTTGGGTGTACAGCCCAATCAAGATCATCAGTATCACCCAAACGATGTGAAGACTTCCGGTCTTCAACCAACGTCTTCATCTTCGACTTATCATCGAATCGGTTATTCAGAATGGGTATAAACCCAGCCTTTCCGAATAACCCGCGTATATAATAAACACGTGTTACACAAACACAACATACGCCTCATTCCAATTTAGAATATTCTTTTATTCAAAATTTCACATTCTTAGGGAAAGGTTCCCATTAATTTTATCAAAGATAAATTCTTCTAAATTTATTCTTTAATCTTCCTTTGGATATCATTTCAAACTAGTCGGGATTAGCGAACCACACCGAAGTAATTATTTATTTTATTTCCTAATCCCAACCTATTTATCCCATGGAGCAAAACTGGTAATACTCCATATCTTAACACCACGGTGTTATCGGTAAAGTTAATTACCATTTCACGTTCAAATCTAATTAAAGATTTAACTATCGCTTTGGAGCAAAACTGGTGATACTCCATTCTCGATCACCCTTTAGACTTGATAATTTAAATAATCAATTCACTTTCAATCTAATTAAAGATTCAATAAAACTCCACTTAGTTCTAATCTTCCCAAAAATCAATATCCTGACTTTAACTGGGTTAAAGAACCAATGTCATCTAAAACACGGTTCACGATAAACCCAAAATCACATTCTATTGTTAATCGGGTTAAAGAACAGGTGTTATTCAAAACACCGCTCACGATAAACCCAAGAACCAATTTAAATTCAATTCCAATTAATATTATTTAATTGGTACACTTCATTAAATCTAAATAGAAAGATTTAATCTTTTTCTCAACTGGGTTTAAGAATAGTGTTAATGAAGACACCATTTACGACAAACCCAAATCACATTTGATATTAAATACAAGGCTCTGAATAGAAAATATATCGGCTTATATTCAATATCAAATTCTACGACCTACAAATATCGTATTGGAAATAACGATATAAATATATCTTTCAAATTTCCACAACCATATCTGTATAATCACGAAATCCAACATCAAAATATTCCAAAGACAATTTCGATTCAAATCCATCCCAATTCACGTATTGGAAATTTTGATTATTTTTAAAACCACTTCAAATTCAATTTATTTATTTCAAAAATAAATTGATTTTAATTCTCGTTCAAAACTAGTTCATTTCGATAAAAATCTATTTTTATCCTTTCAAATGTGGAATTTTTCACCCCAGTTCTCTCCATTTCATTTCTTATGATTTTACACTAATTATTGATATTTTTAATAATTTTATCAAGACCCGTACAGTTGATTTCCATCAATGGTCATCGAACTGCACTTACAACGACCTTTTCCAAATTTGTTTTGGACATAGTTCCAAATCCAGCCATTAGATTTCAAATTTCTAATATTCATTGGAAAGCTATTTTCGATACGAACCCAACGGTTCCGGTTTGAGGAGAATCCGACGGTCGGATCTCCCGTAATGTCCATTCGAAGTCAATGGTCGAAATTCACGAACTACCGCAGCGTCGCGCATTCTATTCAGGCCATTATATATATAATATAAATATATTATATATATTTCATCGATTTCCTTTTAAAACGAATTTTATAAATCGTTTTAAATTCGTTTTTGAAACGATTTCAACTTCACATTCAATTTCGAATTGAAATTGAATATTCCACATCATCGTATACAAAAGATAATATTTTCAAAACGTTATATTTTGAAATCACTTCTTTTTCTATATTTATTATAAAAACGAATATAGTCGATATAAATATCATTCGCGTCAAAATGGCGCATCTCTAATCAACACGGCTTTATATATTTCAATAACTTCGTTATTCTATTCAACAAATGAATATTTATTCTATTCAACACATGAATCTATATTTCTTCTTACTTACAATAAAAAGGTAAATTTTATTGTATAAATATTTTATTCAACACATGAATACACTTTCAACACATGAGCATCGTCAATACATGACTATTTATTCTATTCAACACATGAATTTTCTTTTATAATATTCATTATTTCCCAATTGGAATGAGGCCCAATCAATCACCATATAATGTTAATTATATGGATTCCATACAACACATGTATATAAATAGCAACGATAAATAATCAACCATCATCCAAAGTGCACTACACAACTGCATAAACATTAAATATAAATAATTAACGCTTACACAGTCTGTCGACCAATCGATCGACATACTATTAAATAATTGGGATTAGTGTACACCAAATATCATCCCAACACCCGTGTGGGATTTCAAATCAACAAACACAGATTTTTATTGGTGCAGTTGGGCAATGTGTAAAATTTATCGTCCCAATCAATGTCCTTCAAATGGGTGTACATAAACAAACCGTCCGGTTTGTAAATGAATATTTATTTATTCACATTCACGTTAAAAATTATATTTTTAACGATAAAATATTTTTAACTATATAAATATTTTATTTCCTTTCACATCACACAATCAATTTTCACCACAACAAACAATCAAACATACAAGCCATCCATGGTCTGTGGACGACGGGTGTCGGGTGCTGCTAAGTTGTAAAGACCCGCAAATCCCCACCCTTTGAATCGACCATAAACCACACGGGTCTGACCCAAAAAGTGAAAATCTACGAATACTTTAACTTTGGGCATACAACACATTACAACAGATAGCAGAAGACTTTTATAACACTATAATAAATGTTACATCGGAGTACAGAATATACATATCAGAGTACATTGGAATATAACTACAGCGGAAAGTTACAATAATTAAAATATATTGCAGCGGAAGAACACAGCGGAAGACTCTCTATCTCTGGACACAGCTTTAAGCTTCAACCCAGAATCCTGTTTAATATATCTGCAAAAATAGCTACTCGACTGCCCGTGTGGAAAATATGGGCACCCGAGTTTGCCAGTGGACAAACTACAGGTCAGTCGTGGGACTGGAGTGAGAATTCTTAAACTAATCTTAATTAATAATAAGGCTAATCACAGGACCACGCCGCTAACGCGGAACGGGTTTACTCCATTGGATTGCCAGTGCATGACTAAAGTAAATCGTCAAAATAACGCAATGATTTTTTTGAAAAATGAAACCATTATAAGACCCAAGTCCCATCACACAATGCAACACAAACCGGAGGATTGGGTTTTACCTTATAATGATCAAAAGATGCTTGTTACGATAAACACGGTATTATATAATAATAGTGTGCAGCCAATTTGAAATACATCAAAGTAAATGTATCAATCCTAGACGGCATGAGTGCCCCATCCCACTATGTCGCCATATATAGGTATACAATCAAAACCGCGTGATGTCGTATTGGAAATTTGGGTTTCCATCTGAGTCAAGGCTAGGGAGGAGATCCTTACCGATTCGAGACACTCTAGCAAATGCCCCAGGATTGGTACTCTGTCCAACCCTTGGATCCTGCAGGGCCGGTCCATACGTTAACGCTTAATGGATTGGCAATTCCTGAACACACGCTCCCCGGTCCTTTTGGACCTATAATACGGCAAGTGGCGACCGCATAAACCGAGGCCTCGAAAAATCCAACAACCACAATGAATAAATGCCAGTGCTGGTAGGTCCCTGGCACTACTCTAGCTAGAAAGAAACGTGTGCACTCCCTGCGTTCCCTTCTCCCGTTTTAGACTCTACCGGGCTGTGAGGCTCGCGAAGTCACGATATACACAAAGCTATGCCTAAATAGACTGTGCTTTGATCATCAACCACAAGGCCTGCTTTTCAACAAAGCCTTGATCAATTACATCTTAGCATGCCACATTGTCAGACTCTACCATATCATTGATCATCTACCAATATATATATAACCTCTAAGCTCATACGTCTTAGAGAAGGGAGTTAAATGAAGAATAAATTCTCCACCATCAAACAGAAATATATAATCAGTAGCGTTCAACAAATACAGTAGAAAAGAATACAATGTCAGACACACAATC